>JAEIHA010000860.1:6756272-8030045 GCA_018904595.1 Zaprionus indianus
AATTTTCTGACTGCCAGCCCTGCGGCCAATTGGCCTGCCTGCAATATCCATAAGCCAGAAAGCTGAGGCACATTGGAGCAAATGGTAATTAGAATTGAATTTTTTTTGTTTTACTTATTATAAGTCGAGTATTCAAACAGTTTTACAATTCATTCAGCAATAAAATAATTTAACTGTAAATTAATTAGTTTTTATTCAGTTGTTTATTTTTATAGAATCATGTTAATTTTTGTAACTGCTGAAAATATATATTAGTATTGAGATATGTTTATTCCCAAAAGGTTTCTTTATTTTGCAAAATATATTTATTATTCATACTTGCCCCACTGTGCGCAAAACTGTGTGCTTGTTGCACTATGTGCCGTTGGCAAAATTATTACTGCCCGAAGCAAGAGTTTGTTTATTAATTATTCAAAGCAAATACATAGATTCTGTTTGATCTGACAAAAGACTGACAAATATTTTTGCACATTTTCCATTTAATTGCAATGAAGAGACATGAGAAAATTACAGTTAACTTTAAATTAATTCTTTACATACTGACTAAAAAGAAGAGCAAATAAAATGTATTATAATATGATTGAAATAATATTTAATATAATATGTGATAATACCATAATGCAGTTAAAAGATATTCAATTTTTTTTTTTTTGGTTTATCGCATTTTTAATATTACCAAATATGGAAAACATGTAAAATAATTTCAACAATTTAATAAATCGAAACTATCGATTTAGATCAGTTCCAATAAATGCTAAATATTTATATTTTTGCTTTGTAATTATATAAATCCACCCACAATGTAATTTATTTCTTAATTTGCAACTTCAGGAATTTATTGAAATTTGACGACAGTTTCTCTCTCTCTCTGTCTCTCTCTGTTTGTAGCAACAAGGAATGCAATTTTGTGTGTATTTTCCAATATCCTTTGATATGTACAATATCAATGAGAGCTTTCATTTGCCTTTGCCATATTGCCCCATTGTCATATGCCGTTGACAGACATTTAAATGACATGCTGCAAATATCACAACTAAATGCTGGGCACGCCCACTCCAACGAAGTGGCAGAGAGAGAGAGATGGCGAGAGCGTACGCAGTAGTTTGCTCTGCCGAAATTCCTGTAGAACGGCCTCATATGATGGCTGTGACTGAGGCCGTTTGCAGGCATTTGCTGCATTTGCCAAACCTTTTTCTAATAACACAAGCCAATTTATATATATACAGAGCAGGGCAGAGACAGACATAGAAAGAGAGAGAGAGAGAGAGTAAGCGGGCGGAACGGAGAGGGAGGCAAAAAAGTAATAAGCAAATACTTGGCATAATTTGTTGGCCAAGGACTTCTAGGAATACAGCCAGTGGGCAGGCAGGCAGGCAGGAAGGCAGGCAGGCAGGCAGGCAAGCTGACTGCCTCGGGATGTGGCGACAAACGTTGGGCAAATTTCAACTTCCACGCCAGGGGACAGTGACCACTGACGTAATCAAATCGACAATCAGTAAAAGATATGTGTGCGCATCAATGTGCCCGAAGGGTTGGATCCGGTAAGTGGCGTGGGCCGAGAGGGTAGCTCAAGCATTAAGTGAGCATAAAGAGAAATGCGAGAACGACGCAGAGAGAAACAGAGAAGAGACCGAGAGAAAAAAGGGACGCGTCCGGCGTCCGGCGTGTGGCTGCCTCGCCTGCAGCATATTTGGCCTGTCCCTAACAGTGCGTAAATTGCCATTTTCAAACCCATTTCAATATATTTTTGGGGAATCTGCAAAGTTGCCTCGGCATTGTGGCATAAATTGTTGCCCAGTACGAATGCGAGGACATGGCGACTTTTATTGCTTTTGCAGTCGCTTCGACTGTCCCACTGTCCCATCAAGCTGTCTCTCTCTGTCAGTTGTACTACTAGTATTGCTGATGACTGGCGACTTTTGACTATCGACTGCTGCTGCTGTTGCTGTTGCTGCTGTTGCTGTTGACTCTTCTGTCTTCTGTCTGTCTCTCAAATTGCGCATACGCGGCGTGTAACGCGAGTCGCAAACAGAAACTTCAATTGTCAACGGGCTGCTGCACTCTCACACTCCTCCTCTTGTTGCTGTATTCTGTTATTGCGCTGTCATTTTATTGTCAGCCGACACACGGCCACGGCAACGACAGACGAATAGACAGACAGCCTTTGATGTTGCCGCGCCACGCCCCGCCCCGTCCCTGCCACACTCCGCAGAAGTATGCAAAGCATTTTACAGCTTCCAGTGTAAATTGCGCACATAAGCGAAACGCACGTGCACAAAATGGCAGCACATCCTTTTCACAGCCACACACCATCAGAGGGAAAGAGAGAGAGGGAGCGACCTTCATAAGCACGCACACAAATGCCTTGGCGAAGGCGTTGCATACTTTTTGGCCAGCTAAATACCACACACACACACACAGCTGCCAAGAGGCGCCGAAATTTGATCGAAATTTAATGTTTCTTGGCGAACAGTGAAAAAATGTGTTTCATTTCTGAAAGTGTAATGCGGTGCAGGCATTTAACACTAATATCTAATGCGAGGGTCGTGCGAAAGTTTTGCTGAATCAGGGGAAAATTGTAGTTAAAAAAAAAACAATTGAATTACAGTTTAAAAAGATTAAATTTACTTCTTACTTCTTTAATTATTTTATAAATTAAATATAAAAATTATTTCTTATGTAATATATAATAGAAACTTCTTGTTGACTTTTAAATGTTGTCGAAATTGTTCAGAGTTTATTTAAATTATGTTTTTCATATTATTTACCATTAAATCAAATAAAATTTTTAGATTGCTTGGACTTTTTCCTTCATAAATTCTTAGTTGTAACTTTCTTGTCGATTTTTGGTTTATCTCCTCCAAAGTACTGCTCAAACTGCCCTTGCTTACTTTGGCACTACAAATAGCTCCATGGCAGACGCGGCAATGCCTTGCTTACATTATATTTTATAATCATTTTACAACCGGTGTGATATTTAGAATGTTACCAAAAAGTTGCTTCATTGCGCGCCATGAAAGTTGCCATGAGGCTTCACTGGCAACTTGGCTCAGCTGTTGTCCTGCTGCTGTTGCTGCTGTGGCTGCTGCTCTTGTTGTTGTTATTATTATTGTTGCTTTAGTTGCTGGCGGGCAAAAAGTTGATGCCACCACATGGCAGCTGTTTTGGCAGTTTTATAGTGTTGGCCATAAAGTACTTAAAAGTTTCATTTTACGCCTATTTTGTTGCCCAGTGTAGCCCCATTATCAGAGCCACGATGCTACCGCCGATGCTGGTGGAGGAGCAACAAGAGGCGAAGAATGAAAACAGACCGAGATGGGAGCCACAGTGGCAGTGTAACCTGTGCAGCTGCTTGCGTCATCCTGCAAAATCCAATTTGCTAACAATTTAACAATCATTGCTTTTAGCTGGCCAACAGTTGAGTGTTGCACACACACTCACACACACACGCACACTATTGCGGTGGCCATTTTAATTGCTTGCCTAAACAAATAATTTTTGAGTAGCACACTTTGAGGGCCACCAACACTTGGGACAACGTTGCCGTCTGCTACCAATTGCCGGCAAAAGAGCAAAGTGCAAAAGGTCAGCAAGTCATAGAGAAAGAAAGAGTCAACAAGGGGGAGAGAGTGAGAGAGACAAAGCAACCCCAGCCCTCAACTGGCTTGGTAATTGCCTCAGCTCAAACTTTGTGCCTATCAATAAGCTGCGTGCTTGCTGAAGGCTCTCGTCATCGTCCGCCGATAACAATATCTTTCTAGACTTTCAACCTGCTGCCGTTTCCGGCACTTGTAGTGCCTTTTACTGCGCTCGCTTTCGTTAAACCATTTCTTACAATTTATTTTCCACTTTTATGGTGCCAGCCGCCATTGCAAGCAGCACCGTGAGCGAGCTCGAACTTATTCTCTCTCTCTGTTTAAACTTGAAGTGTGTTCGTAACTTGAGAGAATGATAACGACCAGGGCTGGGCACTTGACCTCGAGTGATTGAAACGTCTTCAACGTGCACCGCGAAAATTGATTGTGTTCAATTAGAAAACCTCGGAACAGAACTATGAAAGTACTCTAGTAATTGCCCATTGTTGAGTGAAGAAGGGAACGAGAAAAGTGCCATTTAGTTGGAAGTACAATAGCTTAGGTAATAGAGGCACTTTGAGCAGCGAAAGATTGAATGACGAGTTTTGAGAAGTTTATTTATATTTCACTTCGATAAGCAAACTAAATAAATTAGAGGAAATAATTTAATTATGTTTTAAACTTGATTTCTGATCAATAGATTTTATTATGAGAAATATGCAAAGAAAGACTGAGCATATCTATAAAATCTTTCAATGCCTGGAGCCAGTTATTTATCAAAGCATAACGAGAAGCTCCCTGCCTGCTTTCCACTTTAAGTTTGTAGCTCCTTTTAATGACCCCCGCATAGTTTTCTATGCGATTTTATAGCTTGTCAAGGCATAAAGGAGTTTCCGCATTGTTTGTGGCAAAATAGTTGAGAATCTTTTGCGTTGGGAGGTGGCCAGATGGCAACATTACTTGTCTGTCTGTCGCTGACCCCTTCCCCCTTTCTGCTTCGCAAGTGTCTCCTTCCGCGCGCGCATTCAATTTTTATGCGCTAATAAAAATGCAAAACGCGAACCACCGAAGGCAAACATAAATCGCATGAAATCCAAATTAAATGCATGACCAATGCGACCCTCGCTATGCTAGCGCCAAATGGGATTCATTCAGGTTTCTTCGCTTCCTTCTCACTCTCCTCTCCTTCGTTCTGTTCCTGCTGCTGCAATGTGTTTTGTGTGGTGTGTGTGCCGACCATTTGCGGTCCCCCAGCGGCTGTTCCAGTTCGTAATTTGTGCGCGATTCGCGCGTTGATTTGCCCAGCTCGCCCCTTTTTTGAGTAATGTGGGTGTGGCACTTGTGGCTGGCATTTGGCATTCCCCAGATTGCTTACTCTTGTCGCCATTGCCGTCGCTGCTTGCTTCCTTGCTTGCTTGCATTGCCACCTCTGTGCTCCGCATAGCGACTCCCGTTGCATGTCTATGCATGTAAATGTTTTCATGCTCGAGACGCAAGACTGCAGCGAGGCAGTGGAGGAGAGGGAGAGAGGGAGGTGGCCCGACAGGGTGCATTGCTTGGCTTGCTGGAACGTTGGGAACGCTGGATCCTTGGCCGACCCCACTGGGTACATTCGCTTTGTGTTTGCACAAGTGTCCGTTGTGGTTGAAAGGTGAACATGGTGGAGCGCTGCAGCGCTGGCGTGGCGCTACCCCGGACGCTAGATGAAAAATAAACAGTATGCAGAGCCCACACCATGCTGCCTGCCCCTCTCCTCTTACCTGCCCCCTGCAGCGTTAACTCCCCCTGCATTCTCATCTCCAGCACTTCGCCTTCTCATCGCTTTCATCATCGCTCCTCTGCCTTGCTTTGGTATTCGTTGCCATTCAAGATGATTTACAGCGCTTTGTGCCGAGCTGTGCTGAGCGGTGCCGCGGCAGTTGGTGGTCAGGGAGTGTCGTGCAGCGCATCCTTTGCTCATTTGCCTTGTGTAAATGTCGCATAATCGCCGCTGTTAAAGACGCCATGCCCCATCAGTCGGACATGCATTGCAATCGCAGCGAGACCCCCTCGGAGGTCCCTCGTTCAAAAGCATTGCCTTCTGCTGCTTTTATTCCTCTCTCTTTTTTTTCTGTGCCGTATTTGCTGTCTGGCAGCGTCGTCTGGGCCTTTGTGCACAAAACTTTGCCGTAAAAAGCAACGGCACAATGAAAATAATAATAAAGCACTTGAAACAAACGTTTTCAGTAAATTTAACATTAGCTGCTTTTGTGAAAATAATCAGCGAAAGGTTCGTTGTGCCGTGCGCCGGAACCGACAAGGGGTCGCCGGAGGGAGGAGGGGAGGCGGGGGAGGAGGCCGGGGTAGGTTCAGTGCCTAACATTAGTCAAGGGGCAGGAGGCGTGTGCTAGGCGAAAACTTTTCTTGTTCGCCTGCAAGTAGGCAACATTCTTTGTTGTTTGCTATTATTATACTTACTTGCCATGCATGCGTGTGTGTGCAAGTGAGTGTGCGTATGTATGTATGTGTGTGTGTGTGTGTGTGTGTGTGTCTGCATGTTTATGTTTGAGCGTGTGCCTGCCTCGCTGCCTGGTATATTTACAAACTCCGTAGCATACTTTTCAGCTTGCGTGGCTGTTGTGTGTTAAGGTTAAGAGTTGCCAAGTCCTCGCACAGACTTGCCGCCTCTCTTCTCCCTCCCTGCTACCGTCTCTATGCTCACTTGGCATCGGTGCCGTCAACTGTGCAGCACATTTCTGATTTATGTGGCGACGCTCGAGGAGAATCGAGCCAAAGCAACAGAGCAAACGGGCTTTGCATACTTTCATATACGTGTACATGCATACATACGTGTATGTACATACATATGTATGTATATGTATGTATATATTTTCTATATAGAGTTGTTTTTTTCCTGGACGCCAAAGTGGGCAAATTATTTCAATTTCTATTATCGCATTTTATGATTGCTGCCGTTGCTGCGGCTTTTTATTTAACAAATTTTCCTGGAAAATTCACTGGCATTTTCGGTTTTGTTTTGTTTGGTTTTTGCGTGCTGCTGCTGCTGTTGTTGGTGTTGCTGTTCTTGTTACTTGGTTGTTGTAGCCGAGTTCATGGCGCTTTGTGGTTTATTAGCCCAGTTTCTTAATGCCAAGTTTCAGTGCCTTAAGCATATTTCTACCTGTATTATTATGACTGTTTGCTGCACGCTTTTTGCATATTACAACTTTAGTGAAAATCGCATCACATTTCCAGTAAGTGTAATTAAAATGTGCCAAAAATTGTTACTTAATTGTGCTGAGATGTTTTCCAGTTAAGAAATTTACGTTTACTATTGAGAAACTGGTTCGACAATGGAATAACGTTGTCCGTGCCAAGTTAAAAGGTCGACAAGGTTGCAGCTTGGCTTACTTGAAAATACCAATGAATTCTGTCAAATGCAGTGCGAAAATAAATTGTGTTGTGGAATGTAATCCTCTTTTTGGCAATTCATTGTGAATTCGTTCACTGTTGAAATTGCACTTTGAATGAATGCTGGAATTAAAGGAATTTCCACAAAGCCAAAATGCACCTCACTTACTTGGAATTTAGTTATTACAAAATTATTTACTTTTAATAATATTATGTACAAAGTATAGAGAAAATGATTTTTAACTTTGCATGTGAATAAAATTTAAAGTTTGGCAAAATCAAGACAAATTTTATCGATAGCGTTGCTTAATAATCTTTGAAAATTATTTAATAAATGTCTCTATAAAAAAAATAACTTACTCGTATATTTTATAAGTTTATTGACAGAACAACTTGACAGTCCCAAAGAATTATTGAATTTTTTGTTTTATAAAAAAATAGTGGATGTTTAAGGTTAATCGATAGTATTTATTGCTTATCAAATACTTAATGTGATAAACAATAATATAGGCTACACATATAATTTTGCAATTTATTCATGAAATTGCTTGACAAGTACATTCAAAAAGTATCGTGTAAGTTATTCGATAGTATCGCTTACCTATCGCAGAGTGTGACAAAGTTGAGTTTGCTTAATGCCATTGTAATCTCAAGAAACAAGACATCTAACATAGTTTGTATCCTTTCATTCGCTTTTAATGGCATGTTGCATGTCTGCCAGTGTTTCCCCCTTCCCCCCAGCACCCCCCATCCTAGCCTAAACGCTGCTGCACACTGTCCACAAAGTGTTTATTTTGTAACAATTCGCTTACAATTGGCTCGCACTCACTTGAGCATCTACTTCGAGCTTCCGGTTTGGGGGCCATTTTCAGTTCGCCATTCGCCATTCGCCATTTGCCGTTTCCTGCCTCGACTTTTATGTCTGCGTTTCCGCTCTCGACGCTTGCTGAGCGAGTTTTATGCGTTGTGCTCTAATTTTTTAAGCCAATAGTTGTCCAATCAATTTCAAGTGCTCGCCACTAGCTTAAATCTACATAAAAAATTCGGCTAAGGCGATGGCGAGGCACATACGGAAGTGGCTTGAAGTTGATGGGATACGAAGGCACGGCTCTTGAGAAGAATAAGATGAATAGGGTTGGGGTTGTTGCACTGGATGATGGGCAGCGTCTAGCTGCTTGCATATGTGTGTTTAAATTGTGCACAGCCGCCGACAGTAATAACAAAAGTAGCGGCAGCAACAACTAAAACAACAACAACATGGGAAATGCGACTGGGAAAGCTTATAAAGCATGTTTGCCAAAAAAAGCCAAGGGAGAGAAGCTGCAGCGCACAACGGGTATATAAAGTGGACTTGCTAAATACCCTGTAATCTACTAGCAAAGAGAAACATAGTGTGTACTCAAATATAAATAAAAATAATTGAATTTTTTAAGTTTGCACCTCCTCAAATTTGAATATTTGCCTCAACTTTTACAGGGTATATTTCGGACGATTAAAGAGACCGTCTTACGCTAGCTGTTGATCCTATCTTGTGGCACATTAAACGTGCATACATATAGATACTGTATATATATTTTTTGGCAAAGCTCCTGTCAGACAACATTCGTATTGGGATTGGGATTTGGATTGGGTTTGCCTTCTGCTGCTGCAGCCAGCATAATTGTTGTTGTCTCTGCTGTTGTGTTGTGTTTTGCTGTGGCTGTGGGGTAAAATTGAAAAACAAATTGCTGACATGGAAAACAATGCATCAAATATTGAAAAGGCAGTCCCAGTCAGATGGGTGCACAGCCCTGTCAGTGAGGCATGTGGCATGCGGCGCATGCCTGTGTTGCAATTAATGAAAAATTCTTAGCCAAATTAATTTTTTAAGGCAGCCCGAGCAACACCTACTAGCCGACTGAGGCAGGGAGAAAGCTCTCTCTGCCTGCCAAAAATATGGGTCATGTTTGCCATGGTGTAATGTGTAGAATGATTGCAACTTTAAAAAGCAAACAAACAGCGGCGCAGCAGAGCACAGCAAGAGCAGCGGCATCGAGTGGGCGAATGAGCAAACAATGCAAACAACAAACTGACAGGCAGGATGAGGCTCAGACTCGGACTCAGATGCAGCGAAACTGAGAGCTGTAGTTGCCGGAGTCGGAGTCGGGGCTGATGCTGCTGATGCTGGGCAAGCAAACAGACAGACGGAACGTCCATATAAATGCAGCATGCGAGGAGGCTGCAACTGAAACTGGGCCTGTCGTCGCCGGGCCACATGCATCATGCATGCAGTCAGCAAATGCTGCTGAGCGGCAGCCACTGGAGAAGGTATCGACAGCAGCAGTGGCAGCAGCAACAACAGCAACAGCAGCTGCTTCTCTTACTGAGCCTTTCGCAGCAATTGCATCTGCTTCATTGCAACGTGTGGCAGCGACAGGCGGCAGTTCTGTCTCAGCCCTTTTTTATGTCCTCTCTAGCTCTCCCTGTAGTTGTTGTTGCTGTTGCTGCTGCTGCTGCAGCTACAATTGCCGCTGATTGTAAAAGTATCTGCAAGTAGAAATGGCAACCTTAGCTCAGGGCTACGTGCATTAAATAAAACATCAGTTTGCTCTTTTCTGATTGATTCTTTTGAGGCAGCTAGAAAAGAGTTCAAAATTTCGCAGTAAAAAATTACAATATATAAATTATATATTGCATTATGTTTTAAATTAATTGCAATGATATTTGACTTTTCAATCATATTTTAAAGTTACTCAATGAAGGTTTATATTTCTTAAGATTAAAATTCAAAATCATGATGAGAAACAGTTTTAACTTTAAGTTATCTCATCCATTTATATTTCTACCTCTTTTCTAAATTTTTTGGTCTTACTTTTTATCATTTTGTCTGCTTAATATATATATTTATAAGACGTTTTTCTTTCAGATATTTCTCAAGAATATAGTCGAACTTAGATAGTTTTATATTATTCAACAGTTTCTCAGTCGAATGCTTTGCAAATGTAAAGCAAATGCAGCCCTGGTCGGCTAACAACTTCACTCGATTGCTGATTACAAAAGTATCTATAGGACAAGGAGCACACGAAGATGATCATTGACATGCAACTGGGAAGTATCTACCTGGCTCTCTGTCTGTCTCTTGGGTACAGCCACCCAGCACTCAAGCAGTCAACACTCCGGGCTCCGTCTGGGTGCATCAAGCGGCAATAAAAGCCGTAAGAGTAAGCCGCTTTCAAGGCAGGAGGGCTGGGAGAGAGAGAGGGAGATAAGAGGGAAGGCGAAAGGTAACTGGGGGCCAACGACAGGAGCTTGAATACGCTTGATTTAGTTAGTTGGAAAACAATTGCACTCTGTCTGTATTACAGTTACAGAGCAGAAGCTGTTACACTGCACTCGCGGATTGCGGCTCAACATTCACCCGGAAGGCAATTAAAAATGCGATTTTAAATGTTTCTGAAGTGTCTGGCAAATGATTTGTAAAAACATCAGCGAACAGTTAACAATTGCAACTACCGCAAAACTCACCAACTGACTCGCTGACTGGGTAAGTGAATAAGCCGGCGAGTGTATGCGTAAGTAGTGAGTGTGAGTGTATGTGTGCGTGAGTATGCAAGTGAGTGCTCGCTTGCTGCCTTCGCCTGTGGTGCAGCTCAAAGCGTTTGCCTGATTAAAATTGCCAAAGGCAGCAGAGGCAGTAGAGGCAGATGCAGAGGCAGTGGAGGCAGCAGCAGGAAAAGTACCTACGTTAAGGGAAAACCCTTTTAACCCAGATTGAAAAACTCGAAATTAGTTTTCATTTATGTTGGCTGCCATTTGCCTGCCCCAACCCTTTCTCCCTCTTCATCACTCCCTCTGCCATCTACGGCCTGTTGAATGTGCTTGGATCAGAGTTTTTACTGCGCCTGCAGTTAATTTTTAATGCTTCGCATCTAAAACTGTTGCTCGGCATGTTATTATGCGTGTTATGTGCATGGCCATTAACAACAACACCAGGCACAGCCACAGCACCAGCTACAACAACAACTACAATACTAATAACAATAAAAAGCTACAAAGGGTGAAGCAGCGGCAGCAAAGACTGGTCAAGGCAAGGCCAGAACAGGGCGCGTTCACATAAAGCTGCACACTTTGTATCCTGGCTAAATGCTAATGCATAAAAATAACATCACTTCTGTAGCTGCAGATGCAGCTACAGCTCTGCCCAGGGTTGCCAAGTTCCCACAAACGTAAACAGCGAGAAATCCAAAACAAATTCTTAAATAAACAAATTATGATAATATATTTTATATTTAATGTTGACACACTTTAAGAGCAATTAAGTAGTAAAATTAACTCAACCTTAAAGAGATCGGTTATATACATTGATACATTCTTGATTTATCAACTTAAAACACTGTTCTTCTCCCTTTCCACCATTATAATCCTCCATTCGCTCAATTAACTCAACAATTAAAACAAATTTATACTCTTTCTTCACTCGATTACACCAAAACTTGTTATAGATCCAAAGAATAATAGTTATTTTGTTTTCAATTCAATTCTCAAATCGTTTTCTCTTTGATTTCGCCAACTTTTATTGAAACTTCTGTTTTTGTAGTAGTTCGCAAGCGAAGTTTTGCTTTATACACAACTTATTCTTATCATACTCAATCTGTTTATGTTTGTGGCATGCGAAACTTTTTAAAATAAAACTGGAGTGCAGCATTCTGAGAACGCACACACACACGAATACAGAGGAATACAAGCTTCACATTGAAGTGAAGTGCAGGTCCAGTTAGCTCGATTCAATCGATTTCCGTTTAGCAGAGCAGCGAACCACTAAAAAAGTTCCCTGTCGATTGGCAGTTTTTGTGCTCTTTTCCTCTTGTTGCCTTGTTGTATGCATATTGTTTGTGCTTGTTATTTGCCTGCGAGTGTGAGAGAGTGTGTGGGAGTGAGTGTAGGAGTGTGTGTGAGTGTATGTTGTTCTTTGCACTTTCACTTTACCGTTGGCACATTTGCATAGTCACCGTTTGTTGTGCTCAGTTGTGTTCCTGTTCTGTATAGCATTCTATGCTGTCTTCCCTCCCCCTTTCTCATGTAACTGCTGTATGCTTTGTCCTCCCTCTCTTCACACGTCTCTTCTTTATACTGCTTTTTGCTATATTCTTGTGCAAATTATTAGATTGACCTAGTAATGCGAAGCGTGGCGTGTGTTGTTTCCTTCCTGGCAAACGCAAACAAATGGAAAACTTGTAAACAAAATAAAAAGAAATAACCAAAAACATTTTCAGCGATTGAAGAAACCATGCAAGATGGAAAGCTTCCTCCTAATTTCAGCTACAAAACGAAGTGCAGGCATCCGAAATTAATTGCCCAGAGCAGGCAGCAGGCAGCAAGCAGAAAAAGCAATTAACTTGCGAGTAGTATGTATTTTATATACCTGTTCTGATACCCTTTACCCATAAAATTGCCAAGGGGGTAATCTGTTTCACTTGTTTATTGTTGCAGTGGCTTAGCTCACTTGCTCTGAGTGCGGAGTATCTTGCAGTTGTGCTTTCTTCCTTTCAGTTGCAATTTTTTGCTTCTTTGCTTTATAATTTCATTTCGTTTTTTATGCATTGCCATAAATCAGATGAAAAGCGCCATAAGTGGAATTCAAATGTTGGCCAGATGGCTTGGCAAACTTGTCCTGGAACTTCTTGCTAGGCTTGCCACACGTGGCCTTCTTGTAAATAATTCATCTTTTATTTGCTGGCAAAATGAACCTCACCTGGGCAATCAAGCGAAGCAAGCGAAGAAGAATATTAAAAATTATTATTATTT
The DNA here is from genome assembly GCA_018904595.1 of Zaprionus indianus. Classification (NCBI taxonomy): domain Eukaryota; kingdom Metazoa; phylum Arthropoda; class Insecta; order Diptera; family Drosophilidae; genus Zaprionus; species Zaprionus indianus. The sequence goes on from JAEIHA010000860.1 coordinate 6,769,022, forward strand.
TTTGATTTATGATTAAGTTTATTTTTACCTCGCACCTTCTCCTTTTTCTCGCTTCTTCTCTTCTGCAATTCGATATTTTTATGACCGAAAAACATCGTTAAAAATTAATGGCCAACAGCCGGAAGAGTTAATTTCGAGCAATGTGCAGACTATTTTGTGCACAAAAATAAAACAAATTAATTTCCCGAGCAATGAAATATTAATGAATTCAAAACTAAGACTTAGAAAGTGTTGGAGGAAATCTTAAAGATAAACAGCAGCTTATATTTTATGAAGGTCGATTAAAGACCAGCAGATTAAACCTTTTTCGGGCTCTGTCTTGGGCAAATTTAAATACTTCAATTTTTTCCACTCTCTTATTCTTTCTCTCTCACAATTGGGCCTAATTCAATAATGTGTGTGGGCAATAACAAAAAAGGGAAGAACACCCAAAAAAGTAAAATGGGAGAAAGAAGGGAGAAGAGCGAGGAGCGAAAGGAATTGGCAACAAATTAAAGCGTAACCGCAGGCGTTGCCTTTTTTACAGTGGTCAGTGGTCAGCTGAAAACAGAAACAAAAAAAAAGGGAAAAGGAAGCACAAAACGCTTCTATGGCCGACAGTGGAAAATAATACAAAACACAAAGCGAAAATGGCAAACAATTTTGGTTGAGGCGTTGCAATTAATAAAGGCCACACACGATGAAGCAGGCGCAGGACATTGACATGCCAGCAACAACAACAAAAGCAGCAGCAATAGCAACAGCAACTCAGACAGGAACCACAAAAAAAAGGCGTAACCAGCGGCCGCTTGCAGTTGAAGGCACATAAATTAGGGGCGTGTAGTACACTGCGCAGCACACAAATGCTGGAAAGCATTTTATGGTGTGTGTGTGTGTGCGAGTTGTTGTTGTTGCTGTTTTTGTTTCCTTTTCTCGCTCTCTCTCTCGTTCGTTTTTTTATATTCTGCTGTGTGTGGTGCGGCAAGTAAATCTTCAATGTTGTTGCACAAGCGATAAGGCAAGATAAATGAGGCTTTAATGCAAAATAAATTAAGCACTTGTCGTGTGTATTATGTGACGCCATCGGGCCAAGCTCCAACCCCAGTCGGAGCAGGAGCAGCTCAACTGGCCTGGACTGGCATGCCAGGAATGACATTTGATTATCACGCGGTTTCAGCGCGTCTTTGCCAGCGTGCAAAACGCGCGTCCAACATAAATCAACGACAGCGTTGACATTGCCGACGCCAGTGTCGTCGTCGTTGTCGTCGTCGCCGTCGCTGTCGTTGAGGTCGACATTCACGTCGTGTTTGGCATAACAATGCCAGCTGCCTTTAATTAAACTACACTTAGAATAGTCTATTGCGCGTATTTGTTGCTGCGGGGGCAGCTGGCGACAGCTTGCAGTCGTGCTGAGTGCACCGCGAAAGAAATCGCGCGCCAAAAAGTATGCTATACATATCTATGAACTCATTTGCACTAAGTGCAACATAGCAGTTCCTGCAACTGAGTCAAGCCTTTTGAACATTATATGAGTAAAATTATCATAAGTTTGATTGATTAAATGCTACATGCAGCATATAACCATTTAACTATACCTTTCTTGGGATATATTGAATGAGTTGTTAAAAGGAATATACTACAATAAATTTTATTATTAAATATTTTCAAAGAAATAATCACTGATTTTATTTTATTGAAATAAATAAATAGAGGAAATTCTCATTTTTTAAATTTGATAATTACTATATACATTATTTATTTGGCCAACTAAGTAATCACAATAATATGCCCACAAACAAAAACCTTTCAGAGAACATCAACTTGTTCAATCAGCCTTTTTAAAAGCATATTAAATTATTAAAGAGTGATTCTTCTTGCTGTATCCAAACAAAGGCAAGTATTTGTATGTGCGTGTGTGTCTGAATCATATATCGTATGCAGACATATACATATGCTGGTGTTCGCTATCATCATCATCTATCGCACACACGCGATCGCTTTGGTATTAGGCTCGAGCACGCAACACTTAAATGGCTTTTGAACCGTTTGACCGTTACGACCTCAAGTGTTAATACATGCAGCGAGCACGTTAAGATTAAAGTAAAAGCTTAAATTATAGATTATAATTAGTATTCAATTGTAAAAACTTAATGCTAATTGCATTAAAAACCCTTAAATAATTAATTTTTAATTAATTTGCCCTGCGTAGTTTTATCTTGTCGAACACTTCTCTCATCTCTCGTTACTCTTCACTCTGTCGTCTGTCATTGTCCGTCTTGTGTCGTGTGTGTCGCCTTTAGCTGCTTGTTTGCTCACTATGTCCGTTTTGCCAGACGAGCACAAACACAAAGTTTGCTTTTCATTATAATAAATTAATTGTTTGCACGGCCCGCTGCCTCAATTGATTTTTGTGCATACATATTTAATGCCCTCCTTTGGCAATATGTTTGTGTTTACCCGGAACTGCTGCAGTGCCGCGGGGCAAGAGAGTGAGGATACGATACGATACGCTAGTTCTTCCCTTCCCCCACAGTCCTTCTCGCGTGTTGCAGGTGATTAACAACAGGCGCCGGTTGTCGTTCCGCGCGAGCGTCAGGTGTGATTGTTATCAGTTTCAGTCTGAGCATTCTCACCTTGGGGGTGGTTGGTCTTCATAAAGTGTTAGATTAGATAAATAAATCGTTGCCACGAAACTCAGGTTTCGGGTTGCAACTGAAAGATAAAGTTGTTGTAGAAAAAATCACTTATTGATGTTATGTAAAGTTGTTCTAAAGGCGCTTTAAGCGATTAGTGGCATTGTCCGATTTCGTTAATTATTTCTGCCGGACATAAATTCAATTCCTGCAGATTTCAATAAACAAAATGATACACTAAAAAATATGTTAGTAAGTTACTGTTTTTTGTTTTCAAAATTACATTATATTAAAACATAGTTTTTCCCGTATGGCATAAATTAATGAAATTGTTCATTTCCGTTGTCTAATTAAATGGGATGACTCGAAACAAGAAAAAAAAAAAAACAAAATGAATAACAGGGTGTATAATTTACAATTCAATATTCAATTAAAATGAGCACTGCAATTAAATCCTATTCTACAGTGAGCACTGCGCGAGTTATACTCGTCAATATCTTGCAAAACGAAGAACAATGGGAAATCAACAAGCATTTTATTGAAATTAAATTCGCGCCTTAATTAAACAAACGAAATGCGCTTTGTCTTTCATTGTTCTTTTTCACTGTACTAGTTTATTGCCTTTATAAACACAATGAATAGCGTTATTTGAAATAACTCAGGGCAATTTATTATTTTAATTTGCGTTATTTTTTCTTTGTTATTCAACTGACTTGTAATATTCATGAGCTGCACTCAGCTGAAGATGAGTTCATTTGTTCTGTGTGCGTGTGTGAGTGTTAAAAAAATCTAACCAAACTTTATAAATAATCGCCATTTCAGTAGATTGCAAATTGTATCTGTGCGATTTATGGCACAGCATGAGCAGCATGAGCAGCTGTTCCATTGAACTATCGCACAATTATGCAAAGTAATGCGCCACAGTTGACCACTTCCCCATTCACAAACATTAATTAATTGCCAGAAAAATATATATAGACAAATATATTTATAGTTAGCTCTGACATGCAGTTTGGCAAATTGAATTTGCTATGCAGGTTTGGCAGTTTGTCAGGCGCATTTAGATGTGAAATTTTCAAAATTAATTGAATGTCAAATTTTAATTAATTTGAGCACATTTGTCAGCTCGTCCCTGACCTAGTGAGGTGAGTCAGCGAGTGCCTGTGTGTGCGTAATTCTAGAATATGATCTATAGAGTGCGGCATTTGAGTCCTCCTCAGACAGATATGTCGGGGTGCAGGCCTTTTCGACTGAGGATGACAGCGTTAAGCACTTAGACAGTATGTGGTTTCGGGGTTCAGTACAGACGGAGATGGAGATGGAGAAATAACCGCAGTCTCCATATGGAGATGGAGATGAAGCAACAACCGCAGTCTCCATATCAATAGCCAGAGACCTGTGTTGTGCCAACTGTGTTTGCGTCTCTGTCTGTCTGTCTGTCTGTCTCTCTCTCTCCCCTTCAGCCTGTCTGTCTGTCTGTTGCTTACGACCTCAATTACATGCGCAAATAAACTGCAACAAACATTTGCTGAGGACTCACCGCTTCCGCCCACAAAGCGGGGCAAGCTCCTGCTCCATATGTGGCCTGCTAGCAAGCTCTGCTTTGTACCCACAGTGCCTACGAAATGTTACCCCACACATACACACACACATAAATATACACAGCGGCCCCTCTCTCTCGCTGTGTGTGTACACATGTTTGCGTGTTGTGGTATTGGAAATTCAATGCAAATGTCCTTGTCACATTTGGGGAATTCATTTGAAAATTTGCCTATACACATGACGATGCGTTCAAGTGTGCCCCCCACACGGGTGTGTGTGTGTGTGTGTGTATAGCAAAAATAATAGGCAGCCGAAAATAATGTTGCATTGCATGCAGCTGCTTGCAAATTGGAAATCTCCTCAATTTGGGCGACAATTATGAAATTAAACCGAATCGAATATTTGGAAATCTGCTCAATTATGAAAACAAACCAAATCGAATATTTAACTTATCTCTGAATTCAATCAGTTCAGCGATTAAATATGTAAGCTTTCAACTAATATCGTCGATGCACAAGATGTCATAAAATTGTAATTCGTATCATGCGAAGGTCTCTTTTCAATCACAACTGAGAGAAGGGTATACGTATTCAGCTAGACAGCAGAAAAAATATAGGTTAGAAGGGTATTATACCTTTTGGCCCAACCGAAAATGTACAGAACTGGCTGCAGTAAGGGCTGCCTTCAAAGCCGCCTGCGCGTCGTTTGCGACCTTGTTGAGAGCCGCAAAGAAAAAAATTCAACACATGAAAGCGAGCGTTTCTGATTATGACTTTTAAGAGCACACACACCAAACACTCACACACACACACGCAGACACATCGACATGCGCGATATGTGACCCTGTTGTGGTGCTGGTGTTTGCGTAATTTGGCGCTAGTCATGGCAGTCCTAATTGCAGTCATGCAAACTGGGCATCGATTGCATGGCTCGTAAATCTTCATAAGTCTCCGGGCAACATACTATCCAAGCAAAGGCAGAGTCGTGGCATTAATTTCATATTATCAGCTGACCGAGGGGGCCATAAAACGCGACTCGAAAGGCGGCTAAGACGGCACAACTAACGGCCTGTTAGCCTGTTGGCTGGTTGGCCTGCGCTAGCTCGTTTGGCCCGGCCCGGCCTGCCTGTTGTGGCCGCGGCAACAATGTGCCATACCGTAGCATACTTTTGGGGTTTCAATTTAATGCCAAGGCGATGGCGATGGCGATGGCGGATGTAAAGCGAGGTAAGAAGTCGAGGCAAACGCGAAGCTGCAATGAGCTGCTGCCTTGGCCTGGCCAAGTTTTTTGTCGGCTGCAAGTCTAGCAAAGTTTTAGTGGCGCGCATTTAAAATAACCTCACGTGCCCCATAGGCAGAGAGAGAGAGAGAGAGAGGAGAGGAGACGAGAGCGGAAGCTAGTGAGAGTGAGGTACCGTAGCTGAACTAACACTAACATCATTTTCTTATGCGAACACAATTTCACAGCGAAATGATTTTCGGAAAAAGGGTTGCCAGGTTTGGCGCAGCTTTGCACTGACCAACCCGGGAACGCTTGAATGCTGAAAGATGCAAATTTACTACGCTCCAAAATGCTCCGACAGTTGAAATAAATATTAAAGTGAAAAACTTTGCCCACTTTACTCCCGCCTCCTTCCCTCTCTCTTTTACTCGCTTTGCCGGGGGAAAGTTAATGGAGTGTGGGCGTGGCTATGGGGCGTGCAATTCGACTCCTTTCTGGTGCTGTGCAAAAATTAACGTTTGCATAAGGTTCGCAGAAAACAGCTCTGGACTTGGCCATAAAACTTGTTCATTCATAAATCATGCACAAAATTATTATCATTATGAAAGTTGCCTTTCAGTATCATCAAAGCAGGCGTAGTCCACAGAGAGAAAGAGAGAGAGAGAGAGGGGGCGGAGATGGACTGCCTGCCTGCCAGCCAGAAGGGTTAAGCGCGTCAGTTGGAAGATTTCTTTTTTTTTGCCTCGACGTTGACTTTCATTTTTTCAATTTTTCATCATCAAAAGCAGGCAAAGCCAGCCCCGGCTAAGGCCTCAGTGTGACAAAAGAAAAATGAACGCTGCCTAGATTTTAAACGCTGCACAGATTTTGCGCAAGTTTCTCCTTCAGTTGTTTCGCTCCTCCTCCCCATCCTCCCCTCGTTGCTGCAATGTTTAATGCTTGCCATGAACTTTGATAATTTTACACTTAATTTCATTCGGCTTGTCAGCGTGTCCCTGCGAACACAGAACCGACACAACACGACAGCCAAAAAACATCTCTGACTAAACTGCACAAGTCAATTTGGTTTGGCAAGATGCTCAACTCGAACTGGGTTAGCTTTCATCGTTGATTACGAGGAGGAGTCGCACGCGCAGTCAGCTTCTTTCGCTCTCTCTGTCTCTCCTTTTTTGCCCCTCTCCATCTTGCTTGTTTCATTTTGCTTTACGCTGCACTGAATATAACGAGTTTATTTCGTTATTGATATGCAGCCGGAAGTTCAAGTTATCCCCTTGAGCTGATGGTTGCTGATGTTGGCAGTAAGTTGGTGGGAGTGCGAAGTGGGGAGGGGCTGTGTATGTGGTTTACAGAGTAGTAATTGGTTTATGCTGCACAGCAACAACCACAAGCTCACAAGATTTTATCTACTTCTCCTCCCGGAGCTATTTCTATAATATTAAACTCGCTTTGACTTTTGAGTTTGGCGCAGACTTCAACAAATTATGTGAAGATCGTATTTTATATTGCTTACTGTCTGCAATTTTTCTTCAGCGATTGTGTTGAAAACTTTGTGTTTGACTTTAAATAAAAACTTGTATCATTGCGTGCGAAAGAAAAGAAAAACAACGAGAGGGCGAGAGTTCAGTGATAAACAGCTTGCGAATAAATCTTTTCTATTTGGAATGCGTCAAAAGACCTGAAAACTTGCATCCATTGCGAATGGCAAAAACTCACTTAATCCCTGACACAGCAGCAACAGCAGCTGTAACTCGTAAGGGAGTGCGAGTGTGGGCGGGGGCGGCACCACTGCCTGCTGCAGTTGCAAATGCAGTTGCCGCAGAGTGCATAAATCTTGAAGGAAAAACGACTTGCGCCGCGCGCGAATTACTTAAAGCAAAAACAGGCAAAGAAAACTTTGGCGAACAAGTTGCAAAGTTACGCCTATGTGCCAGAGGCTGCCAATGTTGCCAATATGCTGGCCTCGAGCGCGCAAACACACACACACATACACAGGCAAACACACAACCGCAGCACCCTTGCAAGCCTTGCTGTGCTTGCAACCAACCGACAATCATCTCAATCCGGAGACCACGTTCTTTGGGCGCGTCTCGCGAGCTATGTAAAATAGCAACAAGCGAATTGTGAACGCGGAAATTGAATCTAAAAGCTGTTTTGCACTGCCTGCCTTGGCTAACGAAAATACGATACACAGCATACACACACACACACACACACTCGCAGAAGAGTTAAGAAAAACATCAAGAAAAAAGACTCTGCCTGCCAAAAGTTTTGCGTCAAGTCAAGCTATTTCAATACACTTGCAGTGGGTATATTTATTTTTTTGGAGATCATAACCCAACTATGGAGACATCCCTGACCCCTGGCCACAATTAAATTAGTCATAATATTATATTACACATACATAATGCGAGTTTTATTTAATTCTGCATTTATTTATCACTTTTACAGAAACGATCAGAGTATTAGCGAACCTTCGTCGTGCCGAATGAAGCTTTTCCTTCTGGTTTTTGGCAACAATTGATTGTTACTTGGTATGTTAGCAAATCGCAGACATCTTGTTCCATTTGTAAAAAAATATAATTATCATATATTATAGATAGTTGCCCTTGCCAAGTTGTTTTCGAGTGCTTTTCAAGAATTTCCCTTTGCACTCTCTCGTCCAGTAAACGGTTTTCATTTACGCTCAAAGCATTACTCCATTTTGTATTGCATAAACTTGTGTATTTTATTTCGCATTCTTTCGATTGCAACATGGCTAACATTTTGCTGGCAGCTTCAACATTTGACACCCCTTCACCGCCCCGCAGCCCCCTGTTCAGCCTTTTCGAAAAAATGCTTTTGTTTATTTTCAATTTATATTTTGAGAGTTGGGAATTGCATTTCATTTCGCATGCCCAACTGCGCGGGGTATATCAAAACATTGTCATGATGAAGACCGGGGAAAATTACAAACTAAATGAAATTCCGCGCCCTTTGTGAAAAGCCTTTGCTGCTTAAATAAATACATCAAATTATTGTTGGGAAAGAGAGTAAGAAATTGAAGAGTATTTTCTGTGCGGGAGTCTCCAAGTATGAGAGATATATTTTTAAAACTCTTGAGGTGCTGCAATTGATTTGAGCTGCCTAACCAACCACCTGGAAAAGGTCAAAGTTCAGTACTTTTTCCTTTGCTCGTAATACAATTAGAGCCAGCTTGGGCAAGGTTTTTGAGCGTATTATATAATTATAACTTGGGCAACAAATGTTTCGATTCCCACTCAAAATCGAGCAGCTTTTAATTAAGGTCCTGCCAGGGGCAGCAGTTTCAAATCGAATGCCACTTTGAAAACTATTTCTTGACCTTCATTTCAAGTTTTCTACACAAACTTTGAGCTAGGCACATACGTATCTGTATGGTATTTATTATGATTGTGACGCATTTGGGGAACATGCTATGGAAAATGGTTTTGTCTAATCTCCGACATGTCTGCGAGGCATCAAACTAAATGAAAAGGGTACCGGCTACAGAGCAACAACAACATTGCGTATACGTATTCTCAACTTATTGTTGGTCACCTTCAAGGTCTGCAAAGGGACATGGGGGAGACTGACAGACAGATAGACAGACTGCCATGCAATATGTGACATTGAATTTAAGCCATGTTGACAGATTGACGTGAGCTTAAGCACTTTTTTCATCATTTGCTTCACACTTGGGTGAAATTTGCCTCTCTTGAATTTGTGCCAGACTTAAGTTTTCTGTATCACGTTGAGCCCAGTGTTCGTTACAAGCACTTTAAAGCTATTTATTCGAGATTAAGTATTATAATATTATTTTGCGCCAACTAGAGAGCAATTTGCATAAATAAGCTCGAGAGTATGATTCTATTTGAATGAGTCTTTATTTTCGCCATTTACGTGTAATCTGCTGGCCGAAGCTCCCGCACATGCCTGCGCTCTCTCTCACACTCTCTCCCCCTCTCTATTGCTCTGCAGTGTAGCCGTTTTTATATCTTGCCTGTGCCAGCTTCAGATCTTTTTCAATTTCTTAGCGAAAATTCGTTATAAACTAATTGCATTAGTAGCAGGAAAAGAGCGGAGGGATGTGGCAGGAGGGGCAGGGCAGCGGGGACTGCGCGCAGCAAATGAGGCAAAACCGTGGCATACTTTTTGGCATACTCGTCGTCAGTTTGTTGGCATAAGCTGCTGTCTGCTTGTGTGAGTGTGTGCACGTCTGAGTGTGTGCGTGTATGTTTGCAAATACTTAAAGGCAAGACAAACCATGTCAATGACATTTGACACGTGACCCTTTTTCACACACACACACAAAGGGAGACTTTCGCACACACACACACATACACACAGCGAACACTATAACCATAAACATTTAGCCAGAGCATCGCCAGCTCCCTTTCTGCTGCTGCTGCTGCTGATGTTGTTGATTTCGTTGTTACTGCCGGCTTCTAGTTGGGGTCGTTCCAACGTGATTAGATGCGATTGTGTGCGCAATTGAGCGAAATTGATGGCAATGCTATTAAAAGGTATGTCCTGACTCCCTCCCTCACTCCACCACTTCGCCCCCCTCGATCCTTGTTCGCTGCATTGGTTGATGCCGCCGTCGACTTCGTCGTTGTCGTCGTTCATAATTAATTTTCTAGTGAATTTACTTTCATGGCATTTTGGTTAGCTGAGTGCGGCCAAGGCAGCCCCTTCCCCAAACCTCCCTCCCCCCATCACAGTTCCCCTTAACTGACCTCCACCATAGTGCTGGCCCTCGTTCATGCTGCTTGCTGCCTGCCTCCTGGCTTCCGCTTCTGTGCTGTGGGCACATAAAAGTTGTTTCAGCTGCGGCATTTATTTTAATTTGAAAACTATTTCCACGCCCCGGCAGTGTCCCCGCCCCCATATACGCCTTCTCTTCCGCCTCCTATGACTTGCCCACGCTTATGCTCATTATTTTCGCTTGACTTTTGTTGGATTTTTATTACATAAGTCGGCCGCATTGCGTATACGCAGCTTTGTACAACTGCCACCGTTTTCATTATAATTTGTATATGGCGTGCTACATTACCCGACGTGGATTTATCGGACGATTCGTGTAGAGGCAGGGGTACAGGTGGTGAAGGGAGAATAGCAAAGGGGGAGAGCTCGTTCGTAAAAATCTGTTATAAATATTAGCACTGCTTGGTTTGGTTTAATGGCAACATAATTGTGGGGCAGACAGCGAAAGAACGCGAAACAATACGCAGTAGCGAGATACCCTGTAGAGTACAGGCAAAGAGAGAGTTTCTTAAAATTTATAGAGGATTATTCATATATAAAAAAGTGTTAAGTTTGCTTATTAGTTTAATACCAATATTTTGTTATGGAACAATGACACACTAATCCATTTAAGACAAAGAATAATACGAGGGTCGTTTGATAAGTCCGTGACTTTTTGTATTTGCCGCGCACCTGCTCTAAATACAACACTGCTCCTGTCAGCAGTTATCGATTAACAGCTGACTGTAAAATTTTGAGAAAGCTGCGTTTTTTGGTTTGCGTTTTATAGGCATTGAAAGCAGACGATCTCGTGAATTTTAACGAAAATGGAAAAAAGTGAATTTCGTGTGCTAATGGCAAAATTTCATAAATTGGGCTACGAACTGCTACCCCATCCAGCATATTCTCCAGATTTAGCCCCCTGTGACTATTTTTTGTTTCCAAACATGAAGAAATGGCTCGGCGGTAAGAGATTCGGGTCAAATGAAGAGAAACACAGAAACAAACGACTATTTTGAGGGCCTTGAGAAAACCTATTATTTGGAAGGAATAAAAAAATTGGAAAAACGCTGGACTAAATGTATAGAGCTAAAAGGAGATTATGTTGAGAAATAAAACGCTTCTTTGACGAAAAAAATATATTTTATTCAAAAAGTCACGGACTTATCAAACGACCCTCGTATAAAATAAATTACTTTAAGTAATATAACGATATATTTTCTCTATAAATGAATGATAAAATTTATGATAAAATTAAAATAAATATACAAATATGTACTCGATTTTCTTAATACTTAAATTTAAGTTTCACTTCAGTTACGCAATACCTTACGATCTTTTCTTTGAGCTCATAAGTTACCCTTATCGACGGCACACCGTAGTTGTTTATGCGCTTCACTCACCGCCCGCGGAATATACCCACGCTGTGCTGCATGCTAAAGTGGGCTATAAAAATACATATCTAAATACTTAACGTAGTTAAGCTGGCAAATTATTTGCACGAAAATACTTTTGGCTTGAGGCCTGGCAACTTCCGGCCCGGTTGGGCTGACTCGCAGGCGGCAGTTGCCTCTTTTGCTGTTGGCAATTGGCACTTGGCGTGTGTGGCGCACATTTTGATGGTGGCTGGTGAACAGGGGTAAGTGGCAGATGGCTGGGCAACTCCACCCACGATGCTTGAGGGTGGGAAGGTGGATCAAAATTTGCCTTTTATTTTGTTTGCAACTCAAAACGGCGCTGGCGGCGCAGCAATTACATTTGATTGGACACTTAAGTTTTCGTTTTCTTTTATTGGAACGTGATTTATGGGCCTCGCTTGGGTTGGCCACAAGGTCAGCCCGGCTCGACGGGAATTTTTGGTAAGCCAAAGAGTGTAGAGAGGAGTTATGTGTTAACGAAATATTGGAGACGTTCACAGAGTCTGCTATTGAGGGCCCTTGTCCGAGTGGTGTTGCGCGATCTTAGCCTCGAAAAACTGCTTGGCACCGTTCACACCCACCTCGGAGACATTAACACACTCCTCGAGTGCCTTGTGACTGCCAGGCAAATCAGTTATGTTGGTGTCCGCAATACGATTCTGTTGAATGGCTATATAGCAGAGCAGGAATTGACAGAAGTTAAGCTCCGTCACGGTTTTGTCAACAACTTTAGCAATGATCCCTTTGACGGTCAAGTGAGTCTGCGGTATTGATAGCTTTTCCAGTGCAAACTTCACTTCGTTCATGTCCAGCATGCCGTCGTAGTTATTATCGCAGGCCTTAAAGATCGAAAATGCCTCACGGATCTCTTCTGGTTCCAAAAAATATTGTTTCGCCAGCATTTCGCTGGCCGAGGCGACCACACATTCCTCGCTGCTCTCACTGAACTTCAATGTGCGACTGTCCATCATGACGCACACCGAGAGAGTTTTGGCCAGCTCCATCGAGTCATCCTGGTTGTCTGTACTATTCAGTTTGCTCACCAGTTCCTCGATCTTTTCTTCAAGCGGCTGCCGGTTTGTTTGAATCGACATTTTCGAGGCATTCCTGCCTCGTTTCGCCCAAGCATGGCAAATGGCTTTGAACGATTCGCACGAGGAGTGCGACGCAGCATCGGTGACATCGAAAAAGCTCTCCAGCGACTTGCTCGTACTTGTGGGACTCTTCACAATGCTGTCGCCGATCCTCTGCTCCTCCAATATCTTTTCTATTTCATTCGTCTTGGCTGCGACCTTCTCCTCGGTGTTGAGTGACATGTTGTTATTAATTTAAGCTTAGTTAGAATTTTTTAATTTAAAGGGAAGACCAAAATCAGTTGATGCTCGAGTTTGCTTCAGTTTTGACAGAAAATGAAAGGAAAATGAAGGAAGTTTAAGTCTGAATGATTCTACTGAGTACAGGGTATAAGCTAGTTGAGCATTTATTTGAGTACGTTTGTTTGGCAAGTGTTTTTAGTTCAGCTCTTTGTTTACCTTTTCGGGGGTTTTACTTTGACCGCAGCACGTAACCCCCAATCAATCTGGAGTTGCCATGGGGAATGATTCTTGCTGCTCCACTTCTCGAGCTCGCCAACTGCAAATTAATGACTGTGAAGTGTACGTGAATATGCGAGAGTGTGTGTCTGTGTAAGTGTACGGTAGCTGGCTCCCATTTTTTTAGGGGAACTGTTAACATGCCATGGCCATAAACAGTTAATTAAGCTTTTATTGGTTACTCTCTTTTTTGCGCCCTGACATTTCACGTTTTATTTGTCAAACAGCAGGCCAAAAAACTGACGACCATAAACGGTCAGCCACCCGAAAGCCGAACCCAAACCCAAACCCAACTGCCGCTTATTTGCCGTGCGCCGTAAGGTAGCAAGGCAGCCCACGTTGCTTGTCTCATTCGTGACCGTTCGCCTTCTGGCATCCTCCCCGGGCAGCCTCTCTCCCACTGTGTGGGGGGGAGGGGTCAGGAAAGGGGGCGGTGTACAGTTTATTTATTCGCTCATTTCGTGTGCAAAAATATTTGGTGATAACGAGCCGGCGGCCCACAGCGGCTTGTCATGTTTAAACCACATTTATTTGTTGGCTCCACGGGTACAATAAAAAAATGTTCGTACACGTAATTCTCTCTAATATACCCGCTACCCACAGAGCTGAAGGGTATTATGACTTTGTGTCAGTTGAAAATATATGTGAAAGGGTAATGGTGGCATATGAAACCTAACAAATAATTCTTCTTTTCTTGATTTAAGAAAAAATTCTTCAGAGTTACTGATTTCCCTGCCACCCAAAAGTATGCAACACAAATTTAGCTAAATTGCATGGCGGGTATTTCACAGTCAAGCACACTCGACTTTCTTACTAGTTTCTTTCTCTGTTTCATTTTCTTTCTGGGTTAGCCGAAAAAGCGAGAAACCAAATACGAGAAGCGAAGAAAATGTCAACAAAAAGTTGCCGGCATCGGCATTTAATTTACATTGCAAAGTTTCGTTTCGTTTCATTTCGTTTTTTCAGATAATAATAAAATGCAGGCAACTGGAACTGAAACTGAAACTGGAACTGGAACTGGGTTAAGCAAAAGTGGATGGCGAAATAATAGCGAAGGCTGCGACAAACAACGAGGAGAACAAGAAGAAGAAGAAGAAGGCCAGGCCAAAGGACAACGCAAAACATCGATAAGATAAAAAGCCAAAAGTGGCGTAAAGAACAAAAAAATTGATCACTCTGAACAGTGAAAGTTGGGCAGGCTGCTTTAATCAGACGAGCATTTCAACACATGCCCCAGAGCTGCCCCCTTGAGCTGCCCTCAAGCTTATCGTGAGCTGCAGCATTTCTGTTCGATTTTCCTTGAGGCTTTTCATTTTCATTCTCGAGAACATCTCCGCGCTGGGCCTACTTTGGGAACAAAGTTTTTGTTGTGCCCAAAAAGTGTCAAAACAACTTGCAGCCCCCAAGTTGCTGCAGTTGCTGCAAAGAAAGTGTAAGTTGTTGTTGATGGCGTGGGCGGCGGTACTGGGGGGACCAGGCACAATTGGCTCGTGGCCAGGCAGAGTTCGACGAGGGAGCCGAGTGCAGTTCATAAAAAACTGCAACTGCAACTGAAATTGAAAGGCAAGCTGACGCCTACGACCGAGCAAAGTTGGCGCATAAATTGCAGCAGGCGATTGGGAAAAACAAATAAACTACGTCAATGTCTTCAGATTATAATTAATGATAGGTGTGCTTAAGGTTCGGACAGGAGGAGGCAAGGCACAATAAATCTCAATAGAACTCGAGTGGACGTTACAGTTGAAACTTTGACATTTGATGGAAGGATTTGCCTGTTGCCCCACAGACACACACATACACCGACACTTGCCTTAGAGCAGCCATCGTTTGTCATGCTGCACGTAAGCTTGAGCATTTTTTATTTCTTTGGAGCAGCTTAAAATCAGGGCCAAAGGCTTGACCGACGCCCTGCTTTTAGTTTTATCCACATTTATATTATACAAAGCAGACCCAAATTGATTACTCAAAATATTTCTAACGACTACCGTCGTCGCTTGATCGTCCTGGCACGGTTGGGATTTTCTTTTGTAGTTGATATTGCTGTTGTTGTTGTTGGCGGTTTTCATTGTGCTGTAACCTTTGGGTTTCGGTTTTTTCTTTCATTTCACGGGCCTTTGGGGTTTTGCTTAATTGAAACCTTAAATGTTTTTACATTGCTATCGCCTTCAGCATAAAAGAAATAACTACACATGCAGGCAAACACAAACACACACAAAGCAAGCTAGATAAAGGAAATCAAGGGCGGCGCACATAAAGTGTTGCATACACCGCGCAAACATTTGCCCGCCCAAGTGCCTGCTGTGCACTCACACAAAACACACTTGAACACTCACACACACATACACAGAGCATGTCCATCAATCAAATTGGCATTCAACTTGTGTTTGTCCTGCTGAATTTTTGTTGTATTGTGTTTTACTTTAAATATGATGAAGCCAGCTGTGAATTGGAGAAGCGAGAGATGAAAGCCTGAATAAAATAACAGAACACACGCCATGTGTGTGTGTGTATGTGTGTTAGAAACAAGCGTTAATTCTTTTTTATTTTTGTTCAACAGCGAGTCAAGCCTTCCATTGCAACTGCGCCAGTTTTCATTTTATATGAAATGGTTTTATTGCGAACTTCTAAAAGTGTGGAATGCATAGAAAAAAAGAAACGTATTTTTGCTGACACTTTGGCCAGGTTTAATTCTAGTGCTTTAACCTTTTGAACCTCTATGCGCACATTGCAAAATTTATATATTCATATATTTTGATATTTATATATAAATTCATAACAGCACGTCGTGAATTCTCATTGAAATCATCAGCGAAAAAGCCTGAAAAAAGCCTGCAAAATAAATATAGTAAAATGCAGTAAAATTCAATCAATTTTCACCACTTCAACAGGCAGTTAGACAATGGATTTAATTGCCAATGAACATGGGGTAAAATGCATCATTTGATTATCAACTATGTTTGGTTTTTTGTTAGCGAACTGAACCACCCATTGAACATGGCGAAAATTCTACATTTGATTATATTTTAACTATGTTAGGTTTGCTTAATGAACATGGAATGAGAAAGATATATAAAAGATAATAAATCCAAACTAATTAGCCAACATTTTAAGTCAAGCGACGACATCAGGCTCTAATTGAGTTATGTATATACAGACATATAACGCCCCTGGGGAAAACACTCCGCCCACACGACTTTAAATTTCAGTTAATGCCCAAGCGACGCCTTCGCGCGGCAATAACTTTTTTGAGCAATGGCAATTAGAATGCGCGAAGAAGCCAGCGATTTGTTTACATATATTACCAAAAAGGAGAAAAATACAGAAACAGGACTATGAAGTAGATGAAGAAGATGAGGAGGAGGACGCTTGACATTTGGCAGAGAGCATTAAAGCAATAATTTCACATTAAACGCAGGCGTGACTGTCCCAGGAAACACGGTCCGAGGTGGCCATCTGCTTGGGGCGCCACTTGGGCGCACGCGTTGCCAATCGAAATGGTGACGGCGATGGTGATTCTGCGGGTGGTTGCCAATGTTGTCTTTGCTGCCGGTCGGCATCCAGTGCAAACATTAATAAGCCAATTGATGTTTTGTTAACCCACCAAACGAGGCAGCACAGCCGGCAGTTCGTCATATTGTCCGGACTCTCCCTGGGCGCGCACACATGCGTATCCTGGGGTGACGTGGCGTGTGCGCTGGCGTCGACGCACATTTATCCCGGCAGGCGCTAAGGCTAATTGCAATTTATGTACGCAATAAAACATTTGCCAAACTGCCTGTCCCGAATCCTCCCACTCCTGCGTCTCCGTCAAGGACGAGCTTCGTTCGTTACGGCTTTTGGTTATAAATTTATGAAAAGAAATTGCCAGTAACCGCTGCGCAACGCTGGGAAGCTGGGACTGCCACTGGCAGTGGGCAGTGGCTTCTGGCTTGTGGCTTTATTAATAAAATGCTATCACCAGAGGTACTCCGCCTCTCTCTCGTTCGTTCCCCTTTTAGGTCCCGGAAACACGAGTCAATTGAGTCCAATTCGCGTTGTGCAAATATTCCCGAAACAGTTGTTCGATTTGCTCTGCTGCCTGACTGAGTTAGCTGGAATTTAATTTGTAAGCAACACAATAAGCTCATGTACGTATGTATTCTCGAAAACTCGAAAACTAATGCAAAATTCAACTGCCGCAGTCGTCACGCTCGAAGCGCTGAAAGTAATCTCCTTAGCTGATCGGAAATTATTCGACCAGCCCCATTCCAAAGCAGCTGAATCAGGTGAACCAAATCAGCTGAGCACCGACTAGTGTATGTGCTTTCGGGTGGGGTTCATAGAAGATAAATATAATAATATATTCATATATATGTATCTTCATTTATAAGTTTATCAACATGAAATAATTTACGTAGACAAATCTATTTCCACAAATATTTTATTTAGAATTGTATTCATTTGTTTTACAAATTTCTCTTTCATTGCAAATAAACACGCATAAATACAGATTATCACCGTGCACAGTTTTTGTTTGTTGGTAATCTGTAAATGTTGACTACAAATTAACATTTTCAATTGATTATGCAGAATATTATTTAAAATTTGGCAATCTGCAGCATAAACAATTAGTTCAGTTCAATAAAATTCAAATTTATGACGATTCAATAGAGAGTGAATTGCAGGAATAAAAACAAATATTACTGGCTCTATTAAAGTGATAAATTGTCATCGTTTGTCGGTGATTTTTAAGCTGCTATGCCAGCCCCATAGGTAAGTTCATGTAACCGTTTGCTAAGCGCTAAAAAGGACAACAACATTTTCGCTGCAGCGGCTTAGGGGGCAGTGCGACAGTTGCCGTTGCCGTTGCTGCTGTTGCTGCTGCATTTGCAGCGATTGCCGTGCACAATTCCGGCTAAAAGCTTTCACTAGTCAATTGCCGATGAAAACAAATGCGCAGTCGATGGCTTTGAGCTGCCACGCCTGCCCATCACACTGGTTGGTTGACCAGCCTCCAATGAAGCCCCGTTCAGCTTTATTTTGCGTTCTTTTTTCCCTGCAGTTGTTGTTTCTTTGCGCCGCTAAGTAACTTGGCCAAAGCCCTTGCTATTAGCTGCAAATAAACAACGCCAGAGTGAGCATAGAAAGAGAGCAGCAAAGAGAGAAAGAGAGAGGTGGAGAGGGAGCGCATAAAGCACTCAACGATGCTCGCCAGTGAGTGTGGGCTGTCAAGGCTGAGCTAATTGAAAACTACTTGGCAACAGACTATGGCCGGCAACTACATGCTACATACAAACTAGCTACAAAGCGGCTAAGAAAGCCACACATTACTCATACGCAGCGTAGGCCCAGCCTGCAGCCGTGCACAAAGGGAGTGCCGTTGCCATTGCTGTTGCTGCTGTTGCTGATGCTACAATTGCGGCTTGCCAGTTGGCTGCTTCACTCAGCCCCGGCCAGCCCAGTTGGTTCAGCCTCTGCTTCATGTTCTATGCTGCTCTGCTCTGCACTGTTCTGTTTTGTTCTGCTCTGGTCTTGTGTGGCCTAGGCACGTCTAACCATTTTGCTTTTTTTGCCATTAATGCCATCGCAGGGCTCAGTGTGTTTGTATGAATACATTTTGTTTTAAGCTGTCGCACAGTTGTTGGTCTGCGTACGTGATAGCGCAAACAGTGCACTGCCGGATCGAATGGGGTTGTGTAAAGAGAGTTGGGGGAGGGGAGAAGTGCAGAGGAGTGGGCTGACAGCATCTAGTGGTACTGCAGGTAGGCAGGGCAGGGGCATTAGGCTTTGACTCTCAGCCAGACGAGAGAGACTTAACTGCTTCCGGCTTATTTTCAGTGGGCACGTTGAACTCTCCTCGTATTGCCAATCAAGTTTAGTGGAGGAGGCCACAATGCTAATGCCACAGTCGATGCGTCGGGCCTAAAGGCAACACCTTTAAGTGGACACTTCGTCAGTGCTGGAGGCGAGTGCTGCAACACTTGGCTGCACATTTGAATTGTTTCCGTTGCTGCATCGAGAGCAATAGAAAATCGCATGCACTCAAAAGTATGCAACGAAAAAGTGCCATGGCGCCTGCCATGATTTAGAATTAATAAAGGCGACGCTGCACTTGCTTCTTCTCGTTCGCCTTTTATTTCTCGACTTGACTTTTTTCTGCCTCCTCTCTTCCGTTGTTGTTTTCCTGCTTTTTGTTGTGTTGTGTTGTGCTGTGCCACTGCCAAGTTGCGAGTTGTGTCGTCGGGCCTGCAGTTGACTTCTTTTGGCTGCTAGTACGTTACCTTTCCCCTTGCCCCTCACCCGCACCCCTCTACGAACTGCCTGCACTACCTGGCATTGTTTCAGTGTGGGGGAAGTGTGCAGGGTGCAAATATAAATGTGTTGCATACATTTCAGCGCTAGATTTATGCACCAAGCAACTCCGGCATACGTTGCTGCTCCTCGTACATTTATGCAAAGTGCAGCTGTGCGTCTGTGTGTGTGTGCGTGTGTGTATGTGTGCGGAGATTGCATGTGCATAAAGCTTTCTCTGCTGTTGTTGTTGCTTGTTGTTTTTATGCGGCATTTGTGTCAAGTACACGACGCAGATTAAAGGGCATAAGACTAGAAGATTGCATAAAACACTGGCACATTCAACACAGCACACACGTTTGCGAGAGCATTGAACAAAGAGAGAGAGAGACAGGGAAAGAGAGAGGGAGTCCAAGTGAGCGAGAGTGCGGCAGAGAGAATGTGAAAGTAGCAGGGCAGAGCCACGGCGAGATAAATGGGCTGGCAGCGTAGCGCAAATCGAAAGGAATTGCAATTTAATAGCATAACCTGTGCACAGTGCGCCAATCTTTAGATCTCTCGCACTCCCCACCCGTCCCCCGTCCCACTGCACGATTTGTCAGTGTATGCCCGTGCAGCTACCGTGATTGGAGTACGTAATAGGGTTACGTACGCACCGTACATATGTTATTTGATATCGCGCCACCACTTAAAACACTGGCAAAGGAAATGGAAACAGAGACAAAGAGAGGTAGAGAGAGGCCTTTGGCTGGCTGAAATATGATTGCATTTATCTGGGATTATTCAACGAAACTCTATACCATCGCACAAGAGTCTAATTAATTTCTGTTTCCCACTCGTAATTGAGCTGATTGAGAAGGATATCTGTTTACCTGGCTTTGCATATGTGGAGCGGTGTGATCTAGGCATAAATTCAGGCATATCTCATTAATTGAATAAAAGAATAGATAGAGAATATAATTAAATTATTTGAAATGATAAATAAATAAATAAAATGTCATTGTATAGTAAGTTTTATGCATACTTTTTATATATTAAACTTTATGATACCAATCGATAGCAAACTCGAGTGCAGTTCATTATAAATCCATTCGCCAAAAATGCAATAATGCATATTTGCATAACATTACGCATTACGTGACGTGACGTTTGCCTAACGGAGCTGCTAAGTAAAGCAAAGCTGCCTATGCCAATCAGCAGCAGCAGCAGCAACGGGAGTGGGAGCGAAGGAAGGAAGCCGAAAGAAGCCGAGTAAAATAAACGCCTGGCTGCAATTTTACACTAAATTGCATCAAGGTGTAAAGTCAAGCTGTTGCCCCTGCCTGAGCTCGTTGCTGTTGTTGTCGCAGTCGCAGTCGCACTGGCAGTCGCAGTCACAGTTGCAGCTGTAGAAGGACTCGCTGGCAGCAGTGGGTCGGGTCTCGGCTTGACTTGCACATTGTTGCATGCAGTGAGGCGTTTCCTTTGAGCGCAGCACGTGCACAGGGGAGGGCAGCCTTGGCAAGGACAAACTCCAGCATCGCTCAGCTGTAACCCTTTAAAGTGTGAGCGGGCGGGGCGGACCGGGGTTGAGTAATGGGAAGCCTTGCAAGTGGAAACCTTCATATGAAACACATATGAATGAGTCGCTGAGCTAAAAGGAAATGTTTGCATACGACCGAGATGGCAATAGCAAAGAGCTGGAGTGAAGTTCAGCTTTAGTATTTTCTACGCAACCCAACTAGTACTAGCAGCTCTGGGTTTGTCCTCATGTCTAACCACAAAATATGCCATTTATCACAGGAGCTTTGGTGCCACAGGCTGCCAGCCTGCCACACATTGTCTTGGGCAGGAATTCAGTTCATAATTAAATTCAAATACTTGCACCATTTTCGCACGCTTATGACACGAAATTTATGAATGAATACGCGAATATAAAGGGATCTGTGCGCAGTCTCCGCATCCCCTTGCACACTCTCTCGCTCTTGCTCTCTTCCTGTCGCTCGCCTGCAATTTCCTTTGCCGCTTCCTGGGTATTGTGGTGGCCTCCACCGATGCTGCTGCTGCTGCTGCTGGTGCTGCTGCCACCTGCTGTCTGTGCGCCTCACGCAGCAGGCGTTTAAAATTAATAACGTCGAGCGTGCTGCTCGTCTTATCACCAGGCAGTCGTCATGGCAGCATCGCAGTCGACTGAGTCCTCGGGATATTTGTTTGCATGATTAGTTGCCACACTGAGTGTGGCTGTCACAGCTGGAAAATACGAGTAAATGCAGAAGGTCATATTAATCTGTTGACAAAATTCAAAGTGCGAGAAAATTCTCTTGGGAAAGTCATGCGAAAATGTCAGCTGTGATTTAATCTGAACCTGCCGATCGGAGCGCACTTTCCAAGAAGCTGCGCCATCGAATCGCCCGCAGATTTTCACAGCATCCTCTTTGCACCTTTCACGCACATTTGACACAAGTCACGCGTACTTTTTAATTAAAAAACTTGTACGTGCAATTATTTTTTCGCACACTCGCACTCTCTCGCGCACTCACAATGACATTTTTCATTGAATTGCAATAAAATTTTATTTTCACACTGCACACTTTTCAATACGTTGAAATCTGTATATATGTTCTTGCATTTATATATGTATATAAGTGTGGACTTTATGCCGTATTTCTTTTTAATTTAATTTTATAAACGAATAAGTTACAATATTGCGTATACGCAACGCTAGCGATGACGCCTTAAATGTCAATACAATGTCGCGAATGCTGATGCTGACGCTGTTGCTGGCACTGCTGCTTCTGTTGCCAATGTAACTGTGAATCGATCTGTTGTTGTTGCTGTTGCTGCGTGTTGCCGTTGCTGTCTTTTTATTGATGTTGTCGCTAGCGAAAAATGGCTGTAAGTGAAAAATGCACAAACAACTTTGGCAAATAACAAAGCAGTCGAAGAGGCAACTAGGGAGAATGAAAACAGCAAAGGAACGTGGCAAGGCACATTGCTGTGCACTGCATTTCTTAAGATGCCAATACCCTGTAACGACAACAGCAAAGGCAAAAAGTAAAACGGAATGAGAGACGAAACTTAAGCTGAAGAAAAAGAAGATTTCATATTGAAGAGTGAGCAAATAAAACAATCATGAAATTTGACTTTTCAATTCAGAAATGAAACTCTATCTAGGGTATCTACAAGTCGTGCATTGGTTTTGCTGCCCGTTTTGCATGTCGAATGCGGAATGACAAACGAACGTAGTGAATCGACTGAAACTGAATCATCTGATTCACTGATTAAACACGGCTATGGACCGGGCACTCGGCTTTAACCCTTTGCTGCCGCCGCCGCCATCGATGCCGTCGGTGCCGCTCGTCAACGCAGCGTCAAGCTGTTGAAGCATGAAATTTCCCATGCCTAATGAAGTGTAAAGGTTTATCGTTTGAGGAGAAACAGCAGCGGGCCAAGCAATTTTTATACCCTTCGACCAAAAAAGGGGTGTACTTACTTCGTGATATATGTTTGTAACAGGCAAGGAGACGTGGAAGACTTGCTCAAGATTACTAGGCGAGTCGAGCCTGCACATGTATGTGTGAGTAAGAAAGCAATAGTTGTTACTTTCGTTACTGTTATTAAGAACTGTCCAAAGGGTATCTTACTGTCGCACATGCCCAAATCTACCGTTTTTCTCTGGTTTGTTGCCATTGCTATTGGCCAAGTTGCCTTCTTGTTATCGCCGTCAGCTTCTTTCCCCTTCCATGTGCGTGTGTGTTTGTGTTTTATTATTATTGTTTTGAGCTACGTATTATTTAGCTTTTGCTTTCATTTCATGCCATATTTCAGTGGCCTATATGATGTTGGGGGGCTTTGTTACGGTTCTGCAGAGTTTATTATTATTTGCTTCCTTTTTTTTTTTTAGTTTTATTTAGGGTTCAGTTTTTTGTTTTTTTTGCCTTGCTAATTTTAGACATCATTGATTCTCATGATTTATTGAATTCGGTCGCACAACAGAAAATATATATTTTATAAAATATTCATTTTGTCGTTAATCATATGCAAATCTATGCATGATTGTTGCACGTTTAGGTTTTTTACCCATGATAGATCGTTTTCTATTATGGATATTTTCAATTAACTTTTTAATTAAATGTGAAAGGGGAATGGGGTGATTGTTCAATAGGATTAACTAACAGTTTGTCGGTGAACTCAAACTGAGTTTGACTTTTGTGGCTCAAAGTGGTTTGGACTAACAAAAAGTTTGGCTGACAGTAAATAAATGTATTTTCATAAACACACCTTTGCCAAGGCCAATTGAAAACAATTGAAACTGGCTGCATAAAAACATGAACATAAACGACCGCATGCTATGCAACAATTGTGTTAACATCGTGTTCATTGTTTGCAATTAAGATGCAACAAAATGTTGTACAGAAAATGTATATGAATCAGAAAGAAAGGCTAGGCTGGGACCATGTGGAAGGTGCAATACTCTTGCAGATATAAGAACATCCTTTGATATAAAATGGTGCGACATTGAATAGTATAGTTTATTTTTTCTTGCTCTTTGATTGGCACTAATAGGTGAAGTTATTTTGAAAAGCAAAACTGGCAGCTATGTGTTATAGTGGTCCGATTTAAATGAAACTTTGTATGTATTTTAATTATAATATACAAAAAAAATCTTGCAAATCCCTGTACAAATTTTAAACACCTTCTGCAAGAGTAAAACAATGCCATAGCTTGGCAAAATAATTAAGTAAAAATTCGACTATTCATTTGAGAATGGCAGATGGGTTGGCAAATATTGTAAATAGGAATTATTGTTATGTGTTTGCTTAACAGGAATGTTGGCATCATCTCTGCTTTTAGCTCACTTCGTTTCTTTTTTTGTGCAGTTTGTTTAGTTTACGGATCTGTTACACAATCGTCGGGCGCACATCGTTGGATTGTGTTGAGGCGGTGGCCCCTGGCAGCTGTGCTTCCTGTGCGCCCTTCCCATACACAGCTTCCTGCGCCGCCTACGCTCGTGTGCCGTGTGCAATTGTATTGCTGTGTTCGTGTGTGTGTGTGTGTATTGTTAGTGTGTGCCCTTGAGGCTGGAAGTTGTTGCATTGGAAAAGGCTGCAACTAGGAAATCAGAATGTGCATATGAAAGTAATTTACACACTTAATAGGATACGGAAACTCTGACGATACGTTTTACGATATCCTTTTGCCTGCCCCGTAACCATTTGCATTATGCAGCGAGAGAGAGGGAGAGGGAGGAAGAGAGAGATGCATAGATAGTGTAACTGAGTTGAAGCTGTTCGTCATTCAATATATATCTCTCGCCTGACAGGTTACCTCAAAACGCCCTGCCACGTTGACTGTTTCCGCTGCAGCATCCGTTCGGCATACGTTACGGGGGCGTGCCCTGGCATTGGCTAGCAATCTAAGATAGCTCCGTGCAGGTGCTGCTAGTATGTCCGCTGTCAAATTTGGAAATTATTCAACGTACTCAACTGATGCCGGCTGCCTGCCTCCCTTCTAGCCTGCCTTCCTGCCTTCCTGCCTGACTGGAAGTAGAGCATGAAAACCAACGCCCACCACAAAAACGAGACGCATTGCATATTTCAGATGAAGAAGGAAGAAGAAGAATACAGATAGTTGCTCTCAAGCGGCAGATACAGTTACAGATGGCTGCACCTGACTTGCCGGCAAACGGCGTGTGCTGCAAACTTATTGTGGCAAGCACAGACAATTCCTCGCTGTGAAACAAGCCAACTGATGTGGCGATGCTGCCGCTGTTTCTGCTGCCGCTGCTTCATCTCAATCCCAGTCAATCGACTGCAGCGAATTCCTCGCTTCGCTGCCGCTGTAACACTCGTCGTTGCCGTGGCAAGTGCGTCATTGATTTGCCCCACGCAACCCTCGAAACTAACCCAAGGCAATGTGTGTGTGTGTGCGCTGCGGGAAATTTTATTTGAGCTCATGCAATTTTACTTAGCATTGTCATGAAACCGACAACAGCGCGCGGCAAAGAGGAAGCTGCGCAGGCAAACCATTCAGCTAGTTGCAGCGAACGCTTTGATTGACCATTGAAATTGCACGTCAGCGTTGAAGGCGCAGCCCTTGCTGTGCCACGTGACGTATGAGTAATGTGCAAGACGTGGACGGTTGACAAGCACAATAGACGCGCGAGCGATGCCAGTGCATGCTCTGCGAGGTCAGTTCGATGCCAAGCACGATGCGATAGCAAATGAATCAGAATTCTATAGAGGAAAATACAATATACAACTACTGTGGATAGTATGAAAGAATCTGATGATAAGAACAATTAATGCGGCACCATTCGCACTTCAAAAACATTTGCGACTACCCTCTGGCTGGAAGGAAAGCCGCAGTCATTTGTTGCTCCACATCCATCCGAACAGTCAACAGAAGACAATCAACTTTGCGGAGCGTGTAAGAGATCAAAAATAAAACAGATGAATCTGCAGTCGGAACACAACAGAGCAACAGCAAAAGAAACAACAACAGCAACAGCAACAACAATAGGCAAGCTGGGAACCCTCTGGGTTATTGCGGCAGGCGCGCATGAAAAATTAAGCTGGCTTTAAACGCGCCCCAGAGAGACGAGGAGAGAGAGTACGCAAATGCTTTGCGAGCTGCCAACTTCTTACTTCCCCTCCCCCTGCCAACTCTGCTTGGCATTGCAGACAATAGTGTGTGCAGATTTACATGAGGGGCCACGCCCTAGCAACTACTCTGTGCGCCCCTCTGTGGAATGCACGTGTGCTTACTTGATGTAATAAGCATGAGACTTTGGGACTTGTTTTTCGACAGCGCGGAGGCGAGAGAGGGGGGGGGGGGCAGCTGAAAGTGGCAAACAAACAATCAGACAAGGCGCTGAAAAGTATGCTATGTGTGCTGTATGTCAAATCAGACCCTAGAGCATAAGACGTACGCAAATTACGCCATATCGCGCATGCGAGGTGGAGTGGCAACAGGGCAACTGACATTCGCATCCGCCACTCAGACCCCACTTATAACCGACAAGCTACGATATAATGGCACAAGTGAATAGACATTGCATAAACTTCTGCACAAGATTGCAGCAGCAGCACCCCCACTTCTCTCCTACTATGACGCACCAAATAAATGTTTATACAACGCACTTGGACCAACAGAGGCGCGGAATGGATAACAAACAGGCGAACAAACACAGGCAGCAACAGAAGCAGCAGCAACTGCGATAGATGTAGTTAAATAGCTCAAGTTTTGTGTAGCCCACTTGACGACGCACTGAGCGCAGCCCCAACGAGTGTTGATGTTGCAATCTTAATGAGCTGACGCTGCCACTGCAACACGCACCAAGCAGTAAGAGGGGAAAGTAGCCTCGAACTGTCGACTGAAGGTTGCAGCGAGATGCTTTTATTGGCAAGTGGTCGCGTGAGGTGCGAAATTAAATTAATTTGACACTGTCAAAATTGTAGACATCGTATTAAACTAAGGCAGTTAAGATAAATTAAGAAAAAACCTGCCAGATTTAATATGTTAGTTATGCACCCAGAAACTGTTTTGAGGCGATTATTTCAAAAGCAATTTTAGCCGTAACTGCTAAACTTCCTGCCAATATGTTAGTCCCAATATTGCAGTGCTTTTAAATCAGCTTTGCCGATAGCCAACTTTATTGAACTAGTAACTAGAATAACAAACTAACAAAATATGCAGAAAACTATCTATGATGCTATACAAAGCTGCAGCAAAGTATAAAGGAAATTATTAAAAAAGGATTGTCGTAACTTTTTTGTGCCCTGCGACAATTGGAAATGGTTTTAGTTGGGTATACTTTCTGCAAAGGTATGTAAACGGCAGCAGGATGCGCTGCTGACCATACGAGGTACATACGAGGTACATTCTCTGGCTCAGTAGTAGAGTCTTAATCGTTTTATAAAAGATACTTTCTGGCTTACCTGACTTCATACCTATCAACTGCCTTTCCTTCGAATTTTCATCCGATCAGAGTGAAGTTATTAAAAATAAGTATCCAGAGCTGACTGCCTTTGTGTGTGTGTTGTTAATGCATTTTTCACTGTTTTAAAAGGGTATCTTACGGTCAGGTGCGCACAACTGTAGAGTTCGTCTCCTGTTCACAATGCATGGAACTATTTTCGGAGCTTTTAAAATGCTCGACTAACTGCTTTTTGAATTTCAGTTGACATGCTGTTGAAATATCTGAAATGCATTCTGGAATTCATTAAACGGCAATTGCAAGTTATCCCCGAATTTAACTAAACGTATGCGTAATTTTGGGCACAACATGTGTTTATCTCGCATATTTGGCAAATTTCCAGATTTATTCTAGTTGAAATTGTTATTTGTTCTATATGTTCTTGTTGCTGTTGTTTTAGAGCCAACGAAGCGCATGTTCCACCTGTGTGGAGATAAGAGCTGAGTAAATTATCAACATTGTGTATACGCACTGTGGTGTCCCATTGTTCGCCAACCAACTGCCATCTTAAGGTGTCCTGCTATCAGCACCCATGCCGTCTGTTTGCCTGTCTGCCAGTCTGTCTATCTGCCAGTCTGCCTGCCAGTCTGTCCGTCTATCTGTCTGTCAGACTGGCCTGATAGCCTGCCTGGGCTGCTCAGTGTTGTGTTTATTTAAAGTCAATTGCAAAGCAGCAATTAAGCACACTTGAAATAATCGTAAACAGTCTGTCATTTATCATGAACACACACCACACACACACACGCAGACCCCAAAAGAGACTGAGAAACTCGAATGTGATTGTTGCCATCAATTCAAGCTTGGCTAACCCAAAGACAATATCAAATGGGAAACGGAAGATGGGAAACCTTTTGCTTGTGGCAAACAGTTGCGAATTTAATCATCTGTTTGTTTTCGATTCTATACCGAACTGTATCGCAACGGTTTGTTATCCAAACCACAGGCAATCCACAGGCAGCCAGCCAGCCAGCCAGTCTGCCTGCCTGCCATTCTAATTAGTTTCTCATGCCGCAATGCATAACACGCTGCCAGGCAGGCAGCACTTGCTGTCATATAATACTTTCGCCTTATGCAAATTTTATTCGCTATTGACTGTGGCTAAAAATATAAACAAACTGGTACGCAAGGGGTGGCGGTTAAATAAGGAACGTCTTCAGTTTATTTACTTTTATTTTTATACTCCTTCTGCTGACGCGCTGTCACTGCTAGCTAAAAATAATCGACTTGCGTAAGTTGTAAGAAAGGTGGAAGAAAAATTGCGAAGCACATTCGTTGAGCAAGGGGAGGAGGGGTAAAAATATTTTGCTGTCAGTGTCAATTGCAGTGCGAATTTAATTAGTTTCCGCTTATTAATTGCAGCTGCCGAGCGTAGCAAGCCGCAAACCAGCCAGCCAACAATCAACGCACGGCGAAGCCCCTGGCACATTAAGTATACGCTCAGTTTGCCAGATTGCAGGGGATAAGCGGGTAAGGGGATTGTGCTGTGAGTGCAAATCGTCAAACTCTGCAGCGTATACTCTGCACTCAATGAAGATAATAAGTGTGAGTAGAGATTGCAGTTCATTATTTAGTAGATAAAAGTGCTTTCATTTAATCACAATCGAACTTTTGAAAGACTTGTAAATTATTTATTGTTGAATTTTGCTAACTCAGTAGACAAACGATATGTTAAACGACGACATTTTGAGCCGTTTTCGTGTATCAAAAATTCATTTGCGAACCTCTTGCCATCTCTCTCCTGCCTTGCATAGTTAATATGATCGACTTTGGTGAGGGCACCGCGAACAACAAAGCATTTACACGCTGCATTGAACACAATTTGTAGTTGCCAGCGCCACATGTGTGTGGCTGCTTGTGTGTGTGTGTGTGTGTGTGTGTTAGCGTAGGCAAGTCTTCGGCTTTGGCTCGACTTCTATTGCATATGTTTTATATCTGTGTGTGAATTCGCATCACGTTCAACAAAATGGGAAAACGTGTAGCTCGGTAAAAGGAAATTCGAATTCGATGTCTTTAAAAACAGCTTTATAAATAGCGTCACCCGCTGGCACACTCTCACATACACATACACACACATATAAAGCGTTACGCCGAAAAGAAGCATCAACTGGTTACCTTCAACTTAAGCTGCAGCAACAACAACTTCAGGTAGAGCGACATCAGCACTTGGAAGTTGAATCCAGTCTGAGCGAAGATGTAGCTTAGAGTAATGAATATTTAATACGCACTGTTGCCAGGCAGAGAAGGAGAAGAGCTAGAGAGAGAGAGAGAGAGAGGGAGAATGAGAGAGAGTTCCACTCATTTGCTGTGGCCACAAGGACTCTTCGGGCATCGCTTTGCGCTGCTCTTCTAAGAGTACTGTAAACGAAAATTGGTTTTAAATTGATTTACCATAAGCGCTTTCTATCTTCTACTTCTTTTTTTTTTTTTTGCTACCCGGACGACAAAGAACAAAGCGGAGACGGACAAAACCACAGCCCGAAGTCTGAATGGCACTCGCAAGCGCTGCCTTTTAGGACTCCCCATTAAGCTCGCATTTAACTGTTAGTTCTTGCCACTTTGCTTCCTCTCTTTGTCTCTCTCTGTCTCTCTGTCTCTGTCATGCTAATCTGTATGCACATCGGCAAATTAGAACAAATCGTTTGGGCATTGCAGTTGATTTGATGTTGAAACATTTAGCTGGCACTTCAATTGGCGCTGCCTGTGGCCTGCCTTGGTTCCGCTACAAAGTATGCAACAATTTATATGCAGGATGCGACATGTTTATTACAACTGCGTGTGCGATGCACCTGCGCAACGTGTCGCTGCTTAATTGCAGTCTTACCTCCCTTTTTCCCATTCTCTCTCTCTTCTGCCAGCAATTAGAAGACAACTACAATGCGACGAGCACGTTGACAAAGACAGCGTTGGGTACAATAAATGGCAAAAAATATCAGTGAACCACACGACATATGCCAGTTGACAACACACACACATACACACACACATGCCGATGCACACAAAGGAACTGACATCTATAGTATGTGTAGTTGAGCTGCTTGTCTGTCTGTCGCTTGGTCTATCTATCTGTCTCGGCATCTCACCAGTCTGTCTCTCTCTCCCTCTCTCTTCCTTGGTATTGTCTCCTCTTGCCAGTAGTTCGCTCTCTTTCACTCATTCTCTGTCTCTCGCACCTTTGTTTCATTGCTCAAAATTGCTTTTACCGCATTGCCAACTATTGTTAATGTCATTCTAACTGCTGCCGGTGCTGCTGCTGCTGCTCTGTTGGCTTTAAGCCACGCCTTGCGCCTTCCTGCTTTCCTGCTCTGCTCGGCTCTCCAGCTGCTGCCTCTTGAGGCTGCGGCTCGTTTTACCGTTTGTTCCTGCTGCTGCACCCGTTGAACGCTCGTCATTAAAACTTTAACAGTTTTATGGTGGCAATGCCATCCTGACGCTTTAGCTGCGACTCTGCTCTCCTTTCACTCTGGCCATGTATGTATATGTGTGTGTGTGCTGACACGTGTGTGTGCATGCTGCATTTGGGTGTCTAGTGCCTGCTCGACTGAAAAAAGACAACAATAAATTACCATAGAAAACACGACAGGCAACTCAAAATGAAATTTTTGCCTCTCAGCTTGCACGTTTTACTCTTTCCCTTCCACCCTTTTCTAGTATTCTACAGTATTTTTTGCAACGTGCTGCCTAGAGAGAATGTAACAAATTAAAATACTAAAAACAATTTATATAGAAAAAAACTAAATTCACATGAGGCTGAGCA
This sequence comes from Zaprionus indianus, assembly GCA_018904595.1. Lineage (NCBI taxonomy): Eukaryota > Metazoa > Arthropoda > Insecta > Diptera > Drosophilidae > Zaprionus > Zaprionus indianus. The sequence continues at coordinate 6,800,128 of JAEIHA010000860.1, forward strand.
CGCTGTACCTGGGCAACATCTAAGGGGGAAATGGTCTTCATTATTCGCATAAATCTTATTTGCATAGTTTGAAATTAAGTTGAGTTCCATTCACAATAAATAATTCAACACTTTACTCAACTCATTTGGCTGCAATTGCAATTTCAAGCTAGCTCTGCCGAAAATTACAGCTAAATTTAAAACCCATTTATTTCATTTTGATGCCCATTAGCAAAATGTTTGCACTAATTAATAATAAATGAGGAGCTTGCGTGAGTGCTCACCTCTTGCCTTCACCCTCTTTGCATGCCCATTCACTCGACTGTGTGGGTTTGTTTTTGTGTGTGTGTGTGTGTGTGTGTGAGTGGGTTTTTTGTGGGAATTTCTTATAATCGAATTACTTTTCTAACCGCAGCAATGGCAGCGAGCAAGACAAGTGCCAGCTACGATACCACCGACACCACTAAGCCGCTTACACTTAACAGACGAAAAGAAATTTCGCTTCTCTCAGTGCATGCGAGTGAGTGTGTGTGTGTGTGTGTGTGTGTGTGAGCGACCGTTTGTGTGTGACATTTGCCCTTGGTTGCCAAGGCGTATACGTAACATTTTGTTACTTTTATACATTTTTTATACGTGCTTTGTGTAGAGGGTGTCACTGAAGGGGGCCGGCGTGGGCAGAGCATGGGTGCTTGAGGCGTGCCATTGAGGGACGTGGGAAGGGAGAGGGGGATGAGGTATAGGGGGCATATGAAGTGGCAGGGCTTTAGACCGAAATCCGCTTAATGCGCGCATAAAAAATGGCAACGGCGACGAATGCTGCGACGCTGGCAGCGCGACAGAGTCCCAAACTTGATAAAATGTAAAATTATCGCACATTCATTGTTATTGTTTTCTGCCTGTGACTGACTGCGACTGTGTGAGGGTGTGTGTCGGTGTGTGTGTGTGCGCTTTTTATTAGCAAGTAGATGCTGGCGTCGAGTGGCATCAGCGGCGGCTTAAGGTTAAGTAAGCCAACTCACACACGCAGCTAAACACACGAAATCAAACTTGAAGAATTACGTTGATTTGCCTTAAAGTGTGCCACAGAGCGAGAGACACAGAGAGAGGGGGGAGGGACAAACCAGGAACACCTTGAGGCACAAGAGGAAGTGCGTCAACGGAAATTTTACAGCACACGCAATGCATGAAAGCCAAAGCGGGAAAACTCGGCGAAAAACTCAAGGAAACGGGACCTCTTTAATGCCTCGCAGTAACATTTTATTTTATTTTCGATTTTATTTTATTTTATTTCGTTTTCGTTTTATTTTTATGTGCTGCGCGAAACGCAACTCCAACAACGCAACAAAAACAAAACAATTCAAACTGCGAAAGTCAAGCGCGGCAGTTTCTTTCTTTCTTTGGCTCGTTCTATGGCTCGTTCTTTTCTGGCTCTGCTCTTGTATTGGGTACACTAAATCACTTTAAAAATTAGCATAATCCGGTGAGTAAATAAAAATAAGTGAACGCCTCGCTGGCGTGGCCCGAAATGGGCGCGAATTCCTTGCTCGGTCAATCGGCATCGCAATCGCAAAGGCAGCGAGCAAATTGCAATGCGCCGCAAAGGGACTAAGAGTCACTTAGAGAAGTGGGGGAGGAAGAAATGACTGTAGCTATCTGGGCAGTAATGGAACTAGGGATGAACAGCAACAAACAGAATAGTCGAAATATTTATGGCGCTTTTGAAAACATTCAGTTTTCTTATCACTTTCCCGATAATTCGCAAATTGTTCTGAGAAATCACTGAAAGTACATTTTATTTATCGATTTCTTTGCTCATTGATAATTTTTGTTTTCAGTTTTTATGGCAATTTTCTGCCTTTTTATACCGGCTAACTTTTGGGTAGAAGGGTATTATAACTTAATGTACAATTTATTCAAATTTATGAAACTGGCAGAAGAAGACGTGGCGGATCTCACAAGGTATATATATTGTTAATAAGTAAAAGTAGCCGAGTTGATATACATATGTCAGGTTTGTAGAGGGTATATCTTCGTCGAGCAAACTCGGCTGTTGTTTTGTCAATTGCTTATCTTCTATTTTTTTGTCCAACCCTGCGTATACTTGTCGTTTTTGTATGCTGCCTTTCCATTGCTTTTATGATGCGGAAAACCCTTTTGTTTGAATTCGTTATGCTTGAGTTATGCAAATCGCGCACTGAAGCGACAGTTGGAAGCGTATTGATCAATTAGGCAGAAGTTGTTTATGCACAGTCGAGAGATTTCATGTGTCGCAGATAATTTATCGATGTTTTTCTCTGCCACAAGCGAGCAACAACAATAACAGCAGCAACAACATTAGCAACAACAATAAAATCAGCTCTGACAGCTTCACCCAGAAATCTTTACTATCTCTCATGTTGTGATTGTTTTTAGCTATACGATATTTATGGCTTATTTATTTCATTTACTTTGCCAATTTCTCACACCGAAATTAACCCATATATCGTTCCATAAACAATCGGACAGCATTCCCCGAAATCAGCATCATAAATACCGTTTGTGAAAAGAGCTGCTCGAAGGCCGAAAGTCAAAGAGGATAAATGATGCAGAGCAGACAGTTTCCTTTGGTTTCTCTGCTCGCAGATAACAAGCACGATACACACACACACATACACACACATTGAGTTTGGGGAGCTGCAGTTTGTCTGCTGATTGATGAAGTTTTGCTATGCAAATAATGCCAGCGTAGACCGAGAGTCGACTCGGGACAAAGTCTCAACCGAATTGGCAAAGTTAGACGAGCACTAATACACGACCACACACAGGCCACACATGCAGCACAGCAGTTGCAAAGGGCAAATGACAACTCGATGGGCCACTAAGCCCCTCCCCATGTAAGCCCCTCCCAAGTTTGAGGATCAAATGTAAATGCAGAACTGGGGCAGCAATTTAAAGCATTTAACGACTTGAGAGAGAGGAAAACTTTGCGTAAGGTTCTCTTAATCACATTTTGCTTAAGCTCTAACAAGTTCTACTGCTTGTTGTTTATATATTCGAATTTTTCCATATTTATTCACAAATGTTAACCCCTTTCCCACTCACTGCCACCGTTGTAGTTTATTTTATTTTTTGGGTTATTTCATTATAATGCAGATTTCATTTCAATTCCTTGGCCTTTTCCTTATTCGCATTCGCACACACAAAAGAAAACTCAATTAAAATTGAATAAATTTCCATGCTGTTGGGAATAATTACGAATTTCAATTTATTTGCCGCAGGATGCAAAAGGCAAAGGCAGACAGACAGAACAGGAACAACAACAGCAGTAAGGAAATCACAAAGCCATCGCAGCAATCGTAGTCAGTTTTGCTGTAAAGGAAACTTTTACCTAACCATCTGACGCGATTGTCTTCAGCAGCAGCAGCAGAATCAGGAACAGAACAAGCACAAGCACGAAATCAACAGTCGAGTGTGCTCGACTGCCTCTTACCAATGTTAAGCATATTTTGTGTTGCATACTTTTGAGCGAACTGCAAGGAAATCAGTAAGTTACCAAATATTGTCTGTTTGTGGGGTCTTCTTCTGGCTTTGAAATTCATTTGCTTTCGAACAAAGTTATCATACCCTTCTGCCTTATGGTTAATGGGTATAAACAGAAGCAGCTGCTTGGAAATGCCTCAAAGGAGAAGCAGTCGTCGACAGGACTCGCTACATGTGCAAAGTTTTCACTCGAATCGTTTGCAAGTGGTGAAGTTAAGCGTAAATTTAAAAGATATATGAGGTGAGGAAGGTTGCAGCAGCACGAGCTCAGACAGGTTGCGGGGTATCATAGCCCAAGGTGCCAATTTATACAAAGAAATCTCAGGTCTTTCTCCTCTCCCTCTCTCTCTCTCCTTCTCTGTGTCTATGTGGCATCTGCATTTGTTTCACTTAAAGTATGTGAATAATTAAGAACATGATTTACCAGTTATGGGCAGGCACAGGATAAGTGTGTGTGTGTGTGTGGCGCAAGAAAACAAAGAAAACTTCAAATTACGCCCGCAAGTAAAAGTCACAAAATTGTTTCCAAAATATAAACAAAATCCAAGAGCAAAGAAACGCAAGGCAAAGTGACAAATTGGAAAACATGCGAGTTTAGTGGGCAAAAACTATGAAACTCCCCAGAGAAAGAGAGAGAGAGAGGCGAACCTGGCCATGCACAGGACATACCAGGAGAAGAAGGGCGTGGCTTAGCCTAGCCTGAAGCTGAAGTTGTGGCACGGGCTTGAAACTGGAGTTGGAGCTGCGCCTGGGACTGCGCGCAGCATAAAAGTTTATCAACTAAGTAAAATAATGTTGGGCGTAAAGTTTGCAACCGCAGTGCCCGCAGACGCAGGCAAGGGACATGGCAGCATGCCCCGTATTCCCTCTCACACCCCCTGCGTGCAGCAACACAACAATAAAAAGCAAATGTTGCGACAATTCAGGTTTCTGCATAGAGCCAGCAGCGGCAGCAGCAAGACTAACGATAAGGATAAGCAAATGGAGAAGGAGACCAAAAGAGAAAGAAGGGGGAGATAAAGAGGGAAAGAGAGACACAAAGAGAGAGGGAGAGAAGCAAGCAGACTGGAGGATGAGTTAGAGCTAAAAGCAAGCCAGCTAGGGAGCACGTTTTGCATAATGATGAATGACGACGACGCGTCGACGGCCATGATGTGTGTTCCGAGTCGAGTCGAGTCGCGTTGCAGGTTTCCTATTTGCCTGTTTCCCTCTGCTACTGCTGCTTGCCACATCTCTGGCTCACTGGCTGGCTGTGTGTTGATTTGTTTATGCGCCCGCAGTTGCTGCAACAGTGGCAAAAAATGATAGCACACTTTTGCAGAATGAGAGCGGCGCAACGGTGTCGCTTGGCGTAGCAATTGGAAACAAATTATGCTCAAAGCGCCACACAACTGTCAAAGTGCCAGTAGGGGGCGGCGGCAACGAGGTGCATGGGGCAACACGGGGTCACACGGTTGAGCACACCTTGGGGTGCCCGGCATCGTCTCGCTGCTTTATGTGATGTCTCCATTACGTATGCGCCACAGAATGCAAAGGGGGTAGAGAGTGGAAGGAAATAGAGAAGCAGAGAGAGAAAGACATTGCGACGAATTGAGAGAGGTAGAGGGAGAGATGAGGCCAGTGAATGCCAAGGTCAGGCCTGAACTTCGAGCTGGACAGTTGGGAATAATTACAGATTGTGCGTCGTCGTAAATCAAGCCTTGGCTTGAAGACGTAATTAGATGTTGCTGCTTATGCAGACATAATCGCAAGGCACTTTGCAATTTGCATTATTATGAACTGCACTTAAGCAGTAGATGGACATGCAGCAACTGCTCTGTACTTCAAGGACACTAATCAAGCAGACAAGTGTCATCTGCGAGCTGTCAATTTTCACAGCACTCTGCGAAGGATTTCCGCATTTCGAAGATAAAAACTTAAAAATCTAACTATTTGTCCCCTTATAAATTGCTCATTTTTTACGGAGTATTTGCTTTTAAAGTTCGCGCCGTTCTCTTTCAGCTGCGAGATAAAAAGAAATTGCCATATATTTGCATCTAATTGGCAGTCAGCTTGAGGGAAAAACTTCAGTTCTGCTTTTGCCATGCAAAGCGCTGCCGGGCAGAAAAGAGCCAACGTTAGCCGGGACACAAACCCAAGGACCAAGAGCGGCAGGGCCCTGCCTGCTCAGGCCATCGATGGGCATCGAGTTGGGCATCCTGTGCAGACCCAATGACCGACAGACAGTTTGACGTTCAGCCGGTCAGTGCAACAGGAGGTGGGTGGGAGGGGGGTAGGTGGTTGCGGGCTGTTCATCCCTCCCACAATTCTTAGTCAGTGCCCGCTTTGGTGCAGCTAATATGCAAATTCCCTGCAGCTTTTACTTTGGCTCCGTTTTCTTTTCGTACACATTTCGCTCATCCCATTGCCTACTCCCTCCTTCCCCCACCCATCGGCGCCCATCGTATCCTTTGCTTTTGTTTTGCTTCCGCTGTGCCATGTTTTCTACCCATGTCGCTTCGCTTTTTTATTTCTACTGCGACGTCGAGCTTATTATGCATTGCACATTTTACATTTTTACTTAAAGGCAACGCAACGTAAGGCGCTGGCGACGGCGCTGGCGAAGGCGATGCAAAAGCGACCGACAAAAAGAACAGCAAGCGAAATAAAAATCCTACCTCCTCCGCACCCGCTGCACTCGCCACTCATCCCCGACATCATTTACCGCAAAAATCGTAATGAAATTTTTATTATACGACAAAGTAAAATATTTTTTATCAGCGTTTCTCGCTTGTTGCTCTTGCAAAGCGCAAAAGAATCCTTGGCATGCCTGAGGTTTTTCATGGCATGAGACAGCAGCCAAAAGGATTGCGAAAGGATCGCCGCATTGAGATAAAGAGAGAGAAAAATAGAGAAAATATGCTGGCCAAGACTGTCGCAAGTCAATCAAAATATGCCAAAAACTAAAAACTTTGTCATTCTCACTGTGCCGAAGAGTTTTGTATTTATTTAAGCAAATTTTGGTCAGAACTAAACACCGCACATATGGCCAGAGAAACCTTCAACAGAGCCACTCTATACTCTGCACTCCCTACACTCTGCACCCTCTTCTTTCCTAGACAGTCGTGAAAATGTACCACAAATTGCAATGCAAAGTTTTTCCACTGCACTTTGACTTTGGCCGTTGGTGTCAACTTGGCCGGGGCCGTGGTCCAAAAACTTTTCTCTCTCTCGTGCCTCGAGCAAATATTTGGACTGCGTAATTTGCTGACAATGTCTGAGGCGATTTGTGTAACGAGCACCATGCTCAGAGTTCTGCTCCAGTTGAATGTATTCGATGGCAGCCTAATGACAAACTGCCAACTTTAAGAGCGGATGGGATTTCATTTGCCAGCTGGCGAAGCTGAAGAAATTCCTCCAAGTTTCCCCTTACAATAACTTTGGGGGCACTTAAAACTTTGCCACATTTAACTAAATTAATTGATTTGGCTTTAAATTTAAACGTTTCCACTAAACTGATTGAGAACAATTTTTAATTTGATTTTCGTTTAGTTTTAGTTTGATTAGACAATAAACTTGCAGTATTTTCGCACTATTTTTGCAAGTATTCAAACAAGTTGGCAACATTTGGAAATTAAAGTGCAGTTCTATAGTATTTTCTGCGAGTTTTTAAAACTTGTTGACTCATCAGAATGTTTAAATTGAACTACAATAGCAAACACGAAAACAAAGAAGGCATGAATGGTTTAAAAATACTCTGCATCAGCTTCGGTTTTTTTATTTATTTATTTTAAATTTAAATTAAAATTAAAACCTAAAAATCTAAATTATATGAAGGCAAATTTATATTTTTATTATGTTATAAAAGAAACAAGTTAAAACTCCATTTAACGAATATTTAAAACGTTCTGTTGGAACTATCAACAATTGTTTTCTTTACTAAAATATAAGCAGAAAGTATATTTCCATCTGCCTCATAGATAGCTTGTTGCATCTGAAAATTGTCGATTTTCTTGAACTGAAATTCTCGCACTCCGAACGCAACAACAACACAACATTCGCAATAACAAACACTGCAAGAACAACAACAGTCGCAATGGCACATTTTAACAACGATTTTGGGTGCGGGGAGGGAACTGCAAAATATTGCATGGGATTTGTTGTCTGTTGAATTTCCTCAGCAGTAGCAGCTGTGCTCGTGTTGCCAATCGATTGAAAATATTGTTCCGACTCTGGTCAAATGGGAATTCTTATGCTGCGCCTATTGTCGCCTGTCAGATGTGTTCAATTTTGGGGGAAATACAGAAGAAACTCTATAAAAATGCTGAATTTTTGGGGGTATGAAGAAAAAACTATCAACTTAAAGTTTCCTTAAAAGATTTCTAATGAGGTGAAGTTTGCCAGATTTTATTTTAAATATCCTAGAGTGAATTTATTTTTCTTTTTTTAATAAATCTAAATAATGTAATTTTCCTTTATTTCTTATTAATAATTTTAATTTCTAGTCGCCTATCTTTATTAACATTAAACACAAAAATAAAAACAAATACAAAATCGCATTTCAAAAATATGTTTTCAGTGTGATTCCATTTCGTTTTTCCCCAAAACGGCCTCTCTTTTTTGAAAAGTGAGGGAGGGGGAAGGGAAAAAGCCAGTCAAAACGTCCACTTAATAAATGTTTCCAGGCCGCTTTCACAGTCCAATTCGGATTGGGAATCGGAACTGCTGCTGCTCTCATAGTGCGTAAATTATGCGCATGCATCCGATGCTAAGTCGCAGCTGTCAAATGCGATATGCAGCAGCAGCAACAGCAGCAGCTGCAGTAGTTGAGGGGGGAGGTGAAGAGCGAGGGAGTGGGGTGGCAGCTGCTGTCACGACTGAGCTGTGTGTGGTTCAGTTGCACTCGAGAGGCATGTGGAATGAATGTCAATGCAGCTACGTGCTGATAATCGCACTCGGGGACTCTGTGCCCAAGGGTGCCAGGGTCGCAGGCAAGTGCTTAGCCCTCTCGAAGTACAAGTACAGGGAAAACCAGGCAAATACTTTCCCATAATATGAAATACTTTGAATGAAAATTAAGCTAATTGAATAGTTCATACGATTGCATAAAAGGGAAAATTCTTACCAAACTATTCAAGAAACATTTAACATTAATCAAACTATTTATCAAAGGTTTATCAATGCTAGAAGAAAATATTGTTGAACGCAGCTTGTCATTTTCCCAGTAAATCTCATAATTGGCAAGGGGTAAGTTTTATCACAACATATTGACACTTTACTGTCAGTGTTGCTGACAGATATGAAGAAGAAAAAGATAGAGAGAGGGAGAGACGTTTCTCCTCCTGCTTGAGGGCAAGTGAGATTTGGAAACTGAGCAAGACTCATTGGCCCAGGCAGCGCAGCCAGTTGATGAAGTGCTCAACGCACTTTGCTGAGCTCGCATGTCTCCTTCTTTCTCTCTCTCTGCCTCTCTCTCTCCCTCTCTTGCTTAGTGCTGCCTATCTTCTTGCTGTCTAGTTTCATCCTCGTGCGCCTTGGGCTTCTGTTTCGGCTTCTGTTGCCATTGTGGATGCGTCATAACAAATCAGTTTTACATTTGCATGCATTGCATTTTATATCAGTGGAGTGGAGGAGGAGGAGGGAAGAAACGCTACATTGTTTTTGGAACTGTGTCGAATTGCAGTTGAGCCGCCGAGCCGCCTATGCTGCTCCAGCTGCAGTTCCACTGGCAGTGGCAGTGGCAGTGCCAGTTTAAGCTGCAGTCGGCGGCATGTTAACTAACTTGGCTAGCTGGGAGAGAATATGATTTATGTGCGAGCTCGGCCCGAAGCAACCGCTGGCAGCATAAACTTTTGCTGACTGTTGTCAGCTGGCAAACAATGTGCAAAGCCACAACATGCTGGCCAGGCGAGACGAGCAGGAGAGGCAGGCAACATGTACTTACTCTACCACAACCAAATAGCCAACTGCAAGCAGCTCGAGGCAGTGGCCATAGCTCTCTGACTCCGGCTGGCTGCGGCTCTGACTGTGGCTGCAGATTGGCGAGCGCGCTGCCAACCTGCGCTTGGCTAGCAAAAAATGAGCACGGAGCCAACTTTATGCATAAATATTTGCATGCAAAGCGGGCAGAGAGACGAGGAGAGTGAGAGCGCTGAGCCGCATAGACTGTCAGCAGGTAGTTAGCAGGCAACTGCCAGGTAGCTGCAACTACCTGCGGCACTCACCTGCCTGCCTTCCAACATGGCCGGGAATATTCAGCGCATTTGCAGCTCAAACTGTATTCGGGTTAAACTCACGACTTGACCAAATTGGCTGCCATGGAGCAGGCCGCACAGGTGCATGGCGTATTATTCAAAATTGCTAATGGCCAAAAACTTCAGCTTGTCGTCGTCGTCGTCGCCGTCGTCGTCGCAGTATTGTTTGCAATTACACCCCACCAGGTGGCGCTCCTCCTGCCCCTTCTCCCACGAGAGTTTTCTTCTCTCGGCCGCTTTAATAATGTGCGTCCATTTGTCAGCCACAAGTTTGCGCAGCAATTTACACAATACATCACGGTGGTGCATCAAGTAGAGCCGCAGCCAAGAATCGACCCACAACTGCATATGTCGGTGGGGGAGGGGGCAGCTGAAGATGGTGGGGGAGGGCAAAGACTTTCGCCAGCGAAACGATTTATTTCACTTTTAAATTGCGAAATGTCTCAACATTTTCGTCTTTTTGGCAAATGCAAATGCCAAAGACTTTGTCTTCGTTTGCCGCCCCCTTCTCTCTCTCTGCCTCTGCTTCTTCCTCTTCTTCTACTACACCCCCTTCGTGACGCCTCTCTGCGCCTTCTGCTCGACCTGATTCGCCAGCGCGACCTCCCAGTTGTATTTATGCACGTGATTTACTGCTCGCACTCGCATAAAGACGTATTTATTATGCGTTTCTCAGCCCCTTCCCACACACTCCCCAGGCGATTTAGTAGCCAAGCAAATCGATATCAACAATTTGGAATTGTATGGAAATTAATTTGCAAATAAAACTTGGCAGTCGCCTTAAATCGAGATCAACAAATTGCCAAGAGACAAAATGCCAATTGAATTCGAGCTGAATCGGTAATGTTTTGCTTCGACTCGACTCGATTATAAAATAAATAAAAAGAATACCCAGCCTGATTAAGCTGTAGATCTTCTACTATATAGACATAGCACAGCATATTTCATTTTATGGTCTATAACCAAAATATCGAGGGAAGTTGATGTTTTCGTATCATTATGATATGCATAAATTAAATTGGAAAAACTTGCTTCATCAGCGCGTCATCAAAATGGTGATGACGTCAGCTTAGTGAGCAGTATTTAGCACCTCGCCACGCACTGGCATCCATTAGCGAAGACTCCCCTTCCCTCTCTCCTCCTTCCTGCGTCCCCCTCCAATCAGTTGGACAACTAACCACAAGCATTTTAAACTTAATGCTCGGGTCTTTTATGTATATGCAGCTGCTTCTGCTGCTGGATGCTGATTTAATGACTTTTCAACAAAAATTATGTTGACACACTCGACAATAAACTCGGTTTATTGACTTTTTATGAACCACAAAAGCGACGAATCGACGGAGGGATTGACGGACCGAGGGAAGAGCGAAAGCAAAACAAAGCTCTGGCAGTGGGTCAACACGACACTGACACACCACAACATACATTCATACCGGTACACACACACACACACATGACAAATACAAAGGGCAACTTTCAACATAATTTTTACATCCGTTTGGCGCCATTGTCGCGTTTAATATGCTCCTCGGCGGGGTTCTTCCTGCCTGGTCAGTTGGCATTGTCGTCATCAGCAGACAGGCAGCGGCAGCAGCAGCTGTGTGCTGTTGCTGTTGTTGTTGTTGTTGTTGTCCCTCACTCAAAACATGCTGTAATTAAGCGCAGTGCAAACAAGGAATAAACAAACAACAAGCGGCGGATTAAAAAAGTTCGTTAAATATATTGTAAATTAACAATTTTTTTTAAATTTGTTATTATTGTTTTGTCCAATTTGGCAACATTTAATTACACATTTAATCTAATTTTTATCTAATTTTATTTAGCTAATAAAATATGTTTTTTCTAATGTTTGCTTGGCTTTTATTATTATTAAATATATTTCAGTTTGTTTCATCATTATTGAAGCAACATGTAATTGCGAATCGCATTAATTTTTCAACATATTTATGTAGGTAATTTGTTGGGCACACTCTCAGCACAAAGGCGGACAAATGAGCCCAAGACGACAAATACAAAAAAAATATATATATATATATATATATATTAATAAAAGAAAATTGAAAGTCGATTGAGTGAGTTGCTACCCTAAGATGAAACATGTGATGTGCATTTAAATAATTTAATTATAAGAAAAGATCATCATTCATATGTATTTTAAAAATAAAGTGTTTTAAATTCATGTTCATTACACTCTCCCTTTTTACATTTCTCCTACAATATATCGCTTCATTTACAGGGTATTTTCATTCTCACTGACATCTACAATTTCTACTTGGTTGAATGGCCTGTAGCTCGTTGGTTTTTATGCCCAGAGAGTTGCAAGGGCACAGGAGAGTCCAAGCGCACGAATTGCTTGAGACGACAAATTTTTAATTTGCTGCCAAGGCGTGCCGAACCCACAGCCACACACAAGCATAAACACGCACACACACAAACACACACCACATACTCTCCCACGCGAGACTGTAAACACAACGAGGAGGAAGAGGGCAACTTGCTCAAAAGAAATAAATAAAATTTCGAGCGTTTGTTGCGTCTTGTTCGCCTTGTGCTTTTGTACATTTTATAGCGCTTATCTCGTGCTCAAGACTTTGGCCAATAAACTCATTGAACTCGTGTCCGAAAACAACTTTAAACTGAAGTCTTTAATTGGCTTGTCTGACTCTCGAGAAGAACAGACTTCAATTGAGTTCCGATTGTGCGTGGGAGTTGCGAATTAATTTGCAGCATGATGCGGCTCGAAAATATTAATTAAAATAAAGCGTGAGCCTGGTCGGAGAGTATTCTCATATCATTGTCAGGCCACCAGAACTCGAAAAACAACAGCGACACGGTCTAAAAATGTAAATTTCCCGACATACATTTATCATTCTGACATTTGATAACCCAGGCCCATGGCTCAGTTCCGTTTTGCGGTCGAAATGGCATGGCAAGCAGTGTTGTATGTAATGGCTGACCCATTTTGCAAAAAAAGCGAACAAAATGCCGGCGAGTTTTGAACAAAATGTCAAAGCAGTATCCGAATACGGTGGGGATTATGTGATGATGATCTGGCAGCGACACGCACATGCAATGTTCGTTGAAATTGAAATAATTTTCAGGCATAAATAAACTACAAATTCGACAATCGGAATTGGGTTTGATGCATCGCAATAATTACACAAATTTGTGTTGTATTAAACATTAAACTGTGAGATGGGCAACCTCAATTCGACATGGAAATGCAAACCAAATGAAAACAGTTTGTTCTCTTCCCCGAAAATCGCAATCTGAGCTCAATTCGATTGTGTGCGTGTGTGTCTGGTGAACATAAAACTGTAAAATGATAATCAAAAGTGAGCATTTTAATATTTTTTATTGTAAATTAAAACAATAAACATTTAAAACTTGCTGCCCGCCAGGTTCCATAACAAGGCAACCTCGATTGCTTTCCCCTTCATCCTTCGTCTGCGCTGTATCAATGGCCCATCTATTTTCAGTGTTATTGGGCGGACACACGCACAGTTCCCCCTCTCTCCCCCCCCTCTCTTTCTGACCCCTTTGCCCTGCTTTGTCCCTTGTCGACACACGCCAGTCAATAACTGTTGAAGCTCTTGGCTGAGTTGAGAACCCTGTCAGGGCCACTCATGAGGCAGGAAAAGGGTGCGAAGCCACGCCAGCAAGCGTGGGTGCTGGCACAAAGGGTGAGGGGAAAGAGCAGGGGGAGAGTGCGAGGGGATATAGACAAACATATCAAGTTGTTTTACGTTTGACAAATTTAATTTGATTTTGTGTGAAGTTTATTGGCAAAACGTTTTGCGAGCGCTTCGAGGCGAACGTTGTTTTGCGGCTAAGACGGGGGATAGAGGGGGGACGGGGGCTGAGACTGAGACAAGGCACCTAAACGTGCGTATAACTGAGCTACGTGGACTTTACATGCCTCGGTTTACGTTGTAATTTAATATTTGTTCACATGATGGAAGGACGCCTTGTCACACACACACACCAGAACACACACACACCCACACACATAGTGAGCACTTTCGTTGAAATGAAATTTGCGTTTCGCATTTCACATTTCTACTTAAGCCAAATGAAATTAAATGAAATGCAAAATGCGACAAGTCTCAACTAAATGTGAGTGAAATATTTATAAGGTAATTTTTGAGAATTGTGTCAGCCCGTCGAGGGCATTAACAGCGTATGGTATCAAATTCGGCACTCTCAACTTCCTCACGGCGTGTGCATTCGAATGTAGATGAAGGCAGTGTGTCCTTTGACTTTTTAAGCTGCATAAATTTTCGAGGAAATCAATTACGCCGCCAGACTAATTATTATTGATAGGGAAATCCTATAGCTTACAATTACGAATTATGTTCTAAATAATTGAATGTGTATTTAACTGAAACGATTTTGGAGGCTTACAGGCATCCGCAAGTTGTGGTTAGAAGAGCACCGAAGTATATTAAGTGTAAAGATGGAAGGAAGAAGATGGAAGATGATTATAAGTTAGTTGACTTCCTGTTCAGTGAGTGAATACGGTGAGAATAAGGTTATCATTATTCTATTTTGTGTTGATAATGCTTATAAATTTGGTCGAACGTATTTTCATAGTGCCGCCTACAAGTATGCAATACACTCTGGACAGTTGCTGTCTTTTAAATGTCTTAAAATAACTTTAAAATGTAACTTAAAGCTGCAATTAATTATTAGTATTACAGGGTATTCGATGGTCAACTCTTTTGCCTTATCACTAACCCTCAGTCTGTGTTCGATGCTGAACAAATCTGGTTACTGGTAAATGGTTATAAAAACGCCATTGACAGGCAAATTGCCCACACACGCGCACACTTACGCACAAAAGCCAATTGGCAGCGTGCGAATATGTGAATGTATCTTGTGCCTTGTATTTTGTATCTGGTATCTTGTATCTGTGCGTGAAAGTATTTCCACAACAAGCAGCAAGCGTTCGTTTGCTGCAGATGCACTGGCAAAAGGCATTCTGTGGTTATTGTGGTGCAACCGCAGGAAATGCTTTTACTATCCGCTTGCTCTTGTGCTCAAAGGGGACTCACTGGAGGAGAGCGAAGAGGCAGCAAGAGGCGGGGGGACTGACTTCGGCTGGCAGCGGTGCTGACCGCAACATTGAGTGTCTTAAAGATGAAAATTAACCGACACATGCAGCACGAGCAGCAGCAGCAGCGGCAGCCAAAGCGAGTCTGCAAGGGCTGTAGGCGTGGCACATTAACTACGCATAATTTGCATGCCAGTGTAGTATTTGCGGTCGAAACTTCATTTTTCTGACAGCCCTCACCACCGCCCTCGCTCACTATCTCTCTCCCGCTCACACATGATGCCTGCGCCTGAAATATGTCGAGAATTTTGTTACTCAACGTTTCCTAATGAGTTTTACGCAACAGAACAGTGAAATGTGGTTGGACCGACTGCTTGGAATATCGTCACTAAAAAACTTAAAACTTTTCAACTTTCGCTCGGGCATTGTGTGTGTCTGTGTGCGTTGCCAGCCTTGATTAGTTTCCACATGCACCATATAAGGAGACTATCCCTGCCGCAACCGAAGCATGCTGTGGCTGCCCCATTATGCCTCATATTGGCCTGGGAATACGAATTCTCGTTTAGCCCTGCATGATTAAAGATGTGAGTCTCTCCTCAAACTTTAATGAGAATAACTTAAAAAGTTTTGATTAGGCAGAGAGAGAGAGAGACAGACAGACTGGAGAGCAACAGCTAGACAGTGGAAATGAAGACTCGCATTCATCTTAATGAACTGGACTCAAGGAGGCCAGTTTGCTGGGTAAGAAAGAGAAGGCAGCACTCGTAAAATTAGACATAACTCAGCCAAATTAAGCAGGCCAGCTGGGACTGAAGTTTGAGGAGTTAAGTTCTTCGCATGCTTTATGATCGGGACTAAAATTAACTGCGCTTTCAGAGCTGGGGAATTGAAGTTTAACTATGCGGAAGTCAGCAGGGAGATAGACATGCGAGACAAGATTTATTTTAGGGAATGAAGAGTTATTTGTATTAACTAAGTGATAACAGTTCTCAACCATTGCAATTGATAACAGCCATTGGCTCCAGTTGAGCTAGGATCGCCTTGCTATGCCTTTGCTATGGCATCTCATTAACTGCTGTCATGCGATGCGATCCACTTTCAGGCACCTCCTTTGAGCCATGCGAAACCCATTCAGACATCAAAGTCGAAAGTGCGATAAGTACTTGCGAAAAGTTCACTGGCCTCTTTTATCCAGAATATTTATATAGACATTTAGCCAACAACAACACGTGAAAATGACATGGAAAGTGTTTACCTGGCAGGGCTGCTCTCCTGAGTATTGACACGCCTGACATGCCTGCTAAGTGGACGAGCATGTTCGCCTACCCCAAACGACAGACTGACTTGCCTGCTTGCCTGCCTGACTGGCAGCTGTCTATTGCAGACAGACAGACAGATGGACAGAAAGGCAGGCAGACAGTTGGACGAATGAACAGTCGACTTAAAGATTCAGAAAACATTTAAAGTTTGAGAAGTGTTTGGCTGAGAGCAAACAAGAGTCAGGCTGCAGCTGAGCTTGGCCACACAGTTTTTATATTGATGCGAAAGGTCAAATGGTAAATTCTGCTTAAATATGCAGGCTGCCGACGTTGTGGTTGTCAAGTGCAATCGAACAATGTCAGTTGACTGTCGACTGTCGACAGTGGAAACTCTATAACGGATACTGAAATCCTTCTAAAATCAATGCACAAACAACCGAGCAACTGCGGCGGAAACGAAAGGCATTTCCAATTCAATCCGATTCAAGTGCGTGGGAGTGTATTTGTGTGTGTGTGTCTGTGTGTGTGTGTGCTCTGGGGAAGGGGCAGGCAGACCCAGGTGTAGGTGTAGGTCATGTATACTCGTCGCACGTTTTGAATAATATGCCGCAATTATAATTTCTAATTCTGACGTTTGTGAAACAAGAAGAGAGAGCGAGCAAGCGAGCTAGAGAGAGAGAGAGCAGCTGAAAGCTCTCTTAGCCCTACATTCGCTACTTTCTCTCTCTCACTCTCAGTTGTTCGGCATTTTCGAACTTCCAGTTGAATTTCCGAAACGAGCTTTCGCTCGGCGCTCTCTCTCTCGGGCCAATCTCGTGAACTATGGCAACTATACGGGGAAGGATGTTTGGCATTTTAACCTTTTGCCAGGCGCCAAAAAGTATGCTAGGCATTAGTGAAGGTCACTAATTGATTAATTCACCTGCCTGCAAATAAATTCAACTCTCTCGACTCTCGACTGTCAAAAAGCAACCCACAGTGGATCATAATGTCAGCTGTGGAGTCGCCCCCATTCGCATTCTTACAATTGATAATGACTTAATTAGGTTTTACAATAAACAGTCCCACACAAACACACTCACAGTCACACAAACTCACTGACAACCCTTTACCCACACACACACACTCGCTCGCACACACACTACCCTGGCTACCCTTTGCCTGGGAGCAGCCATAAATGGCAAACTTTTCATAAAGGATTTAGCCAAAAAACTTTCTCGGTGCATGCATATGCGAGTTGTGTCTGTGTTTGCGTGTGTGCCTGCTGTTTAATTTATACATTCACAACAAAAAGTACAAACACACACACACACGCACACAGCTGCCCTGGCACATTGGCAAATATATTATTGCCCTGGCGAAAGGATTAAAAATTTTCGTGCCTTTCTCGCACGGTTTATAGAAAGGCAATAGCGTGCATGAGCACGGGAACGGGCGTGAGCTTCTACATGGGCGTGGGCGTGGCAGCTATATGGTAGTTTTCACGCATTGCCGACTTTTACAGTTACGTTCGTTATGCCCGGCAATAAAAACAAATATGAGTGTGTGCGTCTGTGTGTGTTTGTGTGTGGGGCCAGTAAAAAGTTACCCAAAAACAAGTGAAGGATGCTACAGAATAGGGACGTACCTAAACGTATACGTGATATGAGACGTGCAGAACCGCAATGTGTTTATTGTTATATTATTTCAACTGGAATAGCGTTCTCCTATGCTGGGGTTTGCTTAAGCGAATCGCAGTTTTCGCGATGTTGAAAGTGTTGGGTTTGCATGGAAACTTCACAATTCAAAACATAAATTTATAAATTAAATTCCGATAATTAATTAATGCACCTTATCAGTCTATTTGATCAGTGAAAATATTTGTTCATTATTAAAATAATTCACAAAATTATCGACAATTTTTTTTAGCTTGTAAAATACGTTCAATGTTATTTAGCTTTGATCTTTTTTATTTGTTGAAATGTGTCAAATTTAATTATGTTTACTAAATTCAACTACTACTGTTAGCCATAAAAATGTCAATGTTTTAAGCATTTTAAATTTTTTGCTAGTGCATAAAAGTTTCTTTAGTGTCGAGACTGACTGCTCATAATTATTTATTTATTCCATTTCCACACAGGAGCTCATTTCCACGCTGGTGCTAAAACGTGATGCATGTCCGTCATTAGACCCAGGGCAAATGGGGCGAGGCAATGTGTCTACAGCGGAAGTTAAAAATTAATTTCAAGTGCAATCGACGGCGGCTGCAGATGTGACTCAAACAATAAACATAAAAAATACAAGTGGAAAGGGACTGAAGGAGCAAGGGAAGCAAGCCATGAATAAAGCGAAAGCTAAGTGGGCACGCAGAAGTGTTTGCTCGATGGTTTATATGGTAGTCGCTATACGATAAGCAGGACACAGCTGCGACAGTTCGTGGATGTCCGGCAGAACAGCTCAGATTGAAATAATTACAATAAATACTTATTTATAATTTTGTTTATACAGGATATTGAATTTTTTAATTTCGTTATGCTTTCCTGTTTGATTTCTGTTCGCTCTGTCGCTGTTGTTGGTACTCTGTACATCGGCGTCTGAATCGAATTCATGAAAAACACGTATATTGAATTTAAGTGAGCAGCGTCCACTTTGCCGGGCGTCCACCATGTGTACTCGGAGAGATCCAACAACGAAAGCGAATTCGGCAGCACCGACTTTGAAATGCCTCTACAGTTTGGCTTTATATCTTAGCGGTATGAAAAGAAATTCTTCTCTTTAACGCTCATTCTTTCTCTCTCTCTCTGTCTTACAATTGCATTCAATTATATTTTATTCAAGCAAGCTGATATGCCTTGCCTTGACTGCCGGTAAAAGGAACTTAAAAGCCTTTTGACATTTGCCGTTGCTCCGTTATCTCACGCGCGTGTGTGTAAAGAAACATTCAGTGATGGTGTGAGTGTGTGTGTGTGCTGGTGTGCGTGTGCGTGTGTGTGTCGACTGTGGCACCAATTTTAATTTCAAGCCGTAATTACGTACTCGAAATGGCCATGAAATCATCATTGGTCTCCTTATTTCTTATTCCCTGTTTTTTATTTCCGTTTAACTTGCAGTTTATTTTCGGACAGTTTCCCTTTTGGCTTTTCCTCTTTTTTGACCGCCACTGAATGTGTATAAAGTGCACATGCATGCAGTATTCATGCGTGAGCAGAGATTGCACTACATGAAGATGAACGGATGCAGTTGATAGACGGCAACTAAATAAAATGCAAATATTATAATATATTTATGACATATGATATAATATTTGTGAGAAAATCATTCTCCTAGAAACTCTAATAGATACTTATTTCTCTTCTATATGCACAAAGCACAAAAAGACCCAAAAATATTATAAATATATTCAAAATATTTACTGAGGTGCTTGGCACAACTTCAACTCTCTCCAGCTGCTCCATAAACAAACTGAAAAGATATTTAAAATTATAAAAATTTTGACTTCATTTTTCTGCAGAAGGACGAACAATTTAAGCGCAATTTCCTTATTATTTTCTGCTCCACTTTTCACTGCGTGTGCGCTTTACATTCGCGTTTGAAAGCGAAAAATACTCAACTTTACATCCTTTGCGGATCCTGATCTAAATTCAGAACGTGATGCCTCATCTCCTGCATTGAAATGCTCAGCAGGAAGCCAGCTGTCAATCGAATGAGCGTTGCGTCACCTTTGCTACCATCTTTAGGACAAACATGGCTGCACAACCAACACCAACAGCAACTATAGCAACGACAACGAGAGCGGAGCACAACCAACCCAAAGCGACCTCAACACGAGTGCAATGTTCCGTGGGTTTCGTTTTGGAATTTCCGCAAATATTTTCACTTCAATTTGAAACAAAGAGCGAACACTGCCTTTCATGCGCGTCGCGGCGCTGTGTTTGCGAGTGTGTGTGTGTGTGTGTGTGTGTGGCACACATTCTGCAGGGGCTTTATTATTATTATGTATTACTCTTTATGAATCAGCTTCAATTAATGTCAGTGTGCGCGCGTAACGATTTTCTTGTCATTCAGGCCAGTCAAACGCGACGGGCTGCAGAGCGACAGTTAGACAAACAGCCAGACAGACAGACAGACAGGGGCACAGGCGAGGGGAGGGGAAGACAGCCAGCCAGCCAGGAAGGCAGGAAGACAGACATACAGACAGACAGACTCAACATACATACATTCGGCAAGGCAGGCGGATAGAAATGAAGCGGAACGAAGACGAGCTCAGCCACGGCGCAGTAGACGCCGGGTCGGTAAGGGGGGCGTGGCGGGGCACAGTGTGTCAGGCCTGTCATGCGTTCATTCATTCGTCATTCGTTTTCCTCTTTTGGCGCAACGTTTTTCTTGTCTTGTGTTATGTTTTGCTTTGCTTCGCTTTTTTTTATTTGCCTGCGCGTATTGAAGTGTGTGGCAAGGAAATCAAAAGAATCCTGATGAGTTGTGCGAATGTGAATGTTATTTGTTGCCCACCTCGCTCTCGTTGTTGTTGTTGTTGTTGCTTTTTTAATTTTGCACAGCAGCAGCTGGCATGCAAAAGCGAAGGGGAAATAAAGTGATATTTGAAGTAAATTGCGTTACGCAAGAAATGCCAAATGTAATTTTAATAAATATCAAAATTACAGCTGCAAGAACATGCTGTTGATACCTGAAATAACAACCAAAGTGGAGGAGAAAGAGAGAAGGTGAGTGAACAAGAGAGGTAAAAAGGGCACTGATATTTGACGTTGATCAATGATTGCGAGGCAACTTCATTTCGGGGCAAGGTCGCCTTAATTACGACAATTTGTCGCAAATTTGCTAAAGTTGCAGATACTACAATGATAACAGAAAGCAGGACGGAGAGGGAGAGGGAGGGAGAGCGGGTCCCTTATGGAATTAAAAGCCTTTTCACATCTATGCAACGGTCGAGGATGTCAAGGATTTTGGGTCCTGGGCAGCGTGATCTCTCTCTCCCTCTCTCTCTTCCTCACTCTCTCTGTAGCTAAAGCCAAGCTCAAGCGAATGACAAATTTAATTAATGAACATTTTGTTTTTGTCTCGCAAATCTTGCCAGACATTCTCTCTCGCACGTGTGAGCTACCTTTCGCTGCTGGCAGCTTTGTGTTTGTGTGTTTATTTGCAAGAGGAACAACAAATTTTAATTAAAAAATTGTGAAAAACAACAAAAGAGCCAAAAAACACAAACACCCGAAACTGAAAAGCAAAGCCAGAAAAAATGTTTGTCATGACTGTGGGGCCAGCAAGAGAGGGGGGGTGAATGAAACACGACAGTGTACGTTGTGTATGGCATACGGGACATGGAGCAGATGACACAGAGCCAGGATAAACGTTGCTCGAGCTGCCTTCGCCTGTTTGCGGCAACACTTAAGCCTCTCGACTTGAAGCAGTCAATAAAAATCACTGTCAATTCTCAAGCAGCCAAATTAGCAAGTCATTGCGGTCACATTTGTCGTGTCAGAGACTCAGGCGCAGGAGGAGATTTATTGACACTTCTAATTGTCAATGATATAAATGCCCTGGACTCCATTATGCTAAAAGCGCGTGCGGAGCCAATAAAAACACTCAACATCCGCAGGCGACGACGATGACGACGACGGGGGCGCTAGCCTCCTGCGGTCGTATAAATTAATTTATATTGTAGAAAAGAAAAGAGCAGCGAAAAAAAAACCAAACCAAAAACAACAACAACAACAACAACGACGGGGACGACGACGACGAGACGAGCCCACAAAGACTTATGGCCCGAGAGCGGCAGCAGAGCAGAACTTGGCGGTGTACGGCGCAAACCAGCAATTAAAATTATTGAGTTAACAGCGCAGAGCAGCGCAGCGCAGGGCGCCCAACGAGGCACAGGAATGTGGCCGCCCGTTTCAAAGATTTCACGCTGCGTATGAGTAATGTCGGGAAATTGGTTTCGTCCGCATTCCCCTCCGCTTGAGGGCCATTTTTATTGTTTCGCTGCTGTGTGAAGGCACTTAAAACTTAATGAAATATTTACAATAATGGTGTGTTGCTTTAGCAACATCGTGCACTTCCCTCTCTTCATACATACTCTTACATATATATATACTGATACGACACGTGGTACGTGCTGGGGGCATTCCCCATGCGGCAACGTGCCACATTATGGGCAAATTGCTGCAAATCACGCCAATATTCCATATTGCACTCATAAATGTTGTGCGAGTGATCGAATGAATGAATGGAGACACTCACAATCAAATGCTCACACACACACACACACACAGACGGACACACGCACACCCTCTTAGTGTGCCCGTGTTTGCCACTCTTAAGTGCTTTCTGTGAGTGTGCTAAGTCGGCAATTTATGAGTGCTTCGACTGTAAATCGAGCTGACCTAAGCCAAGATTTGTGATAATTTTTAAGAGCTTTCTATTTGTTTTACCGACTGGAAGTGGAGCTGAGAAAACATACGATGCATACGACATGCAAAGTGTGTGTCGAGCAAGACGAGCTAGACTAGACGGGATTAGGTTTTATGGCCAAGTGAAAAAAAAAACTATAGCAATCGAGTTTTGTTTAATCAAAGTAGAAATTCTTTTGCTAACACATTTTCCCACACTGTTTCTTGAAACCTACTAGGATTCGAATGTGCTTGACTGTGTAATACCCTCTACCCTTTAGACCAAAATGATTTTCTAAACTTAGAACTTCTAAGGGTATTTTGTATTGCATAGTTTTCAGCGCCCAAAATTATTTCTTTAAAAGCTTGTCTGAAAATCATACGATCAGAACCAAGAAACATAGAATTAATACTTTGTAGGGTCTGCCACGCCTCCTTCTGTCTGTTACAAGCAATTGAACAGAGTTAGTTTTATATTCGCTTTTTTTTACAATGTTCAATTTTTAAAGGGTACAAAAAGAACGCAATAATTCCGTTAAAATATTCAAAATATTGTTGACAGTTTTGTCGTGACATAAAAACAACATTTTAATTAAAAAGGGAAAAGCCAAAGGGCGCTCAAAAATCGCCAAAGCAAAAATTATTTATACACTGCGGCCTCATTGGCATAAAATACGAGCGAAGGGGCGAAGGGGGTGGGGGAGGAGCAGAAAAATTACAACAGTTCAGCAAAGCAATGAAAATTGGGTAATTTCCAAAATAATTCCCAACTAATTTTGTGTGCATGTTGGCTAACAATTAAATTGAATCAAGCGAACATGCCGTGGCAACAACACGACAAACGACAACAGCAACAACAACAACTCAAGCAACAACAACAACAACAACAGCAACACCAAAAGCGAAGACTACTCGCAGCAAGCAGCGAACCATTTGCAGCATTTTGTGTACGTTTTTAATGAATTTATCGTGTAAATTGCGCCAAGTTTGCACGTCTCGCTACATTTGCAAGCCTGCCAAGGGTGCAAGTGTGTGTGCGAGTATGTTTGGTGTGTGTGAGTGAAGTATGTGTTGACGCCCAAACAATGTTTTGCTAAATAAGCGCAACACCCACAAATGCACTTTAAATTTATAATTAAATTCTTAATTGTTTTAGCTTTATCCATATGCATGTCTGGCACTATGTGTGTGCGAGTGTGTGTGTGTGTTGACTGTGCTTGGGTGTGTGCGACGAGGCATTAAGCCAGAAAGGAAATGTTTAACTGGCCTGTCACAACTGTCCCTAACAGCTTTAATAGCAACAAACGCGACAGCAATAACAACAGATGTCGCTTGATATTTTCATCATATTGAAAACAGTTGCAAATTATAACGGGAAACATTGACTCGTGAATACACTTATAGTATATATTGAGTAGGAAATATCATACAAAAAAAGATAATGCGTAGACTTTCATATGGAAAGTATTTAGAAATAAAAACATAAAGTAAACATAATACTCGTATATGAAATAAAAAGACATATAAAATATAATATAAAATAAATAAATGAATTATTAAAATTTATTTTTGAAAGTAATGTTTTTGCTAATAACTTAATAAGGCGTTATTAACTTAGCTTAACTTAAATTTTAAAGTCACATCATCCCACCCTCGGCTCAGGTTACTTATGTGCAACTCTGAAGGGGAAAATCACTTAATCGTCGCCTTTGTACGCAATGTTTTGCTGTAATTCAATCCATACGAGACTCTCATCGCATGGCATGCGATGCAGCACTTGCATCATTTAAGCTTTATCCTATTAAATTGATAAAAGCCGCATATTGAGCACACACTGCGTATGCGTTATACATACATATATATTTTTTATTTTGCATACGAACGTCTCTCAGCCGATTGCAGAAAATGACATTAATTTTTATTCATGTGGAGCGAGGCGGCACTCACTATGCGTGTGTGTGTTCGTGGGTGTGTGTGTGAGTGTGTGCTTCACGACATGCAGAGGACAATAAATAATTATGTTGAGTTGCCCGACTCTCGTATTTTCTCATTTAAATGCAGCCCTGGCGTGAAATGTCTTTCTCCTTTCCAGGCATTTTTATTTATTTTCATTCGCAGTTTTCATTAACCAACCACTGTGCGAGCATGACAGTGGGCGGGAAAGGGAGGCGGGAGGGGAGCGTGGAAAATATCTTTTGGGGCCTCTCGTGGCCTGTCCGGCATTTTGAGCACTTTAAGAATTTTCGCAATATGCATTTAATAACCTGCAAAAGCGGCGCTTCTAAAATTGCGAACCTGTTCACGGCGAATGCGCGCGTGGCCGTTGGCAGTAATTTCAGATTTTAATTAAATTCTTTTCTTCTGCCTTGGCCGACAACGATGCGACGATGTGGCATGATGTGTAACGCTGCAAGCAAGCGCCCAACCAGAGCCAGACCCACATTCACAGTCCGAAGAGAGCCTACCCGAGCGACCTAACCTGCGACAGCTCGTACAAAAATATTTATAATGCCGCAACGCAAAAAATAACACAAGAGAAACGTAAACAACTGCGAGGCTCGCTGTCGCCGTCTCTCCCCCTCCCCCCTCCTTCTCGGGCGTAACAAGTTGACGCAAATGTGGAAAACTAAATAAAACGGGCCACCATCTGCAGTTCCGATGGAATATGCCGAGAATCAGTGCAGATCACTTGACAAAATAAGCTCAGTGTGGAGCTCTCCATCGTCAGCTTAGCGGGGTGCACTGTCAACGGGGACATAACTCACGGCAGGCACGGGGCACGAGGCACGGGGCACAATTGAAGGAGGTCTAAGTGAAAGGTGGCGGTGCCAGCTCTCTAATGCCACTTTATAAGGCACTTAAACGTGGCACCAGAGTGCCCAGATTTCGCACAGATTGCGAGCAGTTGCTGCCATGGGGCAGCTCACAAGGAGCAGGGATCAGTGCGAGGGGGGTGGGGATGGGTAGGGGTTCGCACAGTCGACAAGCGAAACAAATAAATAAACGTTGGGGAAATGGAGGCGGCGACTTAGACATGGACAACATTGCATATCAATGCAATCGCAATCCGCTTTGGCTCCAGATTTATAGACCAGCACTGCAGTCGTTGCCGTACCGACGCGACGGGGGGCGCCTGCCAGCTCCTTTGTTGCACAGTCGTCGTTGCACACACACATACATGTTTACATACACATATAAAAGCTGTCTGCGACTCACAGCGACTTCTTGAAAAATCAGCAATTTAAGGGGATTTGCGTGCTAGTTGGCGACAGTCTCAGTTTCCGACAGTTTTCAACACTGACACAGTCAGCAAGGCTGCAAGGCAGCAAGGCAGCAAGGCAGCAGGGCAGCAGTGCAGCAGGACGGCAGGACACCAGGGCACCGGGACACCAGGGCATTAGTTCACCAGAATCAGAATCAGAATCGGAATCACAGTCAGAGCCAGAAGGAGTAGCAGGCTCAAGCTGCTGCTCGCAGTGCGCTGTGTCCTTTCTGAATCAATACAATCTCGCATTGGTTCAATAGTTGAGAAAATGTTTGCCTAACCGCGTGTGCACAATGCACACTGGCCAAGCCAACGTGTGAGTGTGTAAATGTGTGAGCGGGTGTGCCTTGTGTGTGAGTATGTGCTGTGTGTGTGTGTGGATTTGTGCCACATGCACGCGCCACTGAGCACACATGGGTGTGGCCAGAAACCGCCACCGGAACCGCAATAAATGGTCGCACCAGCCTTGAGCAGCAAGTGGGCAATCCCGGCAAGCGGACTCTGTCGACCGATTGCTCCGCCCTTTGAATGCCAACTGAGCAGAGCAACTAATTGAAATTTTTTATGCAGTTCACATTTACAAAATACAAATAGTAACAGTTCGCTCTACTCGAAGGTACCTTTTCTTTTTGGCTTTTAAGTTATTTAAATGCGAGAATCAAACCTTTAGCATTTGCTTTCAGCTTTCATAGGTTACTGAAATAAGTTTGACTTTTTTTTGGAATAGTGTGTTATCGATTTTCTTCTAGAATGATTTGAGATTGTAAATATTTAATATATATATTATATATCCCAGATATTCCCAGTACTCATTCTATCCTCACGCAAATAGTTCTTGAAAAGCAGCTTAGAGTTGACTGAAGAAATAGAAGCATTTCAAAGTAAAATTGTAATTGTAAATTGATTAACACAATATATTACTGTATATACTTCCCGATATGCTCATCTTGACTATATGAACTGTGTCTCTTTCACGAATTTGTTTGACCTTACTATATATAAGGACTGGCTAATATGGAATTCTTTTGTTAACAACGAATCAATGCAAGCAAACCTACAGAAACTCACACTCAAGTCGCAAATGTGGCCAGTAAGTTCTTCATTAACATAGCCAAACCAAAGACAGATCATTTTACAGTTTTGCAGGAAGCTCTTAAGTCTGGGCTGCCAGTAAAACCAAGACAGGCCCAGGCCGGACCAGGAAAGCCAAGATAGCAGGTGCAATGACCACCAAGTGTAATTCGCTGCAGAAGCTGTCGGTTGCCCTAATGACTGGGCCACTTAGACAGCTAACCCAGCTAACGTAGTCGGTTCTCAATAGATGCATCCATATTATTAAAAATTTACCAAGGTGTGTGTGTGTGTGTAAGTGTGAGTGTACGTACACGTGTATGTGTGTGGGTATTTTCAAGCATGTTATCATCATTCCAATCATGTGCACATTTTGTAATTGAAAATTCAGGCTTTCGGGCATTAAAAGCGGACAGTTTGTTGCTCGTTTGGCATTAGTTACAGTCTGAAAAGCCAGAAAGAGCAAGAGTGTAGGAGAGAATTGATGAGAGAGGGAGAGGTAGAGAGATGGTGAGGGAGGGAGAGGTGTAAGTGGTAAGTGAAGCTGGACGGAGGCATCCGTGTAGTTACCGAGCAAACAACATGATAAATTGATACATAAATTATAATAAACGCACACATGAGTACGGCACATACACACACACACACTTACACGCACAGTCACACTTACAGTCACACACACAGTCACACGAACAGGCACACACACGAAGTAAGCCTAGCCACACGTCATTGGCTAAAAATTTACATGAAAAACTAATTTTACTTTGCAAGTGCAGTCGATGGCAGGAGGGTTTCGGCCCTGGGCCCGGGGCTGTGGCATGGACAGGGGCAGGCGACTGAAATTGACTGAATGACCAACTGAACGACTGCTGCTGCAGCTGCCGATGATGGAATGGTAGCAGCCCTGGCTGAGCAGCAGCAGCAGCCCAAATTGAGTTCACACGTTGCGCAGTGCATAATCCAAGCGATCAGCATAATCATCAAAATTCATGAATTGCATCAGGCCGGGCCAGCGGGCAGGCAGGCTACTGCCAGTCTGTCCCTGATTCTGGCGATTAGTTACATATGCTGTGGTGAGTGGAAGTCAAGGCGGGTCCGGCGACTGTCTGCCCAAAATGCAAATGCATAATTAAAATAATTTTGCAGACATGCGGACGGAAGTAATGAACATGCGACTTTGCCGGCACAGGAAATATCGTGCATAGTGCAGAGAAATCCCGTTCCCAGTTCCTCGTTCCCCCGTCGTTCCCCCGTCGTGACTTGAGAGCCCAACTTAAGCTGCTTGAGGCGTTGAGCAAAAGTGCAATGACTCAAATATATGTCACTTGGCTTGCCGACTACAGACCACAGCTCTTCCCCCCCTCTCTCACTTCTTCCTATGCCACCTCCTCCGCGGTCCGCCTGGTCCGTCTGGTATTTGTTAACGTCCGCATGCCTGCAGTGGCAGCGGCCAATGCGAATGGGGCCCCCGAAGCGGAGCACGTAATTAAATGCACGATAAGCCGGCCAAGACCCCAGAGGCAAAGAGAGAGAGACGGAGAGAGAGAGAGAGGGAACTGGAAATGGCATGCCGAAAATGCAAGCGCCTACAAATTATATTGCATACGTATTCGCATTCGCATTTAGCCCCCGTCCAGTTCAGTTTCGGCCTGAATGCGAGCAATGCTGGGCCAAATAAAAGTCTCTCCCTATTGCTTGATTGCGTGCAAAGTATGCTACGATTTTACGACTATATAGCTATATAGCCCCACCGACATTTGTGTGATTTACGCGCAAGCTGGCAAAAATATTCCCACCAAAAAAAGGAAATAGAAACGCCCCACAAAGTGAGCTTAAGTACAGTAACTGAAAGTTGCAACGACTGTGGAATATCCTCCAGAAGGAAACTATGAAATGTATTTAATATATTTTGGAGGTAACTGTTTTTGAATTATTTAAATTTATATTATTAAAGTAAGTAAGTAAGTAGTGTCGGAATTATCTGGCAACGTTGAGTCACATGTTGACGAAAAATAAGAAGAGCAAAGATAGTTCTGTTGACAGCCGGAAAATCAATCAGTTAACGATGATCAAATTTAAGACTAACTAAACGACGATTTGAAAACTAGACGAGCCATAAAATCAATTCATTTAATAATAAAGTTATCGTGTTTATTTCCCAACAAATACGAATTAAATTTTTCGATCAATAGCTTATACCCAAGATTCACTTAAGAACTGTGAAAATATTACTTATCAAATATATTCTGTCCACATTTTGTACTGTGAATATTTGTACATTAAATAACAACAATGATATCAAATGGCAAACTAAATTTATTGTTGGATTGTTTGTAACATCAAAATCTGAAAACTCTTTGCTTAGTTTTAACCTGCCTCATTTCAGTCTTTTATTTAAAACATTACATTCTTGTAGATTTATTTTATTTTGCAATTATTTCAACTGTGCCACATTCAGTATCCTTGAATATAGTTGGAGGTATCACACATAGCTGCACGTGCTTATACACTGAATGTTTCTACAGCAAAACCCCGATATACCCCTTGCAAGCTTCATTTGACTCGGTGAGAATGCACGACAAGTCTACGAGTGTGTGTGTGCGAGTAAATGTGTGTGAGTGGTGAAACAAACTTCACACCTCGCGACAGTCTGTGCGAATGGGAGTAGTAGGTCGGTAGGTAGGTAGGGAGAAGGGGGAATGGGAGCAGAAAGGGGCTGGCAAAGACAGAGCGGGAAGGGAAGAGAGCCTGCTTGCAAAAACAAATGCTGGCAGCAATGAAATGCAATGCGCAAAATGCATTTCCCGCGCAATACAATTGAAGTAATAAATCACGCCGGGAGGCAACTGCACGAGGAAGGGGGAAGGGGCAAAGTCGAGGAAGGGGATACGTATTCACATGAGCAATGCGGCCAAAGCGACGAAGTTTTTTGTGTCTGCGAACTGCGAAAAAATTGCTGCTGCAGCCCCCCAAAAAATGTGTGTGTGTTCGTGTATTGTGCCAGGCTGCACACACACGCACACACACACACACATAAGTATTAAGTGCAATCATGTGGAAATGCGCGGGAAATGCAGCCCGGAGATGGCAGATGGACGGCAGCAAGGGGAGTGCAGCGAAGAGGCAGGGGGAGGGACGGTAGGCGGAGACTACCTATTAAAATGTGCGCTCATTAATCATCGGCACACAGCGACGTAGTCGTCGCCGCGTTTTGCCTGTAGTTGTTGCCTATTTTTATATAAATATTTCACTGCAGTCAAAAATAATAAAAATTGTCTCTCTCTGTGTGTGTAAAATGAAATTGCAAATTTATGCACTTTTCATGGGCAGCAATGGGTTAAAAAATTGTTCAACTGCTGCTGCAAAGTTTTCGCTTCTTTTTTTGCCCAAAACAAAAATTTAATACATTCCATAAAGTGTTTCGTCGTCGATTTTTATTTCGCTCTGCCGTCGCCGACAATTGTAAATAACTGTAACTGCTACAAATTGTGTCTATTGCACATATTGCGCATACGCCGCATTGCACAGCATGAATGAAAGTAAATATATGTAGTATATATAAAAAATATGAGAAAATTCCAGCATAAATCAGCGTGCTTGAAACTAGTACCAAAAGTGAGAGAGAGAGAGAGAGAGAGAGAGAGACTTGTCTGCCACTCGACACTGTGTGCGATTTCCAAATTAATTTCCATGATTTACTTGATAAAATGCCCACTCGAGTGCGTAATTGACGCGTCCAGCCGAACGACTGCGAATGCTTGATGGAGCATAAGGAAGCAAGGTGCAGCAAGAAAATGCTTAAAAGTGAATTTCGAGACAATTGTTAGTTGAGTTTTTAGTTTACTTAACTATTGTGAATAGTTCTTGAATATATTACTTAAAATATTTAATTGTGAGTCTATCAATATTTGATTTCATATTAACACTTAGTCTTAAGAGCTGCTATTAACACCCGAGGACCGTCTTGGAGGGCATTAAGTGAGCATTTGGCACTTAGTGCAGCCATTGCAATTATTATTGCCCACTTGGTGGGACTTAAATACCGTTGCTCAGCAACCATTTCAAAAGAACAGTTACAGCAAAACAGCAGCAACAAGAACAAGCTGCAGCAGCAGCAGCAACACAATAACAAGCAACGAAGCAGCGACGCCTAATTAAATGAAACTATTACAGCGCTTGACCTTGTCGAGTGAATAGCGTGGTAAGGCTGAAGGGAAAAAAGAAAGAATGAAAGAAAACAGGGAAATAGAAATAACGATGCAGGCTCAATGCGCGTGGCCAAAGAGGAGCAACAAGTGCAGCAGCAACAGCAATATCAACTTGCTTTAAGCGCAGGGCGGGTCGCAGGCCGAGCCCAAGTGCAATAGAATCTGTGGCAGCAATTTAACGAGAGCAACAACAGTAGAAACACCAACAACAACAACACCAGCAACAGCTACAACAACGAACAGTTTTCTTGCTCATTTTCTTTTTATTTTGCGCGCTTCTCATAATTTATTTAGATTTTCTCTTGAAGGCTCGTTGTAATCAGACATGGTTAGCGCGAAAAGGGCGGAACGGGGCAGGGCCAAGTGAACAGCAGCAACAACAACAAGAACAACAACGATAGCAATAACAGCAACAACAACAGCAGCACCAACAGCAGCAACATAATTACGATTGCACACTGTCGCCGGCTCAGCGCGGCTTGATGCCTGTGCCACGCCCAGCGACACAGCGCACTCTTTTGCAAACTGTCACAAAGCTCAGTTGGCACTGCTCTGCTGGCATAGTTCCTGCCCTTTCCTTCCACTTCCCCTGTCCCCCTTGACCCTGCATTCTAATTAATAATTTAAGGCGCACAAACAGACGCTGAGCAACATTTTCAGCTGCATTTTAATTATTTAACTCGTGTCGGGGTCAGAAGCTGCAAAGTGGGCGATCGACCCAGGTCATGTCGTTAAGTTTACCCGTAAAAGTCAATTAAAAATGGCGCTCTGTCTGGGTAGTTTTGCGAGGCAGTTTTGCCAGCACATGTTTAAATACATTTTAAAGAGTTTTATTTAAATTGCTTTGCATTTTCAATTCATTTAATTCAGTTCTTTTAAGTGAGAAGGGTCTCTACTAGAGATAACACATCAGACAAACAGTTGAAGTGTTCACATTTTGCTGGCGAACAGAAAATATGAACATTAAAGGAATATAAGTAAGTTAATTTGAAGTGATAGTTAATATAACATTTGGCTTCGCAGGTTTCTCCCATATGGACTAGAGAAATTTGGCAAAGAAATAATGAATTTAAATTTGTACTGGAAATTTGTAAATATAAAAGTATTAATGATGTACATAAGATCCGCAGGTCTCTGCTGCAGCTTAAAATATATTATATTGTAATATTATTAAATTCACACAGAGCTACAGCGAATAGTTCCTGCACTGAGTTAATCCAACTAATGAGAGCAGACGCAATAGAACATGTTGAATATATTCCATATTTTCTTTTACATAATTAAGGCAGCATATTTCAGCTAAGAGCGCGGTGCGCGCTTGAAACAAAACCCGCTTTCCAAAAGTTTCTCATATATTATTCATATCAGTTTCGCTTACACACACACACACACACAAATACACACACAAAAGCAGGCAAGCATAGAGAGCGAGTCCTAACTGCGCACAGTTTGCTGGCAAAGTAATTTGCAGCCACATTCTCGTTTATAATTGCTTTTGTTTTTTAATAATCAGGCTTGACCCATTGCTCGCACAACACACAAACACAACACAAACACATACAAACTGTCTGCTTGTGTGTGTGTGTAGCTGGCTAATGGTCGCAACGCACCACATTGCGTATGCTTAACATTTTGTGTTGGCGGTTGCCATGCAAGATAAACTCGCAGCAGCAAAAACTTTTTATTATTAATTTAGCGCTCAAAACTAATAAAGTATGCAGTCGAGAGCCAGCAGGGGCCTAAGCCGGGATAGGGTAGCGACAGTTGGTGGCAGAAGAAGGGGTGAGCGGCGGTTCGCTTCATGGGTGGCATCGTATTCGAGCTTAGCGTTATATACGAGCCTTGCGCTGCCCATTTGAGCTTACACAGCCTGTTTATGAAATAATTTTTGATTATATAACTTTTGGCATTTAATCTATGTGTGTGTGCGTGTATGTGTGTGTGCATATTACAATTCCCTAAGTTCTACAGACAGAGATACAGAGATGATATTTAATATGCGCCATGCAAATCGACTAATTAAACAGAGACAGAGACAGAGACTTTCTTTGCTTTGTGTGGTCTCGTTTAATGTGCGTGAATGAGTTTGCCGAATTCTGGTGACCCCTTTGGGTTGACCTTTTTCCACTCACAGCCAGCTTCACGCACGTCCAATGCAATTTGTTCACTCCGTTTAAATTTGCGGTCAGTCAAGCAGCGAAGGAACTCTTTGAATGGCTGCTTAGAAAAACATCAGCCAGAATGTTTGTGTGTGTGTGAGGCACGTATATATGTACTGTGTGTATATATGCAAATCCGGGTCATGCAGTTATTTCCGGCTCTTGTGGCCAACACAAACACTCACACACACACAAAGGCAACTGCAGTGCCTGCGATCACCTTGTGGTGCTTTGGCCAATTTGTATTAGTGGGTGGGTTATTTCAGCTCCAGCTTGAATTCCACCACAAGCTGCCCTACAACCCCGCCCTTCCCTTTTCCCCCTTCTGCTTTCCACACCATCAGACATGCCTGTGCTTGTAGTTTTGGATGCGAAACCACAATGAGCGGGGGCGCACAGCCATTTTCGGCTTGTTATTATGTAGTTGCTCCATCACAAACGAATGATTGTGTGTGTGCAGTTTGTACGCGTGTCTGTGTGTGTGTTCTCTGCCATTCCTTGTGGCTATTGCCATTCTGCATGTCGTTAAGAGTTCGAAAATTGTTTTGCAATGAAATTAGATTCTAATTCTAATTGCTGTACTTCAGTGGAAGGCCACAATTCCAATTCCAATTGTTGTGCTCGCTCTCTACAACTCACACGCACTCACTCTCGCTCTGTCTCTTTCCCGTCTTTCTCTTCCTCTTTCTAATGTTTTGCGTTGAGCAAAGGCTCTTTGCGAGCACTGCCACCTGAGTTAATCTTGTTCTGCTTGAGCACATACAATAATTTCATTAAACGTTGCAAATTTTGCAGGCGATAGCACTAAGTGCACATTTGGAATGCAAAATGATTTGTTCAATTTAACTGTTAATTGTTTTTTGATCATAATACTCTCTGTGCTTATGCATTACAATTGCAATCCTTATTGGTGCAAATTGCTAAAGGCGCAATAAAACTTGCCAACTGAAAGTTCAAGAGGTTGTAAATGTATTATAATTTTAGTTCAAGTAAGTGGGAAAGTATCTAAGAAGAGTCGCTGCAATTTCATCTGAAATATCAGTGCTCAGCGTTTTCGTTAGTCTTGCTGCTCCGGGCAACGGCCATGCTCGTTTGGCCCCACAGTGCACTGTGGTGCTGCCTAATTGTGGCAACAAGAGCAGGCAGCATGAATTATCACGCGCGCGCGAAAGTATGCTACAAAAATGTTGCGCCGCAGTCAAAGCGAGGCAAAATTTGCTTTGCTTTGCTGACCTTAGAGCTGCGCGTACTCAATGTGTGTTCGTATGTGTGTTGGAGTGTGGCATCTCAGGCCGCAGGCAAAACACATATGCAAATTACCCACACACACACTCACATACACGAACATGAACTCATATACAAATAGAAAAAAGCATTTGGTTTGAGCTCACACGTGGCTGACGCTGAGGCATCTGACCAGCTTTTGTTACCCCCAGAGCACCCACACACACACACACACACACCGACATTCTAGTCGCTGGCACTAGCTGTTCTATTTAATTAAAAATGCACATTTTTACATTTTTGCTAAGTTTTTAATTTCCATAATTAGCGCAGCTGGCAGCGTTCTTGCTGGCGCCGGCGTTTGCAGCAGAGCCAGCAACGACAGCGACAACGACAACGGCAACAACAAGTTTTGCCAAATGACATTTTTCGAGTATGTAGACACACACACAAACTTACACTCAACACTGATGCACATGGCTGAAAGCAAGCGCGGCAAACAGTTTTCGTTGCCTACTTAACTGGGGCGCAGTGTCACATACACAGCGTAAGCAGCTGTAAAGTGCGCTACTTACGTGTGTCTGTGTGTGTGTGTGTGTACTGGTGTGAGGGCGTGCCAGTGTGTATGAATATTGGCGAGTGTGTTGTGCAACATTGTGAAGTGCGCTTGTCACTTTTGTTGCCCCTCCTGCGATTGTTATTGCTGCAATTGTTGTTGTTGCTGTTATTGTTGCTGTCTAGTGTTGTTTTGGCGTTGATTTTGCTGTCAGATTTGATGCAAGTCATGTAAATGCAGTAACAGGCTTTTCCATGGCAGAGGGAAGGCGAAGGGGAGAAGAGAATGGAGAGTGGACAGCAAGGCTGGTGAATTTAATATTCTAGAAGAGGCAAACCGGTGTGGACAGGTGGTCCCGCGCAACTGTGCAGTGTGTGATTAACTAAACAAGAACTTCAAACTTCCAATTAAACTTGCAAATAATTTTCAACTTAAATTTCATTTATGGCAAAGATAAAGAAAGCCAAGCAAACAAAGGAATGCGCTGCTCAGCTCTTTGGCATTATCGCATGCACATTCCTGCATATCTCTTGTATATGCATTAGCCAAGTTATGCCACACACACACATGCATTCACACTCACACACAGGTGCACAACGCTCACAACATGGCAAAGCTTGTGGTCAGCTTATAACGCTATTTGAACACTTGCGCGCATTTATCACATTTATCTCTAGCATTGTCCAGGTATAAAGTGTGCGAAAGAGACAGAGAGTGGTGGATGTGTGGGGGCATAGCTGGCATAACTTGCCAGCCAAGTCACAGATAGAGCACCCCGTAAAGCTTCAACGCAAACAGGCAGCTGTGCAATGGCACTCGGTTTATTTGCGTACTTCGCATATCGAGCAAGCCGCGAGAACGCTCTCACTCTCTCGCTAGGCTACCTGAATTTATGGCACGAGCAGCGACAAGCGGAAGCTGCAAGAAAAAACGACGAGAAAACGGAAAGAGAAAGCAAACAAAAAACAATAACAAAACAAAAAGCAGGCAACACAAATAGCAGAGAGAGCTAAATAAGTTTTAATCCCGCTTTGCTGGCTGTGTTGTTCGTTTCTATTTTGTATTTTAGCACATTACGTTTGCATACATTCTGTTGTTCTTTCTGCGTGGCAATATGACAGTCACACATTCACACACACATACACTTTTATGCTTGCAGATCCCGAGTGACAGCTGCAATGCAAGAATTAGTTATGGAAATCAAGGATTAATTGGCAGAGATAATGGGGAGGGAATGCAAAGAACCGATGCACTCTTTCATATAGGAATGCTCTTTAAACAAACACAAGAAATGGAAACATAGATATGGAAAGAGTGAAAGTTGCATTCAATTTTTTTGTTTGTTTTTATATTTGGAAGCGAAGAATCCATACAATGAAAAAAGGATCTTAACAGCGCAATTAACAAATAAATTAAAATTAGAGTTAATACAGTAAACATTGCTTCTCTCACACTGCAACCATTAATTATACCCTCATCTAATGCCAAACACCCCTCATACCTTCCCTTCTCGTCACCCAATTACCAATTGCACCGTTCAGCGTTTGCTCAACCTCAATAAACGCCGTGCACGGGTGTTTAACTCGATAGACCTTGCGCCATTTTGCCAAAACTGCAATTTTCATGCACACACACCCAAAAAAAAAGAAAACTGAATAAAAAGCGAAAAACAGCGTAGAAAAAAAAAGAAGAGAATGTGAACACGTAACGTGGCTCTAATGCGTGGGCCATGTGCGGGCATGTTTAGGGGCTTGCAACGTATCTATTTAATTTGCATATTGCACGCGAAAATAGTTTACACATCGAAGGCCACCGTCCTCTCTCACGGGGAGGAAACGTTAGGAGCTTGGCATTGTTTTCGCGGCTGCATTACTCATACGCAGCGGGCGCCAAATTGCTGACTGGCCACGTAGTGCGCGGCATACAGAGCCGCAGGTCAGCTTGGTGTGTGTCTACATATATATTTGTGTGTGCGTGTTTGTGTGCCTTTCCTAGTGGATGTATTAATTGCTTGTTTAATTGGCCGCCCATAAATGATTTAATGAATACTGCAGACTCGCTGAAAGACTTCAAGCAGAAGAAATGGAGGAAGAAACATCAGCAACCACAAGAACAACAACGATTATTTGCCACAACCCTCCATCCCCCCCACAGAAAGGAACCCCTAGCACCCATTATATTTTCAATTAATGTGCAGCACGTAAATGCGCTTAAGCAGCAGCAGAGGCAGCAGCAGCACGGGCAGCAGCTGAAATCAAAGCAAATTACAAATAATTAGTAACGCATTCCGCGAGCAAGTTTCGGGCGGTAGGCGTGCCACGGCGGCAGCTCATTAAAAGAAATCAACGAGTGTTCGCTTGAAGTGGCAGCCAGTGAACTGTAATTATAGCGTTTGCCCTTTCAGCTGCCCCTCACACCCCGTTCAACTATCGAGGCAAGTAGGAGGAGAGCAGTGAAAAAATGTTAGTTAATTATGCTGTGTGCAGCGCGGCTCAAAAAGTGTTGCCCGGCAAAGTGCAAGAGACTTTTCTCTACTTTTTTCTAGCTTTTCTCTCCTGCCTTGCTGCTGGGAGATTTATTAGTGAGAGAAAAGAAGACCAAGTCAAAGTTTGATAAGAGCTTAATACTCATGGCAAGTTATGCCCTGGCATACAGCTTCCTTTCCCATCCCACTGCACTCGCTCAATACGCTAATGAGTCGAAGGAAAACTCGTGAAGAGAAAATTGAACAGAATCTCAGCTAGAAACTATCACCATCATCGGTCAAGTTCGCCTTTAAGGCTTCTTTTTTATACAGCTTCTTATACCTGATATACATACATTAGAAGGGTGTTATAACTTTGTGACTAGCAGATGGAGGCGTGGCAATAAACACAATAGCTATCAATGCATAAAGAATTCATTAAATAACATAACATTTATTTAAGATTTTATTTAAAAGATGTACTTGATATCCAAGCTGCTCTCTGCAAAGTATGCAACACAAAAATATGCTAGATACAGCAGATCAATATCAATGGAATCGAGTTGGTCATGTGTGTACAGGATATGTCACAGTCCAGCTCACTTAACCATAGCTTTCGAGCTTGTTTTTATTTTTTGTTGCACTTTAAACAAGTCAGACACTTTTTATTTATTCACTTTGCACACACACAGACACGCACAGATACACAACTACACATACAAGACGGCTTCGTGCAGTGTCATTTGCCTACAACAATTGCCATTGTTTGGCTTGGGCCAAGCTTGCCTCAACTCCCGCCCCTGCATGCAACCCCAAGTGTTTGTTGAAGTCCCCTCGCCAACACTTGCCTCGGACCTAAGCAGCTCTTTGCCTTTAACTAAACAGCTTCTCGCATTTCTCACCAACTTGGACGGACGGACAAGTTGCTAACGCCCCAGCACTTCACTTTGCGGAGCAGCAGCAGCAGCAGCAACAACCCTGTAACGCCCAGCTAAATTAGCAGACAGCCTGCGTCTGACTCCTGCTCCTCCGCCTGCTTAGAGGTTTGACAAGGTGCAGCGTAAAATCAGCTGCTGAATTATTAAGCAGCTCTAATGCACTTGATGCGTTCTCGAGCGCAATTCCGCAACTCAACTTTGCAATGATGCACGGCGTGAGAGAAGTAGCTGAAATTGTGGCTGCTTTTAGAAGACATTCCCCTAGGTGCTTCCCCCCAATTGGCAGAACTTAAAGTTGACTGAGTCAACAACTTAAAGCCTTTCTTTATAATTCAGCTGCGATTTATCACTCGCCCACGATATGAATATTGCACGGCTAATTAATTTCAATTCTTGTGACGGTGTTGCTTATTCAGAAATTCAGCTGAAAGCTATTACCCCGACAATTGCCACCTCAGAACCCTTCCCCCTCTCCACACTTTCTTCTCCAGCTCAATGGGCCTTTTGTCTTGCTGTCTGCAGTCTGTGGGCCAAAGGTAAAGAAGACGTGAATGCGCCACACACGTTCGGATTGATGTGCCAAGTGTTCTTCTGTGTGTTCTCTTCTGTTTGTCTTTATCGTCGTCCTCATAACCTCTTGCACAGTCGAACCGACTGAGGTGATAAATTATTCACGAATTCATTACACGCGCATGGGCAATTTAAACTTTGCACATCCCACGCCGCCGCCGCCGCCAACGACACCCGACCCCCACTCAATCCCTGCCTCAAGCCTTGCCTCAATTCACATCAGTCTGCCCACTCTTTACTCATTCCTAGGGTGTTTTCTGGTCGACATTATGCTGCAAATCGCACTCAGCTTTGCTGATTTTAATTGCACGCGAAGGCTCGACTAGTCGAGTCAGTGTGGCGTCGAGTGGTGTCGAGTGGTTGCCGATTTTGGCAGTGACCGCAGCAAAAACATCATAAAATTATGGAAAATTAATTTAGACACAAATTGATGGCGATGTTGCTGTCGCTTTCGCCGTCGCTGGCGATGTCGCTTGCAGTGAGCTGCACACATCGATGCGAATTACGGCAACCGCAATTGGCAAATAATTGCATTTTGCATTCCCAATGCGAGTGTGCTTGTCTGTGTGTGGATGCTTGCCTGTTTGCCAGTTGTAATTAAAATAATGGATTTAGTAATATTTTACAAAACACGCTTGCGGTCTCTGACCAACAAAAAAAAAACAACTCACCAGAACTTGTTCGATTTTTACATATTCCCATTATAATTTCGCCACTGACCAAAAACAACTGATGAGCACTCATACACACACACATACACTACACACACACTCTTACAAATATTGATTGAACATTTACCTGCGTGCACAAGTGCTAGCGGGGGTATTAGGCACGCAAGTGTGCTTATATGTGCACTCGTGTTCAATGAAAGAGCTTCTGCTCATTGAGGAATCCCATTAAAGATGGCATGAAAAACTGCAAATGAATTAGAAATATGTGTTAATTATGTCAAATATTTCTCACCCAATTAGAATATTTAATATGGTATGTTATACTGAACAAAACTTACATAAATATTCAAAAGTTTAAAAAAATAAAGCAAGAAATAACAAGGTTTTTTTGCGTAACAAAAAAGAAATAAGTTGCATAGCTAGAAAAAGTAAATTGATTATATAATTGATGATTTGAAACTTTAGTTTTCCACCCAAGTGGGGAAATGGTTTACCTTATAAATGGGGTCAGCTTCGGCAGCTATTTGCCGTGTCTCTAATCGGAGCGACCAGGGATCGTTATTGCCAACCAAATTATGGTTTCAATATAAAACTAGGGCAATTTAGGTCAGCACACACTCCACAACACTCCCTCCTTCTGCCACACTATTCCCTCTTTCCCTTGCTACTTCTCTTCCCACTATGCCTTTCCCACTGTCTCTCTCTCTCTCTTTCTTTCTCTCCTCCCCACCGCACGTCGACATTTGATCGGCGGTGCGCTTATCACAATTTTGCTTTATGCATTTTAAAGTTTCGGCCGCATTTTGTGTGTGGGGAAACTAATTTATTAAGCCTTCATGTTTTTGGTGTTTTCATTGGTCAAGCGGTTTTCGCTTTTCGCTTGCGTTTTGTTTTGCTGTTTGCATATCCTGCATTTGTTGAAAGTGCCAAATGAAGAGTATATGCGGTAGATGAAAAGGTTTGTAATGGAAGTTTAATATTAATTGAAATAAAGTATATATGACAAGGGCTTTCTTTTGAATACCTTGTATCGATATTGTTTTAAATTGGATATATTAGTGTTTTGGAAATATATTAAAAAGACAAATTAGATACTCTCTTTCTCTCCATCTTTCCCTCTTTTTCTCCCTTTTAGCTGAATAGCATTCTACACATCTATGCTGTATTTTCATTACTAACTACAGAGTATTCAACAGTCGAGTTGGTATTTCCAGCACAACTTTCAGCACTGGTTACAATTTTAATTCTTTTTTGCTGCATGCCACAACAATAAACAGCAAACCAACTGCAACAATAGCAACAACAACTGGGAAATAAAGCTGCCTGGTAATATTTGTATTCGGTGGGGCCATTGTTTGCTTTTCCCCAGCCATATAAAGCATGCTCTAATAGCCGGACAACAGCACAGCAGCAACAACAACAACAGCAGCAGTAGCAGCAGCAAAAACAATAGTAATAGCAACAACAATAACAACTACAATGGCAGCAACAACAACAACAATATCAACAAACTCAGCAGCAAACTCAATTATCATTCATGTTGAAAGTTGACGATGACTGAAATTGAATAGAAGCGTGCTTGGGAAACGGAAAGTGGCTTGGGCTGACAGCAGTCAGCAATGCAAATTTCCAAATTCAGCATACCCTATACCCGCGCTAACGAAGGAGTATAATGCTACATTTATAATTGAATTGTCTAATTTCAATTGAAATTGTCAAATTATTCGCAGAAGTTTCTCTGAAGATCTGCAGATATTTTGCCTAGAAATTGCTGCAAGTTCATGAAGGGGAGGGAGGGAAGGTGGGGATTAACGCACACCCTGTAGAAGAAAACAAATTGAATATAAATTCACGTTTAAGCGCAAAAGTGAAATAACACAAAGCAGCGCCAAAGGCAACTGGGCAGGATTGGGGCACGGGTGGAGTGGAAAGCAAGCCCGGAGCAGGCTGAACTGCATTGAAGACTTCCTTTTTATCCTGCCAAAGGAAGATGGCAGGGCAGGGGAGGGGAAGCAGGCAAAGACGATTTCAATTTTGCTTAAAATTACAACAGAAGACGCATTTAAATTGTGCCAAAATAAGTGAAGCAGGCCCCGAAGCAGGACGCAGTTATCCTCAGCTGCCCGTTGAGTCGGCTGCGGGCTGCGCCTAAAACTAGGCAACGTTTGCTGCTGCTGCTGTTTCTCCTGCTGCTGCTGCCGTCGCATATAAAAAGAAAATTTTTCAATTCACAACAAATGCTCGTTGTAGCCCGTGGTTGTTTTTGTTTAATTTTGTTTTTCGTGCAGCCTGCCAAATGGGCATAAGCAGCAACAGCAGCAGCAGCCACATCAACAACAACATCAACAACAACAGCGACAACAGCAGATGAACGACATAAAATCACGCACAGCTCGACGTGGAGAAAGATGCCGAGGGAGAGTGCAAAAAGAAGTACAAAGAGTGTGAGTCCAATTGGGCAATGGCAGCAGCTTCTTTATCTGCCTCTCATAAAACAGCAGCGCAGCAGTAGCAACAGCAGCAGTAGCAACAGCCACAGCAGAGCAGTTGTACAGCATTTCCCACATGCCACCGCAACGCCGGACAAGGATATCGAGCTTTGTTCAGCTGCAGCTGCTGCCGTTGCTCGCTGCAGCTGTCGTTGCTACTGCTGCTGCTGCTGTCGTTGTTGTTCTTTTTTGTGGTAAATGTCTTTTGGCATTGATGTGGGACTACTTCAGCCAGCTTCGGCTGCTTCCCGCAGTCGGACATGCTCGTGCATGCTCAGGCATTTCAGACAAATGCCGCAACATGCGAGGAATGCAAACATCGATGCTCTTTGCTGTAGGCATCTCTATTACGAGTTGCATATCTCAATACGAATACAAAATGGCAATATTAATGTGTTTGCATCAGTATTGGTCAATGAAGATATGAACTAGTGAAGCTGTTAAGAATGAAAAGTACATAATAGATAAAGAAGTTTCGCATGCAAAAGTAATGCAAACATACAAAGGGAAATCTTAGAAGTATGGAAAAGAAATAAAGAGTAAAGAGTGAATGAACAACCAAAGTGTTCAAGATGTTTAAGCCCGCAATTTTATACGGCAATCTAGTAGACACTTACGTTACTTTCAGATACCAAAGTATCTTTAATTAAATCTGCAATATTTTCCCCTTAATTTTAAACTTTCTCTCCGCCCCACTTTCCCCTTCCCTGCTTGTTTAAGAATGCGCTCGCTGACTGGCTGCGACAGCTGCTTGCTCTGAA
The DNA here is from genome assembly GCA_018904595.1 of Zaprionus indianus. Lineage (NCBI taxonomy): Eukaryota > Metazoa > Arthropoda > Insecta > Diptera > Drosophilidae > Zaprionus > Zaprionus indianus. The sequence continues at coordinate 6,842,930 of JAEIHA010000860.1, forward strand.
TGCGCCGCAGAAGACGCAGCAGATGTCTTGCGCATAAGTAGGCGAGTGCAACAGTAAAATGTTGCAATATGTTGTGTGCATGGTTCAGCCTGAAGAGGGCGCCACATGCACTTACAAATCATTGAAAATTCAACACGTTGCTAATACGACACGTTGTCGCAATGCTGGCAACACTCTTGTCAGTATATCAACTACATATGTATTAGTACAGCATATCTGTGTGTACGTGTGTGTGTGTGTGTTTGACTGTGCGCCACATTGTGTTGCACTTGTTATTAAGTACTTCAGCGCACAATTTTGTCGTAATGACAACCTGCAAGGCAAATGCCTAAGGCGCCAACATCGCGTGCCAGGGCCACAACAACAGCTTGAACTGAAGTGCAAACCATGCTGCCGCTATCTGCTTGGGGGTGAGCAGGGCAGGCAGGCAGGCGGGAGGGAGGGCGTGGCCGGGCAGAACGCGTGTTGTTCGTGGTACATGTGATTTGCATGTTTAGCGAAATTAGCGCACTAACAACAGCTGCACATAAATGAGGAGAGCGAGAGGGAGCAACCCACTCCCTTTGTCCCTCTCTCTCACTCTGTTGCTCCCACTGGGTCTCCCCTGGGCTAGGCTGCAGTTGTTATTGCTGTGTGTGTGTATGTTGTGTGCATTTTAATAACCGAACTCAAAGCAGACAAATACTGCGCATACGCCATGTGTGCCATAATTTGCTGCACACACACTCGCACACACACAGCAGCACACTCAGGCCCACTTAGCACATAAAGCATTATTTATTTAGCCACAGTGCTGTGAGCACTTTTCGGACGTCGGGCCACTTTAAATTAACTCCAACGGCAGCCCGCGTTGCCAAAGCAAAGCCAATTCATTTCTCGAGTTGCGTTTGGCTAAACTCATTTGCCTTAATAAGTCAATTATGCTGCCGTCGTCGTCGTCCTTTTTCTGTTGCTCCAACTCGCTGTTGTTGGTGTTGTTGTTGTTTGTTTTGTTTCATGTTTTGCGCAAAAAGTTTCGGCTACAGTTTTGGTGCGTAAATCTCTCGCAATTCTGGTTTCTTGTTTGTTTGTTTGCTGGTTTTTATTTTTTCTTTTGCAACTTGACAGGGTATGTGCGATCAAGAAAGTTTGATAAAAAAACAGACAGGAAATGTGAGATTAAAATTCCAGGAAATACATTATATATTGAGAATGCTATACTATATAGAAGACAGCATTAGTTTATTTTATTTACCAAAAACATTCGCACTAATTGTTTCTTCATCTCTTTTTCCATAGTGCTCTGCAAGTTTTACTTCTGCTGCTTATCGCCTTATCCTCTTGAAACTTCATTCGCTTTTGTGCGCTGGACATTGTGTGCTGGGCGTAAAAAACTTTTGAGAACAGCAGAGGCAATAAAAAATTATGAAGATTAATGACCAAAAAGCATTTGCCTTTGTTTCCAGTTTGCCAAGTAATTTCGCTCTAAATAACGTAAATTATTTCACTTCTTCTGCTGCTTCTTCGCAGCTTAAAGTGTTGTCAAATTGGCTTAAACAATTCGCGTATTCAGTATTTATTTTAGCAAGTAAACAAGCTAGAGCTGCCACTAGGGTTGTGGCCAGTAAGCTGCTTAAAAGTTGCTGCCCGGAATGCTGAGGTTGTGTGTGTGTGTGTTGTGGAACATCAAACGATCGCGATAAGTTGCAGACTTTGTACAGCAATAACTTTAATGACCGAAAGATTCGACACGGAGTGGAGCATCCCTCGGGCGGATTGGCAAACAAATTCTTTTAGCCAAGCCCACACGCACACACATAGACATATCTATGGGTTTATTTTTCGCTTTGCACTTAACATTTGCCATGCAAATCCGCTAAGAGCAAAACGAATAAGCCGCTGCCTTAAGTATTAGACGAATTCATCATTTATTCAGTGCTTCATTACTTGCCTAGGCAAAGTGTACATAAATAATTTGAACTTAATACCTTTTTTGATAACTCAATATATTTTATATCTGCAAGCGAAGCTGGGAAACTAATTACACACTGTGCTACAAAAGAAGCCAATATAATATAACAAATTATAAGTTAATGTTTGCAGTGACTAAAGTCTAAACACTTGCACACACTCCTGTTGCACAGTGTAACTCACAAACTTCATCAATCGCCGTGCAAAGTCAACAAAACTTAAATTGACAATTCTCAGTTGACATTCAACATGTTCTTAATGTTTACTTACTGTGGGCATAAAGACGTTTATTTAGGTGGAGCAACCGTTAATCCGTAGCAAAGTAATTATTAATTAATTGGCGCATTTCAAAGGCCTTATAAATCGGGAATTGTTTACTCAAGACAACTGCAAAATATGCATTTAAAACTTTTTTACAAATTCTACGCGTGCCACAAAACTTTTCGCGCTCGCAATTAAATTAGCCTGCAACTCACAAAAACCAAGCGTGCATGTGTGTGCGTGTGTGTGTGTGTGTGTGTGTGAGTGTGTGTTGTCCTTGCGTGTGTGTGCAATAACTTTTCTCTTTGCGTGTCATGTTGGCATAGTTGTGTTTTTTACTCGCCTCTTTTTCCAGTTTATTTTTCATTTCTTGTTCGTTTTTTTTTCGTTTTTGTTTTTGCATTTTTGTGACAAACGCTTTATGATTTTTTTATATTTATTTCTTGCACTTTTTGAGGGGGCAACGCGTCAAGCTTAAAGTATTTTCTGTCATATTTTTTACGCTTCTTCCTCCCACTCCCACTCCTTCTCTCTCTCTCTCTCTCTCTCTCTCTCCCTCTCAGGCCGTGCGACTCTTTGCGGAATTGTGCACAAATTGATTAAAAATGTTGCCAAAGTTTCACGCTTGATGCTGGCCAACAAATATTGTTAGTTAGTTAAAAGGGCGCTACTGCTGCAACTGCCGGCCACGCCCACGACAATGAAGGCCAAGCCGCCCTATTTGTGTTGTCGTCTGCCATATGCATTTTAATTTGTGGCCCGAGCAAACAAGAATATTTCCATTTTAATAATTGATTTTTCGCGTGCGTATGGCAGGCGAAACTTTCGCCATGTGGCTCCACGCGGCGTATGAGTAATGCCAGCCTGCATACATGCTTGTACGGTGTTGTGCGACGGGTATCTCTAACTACCACTTGGCGTCGCTGCATGTCGACACGTGCGCATTTTAATAAGTAATCCGACCAAAGTCACAGGCCTGTTTACTTATGAGCACTGCCAGTTGCCATTACCAGGGCCAGGGCCGGGCTCAGGCTCAAATCTTAGCCAAGTTCGCGCACACACTCACACACACACGTGTGGCATACATATATGAATGTAAGTGCGTCTTTTGAATTTCCATTCAGACTGTGCAGCTCATACAAATCCAATTTCAGTCTAAACCTGCAAATGATGTCTGCCAGCAGGCAAATGCGGCGTATGAGTAATGTTTTAAGAGCAAAAAAGCAAAAAGTTCAAGTTACCCACTTAATGAATATTATATAACTACTTCCAGGCTACACTGTGCAACAAAATGAAAAGCCATAAACCAAAACTGGCAATGTAAATGAAGCGGAGGCAGGCGGACCTGCCCAGCCCCGCCCAGCATCGCAAGCTACTTTTCATCCATTTTAAATTGCTCTTGCGAAACTTTAGCAGTTTTTCACTAACAATGCACATATGTATGTATGCCTGGCACATATGGACAGGAGATTCATCAGCCTCAGTGGACACCCTAGACAAGTGAATTAAATTGCCAACTGGCCCCAACTAATGATGTGTGCATCCCGGGGCACTTTGTCTGGTCAGTTGAGGTTGCTGGTCATAATCAGCCTTGGCCACTTTCCCTGAACTTGACTCCATGACAACCCTCCCTCTTGCTCTTCCCCACTCCCTTCCCCCCTGGCATGTTCGTGAATAGCTTCCAGTGTGACTGGAAGCATTGAACTTTTGCAATTACAAGCATCACCTTGGGGGCGGAAACGAAAGACATCATCAACTCGATGCTGATGAAAATTTGCTACTTTTTGACCGCCAGCCTAGCTGTCTTTCTCTTTCTTTTCTCTCTTTCTCTGTCTCTCGCTCTGACAGTCTGTCTGTCTGCTCTGGAGTAAGGCCAGGCTTAAATCTGTGTGAAATAGGTCAACTGCACTCAATCGAAACCGACATGTGGCATGGCAGACTTGCCAGCTGCAAGACTATCCACATTCTTATCCCCCCGCCTTGCCTGCCCAGGCTCATCCCCACATTGCCTTCCACTACTTCTTTCCCCTTCCCTTGTCGTTGCTGTTTGCTGGCACTTTAGTCCAACTCGTTTTGGTTCTTCACTATTTTTTTTTTGAAAATTTCCACAACGCGCCATTTTTGATCAAGTGCATTTCAGCTAGAGAGCTAACGAAGTAGAAACTTAAGCTGCCGACCATTTCGACTGCCCCAGCAGCGCCATAGGCAACATCTGCAGGTCTTCAAGCACTTACACAGCGAAGGATAAAATAACTTTATGAAGAATTATGTAACAGGCAGAAATTTAGAGGAAAAACAAAAGGAAATAGAAAAGTTAAGGTCAACTTTGTTCGACAGGCAGATAATAAAATAGATCGACAGATGAACATGACTATATCTACTCAGCTTATAATGTTGATTAAGAATAATATAAACTTTAAAGCTTATATAAATATATTAAAAATAAAGTTGAAATTATACTTCTCTTCAACAAAGTGTATTTTAAAGTCGCTGAACTGCGATTTCTGCCCTGCCAACGTGCGCTTTTCAGCTTCTTTCTTGCGTCATGTGGCATAGGAGAGTCGAGTAGGCGTTCCTCAAGTGGGTCATTGAGCACACACACTCACAGACAAACAGACAGATAGGAAGACAGACACTCACATACAGTTGCCATAGATAAGGAAGCGAATTGCTGTGCTGACTGGCAACATATTCGCTCGTCTAATCAGTGTCCGGCTAAGCAGATAAGCGCCGCACAAACTGTGCGCACTAATTAATGAAAACAATTAGTAAATTAAGTTGCACGCTGACAAGCACAGGCCAGAGTGAGAGAGAGAGATGGATAGAGAGAGATAGAGGGAGACTAACAATGATAACAGTTATAATAACATGGCTGGCATAGACAATTGGCCCCAAATATCATAAACATAAAAACGCAAACGTTGCCAATAAACTGGGCCGTAGAAATGCCCGAAATTTATGCTAATTGAACTTGTTTACCAGTGCGTGTGGTTTAACATGCATAAATCTGAGCGTCCATACACGCTGTCTCTCTCTCACTCACACTCGCTTCCTGTCTCCGTCATGTGTCTATATATATGAAGGCAGCATTTAGCTGACGTCTTCAATTTTGTTTTGTTTGTGTCGGGGCAGGTTGCCACAATCGGAGACAAGCTCAGGCCCGGCTAACTCTCAGCGTGCTGTGATTTCTTGTGTCAACCCGACAACAAGAACAAAACAAAAGCAACACAGAGAGAGAGAGAGAGAGAGAGACGGAGAAAGAGAGAGTGGGAGGGGGACACAAACAGCAGACGAATGAACAAATATTTTATATTTGTTTCGCAGCCAAAGCCGAAGCTAAAAACAAAAGCAAAAGCAAAAGCATTGCAAAATATTTGATTTGGCATTCGAGAGGGGAAGTTGCAGAGAGTTGTGGTGAAGGAGAAGAGGAGGAGGTGGTGGTGGAGGGGGGCATTGTGTACAGCTGCTGCTGCGCTTGGCGCCGGGATTCCATGCTGGATTCGCTCTTCAACATCTGCGTCTACGAATATGTATCTTGGCCTATCCGAAAATTGTATTTGCATGTCAATTGCGCTTGTTTATCTCGCGTTATTATTTCTGACATTGCCAAAACACACGCGCAGTCAGGCAGACAGACAAAGAGACAGACGGAGAACGAGTGTAGCTGAATCTGAATGTGCGGCTGATTCGATAGCTCAGATATAATGGAAATCTTCAGTCGAGTCAGGCATTCAGCGTATTAGCATATTGAGAGCGATTTGGCCAAGGGGTGAAGGAACGAGCAGGAAAGACAGAAGGTAACAGGCACAGTTATTCCCCTTCCATATGATAACCAACTTCAGTTAACCAGTTGTCAGTTGATTAACTTAAACAGCACTTTCAATTTAACAGTAAAATGGAGATGAACTCCATTCCTTTGTGTAGTCTGTTAATGATTGCGGCCACTCAGTCTCTCGATAAACCGCAAAACTATCGACTTTCATTTAATTGAAAAACATCAGAAAGCACTTGTAAAACGAGCAGACGAATGACAATCGAGAGAAGTTCGAAATGAATTTCATATAAAAATGTGAAGCCATGAGAGCGTGTGGAATCTAACCGTACCATAACTTATCCTGCCGAAGGTAGCACGTACAATCCATACATTTTTATATGCCTGCTGCCTGGCTTAGTCCGAGTGGGAAGGGGGCAAAGGGGTCATAAAGTGCTCGTGGGGTAAAGTCAGTGAAATTTGTACACCTGTTTCTCGGGGTTAAGTATTATTGATAAGCATTAAAATCACGCGCCTGTCCAAAATGTGCACTCAATAGAACATTACGTATACGCATAGGTGTAACCTGCACAATTTGATTACTCTCCCCCCGGCAGAAGGGATAGGGAATTAGTATACCTATACAGAGTAAAGTACTCGTGCAGGCTGTGTTTGTTGAGGCTCTTCGTCTCTTGGTCTTTGTTTTGTTTAGCTAGTCTTAGCTCTCTTTGCTCTTACAAACTCGTTAGCAGGCACACACAGTAAACGAGAGAGAGAGAGAAGGGAACAAAAAGGGGAGAAAACATCTTTAAGCTGAGCTTTACAAAATGTTTCTTCATTCAGCAGTTAACCTCACAATTGCAACAACGTGCAGAGCAGGCAACTGGATGTGGAAAGGAGACGGAGAAGGAGCAACAACCGAGATAGAGACGCAAGCAAAATACCAACTGCAAATTCAACTTTGTAATAACAGTTTTCATTCACACACACAGACATTCACTGGCACAAACACAGACACACTTACAGCAGTAATTGTGTAGTTATTCCTCGCCCGCAAAACTTTCTGACTCAGCCAAAAAATTGTGGAATTTTAAACAAGTCTTCGTGCAAGTTCTGTGTCATGTTTAAAATGCAGAAAGCAGCATTCTCAGCGCATTTAAATAATGCCATTTTATTTATATTTATTGCTGGGAGTTTGCTTCCTTATATTTAATTAATATATTTACCACAACAAAGTTGATTTAAGTTATCTATTTCAAAGTTATCTCTTAATCGTTTGTCATAGCAAATATGCCAAATATGCTTTATTGAAAAGGCAGCGCAGCTAATGCTTTGTAGATACCTCTCGCAAGATCTATGCCTACTATTAATTTCCATTATATTCACTTTAATTGTACATTTCGCTCTGGGGAATGTAATTTATAATTCGAATGCAGTCGAATTCGAACTGCAAACTGTTGCCAGAGCTGCTTTCGCTGTGTGTGCGCTGGGCGCCAAATAGTTTTGTTGTTGGCATGTAAGCGCAATGTTGTTTAGCAAACTGTTGACCCCGTTTGGCAAGTAGTCTTCGTTCTCGTTGTCGTTGTCGTTGTCGATCCTGCAGTCTGGCCACAAAATCAATTTGCAAGACAATGCAACTGGGTCCCAGGGCAGGCCAAGGGGCGGACGCAGCAGACTGCGCGAGAGAGAGAGGGGAAGAGTGGGACAGTGGACAGGACACTGGACACTCGTTAGTAGCGGCGTCAATGCATTTGATTGCACAATCCTTCATTGCCAGGACCTTTGGCCACTTGTGTACTGGCTCTTTCAATTTCTTATACATTTTATCTGCTGACCACAAGATTTCACCGACCCCTTTGCCACATTCTTTGCTTCCATTTTCTGCTATCCTCCGTTCCGTTTCACATTAGCATGCCCATTGCCAAGGGGGAGGGGATATTTCTTTTGTGTTTGCGGCCCACTTTCCCGTGGCCTTTGTGGCATTTTGTGTCATAAACTGGTTTTGCTCTGGCTCCACTCGAATTCAACAGAATTGCCAACTTTTTCTCCTTCGCTCTATTAACTTGCTTTCTCTCTGCCCACTCCGCATTCCCCCTCTCTCTCCACACTGTGTTTTTTTGCCTGTTCTCTCAACTTTGTTTTATTGACTTTGCGGTAGCAAAAATTCAAATTTAAATTGGCATTAAAATGCGCACGAAATGACAAATTGCAAACTAAGTTGGGGAAAAAAAACTGCTTGCAATTGTATCAATTTGTCTCGGTGTGTTTGCGTGTGTGTGAGTGTGTGTCTGCGGTATCCAATTTTGTTCATTTAATGGCACTCATTATGCTGCCATTTGTACTACACCGTCGTCCTTTGGACATGTGGCAAATTCGCAAATTTGATCTAAATTAGTTTAGTTTGATTGCCACATTCGGTTGCCATCGAATTCCATCAAATTTGATTCCGCAATCACATTCGCAGTTCATTTCTGTAGTGTTTCGTGCCGCTTAACCGCAGAATCTAATTAAATCATTAAATTGGTATTAACTGTGAGCGACTATTGCGGAAATGGAAAACAATTAAAAGGATTTTGCAATGATTTCCATGAGGTAACTAAAAGTTTGTAAATTGTGCAGAAAAAAAACCCTTTTGAATTATTACAAAAGTTTCGTTTTGGAAAGCACAAAAATAATAATTTATAAACATCTATCGTACTATATAAAGTGTGCTCGCAAGTGCTCTGTTATTACTGTGAGATTTGCATAGTTGATTTCTTTTTGCCGCTGTGGAGAAGGGGGCAGGCAATTATGGCATGTGGCTTATTGCGTATACGCAGCGTGTGCTAAGTAATCTTGTATTCAATAAGCCTAGCCTAGCTGTGCGTTATTGCCTCGCCGTGCGGCCAATCGATTAAATGTGCACAGCTCACCCCTTCCTCTGTCCCGGAACAGGAAAATAATTAGACACTCAGCATTATTTGTAGACCATCAAATTGAATTTAGTGTTGGCGAAAGGGCCAGGCTTGCCATGGCCACGCCTCCAGCACACACGCGCCACACACACACACACACACACGACACACACACACACACATACAGGCGTGCCTCGTGCGCCTTTTGTGTCCTTTCGCAGGCATAAGTGTGTGTCCTCCGAACACTTTCTCACAAGGCTGACAAGCTGTTAATTCTCATCACGTTTAATGTAATGGCAGCACGTTAACTTTGAAGCGCAAAATTGGAATTCAATATGTTCGCTAGCATATAAAATGTGCGACTCTCTCGCGACCTCATCCACAGCCCACACACTCCTCTCACTGCCTGTCTGTCTCTCTCTCTCCCTCTTACTCACTCGTCTTTTGTATCTCTTTAGCTCTGACAAACTTTTCCACTCGGTCTCAACAAATGTGCTTTGAATTATGCCTTCGATATGGGCCAAATAGCAAACCAAACTTGAAAACTGCCGACTGTATCTGTAGCTGTATGTGGGCGTCTGCTTGTGTGTGTGTGTGTGTGTGAGGCGAAAAATCAACTTTCCGGCCGAGTCGTTTTGGCATGTAGATTATTAAATATAATGAATATTTAATATAACTTTCTGCAGCGATTCTGGCGTTTCTGTTATTTCTTTCCATAATTGAAATAAAATGATTCTCGCTTATGTACTTATCTCTCTGCGTTTGTGTGTGTGCGGGTGTGTTATGTTTTGTTTTATTTGCCGTCTACAAGTGAAAGCAGAATGAAAGAATTTTATCAATTTGCGCCTTGCAAAGGTCAAAAGCGAAAGGAAACTGTGTTTTTTCTGCGCAAATCGCTTCAAAATATTCACTTTCTTTTATTGTCGTTGTTGTTATTGCTCTTTGTGCGCCTTCTTATTAATTGAGTTATTCAAATTGGTTGCTGTTGTTGTTATTTTCTTGTTCTTTCTTTTGCCAACGAGGCCAGTGAAATGACATGAACTTTCGCAGATCCTGTGCTGCGTTGCCGTCAACCTCGGCCAGTTCTCTGCCTCATTACGCATTTTAATTGTTTCATTTCGAGTTGCCTCACGTCAAGGGGCACTTAATGCACAGATACCCTAACTCAGAGCATGTTCGAAGGCCAGAGCAGCATAGAAGTTATCAAAATATAAGAAAGCAGATAAAGATATATAAAACTATACAGGGAAAGGCTGAATAACTAATGAATATTTAGAATATGATAGAATGCTTTGATTGCCATTAGACTATGTCAGTGTGAAGACAATAGATAAAGCTTGATAAGTTCTGCCTTATGAAGAGATATCTATCAGTAAGAAAAAGATACATTAACTCAAAAGAAGATCAACTTTACTTGTAGTACTGTGAAAAGTTGTATAACAAAAGTTCTTCATTGCTCAGTTTACTTCAAATATATTTAATAGAGTACCTACTCATTCAATATACTAACTGAAAGATACTTCCAGTTGCAGCTTCAGGCACTTGCGCGACTTTACAACTTGACCACTCTATTCGTCTCTTTATTCTCCTTCGTGTCTCATTTTTTTGGAGGCAAATAAATTGCTGTTAAGTGCGTCGCGTTGGGCATTTGTATCGTAAATTGCCGTACAAGTCGAAGGATAAATTATTTAGAGTCATGAGCGCAATGACTTACATGACTTTTGACTGGTTTCATCTTTGCTTTATGGCTGCCATTAACTTCAGTCGAACTCCAGCCAGACGAAGCCTTGGCGAACTGCTCATCTGCACTCAACCCACTCGACGACTCAAATAGTTGAGCACTTGGACAGTTGGACACTTTGATACTTGAGCAGTGTCCAAAACCTTTAAGTGCGTCACTGCAGATGACAGAAAGTAACTCTCCATCTGCCCAATGGCACTGTGCATGCAAGTGTGTGTGTGTGAGTGTGTGTGTGTGTGTCTCTCTAGTATCTCACTCGTAACACTCTCTCATCGCGTGCCAGGGCAGTCGGCAAGGCACGGCACGGCACATTAATAAGTTCACTTACACTTCCAGTCCAGACAACATTATTCATGCCTTCACGACATAATTACAATTTGAATTGCTTTTTACGGCCGTGAGAACCGGGACGAGTACAAGGACTGGGCAACAAGGGCGACTTACATTCCGCACGGTCTGTTGGCTCGTTTTGTTACTGACAAATGAAAACATTTTGCTGACATTTACGTGGCCCCCAACAGCAGCAATAAAACCAACAACAACAGTTACAACAACAGTAACATCAACAACAAAAACAATGTTGAATATGTCGCTGTCCACCGCGAGTCGCTTTGCAGCTGTGCTCGGTGTATACTCGCACTTCACTTTAATTGCGTTTAATTAACATTTTGCAATGTGATGCCGAATTCGCCGTGTATTGCGCCCACACATATTTCATGTGCTAGTTGAAGGACCTCCTCAACTTTGGTCAATTATCTTGGGGCAGTCAACACATTTATCTCCATTTCCCTCCAGAGAGTATGAGCTGGCAAATTATTAAGCACTGTGAACACTTTATACAGATAAAAACTGTATATCTGGCAATAACAGACAACGTGTGAAATTGATTGACTTATTTCTTTATATTTCCATTACATTTCCATTTTTAATTAACACATTCTTAGCTAATTCCCTTTGAATTTTCTTCTTAGTTGTTATCGCTGATTACATTCTTAAATTTTATTATTTTTTTGTTTAACAATTTTATTTAATTCTAATACTACGTTGTCATTACGTCTTTTGGTTATGGCGAAATGTTTGTCTTTTAGAACCTCAATTGTTTCATCTGGCATATTTGCACCGTTCCGTTAAATACAAAATGTTGTCATCCAGTTCTGCTTGCGTGTTCCTTTCACGATTGGGTAGCGCACATTAAATATCTACTTAAATCACTTTCAATCAATCAATCAATCATGCGCTATAACTCCAAGGTCATTGCCAATAAGTTAACCTAAGTGCTACGAGGTTTTTTTTTCATTTTTGGTTCGGTTTTTTTCTGCAAGCAATAAATATAAATAAATAAACTTTAAGCTAAGCCCACTTGGCTCTTCGAAGCTCTTAGTGTGCGGCCGTACCATACTCCCAGAAGCAATATCCCTACCTATATTTTGCACCATCCACTCTTCCCTCCCCCCCTCGCCAACACTACTTCCCCATCGCGATTCCGGTTCCCCGTTGAGGGGCGCACATCGCGCAATTCCCGAACCGCTGCTGTCATTTGGCGCAATTCGAAGCAATAGATTACCGCGCATTGTGACTGTCTCTCGATGTTGTGTGGTTCGGTTCGCGCTTCTCCTTTCGGGCTCTCCTCGCCTTTTTTCAATTTCTTTAAAATGTTTATTATCACCATCGCCGCATCGTATCTGGCGCACACAATCAAGATAAATCGCCGGCAATTGCGGCTATTTTGCATTCACTTTATGGACAAGTCGCCGCTGTGCCGCATTTATTGATTTTGTTATTATAAATAAATAAATACGCACTTATATAGCATAAATTTATATGTAAGCGAAATAATATTTACCAACGCTGCTAGAACTTTGCCTGTCCCAATAGAAATAGTAGTCAATATATACCCCCATTCTCAGGAAATCACTTTCAATGCAAGAAGAAAATCGCGTATACGCAAAGTAATATTCCCGCTGTGCTCGAAGACTTCGCGTGTGGCTGGGCAGATGTGGGAGGATGTGGAGGTTAAGGCAGCCGGGCAGGCCCCAACTAACGTAAGCATGGGAGGCGCGTGTGTTTTTTAGATTTAAATATTTAATTTGCCCCAAGGCAGGCGGCAAACGCCCGCATTCGTGCTGGGGTGCTGGGGAAAATGTCCCCTTAGTTACTTATTCAAGCGAAAACCAATTAATTAATAATGCCAATATTTGCACAGGATTGCCGAAGAAGCAGTAGAAGATGAGGAAATGAACGAAAACAGGCAAAAAATGTAAATTTAATAACGAAGCCTACAAGTGCAACCAAAACAATGAAGAAGGCAAAATACGAGTTGAAAATATGTTTCAGTCAACAATTAATTAACAATTTAACTGAAATATTTTAGATACATAAGGTAACTATGCTGGGATAACTTAAAGGCTTCTCAATGATACTGAAGAAAACTTTTCGGCAAATTTCAATTTGAGTTTAATACAATTTTGCACATTTCCAACGAGTTTGCTTAAATTTTTGTTGGGTCGATTTTGGCAAATGATGGCGTAATTAGTTTGTAACTATAAAGTAAGCTTGGCATAATCAACTGCAAATGGCATTAGGGCAGCGAATGCAAATTCATGTGCAAAATTAACGAACAATTTCTAAGCAATGTGAACGCCATGTGAAATAGTAATTGCAGAGCAGGGCAGAGCAGAGCAGCGCAGAGCACGAGTTAGAGTCGGCAACAACTCGTCGACCCTGCACTCGTTCCGTGCAATTTTCACAATTACCCATACGCAGCGTAAGCCCGTCGAGGTCATTACTTCACCTGTGTCGGCTTAGGGGGCGGCCACGTCGACAACGACGTCGACGACGACGACGAAGGCCAAAAGTTTTTGGGCGAAAAACACGAACAATTTCCATAAGCTGCGAAATTTATGCTAAAATAAGCGTCGCATAAAATGCAAATAGTTATTATTACACTTTTTACTTTACCTCTCGCGGTCAAAAAACGGAGCTGGATAGAAGAAGTTGAATGTAAAAAAGCAGACAGACATGGAGCTGCAGCCTTTGACCCAGAATTGCAGACGTTCATCATAGTTAAGCTTGCCTTTTTGACTTATTGGGCTTAGGCGGATACGAAGCTTTAGCTACAGGTACAGGATATGTATATGGGCCTTGCCTAGGTCGTATACAAGCTGCCGCATTGTCTGGTCCACCTTAATGTGCTGCGATAATAATACAACGTCTTGCCTGTGAGGGTGTCGTTTTGAGTCTGTGTGTGTGTGTGTGTGCTGTTTTGGGAAATAATGAACACGGCTCGGCGTATTAATTACAGTAATAATTCACAAGCCTCGACACAACAACTGGCCTTGTGCTCTGCGAGTGGCAGTATGAGTGTATTCGTGTGTTCTTGTGTGTGTGTGTGTGCGCTTGTAATTTGCGTAGTTCGTTCATCAGACAATTTATTATTTGTCATCTGTTATTATATCGTTAAGGGCTTTTTTTATTGCTCTACATTTTTAATTATCATTTGATCAATTCTTTCTCGCGCCCCGTCCACCCGCAACCACAAGCTTTTGTTGCTGCGTTCGAGTTTCAATGCTGTTTTACACGGCAATTAAGTTGTAGAGCTCAACCAGATGTTGCCAATGATATTGAGCGGGCTATCAATTCGAATTGGCCGATGGAGTGCATTAATTGCGCATACCTCAGCAAAGGCAAGTGTTATTAACTAGTTTATTGATCGTATCGCATCGCATCCACATCGACATCGAGTGCAGAGACACTCCATAATCCCTCGATATTTGTTGTAAGTTTTACCTCTCGCATTTCGCTATTAATCCGCTGTGGCCACAACAGGGGTGGGAACACACTCTTAATTGCTTATGCAGTTCACGCAATTTAAAAATTATTTCGATTTTTTTATTTTTCTATTTGCAGCACTTGTCACTTTATTTGCCTGTTGTGAATTGTATTAATTTCCATATACCCTGCCAGAGGAAATTACAGTGCTGTAGAGAAATGTGGCGGGTAATGAAGAGAGTTCAGAGTAGTAGAAGTATTTATATTCAATAAGTATTTTTAGAAGGGTTTTTTACAATAAATAATTTTTTTGTTTTTACTCTGTAAGTAATTTATCAGATAATCCAGTAAGAGTATTAGCTCTTCGTCTGAGTTTAAATACATTTCCCTTCGTTCATTTTTTCACGCCTCAAGCCCTAAAATGCCGTGCTTTATTATATATCAAAGAAGGCAACAAAAAACTCATGTTAAATAAATAACAAACTTGCGCTTTGCATGCAAAATTCAATTTCAAACAAATAAAGGCGCATCAAATAAATCGGGCAAAAAACCCTAACGAGGAACCTTTGTCCGAAAGGAATGTGTTAATGAAATTTTTGAAAAAAATTAAAAAAAATATATTACTGATTTTAATAAAAGCAACTCAACTTTGTGGCTCAAAGTATACAACATTCATGAAATATCATAAATGTACATATCGCTATAATGAATAATCGACATTTTAAGTTTTTAATTAAATAACAACAACGAAAAGCAAATCGATTTCTAAAATATTCAATGGCAATACACACAACTGTTTCCCCCCATTGTTTCTGGCGAATTGCAGATGGCATTTGAAATCTGAACAATTGATTTGGCACTTCATTAATATTTTAATTATGCAACCCGGTCAACAAACCTGAAAAACAATTTACAATTTACAGTCCTTTCTCCGGGGAGGCCTTTCAAATGCTTTTAGTAGTGGAGGCGCGACGGTGAACACATAAATAATTCATTAGCTTTACAAACAGTTCTAAATGTATACATACATATATACTATGTATATAGAATCCCCTTCAGATCATCATTTCGGCTGTACACGTGTCGTAATAATTAGCACATTAAAAGCAAATTGCTTACCAGTTCGATATAATAACTTTGACTTGGGGCAATGCAAACGTAACTTTGGTCTACGCCCAACTACTTACTTACTTTGCCACAAGGGGGCGGCCCGGTGGGTGGGGCTGAAAAAAATAAACATGTCATCACGCAAAAGAAGTTTATTTTAATTTTAACATCGCATGTCAAACTTCTTGCCTTCACTTAGCTTCGGCTTTGGCAATTTCGTTGCTCGTTGCTCGTCGTTGTCGTTCCTCCTTTTTTAGCGCGATTTCCAGCTTTGCCCCCCGAGGCAAATAAATCAAAGGAAGTTTACTCTTTGGCCCCAGTTCAACTCAGTTTTTTTCTGTTCTTTTTTTAATGGCCACAAATCACGTGTTGGGCTTTTTCATAATGGCGCGTGTGCCGAGCTCGATAAGGAAATATATAGTATAACATGGCCGGGTTCCTTCAACTTATTCAGCAATCCCCGCATTTCCCTTGTTCTTGTTTTGCTTAAGGCATTTTGGCAAATGGTTGCCAAGTATGATAAGTGACCGCCTAATGGCACATTTGATTGTTTATGAAATGCATTTAGTTATAGAGCCCCCGCACTCTCTTCCTGCAACTGATAAGGCTCCAGCTCATTAACGTTCCACGAGAAAGGCAACACGGAGTATTTCATAAGCAGCTCAATTTGTTTCAATTTGCTTCAGCAGCTACAACGTCAGCATCAAGCCAACAAATCCATCAAAAATGCCAACCAATAATACGGCACAAGAACAAGAAGGTGTGTAGGAATTCAACATGTGTATGGCATATCAAAAATGCGTGTTCTACATTGCAGATTCGCTTGAAATTAGCCAAGATTGATGGTGAAAAAAAGATAAAGCATTGAGAAGTACTGTACTAAGGCAACAGGTATCAGAATTTTATCAACTATAGTTTATACTTCATTAAAAGGTAAAGTCAAGATAAAGTCTTGTAGAGCGAGAGAGCAGAGATAATCTTTATTGACATTTTCGAGCCTTAATGAATCGATCAAGAGATTAAATGACTAATATCGAAGTATTGACGATATGTATAAACATCGATAACTTTCTTTCAGCTGTGTTTGATTTAGGACAGAGACTTTTCTTTTCTCTATGTAAAACTGAGGAACTTCCTTATAGTTCAGTTTCCTCTTACAATCGATAGCTTAATATCAATAATTACTTGACTTGTGGAAAGTTTCCCTTTTGCAAATCAAAGTAAATTCTTAATAAGTTGAAACTTTCAGTTTTTGGAACATTTTCGAAAACTTGGAGATTTGCGCGTTGCCCGAAGCCGGCCAAGTCAACCGGTTGTCAAATTTCGCCATCACCAACGCCATCGTCAGCGCCTTCGCCATCGCCTTCGCCCTCGTGCAATTACCGTAATGATGTCAGGCAGCGCACAAATCAAGCGACGTCGTTTATTACAAGTGCGAGAACTTAATTAAAATGGCGAAACAAAGGCGCTGGGATGACAGCCCGGGGATAGGGAATGGAATGGGGTAAGTGGGATGGGAGGTGGCATCAGAAGAAGGGGAAAGTGTGCACATAAACTATGCACAATACCAAGTGAAAGTGGCGCTTGTGAAGCTCACGCTGACTGTGCTTTCGCTCTCTCCATCTCTCTGCTCTGCTCAAGGACTTCCGCTGCCGCCGCCGCCGTCATCGCCGCCACATCAAAAACAACGAACAAAGCCCGTTTCGGGGCAGGCAGAGGTAACTTTGTTGACTTTTATGATTGCTTGCTGTGTGGCATTGGCTGCTGTGCTGACTGGTTGCCAGTTGGATGGGGCCAAATGAAAATGGAGAACAGCAATGGCAATGGCAATGACGAGTGGACGACAGCGGGAATGGAAGGAGAAAGAGAATCTGATGGCGAATGGAAACGGAAAGTTGCCTCGCTGCGTTTAACACCAATGCGTCTTTTCACGCAATTTCAAATCCCAACTCAATTTGAGTAATTTTGCAGCGAATCCTTTTGACTGCGGTTAGTGTGCGACACACACACACACACTCACACAGCATCCTCAGCAAGCAAATGGAAGGACGGGGGCGAGGCCAAGGACGAGGGCGGTGCCATAGCATTGTCCAAGTTGGCAGCGGTGGCTTCTGGTTATTGGTCGTCTGGTGGTCTGGCTTTGTTAATTTGGTTCACAAACCGCACACGCAGACCACCACACATCGTAACACACTATTACTATTATTCCCAAACACTCACATACTCCCACACACACTCGCACACACTCACTTGCACTGCTGTGCTGCCACAATGCTTTTGGCAAACGCATTTGGTACATTTGCTTCATTTACTGCGTCGTTTGCCGCATTTTAATTGCTTTTGCTCACACACACACACACATGCATTCAAATGGCAGAAGGACACACACAAACACACATACATACACTCTTGTAAAAGTTTGTCAATCTGCAATTTGAATGCGCGGCATCATCGGCTCGGTCCGTTTCCGGCCCATTCGATGCGTCTGTTTGACTCATAAACCTGCGCCCCATTAAACGAAATGAGTTTCTGACGAAATTATCTTCGTTAGAGAGAGATAGAGAGAGGAAGAAAATGTAAGGGAAAGTGTTAGAGAGAGATAGAGAGAGAGAGAGAGAGAGAGAGAGAGAGAGAGAGAGGAGAAGAACGATTGAAAGTGAGCGTGCAAGTGAGCGAGAGTAAGTGCATGAGGAACAGAAAGAGAAACCATTGGCTCTCATCGATTTTAGTGCTTAAAGATCAATTTAGCTCGTTTTATAGTATATATATTTGGTATGATTCCTAGCTGAAGTGACTGTAGTAAGTGAGTTAGGAAGTCAAAAACCACAGGCCCTCTTCGATTTTAGTGTTTAAAGATCAATTTAGCTCGTTTAGCTTCATATATACTTTATATATGTTGTTATTTGGTTCCAGGGTGAAGTCTGTCGCCGCCTGCAAATTGTTAAATAACTCAGTTAACTTGGCAAGACGCTGCCTGCAGCGGCAAGTGAAAGTTTAATTAACTCGCTTACTAAATCAAATCAAATGAGCAGCTTGCGACAAGGATTATGCTCGCCCTGCTCGCTCACCTGAACTCGCTGCAGGGCACCCGGCGGGGCCGTCCAAGTCTTGTTGTAACCCGCGAGCTGCACAGCACTCTGCTTCTTTAGCATCCCGCCTGGTGCTTAATCCGCTCGACTGGCGGCGTTTGCATGGCTCTCAAGTGGCATTAAAACAAATTACAAGTAATTAAAGACACGCTTCTCATCGACAACCCCGCACACGCCCCTGCTGCGTGCCAGCAGCACTTACACTTGAAATCCACCTGACTTAGCGCTGCTCACTCTCTATATTTCTTTGTTTCTCTCTCTCTCTCTCATCTTATCTCTCTCTGTCCTTTTGGCACTATTATTGCCCAATTGCGCTCTTGTTTCAAAAGGGATTCAAGCTTAGGAAAGTCCCTGGCAAATACTTTGCCTGTAAATGGCCCAATTATTCGAATTGATTCATACTTATTGAAATCGTATTTAAAACTTTTTGCTTGCTCAAATTGAGCTGCATAAAAAACGCTCATAACTGTTATACGCTTTAATTACATAAGAAAAGAAATTGTGAAAAGTGCGCAAAGAACAGTGGAAGCGATAATAACAAAGCAAACACGACTGTGGCATACCCTGTACCCTGCTCAGAAACTTATACGACTTGGATTTCAATAAAAGTTTCCATAAGGATCAGAGAGATTTTATAACCAATCATCGAGATTTTTGTAAGTGATTTCTTATTTTTCAAAATAAATAAACTCTAAAAATAATTTATAATTTTTTAAATCGATGCACTATAAAGACTCTTAGTGATTTCTATACCCTCCACTTCATGAAAATTATCAAAAAAATAAAATCGAACTTTGTGCAAATTTTTTAAATAATGTTTTACAGTATTATATTCATAAGTAATATTAATATGCATTTCATACTTAAAACATTTAATAATTTTAGGTTAATTTTAAACTTCACATTTATACCCTTTACCCCCCAGATAGTGGGTATACAACCACCTCACCTTTAGCAGCTTGCTTCGGAAATTAATGAAATTTTAAGTGTTGGGTAAAGTCGGTCAGCCGATGACACTCGAAAACCGCGAACTCAGTCTTCTTCCGATTATTTGCCATGGAATCGTAATTTTTTGTCGCGAAAAACTTAAGTCATCATCATCGTCTGCTTGATTCGGTTTCCTCCTTCGGCCATTCTCGTTCTTATCGCGGTCTGTCGATTGTTTACGCGCCGTGTTTGCTTCCACTTTGATTTATTGCATTTATCGATGAGGACAGAGGGGGGGGGGAGGGGGGCAGAAGGCACTTGATAAATGATAAAAGTTCTTTCTTTCATTTTGTTTTTATGGTAATTAAAAAATATATTTTAATAGCTATTTGTTGCCGTTGTTTCATGTGCTGACAGTTCTGCCGATTACGCAACATGGACACGCGCCACGCCATGCAGACTGTTCTTGTTGTTGTTGTTCTTGTGTTTTTCAAGGTTGGAAAAGCTGTTTGTGCCGTTAAGTCAATCAGATTAAGAAAATTAATGATATTTATGAAGAGAATATTTGTCGACTTGTCGATGATGAAGATGTTATCGGGTAATACTTTGTACAATCCAAGTGCTACATGTAAACTTTCAACTTTGAGGTTAAGTTCAGAATTGGCACATTTGCTGAATTAATAAGAATTTGTATCAATACTTTTTCGTTTATTTATTATTTACATTCATATATCAAGCTACTCAAGAACACGTAAATAAAGTGGACATATAGCTAGTTATATATTTAATATATTTGTGTGTACACAAAAAAACCAATTTCAATCTGTCCATGGGGTATCTTCCAGTCGAGTGCACTCAATAATTATTTGTTTGCTCTTGGCTTGTCCGATGAACCCAAAGAACAACAAAATTGTCGCGCTTAAAATGATTTTATTTTATTTAACTCGAGTAGAGATAATTTATTCCGATATTGCACTGACTTTACAATTCAGACAAACAAAGCGAGCTGCAGTTCACACAAACCTGTCCAACTGAAACTGCATTGTTTATACCCGCTACTTATAGGCTAGAAGGGTGTTTTGGCTTTGTGCCAACCGAAAAAAATATTTATGGCAAATTATATATACATATGTTCTCAGTTTGTATCAACAGACAAGTCGATAAAGCCACATTCGTTCAAAAATTAAAGAAATTATCTTAACGAGCTACTGTTTTCAAATACCGCTGCAAAGTATGCAACACAAAATAAGTAAAATATAGAAGTCATTCATTTAATGAACCTTGTTCGTCAGTTGGGTAGCGGGTATATCGCAGTCGAGCACACTCCACTTTATCTTTCATGCTTGTTATTCGTGTGACATTATCACTTAATTCCCGTCGCGTTGCACGTGTTAAATCAATGACCCGATAACCCAATGCACTATTGTACTATCGGTGAATGTGAGAACGGAAGGGAAGTAGTTTGCTCTGATACATCAGCGAATTCTCGCTTGAACTCCCGTTTTAGTTGTGTCTGCTGAATTGAATTGGAATTCTAAAAGACGAGCCCCAAAATCAATTTGAATTCGAGGTCTTCCGCCTTCGCTTCTACTACTTCGTCTGCCTTCTCTTCTCCTTTTCGTCTGCTTGGCATAAGCCTACTTAAGCGGTTTGCTAATAATAGCCAAAACCCTGAAGCTTTGCCCACAATTTGTAGCCAATATGTTATGAGGGGCAAGGCAAATCAGCTCTCATTAAATATGCATAAGTGTGAGGGAGTGTTATGTGGCGAGGGGCGAGCGAGAGGAGGGCGTGGCTGGGGGGCCAAAGGGCCACCTACTTCCGCACGTTAACAGCAGGCAATTACAAATGTTGTGCGTAACTGTGTCTTCCATGCGGAACGTGGCTCCCTTTGGCTCTGCTGTCTTTCAGTGTGAGTGTGCGTGCATGTGTGTGTGAGTGTGCGTGTGTGTGGGTGCAGATATGTGCGTAATCTACGAGGGTCGTTTGATAAGTCCGTGACTTTTTGTATTTGCCGCGCACCTGCTCTAAATACAACACTGCTCCTGTCAGCAGTTATCGATTAACAGCTGACTGTAAAATTTTGAGAAAGCTGCGTTTTTTGGTTTGCGTTTTATAGGCATTGAAAGCAGACGATCTCGTGAATTTTAACGAAAATGGAAAAAAGTGAATTTCGTGTCAGCATGGCAAAATTTCATAAATTGGGCTACGAACTGCTACCCCATCCAGCATATTCTCCAGATTTAGCCCCCTGTGACTATTTTTTGTTTCCAAACATGAAGAAATGGCTCGGCGGTAAGAGATTCGGGTCATCACAGAAACAAACGACTATTTTGAGGGCCTTGAGAAAACCTATTATTTGGAAGGAATAAAAAAATTGGAAAAACGCTGGACTAAATGTATAGAGCTAAAAGGAGATTATGTTGAGAAATAAAACGCTTCTTTGACGAAAAAAATATATTTTATTCAAAAAGTCACGGACTTATCAAACGACCCTCGTATTATGCCGCTGAAAGTGGTAATTCCGGTCAGTAAATAACATGCACGCCCAATGCCAAAGACTCGCATTGCCAACTTGGCGGAGGCCGCTGCCGTTGCCGTTGCCTTTGAACGGCGTCGATTAGATTTTAAGCCACATCGAGGCAAAAGTCAGACGAAACGGCAAATTTCGAAATTTTGAGCCTTGAGCTGGCAAGGAGCAGGAGGGGGAGTAGAGACAACAATAACGGGCCGAGCTCAACCGTCTATAATTCCTGTGTTAAAACCCATAAATCCATTCGGCAATCTCCGCCCGCCTCCTGCTTACGTATGCGCCATTTCACACCGTTACCGTTAGACGCACACACACACACACACGCACGCATTTACATACACGCACACAGACAGAGGTTGGCACGCACTTGCAGGCTGCCACGTGCCCCCGTTCCTAACTATCGCCAGTTATCGATAAAAATGGCGTGCACCTTTCAACAAAATTGCTTTCCGCTCGATTTTATATTTTTCCCGTACAGCAACACTTTATCAATATTGAATTTTAGCGCCGTTTGCCAGTGTGCTCTGCTTGCTGTTGCTGTTGCTTTTATTTTTTTGGCATCCATTTTTGTATTTGCATGAAATGAACATTTTAAAAATGTAATTCATTTATTTAATAACATGTGGAATATTTAAAACAGCGAGTTGATTTTATTAAAGCGCAATTCAATTAAATATCGCACGATGCACGAACGTGGCCCGTTTAAAATGTATCTAATTGCAGTCATTGAGTGCGAAGAGAGAGGGAGGGGCAAGGGTAGAGCTGCAGACAAACTGTTGACAGATTTACGCAACTTTTCTTTAACAGTTTCTCTTTAAATTTGCAGCAATAAATGGAAACTGAGTTTGATTAGAAATTCTTTTGTCTGCCCGGCCAGCGAGTGTTGACCTTGAACAGCCTGTGGCAATGCCCACGCAAACTATTAAGACCCGTAGCCGCACACACTCACATCCACACACCTATACACTGAGAAGAGGCCACGTTAACAGTTTTGACAGTTTTCAATTTGGACGGAAAGACAAATTCAAAACGCTTCACGGCTGCCGTGGACCAAACGACGCCAGCTGAGACTTCAAAAGCCTGGCCGCAGCACATACACACATACACGCGAGCACATGTAGACACACACACACAAGCACATGTAGACACACAAGCACAGGCAGACACTCATACACACACACACACTGAAATTGGAAACAACAATTGACGAGCCAAAAGGAAGCTCCTGCTCGCCTCTGGCCGCCAACGGGCGTCTGTGAACGTATGTGCCACACACACGTATGTGGCACGACTGTACAACGAATATTTGTCAATTTTGTCGTTAGGCCAACCCGTCTGGGGCTTCGCTTTGGCAGACGCAAAAGCTTTGGCAATTCGTGCGTTTTGTTTGCCTGTTTGTCTGTCTCTCTGTCTGTCTGTTTGTGCCACTGTGCGACACTGGCTGTCTTGGCTGTTTGTTGTTTGTCTGCCATTCGAGTAGTTTTCGCTGCTGATTAGAATCGCACACGCAAGAGAAAGACAGAGAGAGACGTAGAAAGAGAGAGAGGGAGAGAGAGAGAGAGAGGGAGTGAGAGAGAGCAGCACACGAGGTGCACATCATAAACATAAAAGCGAAATGGCAAAAGTAGTGACAGCAACACATAAATACGTTTACATATGCGATACAAATTCTCTTTTTATTCTTATTCAATATTTCGGGCGTTTTATGAAATTTTAGTTACGCACGCACACACACACACACTCAAACACAGGCGCAAAGCAATTGAAGCGTTTTTTTGTGTGTCTCCTCAGCGTCTGCTGCTGCCATCCTCCATGACATTATCGGCCACGCATGTGTCAACTGACAACGCGACGCGACATTGCTGTTGAGTGAAAGGAAGGGGAGCAGGTTAAGGATGAGACGCAGCACACACACGCAGTACACACACACACAACACACACACGCCTCACAAAAAGGTACAATAATAAAAACCAATAAAAATGACAAATAAAAAGATTTATGTGATATGTATATTTGTGTGCGCACGTGTGTGTGTGCGAGTGTGTGTCAACTTCTTGTTCGCTACTTTAACAAGTCTTTTTGTGCTACACTCGAAGAAAATACGCAAAACAAGCAATCTATTATGAATATGCAAATGTGTAGAAGGCAACGGATATGACTGCTTAGGATGAGCTGTATATAGATTGTGCTTATCAGATTGAGGTAGATCAGAGATTGAGTGCGTAATGGAAACTTTAAGGAACTTAAAAAAATAAACTATCATATATTATGTCCGAGAAATAATAAGGAAACCAGTAACAGAAGAAATTGAGGTAGATATCAGATTGTGCTGAAAAGAGTATCAAAAGAAAGGGAACCTTTAAGACTTGCCAGCCTTGAAAATAGACTTCTCTCCCTAACACTCTTTATATCATTATGTGCCCTGCACTAATTTGACATTATGCTGAGTACATTTCCAATTCGAATCGCCCTCATTAGGGGCCAAAAATCAGGCTCAAGCATTGTTTCTTCCAGACAATTTGTTTGCCATCAATTTACATATAAAGCGAATACTTCTAAACGACATTGTGCCGAAACGGGACATTTAATCGGCCGTGTGATTTATACACAATGATGTGAGCCCAACAACAACAAGAAGAATAACAACAAGCGATGCTCGCATATGAAATTACGCACATTCCATTTAAAGAGTTGCCCTGCGATGTGTGACTGAGATAAGGCAAACAATGAGAAAATTAAAATGAAATAAAGCAAATGTGGCGCACACAAGGAGAACACAAGAAAACAACAGGGAAACACAGAAGACACACACACACACAGAGAAAGAGAAAAAATAACAGAAAAACAAAAAAACAATATGCAAATGCGATTGTGTAGCATACTTTCTGGGGCAGAGCCGAAGGTGAAGGTGAAGGTGCAGGTGAAGCTGCAGGTGGAGCTGGAGGTGAATGTGCTAATGAGCTTGCAGCTGCAACAAATGTTGCTGATAATTATGCATGCAAGTTTGGCAGGGGGAAAGTTGTTCATAAACAACTCGAACTAGAAAAAAGAGTCTGCCAAAAAGAAATGCATGTTCCTCCTCCCTCTCCCACTCAATTGAGAGTGCAATTTCTTAAAAATTTCTTTCGACTAACCTGTCAACTGCAACTTTGCTTATCAAGATAATTACTTTTTTGCTCGCAATGAATTCGAAATTTTTGCAATACTCGTCAAACTTTCGTCTGCAAGTGAAATTTCGGTTACCTTTTTCTCATTTTCTATGCTGCATCACAATTGTTAAGCAACAGTTCGGCAAGGTTTTGATCAAACTTCAGCTTGTGCCTTGTATTCAATTTTGAAGCATTTTGTAATATCCTTTTCTATCGAATTCTCATGCTCGGAACCGCACTTTAAGCCCCAAACAATTGACTACTTCGAGCGCAAACTGCACACAGTGCTCGCCCACTGCAACTCCTGCTGGGAAACCTGAGAGGGCAGCTCTCCCCCCAGCACTCCCCTACTTAAGGAGGTTCATTGAGCTGCCCCTAGCTGACAGCTGGCAGCCCTTGCAGCTCTGGTGAACTCGTGCTCCAATGAGCATCAATTTCAATTTACTCGCACTTTCTGCCCTTCCCCGACAAATGCCATGCAGGGTATTGTCATTAAGAAATTTGTTTATTTTTCATTTGTGCAGCGGGCGAACATTGAAAGTAAAGTAAAATAAATATAAACAACGCGACAAACAGACAGGGAGAGAGACGGAGAGAGAAGGGATAGGGACAGACAGAAGCATCGATTTTCATCTGCTTATTGGCAGAGTGCACGAGCAGAGTCCGGGCAAGTCATGGTGACAGTTGACATATATTTCTATAATATTTCTTTGCTTTGCTTTATGCCTTGTGGCAGACGTATCTGTATCTTTGTATCTAGTATCTTGAAAGCGTAGCTAGTGTAAAGTGCACTTAAGTGATTACACTTGCATGGCGAGTAAATATACCAGAATTGGCTTATCATCACGAAACAACAATCGAAATTGACAAACACCAAATAAATATGTATAAAGCAATGCGATGATGTTTGCAGTTGCAAATCACAAATATCTCTCTCTGTGATACGCGCTCAAATAATGCGGAAAATCTGTTCGCTTATTATGGACAATTTTTAATAAAGTCATAAAATGAGTGCGCGTTTATTTACCCAATCATGCCGCGGGTTATCTGATTAAAAATATGCTATCATTTAAATGCAATAATAGCAATAAAGCTGAAATACCAGAGAGCGAGAGAGGGATAGAGAAATGCCATGCAAAAAAATATTAATAAAACTGCCATAAATGTACTTTGAGCAAATATTTTGCATGCCAACAGGGAACCGAAACGGAGGCAAACAATGAACCCAAACCCGGGCAAACCAAACTGAACCAAACTAAGGAATGTCGAACAATCAACAACACAACAACCTGTTCGAACCGACAATAACAAAAGAGCTTCCGGCAGTAAAAAAATCAACACTCACAGTAAAGAAAGAGTGCAAAATAAAATATGCCCAAAAAAATACCCTGTAAACAAGTGGGTTATATTCAAACTGCATACAGTCCGTTTAAACATAAATTATATTTTATAGAAAAATAATTATCATCATATCTATAACGATTTTAGAACTTAGGTTAAGTCAATCTACTCCAGACTAACTCTTCTTTACAACTATACATTTCACAAGCCTTACATACCCCTCTACTAGTCTACCATATCAACAGAGTATCGAACAAAACAAACAAATAAAATATAAAAATCATGCAATGAAATAAAAAAGCCAAAACACGAGCAACGCTAACATAAAAACTTATGGAAATGTGCTGAGACTGGGAGTGCAGCTCAAGGATCGTCGGGCAGAACAAGCCACGACTTGCGTATAACAAAACCGTTATTGTTTCCCGAACAACACCAAATAGATGCGCCCAGATATGATGGCACGTTCGCCATGCAGTCGACTTGCACCAGAACATAAACACACACACACACACACAGACAGATGTTCAATAACTCACACACACGCCGCGGCTAACGGAGCTCAAGAAGTGAGCAGCATACTGCAGTGCCAAGCATCCTCTCTCTGTCTCTCTCTCTCTTTCTCTGAGTGACTCGTGAGGCAAGTGATTGTGACAGGTTGCAAATTTGAGTGGATAAAACCGCAGTCCTTGTGAGTGAAACTTAGGCCAGCTTTAAAGAACGGCAAAAGTCCTAAACGTCCTTATTCAACATGATTTTCGATGTGAAGAATTATAATCTTGGGTATACTCGTAGCTCTACAAAGCTCTATCCTTTACTTATCCTATGCCATTAGGTTCCCAACCTATTCTGTCATTTCTACCTTATGTTTTATTAGCTGCATCTCTGGTACTCCCACGTTTGCTCCTTCCATAACCTTCAACTTTACACTTCACTGATATTTTTCAAGAAATCGCCCACTCTATTGTCATTTCCAGGTAAAGCCTCCAATGTGAATTTTCTCAGGGCGTTATTTTCCAACGGGCTTCAAACTGCACAACTTGAAAGCATCGTTTAACCTGCCACAGTCATGCCTCTGCTGTGCCTGCCTCCCCTCCTGCCTCCCTTTGGCTGCATTGTGTGCATTCTGTTTTTCAGACACGATTCCTATGTTACTTGTTCCTGCCCGCCCCCTCTACCCACCAGCGTCGTCTACCCTGTCAGCCCTTTTTAATAATATTTTCTGTGTCTCGTTTGTTTGCTTTGTATGTGTGTATGCGTGTGTTGTTTGCATTTTTTGTATTCTTGTTTTTGTTGCTGCTGCTTCTCGCTTCTCGTTTCTTGTTTCTTTTCCTTTCTGCCAGGCGCAAAAGTTAAACTCGCAAAAGTTTCAGTTGCATTTCAGCATTGTTTACCCGGGAATACCCGTGCCTAGTAAAATACATTTATTTTAAATTGTTCCCGCAGTACGTGGCAGTGCCAGCAACCCCAACCACTTCCCTGCACCGACTTTTAATTCATGCGATCTCTTTCACTGCGAGTGAGACATTTCCTGGTTAAATTAGCGCCAACTTATCCCCGACCCAAGATGAGGCAACTTGACTCAACTTGACTGCGATTGAAGCACTTTGATGATGCAACAAACCATGTCAATGGCGCTTTGGTGCGTGAGTTGAATCTCAGCTAAGATTTGGGAAGAAGAAGAAGCTTTACTCCTAGGTATACCCTGCAAAAGTGTAAAGTATTTCAGAGGCCTTGCACTTTGGTTAAGAGGAATACAATTGATTTGATTTGGCTTGAAGATTTCTTAATAAAATATTCCAGCTTGGTTTACTTGTATACTGGAGTCTAGAAATACAACCATACTTTACAAGATATAGGCAATAACATATTGTTGAATCTTATTAATTAATTAACAGAGAAATAAAAATTATTGTAATACACTTTCAATTGCATCAGTTTGTTCATTTAATTTTTAAGAATCTATTAATTTATTTATATCAGTTATAGAAATAAAGAGAGAATGTTCTTAAATATTTTTAATAATGCCAAATATTTAACTAAATAATTCTTTTTTTTTAAACTTACTACGAAATTCTTTGAGAGTGAGAAAAAAAGATTGAGTTAAATTTAAGTGTATCCAATCTTCGATGTACTTCATTTTGTCTATTGTTCGAGAATTCACTTGAAGTTGCCAACAACTTTGTCGCAGAAAAGTTGGCAGCCCGCGGTAAATTCAGTTGCCAGTTCCAATACAATCACACTCGCACTCACACACACTCAAATACACACTCTCACACACACACACACATGAGTACAATAGACATACTTATTTGTTGCCGTCATTAGCCGCGTTTGTCTGAAATTAAGTTGAGTTTATGACACTGCCAACAGCCCATTCCAGGCCTCCAGACAGCCAGGCAGACGTACACATACACACAGACAGACACAGTGCCCGCTGAAAGTGGACGTCCACTTGGCGTTGCTCATTTGCGGCATTTCCATTATGGTTTTATTATCATCAATATCGCATGTTAGACTATCGCATATCCATATAAATTGTACGCCATGTGGAACAATTAATTCGGTTTGCTTTTATTTGCTCTGTTTTAAGTGCTGCTCTGCCATCTCTCTGTCTCTCTATCTATCTGTCTTGCCTTCTCTTTCATTGGTTTTGTCTTTGTCAACTTACTTTGCCATTGACGCCGTGTCGTTTTTCATGCTTTTGATTTTATGACAGCGACAGCTTTAGCCAAATAAAAGATATATTCGCTATGCATGTATGTGTGTCTCCCCCTCCCTCCCCCTGTCACTTCAACTGTCTCTATCTCTGTGTCTGCATCTGCGGTTGACATAAAGTTCATTAAGTCCCGAAGTGACGAACGAGGGTAGGGTAAATTGTACTCGTTAATTCGGGGGAACCGCCTGTAAGTATGCTGTAGTTAGTCAGCTTTTCGCTCATTCCATTTGCGGTCGCTTAAACTTTATGACAATACGACGCGGTTCACTAAAGTGGCTAGCTATAGTGGATGTTTTATTTAAATTCCCGCTGTGTTTGCAAAGTGCGCAATCTGCTGTTATAGTCGGGAATTAAATTGGTTCGATTTGTCAACAAATTGTTGGTGAAATACCAATATTGTTTATTGTAATTGGATGATTGACATAGAAGTCATTTTAGAAACTTAGAAGTTATAAATTTATAGATATGCATTAGGGAAATCGTTTTGGTCAGCTGTAAATCGAATATAGTGGACCACACTCGAGGTTTTTTATCAGTTACACTATCCTATAACGATATTCTTTAATACTTCCTTAATGCTTTATTGATTTACCCACTCTGCATGCCTTCTAATTCTCTTATTTCGATACTTTTCTTTACGCCTTTCTTTTGTGTTTGCATGGCACAATTTCAAGTCCACTTTTCGATCTTTACCCCCCTTTTACTCTCTCTTTCTCCCCCTCTCTATATCTCTTTCTCTCTCTTTCCTTCTTTCTGTCAATTTGCTTTGCTTTCATTGTTTGTACTTTCCGTAATTGTCATTATTGTCTTTGATTGTTTCACAGATTATCGAGCGAAGCACGCTTATTACTTTTCCTCAGTTTTGCGACGACAGCGACAACAAGCTGTCGACCCCAACAACAACAACAACAACAACGACAACTATTGCCACAGTTTGTGGCAACTTAAAGCCTAAGCCGCCCACAAACGACATCAAATGGCGGCAGCGACAGCAATTGCAGGCGAAACACGCGCGTTTTCAAAATCATCAACATTATCATCAGCATTATGGCAGTTATGCGGCAGCGGCGGCGACTCTTGACTACCAGCGCTGGCATGTGCCACGCCTCCTGCTCCACTTGCTCTACTCATGCCGTGGGCTGTTGCTGTCATTCATTAGGCAGCGCAGAAAGCGTAAGAGAGAAGGAGAGACAGAGAAGGCCTAGACAAAGCGGAGAAGAAGCAGTGCGCCATGGAACACGAAATCAAATTACATGGCAAACGACAACGACAAAGATGGCAGAGAGCACGGCAAATGGGCGCAGCACAGTGTGGTGTAGCGAGGTGAGCTGAGGTGAGGTGGGGTGAGGTGAGTTAAGGTTGGTCGTGTTGGCTCAAACCTTTTTTTGCACAAGTTCTTGCATGTTGCTCTTTCGCCACGGCGACAATTCGACTGACTCGATGAATATCCATCTATCTGTCTGTCGCTCTCTTCCGCTATCGCTCTCTCTCTCTCTCTCTCTCTCTTTCACTATGTATGTCTGTCTGTCTGCCTGCCTGTCTGTCTGTGTCTGCTGCGGAATTTCCAACATGTAGCTGCAGCTGCTTCATTTATTTAATTATTTCCGAGCAGGCAGCACTCGGCACACTCTCCTTCCCCGCCCTGTCGCCGGCCCGCCCCTACTTGCTCCCCTTTGCGCAGCACATTTTCCCTCTGCAGTAATTTAGTTTATTGTTATTTTTGCTTACACACTCGGCAAATTGCATTGTTTACGGGAAATTGCAGAAATTAGTTTTCGACGACTAACGGCGCATAATTGTATGAAATCTCAGAGGCTCTGATTCCGAGCCCTGATTAAAGTGCCGTCTTAACGCAGTTCCCCAGCTCCTCCTCTCCTCCCCAACCAACTGTACTTATTTGCCAACTGTAAACAGCCATCAAGACACACACACACATACATTCACACACACTGCGCAACCATTGAAAAGGCATAAAACGAGTAGAGCTGAGACTGAGACAGAGACAGGGAAAGCGGTAGAAAAATACGCAAGCAAGTCAAACAATTTCCTTTTTGAGCTGATGCTGTTTTCGCGTCTACTCTCCTGATATACTTTTTATGACACATTGATTTTATGATTCCTAGCACCCAACGGTGTAAGACTTGACAACAGTGGCAGTGTCCTGCGAGAGCCGAGGCGCTACAGTCGTCGCGGCAAGGCTCTTAAGCTGCCACAAGGATCTGTGGCTCGATAAGCTCTTGAGAAATAAATCTTTAATGCTGAGCTCGTGATCAGGAGATCAAAGTTGGACTTCTTTATAGCAAGAGAGAGATTTTATAGATTTTAATAAAATCATCTTATGATTCTTAGAAAGAATTAAATATTTTTTAGATGATTTTTATTGTAATCGATGACCATCTTTGCAGAAAGAATTAAATGTTTCTCTCAATCATAATTACTTTTTAAATCATTCTCAACACATTAATGTTCTTTTTAAAACTTATTTTACCTTTTTAATTTTCTAAATTTCGTTCCCAATAAATTAAATAAGCAATTTTATCTGTTTAAAAACTCTTTCAATAAATAATTTTACTCTCAAATCAAACTCGTCTGGCTTAGTTTATTATATTTAACCTCCAAAACTCTCTATACAATTGCCAATATATTCCAGACTCTGGTCAATATATCTACCCCCTGCCATGTCTCCTTACCAGCTTATTTCCAGCTCATTTAACCACGCGTCTAAGCCTCTCTAATCTCAGCGTATCCAGGCAGTCAGCTTAACCCGACAGGCCTCAACTCAACTCTGCCTCATCTGCCTGCAAAACGTCACTCAACCAGGCCGGCACTGTCGGCACTCTTCGAAGCCATCGCACTGGTGGCACTCTCAGGGCGTAAATCTCAAAACACATGCTCCCAAGTTGCGCAACATCATCCATCAAAATCATTTTATATGGAAACGAGACGAGGGCAGCAATTTTATGGGCGCACTTATTTTTTTTGCTTTTGCTCCTGTTTTCATCTCTTGTCGAGCCTCATGCGGCGCATTAACCCTTTGGCGGGGCAGTGAAGCAAATAGACCCGTTCGACTCGTTCCATAGCGATTTATAATGCTTCAACTTTAATACGCGCATGATTCGATTTGGTTGCAACAATTTGTTTTGATTTTTTTCAGACACAACGCTGGAAAAAAACAAACATTTTTAGTTTGTTTTATGACTTGTTTTTTGTAATGTTTTTTTTCGGTCTGTTGTCCTGTTTTTTTACGAGCACCTGTCACAAAAATGGCTATAAAAACTTTGCCATAAACTTGGGCCGGCCATCGCAACCGGAAGGAAGTGCTCAATTACTTTATACAAGTGGTAAATTTATTATAAGATCATAAAATCGCGCACAACTTTACAGAATCATAAAAATCGGGTTATATTGTTTGATACACATTTGTAGGCGCATAAAAGCGCTATTTAATAAAGAAAGAACTGACTGAATAGGAAAGTGTTTGTAACTCCCTTTAATGAGAGGAGTGAGAGAGCAACCCACAGAGGAAGGGATTCATAGTTTATTTAGTTTGCAACCCATTGAGGCGTGTCATCTGGCAGACGATGCGATTCCCTTAAAATCGGATTGCAGCCCACAAGCATTTACACCATGCTCCGACCGCTGATTCGTGAATCACGCACGACAAATTTTTGAATTGCCCCAAAACATGCATCCCCTTCCTTCCCCCTTCCCTTCGCTAGCAATCGAGGATCGGGGTGAATCGGGGATTCATCACGGCAGCAGCCGCATCCGATTGCCAAATGCGCAGCGCAAATATTTTCATAATTCGCTAACAAAGTCAAAAGCCGCAAAACTGCATAAACCTCCCTTCCTTCTCTTTACCCTCCCTCCACCACCCCCCTAATCCCCTGGAAAATCAATAAGTTTGGCGTACGTGTTACGCTCCATGACTTTGTCCGGGAGGCATGCAGGCAGCGAGGGGAAGGTGTTAACCAGATACCAGTTCGAGTACTCCGGATGCGGGTACCGAGTACTCGTACATTCAGCCTGGGGCCTCCAATATTTTTTCATATTTTGGCACCACAAAAAAAAAGTTTTGCTGAAGTGGATTTGGGCCAACGCTGTCGATAACTTCATCAACGTGAAGGATTTTCCATACGGCTAGTGACCTATGCCCTATGCGAAGGGTAGTATAATTTCGTTAGGCAATTTGCGCTGTAGTTGAACTGGAATTAACAGTTATAGGATGGTGAAACATTGAGTTATTGCCAGGTAAATGTAAAGGAAAAGTAAGGTGCAGATAAAAGTCAAGAATATTTATAAAAAAAAAAAAAATAAAAAATTAGTTTGATCCGTCGAAGTAAAGGTTTCACTGTAATATTGCATTTTAATTACAGAAAAAAAATTTAGACTCATTGAAAAATTTATAAAGAAATCTGCGTATTACATATTATCATAACCACATCAAAAAAGTACAATAAATAATAATTAACAAAACTTAAAAAAAAATGTCAGCTAGTGACTTGCAATATAATTTATTAGTAGCAATACTTGTATTGCTAAGAATCTATATAAGTTAATAATAATAAAATTCCGCTAACTATGTAAATAAAATAAAAAAAATGCGAAAATCTCTAAATGTATACAAAATTAATGTATAAAGTAAATAATTCATATACAATGAATAATAAAGGTATTCTTTTATTTTATTAAGAAACAAGATCTTAGGAGAATAAAACAAACTTTAATAAAATATAAGCTAAATACTATAATGCTTACAAGCTTGTCATAAATGAACTATATTATGAGTATAGATCGATCATCAGAGTATTCATCAAACCTTCGAAAACATTTGTTGGTTCCTCTTGTTTATTTTTTTTCGTTTTCGAAAAACTTTTTGGGCTTGGGCCTTGTGGTGGCACGTGTTGGTCGTTGTATAGCACACGCTAGAGAGTTGTTACAAGGAGCATAACAACAACAACAACAACAACAACAGCAGCAACAACAAGAGCAACAACAACTGTACTCATAACATGCATACTTATATTTATTAATGGGCACTTCGATAAATCTAAAACGAGCAAAGCCCCACGCGACCAACAGAGACCATTGGCTCATCAACATCATTGGGAACATCATCTTCATCTTCAACATCTTCATCATCGTCATTGTCATAACAAAAGCTTAGCAAAGTTGGTGGAACTTTTCCAATAATAAGCTCAAATGAATATATAGACCGAGAGTGGAGTGAGGCGACAGCCTTAGCCGCAACAAAAGATATTGAGAACTTTTTTGACATGTGGCTCAGATAATTCCTGGGGCGGGCAATTTGATTAAAGGCCCAATCATTGGTTTGCGACAAGAGCCGCCAGACTGCAGGCAATTATCTCTGCAGGACAGGGATTTCGCTGCAGGATTGACAAGCTAAAACCGCAATAATCTACAAATAAATTATGCAAATTTTTAAGATAATTCCAGTGCGCGAAAGTAGATGGAGAATCTCGGGAGAAATCACTAAATGTTTTGTCAATATTCTCTGATTCGGAAATTTTAAAAAGGTGAAAGGAGTTCAATGAGTTTACTGTTTAATACTCATCTGTGTTCTCTGTAAATACAACTTGAAGTTTGATGAAAGTGTTGGCAAGCAGCTTCTTACCCGTTAGTTGTTTGCTCGCGTCGTTAACAAGCCAAGTCAATAGCAAAGACAAGGCCGGGCCAGGTCGTGCTGTGCCTGCGCCGGGTTAGCGTGAGCCCAGCAGTCTCATTAGGAATCGTTGTCGCATTGCTGGGTACCCTCCGCACCACACTCCTCAACTTCCGGCTAAGCCCAAAACGGCTAGAAACTGTCCCTGTCTCGCTACTCCCTAACTCTCTTTCCCATTCTCACTCAATCTCCCCTCTGCATTTAGGCATTGTCAACATTTCGTCTGGCAGGAAATGAGTTTACTTTGGGCCACCCACGAGACCAAGAGCAAGTGAGACAGATAGAGAGCCAGTCACAGAGAGAGAGAAAGGGAAATGGAGAGGGAGTAGGAGTGGGGAGGCAGGAGATTCAGACGGAGCACACGCTGTCCAGGAACAGGAAGTTCGCTGTCATAGTTGCTGCCATAATTATCTTGTTTACAAGGTGAAGGTAGCCTGGCCAGGCAACAGACCCACAACGACAGCAGCAACAACAACATCATCAACAGCAGCAACAACAACAAGAGCTTCAGTTACTGGGCCTGCCTTGAAAATTTATGACTGTGAAACACATTGGGTATATTAATTTGAATATGATTGCCCTTGGGTGCCGGTTTGCCAGTTCATAATATCAAGTCAACACACAAGCACACACACACACACATACAGGGACAGACACGCACACACACACACACAAACACATGCAACTCACTGCGATTTAGTGTGCTCATAAAATATTTGTGTTGCAGATTAGTAAAATGGACAATTTTGTTGCTGTTGCTGTTTCTGTTGCTCAGTCATTAATTACAGTTTTCACTCTCGCTTACAGCTTTGCACACTCACTCACACCGAGACACACACACACATATATACACAGTTGTATATGTTAGCCTGTGCTCTCACTGACACACAAAATATTTTCTGACAATTATTAATCGTGTCGCCTGTCGTCGCAGTCAGCTTTGCCTTTCCTTCCTTCTCCTTGGACATGTCCAAAATGTTCCAACTGTTCCCTGTGCCAAATTTACCGTTCATTAGCTGCGATTACATATAGTACGATGCCCATAATTGAGTTCACCAACACTTTTGGGGGTCAAATTGAGAATGCAAAATGGCTGCGCAGAGAAGTATAAAGTTCTCTCGTATATGTTGTAGTTGGTTTGTAAGTATAACAAATGACACGAGTTGATCACAGTAATCGTTCACTTTGCGGTCAAATGAAAACAAATTGAAACAAATTTTATATTTTCAAACTAACTGTCTAGACTGGGTATATATTTCAATCAAGAATGTTTAATATATATAGATTTAGAACATAAAATGTGAACCTTTTTAGGTTGCCACTGATAGAAGTCTCTTTCTTCTGTTCTTCATAATTTGCAATAATTGTTCACAAAAGTTATGCCCAATATTAATTGAACTATTAAGTTGTGTTTGCCTTTTTTCACCCTACACATAGGCTAAAGCTACACAAACCAAAACCCCAAAAGAGATATCAATTATAGAGACTATACAAAACAGTCGATAAGTCCGTTTTAATTATGTTGCCATCGCTCAAAGTCAACTGCTCTTGCACGCATGATTATCTTGTCTTCCACAGGATAATTGAACTCGAATTTGTTGCCTAGTTTAAAACGTTTTGCCCCTTCTATCCCTCCATACATCCGTCCGTCTTTCTGTCTGCTTTACCCCCTTCTGGTCTGTGTAAACTTGAGCTACAAATTAATTTATCATTACCACTCAAAGCGAATGCAAAGAGCTCTACTCAAAAACTAAACCAGCCAGATTCGCAAGCGTCTGGCACAAGTCAAGTAACCGTATAGAAGAAACAGAGGATAATCACCATGATGATGAGGAGGAGGAGGAGGAGGGGAGAGGAGCACAGCCCTCTTCAGTAAGTTCATTAGCCCCCAAATGGGTTGAAATAATGCGGCAGTTTTTGCTAGCAGCTAAAAGCAAAATCAACAAGACCAAAAGCGACTGCAAAGAAAATACAAATTAATGGCAAATTAATGAAATCTATGGGCGGCAGGCAGAAATAGAAATTTGCAAGAAAGAGGAATGAGAAAGGGCACAAAAGGGAATGGGGAAGAGAAGAGCTTGCAATGAAAGCCCAAGTGAAGGCACAGAAGAGAGTCAGCCAACCCGAAAATGCCGTCAAAAGCAACAACTGAAAATGTGTCAAACCACCGTTCATACCACTGGCCCGCCGAGAGACTCCCACCCCCCTCCTTCACTCCACTTATCCCTCTGCATTCCTGCACTGGAACCCACAGCAAAGCGTGCAAAAGCGCCGAGTGAAGGAATTTGCAGTAATTAAACAATTTTGCACTGACGCAACCCTCCTGGGGGGTCTCTCTTGCGCTCATTACGGCAATTTTTCAGCTCAAGTGTTGCATTTTGTTTGCGCTAATATCCGGGACACAGGACCCCCTCCCCCTTCCCCTCTGCCTCCGTCCCTTCCCCACCTTGCTCGAATGCAAGTTGAAGTTTTATGAGTGGCTGCAAATTAGCTGGAATTAGAGGCGAGGGCCCAGAAGAACAACAACAAAGGCGACTAGCTGGCCAGGCCAATTATTAAAGCGCAGCCTCTTAAAGCTCCATTTGTAATCGTACGTGTGTGTGTGTGAGTGGGAGAGAGAGAGAGAGAGAGAGAGGGTGCTAGGTAGATGAATACAAATTGTGCGACTGACTTTTGTTGACAGATTTTCGACAAAACTAATTTTTCTTTGGCCAAATGTGGGCCAAGACAAGGACAAAGACAATTGAATTAGGGAGACAGGCAGACCAACACAAGGGAGAGAGAAAGGAGCATATATAGTAAACCTTGTGAACATCTTATTTCAAGGATAATACAAATCAAACAAGTCAACAAAATGGGGTCAGTCAAACCAAGCACACAAAAACCTAACACACACACCCAGTCCGAGACACACACAATCCCCCATACAGTCTCTAACACACACAGCCTTAAGCTGACCCCAAAACACGACCTCCAACAGAATCTTGTTGCGGTGCGGCTCAGTTTTTGAGCAAAGGTCACGTGTTGAAGTGAACTTCAAGGCGCCAAATTAGGCTAAGAAGGACGATTAAAGAGCAAAGGAAACGAAAAAGAAATACGCAAGGAATGAATACGAATACAAATGCAACTGTGAATATATTTCTCGAAAATGGAAATCGCAAATCAAACAAAACGTTTCGATAAATATTAAAATTTGTACAAGAGAATAAACTTCAATATGAAAAGCTGCTCAATCATCTTGGCTAAAGGTATTTAAGACGAACTCACAGGGCAAATAAATATGCCGAAGGGAAAGGGAGGCACAGAGAAGAAAGAGAGAGAGTGAGAGAGAGAGGGGGGGGAGATTATAACCTACTCCAGCTGCTTACTTATTCACTTACCCATTCGCTTGGCCTCAGCTTTCTCCCCCCTCTGCTCTACAGCAACAACAATACAATTACATAAATGCGGTTCAGGCCTCGGGGCATAATATGGCTAACTGTAAAGCAGCGTCAATGAAGCGCCGCACACACACACACACCACCACACACACACAGAGGCATCTTCATAAGTATTGGAAATAAAAAGAGGCAAACAAAGACAGCATATAAATGTGCTGGCCATCAATCAAAAGAGCATTGCACAGTGCCACAACGACAAACAGTAAGCGGCCAAAGGAAGCGGAAGTAAGTATAACGAGCAGCTGCCCCTACTCCCTGCCATACCATGTCATACCATGCCACAGCATACCCATTACCGGAAGGTAGGCTCGCTAAGGAAATGCCGCGTGTAACGGTAACTAAATGCCGTGCTCGCTACCAGCTCGACTTACAAGTTTCGGCTTAGGCTTCGCCTGGTGACAAGTGACAAACAAATAGACGTGCAACGGCCGGCCCACAACAACAACAACAACAATAGCAACAACAAGAGCTTTGTTTATACAAACACGTTGGCAAATGGCAGCGCCGCAAGAAAAATAAAACACAAGCAAATGCGCCCTTTGACACATGCGGCGCGCACACAATGTTCGACCTGGCAAGTGGGTGGGGTGGAGGCGGAACAGGCATGGCCAAAGCTCGCGCCGTTGTTCCTGTCGTTATTGTTGGTTAAGTATTCACAGGCTAAGCGTGGGTTATGGTGGGTAATAGGAGAGGGAGAGAGAGAGAGGGGGAATACTAGGCAGTGGCAGGCAGTAGCAGGGGTTGTGGCAGTGGCAGTGGCAGTGGCAATGACAGTGGCAGCGCCACAAATAAGCAAACAAATAACGCAAATTTACACATGGCAAACAGGCGCGCACATATTACGTATACGTACATTCGTATGACAATGTTATGACTATGCGAGAGGCGGCTTAAGATATGACAGAAACAAGCAGTAATACTTTTAGAAACAATATGAGAAAGTAGAAAATATTGGAAAGCCTCTTTGGATTTATTTATTTACTTAATATTGCAAGAAGTTAAGCTTCAAAAACCTCAAGAGACGAATCACTTTTAGAAAGAAAGAATGAAAGAAAAACACATTTTATTTGAGAGTAACGACTTCGTTCTTTCCTTATTCACATACAGGTTAATCAACAATAAAAAAACTTCATGGGGATAAGGTAAAATTTGTTTAAAATTTATACATCAAATAAATAACAATAGAATAATTTAATATTTCTATTTTGTACTTTAATCTAAAGAAGCTTATTAAATACTAAACTTCCATGCAAAATAAATACCCACAATATCATAATAAAATTCCATTCCTAATATGTTTAAATTTCCATGCAATAAAATTTAATATTTTTAAGACATTACAACATAAACGAAAAGTTTATTTCTTTATTATTACCTTCTACTAATACTTCCACGAAATTGTTAGCTTTGCTGACCTTTGAACTGGTCAATTTGCTGAGCAACCCACGCGTATGCAAATGCCAAATAATCTGACGGCCACAGATCGCACGGGCAATTGCTGCTGCATGTGTGAGAGAGCTGAGCTCAAAGGAATTTATAATATGAAGTTAATTTATCATTCCGTTTGCCAAACACAGCAGACGAAAAGAAATGCAGACAAGAACTAAATGTGTAGAAGGGAGGGGAGAGGATGTAACTGAGACAGCAGAAAGAGCAGCAGTGGCAGCAGCAGAAACGGCTTCAGTTGCGACACTAAAGTGCTCATAATTTGTGTGGTCGGGGTAGGAGAGTTTTCGCAGCGCACTTCCATTGTTTTTAGCCAGCAACTTGATCTATGCTGAAGGTCATTCGTCCATTCATTCATTCATTCCTTCGTTCATTCCTTGGTTCATTCGTTTGTCTCTTGAACATTTTTGCTTTGTTTTGTGGCTTTTTTATGGCTCGCAAGTTGCCAACTATAATTTTCTTCTTCTACGGTTATTGCCAACTGTCTTTATGCAAGGGAGAGTGGGGTGGAGGGGGAACTAAAAAAATAATAAACAAAAATAAAGTAAACCAAAAGAAGTTTATGTTTCCTGGCAACCAACAGAATCTAATGCTGTAAAACTCATTAAAACGGGATGCCACAGCATAAGAAGAAGCAAATCATCAGCTTGCTTTATGGCTATGCACAAAATATTTTACTCTGCTTCCTGTTTGCGGGTGATGGAGTAGAAGGAAGGGAGGGAGGTGGTAAGAGACGTGAAGGGAGTCGTGAAGATCCGCAAAAATGCAGCATACCGCAAAATACAATAACTCATTCAAAACCCAATTTGTTTCCGGCCTGTTTCCCCGACGAATTAATTATGATATCAGCATAACAATTTGCATAACCTCAAAATGAAAGGCAGACAAACACAGATACACAGGCAGACGCACGCACACACACACATACAATATACACATGCTCACAGTCACATATATATGCACATAAATGCCATATCAGCTCAGCAGATGTATAGGCAAAGATACAATATAACAACCGAACAACGCAACACCCTCACCAGCTCCCTTGCTTACACTTCTCTCTCTCTCTCTGCCACCCTATCACCCCTCGAACAGCGCCGAAACTACATCAGCAACAATATTACAATGTATATAAACTCAGGCGAGGTCACAGACATGTTCTATATACTCTATGTGTGAGAAGTCTGCGAAATAACCTGTTTATACGACTGAATCATGGGTTAATGTTAAGCAGGGATTCATTTCGAAAGTAATAAAAGGACTTATGAATATTCATCAACTATTTAAAGCTGTAAAGTGTGTGTATATAACTTACAATAAACCAATGCAGCATTATTTGCAAAGTATTAAGAAGATTACACAATAAATTGGTTTAATTTTGAGTGGGAAATATAACTTAAGTTATCAAAGGGTTTATCAATATTTAAAATATTATATGTCACTTAATTTATAATTTACTTTATGCATATAATAATATGGTAATGATTACTGGACTTATTAAGGGATTTCTTTCCAAAGAAAGAAATGATTTTAGTACTCAATGCTGCATGAGTTTGAATAGTTTTATTTTACTTCAGTTTGGCAATTTATAAAAGAATTTTTCTAGAGATTAATTTAGCTTCAAAAATTCATATAATTTTTTTAAATGGTCTACAAAATTTATATACAAAAATATATAAATATAAAATGCAAATAAATAAGAATATAATAAAGATATCTCTTACACTTTTTAAACCATTTCTTCATC
Source organism: Zaprionus indianus (assembly GCA_018904595.1). Taxonomy (NCBI): domain Eukaryota; kingdom Metazoa; phylum Arthropoda; class Insecta; order Diptera; family Drosophilidae; genus Zaprionus; species Zaprionus indianus. The sequence continues at coordinate 6,884,474 of JAEIHA010000860.1, forward strand.
ATCTGATTAAACCTTCTCTTTCCCTCAGTTCTTAAGCAACGAATTCTGCGAGGGGAGAAAAGAAGACCAAAGAAACCGCTAGATAGTGCATAATGAGTGCGACTTGTGGAGCCGACTTGCCGTTGGGGCGCGTTCTGTGTTATATTTCTTTTTTAGCCATATCTCAATGTGGCAGTGTGTCTTTTGGTCTGATGAAATTGCATAATCGCTTCCAGTTGTTGCACAATTATTGAAATGTGTCTGTGTTGACCGGGAGTGGCGGGAGGGGGAATCGAGAGAAAGAGAGAGAAAGCGGAGGAGCAGCACTCTAGGGCCGGAGCAACCGCATTGCTACGCCACGCAGCGAGCCGTAAAATTCAGTTGGCGCTCGCCTGGCAGAGGGCGCGTGCTGCAAAAACGAGAAACGCAAATGAAATGCCATTTTTCAGTACAACGCCAACAACAAAGGCAATCAAAAATTTATAGGCGCCGACAGGCGGACAAACAGACAGAGAGAGACAGAAAGAGAGAGAGAGAAGAAGAGAGAGAGATGCACAGCGTAGAGGAGAGGACTCTCTGTGGGTGTGTGTTTTGTTGTTGTTTTTGTCTCTTAAACATGAAACATTTAATTGGCAAGTTGCAGCAAATTGCTTGCAACATTATCGAGAGAGCCACAGAGAGGATAGTGGAGAGCGGATAGAGGAGGGAGGAGGAAGGAGACTCTGTGTGCGGCCTGTGGCCCATAGGCAATTGGCAGTCTGTGGCCGACACACTTTGGCCACAAACTAATCTGGCAAATGCATTTGCGCTGGGCCAATCAACGTCAATTAAGGTGACCATCGTATTAGGCAGCAGCACTTGACAATGCCAGCGACCACTCCCCCTGCAAATGCGAGTGTATGTATGAATGAACGAACGCATGAATAAGTGAATGAGTGAATGAGTGAATGAATGAAAATGGCGAGCGGGTGAGCATTATGCAGCCTGTCATAAAACTGAAATTCTCATTTGCAAAAGTCTGAAGTGAATGTGGGCACAGCGGCAAAAAGTGGCCCTGCCCAGGCATATTGACAGTCATCTTGGCACACACACACACACACAACGAGGCAAAGCGAAAGCCAAAGGCTGTCAGTTTCAGTTAAGTAGAAATCGAAGCGAATCCAACCGCACCAAGAGTACAACAAGAGCGAACAATGCCATTGCACACAGTGACACAACGAGAGAGCGAGAGAGGAAGAGCTTGCACATGCAACTTCCGTTTCCGATTTGTGCTTTTGTCTGCTTGTTTTGCTCTCCTTCTTCTTTTGCATTTTTTGCCGTTTAGCCTTTGGGCCTGTTACGGCAGCAAGTGATGCTGTTGGGCTCTGTTGCTGACACCATCGAGAATTGGTAGCAACAGCGGGAGAGTTGGTGAACCTATACTGCTCATTGATGAATATCAGCATGTTATGCCATGTTATACCTGCGCCATATTCAGGCATTATTCACCTTTGTCCAGACAGTTTGAAGTACCTCTCGCTGTGTGAACCACGCTTAGGACATAAAGCGTCTCTAATTAATTTGAACTGCATTCAGCTTAAGAGCACTTTCAACTTCCCCTCCGCCTGCCTGGTGACTCATTGGCATTCCAATCACACCTTAGCCATAATTCCAACTTTGTTTGCGTCGATCCTCAAGAAGTATTTATGAAAAGCTGCCCCAAGACGCCAAGCCAAGCCACACCACGACTTCAACTCAACTCAACTCGGCTTGTTGTGCCAAGGTATCTGCCTGCGTGGCTGCAATTAGAGCGCTGTCAGCACAACAATCCTGCTCAACGTGCCCCCTTTCTGCTCTCCCCTCCCCCCTCTAACCAGTCAGTGTATTCAATTATCTCAATCCTCCCTTGGGGTAAGTTTCCTCCCTTGCAATTGCGCGCTGCGTCGCATCAAATAAAACTCACTTGCACTTTTCATACAAATTACTTTTGGCCACAGAACAGTACAGAACAGAACGGAAGGGAACAAAAACAACAAATGCAACAGCAACTGCAAGAACTTAATAAGTCACAACTTGGTCGCTTGGCTGATTATGAAACTTAGCTGCAGGACAACAGAAAGCATAATAAAACAAAAGAAAATAATCCCATGCGGCCAGAGACGAAATTTGAATGCGCTACGACAAAATTTGCATACTAGATGTAAAGAAAAGTTAGTCGGGCTATCACTTCAAGTAGGGTGTTTATAAAGGTCTGTATAATATACTATGAATAAATATATAAGTACTGTATAAATCAAATATACCTTGTTCATGTTATTTTTAAAAAGATATTAAAGAAATGTCTTTCAAACTATTTTCTAAAAGTATTTTTAAGTTCCTAAGTATTATATGACTATCAGTTATAGCTGAGACTTTACAGAGCATTTATTATGTCTAAAACTTCCTGACAAACTAGTTTATTTCTTATGTAGACTAAGCAAACGCGCTTAAGTTTAAACAGTATCAATAAATGTTTCGGTTTTTCATGGAGACCTCTGTGTTAAATTATAATCTCCAGAGTTTTTTGTCTTACTTATTTTTCTTTAAGCAAACACAGCCTGAAAGTCACAGGTGCTCTGGCTACAACTTTGTTTCATATTATTTTTTTCAAAGTAACAAACAAATGTATCAATAACTTTTCTTTGTTGGGTTAAACTTTCTCATTTTCAGATAATGAGAAGCATTTTTTTAATAATTGAAGATAAAGAAATTTTAGCTTGACATAAAGGTAAGTAAGTTATTTATAGAGCAATATAAATAGTATTCAAATCTAATGAGTTTCAGTTATATAAACAATATTAGGTACATATAATAGACCATTTATCTAGAGCGATATCTTTAAAGATTCCTGTCAGCTGATTTAATTCCTCTCTCCATATTCTAGTAGGGTATGCGCAGTTACAAACGTAATCGCTGGCGAGGAAGCAACTGATAATAATCAGCAGCTTTTCGAGACGGGAAAGGAGGAGAAAGAGGAAGGATGTGGAGAGGATTTGAAAAGCAGAAAGGTGCCAGCGTATTCTGTTTCTTTTGCTTTTCCATTTTCATTCACTTATTTGCACTTTTTATTAGTGTAGTTCCCTTCTTTTTACCATTTCCTGTGCTCTGTTTTGTCGTCGAGCTTCATTCTGCTCCTAAGAGTGCATAATAAAAATGTCAAACGGCGACAAATATGACGGGATATACGATACTAATGAACTGTCACAGTGTCCAGGATGTGCTCCAGAAAGGAGTCGGGGGAAAGGCAGAGGAGAAGGTAAGGTAGAGGAAGAGGAGAGTTGCGAAAGTAGGGCGAGAAAAATAAGCGAACGCGAATTGGCAATTCGATTGCTGCATTGTCCGGAAGTGGCCGCCCACACTAAGGACCTACGGCTAGGAACGTGAACGTGAACGTGAATGGAAATTGGATTTCTTGCGTAAAGTTCGGACAATAGATGGCGCCACAGGCAGCCGGGCAGCCGGGCAGCCGGGCAGGGCACTCCAGCAGGTAGCTCCACGGGCGCAATCGGCTTGATTAGTCCGAAGTGCCTGACGGAAAAAATACAATTTCTTTAATTAAAATTATGGCAGATGAGGGCTGCACTAGCGATCGATTAAAGGCGGAAGGGAGTAAGGGACAGAGATAGAGATAGGGATAGACACAGAGATAGACAAAGAGAGAGAAAGAGCGAGAAAGAGAGGGAGAGGCGGACAGTAGAGCCACTTGATGGCGGGCATATAAAAAGTGGGCAACTTTCCGAACAGATTCTTGGAGTGAAAACTTCTGACGAGTTTTCGCAGTAGTCGGTCGGCATTCGGGAAACGGAATGCAAAAGTTTCTCATGCCAGAGACGAAGCTGGAGAAAAAGGCCACACAGCTCGCACAGGATGTCGACGGGAGATTGGCGCACAAATGAGCAGCCGCAGCCGGCAATCGCAACGGGAACGGAAAATGCACAAAACTTAACCTAATGAACATTAAGATAATGCAACAACAAGTGAGCGTGACCCAAGGGGGAAGAGGGGTGGGCGGGGAGGTAAGCCATCCCTTGGCTACATAATTCTGCATTCGACCTCAGCAACAGCAACAGCAGAGGCACCAGCCACAAAAGTTTTGGACGTCGCCGTCTCCAAATGCATTGGGCCACAGTCGCAGTCGGAGTCGGAGTCGGAAACTTGCGTTTGCCATTTGCCATTTGCCAGTTGGCCGTTTGCATTCGAGAAGCAACATAAAGTTTTTAGCTTATGTTGTGATTTTTATGGCCAGCAGGGGGAGTGGGAATAAGAGAGACAGCAACAGACAGAGCGAGAGCACGAGAGAGAGAGCACTGCGGGAATGGCAAATGGAAAGGAGCCCAAGCTGACTGGCGCAAAATGAAGATAAGTTTTATGTGGCGCGGAAATTAAGAAGTTTGTTTATAGTGTCAGTGCATAGTAGCTTAAGCAATGCATGTGCAGCTGCCCCTCCCCTCCCCTTCGTCTCTTTTCCTCACCATTTCACATGCCTTCCTCGAGTAAACATCATTTCATTTTCGGAGCAGGGAAAGGGATTCGCAAATGACTCGACCAACGCCTCAATCTTAACGACCAGGGCGAGTCCTGCTGCTCTCTCTCCCCTTCCCCTCCCCCTGCACGTCTTCCTTTCATGTTGTTGTCTATTTGAAACCGTTATTAAACGTATTAAGAAATCATTAGCTTTCCCCCCCAATGAAAGCGACAACGTTCTGTGCCATCATTAAATATGCATTTGTTTTATTCATATTTCGCATACAGAGCTCTGTCTATCCTCCCCCTTCGCTCCTCCACAACTAGCAGCTGGAATCCAAATTAATGCCCTGTCAAGGCCTTTGTCTCACTTTGACAAACTGAAAAGACAACAAAGCAAAGCGATGGCAGCACGGCAGGTGAGCAAGGTGTGAGCTTTGTCTAATGAAAAAATTCATTAAGTTCCAACTGAAATTTCTGTAATTTGTCAGAGCTGTCAGAGCAGCCGTTTTTGGGAGTTAACTCCATAAATTGTTTTTAATTTTTGCAGACAATAAAATTAGTTTTTAATTCATTAATTGATTTGCAATTTTATTCTTAAGGATTGAATTCATAACAGAGATAAACTGACTTGGTAGTTCAACAATCAATTTATTGTAATAGAGTTTAATTAAGTTTTATTAAGTAAATAATTATTTGGAAACAGTTTTCCAATGTATACTTAACCAAACTTAAAACTTAATCATCAATGTTTGAAGAGTGACAAAATTTGGTTGCAATTGGATTATTAATAAAGAAGTTATGGCAGAAATAATTTTAAGAGTTACTGATTTATAAACTGATCCCTAAGGTATGCAACACAAATTTCTAAACATAGAATTAATATATATAGAATTCATATGCATATAAGAATCATTTTAGTCAGATCGTTAGTGGATATATCACAGTCAAACACAATCGACTATACTTTTCTTACAAGTTTTCTCTTAGAAAGATATCCACCAATATTCTTTCTGCAATTGTTCTTAAACTTAAATGATTAGCAAGTGTTTAGTCAAGCATAGCAGCTGAACTGCAAGTAATGGGTGTTGAACCGCAACTGTTAGTGCTGGCGACAAGTTCGTGCGAGTCGAGAACGTGTGGCAAGAAAGAGTTGAAAGTAAAAACTCAAACACGTTCCGCACAAGCAACGACAATTGCAGCTCTGCTTGACTCGCAGCTTGCTGACTCCGTCTCTTAATTAACTTACACGTGAGGCACGTGGGGCAGGCAGAAGGGGTGACGGAAAGGGGGGAAGGGATTGGATTCACTCCCCCCTATAATCATGGCTAGCAGTTTGGCAAACCTCAGCTGAAGCTATAAAATGTCGTGAGACAACTTGCAGTAATTAATTATCCGCAAAGTTTTCAATTACAAGCCAATTACGGCCAAGCATCAAGCCATGACTCACACGCACACACATGCACTCACTCACGCACACACACACGTACTCACACACACTCGCACTCGCACATTAATAGACACACTCACAGCCACAGACGAAGCCATATATCACGTACTTGCCGCATAGACATACCTGCAGGTGAGTCAAATAAAATTTTATTGAGCAGCATCAAATGTCGATGTACGCACACACACACACGCACACACACACATAAATGCGCCATCTATTCGACGTGCAAAAACGCATACGACGACGCTGAGTCGATGACACGTTTTGCCAACACATCATGCAGCGCGTTCATGATGGCCAAAATGAATGCGCCCCTCCTCCTTTCCGTCATAACGGAAATGCAGCAAGTACCGAGCGAGATAGCAAGCACGCAAATGGCTGACAAATATGGCGCCCGAACAATGGCCGCCTTACGCGAGAATCAGCAGCAGCAGCGGCAGCAGGAGCTTTCCACGGTGTTTTTGTGCAAATTTACACGGAATTGCAATCGACTCGTTGCGCTCAGAGCCAAAGGGGCAAGGAGAGGGGGGACAGAGCACGACCCTCAACGCGTAGATGGATGATAGAATGGACGAGGCATGGCAAAGGGAGGAAGGGAAACGTACCATTGTGACGCTATTAGCAGCGCCAGAGGATATTGGTTTTTCGGCAGCAATTTGTTGACGTACCAAATGCGCACTTAATTAAGCCATAATTTTCAATATTCTACGCGTTCTCCCTCAGCAAGAGAGAGAGAGAGGGAGAAAGAGAGAGCTAGCTAAGTCAACGAGGCGATTTTGCCCAGTCAACACACAGCTCACACAGCTCGTTGGCAACGCGTATTGACAGTTAATCGGAATTATTTGACCAACAATTACAGCTCAGTAAACTGTGGCGATTGGGGAAATGGCACATGGAAACACATGGGAAATATATAAAGAGCTTAAGCAGGGGGGAAATTGTTAGTGAGAACATTAAGTAATAAGTGAAATATTGTAAATGGATTGATCATTTATACTTTAAAAGTGATTTGATATGTTCTATTTGAAGTGGCAATAATAAATACATACATATATATAGGATAAAAATGTAAATGGATGATTTAAGATTTACTTCTTTTCTGGTAAGTTTTATTTTAATAGTTTTTATTTTATAACAATTAGATTTAAATATAGTTTTGGATTAGATAATTTGAGAACTTTATACATACTTGTTCTGCTGTGTAATCCTTCAGCTTTCGACTTAATTGATAAATCTTCTTGACTATCGATTATTTTGTTAGTTTTGAAAGAGCTGTCCACTCGATCGATACTGACAGAGTTGCCAGATTGCATATCTATTGTGAAATATATTATGTTTTCAGCATAAAAGTTTAATCTAAGAACTAAACTTTTGAATGTCTTCAATAAGCACGAGATTGATTTGACTTTGTATGCTAATCGAGAAGATATATATATCATTATATAAATATAGACGTATCATTCTATAGATATACACGTTTCATTATATAGATATACACGTATGTCTTAGTATGTCTAAATATAATGAAAAATACGGATGTCATTAATCGAATTACAATCTAAGGGCTTTTTTAACAATATAAAACATATAATAATATTAAAGAGCAAAAACTCAATACAATAACTTAACTTAACATCAATTTCGATACGTAATAAGCCCAACAAAAGGCACTAAGTGACCTCTGATCGATAGTTACAGTAAGTAGCGATAGTTATCGCTAACAACTGTATACAAATTGCCACACACATGTCATGAGTTCTCTGTATTTTCTCGTCGATTAGGCAACCCTTCATATCGCATATAACCCAACTTCGACGAGCTGCGGACAGTTAACCCCCGCAGGCGGACAAATTAAGTGTAATTATCTGGCAGTCGGATAAAAGAAAACCATGTGGGTCATTCAATCAATCCAATTCATGAATCATTCATTCGTCAAAAGTCGAGACAGAGAAAGGGAAAGTGATTTCTGGTTCAATTTGTATTTTTTGGGAAGTCAATAACTGGCATGTAAACTATGTCACGATATACGAGTACTTTAAGTTGCGCTCGCTTTGTAGTTTTGATATTTGAATAATGTATTAAAGCCTAACTAACTTGCATGCTACATCAACGTCAGGCCAAAAGGCACGCGTCACCTGGCCAGACAATCGAATTTCCAGAGAGAGAGAGAGAGAATGAAAAAGAGAGAGAGTGCAACAAATGAAACTCCAAGCCGAAGCTAGATGGATACAAATGGTGCGCATACACAAGTAGAGCGGGCATGGAACTTCCGAGTGCACTCTGTGACTCGAAGAAAGCATGGAGGAGTCTCCGTTTCAGCACAATTTGATTTAACTTGAGTTAAAATCAGCTGAGCAACCATTACCTAGATACGCTACGTGTATATGTGTGTGTGCTTATAGGACAGGGAAGACAAGTCGTAGGGCCATTCGAGTGGACTAACTGACCGCCTCCACATGCCACTTTATGTTATCCGGAAACATTTATCTCTTACACTGCCAATTGGATTTGTAATGTGAGCCGAGTCCGGGCCGGAGAGAAAATGACAGGATAACAGTGTAATGAGTAGGACACTCAAACTCAAACGTTGAATGTGATTCGCATGAAACGAAGTGCGCTTCAGCTGAAATGGCACACATAGCTTAGGTTATGTCGAAGAAAATTGAGGTTAGGAGAAGTACGTACAATATATAAACTGGTAGTCCTATGATTATTTGTAATAGAATCGGACAAGCACGTGAGGAGAGCTAGTTGCGTGTTTGAGACTATTATATACCCTAGAAGGTTTTTAATAGTATAAAGGACTCTTGCAATTAGAGGTTATGTTTATACTCTTGCAGAGGGCCCCGAAAAGTATACTCGTATATATTCTAAATCACAATCACCAGGGAAGTCGAGCTAGCCCTGTTCGCTCTACAAGCTCTTGTAAATTTTCAGAAAATGTTAGACAAACTTCATGACTTTCATGAGGTGTCCCTTCACTTGACAGTATATAATGGAGCAGATTATCGCACTTAAGGTGAGTTTACTCGCATGCTAGTAGAGCATCGTATCGTGTGCCTGGCAATAGCCGAGTGACACTCCTCATTTCCATTACGACAGCCCGAAGGGTGCTTTACTGCACTGCACTGCAATGCACAAGGCACAGCACAGCAGTGTGGCATGTACGGAGTTCATGCAAAATCCGGACGAGAGTCCAAATGGCCCACAAAGCTCACCGGCTGCAGGATGGGCGAACTGAGATGCATCGATGGCGGCGTAAGGACAATTGAAGTGCAGACGCCCGAACGGGCTGGGCACAGAATTGGGAAGCACTCAGTTAAATTGTCCGACAGAGAGACGTAGAGGGAAACGGAGAGAGAGAGGGAGAAAGAGGGAGCGCAAAGTGCTTGCCATGTTCATAGATAACCAAGGAGTGCAAGGATAACGACGCGTCAGGACTTGGCTGGCCGTAAAAGCGCGGAAGTGTGCGAAAAATGGTGCACAAGGCGAAGCGAAAGTGCCGACGAAGACGAAGTGAAATATTGAAATACAATTGGTTTAGGGTACCGCGTCACGACGGCGGCAGCAGCACTTTAAGAATGAGCGTAGAAGCCCAAAGACATTGTGGTCGGAGGACTTGTCAGCGACAGCGATGGCTCAAACTCAAGAGTGCAAATCCTTTTCCCGCGACTACAAACAAAGCAAGCGCTGCAGGTTGTCCCCATGTCAATCAACGCCTTGGGTTTGTCATTGAGTGGGACACGTCTCTGGCAAGTTTCCTGCCGAGCTAAAGTTCAGCTACCACAAACAAGGCGACACATGACACGTACTCAACGCGACTTGCCAGCTCCGTTCAGGTTCCTGCCTGGAGTTGGGATTATTTTTAGTTTTCCTTTAGCTGCTTCTCCTACTCCACCAGCTCTACTGCTGCTCTACACTGTTCTTGCTCCGTTTTCGACAGTGTTTTAAAGTTTAAAGCTCTTTTGTGGCATATTTGCATATTAAGTGGCCTGCGTAGTGTCAAGAAACAGGTAGAGAGCGGGCACACAACGTGTGTTGGGAGTGGGATAGGTGTGGAGTGGTCTCTCCTTCCCAAGGCCAACGCAGGTGTTGCTGTTGTTAGTTTACGTAGGCTTATTGTTGAGCCCGAAACCGTTGTGCCAACTTGCAAAATGTCAAAAATCACTGCCAGCTCGCCGCACTCTCTGTGCACGGATTACGGCTCTTTGTGTGTGTGTGTGCGTGTGTGTGTGTGCCTGGGTTATTGTGTGTGACTATACGCCCACGTCTGAATGTCTGTTAAGACTTTAAAAGCCTCCGTGCAAAACAAGTCAACAAGCTGAAAACTCAAACTCAAATTACCATAGATAAAAGGATTTTCTGAATTTAATTTCTAGTGCGAGGAACATCGACACAAAAGCTTTACATATTATAATACTCGGTTAGCATACAGACACATACACATTAAAGACAATCATATACATATATCACTAGATAATGTCCACACAGTTTAAAATCTCTCGAGCGCATCGATCCTGAGTATTTCATTTCGCAAAAATAACTATTCAATATAGTTAACTACGAGTGGATTATAATTATTCCAGTATTCCCCCAGGATCCTCCTTAGTTTCCCTTCATGAACTCTTCCACCTCAACACTGATCGTTCTGGAGAGCATCTCTGAGGGATTAGAGCAGCCATTGACCACATCCTCAACACAAGCCCGCACCGATATGCGATAGTATTGATCGGGTTTCAGTTTTGTTAGTTTATAATAATGCTGAGTTCCAGGTAGAGTGATGCCACTAAGTTCCTCCTCTGCCACGCACTTCTGCTCCAGTTGGTACCCCACCGAGGCATGGGAATCATTGCACTTAGGCAAAGCGTGGGTAATATTGAAAGCCTCTTTGTTTGCATCCTGAGTTTTACGCACTTTGTCTTCCCTCAGTTGTCGAAAGTGTTCGTATTGTTTGGCTGCTTCTTCATTGCTGATTGTCTTATTTTCCAGCTTCAAATTGCCAACTGTGGGTGGTGCAACGGAGGATGTTGCAGCTGCGGGTGTTGCAGCTGTGGTTGTTGCAGGTGGTGCAGCTGTTGTTGTGGTAGTTGTTGTTGTAGTAGTTGTTGTGGTTGTTGTACTAGTTGTTGTTGATGACTCACAAGAATCATTTAAAGAGTTATCATTCATAAGATCTTCGATTTCTTGAACTCGTCCGAACTTTTCCACTTTTTTCACTGGTTGTTTGCGTCTGCAACGATCGAAAATTTCTTAATAAATGTAAAAAACAATGTGAAGTTCTACTTACGAAACATATATAAGATCTGGCAAAGCATCCTCATAGGTTATCTGCTCCTTGTTGTAGAAGTTCTCATCCTCTGGCTGCGGTCCCGAGTAGTAAGGCACCAGATCATTGCAAACACAATCGAAATCACTGTTGTTGCCCACCCTGAAGGAGCCATAATTCTTGCCCAACTTCTCCACCTCGGTCAGGTTGTGCAACTCGTAGTTTATAATATATTTACTTATGGCGCCATTGGGACGACGCGGTGGCCACCAGTGCACAGTCTAAACAAAAACCAATCAGCTTGAGTCTAATAATATTCCAACTAAACCTTTTACTTACGATTTCTGTGCTGAGTTGAGATCTGCCAAAGATTCTGCTTACTGGACTCGGCTTGCTGGGCTTGGTACGGAAGTAAAGTATCTTGGAGTAGGCATCCATCTGCATGTGATAGTCGGTACGTGTCAAGGTCTTCACAAAGAACGCGTACTGAGTAAAGGGCTTGAGATTGGAGATGACATGACGACGATTACGACTGGGTGAGACATCCATTAGCCAGCTGGAAAATAGACATCAACAATTGAAGTAGTGGCAATCTTTGTCGCTCCCTCTCTCGCTTCCTTACTTATCATGTCCACAGCCATGGCGTCCGTCGTAGCGCGTAACATTCTGCTGCGGCGCTTCCATATAGTGATACGAGTACCCGATCAGAGTTTCGATATCCTCACCATTCATATAGCCAACAACAATACGTGCCGCAGTCGAGTTGATATCCTCCACAACGGGCTCCAAGGTGTGAACAGCATCGCCACAAATCACACGTTCTCCATTGGAATTGGGCGATACATCTGCTATAGATATCTTACGCACACTCCTCAGACTTGGCTGCAGTTTCAATATCTTCTCGTAGCACAAGCGTGGATTGAGATGGAAGAAGATGGTGCCACGTTGCACTGCCACCTGACGATTGGTAGGCCAAATGTGCTCCAAATGGTAATTGTTGACTACATACAGCGAGTATCTGGGGAAGAACACTTTCAATCGTAGCAGGAACTTGATTTATATGTATAAGCAGCCTTACTTGTTCTCTATCAGCTCATCGCCGCGTATGGTATCCAACTGCTTGAGGAAGGTCAGGGACATCAAGGGGGCTGAATGTATTACCTTCAGATACCCTGTAATCTCTTTTAGATTATCCAGCGCTTGCTCCAGCTCTGTTACAATTTTTTCTGTAAGAGAAAGGAAAATATTTAAGTTATTTATGGGTTTATATGTTTAACGGTTCGGAATCATAATGAAAACGATTGCCTTAAGGCTTTGTACTATCGATAGTAGCTAATTTACCGTTCATCATTATCGATATGTATTAAATTTGCTATGAATACATTGTTAGAGGTGCAGAAACGTCGATATAACATTGATAAACATCAATGTTTTAAATGAAAAACCAGCGCAAACACCATTGTTTCTGCACCTCTATACATAATGCCTTCCCTACACACCTTTAATGTCCACCAACTCGATGATCAACGATCCATTAATGCTCACACAATCCTGCAACTGTTCCAGATCCGCAGCACGTTTGACATGATACACGCCCTTACACTCCAGTTGGCAATGCTGCAAGCCATTGGCATCCACGACGGGCTTATGATTATTGGGACACTGCTCGATGCAGTGGGAGCCACGAATTAGGGGAATCTGTTTGAGCTGGCGACATTCCATGGACGAGATGCACTTCCTTTTGTTCAGTTCAAAGCTGGCAATGCAACGATCCACACAGCGTCCGTTTCGTTCGAAATTGGCACAAAGTGTGCAGTTCTGGGCGGAGCAACCCGTCAGGCAACTGCGCTGACAGCAATTACCAATTGCATCGCAGCCAAGTTGACCACAGTTGGAGGGACAGCCCTTTGTGCGGGGTGGTGTGAAGTGTTTCTGGGCCGTGTGCATGTTCCAGCAATTTTTAGTACCATTCGAACGATAGGAATAATCGGCTGCAAGGCCATCGCAGACGGGACAATGATTGGGAGATTTGTTGTACTGAAAAAGGAGTTGATAAATTACTAAGAATATCAATATATTTAATATTCAATATATCGATAAAGTATATCTTAAAATCATCGATAAATTGTCATTTAGTCGTTTCAGGTATAAACATATCGATAGTAGGCAGATTTCTTGCAAAACAAATCGATACAGATACATAATATGAGAAAATTTGTTTGAGTTTCAGTTTTATATAAAATGTATCGATAGTTTTGACTGCGCTAACTTCCACAACATATATCGATAGTTTTCGATAGTTTCACCATATTAGTCACCTTTATAGAGAAGTGCTGTTTGGTGCTATTCCCCAGTAGATAAATCCAATCAACTGTCTCCGCAAAGCACAACATGGGATTACTCTCGATGCGAATGAATCCATCCTGAATGCGCAACAGCTCGACGAGTCCCAATTCCTTTAGATTCCGATTCTCATAGACTGTCAGTGCATATTGATCGAATAATAATTCTCGACCGCGTATTAGCCGGAGCTTGGGGAATATCAATTCCAAACTGAGCAAACCCGTGCAGCGATAGATCATCAGGTAGTCGGTGATTTCCATCACCTCGCTGCGCAATAACGTGAGATTTGCTGTGCCTGCGACATGAAGATTTGCAATTCGCACATGACCCACGATCAGGCTGCAGTTGCGCAGTTTGCTGAAATCACTGATTCTACGCAGTTCCATTGAGCCACAAATTGTCTCATTCTCCTCGGGCTGACTTGCAGCTGCTTGCAACCACAAGAAAATCAACAACTGCAGCAGCAACAAGCGCCACCACATGTTGCCTCTTTGGGACGCCAATTGAGAGCACTTGACCCGAGCGGCCCCTTTATCATTCGCGTACACTCGACACTCGCTTCCGTCTCCTACTCCTCTTGCTTTGTCTGTCCACAAATTCTATTGCTGGACAATTAGCGCCACGTTATAAATTGCCCACTTGAATGCCCAATGTCGCGTTTGATGTTCGATTCGAGACTGTGGCCTGTGACTATTTTTATACCCGGCTTCAGCTTCCGAGTCCCACTCTCGGAGACGTTTCGGTATCAACTGATTTGGCCCGGCGAAACAGAAACCGAAACCGAAGACGAAACAGAAACGTGCGAGCGAACGAACGTTCCATGAAAAGTGCGATTGAGTTCGATCTTTTCAATTAGCTCTGAGCCCTGCCTCCATTTTTGCTGATTATTGTTTTCTTTCTCAATTCGTATTCTCATTACACCAGCCGCAAATGGTTGGGTATACCTCGATTGCTGAGTGCGATGGAGAGTGTGCATATTTTATAGCGGGTGTAGAGCAGCCCAACTGAGTGCAGCTAAACAGAGGCTTCAACTAAAGGGGTTTGTCAGTTGGGGTTAAGTAAATTTGAGACAATTAATGCACTATAAAATATAAGTAGTTGTATTCTTGTCTTTATTAATAATAATAATAATAAACGACTAATTTAACCTCTAATAATAATAACTAAATCAATCAAAACTAATTCAATAATTAAAGTTTTCTACACTGTATTTATTTTATTTTATATATTTATTTATCCAATGCGATACTCATTACTCAATAGTTGAAAGTTATAATGAATAGGAGCTGCACCATTTAATTTAACTATAATCTATTATCTATTTAACTACAATCTATTCCATTGTCTTACATGCAATCCCCTCTCAAAACTCTTTGCTCACCCGCCACTGTTGAAGTTCGACTCATCTCGCGTTCGCTCAATTATTTTCGGCAACTGTTCTCCTCCGCTCTCTCACGACCTCTCTCTTTCTCTGTCTCCCTCACTCTCACTTGTCTTCTACTCACGCATTCTTTGTCTTCGGCTTGCACTTCCTTTTCGGACAGCAGCAGTCAAAACACTTGTGGCTCTCCGACAAGTCCCGTACCGGATCGCCCTCGAGGCGACCTTGCAATGACTGTGCAAACCTGTTCGCAGCGCAGTCGCAGCAGCCTCCTTTGCACTTTTTGCTTTCGCTTTGTTCGCTTACTCTCAACTCTTTTATTTTCTCTTTCTTCCTCTTTTTGTGGAGATGTTGCCCCAGCTGATAAGAAAAATGCGCCGGTGCGCAGAAATTAAGTTGCAGCGGCGAACAATTCAATTAGAACGAAGGGCACTAGAAAACTAATTGAGAGAGGAAAAGCAACAAAGAGAGAGAGAGAGCTAGACAAAGGCAAACTGCGGCGAAGTTGTGCAAATAAAGAGACCAATTGGCGGTCAATTTGTACACACAAAGAGTACAAAATGAACGAAAGCGCAGTGCGGAAATTAAATGTGAAGGTCAACGAAATGCAATTAAATAATCGAATACGTGAGAGGAATAGTAAATAAAGTGTAGCAAATTGACTGCCGAAAATAGAAAACAAAGAGATCAAACAGTTATTTGGCAGTTAATATAAACAGAAAATAATTAAATAATATTTATTAGAGATTTGACAAACAACGCAACATTATCCCTAATCAGTGAAAGCCTTTTTATTTCAAACTTTACTGCGACTTATAAAATTGGAAAATATTTTAACTCTATTTCAATTCACTTCGACAGTAACACACTCACACACACATACACACACTCTCATTCATATGTAATTTACGTGTGAAAAAGCCGAAAGTGATATGACAAATTTGCGGCAAGCGCAGCTCAACCAACAGCGCGCCACAGCTCACCGCACCACACCACACCGCACCGCAGCAGGCATATTCACCACTGGCACTCATTCACACACTCACCTACACACACACTGTCACACTCTCACTCCGCAAATAAGTATCCCGACTCAACTCATTCATTTGCAGCTGGCAGCAGCGGGCAACTCACAGTGGACAGAAACCAATAAAGTGGCATTAATTAATAACAAAATGCAGAAATTTGAAATTTCCTTTATATGCCAAAAATATATTCTGTCTTGGCTTTATACAGATCGGACGAGTATGTTATCTCTTGTGCCTTGCATATAACTTTTTATTTTACCATAGTAACAACAATATCCGACAACCAAATTGTGCTGCAAATTTTGTGTTTATTGTAGTTTTTGGTTAAAAGGAGTGTTCCATTAAGTTAAATTAATTAACTTAAATTTTACTCAACGACATCTAATAGCTTAAACTTAATTATAAAGTTAAGAAATTTGTAAGACTACCTAGAATTTGGAATCAGTTTTGTCCAACTCAGCTTTGTAACCATTTCAAACGATCACAGTGATTAAAATGCTAAGAAAATTCAGCTCAGATTGTCACTTTACCTTATTTACATTTTGAACTAAGTTTCGTTCGATCGACCCACTGTGCTTCGGCGCGCCTGAATCAATTTTTCGATGAACATTTGTGGGCTGCGCTGATGAGGAGCACAAATTGAATGCAGCATTCTTTCGGGCGGTGTGTCAAACTACAACTTGCGCTGTAGGTGTGCCCGAGAGTGTGTGTGCCAGTGCGAGTGTGCCAGTGTGTGTATAGTGTATGTGCGCCAATTATTGAATATGTCAGCTATAACGACTCGAATGGACTCGGCATTACATGGCCGCACACGGGGCACACGGACGCAGGCACGGCCACGACGAGCACAGGGCATAATCCACTGGCAAACCCAACTGGGAGACACCGCCGGCATCATCAACGTTGTCGTCGACAGAGTCGGAGGCGGCCATAGCGTTGGCGATGGCGATGGAAACTGCGGCGGCGACGGCAAACACGTAACGGCATTTTGTGGCGCGTGATAGGAATCTATAGCAGTTCGAGCTGCTGCCGCAAAACGTGTGCATATGCCTACACACATACTTATAGTAACTACACTCACACACACACACACACATACACACACTCTCTCTTATACACTGGCACACTCTGGTGTTCCCCAAGGCGCTCCATAAGTCAGCCAGTTCCCACGCACGTCGCTGCATTTAAGTGCCAAATTAGAGACGCGGATGCGGACGCGAAACGCGGCGTGCGACTCGCCCGGCAACTGCACTTGGCAAATCAGCTATAAATCAGCCATAAAGCGCATCTCCTGCAATTTATGGCTTGACAATTCAAAGAACTCCTGTCTCACATATGTTGCGCCCATTATTAAGCACTTGCCGCGCCGACACTGCGCCAAACTAATTGAGTTTCCATCCCAAAATGTTCACTGATAAACTGCAGCGGCAGCTGAGGAGACAGTGGCAGCAGCAGAGGCAATGGGAGTGGCAGCGGCAGTGGCAGGAGAAGAGGCAGTGATAGCAGTAGGGGCAGTGGCAGCAACAGAGACAGCGGGAACAACTTCCTCATCCACATGGTAAGCGGCACCCTGTCCATGCTGTGCACTCGTCTGTTATGACAGCACCAAATTTGACTGATGTGACACCTAGCGAGAGCTGACAGCGACAGCCAGGGTTGTCCCGCTGCCAGGGTTGCAGGCAGTCATACATATATAGATGGAGCTGCAGCTCTAATGAGGCAACAGAATGACGTCAACTGATGCAATGTGACACAATTTGAAAATCTAAGTAACCTCACTTGAAAATGTTAAGAAAAGAAGAAATAGAAAATGCTTTCTTTGAACCACGAGAACTACATGAGCAGAAAGAAAGGGAATATTAAAATAAAAAAATAAATAAAAATAAAAATAAATAAAATATAAAATTGAATAAAAATAAAATTCCCCTGGAACCATGCAAACAAATTTTAAAGAGCAAATTAAATATATGTAATTGTAAAAATCTAAAGAGCATTCTGTAAGAAATGTACTTTCGATAGTTAACTTTAATTTTAGTCTATGCATCTGTATTACTATGTATATGTATGCGTATAGGAACTATCTTTGCAAATTATGTTGCTTAAATTGGGAGACTCCAGGCTAATCACATACAAGTGTGTTCTTGTAGTGTGTTCTTCTTATTCATAATCTCTTTGGATGTTCCTTCACATAATGTCTGTATTCTAGAGAAAAAACTAATAGTATTGTAGTATGTAGTATAATGCCGTGTGTAGTATATATAGAAGTTGTATTTTAGCAGCTGTACAAAACCTTGAATACAGTGAAATAATGTGTAACTATATCGTTTAGTTGTCGTTGTCAATCATTTATCAACTTCGACATCTTATGCATATCAAATGTAATGGAAATTAAATTCCAATTTCAATTTCAGAACCAAAATCGAAGGTTCTCTTGTTTAACATTTGCGTGTGTCGAGTGCAGTTGCCTTTGAGGCACCGACCACCAAATGTGTATGTGGTTTCTATACACACACACACACACACAATCCTCCCACACGCACAGTCCTGCACACCACAATAACACTCACACATTTGTTTACATAAGCTTAACGGAGGCATGAAAACAAAAGCCAAAGATCTATAAATAGCAAACTTTATTTACTTGCGTGTCGTGTTGAGGCGTTTCCCAATCCGATTCTATTTATGGAACCTTTCAGTTGCTCTCTCTCTCCCATTGTAAACTTATTTATATTCGCTAAAGTGGCAATTATCTGAAATTGGAATAAATTAAGATTCTTATTGAAAATACTTTTAGATGCGATTACTGTAAGCACGCATTGTTGATGGGAACTTTGCGGAAGTTGAACATATGACAATAAATAAATAAATACAATTTTATTTTATTCATATTATATTTGTCCGTATATCCATATTTATATTTAGGGATACTTATATTGAAGTGTTATATGATGTACATTTGAATAATGTTTAATTCTTAATTTTGCTCAACTTTATCTCAACTTTTCTTTAACATTGAGTTCTTATTTTCCTGGAAACATGCGACACATCTTTATAGAAATAAACACACATGAAAGGTTACAAATATCTGCAATGTATAATGCTTGAAAATATCGATTGCAAATCTAGATTTCCTTATAATGAAAGTACTATATATAAAATACTCCATCAATTGCTAATGGCACTTGAAATGTTTTTTTAAAACTTTAATGTGATTTCTGCAGAAACTTACGAGACACTTTTAATGGCCAATTAAAGCGTATAAAGTTTTTTTGTGCGCCATTTAAATAAAGATTTTTCCTGGTTTGTTGTTGCTGTCGTGCAATTCTTATTGTTGTTCTTGTTGTTGTTTTCACTCTCGTGCGCTGTCAACGCAACTGACAAAACGCGTTGCATATTTTACGGCTGTGCACGCATTAAGCCATTGCTGGAGCTGAAGCCAAGCTGGAGCCAAGCCGGAGCTGAAGCTGCCTGCCGGGCTGGCTGACTGCCCTCGCCAGCCATAACGACCACCCGCAACTACGCTCCACCCTTTGCATTACGCACACGCCATGTCGTCGCACACACACACACACACAGAGTCTCTCTCTCAGTGAAATCTTGAAGTTTATGCAAAAGGTGCGCAATGCTGCCATTTGCTTACGCTGCCTTGGCTCTCTATTTTTATTTCAATATAAATTGTGCCCGCTGCTCGCCAGCTGCCAACCGCCGCTCACCTGCAGACCTCCAGCTGCCTCTACCTCTGCCTCTGGCTCTGCTAGTGCTTTCACTTCTTCTTCTTCTTACCTGCTTTCTTTCTTTCCACGTGCATTCTTTGCCATCCCTTTTATCATGCAATGCAAATCGTTTCGGCGTCGGGTTAAGCATTTTTTCTGCATTTTTCTGCCAGTCGCCTTTTGTTGCTTAAGCATGTAATTTATACGTGTATGTGTGTGTCTCTGTGTGTGTGTGTGTCGAGGGGTATATTTCCATTTATATGCGCGTACGTGGAAAGGGCGCTTTGCATGTCCTGGCACAACAATTTGCATATGCTGCCCGCGTATGGGAAAAAAGGTAGGTAAAAATTTTCTATTAGCCTCACATAAAGCTTAATTTATTGGCTCAGAACTTGGACTTTCGTAGGAAATTGCAATCAGCTACGTAACCCTTGAAGCCTGTAGTGTGAAGGCTTGACCACGACTCTCCTTACCCACTCCCTTCTCCTACGCCATCCATTTCTTCCTTTCGTCCCTTATGAAATTTGATATCAAAGCGAATTAATAATGCAAAAAGGTTTTCGCCGCTTTGCCGGAATTTTCACTTTGCGTGCAATGTTGGAATGTTCGCTGCCACGCCCCCCTGCACGCCCACACTGTGCCAAATAATGAGTGAAAATATTTCAAAAGGCTTAACCAGGCATAAAGCGGCTGGCAGACACGCTGCCAGACGAGCGCCTGTCCGCCTGCATGGCCAAAGTTTTCTGCGACTCAATCGAAAAGCTGCGGGAACAACAACAACAACAACAAGAACGAGTAGAAGAAAAAGCCAAGCGAAATATTAAAATCAAATTAAAGTCATTATTAAATCTGGTCGCTGGTTGCAAACAATGCGTGGCACGCTCGGCACTGAGGCTCGCGCTCTTTGCCGCTTTGTGGCGTGTTGATGGCCAAATTAATTGCATATCAGATGCTGCGCTAAGATTCTGCATACGAAACCGAATCATGCCGAACCAAACCGCTGACTCGACACAGGAGAAGGAGGAGGGGCAGGGTTACCCGCCTTGCTACGCTTTGTTGTTGTGCCTTTATTGTGCTTGCGCACTTGACTGAGCAGGCGAAGTTTGCTGTCGCCGGAGTGCCCGCGAGGAGAGGGGGAGCAGTTAGAAGGGGGCTTACCAGTATGGTGGGTATTGTTAGACACCCTCTCCCCCCTCCAATCTCCTCTCTCTCCCTTTCTCTAATCTTGCTGCTGCTATTAATTGCATGGCGGGCGCAGCTTACTGCCAGCCAGGGTTGCCAGCGCGTTTAAAGCATAAATTTATAATCATTTTGTAGTTGTGTTGCTGCTGCCGCTGCTGCTGCGGCTGCTGCTGCGACTTATCTCGTCTGATTTATGCAAAAACTTTGCACAAGCCGCAGTCTATAAAATAAACCCATTATGCGAACTCAAATTGGGAGCACATATTCCAGCTAGCGTATCCATTTAGTTGCTTTAATACTTTGCATACACAAGATAACATATGCCTTTTAATTGCCCTGCTAGAGTTGCTCACTGGTACATTTTTGACGGATTTTAAGTGCTCTGCAAGACTGCGAACTTTAGGTCAATCAGATCTTTAAGGGGATTCATTTAGTTGAATCTTTCTTGTTTATTTAATTGAATTATTGTAGAAAGAAAGAAAGAATTGACAGAAAATGACTTTGGTAAACCTTTTTAACTATTTTCGAAAGGTTTTCTTCTTTTTTAAATCATTAATACTGAACAAAGTTTTCCCAATCAGCTAAGAAAAGATTCCCAGTATTAACAATTAATAAAAATACTGTTTAATTTAAAGCCTCAAAATATGTGAGTGACAACTGCGTGAAGTAATAAAAATCCATAACAAAAAACATAAAATGCAAACTCTAATCATTAAAGAAAGCCTCAAAAAATAAATCCATAGAAGAAAATCAAATTTGTTCATTTCTCAAATGTTGTTTACATCCAAAGTTGCTCATTTCTAAGCCACAACAATGATAATTTGCGCACGTGTTGTGGAATTTAAATAATACTGAAAAATTCGATGAGAAATGACAATGCTGGCACTTACTAGCACTAAGTTCCTTGTGGCAAGTACAGTGGGTGAGAAGGAGACGAGAGGAGGTGCTCGCAAATATTCCTAGAAGCGCGCACAAGAAGCGACCGTAAACAAAAGCACACCTCAAATTTGTTAAGATTAGCACACAATTCGCACACAGTCAACGCCATCGCCATCGCCAGAGCTACATCAGCTCCATTGCTCCATCGCTCCATCGCCATTGACAGCGTGGCCAGGAGAGGACGCAGTCGTCTGTTTAATCTAATGGCTGCCGGCTGCCATAGCAGCCTGACAAACATTGACATTTTCTGTTATGTAATCAGACGCCCCAAGGTATGCAACAGAAAACCCCTACAAAAAAACCAAAAAAAAACAAGAAAAACAACGCACAAGAAAGGAAGAAACGTGCGTCCCAAAACTGGCTACGGCAAAGGAACGCAATAAATTGTCGCATAAAAATTGATGTTTTATTTCCAGGTGCGCAGCGCGTTCTTATTTTCCTCTTCTCTTGTTCTTCTGCTTCGCTTTGTTGTTGTTCTTTTTGTTGTTGTTGTTATTGTTGTTGCTTGATACAAAGCGTGCATAGAAAACGCAAATTCCTGCGGTTAGCCGAGAAACCGCCAGACGCACAACAAGCTAAAGACCAGAGGAACCACTAGAAGATGAATCTTCTATAGGTTTAGGGTGTATGCGACTTGGTTATATCCTAGAATTAGTAGGCAAATTTACATGGAGGAAAATTTTTAAAGATTGAACAGATTTCTTCTACAACTTCTTTCTTCTTCTTTTTATGATTTGGCTGCAATCTGTTTTCTAGTTTGATCCCGTTTCTTAAACTCATAAACTGAATTAATACTTTATTTACTATAAATACTGTTAGTATTATTATATCAAATGATACACTACTAACATTTTAAAGTCAAACACACTGCAATTCTTTTCTCTTCTTAGCTTATTCCTTCTGCCAAGCTGCACAGGCCCCTATTATATTTACATGCTTTATTTTGAGCTGAGAAGCTCTGATAGACCCCCAAGCTGTCTGTAATGAAGTACTTAATCAGCCCTCGGGGCGATGACATTTCTCGAGTAGGACAAATCAAGTAATCATTGTCTTCGACTTGGTCAGGAATCTAGTCAATGTGTGCTGCATGATTATGAGAGAAAGATTGCCACGCTGAGATGGCCTGCAGACAGATGCTTTGACTGGGCATTTAGCTGAGCCATTTGTATTGGAACTGACACACACACACACAGACACATATGCGGAATGCCACACTGAGCAGCAATGAAAGTTTCATGCCGCAGCTGGCAAATTAATATTTGCCACGTGTAACGCGGCGTATGCGTAACCTTAACCGAGGGCCAAATGGCAAATGAAAAATGCCAAATAATCCATTACACACCTCGCTGAGCAGCGCTACCATGCTCTACGCCTCCACTTCTCCCATGCCACGCCCTCTTTGCGCCCAGCTTCAGGCAGCTATACTGACAAGTGGCTATTAGCATCAGAATTTGAGGCAACAAACAGCAAATGTATCTCGGCCTGGTTAACAAACCTGTTGTTAACCAATTGTTGAGTGTCAGTGTATGTGTGCATGTGTGTGCGTGTTTGTGTGTGTGTGCGTGTGTGGCGCATTCGTCAAAAGCTGCCACCAGCTGCTATGCGATTTCAGTTGCGAATTATACATACGTGTTCTGCTCAGGTTTTGTCTGGAGAGTTTCAAATTATTTGCCAAAAACTTTCTCTGGAAAATTTGTTAAAAGTTTTTTTTAAGTAAGCCCAAATCCCAAAATCATTTCTGAAATGTTCCAAATGCATTTGAAATGGCAGATCTGTTAAGGTGGGGTTATAATATTTTCTTATATATAAAAAAGTTTCCGTTATGTTGAATGAAAAATAAAATATATGATAAAATATTCTAAAATGTTGTCGAAACTCTTTTTTTCAGTTAAGTAACTCCCAATTAGGTGTATAACAGATTAGTGTATAATAATATATGCAATTATAACAGTAACGATTTACTGATGATATTTCCTTATACTCGTCGTTGTATAACAGTTTAATCCAGAACATTCATAGCATTAAACTTCACAATACTAGTAATATTTAACAAACAACATAGTTGAAGATGTCTTAAAGGTCAGCGTACAACAGTTAACTATATAACAGATTACTATATAACATTTCAGAGTATTTTATATAATACTCTCAACAATTAAGTTAATAAATCATTGATGATACTTCACTTTTTCTTGTATAACAGTTTTCAATTGCAACCCTAATATATCAAACAGCAACACTGTCTAGATTATGAAGAGGAAGATAAAGGCAACCCTAGAATTTCTATGTACAACAACGACTGTCTGTCTCTGTCCATTTCTCTGTCTCACTCCATGTCTCCATCACTGTCTCCCTATCTCGCTGTCTCTGTCTGAGTCTTTAGCAATTTCTCTGTTTTGGTTGCGGTGTCTGTCTCTGCTCTGTGGCCTCATCAAGCGTAACCCGCAGGCGGCTCAAGCTTTGCTGAGCAAGGCAGAGCAACGAGATAGCGCGCCGGAAATTTGAGCAATGCAGCTAAATTGCGTTTAACCAAGCAAACCCCTGAGCAGACATCGAGAACACTGAGATGAGTCGAGCCGAGAACACTGAGCACTGAGAACTGTCGACAGAGAAAGCGCTGCCCACCTCAACTGAAGACAAACTGCGCGTTGAAAACATAAATTCTTGATTGCAATAGACGACAACGTTGACGACGCCGACGAGGACGTTGACGTTGACTGCGACGCTGACGCTGGCGTCGTTGTGCTCATCGTTGTCAGCGACAGCGACAGCGACGTCGTCATCATTTTGATGTCGCCTCATGAACTTGTGCCATATTTCACTTAAGGGTAGCCAGCCTTTCGAAAGGGCTCAGCCACGCCCCGAACAAGGGGCAGACGAACAGAGGAGCGACGCAGCAGCAGCAGTTAAATTGCGTCCGAAACGTAACAAAAGGAACACGTGACATCTGCGGCACATAAATAAGGCAGCATTGTGAATTATTACGCGTCATCATCAGCGACAACTTCACGGGAAGGTCAAAGGGCCGAGGAACGGAACCGAAAGACGATGAGGACGAGCAGTATCCGAAGATGCGACACCTTTCGAGCATTCGCGAACCTCCCGCACACCTGTTCGTCTCAAATCACAAGGGAAACCCTTGGCGTCTCTTCTCCTCCATTTCCCTTTGCCCACTTCTCGCTCCACGGAGCATGCTCAACGAGGCTTTGCCTACTTCGGGGCACTTAAGATTCAATTAAAACTTGTGTCTTTCGATTTCAATTGGCAACTCGCCGCCATTAGGGCTTAATATCAGCGATATTTTAGTATAATTACCCGTAGTCAAAATTTACTTGACGTGAAACTGGGGAATACGGTTATTGCTGTCATTTATGCGGCAGATTAAACACAAATCCCTGAGACAGTTTAAGCTTTTGGCTATGAAAATTTCACTGCCAATCTCTAGTTGTGCATTTTAGTGAGCATATTTGATTTGGTTTCGAGATATTTATTCTCTGAATTCTGTTACTATATGGTTTGTATATTGGAATCATATTTACCAGTGTGTTTTTACCAATGTGTATTTCTTTTCACACAGTTTTCAAATTTTATACCCATAATTTTTTAGTTCTTCAAAGCAAGCTGGGAACTTACGTTCGAGTGTTTTTGACTCTGATATACCTGCCTTTTATGTTTAGCATTTTTTGTGTTGCATACTTTCAGGGAGGGGCTTGGAAATCAGTGCATGTTTAGAATTTTTTGAATAACTCCTATATTATTTGTTCGATCGCAACAAATTTTTGTAGAAGCATTAAAATTGCACTAAGAATTTGCTTTGTATCACGAGGCCAGAAGTGGGCGTGCCCAAAAGCTAAAATAAACTTAATCTACCTGAAATAATAACACATATTGATAACAAATTTGGTAGCTCTAGCTATTATAGTCTCTGAGATCTGGATTTTTATACAAACAGACAGACACACAGAGAGACAGACGGATAGCCGGACCGACGGACATGGATATATCGACTTGGCTGTTGATGCTGATTCAGAATAAGTATAGCTTTTGTAGAAACAAAGCTATAACACCCTTCTCCCTACGCATAGCGGGTATAAAACTACAGATAAATTCACAAACATTTCTGACTAATTTTCGTTCTCAAACAACATATCGTATAAGCAAAGCAAAGACTGTAAGCAATATTTGAAATTCTGCAAATTCAAGTCATGCAAGTAAGGGCATTTGTATGTTATTTTGGGTATACTCGACATTCCGAATGCTCTTGAACTTAGAAACAGTATTTAAATTTGTTAACTGTAACCCTGTATTCACATGCATTTAACCTTAATTATACCCTGTAATTAACAGTATATAATTTTATATTGCAGTCAAATTATCATTTATTTCTTCACAATCTTTTCTGCTCTTCCTCGGCTGTTTGCCATTACAGGGTATTTATGTAATATACATGCATGCTGCATATAGGTATTTCAGCTACGGCTTCGCCATTATTGTAAATGTCTGGCAGCAATTGAAGAGGCAGAAATTTTGTATTCCTTGAGCTCACAATACATTTGGCTGCCGATTTCTCTCTCGATTTCTGTCTTTGATTGCAGCTGACCTACTTGCCGCCTGATTACCCAACCGCACACACACACTCACACACACATAGGGATAGAGTGAGTGAGAGCAGGGAGAGGAAGAGGGAGAGAGCTCTCTCTGTAGCATACTTTGCATAACTCGGGGCACATTCCGCATTCTTCGCCTGCAAATAACTTTGCATATTTGGTGGCGCCTTTGCCGCGTGCCTTGATTTATGCAAAGTTTGCGCCGCGCCACCACAGCAGCTACTTCGATTAATTACCAAAAGAGCTTTCACATATGACTGCCCCACTCCCCACTCCACTCCTAGACTCTCCCTGTATACCCATCTTTAAGTAACACTCAAAGTATCACATTCATTTGTTGCGCGCTCTTTAAAACTTTTGTTTGCCTTGCGAGTTTAGTTTTAATCGCATTACTTGTCTCGTCGCAGTTACCCCTCTTATCCCCCCTGCTCCTCTACTCCACTCCTCCCCCCACTGTCTACTCTTCTAAGCTGTTTCATGTGTGGCAGCTTTGAATGCAAATTTTGTCACTTCCCTTGGATATGATAAGCATAATGATATGCCGCATATTTCATTAGATCGCGACGCAGCTTCAGCAGCAGCCTCAGCCCGGTGGCATATGGCGCATGCATAGTAGATGAGAAAAAAGAAGTAGCTTAGGTCTGACTTTATTAGACGTTTATAAGACAGTTTATTAAATTTGAGTTTTCAATTTTCGCACGCTCAATTTTCGTTGACATATTAAAGTGAAATTTATGTAAATAAATGAGAAAATGAATTCGTGCAACTATTTTATTATTTGTTGCAAAACTAGCTGCAAAGGTGTGTGCACAGTATTGTATTACAAACATATATAATATATAATATATTTCGAATAATTTTCACTTTAAAACATAAATGACGCTTTGCCTTTTAGATATTTATTATGCATTTGTGTATAATATGCTTTGTAATTCGTTTGTGCATAATATGCTTCGTAATTCTTTCTAAAATTTAACTGACTAACCCTTCCCTCTCTTTACCTTTCCTGTGCCTCTCTTTTCACCTCCCTCCCTCCCTCTTTCAGATATGCACAAACATTGCATTTCATTCCATTTTGTGATTTTCCCCCGGATACTACTTTATTTATTTTCCTCCTTTTTCCTGTCTGTCTCTGCCTCTGCCTCTGCCTCTCTCTGTTTCTCCCTCTGACTCTGTCTCCTCACCTCTCTCTCCCTCTCTCTCTCTCTCTGCCGCATTTTTACTTACCTGTACTTTTGGCTAGCGTAAGCAGATCTCAAAATCAAGTCAAGCGCGCAGCGAAGCTGTCAACCGCACGAATACGCCAGGGAGGCGGGGCTGTCAGGAGGGTCAGGAGGCGGTTAAAGTTGGGATTGGAAATGCAACTGCAGGAGGAAGGGGGAAGGCGGTTGCGGGTTTGGTGTAGTTGGAGTTAGCAGCAGCAGTTACCATTCAACAGACATGGCTAAGTATATGGAGCACATCCTAACTGCACCTGACGCATGGGCAAATACACTCGCACACACACACACGCACATACATTCAAAGGGGCCGCACATACACTGGCAATGGGGGAAACTACCCTTATGCATGGGGGTAGGGGAAAGGGGGAAGCATGCCTGTAGCTAATGCAGTTTACTTACGCTGAAATATTTGCTTTGCTGCATTTCTATTTTACAGAGAGAGATAGAGAGAGAGAGAGAGGGGGAAAGAGAGCAAGGTAGTGAGTGCCAGCGATAGTCAATTTTTATCAGTGCTGTTAAATTTGCATACAACATGACAGTTGACTTTCCAGCGTGACTGTGTTAGCCAAGATTATTTACCAAAGTGCAGTTGCAAATGACATTTTCCACAGCGATATTTCCTATTTTCCCGTTTCAATTAGCATCATTAGCAGACGGCGCGTGCCTAGAACTGCATTTTCAGTTCGCTACCGTACACGAACTGTCACACAGCACTGTCACCGGAACGACAATGGACAATGGGAGAGTTGGCATTGCCAAAAAATTAAGATAATTACGCAGAAGAGGCGACAGAGACGGAGACCGTTGCTGGCGATGTCAGGATCAGCCGCAAATTGCCGTCATCATTCTTGAAATACCTTTTGTTGTGCCAGGACTTATGAGAAAGGCCGAAATGTCATGTACAAAAGATAAAAAGGACACGGCGGCTAATGAAACGGCAGCAAAGCGTAATAAAAAATTGTCCAAAGCAAAGGCCAAAAAAGGATTGCAAGGCACATTTCCATTTTCCGCGCCCAACCCTTTCAACGTACCTCACACCCACTACCACCTCTCCGTCTGCACGCCCATTGTTATTGTTGTTGCTGTTCTGGTACAGTTGCCTTTTGTTGAATTGAAACAATTTGTCACTTTTGCCCAAGTTGCCTGTAGGCTTTGTCTCTTACAGCACAGCACGGCTGCGGGTGCGGGTGTGGGTGCGAGGCTGGTGGGGGCCGCACATTTGATAATGAAATAAATGAAGAGTAAAGTTACCATGGGGCGTAAATATGTATAAAATATATAGACATAATTGTATTGTTGCTTCGCTACAATAGAGCGAACAAGTGTTGCCCATTATTTATACATTTTTGCGTGGAGAGTGTGTGAGTTAAGCTGATGTTTGATATTCCAAATGAAAGCAATCACAATAGCAATTATTTATGTACAATTATTTTATTGTTGTGCCATCACTTGATTGCCGCTTTGCCATCTCTAGATCACTGCAATACAAACTAGCTAGTTGTCTCGTTTTCTCTTGCTTAACTTAGCATTAAGCTAAGTTTAGCAGAGTATGGCCACTCAAAAGCTGATTGATATCAGATCGTGTCAATTGTTCTAGATCACTGCAATGCAGGTTAGCTAGCTATCTCGTTCTAGCTTACTTAGCTTAGCATACTGTAGGGTGTAGAAACACAAAAGCTCATTGCTAGTGCGTTGTCAATTGTTCATCTACTGAAAGAAAATTTTAAACATAACTTTGGAATACCATAACTACGTGTAAATTAAAGTTATAAACATTATTTATAACTAATCTTTTTAATGCCTTCACCAAATGAAAGTTATAAACATTATTTAATATGTGTATAGTGCATTACTTGATTAACACAATTGCCCATCGAGCGAAAATCAATGCGCGTTAAATTTGATTTAAATGCCAATTTCATTTGCATAAGTTTTCGTGTGGCACATCACATTACGAGGCATAACAACACACATTACATTAATGCCAGATGGGCACTTGCCGCAAATGAAATCAATTTAAATCGCCTCGTCGACCCATTGAGGTAATCAAAAAGCGAAAAACCAATTCATTTTGCAAGCGACACGGTGAATCTTGCCACTGCCCCCGTCCCTGTCAAGCCAAATCTTCATCACGGCTTCAAACAACTTTGGCAAATGAAAGGCAACATTTAAACTTGAATACACACACACACACACACAGGCACACATGAATACACACGTTGGCAGGTTGTTGACGCACTTAACCCCGCCAGGTGAGAGCTGCTTTATGATAAGCCGAAGGATTCGAGGGTCAAGTGGCCGTTTGATCTGTTTGCCCCATTTCGATTTCGGACTACGGCAGTGTTGGCTCGAATCGGCCCAACAGGAAATAAATTCTCAACAGTGCTTTGTGCTCGACAGTCGCCGACGCTTGACCACCACGCCTGCCACGCCCACTACCATACATATAGAGGAGTATTTACTAGACTTGCGCCTGGCCAAAGACTGGCAAAATGTTTGCCTAAATGCGGTCACCTGACCAGGCTTATTGCAGTTTACCTTTCCTCAGCTGTCTGGCCATAAATTATGCGCTGCATAGGGTATACCGCCGTTGGGTAACTTCATTTATCATCATTCAAAGGAGGTGAAAAAGAAAGAGAGAGCGGAATATTATTCAAATATTTGTTGTAATTTCTTGTCCAGTTAAAAATGGTCACGCTATTTAAATATTAATAAAATAATAATAAACAACTTTTCTTCTACATCTCCAGAGTATTTGTACTTCGTCTAGGCCGTGCACAAACTTATATATGTACTATGTATATATGTCTACTTTTTGTATAGTTTATTTTCATGAAATTCAAGTACGAAGCAGAAGTTGCTTTTGTTATTGTGCATTGTAGTGTTCATGTCTGAGGAAACTCTTTCTCTGCGTCTGCCCTGCACCCCGCTCCCTCCCCCTCTCTTTCTCTCTCTTTCTTTCTCCTCTTCTCTCTTCACTTCAAATGCAACATTTCACCGGAAAGCAGCGGAAGGGCTTTTATATGCCGGGCTACTTCCGGTCTATAGAAATCTAAAGCAGTTGCCAGAGTTCTTGTTGTTGTTGTTGTTGTTGTTATTTTTGTTGCCCCAAGTGGCTGCATGGATGGATAGCTAACAGGCTGGCTGCCTAGCTGACTGACTGACTGGCTGCCTGCAGAAGGAGGCTTACAATGGCTGCGCCTATGCATATGCTGCAAAATTTTTGCGTGCTGCGTGCCCTTAAACTTGCCAAGTTCACTTCAGGGAAAAAAAGATTAAAGAATGGAAAATGTTCATCCAGCAATTGTGAATGTCGAGTTAATCAAAGCACGCACATTTGTAGAGTACACACAGGGTATGTGACAAAGTATATTAAGCAGAAAAGCAGCCTTTCTTTCTTTAAAATTAAATTCTGAAACAAAGTGTACACTGAATTTGTATTTAGCATGATGAAATAATACTCTATGGCTTAAAGTTAATCTTTAACTTCATGTTTATTAAGTATAAGTTACTGTAGCAACGTATAATATCTTTATCAACAACAACAATTATTAAATATGCCTCGCAAAGTGGTATACGAGCTTATTGATGAGAAGAAAATACGTGAAGTAATTTTGGAGATAATTATTTACATTATATTACTCATCTGCGCCAACGCACGTGGGTATCAGCATTCTATATATATTTCGTATATCGCATTTATATTTAGTTCCCTGCTATCACTACAGTTGGACACACTTGCACAACGCACGCGTACTACGACAACAAGAACATTGAAAATATTTTCGTTAAACATTCTGAAAAGAGATTGGAGAACGTTGTAACAATCGATGATATCTACAGTTATGTAATCGATAACTATTTACTGCTATTGACCAAAACTACGAAGAACGATGACCATTACGAAACATCGCATGTACATTTCAAGAACTTTGCTCTCTTCTTGGGACCCATGAGAGTACGACAGATAAGAGTGAAGCCCCTCTCTGCATGTCCTGCGGGAAGAATCCCCCATCTAAAGGACTTTGTATGCTATCCCAGATATTCCTCTACAGTTTCTTATCGTGGCACTTATCAGGGGTAAGTGGAAGAACAAGAATAAGCATTCGAAGCTTGCTTTCCTTATCGTTTCCAGCACTTTATATAATCAGGATACCACAGCCCTTTGGGCAACTGTTGAGGTCTACGAAGCTGGAGGATTCGGATTGAAGATACCATTCAATTACAACGATAGTGTCAAGTTCTTTCGCCAGCTGTACGATGCCAACTGGATTGATCGTGCTTCAAGAATTGTTGTAATCGAAACGAATTTCTATTTTGAATCTGATCATTCCTTCGAAGCGATCAAGTGAGTATCCCTTGATAGGAAACTCCACAATCTAAGAAATCTGTTTATTCGTGCTTGTTTCAGAGTTATCTTTGAAATTCTATCAACTGGCATAGTTATTCCTTCGATTTCATCGCATAAATTCTATATGGAAGGCTTCGCTCATCCGTTTAAAATGAAGTTTGTATTATGCCTCGTCTTCTATGCGATTGTTCTATACTATACGTATCAGGAAGTTTTTGAATTTCGTAGTAGAGGATTTAAGCATTATTTTAAACTGCCATTCAACTATCCGGACTTGGTCTTTCTAGTTGTAAAATCTTTGACTTTCTTTATGTCTTCCCTTTTTTTATAGACTTTCTTTCAGTGTGCTTACATCATATTGCTTCATAGCATATGGCACTTTTTCATGGTAGAAAGGATGACTAGACAGTTTGAGAATACTCCTCATGAATATATAAGCATTGATTTATTGACCCACGGCTGGCGTGTATATGAGATAAGTCTTGGGGTACTTTTCTTTACCCTCTGGCTTAAAAGTATCCGCTATATCTCGTTTCATAGCACACTCCAGCGAATTGCCATCACCATGAAAAGAGTAAGCTAGAACTTTAAATGAACTAACTATAGCCCTAAAGGATATTTTCCATATTCTCTCAAAATGACATGGTTTTATCTCCCTTTTCTTCCTTTCCTTCTCTATAGTTGACCAAACACATTGCTGGTTTCTTTTTGATTTTTACCGTGACAATTCTGGGACTCGGTCACATGGGAAAGGTCTTCTATGGCGAACGGTTAGTGGAATTTAGGACTGTTTTTTCATCAGTGAGCGCTGTGTTTCAACTGCTAATGGGCAACTTGAAATACGAGACATTGCATGAAGTTCACCCTAGAATATCTGCATTGTATCTCATTGCAATTATTTTTGGCATCTTTGGAATATTGTTGGTAAGTTGGTGCAGCAATTTGGATTGTTTGAAGTTCCTGTTCATGTTCATTTACAGGGTATATTTGTGGCCATATTCTTGATAAGCTACTC
The DNA here is from genome assembly GCA_018904595.1 of Zaprionus indianus. Taxonomy (NCBI): domain Eukaryota; kingdom Metazoa; phylum Arthropoda; class Insecta; order Diptera; family Drosophilidae; genus Zaprionus; species Zaprionus indianus. The sequence goes on from JAEIHA010000860.1 coordinate 6,917,436, forward strand.
CGAGGTTGAACGCAGTTTGATTGTCAGGGATAAGGAACTATTCAAACTACTCTATCAGGAATTTGTCAATATGATTTGTTTACGTCACCCCAAGACTAAAACGATATTTATCGATCAATTGACTGAGTTCATTGAAACAGAGAAACCGATGATGAGCAAAGAAACCCCGACAGGGGGGAAACCAATGAGGGATCTGCGAGAGGAGTTAGCACGGTAAGTTTTCGATATAATGGAATGTACTTATGCTCAAAACTTGTTCTATTTAACTCAGTATTATGGAGAGCACACTCCAAGTGGAAACAACTCTGGAAAATCTCGCGGATCTAATGCAGAAAATAAATGAAATACAAATTACTACTAAAAAATATAGGTAATGTATTTAAAAATACAATAATAAAAGAAATGTATAAGAATTATAATATAATACATATATAAAAAAGTAAGGATATATATTTAAAATTACAATAAAAATATAAAATATATTTATTTTCAGGCACCAATCAAGTAGAAACCACAACTAATTTGTATTTTTATCAAGTTTAATTTATAATTAATTATAATTTAAGTTGTTCTTTTTATCAAAATCAACCTACTTTAATGGAAAACCAAACGCACGAGTTCCCCACCAAGGTGGGTGTGTCCTGCGGGCGCCTTCTTAGATGTCTACGAACAGAGATAAAACGAAAAGTGAAATAAGTCAAGGGGAAAAAGCGCAGGTTAATGGATTTCTCTTGTGATATTCGACTCGGGAGTCGCTGACCCAACCTCACTTTCTGTATGCACTCACTAATATATGTATGTGTATGTTATACATATATACTATATATTTAGCCTTTATACGACTCTTATTTTATTCGTGCTGGATTTTTCAAGTGAAGAACTTGACATTTATTATAGACACGAGGGGTTGGGGGTAGGCGGGTACGAAGAGGGAATCTTTGGGGTGTGAGGGAGTCCCTTTCTCGGAGGGACAACAAACAACACATTACATTTAATTGAATGTTGCGGTTGTTGCTTGTCGCTTGTCGACACGACGACAACAGCAACAACAAAAACAACTGGGAGAACATTTCTTGGCCAAGGCTACGCGGAGGAGGCTTTTGTGTTTGCCGGGCACGCGCCTAAAGAAGAAGAGAAGAAGAACGGACGGGAACGGAACAGAAATTATAATGTAGTGTAAATATTTAATGATGATGTGACTTTAGATTATGTCGCCGTCACGTGGTCGCTGTTAAACGTGCTCACTGCTGCTCGCTGCTGCTGCTGCTGAGCCCGCAACTTGGCCAATTCAATGAACTGTAAATGCCGCTTGCCCCATTTCGCGCTCTCTCCTTTGTTTCGCTGTCCTTTCTTTCACGTGTAGCATGCAAAGCAAACGCATTGACGTAATAACCTATTTGGATATGTGTGGGTGTATGTGTGTGAGTGAGCTCGTGAGAAATCATTGAGCTGCAGACAGAGATAATAAAAACGTAATTTGCACTCGTCTTGGCATTTACTGCGCATAAAAACCTTCAGCAATACATATTCATCTTGTTTTAGTTGAGTTTGCCCATAAATAAATAATGAACAACGTAATTTATGTGTGTTCTGCTTATTTTAAATTGCGAAGTACACACGCGCACTGCACACTAGCGCCATCTGTCAGGAAATGCAGCGAACTCAACATGTTTCGTTAAGTAACAAAGCCGACAGCTTTTGGTAAGCGACAACAACGATTAATCGTATTCGCCATTTGACATTTCTACTCATATCGAATATATATCGATTAACGTGATTCACTCGATACCATATGATAGAGAAAATGTACGTCATGTGATTGTGGATTCTTTTTTTCGCACGAAGCAGTCACCTGTCCGCCGAGAAAAATACAATTACGCCTGCAATTTGGTAAATAGCAATTGAAATTTTATAACAAATTCCAAATATTTTATAGTGTTTTCAACATTAGACAGTGAAAAATACGTGCAAGATGGCGCCCAAAATACGCACAGTGGTAACCCAAACATTTTTGGGGCTCTTCCTCGCTGCAGCCACCATACTTATCCTGTACTTTGTTATGACTGGCAAGGGCGAACGTGTGAGCGTTGGCTGGTTCCTCTCCTCGTCCAGTCCGTACATGTGGGCCTGTCTGGGCATCGGACTCTCCGTTTCCCTGTCTGTTGTGGGCGCTGCCCTTGGCATCCATACCACGGGCACGAGCATTGTGGGTGGTGGCGTTAAAGCGCCACGCATCAAGACCAAGAATTTGATTTCGGTCATTTTCTGTGAAGCCGTCGCCATCTATGGCCTCATCACCGCCATTGTGCTCTCCGGCCAATTGGAGCAGTTCAAAATGGAATCGGCACTGGCCAGCGAGAATGTTATGAACCAGAATTGGTTCTCGGGCTATCTGATCTTCGGTGCTGGCCTCGCTGTCGGTCTAGTCAACTTGTTCTGCGGTATTGCCGTCGGTATTGTTGGCTCTGGTGCTGCCCTCTCGGATGCTGCCAATGCAGCGCTCTTCGTTAAGATTTTGATTGTCGAAATTTTCGGCTCAGCCATCGGTCTCTTCGGTCTGATTGTGGGCATCTACATGACATCCAAGGCCAAGATGGGAGATAAGGATTAAGAAGGATTCAGTTCGTTCGCAATGTGAGTATCTTGTATAATGGGCTAATCTCTCTATCTCCCTCTCGATCTCTCGCTCTATAAGTAACATTCAATTGACCAATAGACATTGCAGTATTTGTGTCACGCGCCTCATTCATAAACACCAAGCTGAAGCCGAACAAGAAGAAGCAGCAGAAGAGAGCATGAAACAACAACAACAACAATCAGTCAGTCATCATCAAGTCATCATTCCGACACATTATAGAGCACTATAATATCGTGTGTTCGTTTTTTGGAAATTAGAAAACAATTACAGACAGTTTCGGGTCGGGTAGGAGGATCGCCCCACCCCGTCCCGCCCGCTTCGCGACCCAACACGACTCAACATGGGACTTACGTTACTTATTAAGTTAAAAGTTGTTTATCGAATTTTCACGCTACGCGCGTTTCTACCGATTTATCAGCATCCGTTTAATGCGCGTCGTGTGAAAATTGCATACGAATTATTTTAATTTAGTTATCCGAAAGGGAAAGACAAGTGTGTGTGTGAAGATATGATATATATATATAAATTATATGATATACGATATGTATGTAGGATGTGCAGTTTTGTTTTTTATATTGTTTGTTTATTTTTGGCACTTGTATTTCGAGAGAAGAATGTATTATATTAACTACAACTATAATAAACCATTAACTCTGTATATTTCATGCTTTCTGTTCAGGCAGACAAGTTATAGAAAGTACATACAAAAAGCTACGCTATTATTACATACATACATATTATAGAAAGTATTCCATATTGAAAGTAATAAATACATGTGTTTTGTTTAACAAACCCCCCTTATCCGAAGTGACTCTCTCTCGCGCTCTCCCAGTTAATCAGCTGACCTAGTCTTATCACATAATACGCGCGTATACCCTGTAAAACTCAACACTTGCGTCTTTAGTTATGAAGTAGCATAACTTGATAAGAGGAATGTCGATAATGTGGAATTGCACTTGAGTGGTAGAGAATATGTGATGTCGTATATGAGAAAAATAACAACAAGAATATCAGAATGCGAGGAGCTTCATACAACTGCATTTGGTGGTCCCGAAATTAAGGAGACGGCTCAGACTCCAGATAAAAATGGATCCGTATCTACTACCGGCAAGTAATATTCTTTCGATGGCTCTGACTGAAAATTGTATCCCTTTTACACATTATAACTCGGTGAATACTGAGTAAGTTCATCTTTTAATGTAGTTCACAGCCTGTAGTGTCCCTCCGTCCTAAACGGGATCACCTGACTGGCAAAAGCTGAATGCACTTTTCTCGCACGAGAACTCTTTGAAATAGAAAACTCAAGGATATCGATAATTGGTTTGCTCTACTCAGATCTATAGAGAAGATATCGGGATATCAGATCTGCAATTCCAATCTGGGCGTCAATATAGACTCCTGGCTCCCACCCTTGGATGAAGATTCTTCATCGTAAAATATTTTAAAATATCAAAAATCCACGACATGGCAGGCCAAAATAAAGTTTGTCATGTGATTAACTATAAAAAGTTTCCTTTTCAAAAATCAAAAAACTTTTATCTTACCAATTTTGCATTCCGTAACATGAAAAATGGGTGTTTCTACCATAATACTGTCATTGATGGGAATATGGCTATTTGGAGTAATTGCTATGATTTTCAGTTTGGTGATGAACAACCAAGGTGAGCGCGCTGGTCTGGGCTGGTTCCTGTACACAACCAATCCACTAATGTGGGGCGGCCTCGGAGTCGGACTGACCGTGTCGCTGTCGGTGGCAGGCGCAGCCATGGGTATCTATACAACGGGCACCAGCATTGTTGGAGGCGGCGTACGATCCCCTCGTATTCGCACCAAGAATCTGATATCAATTATATTCTGCGAGGCGGTCGCCATATACGGTCTCATCAGCGCCATTGTATTCTCGGGATGCCTTAGGGAATTTATATCGTCTAAAATCATTCACAGCAGAGCTGCCTTCTCCAACAACGCATTCACAGGATATGCTGTCTTTGGTGCCGGTGTTAGTGTTGGTTTAGTCAATCTATTTTGTGGCATTTGTGTTGGCGTTATCGGTTCTGGGGCGGCACTAGCGGATGCCGCCAACTCTGCTCTCTTTGTCAAGATTCTGATTGTGGAGATCTTTGCCTCGGCCATCGCATTGTTCGGACTCATTGTGGGCATTTATATGACGGCCAATGCGGAAATTATTATGTTATAATATATTAATAATAACTGATAAATATCTTTGCATCGAAAAACTACCTTAAATAGCAATTATATACGATATAGAGCGGTGGCAACGCTATTCTACACATCCTGATCAATCTGCTGTTAATATAAAGCAGTGGCAACGCTATTCACCACATCCTCCTGATCAATCTGAGGTTAATGTATAATCGATAATTATCGAGAAATTAACTTTAATAGCAACTACATTAAATACAAAACTCTTATTTATAATTAATCATCTTCGCTGTCGCCCGCATCGCTATCTGGCTTCTCCCCATCCTGGTGTTGATCGTCATCCTCCTCGTCCCAGTGCTTGATTTTCTTGTTAGTCATGAAATCCTCACGCAGCACATTCCATTCCGATTTCTTTTTGCTGCCACTTGCCGCACCACCAGACACATCATTGTCGGAGGCTCCTTCATCGTCATCATCGTCGGAATCAGTTTCGGGTTCCTCCTTCTTTACCGCGTTGTCAATGACCGCCGACTTGGCACGCTTGCCACTCATCAGCACATCGAGGAACTTGCGTTTGTCAATATTATTAAGCACCGCATCCTGCCGACTGTCAAGCGGTCCGGCTTCTTCTAGCTGCTGTTTTAGTTCCTTCTGTTGGATACGCACCGCATTGAAGAACTGCACCGTGCCGCGTGTGGCCACCTTACGGAGACTGCGCTCACGTTCCATGTCCTTGTAGCTGGGCTTCACTCGCAGCTGCAGTGGCACATTCTTGCGCTGTTGCCGTGTCAACTGTGCATCCAATGCGGATGCCTGTGGCTTCACCTCCTTCTTATCATCCTCCTCTTCCTGCTTCACCTCAGCGCCCTCGATCTCGAAGTCATAAGCTGGCTTCTTGGACTTGCTGCCGCCCGGCTGTGTGTTGGACTTGATCTTTTTTGCACGGGAGAGCACTGTCTTGTTTTGGGTCTCCGGTTTTGTTTGCTGCAGTACTTTGAGAATCGAGTTCGCCCAACCGGAGTTGCCTTCGTTGTCGCTGCCTGCGTCGCTTTGCTGTTCATCTGAGCTTTCCTCACTGGCCGCTGGCCCCGCCTTCTTGGTCCTCTTGGCAGTTAATAATGCCATAATTTCAATTAATTCTCTTAAGAATTCTTTATAAACAAGCGAGTTCTCGTTTACACTTCAAACACGTGTGCGCAAGTACAACAATGTTGCTGTTAGTGCTCAGCTGTTCTAACAGTGCTGTACAGTGTCAAAGGAATACTAACATTTTTTCATATTTGGTATTTTATTTTTGCAAAACATGGTCACACTACGATGTACGTTAGTTTTAATGCAACCTGCAAATGAGTCTTCTACCGATCTTAACTGGACCTAATAATAAGATTTTAATATAATATAGCATTAGTAATAAAAAGCTAAAGATGAGATAGATAACACATTATTCAAGATGGATAACGTGGAAAATTTTTGTATCAATAAATTGAAATGTTAAATTTAAAGCGCTTTCTTAGACTTACTGTTTGTACAATAGAAATAAATCAGAATTGTTAAAAAAAAAAACACATTTAATATTTATTTAAAATCTCATGCAAGGTCTGCAACGAAGTTAGAATCTCCTTCCCAATATTGGCAACTTTGGCATCTGTTGAACTGTTCTTTTGTTGAAATATGAACACAGCAATAAATTGGTTTATCAACTAAAAGAAGAAGAAAAGTAAAGTTATAAATACAGTACGTTATATACAAATTAGTCAAGTACCTTCACATCTCGCTCGTCTTCCCTATGCTGAGCAAGGCTCTGCAGAAGGCTGGCAACAAACTTGGAGTAAAATTCCCGCAGATGGATATTCAACGCGGGCAGAGGAATTGGTAGGATGCAAACCAAATAGCAACGCAGCATTGCGTTCAGCAGTTGAGCACAAGTTTCGGGTCCTTGCAAGAGCTTCTCCGATTCCATGACCAGCATTTGCAATATACTTTTTGCCCAGCGGTAATTGGTGCACACATTCAGTGAGCAACATACTTGCTGGCATGCCTCCAGCTGACCAGGCTGTGTAAGATCACTCGCCAAGGCGGCACGAACTTCATCGCTATTTAAAGTGAAATAATAACCCAATTTTGTGATGAACTGCAGCAAACAAATGGACATTTTAGCATCAGAGGACAATGTCACATTCTCTATAAGGCGCTGGAGCATATCGTCACATTGATTCCACTACGGTAAAATAGTAAAGGGTAAATTGGGAGATTGACAATGAAATTAAAGATCATATTTACCGCATAAGCATCAAGGTCTGTAAAGTGATCCAAGCATAGGCATAGGCAATTCCAAATGCACTCCGTTCCATCGACAGTTTCCATAGTGTACGTACTCTGGAATACATTGTCGTAAATGACACTGTGTATATTTACGTGCTGAATGTCCGCTGGGTGCTACAAGTAAGGTAAACCTTAAGTGAATACAGATACTAGATATTATTCCATATGTGTCTTACGGCATGTCTGAGCATGCACATGAAGATGCGCAAGCCGAGCTGCTTGTACTCCATCTGATAGCATTCGCGCACGTTTAGACCTACAGACAAGCTGAATGTCAGCCATTTAGTGGGAATTCGGTGCTCCTTTGAATAACGTTGCTAAAATATATCAACATTAGTATGCAATATTCAATTGGAACACTGTTAATATTCACCTCCATAAATCTAACGTAGCCATGTACTGCACCTAGCTGGCGCTTCCAACGCTTGCGTAGCTTTTCCTCATAATAACTAAAAATATGACTTTCCTCTTCTGTTCTACAAACTGATAACAGATTCTTGAGCAACTCGCTGGCATTATTCAGCAAATGATCCGCATTATTCTCCAGTGTGTATAAGTTCGGCGAGGCGGTCAATTCGCAAAAGAGTATCACGAGTTCAGCCCGCACCTAAATGTAAAAAGAAAGACTGAATATAAATCTTTGAATAGTCAAGTTTTGAACACACCTTATTGGATGAGTTGTTCTTAAGGAGTACTTGCTCGTTCTGCTGCAAAACATCGTACAACTTGGGTAGTTCCTGCCGCAACAGACTGTGATAACTTTCGAAATGTGCCGGCAAAAGTTGCACATCATCTAGGTTTTCCTTCAAAGCCGGCAACATGCATAGCTGTACTTGTTCACTAATAAAAGTTAATTGGCGTTCGTTTGTATCACTCTCCATTGTTTATCATTTAAAAATTAAACAATTTTAAATTCGACTTGGTAAAACATGCCAAAAACTTTGTTTATCGATATCACATTGCGAAAATTCGTATCGATACTATATTTACTCCATGAGGTATCGATAGCAATCAGCTGTCTTTTGGAGTGACCTTATGTGACGCAGAAAACTTTTTGGTCCCTCTTATTATTATTCGCATTCAGTTTTTCTTTTAGCTGGAATATATTCGAAAAAATCTTGTAATTTTGTATTAAAATAAGCCAAAACTGAACAATGCTTAAGCTTAAACTCGCGGCTCTAGGACACCCAACGCCCAGCGACGTGGCATTAAGCAGTAAGTACTAAGTGTAATCAGTAAATCTGCTGCAAATTGCAACCGGTTTTTCTTTTCCCTCACCAATATAGATCGCAAAGAGTTTGCAAGCACCATACTTTGGCTGGAAGATCAAAAAATACGGCACTATGTTATTGAAGACCGTGAGAAGTTACGCCTGCTGGATAATATGCCAGAGTGGGAAGCGGGCTACAAGCAATATTGTACTGACCTGGGCATGCCGCCCCTGGAATTGCAAGCGGAACAACTAAATTGGTTGCTAGGCTATGCGATTCGCCTCGAGTTTCTCGACGATCCTGAGCAATATCTTTCGAATAATGGCCAAGAGGCTGAAGAGCCCAAGAACAATGGAGTACACGCATCGAACCAAAAGGTACAAACTATCTTCGGTGGCAAAATAAATGGTGAGTAGACTTAATCAGAGAATAGTCCATGGTAGATGATAATTTTGTACCTTAATTTGAACAGTTCAGGATAAGGAATTCATTGCGGGCATACGGACACTGGCTACAAAACTAAATGTACCTCATCATCCCAATCATTTACTTCAACTGGAGGCCATAGCCCGTATTGTGCACGAACGCATTGGGCCGGCAGCGAAAATTCGTAAGGAAATTACCGGAAAGCCATTTCCTTTCGACAAGGGAAACGATGTGGTTGCCGGCGATGATGCGGCATTGGATTATCCCATGCGTATACTTCGACTGCTGCAAATACAAAGCCTGCGCCAGCTCCAGACACATATTAACGAAACAATTGTCGCCGTCCAGAACCTAACGGCCAATCCAAAGACTGACACCAAACTGGGGAAGGTGGGACGCTGAGCGAACGAACGATCAATCGAAACTGTGTTTTTGTGTTATAATTGTAATGAACAAACTTAATTTACTACTTATAAAAAATAATGAATCAGCGATTGATTCAGCGCTTAAAGAATACATGATCTCTTGTGGGTTTGATTTCCTTCTTGACAGGTTCCGTCTTTGCCTTTAAGAAGTTCGCGTCTGCCATGCGTGCAACGCCCAGGAAACCGGCAACTGTAATCGGTAACACAATGTTGTATAAACAGACCGATATTATATAGTTGAATATACCCACCTGCTGCAATGCTTTGCATTGTATATTTCTCCAGTGGCGAGTTTCGTCGCTTGGCTTGAGCCAGCACAAATGCTCCTATCCCCATCATTCCGAACCCGCTTATTAGCCGACAGGCCATGCAATCAGCTGATTCCGAAACATTTTCGCGATACCATGCAGCGACTCTACCAATCATATTCACGATTGTTATTTAAATTTCTAATTTTTTCTGATATAGAACAATGTTGTTTAGTTTTATTTTCATAATTGCTAAAATTTGTAAAAATATTTATATGTTCTGAATATGTTTGAGCAGTTGTTTTGTTTAATGATAGAGATGATAGATACTTACGATAACTGTGATTTATCACAACAATTTTTAAATCACGGTTCACTGCTGTGCTTCATGGGTTAGCAACAGGTAAATTTTATGTTTACCTAACTTAAAAATTGCTTTCATGGTTATTAAAAATATTTCGTTGCTCCTAAGCTAAATAATGTGCACCTGAGAGCAAATTAAGTAAAATTAAGGAGCTTTGCCCCTGTACACCCTGTGTTAAGAAATTGTAAATTATCGAAAAATATCGGCTACTTGCTTTCACTGTAGCTGTCGTGGTCCTTCTTCGTCCAAGGTTGTAATAGCGAAATATCGTCAAACCACCACTTCTATGGACCATAATTGCCGACCGCCACACTCTGCAGTGAAACAAACGCAGAGCAAAAATACAAACACGAGTGGAAAAAATCTTTAATTTAAATGTTTCAAGTTGCCAATTAACACTTACTCAAATTGTAAAAGTGTAAGTTATTATGCCAATTAAACTAAGCTAAGTTTTAAGCATAAGCATTATGTAAAATCAAAGGGAAAAGCATCTGAAAATTGATGCCGAAAATGAAAGAAAAATTGCCGACGCGACAACGCTACACACACACATGCAGGCGGTCACACACAAGACACACGCACACACACACGTATACAACACTAGCTTGCAAATGGCGGATGGTCCCAACAGCGAACAGCGAAAACTGCATACATGGACATAAAGTGTGTCTTCGTGTGTGTGTGTGAGTGATTTCTGTGATTTCGATGTGAAAATGTTGTAAAATTGTTGACGTTGCAAGAAGTTGGAAGTGTGGTAGACAAAAAAAAAGGCAACGGTAATTGCATAAAGTAAAAGCAGGTCTCATTTAAGCATCGGTACGTTCGTATGTGTTCGCAGTGTATTTGTGCATTTGTTGTTTTTGCGCGACAGCAACAACAGTAGCAGTAGCAGCAGCAGCGCACGGACGGCGACAGCGACGCCCTTTTGTCTTAAGCTTTGCGTACGTCGCCCTTTTGCATGCATCGCTCTCTCACTCCCGCTACCATCACTTCAGTTAGTACGAGTCTGTGTGTGTATGTGCGTATGTATTTATGTATGCGTGTGCATGTGTTGGTGGTTGGCTGTGCTCCACATCCATCAGACGAAAGACGAAGACAAACAGCCGCACACAGAAAATCGGGTTTAGGTCACTTGGCAGGCAGGCATACATTTTCAAAATATTTTTTTTTTCTTTTTCTGTCTCGCCAATTAGGTTCTTAATAAGCCACGTATAGCATATTTCTCATACACATACTTTCACTGCGGGTTCCTAATGAATTAAATGCCATTAAACAGCAAAATAATAGTCGAACCCAAATAAAAATGTATTATTTTGTTTTTATTGTGGGCCAATTATTTGATTTGCCAAGAACTTGTGTGGCGCTGTCCCCCTCCGGTCATATATTTCTGTCCGTCTGTTTGTCTCTCTATCTGTCCTAGCTTTTCTGCCCTGCCTTTGTTGCGATTTTATCAAACAAGAAATAAACATAATTGATGTGCTGGCCTGGCCTCTATTTGTTGCGCTCGCTCTGAGAATGTGTGTGTGTGTGTGTATGCTTTTGTTTCGGGCATTTCTTTTGACATTTACACATTGCTGTCGGCGGCAGACACACACGTCCTCTCTCACTCACTCTCTCTCTGTCTCTCCCTCTTTCCTTCCGCTTACACTCTAGCCTTGCTTATCACACACACACGTAGACGTATGTAGTGCAGCGGGGGAAGGGATAGAGTGCATTCTGTTTGAGAAGTCAAACAAAAGCTCAGAAATAATGAATGTAGTTTTCATTCATGCGATAAGTGGCAAAGTCAATTCTTGCTAATAATTCTATTGATAATAATAATAACAGTAACGTCAGCAATCAATAATCATTAAACGACATCAATATTGTAGTTTGTGTGTTCGTGTATTTTTAGCGTTAAATTCACTAAGTAAGTGAGTGAGTCATTGCAAAAGATGACAATTCATCGAAGCACTGATTTGCGAATGACCCTCCGAGATGAAGAAACTAGAGCTGGGCCGATCACTTACGATAGTTTCAATATGTACACGTATATTGAGTATTTGTCTGACAGGGATTAATGATATTTAGAATTCGATAGTGCACTTCACTATTCATTTTCATTTCGTGGAATCGCAGCTATTTCTTAACGTGGAAAATCAGCCAAGTGCATTTTTTTTGCACAACCAGACATAGCTGATACGATAACGGGATACCGTGATTTCGCTAAATTGTATTTCATTTTTACTTCAAGTACTAATGCGAAAGTATTGAATATTTTTCCCAAAACATGGAATATGACAACTATCGATAGTATCCCAGCTCTAGAAAAAACCTGCTAACTTAATGGCGAACTTGATGCGCTCCCACGCAACACACTCTTCAAATCGCACGCTCTCTTTACACTCAACAACAAAAACAAAAAAAAAAAAGAAGAAATACATTGCATGTTGCATAAACATAAATAAAAAATAACTGAGAGAACTTTCTAAAATTAACACTCGCCTGCTGCGGTCTGACTATCAAAAATAGCAAAAGCAAAGTTGCATTTATGAATAACATAAAACAAAGACAAGTAAAAACAGAAAAAAAGACAAGAAGAAGAAGAAGCAGAAAAGAAAAGAAAAACATTGCATGTTTTTGTGTGCCAGAGAGTGAGATAGAGCAAGAGAGAGTGCAGTGAGCACTTGCACCGTTACCGTTACAGCAATTGAGTGTGAGTGAGAAATTCCATATGGGCAGCAGTAGAGGCAGCTTTTCCAACTAATTGAACAACAAAAACAACAACAATATGAAAATTGGGGCAAATTTGCAGTTGACGCAGCATGTAACCAGGGCAGCAGTAAATTTAGCAAACGACTCAGCCATAAACATAATTGTTTGGGCACACAGACAGACACACATACACACGCATACCAACACTCACATTTACTTAGATGCTACAGTTGTAGATATTGGTGATCATAACGTTTTTAATTGTGCCAGCAAACCGTGGCCACAACTAGTTTTTGACTCTTACACACACACACACACATACAGATACTGGAATAAAACCGATTACACACACACACACGCACACATAATTAAGCACATTCCGCAGTGGCGTTCTTCCGGTTGATGACCTTTACCGGCTTTTATTTGTAGCCGCCGCTTTTGTAGTGTAGTGTAGAAGCCGCACAGAAGAACCCACATAGATCTTGCGCTGTCTGGCTGGAGTGTTTTATGTTATATTTAGCAGAGAGCCGTTAAATATTTACGCCCGAAATAATCATTAAGACAGCATTCGTTGTCATGTCGACGTCACCGTTACCCCGCCCTGCTAGAGTACTGAAATATTTTCTTTTCCTAGGAAAACTCGTTATCTGTGTTCACACACAGTCAATAAGTCTGACGTGTTGGGTCATTAAAATTAACCAGAATTTATAATATTGACACAGTGTGCAATTGACTTTGGTGGAAAGAAAATAAAAAGTGATAGCAGCACAAAGTGTGACAAATGTTTATAATAAATATTAGATGTGTAGATATATTTTTATATGTGTCGTAAAGGTTTATTAAAGAACATTATTATCGAGAGCTTTTCGAATTCTTGAGCCAATGCAAATAGACAGTGCAGAGAGAGAAAACAAAACCTGAGTCAGCAAGGCAGCAGATACAAGAAACCAGAAAGGCTACCTTCGGTAGTCGATTATTAAATACCCTTCCAGGTGCTGCTAGTCTGCGGACAGATACACAGGGCTGGTTTGACTTTTGTTGGTACTGATTGAGAATGTACTTATACAGGGTCGGAGATGTATCCTCAGGTGCGTGGCAAACTTCTGGTCATAACTAATATACCCTCTGCAAGGGTGGAAAAACATGACGCTTATTCGAGCCAGTTGTTGAGAGACAGAGAGCATTAACCTTGAATTGAATTTGCAATTTGTGAATTCTTTGAGGAGCGACAACACTCACACAACAGCAAACAGAACTCACAGAGCCCACTTGAAATTTCAAGTTCTAACTGTATGCGAGAGAGAGAGAGAGACGAGAGTAAGAGGAGAGTGAGAGCCACAGCGGGAGTCAAAGAGAGCAACAAACTGAGAGTTGAGTCAGTTTGAGCTGAGCTGAGCTTTGGCGTTCAGTCGTCGTTGCCAGCCGCCACCTTGTGTCATTCGCATTGTGTCCAGTTAGCGCTCTGTACAAGAAGAGACGGTTTCGGAAAGAAAGAAAGAAACAGAGAAGAAGATCCCACAAGTTGTGCTTTAGTGAGTGCCATAAAATATTTGCATACGTGTGCGTCAAGAAAGTGATTTTCTACGAATACTTTTTTGTGTGTGAGTTTTCGTTTATGGGAATTTCCTTTTACGTTGGGAATTCTTTTTCAATGGACATTTTTTCCATTGGCAGAAAAATGCATAAATCAATTTAAAAACTTTCTACACAATGCTTTGCTTATTCGTTGCGAGGCTAAGCTAAGACAATCGATAGAATAAACAGCTGAAAACTTATCGATGCCTGTCATCGATCCTTGCTGTGAAGTGCAGTATATTGCAACACTGTTTACATTATACACACAGATACGTATATAAGTAAACATACTTACAGCTGTGGCTTAAAGTGCATTTTGTTATCGGACTTACGAAACGAAAGTGTAATAAACAAGACGACGACGATATCAACAAGTTCATTTATATTTACAACACGTCAAACAACAGTAACGATAACCATTGTATTTTAGTACCATTCACCGGCCGGCAAACTGATAAGCACGTACCATCGTACCTTGCTCTTTCTCTCTATCTCTCTCTCTCTCTCACTCCCACACACATGTGTATCACATTAACGTTTCAAGTGAATAACAATTATAATTGAGTTTGATTGTTGTGTCGTTGATCTTGCTTTATGTTTAATATGAAATGTGAATTGTTTCCAACGAACCGAACGCACCTCACTAATTGCAAAGTTACACGTCATCGGTAATGCCAAAAAGAAGAACAGAAAGAACACGACGACAACTTTTAGAGCTACCTCGGAGCTGATAAAGTGCGCACAAAAACAAAAAAACCCAAAAAATGAACATCAAATTTTATAAACGTTTGCTGTGTAGGCAGATTTGGTGATAGACGTGAGCTTTCTCAGTTCTCTTCGGTTTCAGTTTCAGCTGAATACCAATTTGATTGAGTCACCCACCTCTGATCATTTTATTTGTGTATTTACGGTAGTCAATTTAATTAGATATTTCTTTGTTCATACTGATTACGACTGCCAGGCGCATTTTTGTATCGAGTTACAATGGATTCAATATAAATAATATTAAATTATCAGCACAATGAACTCTACTGATAATAACCTATTTAATTTTTGATCCATTTCAGTACCCCCAGACAGAAGAGAAGGAATAATATCGACTGCCGTTGGCAAAGTATGCAAATATGGACTTCCACATACTGATTGTTATTGGTTGTGTGTTCAGCGCTTCGCTGTTGTCTTTCCTGTTCATCAACAAGATCTTTAGACGCAAGACCTTTGAGGAGGTGGTGGCAGAGAAGCGAGCACTGACGGCTAATTTGTATGCACAGAATAAAACTGGAGGAAATGCTGCACAGCGAAAGCCCAAGAAGAAGGAGCTGAAGCGCGAAAAGAAACAACGTCAACGTGAACAGCAAAAGGATAATGCAAGCAACAATGAGCAAGACGAACAGGAGGACTTCTCCGATGGTCACTCTGAGGACCAACAGGGATCTGTTGGCCAAGAGGAAGAACCCGGTTTGTCCAAGCAGCATGTGGAATTCGACCCTGACCCAGAGGTTCTAACAGAGCAGCGTAGATCAAGCAACTCTGAGAAGGAGAACCAGTCCAGCAACAACAACAACAACAACATTAACAGCAAGAAGGGAAAGAAGGATAAACGCAATGTAGGAGGAGCTAATCCCAAGATCGCTACTGGTATTCTTGTCAACAAGAATGAACCTGTTGCCGTTCGTCAAATCCCCGTGGAAGAAACTCCCTCGTTGAATAACTTTGAAGTGCGTGCCCCAAAGGATGTGGTTGAGCTGAAGAAGCAGGAGCAGAAGGAGCGCAAAGAGGAGATCAGCAAGCAACAGGCACAGAAGAAGAATGGTGGCGGCGCCAAAAAGGAGAAACCTGTTACGGCTGCTGTTGCCCTCATCAGTGCAGCCATTGAACAGCCTGTTGAGGTGCCCCATGTGCCACAACAGAAGCAACAAGTGCTCAAGCAGCAACAACAACCAAGTGGCTCACCCAAGTTGCAAAACAACAATGCAAACAACAAAACTAAACAACAACAGCAGCAACAGGGTAAAAAGCAGAAGGAGACAACTCTAGTCGCCAAGGATCTCATTCAGGCACTCGACAAGCTTGCTGAGCATCAGACCATTGGCGTATCTGCGCTGATGAATGTCTTCTCACGAGCCGAGCTCAATCGTTCCGAAATTCAAATACTCATTGATTATCTGTTGAACAAGCAGCAGGATATGCCGGCAAATCATGGCGATTGGTCCGATGATATATGCCAGAAACTGAAGCGTCAACTGGAGGAGAAGGAGAAGCTGTTGGCCGAGGAGCAGGAGGCATCTAGCGGCATTCAAGCCAAGCTGCGTGAGCTGCGTCATGAGATTAACACGGAACGTGCTCAGATGCAGAGTCGCAGTCAGGCCTTCAACGAGAAGCTGCAGGGCAAGGATCAAGAGCTCGCTGCACTCAACCAGGAATTGGCCAATGCCAACGATAAGCTCGCACTGGAGCGTCAGCAGTTCCAAGCCAAGCTGCAGCGCGAGAAGCAGGCCAGCTCACAGGATTTGCTGGCACAACTGCAACGTTTGCAACAGGATCTGGCGCAGAAGGACAAAGTCATTGCCGAGATTAATGGCTTTGTGAATGCTGAGGCACAGCAGAAGAACGAGCTGGTGCAGCAGCTAGTTGCACTGGAGCAGCAACGTAACGAGCTGGAGGAGCGCCTTAATAACAGCGTCTTTGAGTTGGAGCAACGCAAGCAACTGGAGGCAGCAAACGCTGAACTGCAAGCGGAGGTGCTGCAACTGAATGCTGCTCTCGAGGCGGCCAAGTCTGAGTTAACCAAGTCAGAAGCAGATCTGACACGCGTCCTCAACACAGAACTGCAGGAGCTGCGTGCGCAGGTTGCTGCACTGGAAGCCAGCAATGCCACACTAAGTCAGCAGCTCAATGATGCCAACAGTCAGGTACTGCTTGCTGGCACACAGCAACGGGAGCAGGCACAGGCTCAGTCCGAGACGCTGGATGCACTCCAGGCAGAGCTGCGCACTCTCAACGATGCACAGGCCACACAAAAGCAACAAGCTACCGCCCTACAGTCGCAGCTAAAGGAGGCGCAAGAGCACGCGGAGAAGCTGCAGAGCAAGGAGAAGCAGCTGCAGCAGGAGTTGCAGGAGCAGCGCGAGAAGAATAATGTAAGTTGCATGATTAGAGAGACACTAGACTGTTTGTTGTTTGTTTTGAGGATAGTTAAACTACTGATAACTCATTGTGCTTATCATTGTGAATTAATTAAATTAAAATGATAAGGTTAATTTGTTCAAGAAAAATCGTAGAATTCTTAAGAAACACCGGACTGATAAAGAAGCTGCAAGCTCAGCAGGGGTATAGATCATCAGGTTTTATAGGTCTCAGTACAGATCACCCCTCTTCATGGGAAAGGAAATCAAAGTACTTTCTATAGTATAAGTTTTAAGAAACTATCAAATGTGCAGTTAACTTTAATCTTTGCTTGAATTATTGCTTTACTTAAGGTGCACTTTTAAACTTTATTTGTTTAATGTTTTTACTGAATTGCAAACTATTGTTTTCCAAGTTTGTTACTTTGTCCTCTAATTATGCCCTGCTTCCTTCCTTTCGTTACATTGTCATTTTGTTATGCCTGCCTTCCCTACTTTCTTTCGTTACTAATTTGGCTACGTATTTGTGTTTCGTCAGGACATTCGTATGAAAAATTGGAAGTTGATTGAAGCGTTGCAAAATGCCGAAGCAACGGCCAGAACAGCAACAGCAACAAACAAAGCAAAGACGAAAACAAATACGTCGTCGCAAAGCTTAGGCGTAAGTGCTTGCTCCTTAAACTAACTACTTATTACTTCATTTTATTGCACTTTAATTGCTATCTATCATTAATTATTATCCATCTAAAGTTATTATATATCTTAAATCATAATCTAACTTGAACTACTCCCTTTGAGCAGTAGTTACTAATTAGTTAATACAATTTACCAGTAAAGGTGCCTTAGCTAACTAGTTTCCATTCTTCACCTAACAGGAGCAACACAAACAGTTGGAGGAGCAACAGAAGCAGCAAAAGGCCGCCGTTGCCGCCGCCACTGCTAATGGCGCCTCTGCTCTTGCCAGTGCCGGTGCAGCTGCATCCTCCAGCTCGGTGAAGGCCGAACAGCAGCGTATTCGGGAACTGTACCAGCGTTTGTATCCCGCAGCTGTTAAGGCGCACGCAGCCACAGCACTAAATGCCTCCTTTGATGAGTGGATAGAGCTGGTGCTCGCCACGCACATCAAGCAGCAGCAGGCGACGCAGAGCGGCAGCAGCAGCAGCAGTAATCATAAGTCCACACAATCAAACAATAACAACAGCAGCAGCAGTAGCAGCGGCGATCACAACAACTCCAACACCCACAACAATATTAGTAGCAATAATAGTAATTCTTCGAATAGCAAATCCTCCTCCGCCGAGCAGCAGGAGCTGCACACACAGAACCTAAAGCTGCGCAAGCGCAACGATGAGCTCACGCAGCTGGTCACAAAAACGGTAAGAGAAGGAGAAGAGAGAGAAGGGAATGGAAATCATTAATTGTTTACTTATTTCACTCTCTGCAGAGCAACACTCTGGTGGATTTGGAGCAGCGTGCGCGTGAGCAGGACGAGCACTGGCGCGGCATTGTTAGCCAAAAGGAGCAGCTAATTTCCAAGCTGCAGCAGCATGCCTCCAACGGTGAACAGGTACGTGCCACATCCTTGCTGCAGTAGTATAACAAAGATCTTAATGTGAATTTTCCTTTTTTAGGACATTTAATGTCGTCGCGCGGGACACAGTCGAGATGGACCCGTTAAAAAGTAGAACCACAACGATAATTGACAACATCATCTGAGAGTTTGTCGAACTTCCACAAAAAAAAACAAAAACCAACCGCAACAACCACAACAACAACCGCAACAAGAATTCTAACAATCTATTAAGTTTAAAGTTTAATATTACAAATATTTGAAGATGGAAAGGAGTATAACAAACAAAAACAAAAGCAAAAAAACGAGCCCAACAACAGCAACATTTAACATTTTAAAGTAGAGAAAACAAAAAAGAAAAACCGGAGAAATTAAGTAATGCTTTAAAAAATAATTATATATATATATACATTATAACTAAAACAAAAAGAAAACGAAAAACAAAAAATATAACAACAAAAAGAAAATGCAAACAAAACTTGTGCAATGTTGAACATTTAAATGTGAAGCGAGAGAAAGTAAAATGAATTATTCTAAATGAGGAGGAGCATGGCCAGGGGCTACCACGCCCACAATACACACTTACACAAACACACACACACACATTGCTGCTGTTGCAAATAATGAATAATTTGTTTGTAATTTTGATTATTTATATATACTATACATACATATATATATATACAATATTATGCTATATTATTTGTGTTTAACCTGCATTTAAAAAACCACTCAAAAAGTGCGCGCTAATCATTTTTTGTATATGTTTTATTATGTTAAGCAACTGAATTTAAACGAAAACAACAACAAAAAAAGAAATGAAAGCACAATTGTCATAATAAAAGATCGTAAACAAAGACAGTTTGTTAAATTCTGAAGAACGTAGTTTCTTCTTTACATTCAGTTCCATTTTCGTCGACTTTGTTCCGTTCGTGTTCCGTTAGTCTTCATTTTGATTTTGTTAAGAGTGCGCAAAGTATTGAAACGTAGCTGCAGCAGTAAATATGTTAGTAGAGCAAATGGTTTAGCCCACAACAGCAACATTTAATTAAGCATACGATAAATAAATACAAAAGAAAAACAAAACAAAAAAAATATAAAACCAACTATTTTTATATACATATAATGAAAAGAGGGAGGAGGAGAGGAATGGAGAAACAACTAAATTTAACTCATAAGTAAAGGCAAATTATAACAAACATTGCAATTGTTGTGCGAATATGCAGAAGATGAAGGAGGGTAAAGGAGATGAAAGCGAATTAGTAATTAAAGTCAATACTTGTTGCATTGATGGATGATGAAACCATAAAAGTTAAATTAGGCAAAAACAAATTGAATATACACAAAAACAGATATAGAAAACAGTAAACAAAACAGAAACAGGTCGCAAAGACACACAGCGTTGTTATCGATTAACATTATACGCTAGCGTATCGCATTATAACAATTTATGATGTATAATTTATGCTAAACGAGAATTAAATACACACACTCATATGAGAAAAAAACAACTGCACTGCATTTTGTATATGTTTCTATTTGGAGAAGGACTTGCTCTTGGGGATGTGGCATAAATACTGGTCTACATATCTAAATAGAATCTTAACTCTAAAAACTATTTTGTACTCAGCGCTTGGGCGCCAGTTGTAAATTCTGTAGTGGAATAACCATATGAAAGGGATACTGCAGCAACTCAACGCATGAGGGACGCTTCTTCGGGTCCAGCTGTAGGCAATTCTTGACCATCTGCAGAGGGGAGGGAGATTAGAGCTATAGCAAATTAAACTTCTAATATAGTACTCCTACTCACATGAGCTAGCATCAGTGGATAGTAAATGGGCAGCGCTGGATACTCAATGCTTGAGCTGGGATTGGCAATTGCATTCATCTTGGCATTGATATTCCTAATGTGACCAAATGGCGTCTTCTGGTACAGTAGCAGGTAGAGAATGCAGCCCAG
The DNA here is from genome assembly GCA_018904595.1 of Zaprionus indianus. NCBI lineage: Eukaryota > Metazoa > Arthropoda > Insecta > Diptera > Drosophilidae > Zaprionus > Zaprionus indianus. Next base: position 6,938,157 of record JAEIHA010000860.1, read on the forward strand.
TGACCATACATCCGATTTCGTTGATATCTTTATCTTCGGCTGATTACCACCACGCATGGGACTTGATCCGCTTGAGATGTCGGTCAGCGCCTCTGGACTGATGTAGTTGAATGTGCCAGCCTGTGAGAACTTGATGATGCTCGTCGAATCCACTGCCATGTTGCTGGCAATGCCAAAATCAATCAACTTCAGTCGCCCATTGACCATCAGGAAGTTGGCAGGCTTCAGATCCGAGTGAATGACATTGTTCTGATGTATATAATTGACTGCCTGCAGCATTTGATAGAGTATGTTCATCAGGTTATAAAGCGGCAAATTTGTGGTGAAGCCCTGCAGTATCTTGTTCAAATCACAATCGCCCTTCTCCATCACCATATAAAGCTTGGATTCCTCGCGCAGCAGTTGACTAAGTGAGGAAGAAAGGGAATAATAAGTATGTTAAAATATGAAGATGAATGGGGAAAGGTGAAGGTAACAGGCAATGGAGGAATATTGTTTATCTTTCTTTCATTTACTGCAAATCGAATTTCAATTAAAAACAGTTTTCATCTGTTTACTTTGGTTTTATCTATTTAGGTTACATTTGTACTTACTAATCGAACAGCGATACCACACAGACATTGCCTTGGAGCTTCTCGAGCAACTTGGTCTCGTTCAGGTAGCCCTGCACTACCAATGGATCGCCCTGAAGATCGACAACTTTGAGAGCATATTCCTGAACGGTATCCTTACGTCGAGCCAAATAGACCGAACTGGAGCCGCCGCACCCAAGTTTCTTAACCATAATATACTCGTGATTCTTGATTTTCAGCACATTTGAATTTGATTTGGCAGTAGAAGCAACTGTGTCCGGCTTGTCGGGAACAGGAGGAAGCTTAGCAGGTACCGACACGACTAACTCAGGAACTGCTGGCTTAGTTTGTTCGGCTTGAGTGAAAGCACCTTCCAATGACTTCTTTGATTTGCCAACAGAAGGTTTCTCCATTGATTTTGGTGGTTGAGCTGGTGTATCGGGACTCTCGCTGATGGTGTCGCACAGTGAGAAGGTTAGACTGTCACTGTTGAAGGGTGCAGCACGACTGACGGTCATGGGCGTTTGGAACAGCACCTTCTGTGAGCGAAATTCGTTGTCCACCTCAGAGCGAGTTTTTTGTGTGGTGTGGGTGCGTGCGCCATGCTTGATGCCAATGCTGCGCACCTGTGGCGTCACGAATTCTGTCTCTAGCTTAGCATGGGACTTAGTCGCAGTGGCTGCAACTGCTGGTGCAGCACGCATGGGTGTTTGATTGTCCACTGCCATACGTTGCTCGGCAATCATTTGAAGCGTGGATGGAGGTGCCTTCTTTGTCGGTGGCGCCACTTGTTGCTGCTGCTCCAGTGTTGAGGTGTTGTTGTTGTTGCTGCTACAGTTGATGCCCATGTTACCAAAGCGACCCAGAAAGGAAAGATTCGAATCATTTGCTCTCAATGGGGCAGCAGTGCGGAACTGTTCACTGGCTGTGCTCCCCGTCAGCTCATGCAGCGGACTCATCACGAAGGAATCATTAAGAATGGCGCAGTTCAAATTCAGGTTGCTTCTGTTATCCTCATCCTCGCTATCCGAGTCCAGCATGGTCATCTCTGAGCGTCGTCTGGGCCTGCGAATTGCAAAACAATATAAAATAATAAATAATGGCTAGATTCGAGAGTGGGAACACTTACAGCATAGTGTAGGCGGGGCCAGGCGAGTATCCGTTCTCATTCGGCTTTTGAGCCTGTTGCCCTGCATTCTCCTTATTTGCATTTTCGCTGCAATCAGAAAATTGAACTGACGAAAGATTTATTTAATTTTATCTACGATAAACTTACGTTATTTCCAATTTTTTAGCACAGTTTTTATTCGCGTCCTTTGCTTTCTGCGGCTTGCAGGGCGTAATGCTGTATTCATCATCCGAGTCTGTGCCAAATGCTAACAAGTCCTTAACTCGGCGCGGTGCAGGCGTAGTCATTTATTACGCGGATTTTTCGTTTTGTTTTGATTTTGTCTTTTTGTTTTATTTGAAATTTTTACAATATTGTGCTACAATTCAAATTGAAAAAGCCCAAAAACAAAACCATCGAATGGGTTTTTTTCGAGCAGGGCTGCCATTGATTGATCGATATATCGTATACTTATGAGAACAGTTTTTTAAGTGAATTGTGAAATTGTATACTAAAAGATTATAACAAAAAGGACGTAATAAATAAAAATTGCATTTATATTTGATATAATCATGACTAGTTGGCTCTGCAAATTCGATTAAACAATTGCTTACACATATCGAATAATTCACTCGTGTCATCAGTCTGGCAACGCCGCGCCAGTGTCATTTCTAAGCGCACCGACAACAAACAACAAACAAAGCAAGTTTTTTTTTTGGATGCAGAGGTGTTGCGCATTTGGAAACAAACGAACGTATACACGAAATACTAAATTTTATAAAAATGGACTCTGAGGCAGCCACAGGCGCAGCTGTACATCCTGGAGGAGCACATAATCGTGACACAGATGAGCTGCTCGATCCAGTGCTGTTCTCGGACAACAACGATTCATTTAAGCTGAAAACTGTGCCTGCATTTAGGTGCGTATAAGTGTATGTTTGTGTGTGTGTAGGGTATGTACGCTGCCGGTAGCAATGAATCATGCAGCCGAAGGAAAAGAGTGATGCTATCATCGGCGCAACGCAATTAACATATAACAGCAAGTAATAATATAATATATATATATATATTGTATATGTTTCTAGCATACACTTGCTTATCTCAACGATTATTTCGTTTGTTGGCATCGGCCTGGGGGCGCTATGGCCGGAGAGTAAACGTTGCGAGGCCTACTTTATAATGCTCTACTTACGCGCCACATTCTGGGTGATCACCTTTGTGAGTATACGAGCTGCTGGTGGTTCATTGATTCATTACTGACCTATGCCAATTGTTGCAGCTCTTCGATCACTTTGTGAAGAAACAGCATGATAATCTACGCATGAATGGATTTCATGACTTCCATCGCGAGACGAACATGCAAAAGGGCATTCCCCTACAGATTGTCTCGCTGTGGAACTCAATGCTGCTGGCCGTCCAAGCGCTCATTCATCATTATTATGGCGAGCAATTCTGGACGCATTGCGCAGTTGCCGGTTGGCTATCGCCCATCAGCTACGTGACCACATTCAATGTGGCTGAGAACTTGGTACTCCTGGTCACCCATGGCTTCTATATTGGTATGTGCTGACGTTGAACCCACTTTCGAACAGTCTTTTAATATGTTTTCCCTGCAGACAAAGTACGCAAATTCAACAAGGCTAAGCTGGCGCCCGATGTTCTGCGTGGCGATGATCGTGCCGGCGGTTCGCTGGGCCTGATGCAGCCCGGCGGCAATACGACTGAGCTGCTCGAGAAACAGGCAGATCTGATTGCCTATTTGCGTGACCACACGCATAAGCTTAACCAGAAGCTGCACCAAATGCAGACGAACGTGCGTCCAGTGAGTGTACCACGAATTCCTTAAAGCCACAAAGCCACAGAGTAACTGGGAAATTGGACAGAAACACTACATACATACATACGTATTACGTCAAGACCCACAACGAAACAAGCAATATATATGTGTATATTCTTATATAACATGATTTCTTTAATTCTTGTATTATTTTGTTTCTGTTTTTGATGTTGTGCGGCGAAGAAATATTCTTCAATCATATACAATCGCATGGGTTATAAAATTAGAATTTATCAACTGTAAATAGAACATTAAAAGTTTTGTAGACTTCTTACAGAAATCATTCACAATTTTAAAATTATAAATACAAGGGGAGCATTATTAAAAGACTTAAAAACTAAGTCAACTATTTGAAAATATACAATGTTTATTATTAACTAAACAGTTTGCGGTATGGCATCTTTCATTTAAGTTTCATTATCCATACAAAGTATTTCTGGCGGTATTTCCAATACTTCCAACGAGTTGTCCTTTGACGATGTTACAATCTGCAAGAGTCAATTAAAATTTAATGTCGCATACTCATTATTATATAGACTTTCGCTAACCTTATCCCCAGCGATAGCCAACGATAGCACCAGACGACCAGGTCCACTGAAACGTCCCAATCGCAAACCGTTCTCCTTGTTAAGCACATAGATAAAGCCATCGTAGCAGCCGATTAACAGATATCTGTCGCGATATGAGGCCATTGCGACGGCTCCGTTGCCACAGCTCAAAGTGTTTGTCAATGCACCGCTCTAAAGAAAATTATAGGGTAATGAATACTCTCTGGAATAAGGTTGTGCTAGAGAACCGACTTACGGCAAAGTCAAATTTGTAGACTTCATTCTTCTGTGTGCCACAGAAGACAAAGCCATCGACTAGTAGCAAACTGTAGACATTGAGACCCTCTGGCACACTCAGGCGACGCAACAAGAGTCCCGTGGCAGCATCGTGCAGGAACACATTGTTGCCCTTGCAGCCCAGCATGATGATCTTGCGAGCACCCTCCTTCGTGGCCTTGACAGCGATTATTGACTGTCCTGTCGAGAGCAGCGGGGTTTCCATCACTTTGTTGGCCTGCAATGGGGAAGGAAATCATCATTTCATTTAGTTGAGGCATAATATGGCTTTCGAATTATGCAGATTATATATGTATGTATATAGTATATAAGATATTCAAGGTGCTCAGACACTTCTAGTTTTGCAATTTTTATTTCTTGAGATTATCAACTATGCTTTCTTTGTTAGTTTCACTTAGATTACCCAAATAATTCACACAAATCTATCAAAGCGTATTGCAAAATACTCTCAAAATAAAAAATGTTCAATAAACTAACTTTTTTCCTTATCGGTTATTAACTTATGGAGCAAAAAACTCTTCTTTGATGCACCTATAAAATTTGCCTTATGGTGAAATTCACCTTTTATATGAACTTTTAAACGAAGAGAATATTTATTAAAGAAATAAATAAAACTCAAAGCAATATATGATATAGATATCTTTAACATATCTTCCTAAATGCCCCTTTCTGTAAATTATTGTTTCTTTCATTAAACAAAGTACAGCAAGATTATATCAAGAAACAAAAAAAAAAAAGGATTTCTAATTATCCTGTTTCAACTTGGAGATGCGGGGCATCGATCCCCGTACCTCTCACATGCTAAGCGAGCGCTCTACCATCTGAGCTACATCCCCGTTGTGAATACCCTGCATTATTTTGGTCTTTTTCAACTTCGAGTAATGTCTTTATAAATGTCTTTTACCTGACAATTCGATCAGGTAACGCAATGTGAGACGCATAGTAATTCGGGCTCATTGTAGTTTCAAATGTGCATTGTCATCGAATTCAAAGTAAATTGAGTGTTTAATTATAAACGAACATATACAATTTATATGTATGTACATACATAGTATACAAAGTAGGCCAAGAGAGCTTTGAAGTCGATTAAAAATAGATCGCTTGACGAAAACTATTAATATACTATACAGTTAATATAGCAAGAATGTATTTTACGTATGTTTGCGTTGCATGTGATTATGATATCTATAGCAATTTATAGATAAGACAATATAATTATAAATATATGTACATACATATATACGAGGGTCGTTTGATAAGTCCGTGACTTTTTGTATTTGCCGCGCACCTGCTCTAAATACAACACTGGTCCTGTCAGCAGTTATCGATTAACAGCTGACTGTAAAATTTTGAGAAAGCTGCGTTTTTTGGTTTGCGTTTTATAGGCATTGAAAGCAGACGATCTCGTGAATTTTAACGAAAATGGAAAAAAGTGAATTTCGTGTGCTAATGGCAAAATTTCATAAATTGGGCTACGAACTGCTACCCCATCCAGCATATTCTCCAGATTTAGCCCCCTGTGACTATTTTTTGTTTCCAAACATGAAGAAATGGCTCGGCGGTAAGAGATTCGGGTCAAATGAAGAGAAACACAGAAACAAACGACTATTTTGAGGGCCTTGAGAAAACCTATTATTTGGAAGGAATAAAAAAATTGGAAAAACGCTGGACTAAATGTATAGAGCTAAAAGGAGATTATGTTGAGAAATAAAACGCTTCTTTGACGAAAAAAATATATTTTATTCAAAAAGTCACGGACTTATCAAACGACCCTCGTATTTCTGATAAAGTTTACTTCATTTATAAATGGGGATTATGGCGAAAGTGTTGAATAATATAATAAAACAATATCAGAAAGTCTTTGTAAGTAAAGTGCAAACTAACTCAATATATTCTATCGACTATGTTTGTTATTACATTAGAATTTATTAGCTCCAATCAAAATTTTATTGATTTAAGCCTACAATTAACTGCAATATAAACACAGCAAACCAAAGCATGTTCGATTCCCTTTCACTTTTGTGCCTGATAAGTGGTTCTAATCAATACCACGATAAGCCACAACAGATTGTCATGCATGGAGATATAGCGAACAAAAGTGATGTCAGTAAACTTTCCATTAATTTTGAAAAGGTTGGACTAAAAGCCATAAATAAACATGCTATCGAGATGGTTAAGATAAATGAGAAAATCGCATGAAAAGCCATTGCAGGCTAAACAAAGAAAAACTAGCCACTCCCTGGAAGAGGAAAAATTGCAGAAAATTGTAGAAAATTGCATGATAGAGAAGCGAAATTAAATACGCCAGATGCCTGCACAGTGTGCCTGCCCACTCCCTCTGGCTATGCCCCTATATCTACCCCCTTCTCCACTTCTTCTCTCATCAAACATAAAGCATGCCAAATGAAATAAGACTATTAGAATCCAAAAAAAAAAAAAACAGGCAAAAAAGGAAGACTGCAATTTGCATCTATATATTCTACAATATATGATGGTGGGCGTATGTACCGTTATGACTCGAGCCATTTGCAAGATGGCGTCGCATGCAATGTGCAAGAAAAAGCACAAATAAATACGAGAGTGCAACCCCCCGCCAGCCCCTTCTCGCTCGTGCTCGTCCTTTGCCGTTGTTTATTTAGTGGTTGCAAGTTGCGCCTGCCACACCCACGAACGTATGCAATTTGCTGCTGCGTCGCATGATGCTACTACAACACAACAACAACAATAACAACACAAAAAGCGTAACAGTTAAATGCGAGTGTGTGTGTGTACATAAATGTATACAGGCATCGGGGGCCGGCAAATAACCAACCCGATTCGTTAGACTCGGCCAATGAGAAGACGACGACGACGTTGGCACATAAACACACGCACACACACATACACACACGGACAGGCGGCGTCATATTCCAGAGACACAACACAACAAAACAGGAGCCAACCAGCAAGAAAGCAGCACCAGCCACCCACAAAAACAACAACAACAGCAGCAGAAGGAGGCAGAGAACGAACGAGAACAACAACAGCAGCAGCAGGAGAAGGACGAACGAGCACAGCAACAACAACAACAGCAACAGGCACGAAGGCGCATTCCAATTGCAACGCCTTGGAAAGCTGCCTGCAATAAGCAAAGCCCAAAGAGAGCGAAGCCATAACGAGAGAGAGCAAGGGAGAGAGAGAGTGGTTGAGAGAGTGCAGGAGCATGCGAGAGAGTGAGTGCAAGTAAAGGAGTGAGTGAGAGCGAGAGTGCAGTACATGCACATAGTTTGTATTTTATTTAAAATTGTTTTGAGTAAATAGCATATAAACATTTTATTTGCTGCTGCCAAATTACCGATGCCGACGCTGACGCCACCGTCGACGTCGACGAATGAACGCAAGAAGCAGTCAAGGCTTGCAGCAACAAGAAACTGCACTGCAGCAGAGCAAGACATGCGCAGTGTGAGCAAAGAGAGCGACGAACTCTTAACGACTTCGTGTGTCGGCACGACAGAGGAAGAGATAGAGAGAGAGCGAGTGAGAGTGAGTGTGGGAGAGAGCGCGGGCAATGAACGATACGACGTTGCAGTGTGCGAGTAAGTGTGAGTCAGCAAAATATACAGTTAACTAAACATGAACACATAAAAACTTAAATAAACAACAATAGTGAGCGAGCGAGAGCCAAACAGAGAGAATGAGACAGCGAGAGAGAGAAAGTATGAGAAAGGAAAAGAGCTAGCGAGAGAGTGAGAGGCACAGCTTGCTGCATGCGCTGCAGTTTGCTGTTGTTTGTTGCAACTAACCCCCAGACCTGGCTATGTACGACTATGTATTAGTTTTTCGGCCAAACAACGTGCAGCAAGGCACAGCACACACACACTCATACACACACGCAGGCACACAAAATGAAGCACAAAACAAAATATCAAGCAATAGCAGCAAAGCAAACTGCAACAAGCAACGCCTCCTCCGCCCCACAACGACACACGTGTCGTCCCTATATATATGGCATGTACTGTAGAATAGTGGGTCTATAGCTGGTTGCTGCTGCTGCTTGGGGCGTGGCTGTTGCTTAGGTACTAAATAGCTAAATACGAGGGTCGTTTGATAAGTCCGTGACTTTTTGTATTTGCCGCGCACCTGCTCTAAATACAACACTGCTCCTGTCAGCAGTTATCGATTAACAGCTGACTGTAAAATTTTGAGAAAGCTGCGTTTTTTGGTTTGCGTTTTATAGGCATTGAAAGCAGACGATCTCGTGAATTTTAACGAAAATGGAAAAAAGTGAATTTCGTGTCAGCATGGCAAAATTTCATAAATTGGGCTACGAACTGCTACCCCATCCAGCATATTCTCCAGATTTAGCCCCCTGTGACTATTTTTTGTTTCCAAACATGAAGAAATGGCTCGGCGGTAAGAGATTCGGGTCAAATGAAGAGAAACACAGAAACAAACGACTATTTTGAGGGCCTTGAGAAAACCTATTATTTGGAAGGAATAAAAAAATTGGAAAAACGCTGGACTAAATGTATAGAGCTAAAAGGAGATTATGTTGAGAAATAAAACGCTTCTTTGACGAAAAAAATATATTTTATTCAAAAAGTCACGGACTTATCAAACGACCCTCGTATTTAGTAAATAACTAAAGGCAGCCTGATGCACCCAAGTACAGTCCCGCAGTTGCAGTACAGTTGCCTCTGCCGTTGCTGCTATAGCATAATTTCAGGCACTTCTGTCTCAGAATTATCCGCACGTCGCAGCCATAAATCGAAATGCTGCCAAAAATTAAGACTTATTGCCAAAGGGGCGTGTGCGTGTCTTCTCCCCCGTGTGCAATTGTAATGAAGTGGCAACTTTACAGTCTCCGCCAAAACTCCTCTCTCACTCTCTCCCTTTCTCTCACTTCACTTCCTATTTGCGTGTATAAAAAAATAAATTCGATTTGATTTCCATTGTCTAGACGTCGTTGGGTTCATTCCTGCGAAGGCTGCTTAATGCCAATTCGCTGTTTTCCCCGCTGTCTTTTTGGGGCAAGGTGTGGACACACAGCCAAAATGTCGATGAGCTACCAGTGTGTGTGTGTGTATGTGTTTGTGTGTGCACACTTGGCGACTCGCGCTGTTCACTTTTTAATTGAATATTTTCGAGTGTTTACTTGACAGCTAAATATTTAATGAACCGCACATTAATTAAATTGCGATGCCCGATCCCGAACATGGAAAAGGTAGAGAAGTTACTTTGTCGAGACACATGGCAGACATTCTGCCAATTTTCTAAGAAATTACTTGCAATTTGTTACATAGTTTGTGTGCAATTTATACGATATTGAAATTTGTTATTGAACGCAAATGGAGTTAACTTATAGGAGGAGAAAAGGAAGAATTACAACGTAGAGCTGAAAAATATAGATAGCCGAAAACTATTGCATACTTATTGGAGCAGAAACATGTAGTGTTAAAAATATGCATTCTTAAGATAACACTGCTGCAAATCATAAAGAACAAAGTTATCAACACTAAATTTAGTTTTCATTTTGTATAAAAACATTATAGACAATACATAAGAAAAAAAAGGATTTCAATGATCCTGTGTTTCAACTTGGAGATGCGGGGCATCGATCCCCGTACCTCTCACATGCTAAGCGAGCGCTCTACCATCTGAGCTACATCCCCGTTGTGAATACCCTGCATTATTTAGGTCTATTTCAACTGTGGGCAATGTCTTTATAAATGCCTTTTACCTGACAATTCGATCAGGTAATGCAATGTGAGCTGCATAGTAATTTGAGCTCATTGTAATTTCCAATGTGCATTGTCATCGAATTCAAAGTGAATTAACAATTACGGTCTACCCAATGTGTGAATGTTTACAATAAACAATCCACAATTGTCAAACATTGTTATCTATGGAACTAATGTATTTTAATATACGAGTATATTAATGACTAAGTCTACTCGAATCATCTAAGATTTTTATGATATAGTTTTTTCATCATTTTATTGCTATAAAAACATGTCGAAAATATTTTTTTGGTAAAATTGATCAACTTACCGCTATATTATAGGTGAAGATATTGCCCCAACGGCTGCCAATAAATGCAATGCCCCAAGCAATATCTATGGATTGCAGTGGCTCCTTTAGATAAACAGTCTGCACGATGCGCTCCAAGTTCTGTGAAAGAAAAGAACAAGCCGAGATGAATTATAGAATATAATAATAATAAAATCTATCACCTACCTCCAAAGACGACTTCTTGAGGAACCCATCCAACGATGTGGTGTACAAAAAGGACTCCCTGTCGCAGAGAAACATATTGGTAATGGCCTCACTGTGCTTGGGGATTTGTTGTTCCAACTTGTGACTGCCAATGTTGAAGACATAGATGTCACCGTTCTCCGAGGCGGCTATAATGGATACCTTATGGATGCATATCTGAGTGATGGGGCTGACGATGTTGTGCAATCGTCCGCTGGGTATAAAACCATAATTGAAGCTCTCCGAGCCCATAGATTGTGGCGATGATGGCGACTGGGCTGGCGGTGGTGTTGGCTTCCTCAGCATGCGCGGCAGCTCATACGACATGTGAGAAAATGGTTCCGGTGGCGGCGGTGGTGGTGGTAGCGGTGGTATCACTGCCAACGGCTGTTGTTGTTGTGATGCATTCGTAGTTGCAGTTCTGCCCAAGCATTGTCGCTTGTTGGATGTAGCTCCATTTGAATCACTTGCAGCACGTTTTGTTGTGGCTTCATTCTCCTTGTTGAGCTGCACTGGATCCGCCAGCTCGACAGGCGCTGCTGGTTCCTGCTTGATGGGCTGCGGAATACTAATGGACTTGGACGTAGACGTGGTTGTGGACGATGTCAACGATTCCTCGGTCTGACAGCTCTTCGACTCAGCTTCATTGACTTGTTGGGCGGGAGGATTGGGTAGTTTTTTTGGCTTCCGCTTGGGCAGAAATCTTGTACGGCGCTTTGGACGCAATTTTCTTTTAGGCGGGGCGACGGCGGGTGGTGATGGTGCCGCAGGAGGTGGCGGCGGCGGTGGTGAATTTGTAGGCGTGTTGGCCAACAAGGGAGAAGAGGTCGAAGCTGCTGCAGCCATCTGATTGCGACCAATTACCGCATTGAGTAGCAAAAACTTGCGATTCTGCAACTCCAGACTGGCCATCTCCATGTCGGATTTCTCTTTCTGAAACTTCATGATCATCTCTTCAAGAAAACTGCGACGGTTTTGATTCTCCAACAGGCGACGATCGATCTCGAGCAGACTCTGCACTACAGAGTCCCCACTCGAGAGAAGCAAGGACTCACCTACGCTCTCCAGACTGCCGAGTCCGTTTAGTTTAGGCAATCCTGCGGCGGCTGTTGCAGTGTCGAGACTCAGATAGGGCACACCTAGTGCCAGAGCTGGATGCAGGGAACGTGTAGCATTTGTCATATTGGTGGTGGGCGTGCCATTGCGCGGTGGAGTGGGCAGCAGAGAAGCGCGGGATGATGATGAAGCTGCATCCGTCTCTCTTTGATGTGAAGCAGCAAGCTCAGCACTTTTGTCATCAATGGAACAGGCCAAGTTAAGCTCATTAGGCTCATTTGCAGCAGCAACAGTTTCTCGTTCCAGTTTTTGTTCCTGTTCCCGCTGCTTGAACTGATTCACCACATTCGCAATCTCACGTTGCAGGAACTCAATGCCCAAACGATTGTCGGATGATTTGAGATTCTGTTGCATTTTGGCAACTTCGATTTTGCTGAATGTCTGCTGTGTATTGCGTTCGCTGGTGACCACGCACGAGATGAAGAGCAGACGACTCTGCAGACTGGTGCAGTGGCTGCTGCGATAGCGTTCGGCCAGTGATTCCTTTAGCTGCGGCAGGAGGAGCTTCTCGAAGCTATCGACCACTTTCTCTGCATCCTCTTTTAGGCGAGAGGAGTTCGAGTGATCACTTTGCTGTTCTTTCTCCTGCTCCAACTCCCTCTGCACTTTCTTCTGCGCCTCCATTTCGAGTTCTTCATCCTTCTCATCGTCATCTTCATCCTCTGATGAGCTTAGCACAATGTAAGTGATGGGTGAATTTGAATTGGAATCCTTCTGAACTTCCTTTTTGATGGCCAACAGATTCGTCTGTGCCTTGACTGCAATTTGTTCCTGTTGCTGCTTCTGTAGGTTTCTCTTTCTACTCTCCACACTTTGCTTTTGTGTTGTGGGCGTCGCTGCTGTGATGTTGCCTGCCATAGCCTTGCTGGATTGCTCCGCCACCTCAAGGCGTCTCATCAAGTCCGTTGAGCTCTCCTTGGCCATGTGTGCAATTGGTTGGTCGTTCTCCTCCTTAATGATGTTGTTTATATCCGGCTTCTGTTCCAGCAAGTCCTGTTCCTGCTCCTGCTCCTCCTGCTGTTCTTGCTCTAACTGTCGTAGAGGCTCTACAGGCAACTGCTGCTGCTCCAGCACCTCCTGCTGCTGTTCTTGCTCTTGCTGCTCCTGCTCCACTTGCCGCTGCTCCAACTGCTCCTGCTGCTCTGATTGTTCCTGTTCTTCTTGCTCTCCTTGCTGCTCCTGCACAGATAGTTCTAGTCCAAAGCACTTTTCAATCTCTTGCAAAAGAATTTGTGGTAATTTTATGGCATCAACGATTTCGTCCTCAACTAGCTCCTTTGCTGGCTGATCCTTGGGCTGATCTAACTCGATGTCCTTCAACTGTCGTCTTATCTCCTCCCGCAAACGTCGTCGCGCCTGCTGCTTAAGGTGCTCGTTGTAGATGGTGTCGCTGTTGTTGATTATATACTTCAGTCCCTCTTTGTCCATGCTGGCCAGACGATCTGTGATGCTCGCCTCGCCATGGCTACTAACAGTGGGTCTACGTAAATGGGTAGCAGATCGTGAAGTAGATTGGACAATGCCTCCGTTGGGTGATGGTGCTCCTCCGGCTGCACGTTTCTCTTGGGTGACTGCGAGAATCTCCTGTTTCAACAGTTCGGTCAATGGTCGAACCTGAATCTGTGGATATGTTTGGAGACTTACAGCTTGTGGCTCCTTCTCTGAGCTACTTTTGGTCGGTTTCTTTTGCACTTCACTTGGCTTCGTTGGGAGTTTTCTCTTCTCCCCTTCAAGGGACTTTAGGGGGGAACAATTTGTTGTTGTTGATCTAAGGCCTCTGCTTGTTGTGGGTCTATTTAGACCATCTTCTTTAGTCTTTGTTTTCTTCTCTCTTTCTTCTTTAGCTTCTTGTGAATTTGTAATTTCCTTTTTACTTTTTGCTTGATCTTCTTCTCTAGCTTTATAAGCTTTGCTTTCCGTTTGTTGTTTTGGCTTCTCTTGTTGTTCACTGGTTTTCTTATCTCTATGCTCTTCTCCTCCTGCTCTTCGTGAGGATTCTCTTCTCACTTCATCTCTGGACGAGCCGAATCTACTCGAACATCGATTGTAATTACTTCTCTCTTGATGATCACGAGATGACCAACGTTGATTCGAGTATGGTGAGGTATTCCGACGAGATGATCTTTCACCAAAAGATTCCGAATTGTTGCGATGACTGTGACTAAACTGTCTGTTACTATTATTACTTTGATTTTGACACGAATCTCTTGAATTATTTTGCATATAATTGAAATTCGGATTGCAATTGTTCCACTGCACAGAGAGGATTGAACTAATTAAGGTCACTCCAAAGTAAACTTAAAGTTTATACTTACATTATTCTTAAACGAATATGACCTGCAAGTATATGAAAGAAAATGCACCAAATTAGCTTTGTTTAAGTCAAAAAACATAACTACACGGCGAATAAAACATATATAAAACAATAATGATAAAGAATTAAGTTTTCTGCAAACAATAAAGGAATAATTAATGTAATCAAGCAACGTGCGCGACTTGTCTTGACTCGCCAAGTTGCGTGGCAACTTTGAGTCACGTTGCAAATGAAAGAAAGCAACGGCATTAATTTAACAGATTTAAAATTTATAACCACAATCTCGTGACTCCTTCCCCACTCCATCGCTTCACCCCCCGTGATCCCAGTGTCCTGCTTTTGCCCCCTATTTGTGTATGCAAAGGTGCGAATTCCTTTGGCGTTGAGCATTTTTCTACTTTCCGGCATGTCCGCCTTTTGTTTTTGTCTTGGATCTTGGGGCAAATCTCGTTAAGAGATGCTAAAATATACGACCACAATGTCTTGTGTTTCTGCTTGCGCCTTTGTTAATGTAATTTGTAACTGGAACTAATTAAAAATTGAAAATCTTGCATGTCAATGCAAAAAACTCCGACTCGAAAGAGGCTTTACATTTTTAATGGTTTTATTTACGCAGGTTTCGTAAAGTTTGCTGACTTTTGATTAATGTAGAAACTGGAAAATGTTGCTTGCATTTTTTTTTTATTTTTCAAACTCAATACTTTAGATATATTACTATTACTATTATTTAAAATTGGTTTTTATTGTAGAAACATCGGCTTATTTTAAGAGCTGCTAAAAAGTATGCTACACTTTTTTAAAATAAGTATTTAGGAAAACAAATTGCTGGACCAATTTGAGAATCTTAAAGATATATAAACCAAAATTGAGGCATGCCAACTTCTATACATAAACCTCTCTAATTTGGGCACTCAACTCTGTGTAAACATTTTCTGCCCTACCTTTTGGGCTGAAAAAATCAAGGCCCAAGAGCAAATTAATATGCATAACGCATAGCGGAAAGAAAAAACTTAAGAAAATTTATGCAGTGACGAGTGAAAAAGGATGCTACTTTTCACCCAAAAAAAAAATAAATAAAAAATAACAAGATGATAAAGAAGACGAAGCAGGCACAACACGCTCGCCGGAAACGCCAGCGTGCAAAGCCAAATGTCACGGGGCGTATGTGACAAGTGCTCTAATGAGTAGAGGGAGGAAATATCAGATTGAACCTATTTCTCAAAAAGGTACCTTTCCCCTCCCGCTGCAAAACTAATGAAGCCGAAGAGGCAAAGGCAAGTCAATTAAAAAAAGTCACAAGAGCAAAAAGTACGTGACGCTAGATAGAGACAGCAACTGAGAGGGACAAGAGAGAGAGAGAGTGGTAGGATGAGCAAATATTTTCGAGACAGCAGCAGCAACTAAAAGTCGCAAGACTGTCGTGGAAATTAAAATTACAAGACGCCTGGATGCATCAGGCAAAAAGTTTTGAGGTAACATTTCTTTTACGATTCGCATCGTCTCACTTCACTTTAACTTGCGCCGCACCTGAACGAAAGAAAGTAGCAGAAAGTGAGCAGAAAGTTGCCAGTTGAAAGTGCCACTCGTGCGCCGCCTTTGTCATTAATTTTGTATATCATTGAGTTTTACGATGCTCATAAATATGAAAACGTTTAACTCTTGCCAAGACAAGAGAGCACCCACCCTGGGGTAGCATCTCCCCTCATTCTCACTTCTCCTGCTATATGAGACAAACTAATTGTTGTCGTGCTTACGCGTTGTGTTCGTAATGTTGTAATGTCTTTTTAAGCGGAGACATGTTCCCTTCCTCCCCTCCCCATCCATTCTCCATGTTTTCACAATGTTTTGGCTGATAAACAACAACAGCAAGAAGAACAACAACAATTAGTGGGCTGATACCAGGGGATACAATTTCATTTGTGAAGTATGAGGAGTGCTGTGCTGGAAAGAGAAGTACTTGGGTTGAGCTTGATGTGCAACAGCTTGAGGTAATTTTCAACTTTCCTCTGACTCGTTGACAGGCGTTTTGTTGGTTTGTTTGGTTTTAATTAAAGCACAAAACATACACATACCATTGCACACATATACAAACACACATACACAAGCACCTTCTACAGTTAAATTTTGCACAAAGGTTTCTGTAAGGAACATGTTCTTCAAGCAATTGTTGTTTAATTGCGGTTTTCTCAAGTCATTGAGTCAAAAAGCGTTCATACTTGTATCAGCTTAATATATTTATGTTAAAACTATATCCAGTTGTATTTTATTACCAGATATATCTGGTATCAATGTGTACACACAGTTATATAGCTGCCTCACAATAGAAATTGTAATTATTTTTTTATCATCACAATATGGATTAAACCGTGTAATCTAAACATGTTTTACGGAATTATCATGAGATTATCGTGTATTGTTTTATATCGTATACGTTAGATCATTTGGTTAGATACAAACTCGTGTTTTAGAAAGTTTGATTTATTTAAATCCCAAAACTTATTTAGTTTTATAAATAATAATTTGTATAATTTTTATGTGATCATTAATCGGAAGTCTCGTATAAAGGTTTTGGGATCTTCATAATTTTCGGTTCAGCCTATTGCCATTGTAATATTTTAAATAAATTAATTAAAAAATAAAGAAAATAAAAATTACATATTTTATTTGTTAATTTAGAATAAAAAGCATTTGGGAATATAAAAGTTTTCAGTGCTGAAACTAGTTTGAACGAATCGCGGCGTAAGTGTTAAATAAACTCATTTGATCATTAGAAAAGTTTGCTATTGTTTTACCAACACACAATAGTACTTATAAATATGACTTTTACATAGTCAAAAACATTAATTTAGCTTCCTCAAAGCAATTCCTACGTATACATACAATTATACTAAATGGAAAAAAAAGATATATAGCAGATTGACTACCAAGTGCCTGACTATCAATTTTTATCATATAATTTATTTCTATCCAATATTTTTTATTGCCTAATTCAGTTTTGATTACAGGGTATCTAACAGCCAAAATCCTAAGGTTAATAAAAACTCCAATTCTTTTTTATCTGTAACTTCAAATCAATAGCATTTTGAAGCCTAGATTGCGGACCCACTTAAAGCTTACTCTAAGCTGCAAACCAGTTCAGGCCAAGCTTAAAATCGAAACGGGGCCAAGCTGGCGACTTGCATTTCAATTGAGTCGACAATAAATATAATTGGCCCATAGTGGACAAGTTGGTGGGTAATGTATCCCATATAGTACCGTTATGTGCGGCGATATCACATGGGGATGTAGCTCAGATGGTAGAGCGCTCGCTTAGCATGTGAGAGGTACGGGGATCGATGCCCCGCATCTCCAAGGATGAAACTAATTTTTTTTAGCTTTTTCCGCAACCTGAGGAAAAATGGAAAGCAAACAGAAACATAACAAAACACTTAAAACAATTAAAAAACAGCAAAACACATAAATTTCGCTGGCAGATGAATAAGAGAGAGAATGAGAGAGTGAGGGGGCAACAGTAGCTTAACTAGCTTAGCACTCGCCGGGGAGGAAAACTTTGTGCTGTGCGGTGGAAAAATTAAAACAAAGGCTTCTTCTCCTCATAAATAGCACATCATGTATCATTTACAATACTCAAACCGCACAGCAGCTCCCCAGAGTACGAGTAGAGTCCTCTGCCTCTCTCCGTGTGTGTGTTGCCTGCGGCTGTGGCAACAACTCAACGAGTCGACTCCACTGAACTGCCTCCTGCCACAAACATATCGCGGGTCGTACTGGGACGTCCGTGTGTTGCTCTTCCTTGCTTTCACTGCCTGTTTAATTGCTGGCAAAGTTGTGCGAATGCAGGCAGAGCAAGTAAACAAACATTGGCATATTGTGCTGATTTATGTGCGACAATGTGTTTTCCGTGTGATTCGCGGGGCAAAGTGGAGGTGCAAAGGGCCGTGCATCAAATCAAATTACGCGACTTGATTGTCGACATGGGAGCAAGGCCAGGGCAAGGCGGGAGGGGAGCACATAATGCCAAAGTCGTTTGGCAGTTACAAAGCGGTCTTTGAATATTCATTAGTGCGCCTTGCCTTGCCTATTCTGCTTCAGCTTCTTCTTGGGTCTTATCAAAAAATGCAGACGTCTGCATATTTGTTCGTCTATCGACAGCAAAAAAAGTACGAGATATATTTGACTATATCCCGGTACACTCTTTGGAGATGCGGGGCATCGATCCCCGTACCTCTCACATGCTAAGCGAGCGCTCTACCATCTGAGCTACATCCCCATATGTCTAGTTGGCCAAGTTGGCACCACCTTCAGTGTTGACAAAGTGCAGCGACAGCTAAAAGCCCCTACACAAAAGAAAAAGTGAAGGGCAAGTTGAAGCTAAAGCTCTGCTCAATGCTTTGGCTACTTAATTTTGGGCGATTCGAATCGAAAAGCAAGTAAAGCAAGAGCTATAATGGGTATATAAAGTAGTTTCTTTTTGAAAATACAAAAACTAAGGCATGATAAGACTCTTTCTATGCTTTTAACATACACTTCTTTCTAGTTGCAGAACTAATATCTTATATTGTATCACAACTCACATCATATCTTTCAGCCTAATTTTGTGAAATTTTGATATTAGTGTAAATACCAAATTAAAAGCGATAATAATAAGTACATATCGATAACAATGTCTAGTATTAAAAAAATAGCATAAGTTGGGCACATTGTAAAAAGAGAAAAAGAGGAAAGAACACGTGAATTGTGGCGTGGTGAAATAAAAAAAAGAATTAAATTAAAGAAATTATATTAGAAAAGTAAGTTAGGTTTATCCCTTTCTTTAGTTTCCTTTTTACATCCTTGAAGTACGATAGCGTTCTCATCTTAGCTTTAGTGTAGTGTTCTTCTACATTGTTTGCATTCACACATGGATTGTTTCTTGGTCTTGAATTTCTATAATTATATTAACTTTCCATTTTATTTGAATTTCGACTGAGGACAGAAAGCATTATAAACTGCAGCAACCTAACATTCCTGAATTCCCGTACCTTCCTCCAAAAAGAACACCGAAACTTTTAATCCTACGCAATATCTTACTTTTCTTGCAATATCGGAAAACCATTTATCTACCATTTTAATCGAAACTTGTATAAAATGCAAAGCTGCCCGCATAATCAACTGCTCAACTGCCTGGCATTTTTGTCGTTCTTAGCTAAAATTTGCTACGTTGTTTGTCGTGCTTTGCTGTTTGGGGGTCTCTGTCGCAAGAGAAACAAACAAACAATAAAATATTGAGCACATTAATGTTTAGTCAGACGTAAAATTACTTTTAAGTCTACTTTTCTGGGTAAGGAACGCGCGGCAGACTCTTAAACAAAGTGAACGAGAACGAGAAAAAAGTGGAATGAGTCGAGCTATAAAGACGTTAGATAAACCTTAAATGCATATTTATGATTTAGCATGGCATGAGGTACGTGGCCAATGCTGACAAAACTGACACTCCCAACACTCCTAGCTGACTGTCATCTTTTGCCCGCCCGCGCAAAGCTTTTCATAATGCTCGATAATGAAAAATGAAACATTTTTCACTTTTGCCACATTGACAAATGCGCAATGGAGCAGGGATCGAGAGACGAGGGGAGGAGTTGAGCAATTTGGAGATAGCGGAAAGTAGCAGGCTGCTGTCCGGGTCTGTCTTGAGCCATAATAAAAGTTTATGCAAGTGTTTTGGATTTAATTAAGAATAAGAAAAATGAAAATTTCAAACTTTTCGATTGCCAGATGCGCGTGTCGCGCATAAGCGGATTTGCCCAAGACATTTATTGTTATTTCTGCTTCCAATTTGTTTACGTTAATTAGAAGGAAGCTTGACGGAAGACCAAAGACAGGGAGGATTGACTCGACGAATGATGAGCGCTGATTCAAGATGGTTGAACAGAGTGAAGCCATTTGAAGTTGCCACTTAAGTTTATAAGGATTGAGTAGATGCATACTTTATATAATTGTTAATATTTATAATGTTGTTAAAATGGCAATATTAGACTTCAAAAATAAAGTAAATTCTGGATAGTTTTTATACCATAATTGATTAATATTCAACATTTAAACAAGGTGTAGGATAATATGGAAAATATCGGGTATTAACAGATTTTCTCAACAATGTAAAAAACTTAAAATTTTTAACCAAATTCATATATTTATAATTTATTGCTCACCTTGCATTTGATTTTTCAAACTTGTATTGATCAATCTTATACCTTTCTAACGACATAAGCACTCGAAAACGAAATGCTTAAAAAATAATCACTTAATCGACAACTCGGTTGCCGTTTACTAAACACACTAAAACCAGTCTATGTCATCCAAAACTAAATCAGTCTGTTGCGCTTTGACACTTCACTAAAGTCGGGGATAAAAGTCACAATTTGTCAGATGGCATTAAATGGCTGGACAAAATATCAAATACACCTCACGTTTTGCCACTTCAAGTGTAACTTAATTGTTTATGAATTGGACTCGTTCTTGCTCACTCTTCTTTCTTTCACTGCGTGTGTGTGCGTGTTTGTGTTGCGTGGGAAATATAAATCAGCCTGCGTGTTAGGCTACGAAAATTGCGATTTTCTTGTTTGTCAACATGTTGCTGCGTGGTAGACCGGAAACGGAAGTTTGCTTGAAGAATGATAAGTGAGATATTTTTGGATATTTTTCTACACAGTTATTTTTGGAGGATTATTTGAAGTTTTTTGAAGATATTGTGAGAGTTTTTGCTTACTAAATATATATTTATATATTTCTTTGTATGGGTTATTCTATATATTTAATAATTATTATTTAATTAATTTTTTAAATATTTGCAACGTCTATATTTTATGTATTTTGTTCAGTATATAGTCTTATGGCTCGTATACTTGAAGTTCATAGCATTTGTTGGCGGTTTTTGAACCCGTTGTTTATGTGCAACACAACACAACACTGAACAACACTAGGCACAAGAACTTGCTGCACGACTGTCGTATGACCAAATGCCGTTAACCGACGGGAACCGCCTCTACCCGTAGTTGGGCGTGTAGTTTAGAGAGCACAATAGCAATAGCAATAGCAACAGCTGCAACAACAACAGCAGCGACGCCAATGCGGGCTGCTGCTGCTTCTGGTACATGCTGCTATACAAGAGGCAACAACAATTGCAATAACACACAACACAACAACAACACAGGCACACACACACTAACACACACTTGCAGTGCATATAGAGAACGAAGAGCAGCGAACGAGGAGCCGAGGATCATAACGACTTGTACATAACACGAAGTCACACGGCCCGAGAGGCGGACGCAAAACAAAACACAGCACAAAACAATGCAAAATACAACAGCAACAACAACAGCAACCACAGCAGCAGCAGCGGCAGCCAGCAACGGCAGCAGCAGCGGGAGAAGCAGCAGCAATGTGTAACTAAATAAGATGCAACGGTGCTTTACAGAGAAGGAGGAGCAGACGGGGGGCTGGGCAGCCCGTAATCATCCGCCCACGCCGCCGCCGCCTCCGCCCGTTGCGGGCGCAGCGCACGACGAACGAGCGAGCTGAGAAGACCGAGCGAGACTAACGGGACAGCCAAGGAGTAGCGCAATCAGCGTGAGCAGTTCGTCAATTTACGAAGCAAGCCGGGCACGATGCTGAAGCCGAAGCATAAGCCAGGAGCGAGCGTGAGAGCGAGTGCGCATGAGAAAAGGAAACATGCAAACAAGGAAAAAAAAACGCATTGAGAAATATAATATAAAATACAAGCAAAATAACATAAACAACAACAACAGCAACAACAACGGCAACTGCAATGTGCAATTAATGCCAGGCAAAAGGATACAGAGCGAGAGAGAGAGAAGGACAGAATGCGAGAGTGCAAGCGAGGCAGGAAACATGCGAACGAGAGAGAGAGAGAGTGAGAGCGAACGAGTGAGAGCAAGGAAGGTAGCCGACTGCAAGTGCTGCCTGGTTGGCTGGTTGGCTGTTGCATACTTCTAGGCTGGCCTGGTGTGAGTGTTGGCATTTTTGTTTGTAAACTACATACAACAATACAATAAGCAAGACATCGGGGGATCTACCTCGTTGTGCGCCTCGTTTACTTGCCCCGCAATACATATGTATGGAACACACACAAATTTTCGGCGCATGCCATTTGATTGTGCTGCCTATAAAAGTCAGTTAGGCTATGTGCTCCAGCTCAGTTGAGATTCAACTACCAACGTTTCGGTACCGAAGAGTTTCAACTCCTTCCAAATAGACAACAGCAGTGACAACAACAATAACAATAGCAACAACAAGCAACAGCATCAAGAACAAGGGAAACGGCAACAACTGACAGCATCGACAGCCCCAAAGGCAGAGTTTCGTCGAGTTCATTGCCAAAAGACGGCAAGACTCTTGGATCCCCGCGAGAGCCTGCGGCTTGCCAAGGTGCGTATTCGCGAAGTGGAGTGGGGTGGCGGGATTCTGTGCGCGTAAAAAGTGTATGGTTAGGGTGATGTTTGTGTACAGATATGTTAGTGAGTGATGGAATGCTTCAATCATCAATAGTTTTAATAGTTTTTCGATGGAATGATTAGTGATCATTTTTTCAAGTGAAGTTCGCAACAGTTTACAGAAATTATATATGGTGTTTTGATATAATGCGATTATAAAAGCAAAACAGACAATTTGGGAAACTATTTTGTGGTGTAGTTATATCAATTATAAATATTAAAGTGAAGAACTCCGAAGAGGAATTGATTGAAGACTCTAAAAACCTATTTTGTTTCTTTTTAAGAAACATTTATATTTATTTTCATATAGGTGACGATCTTCACTTTTTAGCTAAAAAAATTTGTATATATTTTCGCAATAGACAGCAGATCTTTTTTATTTTTTCTTATACTAAAAGTTCAATAAGTTGAATCGCATAAAATATGTATTTTCCCGATAATCAACAGTTCTTCTTTTCTTATATTTTAAGATTATCAACTTTAGTCGCTGAGCACATCAACTGCTTAAGCTCATCACACAATATCGAAAACAAATTCGGAACTTGATTATCCCACGTCGATTCCCACATAAGTGAGCCTACTGTAAGTAGAACCTCGTTAGAAATGGCAACGAAGCAGATAAGCATGGTTTTTAACGCCATAAGGAACTACCACAAATGCTTTACAGCGTCAAAGAAAAGAACCAAAGTCATCGATAAGTAAAATATTAAAAAGCGGAAACGTAATGAAATTAATCAAAAAGAAAAACTAAAAAAAGTATATGTAATCGCAAAGTAGGGCAAATATGTAGCCAACGAATTATGTAATCAAGCAAGTATGTAATCAAGTCAATCAATTAGGTACTTGAGCACTCACCACATAAACAGCAATAGATTAGGTAGGCGACTAATGGTATTAGATTTAAGTTCAAGAAAACCCCATCTATATATTTCTAATAATGCACTTGTACAGTGTGGCGAATCCATATTAAGTATATTAAAAAAAACCACAAAAAAACTCGCAACGTTCGGTTTAAAATTTTGATAATCAAGGTCCCCCAACGACAGCCCAACATTGGCCCAGTCTGATCTATCCGGGGCTTGTGTTCTGTATACGAAATTCCGCCAACAAAATTATCCGTGGTCAAACGAAATGGGTGTCTGCATTTTGATAATACGCGTGCGCGTCGGTCAAACGAAACGAATGAAATAGCATCACTATTTGAGGCCAGGGTCCGGACCTTTGCTGTATCGCGATCTACGCGCCGTGCGTCATGCGGCAGTCGCCCCTCGCGTCGGTTGGGCGGGTGGTGGGTAACATTGATGTTACACGTTGGGATTACGTTCGCAAAAAAACATATACATTGTGATTTATTATATATACTATATATAGAGAGTATTTGCATGTTCATAATCATATTTTCTTTTCAAGCAATTTCTTAGACAATTAAAGCCCAAGTCACTAAAGAAATTTTATACATCATTAGAAAATCTCTTGGCTGATTTTAGCTGAAATTATTTTGATTTATAGAGACAAAAATCATAGTTCATAAATGTTTCTAAATTTAAATGCATGATTCACACATTTAGTAGATGTATGTAAGCACCAACTAATTTTAAAGTTCTCTTCACTACCAATGTACCCCTGTTAGAGCCTTAGCTATTCTACTGTTTATTTTTTTTTTTTAATCCTCCTCGACTCACCTCGTCTTTGTTTTGAAACCCTTAACGCAAACCTTGTTAACGCTTCTTGCTGTCAACGGCGTCCACCAAGAAATGCATATTTAGTCAAGTGTTAATAATGTGGTTGCCCTCCCTTCGGGCAATCCGATCCCAGCTCAACCCAACAAAGTTGCCCACAGTCACATCGGTTAGGCAGAGGTGCAAGCGTGCGTTAAGGCAAAAGAAAGCAGAGAAAGAAATGGGAAAAGGAAACGGCACAGGCGGCGGCACACACCGAAAACAAACAAACAGAACTTGAGAGAGAGACAAACAACAACGAGGACGACTAGGACGACTGACACGAAGGATTTGCAGTGTGCGTGTGTATGAGTGTGTGTGTGTGGGGGGGGAAAGGAGAAAAATATATAGGAATACTTGCCTGCGTCCGCTTAGCCAGGGTCTGGCGTTATATTTCGTCGACTTCATCTGGCGCCTGCAAGTGTGAGAAAAATAAATATAAAAAAATTAAAATAAAAATGGGAAGAGAAAAAGCAAGAGCAGGAGGTGATGGAAGAGATGGAGAAACAAAGTAAGAAAATGCATAACTAAACAGAAAAGATATCTTATGGGCACAGTTGCAGCTTGGAGGAGAGAAAGAGAGAGGGGGAGGGTGAGCTGACTTGCTGTTAATTTTGTTATTCAAAATGTTGTCTGAGATTCGCGACGTTTATTTATTTCCGCATTTCTGCGGCCTTTTGGGTTCTTCTACTTCTGCCCCCAAATCATTTCCAAGTCCGTTTTGTCTTCTGACGGCGTCTTAGCTTTCATTGTTATATGGCTATCAAGGAGTAGTGAGAGAAAGGACACACTAAGGGCCTGCATAGAGTTGATAATCAAGTTGCAGGGTAGAAATTTGACGCAGATTTTTAATTTAGTGGCGCATAATTAAAATCTCTCAGCGGAAGTTGGGAAATGTCGCCACTGTCGATTGGAAATTTTCGCACACAGTTTGTTGGGAATGGCAAATTCGTATCTGGCAGATACTTTTATCGCACGTCACGTAGCCTCAACGTCAATTGGCCACAAGGTTATTGCCTAGGTGAGCTGACAGGACAAGGGTGGGAGAGGAGAAGCCTGGGGATGAGGAGTCTCTGCGTGCACTCGCACGGAAATTTCAATGACAATGCCCAGCACCGGCCCCAGTCAGTGGAGCGTGTGCCAAGCGAAAGTATCTCATGGATAGCCGCAGGCCATTCTCATTTTCCCCACCACCTGCTTGCCACCCACTTAATATTTATGTGTTAATTTCAAGACGCGCGTCCTGCGACCCATCGGAGTTTTTCTTTACGCTTTTTATTGCATCCGACGGAGGGCAGAGCATTTTTAAAAAAAAAAAAACTTTTATTTAGGGGTTGTCCGAAGAGGGGGCAAGGGGGGTGAAGCTCCGCTCCAGGTGCTGCCAGGGTCAGCATTTGGTGGTAATAAATGAGCTAATAATAGGCGAAATGTGCTTTTGAGTGACCCTAAACAATGGCTCGCTTCGGTTGCTTTTCTCTCTAGCAAAATTCTTCGAGTGAAATTGAGTTAAAAAACTTTTGAAAAATGCGCAAAAGTGTCGAAAATTCCGTTGTTGACATGAAAAGATTTGTTTATAATTAATTTGCCAGCGTTTTTTATGTTTTTTTTTTTGTTTTTTTTTACCGGTCTACAACATGTGCCGCGCTGTGAAATTAATTACGTTAATACCTATGGTCAGCAGATTTTTTGGCTTTTTTTCGTCCTTCGCAGAGAAAGGGCAAATAGCAATTTTCAGAGAGCTTAAAAGGAATTTGCAAAATAACAAAATTTACTAAAGCAACACTGTACTTCGTATACTCTACTCTATTTCTTATTATGAAAAAAGCAAATTAAAACGCAGTTTTTTTATTTTAAAAAAATTCATATACGATAGCTCTGTTGCTTGGTTATTTATCGATAATTTATATAAATATCGATGTGTTTAATCCCTTTTCAAATTTGTCTGCCAAGCATATTGAAAACTTCAACGTATTCCCCGAGACAAGGGTAAAAACAATGTAGATATTTATGACTACTCGAATTTTGGTGGACAGGTCAAGGGTCAGAAGCAGGAGAAGCAAAGTGAAAGCCACAAAAAGGTACAAGTGTTGACGTGTTACGGGTTCGAAAAAAAATTTGTATCCGCTTGCTGTAAATTCCAATCAATTTCTACAGCTTCCCAGATGAGGTTGTGGGGCGAAGACGACGACGACGACAACGACGACGAGTGTCGAGATGATGATGGGTGCTGCTCAGTCATTTGCCGGAAAATTGAGTAGACATGCATATCGAAGGGAAACGGAAATGGTCAAGATGCACAGGAGCAGTAACAGTCGCGTTCGGTTCAACCATCAATTAGACCACTTGGTTTTTTTTTTGTTTTTTTGATTCGAAACTACTCTTTGTGGCATTGTCTTAGCCAGAGTCTGCAGTATGTTTGGTTAACAAGATGAAGCCGGACGAGCTGCAGGCTATGGCTAAGGACGACGTCATTGAGACAGAAACAAAACAGAGCAGCAACAAAAATAACAACAACATCGAGAACACTAGGCCGGCAACAAAGTTGTTGTCTATGGAGTCGCTTTCTGTTTTCTGGCAACATTTGTGGCCTAATGGAATTTGTTGCCTGCTCTAACGGGCAAAAAATAGCTGAAGTATGTGGCTAAGGGGTGCCCCTCTTCACGCGATGTGGCTGCTGCTGCTGTTCTGAATTGAAAATCGAAGTTAATATGCGCTGCAGACTGTGCAACAAATCATTTTCAAGTTGTTATGCGAAATCGACACGTTTTCGCCATTTCATATTTATTATGAGCATTTATGTTGTTGTTGCCTTTGTTTTTTTTAACAGCTGTTGCAGATGTGGGGCCAAAACATAAGAGCAAATAATTTGAAGATATTTTTCACATATGTTGGCTGTGCAGGAAATGATGTGTCGACTTTTGAGAAACTTAGCAAGGATAAGGGGCGGATAAGAAAGAGAAATAACTTCTGTGGGGGATAGTATGAATGCTCAGGGCAATTTTAAAAATCCTTAGTAAAGTTAAGAAAAAAATCATCACAATTTAACACATTAAAGACCTTCCACTTAGAAGAGGGTGTTGATTCCCTGCTTATGGGCAAATTAAACCCAATTTGAAATCTTGTTTACGTGGCATCAAATAGCTCAGACACCCCAACAAGGCACTCGAAGTATTATGCAAAACAGAGATGGCGAAAAAAAGCCATTTAAGCAGGACGTGGGCAACGTAACAGGAGCAGCATGTCGCATATACAACACATTATGCTTATGCGACAAGAAGTCAAGATGATGAGCACCCTCTGCCATCTTTCCGCAGCACATAAAATTAGTTAGGACGTGAGACAGAGAGAGAGAGAGGGTATGCGCTTGATAGCCTGTCTCATTATCATAACATTTTGTGCGAACCTTGGCGGTTTTTGTTTTCCTATGGGACACCCTGTATTATAACGCATGAATGTGATTGTGAATGTGTGACGTCAATTTGATGTTGCAACTCACCAATTGTTCCCTGGACCATTTGAGTTGTTGTTGTTGTTCCGCTGCTGGTGTTGTTGTTGTTGTTGTTGCTGCTGCTGCAGCTGACCACCTGTATGGTATCGCTTGTGCTCGGCTAACGCAGTATCCGTGCACGAACCCGAACCCGAGTCCGAAGCCGAGACGACGTTATTGGTGCCGGCAATTGTTGTGGCTGCTGCTGCTGCTGCCGCTTGTGGCGCAGCTGTTGCTGGCTGCTTTGGCGGCGACAACAAACTCTGATTAACTTTCATTATGAAATCTTAACAAACATCTACAACGTATTCGGTTAATATTAACTTATATTTATTAATAAGGCAACGCCTATCACGTTTCTAGTCCGCAACTGAGAGTTTAATGCAAATTGCATGATATTTTATTTTGTACTGTTTTATTGTTGTGTTTTATATGTGTGAAACCGACACTGCGATACTTGATCGCATCAAAGTCTCAAATTTCTATGCGCCATTCTGTACGGTAGGTTTGCATTCAATGCATTTGTTATTGTATTTCGTATTTTTTTTTATCACAATTA
Organism: Zaprionus indianus; assembly: GCA_018904595.1. NCBI lineage: Eukaryota > Metazoa > Arthropoda > Insecta > Diptera > Drosophilidae > Zaprionus > Zaprionus indianus. Next base: position 6,966,439 of record JAEIHA010000860.1, read on the forward strand.
GAATAAACGACGCACGAACAAAACTTTTACTTTTGTTTGGGCCGTGAGAACATTGACAGCAGAACAGCTGAGCGCACGGTTGCATTGCGCCAAGTGATGCCACCCGTTGACAGGGAAATAGTGGCGCGCAAAAATAAACAATTTAAATGCCGAACCAAAGAATACAATATACACACAATTATATATATATATTTTTTATCATGTTCTCAGCTTATGCAGATGTTGCTTGCTTATTTCGTTTCCCCAGACATTTTCATTTGTTTGCACCGCAACTTTTATTTGGTCTGACAAAATCTTTACGGCTGCTGGCGTTGATTTTTCATTTGCTTCTGTTGCGAGGGTGGCTGCTGGGTGGTATGAAATTTCCATAATTATATGCATCAGTTGGCAGGTGACTCGGAGACTAATGCTGTTGCCAAAGACGTTGTGCACAATAAAAGCTCAAAACAATAAAGCAAAGAAAACAATGTGTAAGATGGAAAAAAGTACGGTAAATTGTGTGAGTGTGTATTTGTTTTTGTAACTCTGATTGCAGACAAAACCTGCGCCAATGTGTAAATATTGACAGTATTTTCGAATAAAGAGAATAAATAATAAAGCAGAAATGCAATGAAAAAGAAAACACAAAGTGTAAATTAATTTCTATCTTTGAGTGGATTTCGGCTGTTGTGGACTGTTTCATTTCAGTACGTTCCGCATGATACGATCACTAAGGCAACCCTGCAAAACGTCATTAGTTTTGGACGCGGTGCGATCACAAGGGGATGTAGCTCAGATGGTAGAGCGCTCGCTTAGCATGTGAGAGGTACGGGGATCGATGCCCCGCATCTCCAACTTGGAAAATAACATTTTTTTATTTTTTTGTTTCAAAATTGTCTTAAACGATAATGTAATATAATATTCAAAAAGTAATTATAAAGACAATTGGTGCAATGGCACGCAATCGGTTTGGTCGCTAACCATCTTTGTGAATATATTTTATATATATCAAATAAATAAATTTGCAATAATATATCAACTAACTATATCCTTTATTTGATTTATGGACATTCTAAAAATGACTTGAATATCTTTTACAGTTTTAATTTTCAATTAAAAGTTAGATGCGCATTTAAAAATTCTAGGTTCAAGTTCAGTCAAGATACATACAAACTGATAAAATCGAAACGAATTATTTTTAGATGTTCAGAATACAACTTAAATCGTAATTAAGATAGCGATAAAATCAGTTTGGTTGTTGCGTGTCAAATGCCACTTACAAATATCACTATATAAGCACGTAGACCTAACTTAAACCATCAGAGATAGATTCAATGGCGTCACCGTTTTTTGCTCTCTTCGTTATCCTCTTGCAGTTCAGTGGTCGCTGTATTGGAAAGGTAAGAACGATAAATCTAAATACCAAAGCTGATAATTTCATTCCTAATAAAGCGCACTTGGGACTTTGAGCTGCTTTCCATTACCACTAAGTGCCCAAATGAGAACCTTATTAATGGAACTCTTAAAGTCGAACGAATAGGTCGTGGAAAATCGGCTATCTCCGGAGCAATGGAATGGAAGTTCGATGCAGATGATAGTTTAATAGTGAGAGGTTTGCTGAGTTTTGAATTTAAATTTGAATGTTAATTCCTTATAGGTAAAACTGCGTATTCACACTAGCCAAAGCGGAAGGGATGATGACTACAAGTCAACCCCCTATCAAATCCCAGACATTGTTTTTAACGAATATATGAAAAAGCATTACCAGGAAATATGTTACGAAAATGTGGCTACCTGTTCTAACGCACCAAACTTTGAAGGTGGCTTCGATCCACCTTTCCCGCAGAACACCTACACCTTAAATCGTTGTGAAATGGCTGCAAGTGGTTTTCCGGATGTTCTTCCCGTTGGATATTACAAAATCTTTTTCTCGTTTAGCGGACAGGCTGAATTCTCTATGGAATTGATTGTAAAATTGACACCGAAAATGTTTTAAAATAAATAAATTTGGTAAAAAATAAATTATACTGTAGTGATATACTCGTATGTAGCTAAAGACGTGCTTAGGTTGGGATCACAATTAACAAATTTCTTTTGTTATGCAATGATTAATCTTGCCTAAAGTACTCGTATGTACAATGAACAATTTATAGATCAAAGAATGTAAAAATGTTCAATTTCCGGTGATTTTGTTGAACTCCTTATCATGATTGAAATTGTTCAGAGTTATTATTAACGAAATGTTAAGTTTCCGACGATACTTTTGATAAAATACTGATTTGTTGCCAGCGATAATCTAAATAACACAATGGTAATTTTGCATACGATATAATTTTGTGTCATAAAATCTGAATAGGTTTGCTATATAAACACGTATATTTCCCCGAAGTGTTATTTATGTGTTCTAAAACTGATAAAACTGATAGAATGTCGTTGCGCTCTAATATTTTATTTGGTGTGTTTGGAGTCCTTTTGGATATTTGCATTATTTGCACCGGATTGGTAAGATAATTCGAAAAACAAAAGAAGATCATATAGATAAATCGATACTCAATATAGCGCGTATGGGACTTTGAAGTCCTGGAAGCACACGGTGTCTCTTCGGATCCAAGTAAACTAAATATGGTTGCAAAAGTAGAGTGGTTTGCTCGCGGACAATCCGGCCTTTCAATTTTAATGGATTGGAAATTCGACCCTGACGATACGACCGATAAGGTGAGCCGAATCTTAAGAGTTTTTTTCAAGCAAGCTACTAAAAACACTATGTTCAGGCTAATCTACAAATTTACAGAAGCCAGAGTGGTAGAAAAGATGATTACTTTTTAACGCCCTATTATATATCGTGGATTCCATTAAACGTTGCAATCCAAAATTATTATAATGATATTGTCTACAAGAATGTTAAGCACTGCTCCAACTTTCCTGAAGCAAACGGAAAATTAGTCCCACCTTTTCCTCAAAATACCTACGAAATGAAACAGTGTGTTGTAACTACCAATGGATTTCCGGATTTTGTACCGATAGGATATTATAAAGTGGTGTTCGAGTTTCAAGGTCAGGTTAATATGACTTTGATAATGATTTATAAATTGACAAGTAAAATTAAATTAAATTAAATTAATCTTTCTGTTGTTAATAAAAATAACACAGGCCCACAAAAAAAAAAAGTTTAATGGTCTGGGTATACGGCATATGCAGCTTTTTTCGGACTTGGCTCACATGGGCTCCTTCATGGGGACAATTGGCCTTTGGTTTCGATATCATAACCATATACCCATGATTCGTCACCAGTTATGACCCTTTTGAGTAAGTCTGGTTCATTCCACAGCTCTTGAACGATGCTCATGCGACGGATCTTTTGGTCAAAATTTAGCAATAATGGAACACATTTCGCTGACACACGTCTCAAGCCCAAAACGATAGAAAAATTTCATGGCACGAGCCAAGTGATATCCCACATCCTCAGCAACTTCTCTGATAGTGATTCCATGATTTTCCAAAAAAATTTGCTTCACTGCTTGAACGTTTTTATCAGTTCGTCGACGTCCTTGGGCGTCCAGAGAGAGGCTGGTCATGGGCATCTTCTCAGCCATCTTGGAAGAGTTTGTACCACTTGTAAACATTTTTTTTACTCAGAATAGATTTACCGTACGCCACTGTCAAAATTTCAAGTGTTTCGGAGCACTTTATTTTATTATTATTTTTATGCAAATCTTTTGATCCAAATTTTTTGATAGCGAATAATCGCAACACTTATAATCTTTACGCCTCTCACAGCCAAATAAAATGCTATACACTTGAAACTTGGTACAGATATTCGAACAAACAAAAAAATCGAAATTCGATTATACGTAACCCGAGAAAATTCAAAATTTGCGATACTTTTTAAACACACCTCGTATGTACAATGAATAATTTATAGATACAAGTAAGTTTAAAAATTTTCAATTTCCTGTAATTTTTGTTGGATTTTTATCGTGATCTAAATTGTTCAGAGTAATTATTAACGAAATGTTAAAGTTCCGGCATTACTTTAGATAAAATTCTGATTTATTGCCAGCGATAATCTGAAAAACACAATGGTAATTGCGCTTACGATATAATTTCGTGTCAAAAAATCTCAATAGGTTTGCTATATAAACACGTATATTTCCCCGAAGTGTTATGTGTTCTTAAACTGATAAAAGTGCAAGAATGGCGTTGTGCTCTAAAATTTTATTTGGTGTGTTTGGAGTCCTTTTGAATATTTGCATTATATGCACTGGATCGGTAAGATTATTCTAAAAACAAAAGTAGATCATATAGGTAAATCGATACTCAATATAGCGCGTATGGGACTTTGAAGCCCTGGATGCACACAGTGTCTCTTCGGATCCAAGTAAACTAAATTTAGTTGCAAAAGTAGAGTGGTTTGCTCGCGGACAATCCGGCCTTTCAATTTTAATGGATTGGAAATTCGACCCTGACGATACGACCGATAAGGTGAGCCGAATCTTAAGAGTTTTTTTCAAGCAAGCTACTAAAAACACTATGTTCAGGCTAATCTACAAATTTACAGAAGCCAGAGTGGTAGAAAAGATGATTACTCTTTAACGCCCTATCATATACCTTGGATTCCATTAAACGTTGCAATCCAAAAGTATTATAATGATATTGTCTATAGAAATGTTAAGCACTGCTCTAACTTTCCCGATGTAACAGAAAACTTTGTCCCACCTTTTCCTCAAAATACCTACGAAATGAAACAATGTGTTGTAACTACCAATGGATTCCCGGATTTTGCACCGATAGGATATTATAAATTGTTGTTCAAGATTCAAGGTCAAGTTAATGTGACTTTGATGATGATTTTTAAAGTGACCAGGAAAATGGCTTAGTAAATTAATCTTTCAATCGTTTATATTGCTAATAAAAATAATGTTTCATCATAAAAAACATTCAAGTTGTATGTGCTTTATAAGATCTTTAAATTATAGAGCCAACTTAAGGTATATCAGAGCATTATGACATACAGTGGCGACACCTTACCTTTATGCGATTGCTTTGACCTGAGTACCTCGAGTACTCGCCAATAAAAAACTTAAATCAAATATGCATGCAATCTTAAAAAAAAGAGGATCTCTCTGAGGTCCTTCCATTTCTGGAGATGCGGGGCATCGATCCCCGTACCTCTCACATGCTAAGCGAGCGCTCTACCATCTGAGCTACATCCCCTTGGTGATTTGCCATAATAAAGTAGTCAATAAGCCTTAGAGTAGCCACTCCAATTGATCTAAAAATAGGCACATATACATGTAGTATATATGTATACGTATAAATGCAGTGCATGGCTGTGGTACCTGAGTGGAATGTATGGCTTTAATTGATTGCAAGAGCACACCTAAGCATAAAAGAAACACAATGGTCACGTATATAGCCAGCATGTTTTTGAAAGTGTGCTGCGGGGCATGTTCAAATATGCATGATCAGTCAAATTGATTATGCATGAAGGTTACCAAAGCGGTTTTTGACCAAGTGGGCCAGTTTTCAACGACATAAAACTAGACAAAACTGGTTTAAATTTCTTTATTGTTCAAGGCATATAGAAAAAACAAATAAAACCGTATGTTATTAAAATGTTTGAATTCAAACAGTTAGAAAAAAGGGAATACTAAAAGTGAAATTAACTAAATTTTGTTAAATAGAAAATGCAAAAGAAAAAAAAGAGAGTGGGCTCAACCGGGATTTGAACCCGGGACCTCTCGCACCCAAAGCGAGAATCATACCCCTAGACCATTGAGCCGCATGCTGTGTAGGTTGCAAATAGTGCAATTTAAGTTTCACTTTGCTGAATACGTATAAAGATAAATGTCTGACGGATGCAATAGCTGCGTTTTTGATGTATTTGATAAGGATTTATGAAATAGTTTAATAAATAATTGTGAGAAAAACCGAAATACAGATACAGACGTTCTAATATATTTAATTATAAGTGAATATACTCTCGCAATAATCAAAATAAACTCTAAAAATATTTGATATCAAAGCATTTGGATATTAGTGATGCAATTAAAATGTCATTTGATTAGTGTCAAATGTATTTAAATCAGTGCACTGCATTTGGTTAGTTTCAAAAATGTATTTAATTTGAAGTCTTTCACACGGGGATGTAGCTCAGATGGTAGAGCGCTCGCTTAGCATGTGAGAGGTACGGGGATCGATGCCCCGCATCTCCAGAAGTTGTAAAGGACGACGGGACAACGGTCGTTCTTCTTTTTTTGTTTTCTCGAATGAATTATTTTCCCTTTTTGCTATAATTAACTGCGGTTGTGCGCATTATATCCACCTTAATGCACTTCAAATGGACGGCAATTATTTGCATTAGTATTTTATGGGAAAGAAGGAAAGGAATATATTATATGAAGTAGTAGAAGTGGTAATAATTAATATAGTGATGGTGAATAAGATATGATAAGAATATGGAAAGGTGATAGTATTATATTCTAAATAATTCTATAAAGATTACACAATTAAGCGAATCTTACATTTTAAGATAATTTCGCATATAACTCCCGCATATCTGGCTCAACAGGGAACAATCCAATCCCAGAAACGAGCCTGGGCAAGTCGGCAACCTGCTCAAATATTTAATTATTCATAACTTTAAACAATCACAGCGGCAACGTCAGCGTCAAGCCCTGTAACCCTGGGGCTAGCCGAGATTCCACTCCCCAAGCCCCCACCCGAGAGCCATTTACGTCTGAACAAACACAACAACAAGGAGCAACACGGCATACAAGGGATTCATTCGGCAGCAGCAGGTCCTTCCCTTCTCCCCCATCTCTCCATCCCCCCCGTTGAACGTAATAACATTGTCGTAAAATCATGTTTGGCTTATCGTTATCCCAGTCGGGGAGCTGCTGCCGTCGCCTGTGCCTGTGCGAGTTCAGGATGCGAGTCGAGTCGAGGCGCGTCGCGCATAGCGCTGCATTTAAATGCCACTGAAAATGGCGTGAATTATAGTGGCCTAGGTTAAATGCCGTTAGACAGCCACATAAACTACAGCAAAAGCAACAACAATGGCAAGGGGCAACCCTTTCGCTTTTGACATGACTCAAGCTTGTGGATAGATTTCAAAAATTTTACAGCTAGGCAAAAGTTTTACTTGTTTCGTCTGCTTTTAATTTTTGTAAAATTATTTGCATTCGCATGCGAAACTGACAAACAAAGTTTACCCCTCTCCCCCTTCTCTCTCTCTGTCATGCTCTCCCCTGCGTTCTTGTAATTATCGCTTTTGTTTGTTAGCCGAAACTTTCGCCAGGTCCGCCCGGCGGCTAAGCAGGCACGCGAAATTACTAAACAATATTTTTGGCAGGACTTTTGTGTCGTTCTCAAGACGCCATGCCAAGTAGTTGTAGGCAACATATTGTCCTTTGCCGCAGTCGTAATATTCTAATTGGCCAAAAGTTAGTGCCAAGTTTGTGCCTAGTTTTCGGTTAGCTAATTCAATTTTAATGCTTGATTTCATATTAATTGAAAAATAAATTTGCTTCTTGCCTGCGCAGACAAAAGGGTTAAGACGTAGGAAATTTGTGGAGACTCAAAGTAAGTTGCCAAGACAAATGTCTTTTGGAGTGTGTGGAGCGATGATTTCTGATTTCTAAATGTTTAAATGTTCTTATATGAAAAGATAGAAGATAAGTTACCATTATAGAAAATGTAGAACAATTATTTAAATTGATCAGATAAACATTCTTTAGATTAAAAATCAATTGAAAGTCTTCTTTCGCAGTTCTAGCAACTTAGGACATTTCCTTTTTTAAATCTTTTCATTTAATTGCAGAAATAATTTAATGTATAATAATAAAACCGATCTGAATAATCTTTGGTACTATGTATAAACTTCTTTCAACTCCTTGAAATCCTTTACCTTCTTGGCTACTTTAAAAGGGCAATAACATTGCTTAGTCTGCCTCTTTCCGGCTTCGGTTTCTCGGGGCAATAATTTGTTATGTGCCCAACGTTTATTAAACTAATAATTTACATGGACACACATTGTCGTTAAAAACAATTTCGTGTGGCTCAGAGATTTATAAGCTGCCCAGTGAAAGCAAACCGCTCTGACCCGGCGGCACATAAGCGAGTCATAAACATATTTCGGGCGATAAAAAGGTCACCCTCCGTCTCTAGACTCAGGCTGCAAGCAAACTTATCGAATGTCTTAAGTTTTTTACATCCTCCCCGCTGCCCCCTGCTCCTTAGCATTTGCCATTTGTTTTCATTTCATTTTTATGACAACGTTTAGAAATCGCTGTTTATATTTTGCTGCTGTTTGCCTTGGCTTTTGCCTTTGCCTGCTTTTGGCCACATTTAGCGCGTACCCCCCTGCGTATTGACATTTGATCTTTATTTGGCCGTGGTCTATAGTCCCTATATACATGCGTGTGTTGACTGTGTCGCTTTGTTTGTCTGCAGGCATCTTTTTATGACTCGAGTGTGTTTGCCTTTCGGCTTTGTTCGTGCCGTAAAAAAAGCAATGCCATACAAGACTTCTGCAAATCAAACATCTTTGGGGGCCACAAATATGAGGTCATCTGTTATGAGCGCGCAGTGGCATCGGTCTACGAAGAGCCTTTAAGTCAATAGAGGCTGACGCCAAGCAGTAAAGACAGAGAGCTCTTTGTACAGGAATCTTCATGTTGAAAGCAAGTTGAAAAACGAATCGAAGAGGGAAAGCAAGGCGAACAAGTTGAATAGTAAAGCCAGTGATAAGTAGTTTAAAGACTTCCCTTTTAGGTCTTTGCCAACACAAAGGTCAGCAAACATATTTCTTAACCCCACACACAACTGTACCCTTTCCGAGATGCCTCTCGTTCTGCACGTCTTAATCAAATCAGAGCAACTAACTGGCTGCAGATACCCTCATAAAGATGTCCATTAATGGTTCGCCCCGCCCCCGCATGAGACAAGCTGCTGGTCTCTTTCTTATCGCAATGAAGACATAAACGCCGTGATATCAATTTATGTCAACGTAAATGGGACTAATGTTTGCGGGTGTGTGCGTGTGTGTGTGTGTGGATGGGTTCTGCTCGTTTGAGTTTAATATATGCGCAACCACTTGACTGGCCCGGAACATGTGTCAGCGAATCTTAAGTGAAGCTTATGAAACTATTAAAAGGCGCAGACAACAGTCGCTCGTATCCCTTGCAACAACAACAACAAGGACAAACAAACAAATATACATGAGTGTCCCGTGTCCTGTTGGCTGTGTCGTGTGTCCCGTTGGCCGTGTCCTGTGCCACACATGCCGCAGCAGCAGTTGGGGTAATTAGTTTACTACACGCTCGAGGCGTGGCCACTGTGAGATGCCTTCTCCTTTTCAGTTCCTCCATCCCTTTCTGTGGTGCTATGAATAATTCAGTCTTTGACCAGCCGAGTAAACTTGGAGACAGCCACAAGAAGGAGGAAAGAGTTCGGTATTTCTTTGGGGCTACCTCTCTCTCTCTCTCCATAATCAACATCATCATCATTGCTGCGTAGAAGTTCTTAAACTCAGATTACTCATACGTACGTTTGCCGTCGTGCAGCATTAATTATTTAGCCAGTGTTGCCAGCATTGCCAATGTTGTTAATGTTAATTGCCTTTGTCTCCGACACATTTGCATAATTTTCCTTGAACAATAAAAATCTAATTTGCGTAACTTCTTGTTAAGCTCATAATTGTTAATTTTGTTGTGGCCATTTTTGACTTGAGTTTCTTTTGTGGGGGATTTACTTTAATTAAGAGACAAGTCTCTCTGCACTCTGCTAGGGTTGTCGCACACTGTCGCCATAAGGGTAGAAAGATGACCAACAAGATGGTCACGCAAAAAACAAAAGAGATTAGAAATAATGAGTAAAGAAAAACAGTGCTACGTTTTGGGAAAGAGGAAGAAGAAAGAGGAGGAAGAAGAGTTTAACTATATATAGTTCAGGTAATTTTACAACACATGACCAGTTTTATTATATATATTTAGACATTCAAAAATTACACCTTACTTCTCTCAATCAGTTAAACATTCATGCAACCAACACTTAAATTAATTGTTTACTATTTGCACAACAGCTGCGCGACATTTGGTTTTGCAGCTTAATGAAATTAAAAGAAGATGACTGTGAAATACCCTGTATTCATTTCACGCTGTTTTCCAAGCATCCGCCTGCCTCAGTCCTGTTTTACAGATCCATTTTATTCTCTTTCATAACTTTCCATCAACCTTATATACCCAACGTTTCATCAACAGTAAAAATGGTTATAAATAAGCAAAAAAAGCAAAACATCCTTTTGGCAACTCCCGCTTCTATTCCACCTCATCCAGCTGCTGCAGCTGCTCCTTCACATCCGCACTGCGAATGTTGGTAAACAGAAACCGTTGGCACAACTCACTCGCGACAGTTTTGAGCTGTGTCGGTCCTGGGAACCGCATTGTGACGAACGGGGGTCGAATATGTTGCAAATTCAATATTTGCCCACAATTTTTTAGCCTTTCTTTTGCTTCTGTTCTTTTTTTTTGAGCTATTTTTTCCGTAACATGTCCGAAACGACAGTTGTTGCAAGTAAACAAAAACAACAATAATAGAAACAATAGAAGTACCATACATGGCAGCAAATTTGCTAAGCAAATAGAGGTAAAAAGGCATTTGATGCAGCTCACAGATGGCAGATAAATGGATCATATGATATACACGTATGAGGTGTTTCTCTAGAGGGAATATCTTATGCCCTTTTTCTACTGCTTATGTGGTCAGTGTATGCAGAATTGATTCAAGATATTTGTTATAAATATATTTTATTGATATTTTTATATTTTGGTTATAGTATTTCATATTAGATAGTACAAATATTAAGTTTTTTCATTTTACTTTAGTTCTCTACTTTAACAAAAATGAGTTTGATGTTCTCGCAACATGACTAATGACAGTCCGGTTTAAACGAATGACGTCTTTATTTTAAAAAGCAAACCGACTTGTCTGCCTTTTACAACTTCTCTTTGACTGCACGATAACTTTTAAAACGACTCTCTTCTTCAACTTTTCGATTTCGATTCCAATTAAACTGACCAATTATTTTACATTAATTTTAACTTGTTTCCATCGATAGGTGATTGCAGGGTTGCCACCAGTACCAACAAGCTGTCATCAGCTCCAGTGTTTACATATAAAAAGATATATAAGATACGAGCTCTGTGGCGCTTTGTACATAGCCGCGAAATTCAAAAGACAAAAAGCGGAAGGGAGATATTTGACAACCTAAGTGAGTCCTTAATGCTGTAATAAATGAATATATTTTTTATTGGTGATCTCATGTATTATATTTGTAGTGCTGACAGGTCATAGAGAAACATAAGATAACCAACTTCATTAACAAGTAGATAAGCCCAACTTATGTATGAATACAGTTCCTGTTGCCTTCTCACATGGCTTATAAGCAAATGTGTTGTTGGAAGTTGTATGTGTGTGGGGCATGGCAAAGGGAGAGGCGGACTTCATTTCAGGCCTCAGGGCAGTACCGAAAACTCTGCAACTGACCGCCTCACGTTGTTAGCATCATATCCCTTCATCTCTTCATCCTTGCCGTCCTCTTCCCTTTGCCTGATAAACGTGTGCTTTGGTTAACGAATCGTGCAAATGCGGGCACAACTCCGAATGCTTTTCAGTTTATTTTCCACATTTTTTGTGCATTTATTTGATTACGTCGAGTGCTTTATTTTTCAATAAATACCCAATGCACAGAGAGAGAAATATGTAGAAAGGAAACTGGCGCCGCTCATTAAATTCGAATTGTTTCTTGGCCATAAAAATCACAGCAAAAGTTTTAACACTCCACGGCAAATCACCGAACTAAAGCAAAAACAAGAGGAAGAAAACAACAAATTATGTTGATGGCTACATAATAGTCCCGCCCACACTCTTCACCTCCTTCTACTGCTGCAAACTTGAACTTGATTGCGAACTCGGACTCGGCTGAAATCGCTTTAGGCGCTCGCCAAAAATGATGATAATTAGCCGAAAAACCGCCAGGCAGGCAGCAGGCAGGCAGGCGCAAAAAGTAAAAGTCAAATCAAAAACTAAACAAAAGTGCCGAGGAAATTGCCCAAAGGGGCAGCGAGGCGGGGGAGGGCGGAGTGTCAGTCATGTCCCAATGTGAAAATTAACTTGTAAACGCTTATAGCACTGCCAGCAGGGCAGGCGGAGGTGGGAGCTCCTGGCTGGCTGAAGATACCGACACCAAAAACGCCTGGCGTGACCAGAACGCGTCTCCCGGGACTGAGATTGCCACTGGGATTGGCCCACCAACGATTTACAATCAAGCGAAGCGCCAACGTCAAAATAAAAACTTTTGCATTTCATTTCGTCTTTTGATATTTGTGCAGATTTCTTGTGCTGCTCCTTCGACTTTCGAGTGCGATTAAATTGTTTTAATGGTTTTTGTTGTGGGGCTTCCCAAAATGGTGGACTGGGTGGGAAAGTTAGGGGCGCAACGCTTAAAGTTTGTTTTTTAATGGCCGCAGTTTGGTCTGCGGCGGCTTTCTAATTGCCGCAACAATAACAAACCGTTTAAAGGTGTTAAAGTCTTTGGGGAATTTCAAGCAGGAGAAAAGAAAAGAAATGGTGTTTCTTTTTTAAGGTATTTAAGTTTAATAAGAAGTTGTTGTGCTTGATAGTGGAATAAAAATATATAATAATTCAGCATTGAATTGTAAAAGATATTCCAATTAAATATTCTTGACCTTTTTTAAAAAAAATTCAGTAGAAAAAACTCCAAGGAAATCAAAGTGGAAGTTTTAAGATTTCTATGCATTTTAAGATTTTCGAATATAAATTGAGGTATGGATTAATAGTTAGAGGTGGAATAAAATCTTTTAATTGACTAAAGACATATTTTCTTATAAAATTTCTTCACCTTTTCTAATCAGAAAATCAGTGTAATAATTTTAATTTAATATAAGCAAAAAGTGCAGAGTAAATTCTTTATAACATGTGTTTCGTTCTAGTGGAAACAGTTTGTAGATAGTTTGGAGTTAAGTTAGCCTTGATTTCTGTTCCACTCAACTCTTTTCTACTCTTTCCTTTACATTCTTTTTAACAACAAGTAACCTTAATACCTCAAAATAGTAGACCAAGCGGAACTCTCTTATATGCTTTGCTTTTGCAATTTACTTTTGCCTTTTGGCAAACAATAAAACTGAATATGTCTAGTTAAATAATTTCTGCTATCAACGCAGTCCAGTTAGAGCGGCTTAAGGACGTTTCTACTGTCCAAGCCGAGTACCTTTGTCCCAGTCGTGGGGTAACTATAACACTTAAGCTGCTTTTGGGCGCATTTGATAGTCGAGTGTGTGCAAATGAATTTCATATAAATATATTTTCATATACACAAATAAAATGCTGCTTGCAGGGGGATTGGCAAAGGGGAGCTTCATGGAAACCCTTTTATTTTTATGGCAGCCAACTAACAAGGTTCACTGGCAGTCGACTAAATCAACTAAGGATTTGCGTTTATCACGACGCAGTCGAGGCAGACGAGACGATGCAGCGTATCCATGTCCAGGGGCACCTTTGGCGACAGGAAATTGAAATTTCCACACACAGCCAGTTAAACGAGAGCGAGAGAGAGAGAGGGGGGTGCGTGGGGCATGTGTGGCATGTCAGCGATTCGCACTAAAGCGAACCCAAGGGCCAATAACATTTACGCTAATTTGATAATCTGCACACGCACAAGGGTTGCCCCGAGAACCGAAAACCGAATACATTTGCATAGTCCGAAGGGGGGGGAAGCATAACAGACGCACCTAATTGGCTGCAATGGCACCCGAGGGAGCAGTGTGCGCACACCCCCCTCCCTGCTCTTCCCCCTTGCGTAACTGACCAGGCTCGCCTGCCTGCGTACGCAATCCCTTTCACATTATCAGCGCGTTATCATCGCATTCTTTTTTCACTCTTGAGCGCGTTTGGTGGCCATTGCGGTCAGCGGGTTTATTATTTTGGCTTTTATTTCGCTTTCCCCTTATTTTATGCTGGCTTATCTGTTTCTCTAAATGTTGCTGATGTGCTTACTTTGTAGTTGTTGTTTTTCTTGTTTGCAGAAGCTGTTTCTGCCACGCTCGCAATAATCGCTTTTGCACGCTTGACTTCAAGCCAAATTAGCTGCGGCGATTTAAAGATTTGTATTGCCTTAATAAATGAAATCTAGCCAAGGAGAAGGAAACAAAATTAGCTAAAAAGGGTTGACTTTGGCCCACTGTGCCTGAATTGGCATCATTAGTCGTTTAGCTGCTGACGCGACGTCTGCTTGCTGCAGCCTAAAAGCAAATTTCCGCCCACTTGGCGTATGCGCAGTCTTCCCCTCCTCCCCCTGCGCATATTCATAAGTTACACATACGCCCCGTGTGTGCGAGGCCTCCCCTTGTGTGAATGAGAGTGCCGACATCCTGGTGTGCGACAAGATTTATGCGTGTTTTCTTTTTCTGGCGTTGAACATTTTAACGCCTGGAAATTTGCTAATTAATTAGTTTAAATGCGCAGAGGAGGAAGACAGAGACAGAGCAGAAGAGAGAGAAAGAGAGAGAGAGAGAGAAAGTAATGTCTGTGGCAGTTTTTTGTTATTTTATTTATTATAAAACATTACTTTTGTAAGGTATATCACAGCACAGACCTAATGCGTTTATAAGCAAGTGCAGGGGCGACAAAAAACGCGGCCGAAACGCGCGCGCGTTTTTACACGCATGGAATTTGCTTCGGAATTTGTAGCCCTTTTTTGCTGCCGTTGCAGCGTCCCTTTTTTTGCGGTAAATAAAAAATTAATTTAACGCATGTTTTTGCTCGTATAATGAAATTGATTTAGGGTTATTAATGCGAGTACTAACAGGGGGGGGAAGGGGAAGCCAGCCGACTGGGGCGCTGCCTAAGTAAATGTTTGGCATTTCATAATGTTGCGCTAACCTTTAACGTTGATTTTATGCAAATTGTGTTATTCCTCTGCTCCGCATAGATTTGTGGCCAAAGAAGTTCAGGCAGGCGAAGGCACAGGGGGGCGTGGCTGGAGTGTGTGGTATATAGCGACGGGGCGTCGCTGTAAACTTTGCCACTGAAGTGCTGCGGCCTGTTGTTATTGAAGTTTTCGGGCGGCTCCCTTGGCTCGCCCCTCTCTCTCTCTCTCTCACTCTCTATCTCTCTCGCTCACCCTGTCGACTGCTGACTTATTCAATAAGCCAACTTGAAGTATGCCTCGTTGCTGCTGCTGCGGCTGCTTAAGTAAATACCGTGTGCGTGGTACGTAAGTGTATGCAAAAAGTGCAAATAATAATAATAAAGAGTACTTATTGTTTGATTTATGTGTCTGTGTGTGTACAATGCGAAGAAGCAGGGAATGGGCAGCAAATGGAAGCGATGCTTGATGCATTGGGCGCTGTCTGCAGAGCATCCTTGAGTGCCCAAAATGGTTCTAGCTCGGTGCTACGTGTGCTTTGGCCAGGGCATAAGTGATTTCTGTGCGCCATAATAATTAAGAGGGCATTATTGAGTGAAGGACATGATAAAATTGATATATGTTTTGCATTTTATATTGACCAACTGCAAATATGCCTAAGAATAAATTAAGACAGGCTTGTGGCAACTCTTTTTGTGCTTCTTAATCTTCCTAATAAAGGCAAAGAGATCTTTCGTTGGGATCTCATTGATCTGTGCAACAACTGTGATACTCTGTACTCATCACAGGAAGAGTTTATTTCCTCTGTGGTGTTGACGTCTTCTTCTGCACTCTATGTTGCCACTGGACTCCTTTTCATTATACGATTCTTCAAGCCTACACTAGGCTGTAAGGAAACCTAACTAAAGTGGCCTTTTTTTTCACTTTAATCCACAATAATCTGTAAGGAATCCTAACTCTAACTAAAGTTTTCTTTTAATGCTTAAGCTAACTAAAGTTTCTTTTATTCTTCAACTTTACTCAGATTCTTATTCACTAACTTGACTTTCTTCCCAGTGTCTAAAACAGTGTTTACCCCACTTTCTTCTGGCTTAACTTGTTATTCAAATGCAACTCTACCTTGCTTCCCTTCTTCCTTTCCCCTACTCATCTCCTTGTCATGCCTCTCTCATTGTAAGTCCTCTCATCAGTTGCTGCTGCCGCTGATAAAGTCACCTTTATTTGTCAGTCTTAGCCCAGCGGGCTGTCACTCCTCCGCCTGGCGATGGCGGCACGTAACAGCCACGCCCCCTAACACTGTCCAACCTAAATGCGAAGCGTTAAACCGCACACACCTAACATGATGTGCCTCCTTCTCTCCCCCTGTTGTTGTTGTTGTTTTGGCGTCACCTCTAACATTCATCCAGAGCTGAACCAGAGGCACGCGGCAGCATGGGCGCTTGCTAAGTGAGCCATTTATCTTGCTGGGGAACCTCAAGCGCGACACAACAACAGTCGAAACAACAACAGCAACAATCGCATTTCCTACACGCGTCATTCAATCCGGGCAGACGCCAATAATGCTGTTCGGGAAATAAAACGATTTATATGCCGCAATACCACGCAACAGCAACAACAAAAACAACACGATATTTCGTTTTCGGTTTTCCTGGCTTCCTTATCCCATTGAACAGCAGCAGCAACAACAACACCAAGTAAATGAAACCCCAAAGAAAGAAGAAAAAAAGAACGCAGCAAAATCGAAGATTGCTATCTTTGACGGCTTGTTTTCCTGCCTCCTCCACTTGCAACAGGGCGGGGCAGCCATTATGTATTGGCGTTGAAACAATTTGAACAGCCATCGCTGCCATCGAAGTTCCCAGCATACCCCCGTCCCCCTCGTCTGCCTCGTCGCCAAAACAAATGAAAGGAAGTCGTTTAAAAGTACAAACGGACATTATTTATCGCTCAAACCATTTAGTCGCTGCAACTAGAACTTCAGACCCCAAGAGCATAAAAAAGGAAACAGGCCAAGTCCTTCCAAGTAGCCGAGACCTTAAGCTCACCCTGAACCAAGCCCCCCCCCCCCTTTCCTCCTCCAGCTCTTTGTTGTTGCTGTGTCTACTTAGTTGTAATAAATGGAAAACGTCGAGTCCAACAACAAGAGAAGGAACAACGCTGCATATAATTTCTGTGGGTGCCGCAGCAGCAGCAGCAATTGGATTTTAGCCGCAGCGATTAAGAAAGAGACAGCAAGAATACAAGAGAGCGAGAGAGAGAGTAGCAAATAGAGGCACTAGAAATTCTAAGGAGGGAGGCAAGCCAATCGATTGATTTCTGCTTGCTTAAGCAGTTTTCGATCGGAGATGCGGATAATGTTTGCCAAGTAATTTACAGTTAGTTTCTGCATCAACTCTATGACAATGGATAACACTTGAAATTAGTTTTTGTTTAACAGAGATACAATCAACAATTTAGTTGGATATTTCGTTTAGGAAATAAGAGAAATTTGATATATCATTTAATATTCATATAATACGGATTTTGATACTTGATTTTTGCTGCAAATTTTTAAAATTCTTAAGAAATCATTTGGGTAATTTAATTTACTAAAATTATAATTAAAACAGATATATAAGATATATAGATTGATATTCCATTAGTATAAATATGGCGGATTAAGTTGCCTTTAAACTTTCATTCATAAGTATAAAATAAGTTGCGAATATGTATTGTCCATTTATATAATAAAAAGAAGAATAAAATATATAACACTTGATTTTTATTCAATTGATAAAAATTTAATAAAATTTTGAAATACGAATTATAATACCTACCATGTATGAATTAGTTATTGAACAATTATTGATTTAAAAAAAACCAAAAAAAAAACACAAAATTTTTTAATATTTTAATTGAACTTCTCTTGAATTTATAATAATTCATTAGAGAATTTTCATTCCCTTCTTTTTAACAGTAAAATACTTTTATAATTTGAATCATTGTAATAAGGTGAAACCTCAATTCAATTCCCGATTCTGTCTCTACAATAGTTTCTCAAATCTTACTCAAAATTAAGACTTATACCTTAGTCAAGCATTTATTGCACATTAGTTTGTTTATTGGCAAACACACTCGCCTATCCAAGATGCTCTTTGCTTATTTAAAAGACATATTTAATTACAAATAAACCAGTCAGTTCCTCTCGAAACAGAACGCAGAGTTAGTTAGTCAGTTTCCCCTGAATTCCACTCATTACCCGAATGTGTCATGCAAGAACGCGTGGCATGGTCTGCCCATTCTGCTTGGGGAGACCATAATACACACAAACCTCAGGCTCGTCTTATCGCCTTAAACCACTTTAGTGTCAGCCACGATGACAGCGGTTGGTCGGTCTGTCCGGCGTATGGTGGGCTAACTGTGAATATTGTCGAGTTTCTTTTTTTTTTTGCTGCTGACCATTTCACGGAGTGGCTGTCGCAGTCGTAGCATGTTGTCTGTTAACATGGCCAGTGGTCTTGTCGACACTGCGATAAAAAAACACACACACACACACACCAGACAGACAGGGGCAGAGAGGGAGAGGGAGGTAGGGGAGTGGGAGGGATCTATTGCGAGCTGGGTAGACGGCGTGCAATTTACGTAGCTGGCCATAATGAGGGTGATTTTCGTATTTGTGGTAGATTTGTCCACTTAGCAGCATGACCACAGTGGACGAGGCCGGAGCTTTTGCTTTTTGATGCTTCTGCAATTTGCACGCCGTCGGGTGTTGAGGCGAATCATTTGTTCCGCCTTCGCAGTGGATTATCTAGGCCGTAGCAGGTCTCCCACATTCCCCTCCCCGTAGAACAACAATAATTTGTACTGCCTGCATAATTTTGCACTGCTGATGTATCATGTTCCCTCGTATGTTTTGTAGCTCTGATTTGTGCTGTGCTAATGAGCAGAGCGTAGAGTCGAATTTCCATTGTTGTGGCTTCTCATTTAATTGGCATTTTTCTTGGCCGAGACAGCGCTAACTTTTTTAATAAAAAGCAATCCCCTCCCCTCTGCTAAGGAATTTGCATTTCGGTATGCGGAAAATTCACTCAACGAATCGAGTTCATTTTCATTAGCAATGGCCACACCAAATGTGTACACAATTCTCTACGCTTTTCCAATATTATTTGCTGCGGTCCAAGCAGCCTCTCTCTGCTCTCTCCCCTTGTCTGTCTCTCTGTCTTGCTCTGTCGCTGTTCGGAGCTGTCTTGGGTTCATCGCGTCCCATTGTCACAAATGGAAAACAGTCTGTCGAGGATGTTCATTGTAAGCGATTTCAATTGGGCATTTTATTTTATATTTGAATTTTAAAATTCCTTCCGCACCGGCGACATTGGGCGACAGGAAAATGGACAATTTGTGTTTGTGGCAATTGATTGGCAAATATTGTCCGGCCATCTGGGCCGACAGGCGAAAGGTTTGCGCACTGATTAATGCCCGACGACAACAAGTCAGAGAGGATTTCTTATTATTTATATACGAGAGTTGTAAAGGGTGTCTTTGTATTTTATATTTGGGATTCAATGTTAGAATTTCATTCATTACCTTAATCAGCAACTATTCCCCACTGCTTGATATTCTCTCCCAACTTGGCTACACATTTTGTCAAACTTATCTCACTCTGTTGCCTCAACTCATCCGTGTTCGTATGCTCCATTTGAGTGCCTTAAAGTCGCCTATAAAAGAAAAGTTGGCCATGTCGCAACTTGCATGCAAATTACAAGCAATAAAACGAGGCACGTCGAAGCTAAAGCAAACTTTGAAGGCGGCAAAGGAGAGAAGGCTGCTCTCTCTGAGACTTGTACACAAACGCCCATAAGCCAAAGCGATTATTCTTTATTGTTTAGACAATGACAACAACAGCAACAAGAGAGCTCAAGAAGAAACTGTAGCAATTCTCACATCATACGATTGGCATTGAGATTGCGTCTTTGGTATTGGAAATTCCCAAGGCTGTCATATGTAAGCAGAAACCAGCAGACTCTCTCCCACACACTCTGGGGATATGTATGTGTATGTAAATTTGTCAGTGAACAAACAAAAAGGAGTGAAATAATCATAAAAATGTCAAGCCAGACACATGAGGCATGTGGATGGTGGGCGGAGGAAGGCGACACAATCCTGAATTGAATTTTTATCTATTGTATGGGCAATAAAGTCACATTGTCAGCATCGTTTGTGTGTGTGTGTGCAAAATATTGATGGGAATATGTTAGGGGGACTCCTCTTTAACATATTCCTCATATTTACCAATAATAAAATGAAACAAAAAGTTGAAACACGGGCTCAACCGGGATTTGAACCCGGGACCTCTCGCACCCAAAGCGAGAATCATACCCCTAGACCATTGAGCCGCCGATATTCGGAGTGATTTTCTAGTAAATTTTAAACAACTAATTGTCTTCAACTTTTAAACGCTGCATCGAAACTTGCAGATGTAGCATGCATAATTAATTGAAGACGCTTCAGACGTTTCAAATTATACAAGTTCAACCGGTTCGTCTTTGGAGGCCCTTTCACTTCAAATAGATCGTATCGAATGAATGTGATGAAACGAATTATGTTATAGTCAAGAAACTTGAGAGGAAATTTTTTACGATATACAGAAAAATAATGTACTGTATGGGATAAACTGAAAATGACTATAATGCTGATCTTCAACGATCCATATTATTTCCAAGTTGAGTGCAGAGAAACTGTAAGTGCTGGGTAGATGATGGGCGGACAAAGGAACCTCAATCATGGATTGATTTTGTATTTATTTTCTTGGCAATAAAGTCCCATAGTCAGCAAGGCGTATTCAAAAAATATAAAAATACTTATTTTATTTAAAAAAAATAAATAAAATAACAAAAAATTGAAGTACGGGCTCAACCGGGATTTGAACCCGGGACCTCTCGCACCCAAAGCGAGAATCATACCCCTAGACCATTGAGCCTCCGATATTCGGAGTGATTTTTTAATAAATTTTAAACCTTTGACTGTCAGCAAATTTTAAAAGCTCCATCGAAAGCGTGTTATCAACAAACTAGTGCGGAAATGTTTACGATAAGGAGACAAAAAACCATTAACTATATTGAATATTTCTATAATGATAATTATGTCGATCTTTAACAATGCATATTATTTCTTAACTAAGTGCAGAGAAATGCTAAGTCGACTTGGATAAGGAAAGTTACTCCTTTTGTTTTCATATTCAAAATTTATTGTTGTTTTTTTCTTTTCTTTTCGTATATTAATTATAGGGTTTTTTCTTTTTCGCCTTTTACCCTTATCATTTGTCCGCTGATTTATTGACTTTTAAACGCTGCAGTTTCTCAACACGCAGCTGACTCATCAAATTTGCTTTGTCTTTCCCCTTTTGGCATGCTTTTAATTTAATTTGAAAAGTTTTGCCTGCCCATTTGGCGCATTAAGCCCTTTGACCTCCGCCGAACAAAACAGATTTTCAAAATCCTTCCCCAAAAAAAAAGAAAAAAAAATAAATAATTATGATAACTGTCAGAACGTTCTGCTGCGCTTCGGGCAGACCGTAAATTGCCACGCCCCTAATTGTTACTCCCACTAGCAAAATGAATAGAAGCCCTTGGAAAGCTAAAAATGAAACCTTAAGTTAATTACCAATTTAAAAGATTTAAAAGTTCTTCAACAATCTTTAATTTTGCATGTCTTATTCAGATGAGTAAATATATTAAACGGTTTTACAATAGCTTCCCATGAAAGAGGAAACCACTAAAAAATTTATATTTTATGCATAATTCCTTGCATAGCATTTTATTTAAAGGTTTTCTCAAAATATTTCTCTGACAATTTTTCAATTTCACTTTCTTTTTCTTTCTTTGGTTTGTGGCTTAAGTTTTGTCTGGTTATAAATCACACGTTTGTATCCATTGAAGATTTACGAGCTGCTAAATATGCTCGGCATGGAAGGTGGTTTAGGGGAGGAAACTGAAAACTGTGGACCTGCTGTCCTGGCAGTCCACAGAGTAGCGAAGTGCAAACTTTCTCAAGATATCAAAATTTAAAACGCAATTATCATATATGTATCATATATCGTATATCATCGCATTGTATCGTGCATTTGTACATGTGCAGGGCGCATACTTACTTTGTCTTGTCGCTGTTGGTTTTCATTTGCGCAGATAAACAAAACAAGGTCCTAAGTAAACAGAAAATGGACGAGCAAAAGCGCCAAAAAATAATAAAATGCTGCAGCAGACAAAAACACGAGTTAAGTTTAATTGAAAAACAGCAAAAAATTCATTGTCTAAAAATTAATTTAAAAAGAAGTTGGAGTAGGGGAAGATAAGAGCGTGATTATCTAACTACACACACTGCTACACACATAAGGCTTATATATTTGATTCATCAAAAATTATTCCAATTAATGCACAAGTTCTCCTCCAGTTGGGGGTGTTCTCCCCACTTAGAGCCCATTAACCTTTGAGAAAGCACAAACAATTTTAACACTTAACGTGCCAAAAGTAACAACAACAAACTAAACGTAAAATGGCAAAACAACCACAACAGAAACAGCAACACATAGAGTTTTCTTTATTTATTTTTTCAAGAACTTTTTACCTTTTCCTCTGCCAACTCATTTTCAAGTGCCACTTAGCTTGTTGCTGTTGTTGTGAGTGTTGTTGTTGTTGTTTTTGGCCAAAGCCATTAGAAAAAGGCTGCTGTTGAATGTTTTTGGGTCTTGAGTTCAGGTTTTGGGGTCGCCATTGCCATTGTTTTTGTTGGACTAAGTCAACAAGGTCGAGGGTTAATGAAAGTTCTTTGCTGCCGCACACTTTCTACTTATTTCCCAGCTGCGGGAATCCTTTGCCAGATCTAGGAAGTACTGTAAAGTAGTTACTATTAATACTTTTATTTATAGAAACAATTTGCAAAGTATTGAATTCAGTTCTGTATTTCATCTTTTCGAGTTCCCTAGCTTAAACAACAGTCGAACTTCCGATCTCCACTCTTTTATATTTCTTCTATTATTTCTTCAGATTTTCGCTATTGCCTTGAACTTATCCCTTTGTTGTTGCTTGCGGGCCTCATATTTCTTACGTTCTGCATTCTTCATAAGAAACTCTCGGAACTTGCAGCGCATTTTCAGTGAGAGGCCCGTATTGCGTAGATCCAACTCCTCTAGCATCTTATTGCAGCTGATGACCTTCAGCAAGTGCTTGCCAAAGTTCTGAAAATATAAAGATCTAAATAGGAAATTCTTGTTTAATGTATATCGGTCGCCTAACTCACTTCTCCCACATAATTATTGGAAAAATCAATGCGGATCAGGGTCGTTTGTTGGCAGATTAGCTTCATGAATAACCTGGTGATGCTCTCGCTGATGCTACAGCTACCCATATCGAGCAGTCGGATGGGCATCACTTGCAGTGTATTAAAAATGGCAGCAGCACCGTCGCTTTGTATGGGATTCAGTCGCAACACAAGCTTCTCCAGGGGCACTCGGGTCAAAGTGCGGCTCAGTATATATGCACCTTCCTCGGCTAAAAAGAAATGATCAACAGAGAACCTTACATAGGTACCTTTGGTATAACATACTGATTTTGTTGTTGGTTAAATCGAGTACTCTTAACGTGGAGAAGGATTCTCTACCGCAGGTCTCCAGAAAGCTACGTATTCCCCCGTCGCCCACAGCACAATGCATCAGGGATAACTCGCGTAGATGGTGACAACCCTTATCCAGGCTGTGAGCCAAAAATCTCAGTTGATATGCCACCAGCTTCGTGTTGTGCAGGCTGCAATGGAAAAGGGAGGTAAGTGAATCTCAACACATTCATTGCCCGCCGTCTTACCAAAACTTGCGCAGCTCGTGGCACTGACTGAGTCCCTTGGCCAAGAGGATTATGTCCCGGGGCGTTAGTTGATTGCAGCCAATTTGGTAATGAGTGCCTGCCGTATTTGTACTGTAACTCAGCCGCAGTCGCCGTAAGTCCGGTAGATTGGCCAACAGGTAATCAAGTGGAATGTGATCTGTGGATGAGTTGACTTATTAAACACTTAGTTGAGTACTTGAAATGAATGCGAATGAATGCACTATTCAATTTGAAATTAAACGAACAACGTAAACATCAAGAAGAATATAAAACCATGAAACCACTAAAAGAACAACATAAACACATCTTTGCGTGCTCAAGAATCTATAACCATATAAGGTAGTTAAACCACATAATGATGAGCACATTGCAACTACTCTCAGAGTATCTGGCCGTCAAGTTCTGCTCACCATTGCTCTCACTGCCTGGGGGTGCTGGCTGTAGTTGATTTATCTCCAATTGATTTATATACACCGCACAGATGTCCAAGGCGGCCTGCACATTGCCCTCCTGCTCGTAGTCACCGGTCTGCATATTTTCAATAAACTCCTGCACATGTCGCTCCATGTAAATGTTAATCCAGCGACGCTGCTGCCTTCTGCCCCCGGTGTGTGCTGCCTGCTGTGGCGAGACCAAGCGCCAGCGCAGCTTGTAGCAACGTCGCCAGAAGTAGTCATCGCGTATCTGTGAGCTGAGCAATTGCAATGGCAGCTGCGTATCCAGCTGACTGAGTAGGTAGTTTCTGTCCTGCCGTCGACGCAGCTGACGGTAGAGTGGCAACTCTGCGAACAATAGCTCAGTACTCTCTCTCCATCGTTCTCTTTTAACGTCTTCTTACCACTCCAGTTGCTGACGATGGCATCGAGCACAAGATGTCGCAGAGTTTTAACTTGCTTAGCTTGATCCTCAGTGGGAACTTCGCTCAGTAGGTTCTCGATTTTGGGCAGCCTAACATTGCTGGCATCGAAATAGGCCTTAAAGGTGTCAATGGAGACGGTGCTGGGAAACTCGCAATAGGTGAAATCCATTTGAAAGTTGTTTACGCAATACTTTATTCACAACAAAGACTGTTTGTGGTTGTCAAGTGTGGCTGTTGACTGACGTTGCTTGGCAACAACATTGTTTATAACATATACTCGTATATAGAATAGAATGTGTTTGCCAAGATCAACTAGTTCGATATTAACAAAAACTATCGTGAAGAACGAAATGGCTCGGATATTTGCGTTGGTTGAATTCCGTTCGTGGGTTGCGTCGCAATGCGCAATTTTGATAATCGTAGAATTGAATATTGTATGGAGTTTGGCAGTCCAGAAGACTAGCTCTTTTTCCGAAACTCCGGCGCATCGACAAGTGAGGATTGCACCCGTCAGATTCTCTATACAATTTTCGTTGCAGCGAAAAGTGCCGATCGTACATCACACACCTATTGAATTTGTGCGCTGTGAGATAGTCTCGGGATTATTAGCTAAATTGTAGTTCATGTCTTGATTTCTATACGTACGTATTTTAAAAGTACTGGGTTTCACATTGCTCCTTTTCTTCTTGAACCTGTTAAATAACAGAACTATGGCGAGTACTTTAACAATAGCTGCCAAGGTAATCGCGATTAAGAAAAGCATATTGACTTCAAGCACGAAACAGAATTGTTTTGCAAATTTTTATTTTTACTGGAATATTTGTTTCACTGTGTTATGATATGTTTGAAAACTTGAAATCAAATGAAATATGATTTAAAGATATAACGTGCAGTGCAAACATGTTTTAGAAATAAAATAATAATAAATGTTGCAATTTATCGATGCTTTTTTTGTGTATCGAGCGGAACGAAAGGACCTCGTTGGGGATGACGACGTTAAGTGCCATAAAAATAATTCAAAATAAATTGCTTTACATAAAAATTGGTTTGCATATTTCGGTTGAAGGGAAAATGCGCAACTGTTCTATAAGGTGTTTAATTTGCCCATAATAATGCACATCATGGAAACTCACACACACACACACACGTAAAGCTCACACAGACTGGCTGGGTAGGTTATTAATATTAGCCGTCGGATTTCGCAAGGTCCTCGTCGTAATACATAAATAACGCGTTTTATACGAAATACTTTGCATATTTACAGGCGCCGCAGAACTAAGCCATAAAATGACACGACTCCTCCCTCCCCCGACTTATACAGCACCCATAACAGCTTCCTCGGCTAAGTCGAAGATGAAGTCAAGTCAAGAGGCTGAACAGCTGAAGGTCCATGTTAATTTTCAGGTAAATTTGCGGTTCGATTGTAGCCGCGCACAAAAAAAAGATGCCAAGTCAACAGCACAAGAGTGAAGAGAAAGGAAGGGAGGAAGGCTCCCTCGATGAGTCTGCGGAATAAACGCGCTGTAATGATATGTAATCTGGCTCATAATCGGCTTGCCACTTGGGATATTATTGCTTCACTCCGCAAACGACTTTGTTATGCAAATTCCTCGCTGAGTCAAGATAAGCTAATTTCTCACACTTTCCAAATGACCACCAGGAGTCTTTAAAGATAAGATACTTCAACTGAATAAAAACTTTATTATTGATAATAAATTATGATTGATTAATTATTTATTAACTGATTACAAATGGCATATTTATAAATATCATTCACATTAAAACTTCATTTGCATATTAACTCCACCTCCAAAGTCAGATTTTCCCCTGAACGGTCCGCTCAGGTGGCGTGAAGCATTTGCTGAGGCATCCACCCGGAAATTGCCACTGGGCGAGGTGTGTAGATTGGCCACTCCACTGGCCTGCATTTGGGTCATATTGAACTGCGGCACATGGCTGACGCCCAATGCAGCCGAGTGGCCTGCAGCATGTTGCATATTCAGTCCTCCCCCGAACTGATCGTGCGTACGATTGTGAGTATGGAATGCGGTGGCATTGAGTCCCACCGGATTGTGTTTGTTCATCTCCATCAGGTTGGCCTGGCCAGCGACTGTTGTGCTGCTGCCAAAGCCCTGCGTGTGTCCATGCTGTACCGACAGACCGTGTCCGTTACTGTTCAGAGGGAATTGATTTTGCTAGAGTTGTGTTCTGTGCGATGTACAATACGTTCAGTATGTTGCACACTTACGCATTCACTGCTCCATAGACTCCCTTTGTGACAGGTCCTGCACTGCTGTTGGTCGCTGCAAACACCCCGGCGCGGGCATTTACATTCTCATCCCCCTTCATGATGCCGCATCGAACAGATGCTGCTCCTGTTTTTGGGTCTCCGGTTGATTGACAGTCCATTGCAATGTGAGTACTTTGTAAGTATGGGCTGTGATGTTGATGCTCAAGCAACGATTTCTGTTCTGAATGTCCCTCAACGATCTGCGATCTGCTTTTATACTCAATGAGTATAGTGTGAATATGATAAATACTCTATATGTAAGATTAAATCGACCACACGCGCGGTACATTCCCCTCCATGCACAATCTGCACAAGCATTGAGTAATTCTTTAGATACACAAGTCGTATAAGAAGGCTTGTGCTTCCCCCTTAGCACGATAGTCATTCGTATGACACTTTTTTATATTCTGAGCTAAGAAAAAGTACCCAGAAAATGCTCAATGTGATTTTTCCTTCAAAACTTTTGTCTTGAAATAATAATACATTTATTATGTACATACTTTTTGTGTTGTGTATTTTTTTATATTGCATAGTAAAACACGTATTTTCTAAGGTCCTCATATTAGTTCTAAAAATATATACACATGATGTATTTTAACCATATTTTGTGTTGTTTGTACAACTGTTGTGAAATTATACTGAATGTTGCTAAACTATTTTTAGCATATCTCACCTACACACATAATGTGCCCTACTTGTTTCTAATAAGGTGGTCGTAAACGTTTCTTGCTGTTTACGCACGCCATGTCCAACGAGGCGCCGTGGCTTAGTTGGTTAAAGCGCCTGTCTAGTAAACAGGAGATCGTGAGTTCGAATCTCGCCGGGGCCTTCGCACAAAGAAAGTTAGTGATGAGTACTTTTTTATTTTTACGTATGTTTTTCCTTTCGGTTCGTACTTTTTATTTTAAGGTGATCTTTAATTATATAATATACACTGATTTAGTTTTAAAAATAAATTATTAATAGCAAAATTTAGAAGAATCCACATTCATTTGCAAGAATATGTAGTCCAGACCCATAAGAACAATTTCTAATGACATATTAAACATTTGTTAAAAACCCCAACACAAAGCAACAACTTGTCAGATGTCTAGTTGAAAATATTTTATTTTTAATTTTTATTTTTTTTTTGTATAATCTTGGTATAATAAGGGTATGTAGATAAAGAGCACCCTCAAGAAACCAGGGACTCAATAAAATTTATATTATTATATTATATTATACTTATTATTTATTTACAGATCGATCAAATTAGTTCAATTTGATGTACAAAAGTATAATATACCTAAGGCTATTTAATAAGCAAGTGTAGAACTATTCTAGACATCCCTGACCAATTGTAATCTATTGGTGAAATAAAAAAATCGGTTTATTTTGCGACCTTTGCAACTGGCGCCGTGGCTTAGTTGGTTAAAGCGCCTGTCTAGTAAACAGGAGATCGTGAGTTCGAATCTCGCCGGGGCCTATCGCTAACAACATCTTGAGTATGTGCACGCGATTTACTTTTTTATTTTTAAAGTTAAAAAAAGCATTTTATTAATAGAAGAGAACAAACAGAAATACACTGTGCGACCCAATATGGCATTAAGTTAAGGTGCTGCAGCTGTCAGTCCACTGGAAGTGAGATACACACGGCTGGGGGACAATTTCGTTTTGCTCTTGTGCGTCTGTAGCGATGACAGCTGACAGAAAGTTTGTGCACCGTAAACAACGGCAACGGATTCGCCTTTATGAATCACGCCGTATGCATGTCAGCCCCCACACACATCCATTCACACGCCCACTCACACAACTCCAGGCAAGCTTGCCACC
Organism: Zaprionus indianus; assembly: GCA_018904595.1. Lineage (NCBI taxonomy): Eukaryota > Metazoa > Arthropoda > Insecta > Diptera > Drosophilidae > Zaprionus > Zaprionus indianus. Next base: position 6,995,178 of record JAEIHA010000860.1, read on the forward strand.
TGTTGTCCATGCAGCATTGCATAACGACGGAAGCCGACGGCGCTCAGCGACGGATATGTTCGACAGCATGTTGCGTGCATGTCGAGCAAGCCCAGTTGGAAATTTCCGTGGGGCCGTGAGCCGTCGTGTGGTGGCCAAGGGACTCATCTCTGCTCTCTGCAATTAGCCAGCAGCAACGTTATTTATTTCGATTTATTTGCAGTCCCCGCTCGCTTATCTTTACTTTTTATACTCAAACGCACAAGGCAGATAATTCCAACTGGGTGTGGATGGAGGCTGCTGGATTACCCACATTGTAAAACATATGTATGTATATATCAAGACTGAACACAATGGACAACTGCCTCATGTGTGTGCCATAATCATTTTTATGAATTTAATTTCCAATGTCCTTCCTTTTGTGTGGTTTGGTTTATTTGTGTCCTTTGTTCGACAAATGGACGAACCGAGAGACGACAGCAATGTCCTCTTCTAATTTCCTCGTGAGAGAGAAAGAGAGAGATAGGGAAGGGAGGGGGAGAGAATTACTTGAATATGTCGCTGTCTGTCGACGGGTTAGCCAACAAGCTTAACTACTTATTTACTTTGTGTGAGTGCTGAAAGTTTTCGATAACAGTTTTGACAATATTATTTCTGACCATAGAGCATTGTCAATGGCAAACAATGATATGGTAATTTAGTTGGTTTAAATTGTGAGTAATCATAATCATAAAAGGAAACTAAGTGTAGATATGTATGTATATGACATATACATAACATACGTATTTATACAATAGTATAAATGATATATTATGTTAAGTTATACTCAGTTATGTTAAGCCTTAAGTGTGACCTTAGACGATACACTATCGTAAGTTTATTTAGTTATCGTAAACTCTATCGATAGGACAGTGCTGTATAACATTAAAGGAGCGGGAGAGCGACACTATCGTTTAAGAGAGCGAAGAGAACAAATTGAACAAATTTTCGATTTAATAAATAAATAATAAATTAATTAAAAAACATAAAAGCAATATCTGCACAATTAACATACATAATCACAGTTGCTATCAAAGTAATAGAAGCGAAAACTTGATGTATTTTGATAAAAACTATGTATATGTATTTAATACATATTTACACGTATAATATATATTATATGTATGTAGTACTATATGTATGCAGGTATAGTATATATCTTAAATGTATTATCTGCATGCATATAAACGCCATTTACAGCTCGCTGAGATATGTTGTACTATGCATGTAATTGCCACGCCCACATGCGTAGCCACAATACCTTCTGTCTCCACAACAGCTTTATAGTTATATTCCCTCCCTCATCCGAACTGTTTTTTGGCAATTGTCAGCAATTTTCTCAATGGACGAGGAAAAACTATCGGACAGAACGTGGACAGAAACGCTCGACTAAACAAATGTCATTTCGGCACACACGTCGACCCAGTGTGTGCGTATGTGTGTGTATATTGCTTTGTGTATCTTTGTGATTATCCCGGTACAGGACTTGGGTGGCCCGCAGTCACAGTCACAGTCGCAGTGACAGTGGCAGACGCCCACATGGTGGGCGTGTACATACCATAAGCATTAACATAATTTATGTGGTTCTGCCGGATTTAGCTTTTGTCGTAAAAAAGGACGCTCGCTCGACCATTGTCCACTTGGAGTTCGGCTGCTTATTTCGATAACAATGCCCCAGCCGGGGAGGATTGCGGTTTTTATTGTTTTTATGGCAACAAAGTTTATGAAAAGTTCCCCCGGCCACAGTCTCTCTCCTTCTGTTGCTCTCTCTCATTGCTCTTTTCGTAATTTCGTTTTAGTTTTCTGTTGACTTTGCATATTTTTTTAATTAAATGAAACTTGCTGCCGAAATCAAAGTTCTTTCATTGTGAGTTGAAGCTAATCTATGGCAGCATTCCCATTGAGATTGCCACGCCCCCTGTACAGGGTGTTCTGCCTAAGGACGAGGCGCGTAATACGAGTAATGTGCGAAATTTTCACGGCATCGCGTGAAATTTCACAGCCTTTGGTTTTGTTTTTGTTTTTCCAGGCGCGAATCGAAACAGTTCACTGATTGCTGTTACCTCTTTTGAATACTCTACAGACAAGACTCAGTTTGATGAAATTTTCTAAAAGTGTAACATGAAGAAAATATATCTGAATACATTTGGTTTTTTGTCTTAATAAAAAATGCTTTTTATTCTTGTATTTATTCTACCTAATTAATTTTATTCATTATTTTGTCTTACTTTCATTATTTTGCATTAAAAAATATATTTTCAAATAAATATTTTCATTTTGGCATATTAATTAAAATTTAGTTAAGTCAACATTATTCAAGTTAGTGTATTCACAAGTCGTATACACTGTAAAATAAATAACCTTTCTCTGCTTTTAGTACACCTGGCACGCAGTGTTCATAACTCATTTTTGTTGGTAAAAAAAACAAAATTGAGCAACAAAAGTCAAAAGCCTGGCAAGTTTTCTGCCCCTGTTTCATAATGATGAATCGCTGGCACGTGCCGGTTCCAACCCAGTACTCCAACTTTAAATCAACTTAAGTTGTAAATTATTGGTTAATTTTGCGAGAAAAGCAGTCAGGGCTAAAGGGGAGGTAGACAAGACTGGAAAGAACAACAGCAGAAAATGTAAGATTCTACAATATTCAATGTAAGTGAAATGCTTTGCACCTTTTTTTACTTTGCTTTCCAAAATTATGTTACAAAATCACTAAGTGAATAAACAAATTATTACAAAGAATTTGCAATTATACATACATTCATTTATTACGTTTCCATGAAGAGACTTACTGCAGATCTCTGATATGCAAGACATATATTTCAAAATTGCATTACAAAATATCTGAAAGATTATGTTTAACTTCTCATGAATTGAATTATGACAACTAAAGGTGTCTCGCGATGATCTTGACACGGGATACGCTTGGCTGCTGCAACGATTGCAGATTATATGCCACATTAAGCAGCAACAACTGGCTCTGTGCGACACTAGGTGCCACATGCGGCAGTTCAGACGCAGACTTCAACCCGATCAGTTGCCAAAATGTCTTCCCTGGTAGGTGAGCGACTTTTCGCCAAGTTTGGCCCAATTTTGATCATGTTTTCACTTCTATTACAGGGTATTCTACTGTTGATGTTGCTGTTCGGCTCTTGCTACGGTGAGCTGCAAGAGGATTACCAGCCAGGATCACCTCCCCAGCCGGAGCACATGGACGGACGATCGTTCTTTTTTCTGGGCACCCTGTTTCGACGTTGGCGCGATCGTTGGCTCGCCTTCCACAATCCTGCGCCACTTTACGCAGGCCCCGCTTACCCCATCAATGGTTACTACAATTGTCCAGCTTACGGTTGCAATCCTGCTACCATAGGACCTCAGCCAGGCTTCTATCCTGCCTACTATGCGGCCCCGATGCCGCAACAGACACAGTCGCAAGCGGCGCAGGGCAATAGCAACGTTTACATCTATCAGGCTGATCAGAATAATGCAGCCGGCGCTGCAGGCATGGCCCCGCCGACTCCGTACGGCCCTGGATTCTTCACTCCGGCAAGCCAACCCTTGCCTCAAGCTCCTGCTTTTCCTTCATCGTCATCCTTTCCGCTTCCAGCAGCTTTGCCTCCTCCGCCGCCGCCCACAATGCCGCAGCCACCGGCGTCGAGTCCGCCTCAAGCAAGCGCCAGCAGCTATGGCTTCGCATCCGGACCAATTCTTCCTGGAGCTGGTTGTGGTCCCAATCTAATGTCCTGCGCCCTGGGCTAAGCAGCCCCGTCCAGTCGAGTCGGGTCCGGGCCTAAGTAAACAGCGCAGACAAAGTAAAAGAAAACAATAGAATTTTAATTGAAAAGCGTGCAACAAAAAAGGGAATTGCTAAAATCACATGAAAATCGAATGCATAATGAAGTTTGAATACCCTAGTGGCACAGATGCCCAGGATAATCAAACTATGAACATTAATATTTATATTATAATTATGCATATTTGATACTTTACAAGACTTTAACCTTTACTATTAAAACTTTCATATTATTCGATCATTATTTTGAAGACTCAAATAACCTTTTACTTACCTTACCTAGATTATTATTGATTTGTTGAATGGATTTAAACATAATTATAAAATATATTAACCTCAAAATTGCTAAGCATTCACATATTTTACAGTCCATATTGTCCAAATTGTTATAGTCCATTTGGGCAAATCATTTCAAAGGGATACAAGGCAAAAATGTGTACAGAAATGAGGGCAATGCTGCTGGCAAGCAGCACTTACAGCAACCAACACCAACACACTCACAAGCACACACACACACACACACACACACAAACGCAAACACACATGAACATTTATCCATTAACGCCGAATAACTCGAAACTCCAAGCTACAAACCCCAAACCAAAGCAATCTGCATAAACAAACTCATCAGAATCCCCAACGAGATGCTGGCGCATTTGTTTTGATTCCATCATAAACCATAAGATAGCTCCAGACATGCCGATGCTGGTGCGATACTACCGACGCAATGGCCAGGCGCTGGACACATGCTGATGAAGTGGTTGAATTCCAAGCCCAAGGAGCCGGAGACTTCGACGTCATGGTAGATACTGCCAGCGCCTCGTTGAATTCTTTGGCAAATAAATGCCCGCCAGCATAATGGATGGCTCTGGCCATGGCTCACTCGGACCGGCTCCAGCTTCAGCTTCAGCTCTGCCCGGTCAGTTCTCGATTCTGTTATTATTTTTATATAACTTGTGAAAATAATAATAGAGCTGCGCGGGGGGAGGGAGAGGAGGAGGAGCAACGGACAAATAAATACGCCGGAGAGCGACAGTTGGATAAACACAAGTGTGAAAGTGCAGATTGTGAGGGCGCTGCCGCTGCCTGATGATGCTGATGATGAGCTGTGGGTGGGAAGAAGAACAGCGCGCATCCACATGTCTCCAGTCCACTCCCTCACCTCTACATATGCAATTGCCCGCGCGTTTATTTGTGTTTGTGTTGGCACAACAATGGCAAAGGGAACAAGGAACTGGAAAAGTGGCACTGGTTGTCGTCGTCCAGGTTCAGGTCCGAAAGTTTCATATGCTGGCAGGTGTTGTTGCTGCTGCTGTGTTGCTTTCTTTCGGGTAACTTTCACTGACCGGAAACGGAAATTAAATGCATAAGTTTATGCAAGTTGTCCAGCCAACGAGGATGATGGTCCCAGTTCACTCTGCTTATCAACACGATAACAGACGGTTGGGTAAATGGTGAGTGAATGTGAAGAATGTGTCTGACGTGGAAACTAATGGAGGGTAGACTTGTATGTATAAACAAGATAATTAATTTATCTTTGTATGTTAGTTAACCTAGACTAACATTTAAATTAATTTGCACACATTTAACTTAAGACTTGAAAAACTTCATAAAAAGTCTAATCAATTCAACACTGACTTAATTATTTTAACTATAATGTAAATAACTTATTCAAATGCAAAACATGTTCGAAAAAATTGCAGATGTAAGCAAAAACTTGTCTCCGCCCAGGTTCATCGTGCAGAAACGCACTGACAAAATGGTCAATAGCCGCGCATGGCCGCAACGGGGATGTAGCTCAGATGGTAGAGCGCTCGCTTAGCATGTGAGAGGTACGGGGATCGATGCCCCGCATCTCCAATTCGTTGTCTACTTTTTTTTCCTAGTAGTTCCCGCAGTAAAACATTTTTGCAATTAGTTAATAACTGTGTGTAATGGGAGAAATGAGGTCATGTTTTGTTTTGGTAACTCTGATAAAATTTGTTAACCTTACTAACATTGTCATGCGGTACAATGGTCTAAAGGGTAAGGCGCTCGCTCTGGGGGCGAGAGATTCCGGGTTCGAATCTCGGTTGTGCCGATTTATTTTGTTATTATTGTTTAAATCCGTTATACTCGTACCTCTATTTATGACAGTTATAAAATAGAATTTAAAAATTAAAAAAAAACAAATATTGAGTTTTAAATTTTTGCTTTGTTTCTAGTTGTTATCTTCAATTTTAAAACTGTCACAAAGAGAAATATAACGGATTATTATTATTAAAAACAAAATAAATCGGCACAACCGAGATTCGAACCCGGAATCTCTCGCCCCCAGAGCGAGCGCCTTACCCTTTAGACCATTGTACCGCATGACAACGTTAGTAAGGTTAACAAATTTTCTTAGATTGTTATCAAATCAAAACATGACCTCCTTTCTCCCATAAACACGTTAATAAACTAATTGAAAAAAGGTTTAACTGCGGGATCTACCGTGAAAAAAAAGTAGACAACGAATTGGAGATGCGGGGCATCGATCCCCGTACCTCTCACATGCTAAGCGAGCGCTCTACCATCTGAGCTACATCCCCATGTCTGCACGGAGTTGCTATTTAGTTTAAAAGCAAAACGGTTTCAACTTTGTGATTTATAAATATTTTACAGGTTTATTGGTCAACAGTTTCTACAACTACAAATTGATAACATGCACGAAAATTCATTTAAATAATACTTGGGTTGCTAACGATGGAAAGGGAAACAACGAGTTTATCCGTAGTATCCATAGCCGGGACCGTAGCCACCTCCAAAGCCACCGGGATAACCATAAGCACCCGCATATCCCGGTCCCAGTGCACCGCCATATCCGGGATAACCGCCACCATAAGGAGGTACCACTGGGGGCACTGGAGCCGTATAAGGTGGACGCGCTGCATTGTTGCCACCACCAAGGAGTCCACCAAAGAGATTGCTAAACAAGCCACCAATGCCGCCGCCACCACCTCCTAAGCCGCCTCCCAAGCCACCGCCTCCTAATAATCCAGATCCAAGACCAAAGATGCGGTTGTTGACACCGCCCGCCGGAGTGGCAACAGAAGCAGGACTTGCGCCTGCAGAGGCAGGGCTGCCTGCACCGTTAGTTTCACCAGAAACTCCTGACGCCGAGCCTTGCTGTGGATACTGATATTGGGCATAGCAGGTGCCGAGCAAGCACACCACAAATAGCTGTGAATGAAAAGAAGCTAGAGAAACCATCGCGAAATCAGGCCAACGATGAGTTACTTACCGAGGAGTAGCTAATCTTCATTGTGTTTGGATTGTATGTCTTCTGCAGCTGAACTGTTTGCCGGCTAGAAAGATGCTTGAGTTTTTATAAGCAATAGTTCCCAAGATTAGAACGCCCACCACGTCAGTAGTAGGCCCGGAACTGACCGCATGACCTTAAACCCGCTAGATGAACGCTTTCAATGTTCTTCACACGATCTTCGCTACAGTTTTTGCATTAGTTGCTGCGTCTAAATAAGTCAAAACAGATTTGAATGAACGTGTTTTTGTCATGCCTTAACTGGTCTTACAAGCATTAACGCGTTATTTCCAAAGTTCTTTGAACTAAGGGGGCTGGTACAGGAAGTCGAAGAGATTGCTATAAAAGTGACAACTCGCTTCTAGCAGAGTTTAGAAGTTTCCCACAGCATGGAAGTAAACAAAGTGAGTATGGCTGGAGTTGTCCATATATCCATATAACATAAGTATTCCCAATTCGTTATATAGCAGTTACAGGCCACTCTGGCGACGTTGATGCTGATCCTCTGCCTGGCTGACGCACATGGCTTTGGAGGAGGCAAGAAGTTTGGCGGTGGCTATCCTGTAGCATATCCCATTGCTCAGCCAATTCCTGTGGCTCAACCAATTCCTGTGCCACAACCAATCCCAGTGCCACAACCTGTGCCCGTTCCAGTCGCAGTGCCGCAACCTGTGCCTGTGCCAGTTCCAGTTGCCAAGCCTTTTATACCCTTTAAACATGGATGGAAGGGCGGTCTAGGCGGCGGCGGTTTTGGTGGACTCGGTGGATATGGAGGCTATGGCGGATATGGCGGATATGGCGGTGGCTATGAGAGCTATTCGTATGGTGGCGGTTTTGGATATGGCGGAGGTGGTTTTGGCAGTGGTTTTGGTGGATTTATAAGGCGCTAAAAAGATTTGGTTATTTTATTGTTGTTTATTTAAGGTAATAAAAGTATGTTTAAGTAATAAAAATAAAAAAAAACAAAAAGATTGTTCCCGCCCGGGTTCGAACCGGGGACCTTGTGCGTGTGAAGCACACGTGATAACCACTACACTACGGAAACCTACAAAATTAGTTGTGTTTTCATGCTGTTAAGTGTTGCAACTGTGCAGTGCCACCTATGGCTCATATGACAGTACACTCTCGAGCGCCATCTACAGTTTATATTTTATACAACAATTTTAAGATATCGATGGAAGAGACTTATCGATTTATTTAATATGAACATGCTCTTGTTTCATTTTTTATCGAAAAGCAAACAATTCGTTTGTAGAAATGAAAACTCAAATTGAATAAATTTCTACTTTTGTATTTTGGTTTTTTATTAAAATGAAAATGGTCTTACAAATTAAATAACAAACAAAATGAGTCTAATGGCAAGGGCATATGACTTAAGCTACTTATGTTTAGGTAGCTAGGTACTCTCACTTATTTTCCCCACGGTTCGCCTCCACCACTGCTGTAGTGGCTCTCGTGGTGAGACTCATGGTGTTCGTGGTGTTCATAGCTGCGGCCGTAGCCACCACCGTAACCACCACCATAACCACCGCCGTAACCGCCGCCAAAGCCTCCGCCGTAGCCGCCTCCGTAGCCTCCGCCATAGCCTCCGCCATGGCCGCCACCGTAGCCGCCGCCGTAGCCTCCAGCCAATCCTCCTTTGATTGCTCCAACTGCACCCACTGCTTTGGTAGCGAGTGCAGTGCCAATTCCAGCACCGATTGCTCCGCCAACTAGGCCAGTCTTCAGGCCCAGCAGTGGAGACTTAGCCTTCACCTTGACAAATCCACCCCCAAGTGGTCCCTTGAAACCAACCAGTTTGAATTTTCCCGCTGATGCATTCTGTAGCAGGAACACCAGACAGATGCCTAGCAGTAGCAGCACTTTATGTGGATGGCGCTAAAATAAGAAGAGTTAATATTATATATTAAATTAAATTATAAAAATATATTATAGAAGATTTTTTAAAAATGCTGATATGATCTGACTATCTATCTATTCTCAAGAAAAATACTGAGTTTCGTTAAGTTCCTTAACGTTGCAATATTGACATATCACCACTTATTGCGAATTATTTCACATATTTTATTAATTTTAAATTAAGTTTATATGTATGTTCCACTTATATATTTTTGTTTATATATTTTAATATACTGACAACGTCATTCACAACTTCCTACACAAATTTAACTTGATATACGAGTATATTCAAAACACCGAACCATATTTTTACTCACAATGATTTGCATTTTACACAGAGTTTGTAAAGTTTAACACGATTTCGTTTGATTGATTTGTCTTGATTTTGTTCAGTTTTACGGCCTCTTTATGGATTGACTATGTTTTTTTTTTATGGTATTGTAGGTTGTCAAGTTCAAATCTTTCTTTCGTTTGGCATGGACCACGACGCGTGTGCAATTGAATCGTTTGTGCGGCGAACGATGAGTTTTTATGAGTGACTGAGTGACTGAGTCGACGCATTATCTGCGAGCTTCTTTTTCAGCGCCCTTATGCAATCGTATGCCTCTCGTTGAGATCTTGTTTGCCTTTATTGAAGCAGTGTGTTGTTTCTCTCTCTCTCTCTTATTGTCTTACACATATGCACACGAATTGACCCTGAAAATTTCTGGTTTTCGAGATGAATAGGAGCAAAAATAAAACCAAAAAGAAAAAATGGTACAAAATCTGAACACAAATACATACAGACTATATATTTAGGTAGAGCTAATAGCGCTGTAAAGTCAACTGATGGGAAGTAAGCATTCTGTTGGCAGTTGTTGAAAACAGCTAATGGCGATGAATGGATAAAAGAAACCAAATCAATTTGGGGTATTTCCAACCCAAAGACCCCGAATGCTTACCAACTATTCAATAATATTTGGGGAAGTTCACATTTTGTCATAGAATAAATAAAGTTATAATTGAAATAACGGAAGGAAGTATAATCAGTTTGAAAATAGAAAAAAGAAATGAACTGTCAAATATAGACATACCAACAAATCTTGTAAAATCATTTAAAACTCTTGTCAACTCAAAGAGATAGTTCCAAATTGCACTCTACAAAGCTAATGAATCATCATCACACGCCGTTTTTGGGTATTTTCGTTTTATTGACCTCCAAAACAAAGCAAAGTCCAACAAATGGAAATCAAACATCATAAAAACCGAAATTTCCAGTAGTTAACTAGAGACATCTGCATACTTATAAATATTGTAGATGATTAAATTATGTAAAGTGATCTCGGTGTTTTATCTATTTGCCATAGCCAAACGGATATCCAGATCCCTGTCCGAATCCATATCCATTGTTGTAGCGATTGTAAGCAAATTGATTGTACTGCTGCTGGTATCCTCCTTGATAGTTTCCATATCCATATCCTGGCAGACCATAACCGAATCCTGGCGACCCATAGTTCGAATAGCTTCCACTGCTGCTACTTGCAGCTGCACTGGCGCTAGATGAAGCGTAGTTGCCATATCCTCCCCAGGGTGCAAATCCATATCCTGAATAACCAAGTCCTCCCCATTGTGGTGCACTTAGCGAGCTGGCAACCAGGCAGCACAATATACAGGAAACTAGAACAGCCTGAGAATATACAAAAAAATGGATTATAAGGAGTAGTTCTAACAAAAGAACATTCAATACACACCTTCATTGTTGGAGCACAAATTCTTTTTGACAACTACGGTGGAAATCTGTCTTTTATTATACCGAATCTAAACGGAAATACTATGTATCTAAGGTAATTACAAATAAATTACTTATTCTAAGGTGTATAATTAAGAAAACCAACAAAAAAATTGAGTAAGGTCGTGAAATAAAGTTGAAAATTTTATTATGGAAAATATATAGAAAATATTTCGAATATTTTATACCTAATCTTAGATACTTAAGTTACATTGAATTAAAATGTTAAATAAACTGAGTCTATATATCTGTTTTTTGTTTATTTATATTTATTAATATAAGTAGAACCAACTTTTAATAAATAATTTTTCTACGTGCACTACAAAACACAATTTGCATCCTTGGTTGTAGCACGTTAGCAAATCCATCAAATCTAAGTAACAATATTCTTTTGGCAACTAAGCAACAATGATTACTTCCTATGTGATGATGTGGGCGGTTTCAGCAACTTCCCCTGACGTCGACAGAGTTGAATAAACTTACGAACGAAAGTGAAGGCATAAAATTACTTTATTTGTCGAGCAAACAGACAAAGAGCACAAAGCCAAAGATGATATACAACTAGTACTAAGTGTATTCAGTGAGTATTCGTATAAAAGTTAGATCGGCGACAACAACAACGACCGGCAAGTGCTAATGAGCGAAGCGATGCCGTGAACGAGAGTTCCGACAGCTACGCCCATGCTTCGTTGCACGTTCTGCGTTTAGTTTGTTGCCTAAGTCTTTTATCTCTAAGCACATTTTGTCTTTTTATTGTGACCGGAATGTTGGTTATGCTCTATAAAAAGAAGGCGTGACGTGGGGAGTTTGAGCTGCAATGATTCTAAAAAGAATGACTAATATATGATATGAAATTATTATTGAAGTTTTGTGATTGTTTTATTTGCCAGATTAAAAAATTTACATAAGGAATATTTTGCAAAAATTGTTAGATTGTATAATAAATTTAGAACTTCAACGTAATAATGTGACTTTTTCAAATATTTTTAAGTTATTTTGCATAAGATTCATGTGTCCACTTAAGGAACATATTTTTAGATAGATTTCATGTTATATTAATAATTTCAATAATAAACATATAATATTGTATAAATAAATTCAATACAATAAACAATACAATAATATTGTGTTCAATAAATACAAATTGTTGCTGTATACTGAATAAAAATATCTGAATAAATTTCACATTTTTATTTTACTCGATATTTTAAACACCAACAGTTCGTTAAAATTATTTCAAAGTGAAACTGCCTATTTCAGGGTATACTGCCTTCGATGCCGTGGCAAGTTCTTGCTGTACGATCGCTCAAGTGATTATTTTTATTGGGTTTTTCATGATCTTGATCTTCCACTGCGGCGGGACGGCACAATTGCTTAACCCTCAACCGATTATGTACACACACACACACACACACATACAATATAGTATCTACTTGGATGTATAATTTGACAATCGAAAAATTAACGCATTCTGAGGCCCAGAGTCAGCAGTCGGCAGCACTCAACCAAGGGGGTATTCCGCGATTTCGTCACTAACTGGTTCTCTCTCGGTTTCGGTTCCTCTGTTTGTTCTGCAATTTGCGTAGAATTACTTGGCAATGCGTGGCGCGTAGTTCGCTTCTTATACACGATGAGTATAAAAGCGCCGAGCACTTGACAAGTGCAATTTAGTTTCGTTGCCGAATCGGAGCGCGACACATCCACACACACACACAGATACCCTAGAAATGGCGCGCTTTTATTGTGTATGTATCAAGTTCACTTTCATTCCGATGATGCACTTGCTCATTGATGCATCTTTTTTTGCAGCTTGTCGTTTTGCTGTCGCTGGCCGCGTATGGAGCTGCTGCACCGGCACCTGGCAAGGCCGAGGGACGCACGTTTGGATTACTTGGCGGTGGATTCGGCGGTGGAGTTGGTCTGAGTGCCGGCGTGGGATTGAATGCTGGTCTCTATAGTGGATTTGGAGGCGGTGGTTATCCCGGTGGTGGCTACTATCCAGGGGGTGGCTACGGCGGTGGCTACGGAGGTGGCTTCGGAGGCTACGGTGGACAAGGATTTGGCGGTGGATATTATCCCGGCGGCGGTTACGGTGGTGGATACGGACACAGACCCTACTACGGCGGTGGCGGTGGATTCTATCCCGGTGGAGCTGGCGGCTACAACAACTTCGGTGGCTCCTATGGCGGTCATTATAGCCAATCGCAGTCGCAGTACTCCAACAACTACTTCAACGGTGGCTACGGCGGAGGCGGCGGCTTCTTTGGTTAAGTGTCATCTTTTAGCTTTTTAGTTAGCCTTTTTTATGTTTGTACACGAAAAATAAAAACAGAAAATAACCAAGACAACTTGTGAGGCCCTGTAAAATCCCCCATATAGAATCCGGTTTCACTGCTCTCTGTTGTCCTTGTGTTGTAGTTAATGTTGTCGTTGTCTTCTTGTTTTTAACGAGCTCGACGCGACGTGCATAAATTGAATGGCCGAAGATGAAAGATTCATCAAGTGCGCGTATGACTAACGCAGAAGGAACATTCTGCCGGGTTATTCATTGCAAATAAAGCGGGATAATGGTAATTTATGCCGGCACTTAATCAAAGCAAAAGTAAACTCAACGGGGAAGGGGAGATTTGTTGGTTTAATTGTTTTTCATATTCATAAAAATCTTTTAAATGTAAACAACAGGAGTTAGATTTATTTTTTTTGGATTTGTAGAACTCAAGTAAAGACGGCTTTCATTTTGTTAGATGTATGATAAACATTGTCGTTCTAAACACGAAGAACTTAAAGATCTCACATAAAAGATTGTTCCCTATACATAAAAATCTTATTTAAATTTCTTTACTTAATTTCAATTAGTATTCTTTACCTTTTTTATTTTCAATGATAAAAATTGTCTTTCTGACGATAAATTTTTAGATCCCTTGTATAATATTGCATGAAACTCACACTGAAATATCTTACTTTTTACCTTTAAAAAGTATTAATTTTCTCTCTTAAGTTTCTTACGAACATGATCATAGTTCTAATCACGAAAAGTTTCAAAATCCCACACATAAAACTTCTATCTTCACTTGATTTCAATTATTTTTCTTTTTCTCTATTTTATGTATTCGTTCTTAAAGATACAGTAGCTTAACAGAATAATAATCGTTTAACTTAAATGTAAATCGTTTGATCGTCTCGCTGCTTATCCATAGCTGCTGCGCTGGTTACTTCTGGAGCGATAGGCGCCCGTCTGGTAGACTGGCTGCACTTGACCCGTTAGCTGCTGGATGATGCCATTTACCGTTGTGGCGACTCCACCCACAAGTTGTGCAGGCGTCACTGGAGGCTAAAGGAAGTACGCAAAATTAATTCGAGTTTCGTTATTTTAGATGCGGTTGTTGCTTACTGCTCCGGCTGAGTCGTAGTAGACGCGATTGGGCACAGGTCGCCGCACAGGAGGCGGATTGTAGTTGGGATCTACGGCGGGATCACTCTGTGGATCACTGGCAGCCGAGGCAGGGCGCACAGGAATATCGGCGAGTGGAACTGTGGCTGCCAGACTGTTTTGCAATATGCCGGGTGCGAAAAGCGAGAGCCAGGTAGCAAATGGCGCATACGGCCGCACTGGCACTGGCACAGGCACCGGAGCAATGGGATCCGAAAGCAGGCCACCTCCCAGACCACCTAAGCCACCTAGACCACCCAAGCCGCCACCATAGCCGCGACAGCCGCCGCCGCCCGGATACACATTGTACACATTCAAATCAAAGAGGAAGCGTCCCTGCTCGGCAGGATCTTTCTGACCGGCGCCAGCATCACGTCCAAAGGGTACACAGGGTCGTCCGCCGTAGCCCCCGTAACCTCCATAGCCACCAAGTGCTGACGCATACGGGCGATACAGTTTCTTCAGCTTCTTCTTGAGCAGCAGCGTTCGCTCGTCACCCGCGTCAGAGTTCAGGTCATCCAGCTCCTGATTGGCAGCTCCAGCAAACTTGGCATTCTCCTTGTCTGACTTGGTGCTACTCTGGCGACTATAGCGAGTGCTTTGTGCTGTGCTACGCTTGTAGCTGGGCGTGGTGGTGGTGGGCGGGGCACGTCGGCGCTGTGCCGTAGAGTAACCGCCGCCGTAGAAATAATCCCAAGGTGCAGCCACGCAGGAGCCGAGCGCGACGAACAGCAGAAGCAGCCTAAAGAACTGCATGATATCACGGAGTTTCGAATTCGTAAGGACACTTTTCGCGCGTAGTCTAACTCGATGTCGAGATGGCAACGAACTATGCCAGCAGTGAAGAGTACGCCCCAATTTATCACCTCTGTAGATGAGCAAAAAGTAAAAACACAACAACAAAACTAACGCAAATTGCTAAAAAACAAAACCAAAAAAAAGTGGCAAATTTGCCGTTTTCCCTTAGAAGGCAACGCGATTGCATAACGCCCTTTTTTATTGGCTCGCATTTTTCCAGCGCATTCGCATTCGCATTGTATCTTTTGATACGAATGCTAATTTGGGCCGCAACCGCCCACGCCACAGCCAGCATTAACATCGTCATCATCATCATCGCGGCCCACATGCCCCACACACCGACTCAAAACATGCCACAGCCGAAGCGAGACTTGTGCATTGACCTGTGTCTAATAATGCCACCAGCCCCGGCCCGGCAGGCAGCCAGCCATAGGGAGAGCTCCAAGCTGCAAGCCCGAGTTGATGTTGCCAAAAATAATATTAACAAGTGGCTAAGTAGGTCAATGTCACGTCGACGGCGCTGGGAATGAACTCGACTCGCCAGACAAGTGCAGAGAAAACGAGCGAAGCAAGCCAAAGTCAAACGTGACTCAGGCTTAGCTTGAACGAGAGTGACAGTTTTCTAATTTATAGTGAGTTAGATTCATTTACATTTCACAATTTTATAAAACTCATTATAAATTTGATGAGGAAAAACTCGATAACAAAAGAAACTATTTTAAATTTCTGTCTTAAGATTGCTTGACAAGTCGAATCATTAATCAATCTTGCAATAAATGCGAAAAAATACCCAGCAGTAAGATTAGCAATACTTAATCATTGAAACTGCACTGACAATACCCTGTTATCTGCACAAAACATAGACGAAAGCACAAACAGTTACAATATAAATATATAAATTATTCGAAATTATTTATACATTTTACACAGTTATATATAATATAGTCTTATGTATGTTATAGTATACTGGCATATTGCCGATATGTAGGTATAATATAATAATAGCTACCTTTTAGTTTAAGCACACATACAAAATTCTTGTTAAGCCTCGAGACTTTCATTTAAATTTACTATTCAACTTAAAACTACAAAACAAAATCTTCTGTACAAATGAGAAGAGTTGTAGCAGAAGCTAATGCCAGAGCTAATGCCGGCGGAGCCTGACTGTGCGTCAATGTTTTGAGCATGATTTAGTTAGTAGTCATAACAATGTTATACCGCAATCTTGGGCTTATTGACTTCAGCTCGTTTGCGTTTAGCCCTTAAACGTTGATTGCAATAGACACGCAAGAAGATGGCCAAGAACACGATCAGAACTCCAAAGATGCCCAGCACTGAGATGCTGTGTTGGTAGATGAAGCACGACAGCATAATGGCAGCAGCCTACAGAAAGAGAATATATATTAAACAAAAATAAGTATACAAGGTACAAAGTGAAGGGGAGTGAAGAGAGAGAGAGAGAGAGAGACTCACCTGTCGCAGCGTCATGATGATGGTAAACACAACCGGGCCGAACACGTCGATTGTGTGATAGATAAACAATTGACCCACTGCAGAACATATGGAGAGCACAACCATGTCGAAGACAAACTTTGGGTGCTATAAATTAAACATAGAATTGGGTTAGCTGCTTCGTTCAAAGTAAACAAAAACAAATGCGATGTGTACGTTAATTATAAACATAAACTAAGTGGAAGATTCTCTACTCGAAGACCTTGGGGATTCACACAGCAACTAAATACTAAGTACATATCTCTGCTGACTCACCTCAGTGGCAAAAGCCAGCGAGTCCATGAAACCGCCTTGCATAGAGAGGGAAGCGCCGGTGAAGATGGAAGAGAACAAGTTGACGCCGCACATCATTTGCAATGAGCTCATGCCGTAGCTCTTGAAGAGGGAGCCTTGCCAGTTGGCCGTGAAGCTGTCAAAGACCATGTACATGGACAGCAGGAAGATGCCCGTCAGTGTGGTGACACCACTGGCCTTACTGCTATCGGAGGAGCCGCTCATAAAGAATATCATGCCGAGTGAAATGAGCACAGCTGTGAGATATTCATATGACTCGTATTTAGCTTTAGACATTATTTTGCCCATCAACATAACTGGGATGATCTTGCAGGATTTGGCCAGCACCTGCGTGGGGAAGTTGACAAACTTGAGAGCCTCGTATTGGAACCAAGCACTCATTATGTTCGAGAACGAGGCATATGAATACTTGTATAGCGGCGCCCGATGGCGTGTCGCAGCAGGCTGCCACTGGAGATAGGTGAGGGCCACGATGAACGCGAGTAGACGATTGGCAAAGACCAGAAACTGTGAATCCTTAAATTTTGAACTCTGGCCAGCAAAGTTGAAATAACTTTGCGTCATTATCTTCTCTTGGAGCACACCCCACGTGAGGTAGGACACCATCAGACCACCAAAGCACCAAAACAACTGCACAGCCTCCTGTGAACTGGTGCGTTTACTGCGTTCACGATCCGCAGCTCCACCTACGCTGCTGCTGCCTCCGCTCATGTGTATCACGTCCACGGAGTCGTAGCTTGAGTTGCCAGTGATGCACATGTTGACGGCTGTGTGAAGAAACGATTTGTTGCCGCGCTCCAGGTAACCAGTGCGCTGCACATACTTATAGATGAGGTAGCCGGGCACAAAGACACAACTGTAGCCAAAGCAGTTGACCAACAGTTTCAGCAGCCAAGCATAGTCCTTGGATTGTGCCTCCACCAGTTGCGACAGCGTCATGTCGCCCAAGTAGTTACCACCCAGAGACACGCGCAACAGGTCCGAGAAGAAATGTATCACCAGCAAGCTGATGACTATGAAGGAGCTGTACAACGAGAAAATGTTAGGAAACCAGCAGAAGATTGATAATATTTTATATTTTTTACCATATAACCAGCTCAGGCGTACGATTTCCCATCTTGTAAACGTACATGTGGCTCCTCAGGTTATAATTATGACTCTCCTTGGCGACTGTGGGTTCTGTACTGTTTTCTTTGGCTAAAACTTACAAGAAATTTTTGCTGACACGGCCAAATTCCAATGTAGATTCGTATGCCCCCAAGCGTTCTAGCCGGCAAAGTCAAGTGTCAAAAGTTCAATAACCGCACAAACTTGTTTTTTGCATAAGTTAAGCAGCGATAACAGCAACCCAACAACAACAAATATTGTTGTTGTTTATTTGTGGGAATGATTAGTTAACCATATGCGAGTGGCTTATGTTTGTTTACATTGTCGAACGTCGTGCGTCGTGGTGATAGTAGCTGTTCTTGAATGAACGTGAAATAAGATGCCCTGGTGGCACGGCCTGGCTCGTGCCGGCTGTGTAAATACTATACGTAAGCCATATTGATGACGGCAAAATAAAACACTTCGAAACAGCGGAGGAGAAACAATTCAACTATTAGTCGGCCAGTGTGACCGTGTTTCGTTCGCCACAAGTTGCTGAATGCAAGATGAGCAGTGTTGCCACTTCGTTCAAAAAAGGTCACTGATATCGTAGTAACTACAAATCTCTTTTTGATACCCAAACTGTGACTTTTTTTGTCTGGTTACAGTACTTAATATTTAAATATATTTATTAACTTATATGCATATAAAATGAAAAAAAAATATGTTTTCTTACTCCATAAATGACTGAATATAACTGTGACTCTTTAATGCAATTGTTATTGAGGGGAACAGGATTTTTTTATTTAAATTATTTTAATGAACTTATACATATGAAAATACAACATAGAGTGCTTTCAAAAGTATAATGAAATATTCTAGAATAACTATCACTGGTATCTTATGCTAACTGTTTGTTAGGCACCCAACACAAGCAACGCTCATCTCTACTTTATGCTATCGATACAACGACTTATCACATCACTTAAAAAGCTGTACCTCTTGCGTTTGCATTTTTTGTCAAAACTGTGAGAAAAAATAGCGTTTTAACTAGGAAAAACCTAGAAGAACAAATTGTTCACAGTCAAAAATCATTGTTTGCAGCGCAAATAATATTTTGCAAAAGAAATAAACAATCGGCAAGGAGTTAAAGCGTTGAACCGTTTTCCGTGTTCATTGTGAAATCAACTTTGGAATAAAAGAAGATAACGAGCAAAAGGACGATCTCAAGGTAAGTTAAGGTGTAGAATATTATTTTATATAAGTTAAGAAAATGATTATGACATTAAAAATGCATCTAAGCATGTGTGTATCTAAGTGACTCAACGTGCGTTCTTCTGCCTGTTGTTTTTGTTGTTGTTGTGGCAACTGCGAGTGAGAGTGTATTATTAAAATAGAATTTCCCGATATACATGAACTCATTTCTAAAATTGTTGAAAATTATGGGTATATATGAGTTTTATTGCCACGCTTCACCCGCCGTGACAGCTGGCGTGCAGGCGAATACGTATTAATCTCCTTTTTATGGCGCGATTATATTCCGACTGGCGACAGCTGCAAATTTTCTACCTGATTTTCGTGGGTACCTGAAAAGTGCACCCATTTTTCCCGTATATAACTAACTGACTTTTCTGCAATTTCTTACAGTTACAAATCAAGTGTCAACCGAAGCAGTTCAATTGTGCCGTCAGTGCCGAGAAGATAGTTCATATAAGCAAAGAAAATACAAAGCAAAGCACAAATACCCAAGTTATCGTCAAGTGAAAAAGAATTTCGATCAATTTCATCATCAATATGGTTCAAACTGGAATATCGCTAAACGAGCGTTTCACTCAAATGCAATCTCGTCAGCAACAGCCAGCGGAGGCGCCACGCGGACGTCGCAGTCGCTCTCAGAGCCGCAGTCGGCGTATTGTGGACGCAGTGTCATCGGTAGCCAATACAAGGCTCTTGCAGGAGTTCAAACGGAAGCATACCGTACAGACGGCCCTCAAACTGAAGCGCGTATGTGTCCCCATAACAAAAAAACAACGACCAACTACTGAACTACTACTACTACTGTAATTAATCTGGGATTGAGGCCATGAAAGTCATTGAAAGTCAGAAATGATATCTAACTCGCAGTGTGGCAAAGAGCAGCAGCAAAGGATGATTAGCATGATCAGTATTTAACGACGTTACTAGATACAGGCAGCCTGTTCTCATACATAGCTCTGGGCTCACAGCCCCGCATTGCCGATTGTCAATTGCTGGCACGGCAACCCTGGCCATATCAGACCCCATATAAATGCAATTTGTAGTAGACTTGTCTATTCTTGATAAACACACGCATACTGATCCGTTGAACGCTCGTGAGAAGCGTATGGGATTCAGTTTGTAAACGCAAAACCAACAAAAACCCATCACAAAACCTTATGCATCTTACAGAGAAGCTTGCGGACAAGTACAACCGGCGCTGGAGCTGTTGTACGTGTTGGTGGAATCAAATCGGTCCGGATGGGACCCAATGGAAAGCCCATGCGCTCAAACAACGTCACCCGCCTGGCAACGTAAGCATCCAACCAAATATAAAAAAACACACATTTGTAGCTGTTGTTGTTAACCCAACTCGATGGTCGAAGATTGCTCGCGAGCAGCAGAGGCAGCAGCAGCAGTAGCAAAGATTAACAAACAAACAGAAACAAAAACCAAAATATCAAATGGCAAATGCAACTACAACATAAAACACATTCGATTTCTTCTGCTTATTCCGCCTCTACAACTTCAATCACATAAATAGCATGCGCGCCGATCTGATTGCCAATAACAATGGACGCGCTCGTCGAAGCGGCAGCATCAGCGGCGGCGGCGTAGCTCGACGCAACAATGCGGCGGTTACTGGACTCCGCCAGCGTCTGGGCATGCGCCGCCCTACCATGGGAGGAGCAGCAGAGCGTGTGGCACAGCGCCGACGTGGCTTGACACGCCAGCAGCAGCAGCAAAAGCAGCTTCAGTCGCAAATCCCGGCACGTGGCCGTTCGCGCAGTCGTGCGCGCGCTCGTTCGGTCAGCCGCGGACGCGATGTGAGTCGCCAGCGTGATCAGAGTCGTGGACGCGACCAGAGCCGAGGACGCTCGCAGAGCCGCAACCGTTCACTGAGTCGGGGTCCCCGTCAGCAGTCGGTTAATAGGGGCCGAGGAGCTGTTGGCGGGCGTGTGCAACAAGCTCGTGTATCGGTGAAGCAACGCTTGGGAGTGCGTCCTGGTGTGGCAGCAGCAGCTGGAAAAGGAGCTGGCAAGAATAAGCGTGGTGGCAATCGTCGCAGCAACAGCCAAGTCCGTGGTGTCGCAGCCGGACGAATTGGCAAGCGTCGCAATTCGAATGCAGCCCAGAAGGCAGTTGCAACTGCCGCTGGTGCTGGTGGACGCGGACGCAAAGGACGTGCACGTGGCAGGTAAGTCTCGAAATCTAATCTTAGATGCTAATTGTTTATTAATGATCTTTTATTGCTTTAACAGATCTGCTGTTCGTGCCGCTGCTGCTGCCAGTGCTGCTTCTGCTGCTCCACAGCGCTCACGCTCTCGCTCCCGATCTCGTGCCCGTCAGGGCAAAGCTGCAGCTGGTGGTGCCGCTGCTGCTTCAGGAAATACCAAACAAAAGGTTGCAGGTCGTCGTGGACGCAGTGCACAGCGCAAAGGTGGCAAGGTAGCCAAGGCTGGTGGTAATATTAAAAATGGTAACGGCAACAACAGCAACAGCAATAGCAACATCAAAAAGAAGAAGGCTAACAAGAACGGAACAGGAGCTGCAAAGGCAGCAGGCGCACAACAACAGGGTCGTCGTGGACGTAGTCGAGTTCGTGGTGGTGGCGCGGTTGCAGGTAAAAGCGTTACAAGAGTACATCCTCATAGGACATCCAATGGCACTCTGGGAGCCGCCAAGAGCTCAACATGGAAATTTCTAAACTGAAATTCCTCTTTCCCCTTCCCTCTTAGAACGTTAGTTAATCGTTGCTTTTCTTTTTGCTTCTTTAGCCAAAACTAAGCGTCCAGAGGTCAAGCGTGAGGATCTGGACAAGGAACTGGATCAATACATGTCAACCACAAAATCAGAAATGGATTTTCTGCTGAAGTAAAGCAGCCACATTGAGATGACCAAAGAGGAGCAGTAGCTGGGCGAGATACCACCGCCACCGCAAGGCCGTTTTATGTAATAATTTCTAGATTATCTCTTAGTTAATAATTTTTAGCTTTAAGCGCCCCATCAAATAAGGAAGTGTGTGTTGAATTCCTTAGCTTACGCTGATGATGCTGCATCATGCATTGTAATTGTAAATATAATAACGTCTAAGTAAATGGAACTGTTCGTATAATTACAACTGAGAAATACTATACTATATACTTTACAATATATGTGTATGTGTTGATTTGCGAAATACAATTTGCCCCTTGTTCAACTGACATCCTGTTTGCGAGTACTTTTACTTCTTAGTGTGTGTGTGTGCACAATGCATGTGCCAGTGTGTGTGTGTGTTGCACTTGCTTTGTCGCCAGATGTTAAGTGCGTCCTTGCAAAGTGCCGGAAATTGACTTTTGTGCGGGCGAGTCTTTGTTTATCTGCCTGACAAACCTGACAGACCTGACTGACAAAGCAAACAATACTAGCTGGAAAAGGCGAATCCTCGCAATGTGGCCAACGATTCTCCCTGTGGAACGATTGAAGATAAATGTATTTTGTTTGTACGCTGTTTTTTGTGAGGTTTCTTGTTTGTTTTATGTACCCTAGGTGAAAGTTAGAAAGGTATAGTTGACTGGTAAAAGCTCTTGCATGCTCTTTATGCATTGGAAAGTTACTTTTATTCATATACGAGGATATGTTGCATATATATTCTCTAATCTGTATATTAATATTTGATTTATCCATCTGTTCAGGCATTACCGTATTTATCAATTTATTCTTTAATCACCATATTCACTTTTATTTCATTACATTTATCATATTTGTTTTTGATTTTATTTATCAACATTATAGTTCATCATTTATCAATGATATGATATTTATGCACCCGTTCATCTATTAATTCATTCCTTTATTACTTGATTCTATTTAACTACAAATCCATCTATGTAATACTTTCTATATTTAAAATAACATATTTATATGATCTAACTTCTGTCTTACTTATTTAATTATTTCTGCAGGATATTCTTTAGCACAGCGATCTCCTTTGGCACATTTAAACACGCTTTTCTTTCGCCAGTTTCTTTTGTTTCACCATTCTATCCCTTGAATAATTTTAATTTCAGTGATTGATTACCCAACTCCGACGGATACCTTAGCTGAAAATGTTGCCACGTTTCTTGTGTGGAGCTAGGGGAAAATTGGCTTAACATTTTAATTAAATTCTAGATGTGTGTAGGGCTTGGGACAACATTGTGTTGCTCTCGCTCATCTGTCAATTGATTGCAGAACTGTTGCCCAATCTTGTTGCCACGTGAGTAGCGGGCAAGGTGATTAGCTGGCAACACAATATGCCGTATGACGTGCCGACTCTAATCACTAATCACCCACTCACCCACTCGCCCACCCACCCACATAGTCAGCAAGCAGGCCAAGTCAGCTAATTAACACAAAATGCCCATTTGTTGCGCTTGTTAATTGCTCGGCCTGGCGTGAACGAATCCCTCCGTCTCGTAGTTCAAGTTATCGTCCTCGTGGGACGTGGATCGTGCAGCCATGCCCGGAACGTCCCTCATTAACCCTTTTGCGCCAGTCAGCTGCTAAAAACATTAAGCAATTCAACAATTTATATGCAATTAGCAGCACAGTTGACGCGCCCCCACGAGCTGCTGCATAATTAGAGAATTCAATTTATTCGCTTCCCGAAAGGGTTTCCTTTTGTTTTCTCATCAAATCTCTCTCAGTCTCTCCCTCACTCTTTATCAAGAAAAAAGAGAAATTATTCCGTATATTGATTTGTTTTTAAGCTGGGATTAACAAGTAAGGAAACTGTTAAGGTATTTTAATTATTTCCGGATTTTAAGTGAAGATGTCCCGTAAATTTTTTGTATTCCATACTCGTATAGGTGTTTTGATTCCATTTACAGCGAAAATGTTTCCTCTCAAGTCTTCAATCTTTCAGCCGGGCAAAGGAAACGCGTCTTAGCCGGCGGCTTAACGTGCTCGGGAAAAACCAATTTGACTAATCTGCCAGTGGATGGCGTGACCACCTGACAGCCGAAAGGTGCAAAAAGGCCTAGCATCCGCACTCGCACCTGGGCTAATTTCGAGTCCATTTCGCGTTTTGCGGCTTACAAGCCCAAGGTAATCAAGAACTAAGACAGCACCGCTCTCATCTGCTTAAAGCGCTAAGTTAATGCTTGAACTCGAGGCGACCCAAGCATAAATTGTGCATTCTTTTTGTGCTTTCTTCTTCGTGGCATGGTTAATTACTAAAAGTTGAGGGAGTATGCGATGTGGTTAACACAGAAAGTTGCCTTTATCAATTACATACATGAATGAAGCGAGCGAGCGAGCGGGTTGTCCTGCTCCACCTCCATCTCCGCCTCGGCCAGTTGCAGCTTAGTGGCACGTGGGCTGTCGGCAAACATAAACAACGAGTGCAGAGACAACAAAAACCCAGTAACAAAATCGACAGTTACCAGCATCCAATGCCAATGCCAGGCTGGTCGTCATGTCGCAACGCATCACATCGCATCACGTCGCATATCACACATACGCACTGTTGAACGAAGCTAAAACACAATTTGCGACGCGCGCGAACTCAAGTGGCAAAAAAGAAACTAGCGCATTTCTTTACTTTTTTGGGGTTTAGCGAAGAAAAAACTTTGCAGGCGAAAGTTTTGTTAAATTAAACCGATTTTGATCAGAAACTTCAGCAAAAGGTTTCACGCTGAGTAAATGATTTTGAAGAACTATATGCTCTGTAGAATCAATGATTCTAAATGTCTGAAAGGATGAGATTTTCTGGGAACGAAGTACTAAAAGTCTTTGCTATATCTTAAAAAAATATAATGATAAATATATAAATATATAAATTAATAAATAATATATATCGATTCTGCTGTTAATACTGATTCAGAATATATTTATTTTGTCGGGTACATGTACGCTTGTCACAATACCCTTCTACCCCATGGGCAGTGGATATAAAAATATGAAAATAATTTACTGATAGATACCATAGTTGATGGTATACTATCTGCAGGGTTGAAGCGTCATTGGTAGTTGGGTTTTCTCTCTTTCTCTCGCTTGCTTAGATGCGCTTGTGCTTCCCATTGAAGGCGTCATGGATTTTTTTATATTTCCCCGGATTGTTCCACATTGTGGCGGCCTGTACATTAAGTGGACTCTCTTTGATCGGTTCCTGGAGCAACGATTGTATGAACAACAGTATGGTGCGAACATCATACAGTGCCGACCACTTGTCCTTGAGAATATCCAGACAAATAGAACCCTGTGGTCCGACATTCGGATGAAAGCATGGAGTTTTGAATTTAACCACAGGCGCAGTGTATGGATAGGAATTGGGAAAGAGCAGAGACAAGCGGTAAGTCTGGTTTGAGTATACAGTGTTTATGGGGCCAGAGATGGTGCCGATCCATTTGAAGATGTTATCTCCGTCCGGAAATGCCGATATACCCTCCTCGTTGGACATCATGAGGTGCATGAGTTCTTTCTGCAATCGTTTGCTCACGCCAGAAATGTGTTTGATGGGCAACGAGTCATCTTTGAGTCTGCTTCTGTCCTCGGTACCACTCTGTTTAAGGTTGATGTGCAGTGCCATAGTTTTAAGAATATGTTTGATTATTGGAATGTGTTATATGTTGTTTCGTATGTGAGCAATATTTCACTTATGACTTAAAAAGTGTTGCTAAGCAGATTAACTGACAATATTTTATTATTATTTTCCGTGCAGACATCAAAGGTGAAAACAATTGCTGAGTCACGCGAAGGAGCTGCTTGAATGGCATTTGTATTGCAATAGGACTCGTCACTCGTCAAGGCGACAGGCTAATGAAGCGTCAAAGTGTTGAAGGGCAATCATATTGTGTGTACAAGTGTGTGTGTGTGCCGCATAATAAATAAGCCAAATCCGGCAGGCTTGCCTTCTCTTCTCGTCTTCTTCTGCTGCTGTGCACGCGTGTGAACAATTGAGCGATCAAGGCTTGTTTCCGCTGTGATTTCTGCGCTTGTTGTTGCTCGTGAGTGTGTATTTATTTATTTATTTATTTTTTGTGTATTTATTTACGCACCATTGTTTTCGCATGCAAATGTGCGGGAATTGCGAATTTTCCTTTTGATAATGCCGACCTCAAGGTGTTTTTCTGTGGCAAGGCGTCGTGCGTCTTCTAAGCCAAGTTCCCGGCGTGGCCATTAGCGCAGGCCAAAACAAATAAACTGCACTGTGGGACTTGAAAGAAGGAAAGCGAGTCTAGGAAGCCGACTCAAAGCGAATGCCAGCGGGGCAATCAATTTCACGCTTTCGCGCACTTACCTCCTGCGCTCCCTTCTCCTCTCTCTACTTTTCTCTCCCTTGCTCTTCGTCTCTCTCTCTTCATTTCATTCACTCTTGCTCTCCATTTTCTCGTGCAATTTAATTGTCTCCATCAACTTTGTTGTTGCTGCTGCTACTCGTCGCCAGACTGTCGTGCACTTTGAGGCTGGCGTCGCCCCAGTCAACAGTTCGCTCACCCCTCCTTCCTATTGGTCCCCGTAGCCCCAAGCAGTATGCAACACAAATTTTTCATTATTGCAACTGTCGACACCTTGCCGCAAGCAGACACAGATACTCGCGCCACTCCATGCGTCGTTCTTTTCGGTTTCTGCCACATTGCGCTTTGCGCTTCGCGGAGAATAACACGAACATTTTCCATTTTATAATAATAAAAGCATTTGAATTGCATTAAGCTCGTGACTATAATGCAATTTTCATGGCATTTAACAGTAGTGAACACGCACACACTCGCACGCACACTTGCACACTCACTTGTCAAATACTACTTGCAGTTGCCTTCCTCTGCTCTGCTGCGATTATTGACGCTGTCATCGTCTGCCGGAAACTGTTTACTTTCGCACGCGCTGCAAAGCAAATGTCAGCGACAGCAGCAGCAGCAGTGCTACTCTATATATGTGCGTGTGCATGTGCGTGTGTGTGTGTGCTTGTGTGCCTGACACAGAGCACTTAAGTCTGCGTAACACTCGCAGATCTTGATTAGATGTGCCTCGAGCGTGACACATCATGTGGCTCCCACTCGGCAGTCTCGCTTCCCTGCAGTCTCGCAGTCATTGTCTCTGTCACTGCCAATCGCCAGCTGATCCATCAAAGGAGAAACGGTTAAGTCGTCACAGTGTCACAATGTCAACGTGCAGACAGTGGGCGGGCAGCATCAAATCATTGTTGAAAATTATGACGCTTTAATATGAAGTTTCTACAGGTAATATATCTTAGAAAATTTATTATGGATGGGAAATGTTTATGGAAGTGATTTAGCATTGTAAGAATATGTTTGATTATTAGTAGTAAATTATGAAACTATTAAGAAAGTGTTATTTGGATGTATTCTACTGTGAAATACTAGGACAGAAAGACAGTCAGATGGATTGATAGACAGATGAACAGGCAGATGAACAGGCAGATGGACTGACAGACAGACAAAGTGATGGTCATGGTTCTGTCGACTCGGCTTTTCATGCTGCTTGAGAATATACCTATATAGGGCGTGGGGTCCGCCACGCCTCCTTCTGCCTGTTATATATATTTTTGGTTGGCACAAAACGTATAGGTAGAAAACTATATATTCATGTTCAGCTCTTATCAAAATAATTAAGTGATTTGTTTGATTTGTATTCAACAGATTGCCACTTTCTGTTGAATAGAGTATTATATCTTTTGCAGTTCTGTGTTTCTTTAAAAATGTAATAGAATATACTTTCACTTTAAAGATTTAAATATTTTCCATCTTTCACCCACCTTAAGGCTAAACAAACGTGTACAAGTTCGTTATGTGCTATAAAGCTGTTGCATAATTTACATCCCCCAGTCAGGTGACAAGTTTTTCCACACGAGTGCGAAGTTGTTCTTATGTTTTGAATAAAACTGCATTTCCATTATAGAATATAGCGCGACAGGAGGGACGCGCTCTCTGCCCCCGCCCCCATGTCAAGTAGTTTATTTAGCAATTTCATAGACCAACATGACAAAATATTTCCGAGCTTTCGTTTGCTTAGACTAAACACAAAAAGGAAATTAGAGTGTGAGAGTGTCCCGTTTGTTAGTCGGGCATACTCTTCGGTAGTTGTTCTTGTTGTTGTTGCTGCAGTAGTAGTAGTAGTAAATTCCAGTTGGAAGCGTATGACTAACACTTAATTGCTACAACTAATTGAAGTGACTAACAAACACAGCTACAAGTTAAGTTAACAAACACACTTAAACAACTTTGTTTCAGGAGCTCAATTGCCACACTAACTTTAAATAGTTCATATAGTTTTCAAAATATATATAATACTTTATACTAGATATCGATTACAGAATTTGCTTAGCTCTAAAGTACAGTTAGTTGACTTAGACTAGGGACTAATAGCGATGAGGAGAGGGAGGAGTAGGGGAAGGCGTGGAAAATGACAGGTACAGTCACGCTTAGCTAAAATGATATGAGGGGAGTTTTGTCTAGTATTATGCTATTTAAGTAGTTTTGGTATTTAGTTAGTATTTCGCTCATTGATTACTATTCGAAATGAATCACCCTGTAGTTTGCATTTGATTACACACATTTATATTGTTTTTGAAGTACAGCTTGAAGTTTTTGTTTTTGATTTTCCACTTGTCCGATTCATTTTTTTCCGATTTGTGTTTTCCTTTTTCCATTTACCATTTACCATTTTCCATTTGATTATATGTAGTTTTATGCCAAAATGGGCCATAAATTCGTTATCGCTTGAGTTCCTCTTGCCGCGTTCTTAGCACTCATCGTCGGTGATTGTATAGCTGCCCCGGAACTCGCTCAGCGGCGTGGCGTTCGTTGTCGATGGCGTCATCAGCGGAGCACCCTGGAAGGAGATGGCCAGCGGCAGTGCAGAGGGTGCGCACAGGCTCAGAGCGCTGCGTCCCTCGGTCACCGAACGATAGCGCAGCGGACGGCCCGAGCTGCAACGAGCCAAAACGAAGAGAGAGGGAGAGAAAGGGAAGAAGAGTAAGATTGCGAAGTTATTGGTTGTATCAAATAAAACATAACATAAATGGAAGGAAGCACAGTAGCAGCAGCGGGGGCACATGTAGAATTGATGGACTATTAAATACCCTTTATGAAACATGCTCACACACATGCGTATCTCATTGAGAACCTTATCTTGCGCCTACTTCATTGTCGATAGAAAAGGGAAGAACAACTATGGAAAATGCAGGACTTGACAATGGGAAGAAGAATAACATTTAGCAGCTTTTCATTCACAATACACATACACATATTCACAATAGTAC
The DNA here is from genome assembly GCA_018904595.1 of Zaprionus indianus. NCBI lineage: Eukaryota > Metazoa > Arthropoda > Insecta > Diptera > Drosophilidae > Zaprionus > Zaprionus indianus. Next base: position 7,024,532 of record JAEIHA010000860.1, read on the forward strand.
ATACTGCTCTATGTGCTTGCGGGTCACTCTCGACTTTCCATTGTTTGCTTTCCAAGCGAGAACTTCGGCAACATAACCAGAAAAACAGAACTTATAATAGCGTCATAACGTTCACATATAATGAGACATAAAACAGTCTCAATCGAATGAAACTTTAATATACTTTATAAAACAAAGAAGCTCATTTTATGGTTTTTATATGATATGATATGATTGTGAATTTAAGTATTTTTTTCTCACTTTATCTAAGCTGAAAACGGTTTTATATTTTGTAGTTAAATTTCATGCTCAAGGGAGGAATCCTAGTTTGTTTTTTGATTTATTTCGTTGCTCTGCCCCTCCCCCCCCCGCACACAGTGCTAATCGCTGGGCATTTGTCAGCTAGTGCACTCGCTCTCTGTGCGCACATAGTGGCACTTAGTAACAGCAATAAATCGCATTGATTTCATTGCCAAATACAAATACTCGAAAATCAATCATACGTCACGTTGCACATCAATCCGCTGCACAGAGTGCAATGTGGGCTAGTTAACCGCAGCACACAATAAATTACCCAACGCGAAAAACAAATTGCATTTGCTATCAGTCACCCCCCTCCCCCCTTAGGCTGCCCCTACATTCACTTACCGTTCGCAGTTGCATTTGAGCAGGCGAATGAAAGCCGCTCGAAAGGTTCGATTGAAGATTGTGTATATGATCGGATTGATCGTGGAGGAGACATAGCCCAGCCAGAGGCAGGTGTTGACCACATGCTCGGGCACCTTGCAGTCGGGGCAGGCGGCAAAGATGATGTTCAGTATGAAGAACGGCGACCAGCAGAGTACAAATGTGAAGAACACCAGGCCGAGCACCTTGGTGGCCTTCTGCTCCGTGGCGACAGCGTTGGCCGACAGGCTGTTGCGCTTGGAGCGATTGTTGAGGAAACTGTTTGGAGTACACAGGTTATATACTTAAGTATGTTGTGCAACATGGAGAGGGAGCTTCCCTCCAACTTATCTTCCACTTACCGCAAATTGAGCGTAGGCGTGGCAACGCGATTAAGCGCAATCTTAAAGGGTCGCAGCTTGGCGTGGCGTCGCTCTTCGCTTTGCCCCGTTTGGCTTGTCGTCGATGTGGGTGATGTTGCTGTCACCTGCTCCAGTGGATGATTGCCTCCTCCTCCCACTCCTGCTCCTGGCCCTCCTCCTTGTATGGTGGCAATGCTGATGCGACTGGAGCTGGCGCTGGCACTGGCATTGCCCATGGCATTTGTGCAGCTCGTTGTCGCAGCTGTTGCGCCTGGCCCACCTCCAATGCCTCCGCCTCCGCCTCCAGCTCCGTTTCCATTTCCATTTGTTGCGTAACCCAATTGTGGCTGCGAAACGCTGACGCGCACCGAGGCGCGTCGATTCGGATGGCTGTTAAAGAGCGAAAGGGAGCAGAGCAGTAAGATGAGATTGTATGCTGAAGCAACGAGTATTTGATATTAGATTTAAGGCTTTTGATTGCCTTCCAGCCCCCCGAACGAGGCAACAGTTTATAAAATTGACTTTTAATGTGAATGAGGTTGGCAAAGAACTAATAAGGGCAGCGAATTGAGAGTGCCACAAGTTGAAAGGTTGCTCGATGCTGTTGCACATTCTTGTTTTGCCATCAACAGCTGCGACGCACATTTGACTTTTTGATGGATTGCTTCAACTTGGCAAACAAACACAACGGAATCACATCAAACTTTGCGAATCCCTTAATACCCTGCAGGTGGTTTTGCTGCAATTGCAACTAGTCCGGGGACCTTTTCCCACTGATGCAATACGCAAAATAACAGCAAAAACTTTTTCAATTTCGGACCAGCGAATGAAGAGGTGGAGCGAGGGTGTGGCAGGTGGCTGGCCAGGGAGAGGTAGGGGGGGAACATTTAAACAAATACTCCGAGTGGCGTCAAATGTTCAACTAATAATTTGCAAGTGAAAGCAAAGTGGGAAAGTTTTGGCGTTTTTCCGCCTCGTACCTGAGGGGGGGCGTAACTTTTCGAGCCTCTGGTCTCATTAGGAATTCATGTATTTATGCGTCAACTTGTTCGGCACAAATGTGCGCGGGAACGCGGCCCGCGGAACGTGACAAACAGTTGAGTTGAGCATTCCCAGCTTAGTGGCGACGTGCTCAAGTTGTGGTTGTGACTTTGACTTGGAGCCTGGCAGCGGGAGCAGTATTTTACCGCCTGGTTATGCTAAAATTTTGCGGCGTTGCATTAATGCAAACAACTACAACAAGAGCAGCAACAAAAGGAACAAAAGCAACGCAATGTCATTTGCAAATTCCAGTGGCATTTTGGCTGCTGCTGCGCATTGGATCTTTTGCTCCTTTTGTCCCTGTGTCCCCGTGTCCTTCGTGTCCTTTTTTTGGGCAACATTGTCGCCGTGTGACGTTTGAGGACTTGCTGCAACTCTGGCGCCAGCTTTGGCTCCGTGTCCGCCCCATGCTGTGCTTGCGCTGTGCGCTTTGCGGTTTCCTTTTGCATTTTATGTGCTATTTATTGTCGCAGCAGTAGCAGTTCCCCTCCCACTTCTTCTTCCCCTCACTCGCCTACTTCACTACAATGTGTTGGTTGTCCGACAAGCAGATTCGTGTCGCTGCTGCACCACATGACGTATGAGTGATTTATGTTTATGGCACCACTGCAAGCACGCTCGAAAGCACTAAGAAATTATGTACACGCCATGTTGCAAGACATTTGAATGTGCATTTAATTGCATAAAGATGCGTAATTGATTGTTCCCGAGATTAGCCAGTGACAACAACAAATGTTACACGCATCCGTCATCAATTTCGACTGAGCGTAATGAATTATTTCAAGCAAGCAAAGTCTGGCCAAGTTTATTGATATTAATGCCTATGATCCTGTCCAACCTTTTCCTTTCTTGCTGTCATGTTTACTTTCTTTGAAATGAAAATCATTTGCCACGTGCCGAAACCAAACGAAAAGTTGTGGAACAATAACAACTAGTAAGAAAGCTACAGTACAGCAGGTCCGACTGTCATATACCAACTACTTGTAAAATTAAATTTTAAATGAAAAGTGCATCTAAATGAAACGAAGAAGACAGGGTATAGAAGGGTATACTAACTTTGTGCAAATGTATTTAACAGGCAGAAGGATGACCCCACAAAATATATTTATTCTTGCTCAAGATCACTTAGCCATGTCTGTCTGTCTGTCCGGATGTCCGGATTTCCAGATGAACACACAGATCTCAGCTATTATAAAAGCTAGAAACACCAAATTTGGCATAAAGGTTTTTGTTTACCAGACGCAGATGTAATTTATTTCAAATGTTGGGTGACACGTCCACCGCCCCTTGTTGTGGTAAATTTGGTTGCAAAATCTTCACGAATAATTAATTTAAACCTATAGTTTGTATGACAGCTATACGATATATCTCTTCAATCCGGCACGTGTCAACTTATTTACAGCATGCAGTAATAGGAAAGATGTGTGACGGACAGACAGACAGAGAGACATGACTATATCGACTCAAATGTTGATGCTTATTAAGATAATATAAATTTTATAAGGTCCTTCTGCCTATAACAAACATTTTCCTTTGCCACAAACTTGTTATACCCTTTTATGCTAAGGGTAGTAGGTATCAAAACCAGAACAAGAACATAACAAACACACACAAAATGGAAAATCAAGTATGCAGATCGAGGGAAGGAGAAGCGGGGACTGAAAGCAGGCTAAAGGTAAAAGCGATGCCAAAATATAAAACTCAATTTGTTTGTGTTATTCGTCTCGGCGTCAGAGGAACCCAAGAAGCAAAGAACGAAGCCGCACAGCTTTGCACTTACAATGTAAATTATGTAAATTTTCCCCTGGAAAAGTAGTTGGAAAACTTATTTGCTGCCATTGTGTGGTGTTTGTGCAAAGCAAATGTAATAAATTTGAAAGCTTGTATGCTCAGCTGATAATAAAACTTCTCGGTTGAGTCTGGACATTTGCCAAGCTGCACCACAAACACCACACAAACACACACATACATTCACCCAATGGGGTCAGTTGCTGCCGTTGACCATTTTGCGGTTGTGTGATTTGTCATTGCCCAAATAAATGAACTGATTGCCATCTCTGGGTTAATGAGTACCCGTAACTGGAGTCACCCACTGTGCAGCTTCAATTTCAAGCAGCGTGCCCTCTGTGACTCGCATTTCGTTGCTGACTGGCACTTTCACCTGGCTTTGTATATAATTAATACCATCACAAGCCTGTCAGATTAATCAATAGGGGAGTGTGCGACACCTTCGGCCAAGAGCCACAAAGTAATCTGCTCATATTTGTCAGCTGGCAAGGGATTTGGGCATGAGGAGGCGTATTTGCGTATGCAAAAACTCAAGAAGCTACTCAAATCCTGCATTGATATGATGTGCTGAGTAATAGAAGGCAGGTGGAGTGAGAAGGAATTCGATAAGTCGGATAAGTCCTTGCCATGATGTGCTTCATAAATGATTCCGGGGGCACAATTTAATTTGGCCCAAAGCAATTTGCATTCAGATTTGCCGACAAAGTGCACCGCAAACAGTCAAGGCAATTAAAATTTAGAGGGAGGGGGACAGAGTGAGAGAGAGAGAGAGGGATGGCTACACTTACCTGTCCATCAGATTTGGATTGCCACCATGCTTGCGCCAGAAGCTGCTCTGCTGCTGCTGCTGCGTCTTGCCACGCAGTGTCGTGAACGAGGTGGATGTGCAGGAGCTGCTCGTGGGCGTCGAAGATTGTCGCAAGATGCCGCCGCCAGCCAGACGGAAACTGCTTCGTCCAATATTAGTCACATTTCCGCTGCCCGCGCTGCGTCCGTTGCCCACATTGCGAAAACTGATGCTGCGACTGTTCGCACTGCGCTGATGCATCAATGTTCGCTCCGAGGGTTCGTTGTTATTGCCGCCGCCTCCGCCACCAGCAGCAGCTGTGGCCGTGGCAGCAACTGCTCCAGCAGCACCAGCAGCATATCTAGTTCTGGCCCCCGTTCCGGCGTTGTTGGCATTGTTGAAGTTGCGATTGCTGTCGCCCATTGCCAGAGATTTGTTGTTGCTGTTGCTGTTGTAATTATTGCTGCTGAAACTACTGTGCAACTGCAACTGTTGCTGGCTGTGCTGTGGGCGAATGGTGAAGCGTCCTCCTAGCCTACACAGAGAGAGAGAGAGAGGGAGAGAGACAAAGAGAGAGAGAGTCAATGAAAGATCGATGGGTTGATTGGGTGTTGCCTGCTTTGATTGAGTTAAGGCCAATTTGCTGCGCATGACGAGGCTCTGATTGCCCTCACTCAGTCACTCAGTCAGTCAGCCAGTCAGTCATGCAGTCATTCAGTCAGTCGGCAGACTAAGTAGTTTGATTACCTTTGCTTTAAAACTTTCAGCCATGCCAACTATCTTGCATCTCGCTCTTTTGTGCCAAACTAGTGAGGTTCTGCGATATCAGAGCGAATACTTTGTAACTTTGCGAATATGCGCTTTTTGTTGATGGCAATTTAGCTAATGGGTTCGATTGGTTTTTTTAGTGAGTCTAGAAAAATGTAGAACTAAAACTGAATTTCTCTGATATATTTTAAATACCCTACTTTCATTTGAAATGGCAAAAAGGGTAGACCTAATGTTTAGTAATGAATATAACAGACAATAGTAGGCTTGGTAGACTCTGTGGATCATATTCTGCAAGGCCACTTAGCTCTCTGATTGACTAGCTGTCTGTATGAACACATATATCTTAAATATAACAAAACTCAAAGAGAGCAAGTTCAACATAAAGATTCTTGTACGAGGGTCGTTTGATAAGTCCGTGACTTTTTGAATAAAATATATTTTTTTCGTCAAAGAAGCATTTTATTTCTCAACATAATCTCCTTTTAGCTCTATACATTTAGTCCAGCGTTTTTCCAATTTTTTTATTCCTTCCAAATAATAGGTTTTCTCAAGGCCCTCAAAATAGTCGTTTGTATCTGTGATGACCCGAATCTCTTACCGCCGAGCCATTTCTTCATGTTTGGAAACAAAAAATAGTCACAGGGGGCTAAATCTGGAGAATATGCTGGATGGGGTAGCAGTTCGTAGCCCAATTTATGAAATTTTGCCATTAGCACACGAAATTCACTTTTTTCCATTTTCGTTAAAATTCACGAGATCGTCTGCTTTCAATGCCTATAAAACGCAAACCAAAAAACGCAGCTTTCTCAAAATTTTACAGTCAGCTGTTAATCGATAACTGCTGACAGGAGCAGTGTTGTATTTAGAGCAGGTGCGCGGCAAACACAAAAAGTCACGGACTTATCAAACGACCCTCGTATATTAAACGCAACTAAAGAGTATCTCTAATACGGAAAGCCAAGCCCAATGTCCACAAAAATTAATGCAAGGTATTCAAGTCAATAACTCGTACTTCGACATACACTGAGATGAATATATACTTAAGCCATATCAAACTGTAGGTAAACTTGCTGTAGTCAACGGATGCCATAGATCCTAATTATACTTTATATATGAGCTCTACTAAATCTACAGTGAGTTTCTCCTCTGTCTATATCAACTACCCAACTTTGTTTCCGATTTTCGAAACTACCCAACTTTGTTTCCTATTCTCGTATTAACTATTCGCTAAATTCGCTCAGTTACTGCTACGATTCCATTAACTTCAAAGCTCATTAAAGGCATCTCCATCTATCTGCTGGCAGCCTCGCTTAGCACACAGGAAATGCATTTTGCTCGTAAATCCCTTTTGGGAGTGACTGCTGCATTGAAATCCAAAGCGAAACTCTTTCGCATCTGCAATGCTAACTACTTTATTCAATTAGTCATGCCACTGCCCCCGCCATTGCCAGGGAAACTAGCTGGGACAGTTGCATGGCGCGTGGCTCATGGCAATGTCTTGTTTGATCCCATTTTCATTTGCGCATAATTTATTGGCATCGAATACCGTGTGGCATTAAAATCCAATCGACCTGTGTCCCCTCTGTGCGGTCAAATCTCTGCATCTGGCTGCGGTGCCGCACCACGGCAATGGTGCAACTAATTGCATTTGCCCATGCACGCTGGGCGAGGACAATCCACTTACCGTCGAAAGAGTTCGCTCTCGGGATGCTCGGCCGCGAAGCGGGCCTTCTTGCGCAGCAGAGGGATGGTCAGTGCGTAGGTGGTGACCATCATCAGCATGGGAATGTAGAAGGCCACCAGCGATCCGAAGACAAAGAACGCGCGATTGTTGATGACACACACATTCGGATGGGGCATTATATTCTTCTCGTTCACCAGACCTACATGTGGAAAGAGAGAGATAGAGTGAGAAGGTGTGGCTTATGCCCGCTGGACTGGCTGCACTGTCTGCTTACCCAGCACCGTGATTGAACTGGACACCAGCATGGCCATGGCCCAGACAATGGCTATCTTGATGCCGGCCAGGCGTTTGGTAGAACGATGACGCGAACCGAGCGGATTCCGTATGCCCATGTAGCGTCCCAGGCTGATGAAGCACATGTGAAGAATGCTCGACGAGCAGGCGAGCACGTCGCAGGTGACATAAACGTTGCACCACGTGAAGCCAAGTGGCCAATATCCTGCAAGGAACAAATGCAGCATTAAAAGCAGTCGACAAATAGAGGGTGCAGTGAGTAGGGCAAGTGAGTGTGTGTGTGCGAGTGTGTGTGTGTTTGTGTGTGTCTCCCCCTGAGTTGACTTGAATTCCTTGTCGCTGTCGTCTGCTTTTAATGAAAAGCGCATGGAAATCAAAGTTAATTGAAACGACGAGGGGGAGTAAAGGCGAAAGCAAAAATGGGAAAAATTAAAAACACAAGCCAAAAAGGAAACCTAACGAAAACCTGAAAGAAATGCCAACTGCAGCATGTTGAAGGTTATATACACTGGCAGGTGCTTCTACTTAGCCTTCTTAGCCTTCAATACTTTTAACTTATACAAGTCTGCAGCAGAAAGAAGCTTGTGTGCAAAGATATATCTAAAACTGAGAGACATAGACATAGCTAGATTGACAACCCTGGTGATGCTGATTTAGAATATATACTTTATATAGCATCGAAGAAGTCTCCCACGGTGCGTTGCAAACTTCTGCACAAAGTTAATATACTCTCTGCAAGGATTTGACAATCACTAAAGCGAGTAACGAGAAAGAAAGCATAACAGGAAATAAAGCATGGCAAAAGGGAATTGTTTAGCAGGGTCTTAAAACCAAAGACAGAGACAGAGACAGAGGGAGAAAGAGAAAGAGAGAGTGTGAGCATGCTTTGCATCAAGATTGCAGATTGGATTGCGTCTGTGGCGGATGAACTGATTTCGGAGAATGCAAAGTGAGTGCGATGAAAGTCTCGTGGCAGAACACAGCTGAGGCTTTATCCGATTTGTCAGGCACACAGCAAAAGATTGAGCAAATATTACAGATTATTTGAACGGGACTATCATGTTGGGTTCATTCAGGCGCTTAAAGAGTACAGCGCTCAACTGCAACTTAAGCCTGCTACGAATTGGACTCCTTCGTGTCGAATGCCATTCGAACGCGTCTCTGTGTTCATGCCCCATGGCATACTTAGTATTAATTAGTACAAATTGCGCTTTAATTCCCTCATGTTGTTGTTGTTGTTGCTGCTGTAACACGCCATTAGGCACACGGCGTGGGTTTTTGTCAGCTAATTGTAGGACACTGATGAGGAGACAGACAAGGAAACAGACAGGCACAGACACGTCCACTCAACACACTTAACACACACTCGAATGCGACAGAGAAAAGCGATGAGAGACAGACAAACAGAGTGGGAGGGGGGGAGTGAGAGGGAGGGAGTGGGTCGACACTCTCATGTCGTATTTAGTTTTATATGCTTGTCACTAACACACACAAACAGACCAACAGAGACACCCACACACACACCGGCAGACAGACAGACAAAGGGCATCAAAAGCTAAAAATGTATTTATTACGTATGCGACATGTTGCCCGGAGCTTGGCCTCAAGTGTGTGCGTTGGGCTCAGAACGAAGCGCAGACGAAGCGTACAATTTGTAGTCGTCTGGCATGAGTATACCCAGTAGCTGAAAAGGCTAAGCGGGTATGCGCAACTAGTAATATCTTTAATATATCAAAATATTCTACTCTTTTGATCCAACTGCGAAATGTTTAACACTTTTGTTATGCTTTGCATTTTACAGAGTATCTGCAAGTCGTGCAATGCCATGTGTTCACAGTAAATTTGCCTGCTTTGCGGCTTAATGTGTGCAATGAAGGCAATCGATGGAAATGCCTGTGAAAATGGGCGACCTCGGGCGGCGATAAGCGAATGACAGTTGATTGTGATGGTGTGGGCGGGGCTAAAGGGGAAGTGGAGGGAGTGAGGATGAGTTTACGAGTATTTCCTTTTAATGCGCGAATTTATTTAAAATTCAACGCTCGCTTATTAACTTTATAGCCAGCCAACTGCACTTTATTGCAAAATCAACAACTTTTTCAGAGAAGAGGCGAGGCGTGGCAGGCCAGGCGTAAGCCAAGTTAATGTCGGGCCAAAGTAAAGCAGAGAATAAAGGAAACAAACTACAAGACACACTCACATAGCGAAATGTTTCCTGTTGTTTGAGTTGTTGTTGTTGCGGCTTTTAGTTACATTCAGTTTGGCTGTCGTCGTCGTCGTCGTCCACAGGCAGCTTGAGCGTGAAAACAAAGACCTTGCCCTCCCGACAGTGCCAGCGCCAGCGAAAGTTTTGCAGGGCTGCAGCAGCAGAAAACTGTTGCATAAGACGCGGCGCGCTAGGCGAATGTAAACCGCAAATAAAACAAGAACAAGCACAAGCTGAAGAATGCCAGAGAAATTAAAGCATCCAATGCACACACACACACAAACACACACATACACAAACACGAGCCCAGACAGACAGCGACAACGAGATGCAAAGGAATCAACTTGTGTGTGGCAAGGACACAGTAATTGAGCTCAAAGCGACTAACTAATTCACTTGCTGCAACCCATTCGCAGCAGCAGCAGTCGCAGGGGGTTTGCAGTTACTGCATACCCTGTAGTTGTTAACTGGCTGGGCGCGCACATTATCAATGTCCGTTTTTGGCTGAACAACTAATGCGTTTATAATCAAATTAAAATCGCTAATGTTGTCAGTGTGCCTGCAGACACACACAGACACACACACTAACACACACAAACAAACACACACGGCAGCTGTTTGAGCCCGGTTTGCGGGTTGAGGTTTTTGGGCTTTTGAGGCTTTCGGTGCACAGCAACAGCAGCAGCAGCAGCATAATGTGAGCCCAATTTATGTGTTTGATCTATTCATGCTACGTTGAGCTTTGCTGCACAGCAGGAAGAACCGACGGACGAACCGACGGACAGAGGCAAACCTTATCTGTGGCACATGCAAATTAGACAAGCACGAACATGTTCATAATACTGTTTACATATTTAACTGACAATGTGTCAGGTTTTATCGCACAACCGCAAATTTAAGCTAGTTCCGACAAGTACAGCCAATTTGCATATCTTTTTCAGCATTTAATAAAGCGGCAATTGAGTTTTAAATTTTAATAAATTATATTTAATGTATTTAATAGAGAAATATAGAAATATTTGTACAAAGAATGTTGAGGAGAATTTAATAATTCATTTGGCAAGAAGGAAAATTTGTTCAGATTTTAAGTTCATTTATTTTGAAGGCGTTACGATTATTTAATAAACTAAATTGAATAACTTCAAGAACATAGTGAAAATAAAATCTAAAATACTCCTAAGCTTTTAAAAACCGGTGTAAAATATATACAAGGTTGCAGCAAATCTTTCCCACCACAAATAATAAAATAAAGTAATGAATTACTAACCTAACTAAATGAAACAAAAACTATGAACTTTTTCATACATTTTTGGCAATCACAATATTCTATACTTGAATTCAAGTAAATAATAGTTCAGTTTAAATAAATCACAGCTTAAAAACTGCAGTTTGATTGCCAAAACTTTTTTCGACTTGCCGCAACATTTTATAATCAATCAGAAAGTCATTAAGAGGATTTTTTATGGCAGACGCGCAGCAAAAAGGAAAAGCTGCCATAAATACCGAACAGAAAGCCATAATAAATCGAAGTAAACTGCAGGTAGTTAATGAAAAAAAAAAATAAATAAAGCATGAGCAAGAACAGGAGCTGTTCCATTTGCCGAACACTTTGACAAGCCACAGAGGCTTCAGACGTGAGAAAGTCAAAGCAGCTTAAAGGTAATTTTCACTGCAGGAGACAAGTGGGGCATGTTGCTTGTGCAACCTGCCGTCTCGGAGTAATTCATGCATTGTGCATTAACCACAGCCACGAGACGGGGGGGGGCTCAATACATCACTCTGCCTTACGTGTACTTACCCAGAAACGCTGGAATCGCTCCCATGGGCATGACAAAGAGGCTGACTAGCAGGTCGGCTATGGCCAGCGAGAAGAGGAAATAGTTTGTCACATTCTGCAGCTTGCGATCCAGTGCGACAGCCAGGCAGACCAGAATGTTGCCCAGGCCGCCGGCAAAGATGAAGAAGACGACGAAGAGAAAGAGCCAATCGTAGCCATGGGGCGTATAGTCGAAAATATTGCGCGATATGACAATGTCTGTGGCCGTTGCCATCGTTGTCGTCGTGGTCAGGGCCGTGCCGGAGAGTGTGTAGTTGGACAGTATCATGTCTAGGCTGCCGCTGCTGCTGCTGCTGATGTTGCTGATGGCAGTGGCGGTTGCATTGCTGACACTTTCGTTGCTCATGACACTGACAGTGTCGACCAGTTCGGTTAGGTTCAGCCACGACCACAGGCTGCCACTGTCGCTGCCCAGTTCAATGTGATAGTCAAGCAATGTTGTTGCTGTTGTTGCTGATGCCGTTGGCGGAAGTTCCTGTTGCTGCTGTTGCTGTTGCTGCTGCTGCTGCAATTGGCAGAGCAGCGACTCGCCATAGCTAGGGCTGTCTGCCTCTTGCTCGGCTTGCTCGCAGAGCAGCACTTGGCCATTGCATCGATTGGCACTAAAACTAAGCGTATCACTCACATTATCACTAACGGCCAGTTGAAATTGCGCATACGCCTCGTGTGGCGGCCTCAGCACATGGGTTTCTAGTGTGCAGGATGTAAACGAGGAGGAGGAGGACGAGAAAGGGAAGGCAGAGCTTGCCTCCGTTGCCAGCTCCCCCAGCTCCGTGTCGTTGCAGGCATATAGTGCCTTCTGCTCGTGTCTATCGAATGCCTGCAAAGTGCATTGGAATGTTGTTGTGAGCGTGCTGTTGTTGTTGTTGTTGCTGTTGCTACTGTTGCTGCCCTGTGTCGCCTCACAGTTAATAAAAGGCTGCCAGAGTTCATGCTGGGACGAAATCTCTGCCACACGACAATGGAAGTCGCGTGCCGTAAATGTGAATGTTGCACTTTCTGTTGCAGCTGCCGCCTCAGCTGACTCTGCTGCAGTTGTTGTTGTTGCTGTTGTTGTTGCTGCTCTTGCTGCTGCTTCTGTTGTTGTTGTTGGTCCATGACCAGCCGCACTTTGCATCTCCATTTCATTCTAAAGCTGTGTGGCGTGCTTAATGACAACAACAACTTGCTGCAGCAACAGTCGTTGTTGTTGTTTTGATTGTTGTTGTTGCTGCTATTGTAGTCGCTTTTGTTTGTGCTGTTGTTCAAGATACTTGATTAAGTGTTGACTGAAGAGCTCCTGGAATAAGACAGAGAAAAACATTTAGCAAAACAGAGAAAAACATTTGAAATTCTTAGTGAAATTTGTTCAATTCATTTTGGAAAAGCTTCTTGACATTTCTTTTGACTAAAGCTGAATAATAATAGAATGCAATTTGGCAATCTTATAACTAATACAAAAAGCTGCAGTTGAGTATACTCATTTTCATATTATTCATAGTTCTCAAATGATTTGCATAAGCAGTGACTCTTTGCTTGTGCTTAGGGAATGATTCACTTTCAGATTGTTGGTCTGCTTTAACTTATCAACATTAGGATTTCTCTGACAATTTTAAGCCATAAAATATAAGTTTCAATTTTATACCCTTTAATTTTTTAATTTTAGAGAGCATATTTTTATATTTTAAGGTAACCTTTCTTCATTACATTTTCTCTTTTTATAATTGTACAAATGAAATGTTTAAACAATAAGAATCTCCCTCTGTTTCTTTCGCCTCATCAGTTTGCATTAATTTCTAATTAGTGGCAAATCAACATATTGCAATTTGCATGGGGCTTGTTTTGTGGTCAGCGAACAGTCGAACAAATCCGCAAGAACTCTCTCGGTTTAATTAGCAGGCGTGAATGGCAATGCAACAACAAATGTCGACGTCATGTTTTATGGTTTATTTTAAACCTAACATCGTTGTGAATGTGTGTTCGTGTTGCTGTTTACACTGCTGGCCTGTCAATGCATGCAGCCTGAATGTAATAGAATGGCGAGAGATCTAGCTTAATGGACTCCAGCAGCAGCAGCAGCAGGAGGAATAAAGAGATGTGCAACAAAAAGCCAGCTCTGGCTGCTTGGCTGGCTGGCTATGCTGGTCATGCAATGACGCCTACTACAAAAGCAGCCTTTTGTTTGCCGTTAGCTTCGACTGGCAAAACCCTTGCCAGTTGACAGTGAACAGTTGCCAGTTGCCAGACTCTGCCATATGCAATTCGCCCCCGCAATATTTTTTGTTTGCTTGTGGCCTGAATAAGCGACCCTCTGCGTACACTGATAATGAGCTCACACGCCCACGCATACACACACACGCACACACAAATACACGCAGGCAAACAAGGCCCTGGAAATCTTCTTTTTAAGACTGACAGCGTAAAGGGTTAATTAAAAATGCACCACGCCGCACGAAGATATTTATGCAAATTTTGTAGCCACAGCTGCGTCTCACATTTCCTTACCTTCTCTCCTCCCCCCGTAGCCACACATTCCCATCAGCCACCCCCATTCGCACTTTCTTTAAGCAAACTTAAATGATGTTTAAAGTTTGCCAACAAATTGTGTCGCATTCTGTCGCAGGGCGCCACGGCCCAATGGGCGTCGTAAACCCGCGTCGAAATATTCTTGCAACATTTTTTGATCGCCAAATTTGTTGGCAATGCACTGTGGGTTGCCTGTGCACAGTGGGTGGCATCGCACTGAGAACCACATGCAAAAAGTGCATTCAGTATGCAAGTGATTTGGCCAATCAACCGCAACAAAGGCTGCGTTAGAGAGCAGGGGCGTGCGATAACAGGGGTTCGTTAGAGGCTACGCCACAGCACGCAGCACACACACATTCTCACACATTCACATGCACTCTCACACACACACTCATCCCAACCGCCATTTGCAATTTGGTGTTTGGTAAAATGAAAAATTTTTGCTTTGTCAAAAATGAAAATAAATGGAACACACTTTGTTCGCGTTGCTTGCAGCCCTGGCCGAGAGAGAGAGAGAGAGTGAGGAATCGTATCGAAGATTGCAACATGAGCAACGTACTGACGAGCTTGCATATTTCTTTTGTTGCCACACAAATTCTTTGCTCCACTTGATTAGATTTAAAGTGGGAAACTTAAAGATTTTAAACAAATTTCATTATAAATTATAAAAAGTTTAAATTTTGTTATTTTAATTGCATGCGAATTAACATTTTAAAAACATATTCGAAATTTAATCAGTTGTAATGTAATCATCTTTTGTAATTCAAGGGATTTTAAAGGGATTATGGTTTGTGTTTTCATTTTTTTTCCCAATTAAATTGCAACGAGGCTGATTACATTGCATAAGTTTAATTTGCTCATTTTATTCGCATTCGTTTGTTGCAACTACTGCAATAGATATGCAGTTAATATGTATAAATGTGTGTATATATGTATTTATGTATTCATGTATATATGTATAAATATATGTGTAGGCATATTTTATGCAATTAGTCTCAAGTTTCATAAGTTTTCTTTGCTTAAACAACACAATTTCTGTTTAAATTTTGTTGAGAAACTTGTGTAATTCATTCATGTTTAAAGAAACTTTTTTGTACAGTAAGCCATTAAATGCCGTTAGCTAGTGCATGGCAACTTCGGTGTGCTAATGGCTTCCATTTACCGTTATTTTTGTTAGCCTCAACGGAGCCGTAATTCGCAATTTCGGTCAGCTGCTGCGGTTGCGCTGAGAGTGAATATTCTTTTTGATTGGATTTTCCGCTAGTGCAAGCTGTCGAAAAAGGGGGAGTGGGCATGGGAGTTGGGGGAATGGGTTGGTTGCTTCGCAGGTAATCTGACAGCAGCCGCTACAAGTGGACCAAGCGACGGCACTCGACTCGACTCGCCTTGCCTGAGTGGACTGCCCGTGGGGAGAGTGCTAAACATAAGTTGATGTCGGGGTCGCTCCTCATATGCATTTATAATGCGATTGCTTTGACAGCCGACTCGGCCGACTTAATTTGAGTGCCAGCCACATGGCAGCACAGAAAGGAGTCAGCAGGTGGGCGGGTAGGCAGGTGGGTGGGGGCATATGTCAACCTTTAATGATGGCGCTGCAATTTAAAGTTTGTCCTGCCAACTACTTGGCCTGCTCTCGTTTCATCAAGCTCTGCACTCGTTGTTCACACACTCACACACACACACCAGTTGAATGTCACTGCGTTTGGGTGTGTCTGTGTGTGTGTGTTTTGGCGTTTTAATGAGTCGCCGTCAGGCAGGCGGGCGGCTTAACGGCGCGGCTAGCCTTTGTTTGATTGTTGCAAAATGGCCGCCATGCCGCAGGACAAAATGACAAAGGGCGAATGATGCTGGTGACCTGACACACACAAGGTAAGTAGTATGTGAAATGCCAGCATAATGAAGCAGTTCTTGCACATGCATTATCATAATGCACTTGCAGGCAAATCAGCTAAGAATGGCGCTGAAGAGTTAAAGCCATTCATTAAAGGAGAAAATGAAAACGGACTAAGCTGCCTTCAACTTATCCAAATAGTATTAAATTACGCATTAATGTTTGTTCATTTGCTGGTGCAACGTTGCGTATACTCAATGTTTGCTCGCGTCTCTTCTTAAAGAGATTTTTTCAGCGCATGCAAATGGCAAGCTGCGCAGCTCGTTTCACGGCCAAATGGCATGGGGATGTGCAAACAACACTCCGTGACAGCAATAGCTACGGCAGCAAGGCAAGCGAATAAATAAAAAAAGAAAAGAACGAGGGAAAAACTACAGAAAATGCAAAACAGTGAAAAATAATATTTACTTGCAACACAATATTTATTTGCCGATCGCTGGCAGTGCATATATTGGCTATTTTTAGTCAGTCGATCGATCGGGCAAGCAGCCTTATCATATAGCCAGATCATGATCAATTTCCGACGCCAGGCAGATGCTGCCCACTAGATATTCTCGCTCGATTTAGTTAGCTGCTTGTTCCGTTCGATTGCATTGTACTTCGATATCTGGAACTGTCGAACAACTGTGTTGACATTGTACTCGTGTTGCTGGTGTTGCTGGTGTTGCTGGTGTTGTTAGTGTTGCTGGTGTTGCTGTTGTCGCCAGTCGTGTGTGCCTTAATTTGCGGTTAATTATGTAATTAATTATTAACGGTGCGCTGCATCTGCGTTGCGCTTGACTTGAATTTCAACTGCTTCAGCTGCTGCTGCTGCTACTGCTGTCGACACTTTATGGTCATGTTCCGCTGGGTGTACAAGTTGCTGCCACGCCCACATTGTTAACATAAGCAACAACAATGTTTTGGCTTCAATTACAGCAGCAAATTTACCGCAGCTCAGCAGCATTAACACTTTGCTGGGCCCAAAAAATTATGGCAAATTATTAACAAAAGACGCGCTGCGACAACAGGAACAGTATAGGGAAGGAGCTCCGCGCTGCGACAACAACAACAACAGTAGAGGGAGGGAGCTCCGTCTATAAGAATTAATTGCAACTTGTCCGGCAGTTGTGATTTGTCAAAAGTGTCGCCGCGTCGCCGGGACTCATCAATTATGCGAAGTCCGACAGTTAAATTGCCAAGAAATTTGTGTGAAAACTTCATTAGGCACGACAAAGATGCTGCAGGCTGCTGTTGAAGTGTGGCAGCAGCTCGCACACACACTTACAACATAGATGGGGAATATGAGCAGCAGCATGTTGGAAAGGGACTGCTTCCGTCTGGCATACAGTTAATGAAGAGAAATGGCCGAAAGTGTTTTATAAATGCTTCGCCCTTCGAGCGGTTGCTGTGCATCGTGGTCTGCCCACTTCGGCGTCGACTTGGCAACACCTGAACTGAAACTGTGCCATATATTTGCCTTAAAAGAGGTTGCCCTTCATCTCAATAAAGATGTCCCTAACACAAACATGCGATACATTATAAAATAACGTACAATACATTGAGGAATACACTCACAATAAGAATTTATTTATCCAGGCTTGAGTATATAAATAAGAATTTAAACGGGATTATAAATAATCATAAGCTGTTTAAAAGGTATATAGTTATTTTCCATAAACTACAATAATAATAAATATAAAAATAAATATCAAATAAAAATTATTTTAATTTAAAGTTGAATGTCTTTTTTGACCTTAGCTAAATAAATAAATAAATTTCCTTCCCTGTTGTATATTATTCTTTTATATTTTATATATATATATTTTTCCTCCCCATGGCCAAAGGGTATCTACAAGTCGTTGTCAATAGAAGATATTCCGTGCTTTTTGAATGTTTTTCTTTGCCATTGCCTAAGCACATTACTTCCTGTTGTTGTTGTTGCTATTGTTATTGTTGCGGTTGTTTGCGGAAGTAAGCATCGATAAATTTTCGTTTTTTATTCACAGTATTTTGGTAATTTCATGTAGTTGTTGTTGTTGCCGCTGCAGCTGTGTGTATTGTGTGCTGTGGTTGCCTTGCACGAATTTTGCTAATAACTCGTGTGCTTTAATAGCGAAGCCCAGACAGTGATATGGCAACTTAGAGGCGCCTAGGCATATCATACAGTCTGTATATATGCTCTCTATATATACGTGTATATATGTATACCCGCTATATAGAGATATATGCTGGGCTATTAATCAGGCTGCCCGCCATTTGTGCACTTGGGAATTTCGACCCAATGTTCCAATCGCAAGTGCCGCGTAATGTTTCTTTCTTTTGCAGATAAATATGCCAGGCACGTTAGATGAGGATAGACAGACACCACCAAAGAGAAGATATATATGAAGGCGAATTGTCAACAGTAAAATATCTGTATTTATTTTTGCGACAACCATAAAAAATAGATGGTAGTGCAACGTGCAATGAACCGAACTTGCACCCGAGCACAAGAGCATGTTATTGCATTTGCCTCCATCTCTCTCTCTCCCTCTCTCTCTCTCTTTCTCTTGTTTTTTTTTTATTTTATGGAAAGCATTTTGGAAAATATTCTGTTTGCATTTCAATTGCGAAATGTCATGAGCTGGACAAGTTTTATTAGAAATTCAAAAAAGTGAAAGAGAAAGAGAAAAATTGCCACAGTCAAGTTATCATTCTAATTGGTGCAAACTGCAATGAATTCATTTGTGGTCGACTGGATGCAGAAGTAGAAAAATTTTATTGCAGTTTTCAGTTCTTCTTGACTGCAAATCAACTTTGACTTATGACAAGCCAAAGAGAAGGAAGCAACTTCGAAGAGTTTAGACGACTGTGAAGTATTTTGATCTGTAGCAAACTATTGATGAACGAAATAGGGAATAATTTGTTTTTAAAGAGACTGAATATGTGTTTTTCTTTTCTTCTCACAAGACGCATACTACCCCATTTCTCCTTGAGTGCAGGGTACACAGATTGAATTTCAAGTGGCGTGCGAAACCTCAAGTCGCAGTTGGAAATGATTTTTGAACATTGTCGCAGCATTTATACAAACATATTTCTAGCCAGCTGAACTTGACATTGATTGGCAATTTGCAAACCATCTAAAAAGCAAGCAAAGCAACTGCTTTGTAGGTCGACAAGCCGAGTCGGAATCAGAATCGGCATCGGCATCGCATAATTGATGCATTCCAAATTGCGTGATTATTAACAAGTTTGCATCAGTTGTGATAGCCGCCTGCCAAGTGGCAAATATCAAGTGGCAAGTGGCAAGTGGCAGCCAATTGTGGCTGGCATTCAATCTGACTCCGACTGGGCCAAATGATTTCCCTTGGCAACGAGTCGCTGTTGGCGCTGCAGTTGGCAAGTTCTTCAAGATTGCAGCACATTTGTTATGTGAGTGGAGAGTGTGGAGCGTAGACTGCACCGATTTATGGCCGACAGTTTAAAATCGCTTTGCAGAGAGTCTGCCAAAAGGCGGCCAACTTGATTTACAGCCAGTTGTACATGAGAACAAGATATGTCTTAAGAGAGCAGGCTACATATTGCAATAAATGTTATGGAATTTATAATTGACTTTGTAACCTTATGAACTTATTACAACAATGAAAGGCAAAGGTGCAAAATCAACTCAAAGTATTCAATTAACTAACGAATATTTGCAAAAGTGTCGAGTTGCTCTGCTTGTGCGTACATAGTATGTGTGACGTTGCGCATACGCCACGTGTTACAAACAGAAATTAGCCCATCACGACGCGTGTTTGTTTTCCTTTCATTGTCATACATGCTTTTTCACTAGTGTTTTTCTTTTTACACACACGTTCTCTCTCACTTTCTCTCTCTTGGTTCTTCTTATTGTTTACTGGCAATTAGCCAATTTAAAAAAAATAGAACGGAACCGGAGGCAAGTGGAAAAAATGTAGCCTAGTTTCGACCCTTTCAGCACTGTGACTAGCAGACAACAAAAAAACACATGCAAGTAATAAATTTAAATAAATTTGATTTATAGGCAAAGCGCTAAAAAATTTCCAACACATGCATTAAGCACTCGAAATCGTAAACAATTATATTGTCATTAGGTTTATAATGCGACTATGCGAATCTATTAGTCTGTCACATTGCATTTGTTTCATTTGCATTGAGAGGTTATCAATCTTCCATTTGTTGCAAGCTTCCGTTGCAAGTCCCTAAGTCAGCTTGAATTATATTGATTTATTTCCTACACATTAATAATATTGATTTATTTCTATACGTATTCTATAAAAATCTCATGTAAGTAATTTGTAAGCTCTCGATTAAACTAACAAAAGTATTTCCCCCTGAGTCGCCACAATATCTGAACAGTGTTCGTGCATTCATTTATATGTATACTCGGTATATATATTCTCTTATGCATCAGTTGTCTTTGTCTATTGTTACACATGTACTGCGTGGCGGCAGAAATTTGATGCCATATAAGGCTGCAGCTGGCACGTGTTGCCCCCTCTAGCTGCACCTGCCTCTAGCAGCTTCACCTCAGCGACTTCCCTTGGCGCTTTTGTGCACATTTTGCATTACCTGTGCGAGAACAAGCGAGCAAGTGAGCGCCGTGCGGGCTTCTTAATTGTGCTGTCAATCATTTTGCATATTTGCACGGGCAAAAACAAATTCAAACCAAATGTTTGATGGCCATCGCGATGGTCAACATACGCACAACAGCAACGGCAGCGGCAGCAAACAACAAAGATAAATTTAAATAAATACGAGTTTATAATAAAATGTGCATAGAGTGGACAGACACTCGAAGATGTCTGTCAAGTTGTCCGACAGTCGAGGCAGCAAAAATCTCAATGTTGTTGTTAAGAGGAAGGAGGCGTGCTAATCCGTTTTGATTATAACGTTTTTCCATAATTGAAGTAATTTGCACTGCAGCCAATTAAAAGATAAATCATCAATTACAGCCGATGATCGACAGTGAGATCTCAATTCCAAAAGAATTCGCACAATTGCTCAAAGTCAACGTTCTTCTGTGCGATTGATTGCTGCACTGACAGACCTCAACAAGTTGTTGTTGCGGCTATAACTGTTTCTGTTTAGTTATTCACATTTTTAGTATTCGTTTTATATTCTATTTATAGAATTAGTATGTGGAATGCGTAAGTTAAACTTTCTAACAGACAATTTTCTTATATTTGATTTATATTTCCTTTATTGCGAAGCCCTTTTAGATCATTTAACTTTAAAACTTTGCTTTTAGATCATTTAATTTTCAAACTTTGAGTGAAAATTATTTCTTAAAGTAAATTTCAAACTAAAATTTAAATTTTAGATTTTAATGACTTTAAACTATATTTGAATCTTAATATATAATCGTAGAACTTCATGCATATAAATTGAATAAAGTAACTCTTTTCATGAGCATCTTTCTAGTTACCTATTCTATATTCAGTTTGTCAAGCAACTCTTGCACATTTGTACATGGTAATGTAAGGTAAGGTGATTAATTAATTATAATTATTTAATTCAATATTTGTTGCCTCAACGAAAGAGTATTGAGAAGTCCACATACATATGAGCACTATTGATTATTTCCCTCACTGTTTATATCTATTTGATTTCTTGTTGTTTACGCGTCACTTCTGATTGGCTGTCGACTTGAATGTGTGCTCGGTACTACAACAATGCATAAGATCCATCAATGTTGCCAGATTTTACTAGGGGGCAGTTTACGCAGCTGAGATTGCGATAAGGAATTTGATCAGATGGCCACCGTTGGCAGGCAGCAACGTCTTGAATGAATTTAACCGAATTGATTCCGATTGAATTGAATTAAATTTAATGCAATGTGTTGTGCTGGCACCCATTCAATTGCTGTTGTTATTGGCCACTCAACACGTGTGTATCTGTGTGAGTGACTGTATCTGTGGTGGTAAGCACATAAATCTACATGTGTAGTGTATAAATTTAAAATTGAAATATGCCCATGATAAATGGCAGAGCTTATATTTATAATTCAGCTTATTGCAGGCAACACTTAGCACAACGATGATTGGATTCTCAAAATATTTACGGAAATTTTATTGCCTTCAAAGTGAATAAAATATTAAGTGGACGCGTTGAAATTAATTAATTGTGGACTCGACTATGCAGCAGCAAAACAACAACAACCAAAACAACACAATGCCAGAGTGGCAACAGGCCTACAAAAATATGCACTCATATTGTTGTTATTGTAGGAAGTTTATTACATTTCGGAAAATAATTTTATTAATTTATATTAAAATTTCTACATTGGAAGAACATAGAGAGAGAGAGGCATAGCAAATATTTACTACTGAAGACTCCTTCTATAAACCAGAAAATGCAATTAATATTGTGATAAAATGGCAAACTGATGTCACTGACAACCTTCATCCTGCTCAGCTCTTGGCCAAGTTTGCCTCCTTTTGCCTTAAGAACTCAACCTGCTTTGGATAAGTTACCAACTGACCTGCTGCAGCATCTGCTTGTGGCAGCACTTGTAGAGCTGGTAGAACTGGGGAACTTCTATGCCTGTTGCTGACAGCACTTAAACAGCTTCCCAGTGGCGCAAATGCTTGAGGTAATCAACATTATTTTATGTTGATTTGCCACTAAAGTTTTACCGACTTCACTTATCTACAGGACACATCTAGTGTGCCTGTCCGCCAGTTTGTTTCAGGAGCGGGCATACGTAATTTGGCCGCCATGACACCTTTTCGGGTGTCATTAAAAGTTTATGGGCGAAAAGAGAAGCAAGTTAATAGTTTAATTTCCTGACTGAGAGCTTTAAAGCGAAATGCCACGTCAACGGCTGGAAGGAACCCAAAGAGAAACCACAAGACTTACAAAAAGGTACAAGGGACAGCCGGAAAAAAAGGGGAAACCATTTGGTTTTTGGGTTTTTCGGGTAATAAATCTCTGTCTTGTCCGGTGGAGTGTGAGTTGTTGTTGCGTCCGACAAAGTTCACTGTTTTTACATACTGGGCGCGAGGGGGTTAAGGAGCCAGACACGCACTCACGTCTGTATCGACAAGGACAATACCGTTTTTCTCTACAATTGTGCTCAATCTGCACCTGCTGATAGTTTTGCGTCGAGGCTTCGTTGGCGCTCGTGTCATTTCCTGTCGCATTCAAAACCAGACTTCCTACATTACGCGCGCTTGCTATTTGGCTTCTCTTAATTGCTCGTGACTCTGCAGCTTCGTCTCCGTGCCTCCCTTCCACCGGCTGGCAGTGGGAAAACAATGTGAGCGCACAGTAAAAAAATTTACATTCACGTAATTACGTAATCATCTACAGGAGGGCAGGCAGTAGATGGAGAAGGAGGAGGAGGAGGGGAGTAGGAAGCGTGTGTGCCGAGTGAAGGACACCGCGAAGTTGACTGTATGCAGGCGTTGCTTTGATTTCCGCCGGCTTCCTTCCGTTACACCTTATTTACTGTGCCATGATTCTTTGCTTTTTTCACCATTTGCTTTTAATGTGCGCAAACAGAGAGTGAGAGTGGGAGAGACACGCACGCATACTTGCTCAAGTTAATTTTTAATTAATTTACATTCGAGTTTGTTGCGTGTTCTCTAGCTTGTTTGTTAGTTATTGCTCTGCTCGGTCTTGATTAACAACCTGGCCACATGTCATCCATTTCCATTGAAGCGAACACTTGCCGGAACGTAAAACTATTGTTGTTAATTATGTTTGTACTTGCCGCTCCCACCACAACCGGCGCACAACGATGAATTGCACTCACTGTGTTCCAGACTGGAGCTCGTGCAACTGACAATTTGTGGATTACTACCCAACTTAACTTAAGAGTTTGATTTCCCCTGAAATGGACCATAAATAATAGTGTTCTTGGAATCATTGCAACGATGCCATTTGCAATTCGCTGAGAGTTATTTGGAATTGCATTCAGACTCCTGACACAGTTCGTTTGAAAACAATCAGTTCAGATAAAGGAATTCTTGTACATGTCATTTCCTTCCATGAATTGCACTGCAATTTGGCATATCTTGTATTAAAAGTTACCGTTTTTTAAAGATTTGAAATAAACGTTTACTGCCACAAATAATATTTAAATTTGAAATATCTTGCATTACAATTAAGTTAATAAACTATTAAAAATATATCTTAAGACTCACACAAATATTCCTGATGTTAATATTTGATTTTAGTATTTTCCATAATATTTTTATATTCAGTCAATAATATTTATCAGCTTCAGCTTAACTACGATCAGAGTTATAAACAGATTTCCCACTTATGCTAAATGCACGCACATTATACATTAAATTTTATCCGACTCTCTGTCGCTGATTGCATCGATTGATAGCCAAAGATTTTTACTATTCAAAAGAACATTTCACTTTTCGGGAAGTTGGCACAAACAAAATTCTCATGCACTTTCGAGTATTCAGTCAGATTGGCGGCACTTTTATTACTCCATATCCACAACAGCTCATTATCGTAATGCGCTGCTTTTCCTTATCGTTTTAAGTTTCCGTCGCACGAGTTGCCATTATGACACACAAATATTTATTTATTTTATAATATTTTTTTCCCTCCATCACCAAAACGAAGCGTTGAAAATCGAATGCATTAGTCAACGCGAATGTTTGCGGTCTTATATTTTTTTAAATGAGCACGATGAAATGCATTTCGCTTTTCTATTTACACTTTTGACAATTTTTATTTTGTTTTTTATTTTTTGCACATTTTTTTCACTAATTCTTTTGGCGCGTGAATATTTTTTGAAAAGTATTTTCTCAGCATTTTCTTGTCAGTTGTTAACGCGCAGCTGGAGCGAGGCGAACGCAACGCGGCAAAATTTTAAAACAAACTGACAGTGCGAATTTTCCAAACTGGTCCATTGGGTCTGAAAAGCCAGTGAAAGGCAGTCGCTGTCGCTGGTGCTGCCGCAGTCGCAGTTGACGCAGGCAGCACTGCGTGTTCTCTTGCGCTCTCTTGAGTTTGCTCTCTCTTGGCCAGCAAACAGTGGGAAATTTTGTTTGGCTTTGTTTGGGAAATTTTCTTGGCGCGCATTCGCTGCGGGTGACTCGGATAAATATATGAGGGGCTGTTGGGGAGAGGGGGGAGGGGCGAGCAGTGGTACTGCTACCATGGGCGCCACGTGCGCGACGCCTCGCTGTCAACATTTTACGTGCCAGTTGGTCTCTCTGGGCGCCTTTGGCCGCTCTTCTCTGTGTGTTTTATGAATGAATTATATGCGGAACGAGCAAAATAATCATTGGTTATTAGTGGGGGCAGTCGAGAGAGAGGGACAGAGAGAGAGACAGGAAGGGGACGTAAGACTCTTAGAGTGGCAAGAACAATTCCGTCGCTGTGAGCGCATTTAGTGCAAGCTCAAGTGGCTACAGCAACTGCAACTGGAAATACTTAAATAGTTGTAATACTCAGAACATGTACAGCAGACTTTACTCAACAGTTTATTGGCTCCTTAAACTAATTTTAAACAGTAGTTCAATTTGTAGGGGTTTATTATATTGTAATTTTTTGGTGAATTTAAAAAAGTGCCAGCTGCTTCCTTGTGTGCCTTTCTAATGTAATTTATTGGAACGTGCATTGGTTGCGTTTCTCATATTGAAAAACTTGTGCGTGTCAACCCAAGATGTATATACCTATCTGGGGGTGTGTGTGTGTTGCTGTGTGTTTGTGTGTGTGTTTTATGAACGTGTTTGGAATTTCATTTGGCGATTTCTTAAATTTGCGCCCCACCAGCTTATGGCACAGATAGATGAACATATTTTGCCCCATTCTAGCTGTATTTAATGGCGCGCCTGCTCCTGTAACATATCGCACTCACAATGAACTCGCCCATAGTCGAGTCCATTCAGCAAAGGATTTGCTTTGCTCGCTGTGCTCTTTGCAAGGCAAAAATGGAGCATAACTTGTATTTATCCGGGGCAAGCTTTTATTACACGCCGAATTGAATTGAATGTCGAGATGAATTCACGAAACTTATCGCATCATGTGCGTCCGTTTTACGTGCCTCAAATATATTTATTTACTCTTTCGGCGGGTGGCAGCAGAGTAAACAGTAAACAGCTCGCAGGCCACTTGAACGGTGATCAGATATGCCCTGAAGCCCGAAAACTGTTGCGCCAACAAGGGAAGGAAGGAAGGGGAGTGGCTTCCTTGTTGCATTGCAATGCAAGTATTTGTTCAGGGCACGTGCCAGTTCGCTTGGTTTATGGCCTGGGAAACAAAGCCGGAGTGTAGCTTGCGTAATGCGCCCGGTGGCGTATGCGTAATGCGAGCCGCAGTGTGGAAACCGAGTGTTGGTCATTTAAGCCACTCAAAGATACACAAGCAGAGCACTGTGGCCGCATTGGCAATTTGGTGTGGTTGAGCGTCGGTTTTATTTAATGGGTTTCGCCTTGCTTGATTCCCCATTGACACCTGATCACTGTAAACAGACACACACAAACACACAGAGCATCGTTGGGCGTAAGTTTCCGCTTGATTTGGCTATTTATTTACTGTGTTGGGTCCTCTTTCTTGGATGCCAAAAAGATATCGTTATGAAATTTGAAAGGAAGCCAATTCAAATCATTCTTGTCCTCTGCTGACCCCAAGCAATCGATTCGAGGCCGGCAAGAAACTTAATGCTGCAGGAGCTTATTGGATCTTGGTGTGCAAGAAAATAAAAAATTTTGACAGCAATTTTAATGCGCAGCAAAGAGGGCAAATTTTAATGCATAATTAACGATTTATTGAGAAATTTTTCTTTTGTATTCAAAATTTTAGAACCCAGCTTAAGTTTCTCTTCAAAACCGGAACATTAGGCCTTGAATAGGGTCAGTTAGAGTGGCGGAAAAGCATTTGGACCTTGCGCTGTTGTTAAATTAACAAGCTTTTTTTAATGCACTTTGCATTTTATCTGGGTCATTAAATTATTATGTTCCCTAAGATATCTGCTCTCGTATTGCGTCCTGCACCTTTTGTGTGGCCAATCAAAGCGGCAAGCCGAAAAGTTGTTTCAGATATTTATTTAATAAACAAAGCAGCATTAAGAGCCCGCAACAAAGGCGGCAACAAAGTTGGCCAACTTCGGTGGGCAAATTTAATAAAAAAGTTGAAATACTAAACAAAATACGCTTGCGATGTCCATGGCGCCTTGGTGAAACTTTGTGCTTCCTTGTTGCCAAAGGAGAAGAGCAAAGAAATACATCATGAATGGCTAATAATAGCAGATAACGAACAGGAGAATAAGAAAAAGAGAAAGCGAAAGAAAGCGAGAGAGAGGGAAAGTATACTTGAGCATTAATTTGGTAATTCTAAGCGCGGCACGTTACTCATACGCCCCATTTAACAATCGCTGTGAGCCGTGCAAACTCTTTTGAAACTGTCGGCTGTCGGTTAAATGGCCTAAAAGTAGACAACAGTACAAGGCACAAGCTGCATTTAAGTGGCTTGGTTTAAGCGTTTAATCATCGACATTAAAAGCAATTGCTTGTCTCCTTGTCTGCCTTGCTGCCTGCTTTACGCTTTACGTGCGTGCTGCCTTGTTTTCTGTAGTTGCTCGCATTGTTTGGCGTCTTTTGACACTGTTGCTGTTATTCGCAAAAAACGCTGACGGCGCTTTGTCGTTTCCTTTTTTGTTGTTGTCGTTGCAAGAATTTGCTGCCTTTTATCAGCTTCTAACCTGCAGCAATTCTCCCGTTTAATCGTGAATATTTAGTGCGAAAATAAATATTTGCATATCTACTGTCATTTAGCTTATTTGCTGTATAAGCCTCGATGTTGGTTTTAGATTAGTTTGATATTTACACTTTCACAAGGAGTTTGCCTTTAACTGGTAATTGCATCACGTGGGCAATAATCTATTAAAAGTATCATCTGACAGTTTTGCTTCTTGTGTGTCACAGCAAAAAAGTAAAATAAATCAATTTGTTGTGGGTCATAAAGCTGTCTACTCGATGCTTATGATTTATGCTCCCTGCGATAGTTATTGCCAAATATAGACAACAACTTCGAAGTAAAAGTGTAAAGGTAAAAGGGAGAGAGAGAGAGGGAGAGCCGAGAAGACAGATATAGAAACGCTGTCTTTCCTTAATTCACACAATGTTAAGTTTCCTCAAAACTTATTCAATCTATTTCTGTAAATTGAATCTTACACTAAGATTATATCTTCAAGTTTTTAAAACTGTTCCATTAAAATAAAGATTACATTGAGCTGTTGCTTGCAAGATGCTGCTGATTATGTTGCATAATTATGTTAGTTTTCATTAAATTTACAGAGTTAACGCAAAAGTTTTCCTTTGAATGTTCCAACTGTTGTGCGTTGCAAGCAAAAGAAAGCATTGAGTGAAAAGTCGCAGGAAACTTTTCTGTATGCTTTGTTAATTGAAGTTTTCTTTGAATAAGTTCGAACGCCGGCTGAAAAATTACATTATTATTTCTGGCCAGGCGACGTCTCTGCGGAAAATTAAACCAATATTACAATCGACAATTTTAATTATATATGTGCATGCGATACGCACAGAGACCGAGGGGAATTTGAGAGAATTGGCTCTGCAGCAAATTGATTTTCGAAATGTTTTAAATTTCAATAACAAAAAGTCAGGCCATAAAAAAAGAAAACCGCACCGAAAACAATGGAAGCCGATACGTTTTGTGTCGGCCTTCATTTGCATGACACACACACACCCAGATGGAGTGAAAGGGAGAGAGAATGAAAGGGAGCCAGCGCTGTTTGTGTGTAAGCCAAGCAAAGCAGGCAAATCCCTAAGCGCGCAACAGGCTCCAACGGAATGAGGAGGGGAAAATGTGAACCAGAGACAGAAAGAGCTAAAAAAAATTAGGCTTAATGGAATATGTATTAAATTGAATTGTTTTATGCAATATGTATGACAAAAGAACACCACGTCGTGCCCTGAAATAGAAAATGGTGAATCAATTGTGGAAATTCAATTGAATGGGATTTGTTTCGGAATTTAAAGGTGCAGCGAGCAGAGCAATAAACAAAATGATTGCTTTTTGGCCAAAGAAAGCCGTAAAAATGTTCATACATAGAAATATTCTTTGCATGAAGTTTAATTCGCATAAAGCAAGGCCTTTACCTCGATATTAAATGGGTAATTCATATAAAAGCGCGAATGTGCAAACTTGTTGATTCCTTAATTAAAGCAGAGTATTTTATTCCAGCAGATTGAGCACCCAATCGTAGTTGCACTGGCCACAGTGTCCCGCACGTTTTTCATATTCTCTTCTTGCCCTGTCGCACACACACAATAATTTCCGGGCGGCAATTTCCGCTGGCAAGTGGGAAATTTACTTGGCAATGGCCTATAAAAAACGCCGCCCCAGAAATGAGCAGCGCAAAATGTCGAACCGGCGAACGGAGTAGAATGGAGAGAGTGGAGAAAATTGAAGTTCATGAATCGGTCGAGAATTTTTATTAGATGAAAATGAAAATGGTAAACTGCGCAACTTGTCGACAGTTTAATACTCTTGAATGTCTTAGACAGTACTTTATGTATCTTGTTCAATGCATTACGCAAATTTAGTTGACTTCTTAAATTTGCATTTTCTATATGAAATGTGTTACCTAATCTGTGACTAGTCTACAGTACCATCTCTAAAAACATAATAAGGAAAGAGTATTTTTATATTAGTATGCGTAAATATGTGTGTTATGTAAAATATAAAAAGATTGCTAGCGAATTTGTCGGCATTTCTGGCACAACTATAAAAGATACTATAAAGGTTGACAATATCGCGCGAGTCCTTGGCAAATTGAAGCGATTTTATTTTTTTATCATGTTGTCCATTAAGCTGACATAAGTCCACATGAAAACATAATACGAGGGTCGTTTGATAAGTCCGTGACTTTTTGTATTTGCCGCGCACCTGCTCTAAATACAACACTGCTCCTGTCAGCAGTTATCGATTAACAGCTGACTGTAAAATTTTGAGAAAGCTGCGTTTTTTGGTTTGCGTTTTATAGGCATTGAAAGCAGACGATCTCGTGAATTTTAACGAAAATGGAAAAAAGTGAATTTCGTGTCAGCATGGCAAAATTTCATAAATTGGGCTACGAACTGCTACCCCATCCAGCATATTCTCCAGATTTAGCCCCCTGTGACTATTTTTTGTTTCCAAACATGAAGAAATGGCTCGGCGGTAAGAGATTCGGGTCATCACAGAAACAAACGACTATTTTGAGGGCCTTGAGAAAACCTATTATTTGGAAGGAATAAAAAAATTGGAAAAACGCTGGACTAAATGTATAGAGCTAAAAGGAGATTATGTTGAGAAATAAACCGCTTCTTTGACGAAAAAAATATATTTTATTCAAAAAGTCGCGGACTTATCAAACGACCCTCGTATATATACGTACGACATGAAAAGAAGGCAAGAGAACTAAAGACGAACCGTGTGAAGTGATGGAAGTCTTTAATACGAGCTGCGTGTATTGCACTCTGTTTGCCCGCTGGTTATGTTGCATAATTTTCTCAAAAGGTGCGCGTGAACCAAGGTAACTGTATAAATATATATATATATATAATATATATACAAGTATATGAAGCATAGCCAGCGGCGTCAATTAGCAGCTCGGATTCGTCGTGCGGCCTCAAGATAAGCCACAGAGAGAGAGAGAGAGTCACAGTCACTGAGTTACAGTCGCAACCAAAGTTGGTGGCATTAAAAACTTGTCGTGATTTGTGTGTGTGCGGGAAAAATGCGAAAAGTTTAATGAACGTCTGTACTAGGGAAAGAGGGCGACTGAGGAGGATGACAATCCAGCAGAGAAAACAGCAGTAATTTAAGAGTGATTACAAGTTCTGAGGGAATGCACTGGGCTCTGCTCGATTGTGGAGTTCCTTAAGGCCGGAGATAAACGCCAGATCAGTTGAGTTGATTTAGGTGGCAAAAAGTTGAGGGGGAAACAAATTTCAAGCTTCTTAAGTTTACAAAAGAGGAGACCGAAAATAAAACCGTAAACTTAAATTTCTATCCATTTTAAGAGCCAATATGTAGCATGATAGCAACCGTCCAGCTTCGTTTCTTTTGTTGCTGTTGTTGTTGTTGTTCACGCAGAATTTATGATGGCCGTTAATATGGGCATATTTTGGCTACTGGTCTGGTTTTTGTCATGTGGGAGATACAAAATTTTACAACCAGCCCAGCCTATATAGCTGGGCTATAAATTTTAAAGCCTCACATTACATTTACCAAACAAATTTCGCATCTGCAGGAAAAGTTTTCATTCTTTTCCAGAATCATTGAGGAATAACAAAACGCAACAAAGGCGAACACAGAACTTGAGTCTGTTTCAATGTCAAGGTTGTTTAAATAAAATGACAATAATTCACAATTGATTAGCTGCAGGATCTAAGGGAAAATCTTGCTGGAAAATGTGTGAAAACAAATGCCGATGACAAGCAGCAATTTCGAGGCTGAACTGTTTAAGGAAAACAACTCGTCCAAAATGGCAATAAATAATAATGGCTCATTTGCTTGCCAGGATGCCTTTATACGAAGCGGTAACTGCGTGGATGTGTGTGTGTGTGTTTTTGTTGTCTCCACTTGGTTGGAAAACTGCATAAATTAACTGTGATTTATTGTCGCTCCAAATAATTTGCACTTTAGTTTAAGAAGTTTTATTTTATTTATTTGGCTCGACAAACTTTTATCGTTTGTTTGTATGCATACTTAATGATCTGTCAATGTTTAATGCTTTTAATTAATTAACCATTTTTTTCGCACATGCTGTAAAGCTCTGCACACACTCACACACACACAAACGCACTTAATATTAACCTCATTAATGTTAATGATATTCCATCTCTTATTGTTGTTATTGTCAATGCAATTTAAATTTCGTAATTGAAAATTAACATGGCAACAAACAAAGGCGAAATGGAAACTGAAAGCCCAAAAGGAAGTGACAAATGAGAGAGATAGTGAGAGTAAGAGATTGGATAATAAAAAGAGACAGCAAGCAGAGTCTTCATTGTTGCGGCTGCTGCTGTAAACATTGCATCCGCTTTTCATTAAGCGGTTCAGCGGAAGTGTGCTTAAAAGCCACCATGGAAGCACACCACCACACTCTCACGCACACGCATTCATTAAACTGATTTTAATAACTTCATACGCAGACACAAACACATGTATTCACACATAAAAATGATCGTTGTTAATTTGAGCTTGGCTGGGGCAGAGTAAAAGGTAAAATGACGCAAATTAAATCTGCGGCGCGTTGTGCGCGGTTTTAATGTCGCTGCGGCATACATGAGCTACTTTGTGGCAGTGTGAGTGTGTGTGTGAGTGTACGGGAGTTTCCATTGTTCTATTTACTTTTGTGTGTGTGAGTTGCTTATATAAATTCAGATTTTAGAGATTTAGCGCGCAGTTCATTTCTGATTTAATTTATGTTCATTCTGCGGCAAGATTTGCATTTAGCGACAGCGACAGTGAGAGGTACAGTGCTACACTTACACATTCTTTATATGCAAATGCCGCAGAATGCTTGAAATGTATGTGCTGACAGCACATTAATAAGCAAACATAAAATTTTATTCGCCAGGCAAACGCGCTGAGCCGAGCCAAGCTGAGCTGAGCTGAGCCGTGGGAAAGGTAAAGCAGGATGAGAAGGAGCACAAGGGATACTGAGGGTATTGTCTTGCATGATCCCAGAAATATTCTGCTGATAGCAGCATTTTCAGTTGCTACAACACTTTGGCGATTGTTGTTGTCGTTGTTGCCATAGCTGCTGACGTTGCGCGTAAAATTAAAAGCCAATATGCGGCATAAAATTTGCTGCCAACCTGGCAGCCTCCTGCAAAGGTTTCAAGTGACAGCAAAGGATGAGCAGAGCAAACACACGCACACATAACACACACATATGCATATGTGCCCAACCATAAGTAGATATAGAACGACAACATTATTGTATCGTTACAATGTGTGGCATGTCTGCGTTAGCAGGCTGGAAGCAGGAATAAGACCTACCTTTGATTGCCGCCTGCTACTTGATACTGTCTTCCGAGGCTGTATGTGCGGGCATTCCCACGGGTTCTACCACACAATATTTGCCTATGTGTATAGTATGACTATGTGTAAGTGGGTGTGCGTTTATGCACAACGTGTACACCTCTGCAACCTCAACAGACTCAAGTTCAAAGCGCCCGTAAATGCTGGCGATGCTGCCGACATAGACACAAAGCACACAAGGCACAAAGACACCTCAAATATCCGCCCATCTTCACTGGCAAGCTATCTATTTAGTTATAGATATGTGCGGGAATAGCCTCTTGCCTCATCCTGTTACGCTGCACATTATAAATAGAGATGCCGCACGTTGTTGTTGTGTGTTTCTGTTGCTTTGCCATATGCCGCATGGTTCGCTGCTTTGTTTGTTGCTGCTTGCTGTATTTACTTAACATGATGAGGAAATTCAATTTGCATGTATTAAAGGTCAGATACGCCCTCAGCGAAGGTTAAAAATAACAACAATAGCAAAATAAACAATGCTCTCGCGAGCTCTCTCGCCCTCAATAGACAAACAGAGCGCGCAACATGTGCGACAAAATGTGTTGCCTACTTTTGCGCTGACATTTAAAATAAACGCACTCAGCAGCGCAAGCCAAGCCGATTTCAGCTCAAAGCAAGCAACTTTTAAGTAATTCAAAGAAGCAAGCTTTGTTTGAAAGTACCTTCTGCAGAATTCTACAGATTATTAAGAAATATATATTTTATCATATTCCATATGCGCTCGTCGCTCTTTGCGCTCAAGTACTTTTAAAGTAGCAGTTATTGCTGAGTTTCTTTTCATTATCTGAAGCTCAAACAATCTACCTTTGTTTTCAGAATGATAAACATATACGTACCTCTAATATATAGCATAATTTTGAGCCCTAATGCGCTTTTGGCCTGTCACATCTGGTTCGTTTCGAACTCATCTCGTCTCTTCTCGCGGCCTTCATTCACTTCATAAGTACTTCAGTACTTGAGCACTGGTTGTGACTGTTTTCTGGCAAATCAAATAAGTTCAATACCCTCATTTGCTACTCATGAATAAATTATCCTGATTACTTAGTATCTACTGCGCGTCTTCCCCCCGCCCGCAACGCCCAATTAACGCACCTTCCGCACAATGTCAGGTAATTTTCAACTCAAACCCAGCTCTTCGGCTTCTTCTCTCAAATGTGCTTACTGTCGTGGTGATACCTGCTGCTTCTTCTTGTGCTTCTTGGTATTGTTGTTGCTGGGAAAGGTAGCTGGCTGACAGTCTGAGATTTATTACCAGGCGTGAGACGAAACGTACGCTAATAGCCTAAGGCGTCGCTTGGGGCTTGCCGCTGCTTATATCCTCGACGGGCTGTAGGCAATGGGTAAGCCAGACTGCGAAAAGTAATTTAATAATAAATGAATCAAGTTTGATCTAGGTGTATAGCGATTCGTACTGTAAATACAGAACTGGAAATAAATATAAAAGCTAGATACTTTTAAAGCTCTTACTAACTCATGTCTTCTTCTGTATTGCTCGCATGCTCTTAGTTAAACTTAATTTCCTGCAGCGTAGCTTGGCTTTGTCCACTCCCCTTCATCGTGGCATGTTTACGTTGGGCTCTTATTGTTTTAAACCGTTACAGAAGTCTAGTAAATTTTGCTACAGCAGCTGCTGCCTAATACCCATTGCTTAATGCCTGCCGTGTCATATGACGCCGTCTGCCTGGGATTAATTAAATTTCACGCCGGCTTTAAGTCGACCTTCAGGATGTCAGCAGGCAGTCAGAAGGCTTCAGGCTGGCTCAGTGTCTGCTCTGAGCATTGTTGCATGATTGACAACTTGCGGCATTGTGCTGCAGTCGACTATGTTGTCTGTCTCGTCGTCGTCTCGTTGTACTTTTATTGCTCTAATCAAATTGAGATTCGGATCGGGTTTTGTCAGCTGTCCTCGAAAGGAGAATCCATTAATAAAATACCGTCGTCTATTTGCATTCACATCTGCCAGCGATTATATAGAGTCGAAACCTTCGATATTCTTGTGTGCGTTTTTCATTTTCATAATTTTGCATGCCTGCCACAAGATGTGGCACATTGCACCGCACACGGCACCCAGTTCTGCTTGACATATGACAAAATCAAAGCACAAAGGCTTCCACTTATGCAAATGCCTTGACGAGTCTCCTCTGTCTCATGCCCCCCTTCGTAGTGCGTAGCAGTCGCCTTGAAGCGCCAGTTGGGCCTGGCTCGCATTCGAATTGAAATTTTTGTGCAGTCTGCATACAGAGCGAAACGACGACAACTTGTCTTTGCCCGGCCGAAGAGACAAATGTAATTTAAATTGTATGAAAACACAGCGAGGAAAAGCAAAGACTCCCTCCGCTACGCCTGACAAGCAGAGCAAGCTGCCAGCTGCGGCCTGCAAAGATTATTGATTGGGAAAGCGAAGGGAAAAGGAGCTTAACATATACCAAGTGTGCATACATGTATGTACGTGTGTATACATTAAACAACACTGAACGAACTTTAAGTTAACTGCAGTAGTATTACAATAGTCCCACAAATTATTCTCCATATGCTGATTAATATTGACTCTAATGATGTTTTCAATATCGGTTTTCATCCTGTAATTACTGGAATAATTACAATAATATAACAATTCTATAAATATCGTATACGTATCAGCTATAGCATTCGAACAAGATTTTCTCCTAATTTACCTTCCAACATTTTGTGTTCATTTTGAATTAAATTGGACTCACTAGGCTTGTGGTTGAATATCTTCGGGTATTTGAATGTAATTATTGCAAATCTGCTCTGGCCACAATGCAAGGAGAATGTTATTAGTGCATAACTGCATTTGAATAGATACGTGTAAATTAAATTGAAATTATAATTGTTGGTTTGTGGCTTTAAAGACAAGTTAACTCATCATATAGAAATTTGTGTAAATAAATTATAAATATCTTTCAATAGGTTTTATGTTAATTTACAAATGACTAGCAATTTCATGATCTATGCAAGGCTCTCTCTATATTTGCATTGAATAAATAACCTTTTATATTTTTCTCATCACTTTGTTTGCAATTTTTAATCATGCTAGCAATCGATTGCTCTATAGTCCGGTTCTTTGTTAATTGTAACAATGCGAGAAGGACAACAATAAAAACGATTCAACGATAACTTAAATTTATGCCCAGTCATTAAGTTAAAAGCTTTTGCTGTTTATTTGCCACACAACAAAGGAATTAGATCAACTTATACTAGGCATAGTTATACTATATATGTTCTGGCGCATGGAACTATGCCAGTTGCTAATGAGGAAATCCAAGGCGAGTCGAGAGTCGTGTTGAGCCGAGAACGTGTATTGAAAGTGAGGCTGAACTAAGACGCAGCTGTTGTATAAGTCGAGCGTGAAATGTGGATAATGGTTGAGGAGAGATTGCGAGAAATTGTTGGGAGCAGGGGCAGGGTGACCCATTGAGAGTGTCGGAAAACATTTTGCTAAAGTTTAAAGAAAAAAGTGCGCAAACAAACGTTGGCAAGCAGCTGTGCCGGTGCCTGTTTGCCGACGCGTGTTATGTGCTACGACTATGACCACATCGAAGGGCTTTTATGATCACAATTATTCGTCATTACAGCACACCGAAGGTCAAGCAGCTGGCAATGTTGAGCTTGAGGTGCGTTCAGGCTTTAAGGGTGATGACTTTAAGCGGCGCCTGGCGCCTGATGTAGTCGCCCAGACAGCGGGAAACAGTGGGACACGCAGACTGGCTGATGGACAGAGCGTGTCATTAGCATACTTGAGCAATTGCTGGCAACAATGCAGTATGCATAAAAACACTTAATTGTGCCTGGCCATCAACGTGCTGGCTGGCACTTGATGAGGGCTTCCGTTCGCATTCACATTCGTATTCGTATTCGCATTCGCATTCACGTTCACATTCACATTCACGCTCACGTTCCCCTTGGAAACACCAAACACTTCCGAAACAAGGTCGTAGACGAGGGAGGAAGAAAGAGAGAGAGGGAGAGAGAGATGGGGAGGTGGAGGGGATCATGTCGTGAAACCAGAACCGAGTCTGGCAAGCTACACACAAGGACATAGGCGAAGGGCTTTAAATGTTGCATGATTCGGCTTAGTGCGCGCTGTCACAGCCGAATACAATGAAGCAGTGGAAAGCACGTTGAAATTGCAAATTAAAGCTTTAAATATGCATGTGGGGCATGGTCAAGTGGGCAGGGTAGAACGTGTGTGAACTTTCCATGCAGTGTGTGGCATTTTCAATTAATGAAGTTTTCTCGCTCAATTTCATGAGCTTTGCTAGTGTCATAAACATTCCCATTAAAATGTTCTATGGAATTGTTGCCAACTCATTTGCTGCTGTTGGCTTTGCAGTTTGTGAGCTCAACTGGAAGTTGTGCGCACTCCCACACAGGCACACAGTTAAAAATTTAATGCGCTCTAATGAAGCAAACGAGTTTTATATTGCAAGTAACAATTTCATTTACATAAATCACTCACACGTCAAGGTGTACGCACGATGCTGCAAGTAGCTGCGGCCGTTGCCTGGCAGCCATTTTGACGGCAAACAGGCAACAGCATGACATGAACTAAATGATGATTTATGAATGCCAGCAATGTCGTCCTCGTCGTCGTGTTGAACTCGTGTTCTTGCAAACGGACGGAAACGGAAGCGGATGTGGCTCCTACAGTTGAAAGTCGATAAGCTATAACTTTAAGCTCTTCTAGCCCAGATCCACTGAACGTAATCCACACACAAGCTGCGCCGGAGGCAGGCAGGGCCAGCAATTAAAGCGAATGTTTAATGAGTCTCTCATGCATTTCAATCTATTTTCTCTGACAACCACAAGACAATTCGCACCCGCAAACCAGACCCGGTCCCGATTCCGATCCCTGCCCATCAGCTATCTAGTTTATAATTCGTTTTGCGAGCCTCCTCGGCAGGCACGTGACCCTAGTAAGGACTCCATAGAGAGAGAGACAGCAAAAGGCGTTGTGCGCTGAAGGAGAAAGCCGAGCAAAAAGTAGCTTTGCTCGCCTTTTTTTCAGTTGGTTAACTTTCTGGGGCAGATCGAAAAAGTTTTAAGCCTTCGTCGGCGAGGCTCAGCAACAGCTAGTGTATGGGTATTAGCTTGGCTGTGTGTGTGTGTGTGAGTATGCGAGTGTTTGAGTGTATCTCGTGTTTATTTGGGTGTAGTTTACTGTTTGGTTTTGCTCGCACTCTGTTTGATTTTAATGTGCAAAGTTTAATGAGTATGTAAATATTTGTTGTTGTGCAATTTGCGAAAGTTTCGACTATTTTTTGCGTGTGAGCTGAGTAAATATTTAATTAAACGTAAGCCAGGCCTGGCCTGGCAAATTACCCATTTGCCAATTTGTGCGTGTGCTAATCGTTAGCACGCCCACACGCACGTGCCAGCACAGGCACGAGCATGCCGTAGCTTGTCATATCCTGTCCACAGTCATTTGCTGATGAAATTTGCATGTCAACTGCAAATGACTCGAGCTGCCTTCAAGTGCCTGCCAGGTGCTTGCTGAGCAAATAAAAACAATGTTGAAAAAACTCAACTCCAAGTAAATGGGAAATGGTTGCCCACAAAAGTGCTGCCAATGCTGAAAAAGAACAGTACAAACGAGCAGGGCAGGATTACGTTCTAGTTCAAATTACAATAGAGACGAATTTTCTCTGTTGGCCAAAGATAAACAAGACAGGCGGCAGGCAACTTTTGACAGAATAACAAAAGCCACAGCCGCTCAAACAATGGCTAAAAGAGTTTACCTCAGGCAGTTACCCTTTCCACCTCTTTGGCGAGGCACGTTTCGGCTCAGGTAACACGAAGTTCGCTTGCCAATGCCGAGCACATTTCTCATCTAACATCTCGCATTGCACAAGGCGACATTCAATTGCTGGCACATTGACCACTTGTGTGGTCAGCAATTTGTAAGCGAGGCTGCTCCAAATGCAAGTGGAGGCGACTTTGAAGTCCAAAGGACATGACATGATAGCTGCATTTGCATGACACTGTTTCGGTTTTTGGCTAAGCCAGCACTAAGTACAAGAGTTGTTGCCCGAATCAATTAAAGGAAATGAAAGACATGAAAGAAGTCCTTTATTTGAATGGTTTTCCTTTTGTTCCGCTAGTTCAGTTTCCTTTTGTTTTCTTTTTAGTACTTTTTTTCTGACTTACCGTGCTGTCAATCTCGCTACACTTCAATTTGTATGTCGAAAATGTTTACAACTGGCAATATACATTTACATTTAATGCATTGGCTGGATAGGTACTGTAAATGTGAAGCAAGATAATGTCGAAAATCTAATTTATTGACGCTTGCCAAATGGTTACAGCCATGGCAGCCGCATAAACTGGACTTAACACGAATCTGCGGTCAATAGGGGCCCAGACGGGACTAGCACCTGTGTCCGCTGGCCGTGGCTGTCAAATGCAGTCCACATAAAATACAAATACACCCACACTCACACACGGCCTGTTTATTGGCAAGCAAAGTGCATGTAAAAGTTGCGCCCGCTGTCATAAAACAGAAAGCTTGGCCTGCAAAATTTCACGACCGCTGCAATTTGCATAATTTACGTGGTTTGTGGGGGGATTAGCGAAGCATAGAGAGCGAGGGGCGGGGAAGTGTAATTAAACTTACTTCTAAGTGGTCAAACGGGGCAGGGAAAATGGAAAATCTAGAATTATCACAGCAACATAACCTTTATGGCTTGCCACATATTGCGTATACGTTACATGTTCATGACTGCCCTTTGACACCCGGTTGCCAACATGTTTGCAAGTGCTTTATATATGTTCGTTGCCATTTAATGTTGGAGAGTAAAAAGCAGAAAGGTAAGTAAGTACTCAAGACAATACGGAAGTGTGTAAAAGATTTGATAAGGCTCTTTAACCAACTTTAATTTTTATGCGATTTCTTTTAATGTATTTAAGAACTTTTCGTATTTTACTTATCGTAGGTTACCACACGCATAAATTAAAACTTGAGTTTGTTTACAGTAAACTGTGACAGTTAAGGGCAAAAAGCTGAGCAGCTGTTGTAAGTGGCCAACAGATTTGCACACCTTCGAACTAAACTACAAATGATTGGCATCACCTTTGGCTTATTAAGTCCATCGCCCTCTGGCCACTGTTTATCATGTTCAGCACGCAAAGTTTATGAGAGAGAGAAAGTCTGCAAATGTTTTCATTACTTACAAGCAAACACAAGAATCTAGTCAAGATATATATATTTTGGAAGCCAGCTACAGCATCTATTGTAATACCTTTTGCATGCCTTTGTCTGTGTGTGTGTCTTTGCACCTGATATGCAAAACAATAAGTTAATTTTCATGTGGCGAAGGACAATTGCACTATCGAACTGACTTAATTAAATTTGCATTCAATTTGCATTTGTCTTTTGTGCCCGAGAACAATTCGATCAGGTTGTGTGTGCTTTAAGCTAAAATCAAAACTTAATTATTGCACACAAAGCGATGCAGCACAGCTTGATAAATTGTTCATTCATTTTGAGCAATTACCCGAAATTAGTTTTGTGCATGGCAGATGGAAGATTTGGGCAGTTAGGAGTTCATAAGTCAAGATTACAGTTTGTAGAATATAAATCTCTGTCAACTATAGTTTAAAATGGTACTTAAGTTTTGATTTTACTTTCCCTAATGAGTGTCAAGCAAGGAGTAGCCAGTAAGCCAGTAGCTGATCAATACAAAGACCGATCGCAAATTGAACTGTCCGACGAGTAAAGCTCAGTGAGAACCGTGTAGCCGCACCTGTCAGCGGGAAAACTGCTTAAAAAGGAGGAAAAAACCGAAAACCACAGCGAAGGACAACTGCAAAATTGTCAAGTGAGCAAGAATACATTGGAAGGGGAGGGAAAAAGTAGACTAGCCAAAGAAGTAACACAAAAAAGTTGGCAATGAATGAATAATGTATGCGTTGATGTCACGTTAACCGCCTTCACAGCTCCCACCACTGCCACCACCACAGCCATCGCACCCACCTCAAGCTTTTATGCACAAATTACCTGTCACTTGTGCTTACGTGTGCGTGTAGTAGTTCCTATGTGTGTGTGTGTGCATCACAGGTGTGAAGTGGCAGCTTCGCCTTCAACAGCCTAGATTCTAATGGACCCAAACAGTGATGAGCAGCACACACTGCTCTGCCAACAGCTGCTCTGCCATAAATCTGCAGAGGGCTCTGGATGAATTTATGGCCTACATTTGCCTGTCTCGATGCCACTGTGCCAAACTCGATGGCACCGTGCAACAGTTCACAAGTTCAGCCGACTCTTCGACTGTTCAACTGTGCGTGCGAGCACTTAATTAACACGCCATCATCCGCAACGTGAACAGCCTGTTCCAGTTCCTCCACCTGCTCCTTCTTCTCTTGCTCTGGCGACTCTCCCTCTCTCTCTCTGTTTGTAGCAAAATATATCAGCCAATTAGCTCGATTTCAGCGCCAGTTTTCCTCATCTAACGCTGGCTGGTCAATTGATATATAACTAATAATTGGCAATTGGCTGCTGTTCGCTTAGTTTCCATCCGCATGAGAGCTGGCCATGCTGTGCTCGAGGAGTGGCTTCCAAGTGGTTGGCAGTGCGCCATAAATTAAGTAGCTCAAGTGCTGCGTTGTATTGTTGTTCTTGTTTATATTATCGCTTGGTTGTTTGCTCATCAGCCTAATTATTAAGCTGGCCAAACTTGTTTTCCGCTCGACCAACACCTGACCTATTCGGACTGCACACTGGAGTACGTTGTCATTCATTATGCAAATCAGCATTTCCGGGCCGGAGATGAAAACTAATTATTAATTTCCTCAATATGTCAGAGAGTGCAAAGTGAGCCTCTTGAGATGTGCAACAACGAGTGGCAGGCACTTTTGATTAGGCACTGCCAAGTTGAAGTACCTCACAAACAAAAAACTGAGTGCTATTTCTAAATAAAAAAAAAAAATAGTTTCCATTATTATTTTTCACATCCAGCAGCGCTCGCATTGTTACGCTTCTAGAGTCCTTCACCCCTTGTACAGAACTCTGCACTCTCATCAAATTTCTATTGGGAATAATGAACAGCAAGCGAAAGGGTTGACCAGGGTTGACAGGGGAGGGTGTCGGGGGCATTTGCCCTGGGCATGTGAAGCAGTTTTTGCAACTTTTGCATTCAGTGCAATTACATGCAAATAATTCAATTAAAAAGTTCACAATGTACGCGTAGTGCGATGTCGTTGATGCTGTAAAACGTCAATGCACAATTTAATTAAACGTTGCGCATACGCCGTGTGTAGGCGGCATAGAAAAACGACAACTGAAAAATATCTATTCATGGGGACAAGGGGCACAGCTTGAACAATTTGCATGTTAATTAAAATGCATCAAAGTTTGGCACATTCCAAAAACAACAGCAGCAGCGGGAGCACCAACAGTCGCGCATTGTATGCACGCTCCATGCAGACGCCAGCAGCCTCCCCAGAGCACGGCACTGGGACATACTATAGTCATCATTCGCATCGTTGGAGAGAAGCACGCCAACTGACAGCCAAACAATAAATGTATTTGTATGAATATTAATGATGACAGTAGGGGCAAAATATGCGACTGCTAAATCGAATCAGAATCGAAGAATGAATGTTATTAATTATGCCTGCAATTATTCGGCAAAAGGGCCTTTTCCTGGCACGTGCCGGCAACCGATGACAGCTTGGTATTTGTGTTAGTTTGCGTATTTGTATTTATCTTTCTATATGCGTATTTGTATTCCTTTTGTATTCGTAGCTATGTGTCTGTGTGTGTCTGTGTTGTTGTTGACAAATTAACGACAAACGTAAATGGAATGCAAATCATTTGTGCTACATGGTCAATGGCCCTTCATTAGTTATGCCGACCCTTTGCAGGTATCTAATTCGTGCTGATGTCGTTATATCTTTGGATATGCTGGATGACAACAGAAATTCAACTAAAAGCATGAACAACTCCCAAAGAAATATTATCGAAGGAATCACAAAGACAGCATCAAACTTTTCCCACTCCTTCTTCGTCTCTCGACTCTTTCTCCGTCTTAGAAATTGAAACTGTAAATGCGAATTGTCGACAAGTTTTTGCTTGTTACTTAGCCGTTGTTACCCTTGAAACTGGCATAATGAAATCCCGTCTGGCTGCAGTGCCAGCAAAAATATGTCTGTCAATTGGATATGAGCCAAGAATTTTAATAGGCAAATAGAAAAAAAAAAAATGGAACTGAAGAACTATGCGAATGCAATCAGCCAAGTGACAGTGCGAAGTTTAGGGCCAAATCAGAGTTGCCACATCTTTTGGGGATGTTTTATTGAAAAAGTGCAGCATAAGTTGTCTTCACGCAGCCTTTGGTCTGCCATGCAATTGCCAATTGCTTTCACGGCCAGCCACACAACGATAAGGTCATATAAAATGCACATTGTGTCTGCTCGAATTGGGTGTTTCAGGTAAAATATTGCATTGACAGGCGAGAGCAAAACACTCTCGTGTGTAACCTTTCCCAAGCGAGTAAGGGCTGCAATTCAATATTCTTATATACTTACAAGTTTGTCACTGATTCATAATGTTAAAAAATATAAGTTTCCTATTGAAACTTTACAGAAACAATCTATTTATTGTCTATAAAAATAAGTAACTATTAAATAATCAATATCTCTTTAAAACCTAGGCTAACTTAATGAAACATTTGGAGACTAAGTTCTTTTCTATTTACAGTAATCGAGTATATTGAATCACATAAAAGAGCTGCTCTACCTTATCTGTGCGTGAGAAGTCAGCAGATTTGACTTAATAAATACACCACAGGAAGCAATTATAAATATTTGCCCGTCAAGCTGGCGACCGATTCGCCATCAGTGTCAAGGACACTGCATGGTTCTCAACCTTTCGACTCTTGAGAGTCGACCCCGACTCTCTCGGCGCTCTCGACAGGCGCCATTTTCACTTATGCTGAGCTGTTACGATGCCGTTACAGATACAGATACGCTCGCAGTCCTTGCAACTGAGCTGGGCTTATCAGCAAGAAAGGCAAGAGGAAGGGATAGCAAAAATTGAATGACAAAAAGGAAAAAAATAAAATAACTGGCATCCATGGACAGTTCAAGTGATAAGTATAAAAGGCAATGTGAGATGGATAACAAAACTTTGACTCGAGCTTGTGCCAGTGTCTCCGGCTTGATTCTCTCCATACACATGGCAAATTATAACAGTCTGCCAATTGGACGAGCATATCAATTGAATTTCGTTTTGGCTATCTTCTAGTGTTGCTTCTGTTGTTGTTTTGGTAGCTATTGTTGTTGTCGTTGTTGCAGTTTTCCACAAGGCATTGAACTTTAGCTCGTCTGATTGACCCATAGATCCGTGCTTTGCCAACAGAATTGGGATAGCCC
The DNA here is from genome assembly GCA_018904595.1 of Zaprionus indianus. Classification (NCBI taxonomy): domain Eukaryota; kingdom Metazoa; phylum Arthropoda; class Insecta; order Diptera; family Drosophilidae; genus Zaprionus; species Zaprionus indianus. The sequence goes on from JAEIHA010000860.1 coordinate 7,068,741, forward strand.
GACAAATTGTATTTATTGTTATTATTGCAAACGCGAATATCCCCAATCCCAGTCCCAGTCCCAGTCAGAGTCCCCTTCGTCTGCTCCCTGCTGCCCGTTCCCATTTCACGTGTGGGCTGTTTGTTGATTGTAGTGCGTTTGATTTCGAAATTGACACAAATGATTGTTATGAAAAAGAATGTGTTGATTGTCTCTTAATTGGATGGCAAGTATCGTGAGTAGTTATTGTTATGATTGTCGACAGGATAGGCATATCCTGTTGTGGGTCATCTAGTTGATAATGAGGATATCAAAATCAGCATAAGAATTGTGCTTGGCTTGCCTGTTTTACTATGAATGTGCTTGGCTAATAGACTGAAGACCATATTAAAGCTGTTATATATACGAGGGTCGTTTGATAAGTCCGTGACTTTTTGTATTTGCCGCGCACCTGCTCTAAATACAACACTGCTCCTGTCAGCAGTTATCGATTAACAGCTGACTGTAAAATTTTGAGAAAGCTGCGTTTTTTGGTTTGCGTTTTATAGGCATTGAAAGCAGACGATCTCGTGAATTTTAACGAAAATGGAAAAAAGTGAATTTTGTGTCAGCATGGCAAAATTTCATAAATTGGGCTACGAACTGCTACCCCATCCAGCATATTCTCCAGATTTAGCCCCCTGTGACTATTTTTTGTTTCCAAACATGAAGAAATGGCTCGGCGGTAAGAGATTCGGGTCATCACAGAAACAAACGACTATTTTGAGGGCCTTGAGAAAACCTATTATTTGGAAGGAATAAAAAAATTGGAAAAACGCTGGACTAAATGTATAGAGCTAAAAGGAGATTATGTTGAGAAATAAAACGCTTCTTTGACGAAAAAAATATATTTTATTCAAAAAGTCACGGACTTATCAAACGACCCTCGTATTAAGTATAGAATGCTTCTTTGAATTCTTATCTTAATGTCAGACTTTAAATAATAATATTCGAGTTCCCTAAGCATTGGAAATATTTCTGCCTACTCGAAAAGTATCTTAGCCGTTTCTCTTAAGTGTGTCCTGCTGCTGTTGAACTTCTCTTAAATACTGGTTTTCATAGCTGCATACTGGGAAAACCTTTGAGATGCTTCGCTTGGCGTTCCTTTGCACTTTCCAAATCGGCTTACAAAAACTTTACCTTAAATATTTCCAAACAACTCTACATTTGGTTTTTATTAACAGACTCCTGCAATTTGGTTCATTAAAAATCTAAGACTTTAATGAAGGGAACTCAGAAAGTACCCGAAAGCAAGTGGCGAGCTATGCGCTTTGTACGTGCTTTTCAACAGTAATTAGTGAGGCGGCAACAAGTGGGAGAGTTTTTAGGCCAACACCTTAATGAGGCCAGAGCACACAAACTGCGCTGCAGCCCGTGGGTAAGTTCCACCACGTAGCGTAAGTTGAGCACTTAAATTTCACTTGAAAATGTTTGTCTTAAAGCAATGGTTCGCATAAAGTAGCATATGCTCCTTAGCCCAGCCCACGCAATCTAGCTCAACCGGAATGTTTCTCTATACTTCTACTAAGACAGACGTCAGAAATGGAAAAGCTTCATCTGTAAAGATAAATAAACAAGAGGGACGGCCGAGAGTGCTCTGCTTTCGTATATCCACTGTAACTCTTTTGTAAAAAATTTATTTATAGACTGCACAAGGATGTACGTGTTAATTTTATTCTTATCTTTATTCTCATTACTCCTATTACAAATTTCTTTGTACTAATTAACAGAGAACTTTTCATGCAACTATATAAGCATGTTTCTTTCTTTAAATTTCTTCCTTTTCATTTATCAGATTTACTCTACATAGAGCTGCATCAGTTTTATGGCTTGTACAATTGCGGCTGTTTAAGGTTGTAAATCGTTAGAACATGCCAGACGTGCGTGAATCCACCAGATAGTTGTTAACGTTGTCACCCCTTTTGTTTTTTATCTCCATGCGCAACATAGCGTATGCGCAATTACACATACGTCATGTGGTCGCACATTTAATACTGACCACTGTAAATAGAATGTGCGTTGTGCCACCGGCCTAATAATGACCATGAACATGAACTGTTTCGGGCACTCATAAAAATTCCACTATGAAGATTTTAATATGTTCTTAATGGTTGGTCATAAAACTAAATGAATGTCACATTCTGTGTACTTAGGAACTAACGGAAGATATTAGTAGCAAGAAATAAATTTGGCTTTGAATGTCTGTTGAATTATTGGTGTATGAATTAATGTTTAACTGATTAATAATTAAACTCATCAATCATATCATTCAATAAAGTAAAAAAGTATTTTATTTTCAATTACATTATTGTGCTTTTATTTACTCTTTTATTGTTATTGTTATACCGCAGTGCAATTATTGTAAAGCAATGTTAATAAAATAGCTACTTTATCAGCTTTTTTATGGCAACTGACTCTGCTTGTCACTTGCAGGTGAGTTAAACACGACATCGTTTTTTGGATGAACATTAAAAAAGTTAGCCAACCATATAAAAGTCCACAGCAAAACTGAACATGCCACCAGGCAGTTACTTCAATTTTAATATTATATGTAAGTCTTCTAAAAGAATGCAGACAAAGGACAGCGGCAAAGTGAAAACAGCATAGTTGGTGATGAATTTGACGTGTTTCGTTTCAAAGTCCCCCTGCAGAGGACACTGAAAATGAGCTATGTGCCTGGCATGCAAAAAAACAGTCCCACGGGAAATGGAATGGGATAAGGCAGCTGACCAAAACTTTTGCCAAGAAAGTGAAAGGCAGCTACACTCCGGTTCAGGAAGTGTAAACATGTTAAACTCGCAGGTGTTGCAAACTCAGGCAAATTTGCGGCCTGGTTCGCTGTATTTTTTTCTTGCCACACATTAAAAGCGCAGGCAATTTAATTAGATTCCATTTCTGGCAGCTGCTAAAACAAATTCGGTAAACAGTTTTCAATTTATCTAAGCGAATTCTCAGCCACACCTGCCAAACCGAGAACCGAAACCAAAAAGCCATCACGAAAGAGTGCCAGAAAGTGGCGAATTAAATGAATTGAAATGTAATCAAGCAGATGGCTGCGCTTTTTCCGGCATATTTCCCGATTTAGATGATTCCATTTCATTCTTGTTAGATTCCTGGGTCAATCAATGCTCGAAAATTAAACAAGTTTTAACGGTGAGTTAAAAACTCAAGGGTCTCTGCGGTTGAACTTAACCCCGCTAACAAGCGAAAGCGATTTTTCAAAGGATTCATTCAGTCCGGCAGGTCAGCCTCCTTATTGAAATTCATTTTCTCTGCTTTATTGCTCGGATGCACACAATGTGGGTGGCATTAGCCACGCCCCACTGAAGAAGTTGTCATACATGTTTGGACAAATATTTTCTTTGACCTGTGTAAACTTTGTGGGCATTCCTTGGGTCTGCAAAAGGTCAGCCAGCTGCTAAAAGGCTTCGTGTCAAAAAGTTAAGCAATAAAATTCTCACTAAGCAAACAGAAAACAAAAAGTTGGCCCGAAAAAGGTTTTTGAGCACAAAGCTTACTCTCGCAAAGAATATTTTCACGAAGTTGACGTAAAACAACAGAGAGCCAATGATTAATTGCTTAGAGTGAAAGGTGGAATAATTGGAATTGAGTTTTTGATGTAGAAGACTCCATACAAATAAAGAAAGGCTTCATGCATAACAAAGTCAGTATCTTGTGATTAAACAGTTATAAAGGAAAAGAGCTTCTGAAGGTGAGCTGGCTGTTGTCTTAGTTGCTATAAAGCTTTATAAAGCTACCATACATTTCCTTTTAAAATATAAAACTACTATTGTGAATGAAGGACTGAAACAGCTTTTGATGGTGTGTGCACTGGGAATGCATTATGCAAGCTTTAAGCTCTTTCTGAAGGCTGTAATACTGTTAAACGAGTTGCTTAACCAATGTATAGAATTAAGCAGTTCTAAATTTAAATAACCTTATGGTGTATTTTCAACAAAGTAAACTTATATATTATATATATAATTAAATATATCATTCATATAATTAAGGATAATATTCATATTATTACTTTTAACTTTATAAAAATGTTAAGCAATAAAACAGAAAAGCCTTCTTCAAAATTGAATTATTATAAACTTTTTTAAGAGTAAAATGAAATGAAACTCTATAGCTCAGCAATGCAAAACGTCCAGGGAAATGGGAAGTATAAAGTATCATAAGCAGGCTTTATAATTGCCTTCGTGGAGATCTAAGAGCTTTTCTCTTCCTTGGGCAACTCAATAATTTGTGGCTTCTATTTAATAAAAATATAGCTTTACTTAAAGTTAATTGAATTTCATCAAACTAATATTAAAGTAAGTGCAGTGAAATATCAAAGTGATTTTTTCAACAGAAGTTTATTTTAATTTATTTATAGATGATTCATTTTAAAGAAAATATGAAAAACATGGCAACCTTCCCTTGACGTGACTAAGCCGCACTCTTTATAAACAAAGCACTAATAACAATAACAATGCCACGTGATAAGCCGCCCGGCATGGATGACCAATAACAAACGTCAGCTGTTCTGTTTGTGCCTCTCTGAAAGCTTGCGGAGACAACATCAAAAGCTTCCATACGTTCACATGGCAAGCGGGTCAACGCTGCGTATGCGTTATGTTTCACTTTCGTTGCGAACAGAGCCGACCGCTCGCACGACGCACGATAACGATGCCGACGATGGCAGACTAGGACGACTTCGCCGATTGGCGGCTGCTGCGACGCGTTGCTGCGAATGTCGTTTCAATTTCAATTTCAGTTCCCGTGGAAACCTCAACGCAAACAGTTCTGTGCCAGTCGGTCAAAGTGTGCTCCAGAGATTCGCGCAAGTCGCGTGCGAATTGTCATAGTGTTAGTTGTTATCGTTACTGTTCTTGTTTCGCTACTTCTTCTTCTTCATCTTCGTGTTCTTCTCGCTTGCTTGTGCTGGGCGGCCCAGATAAGTAGGCAACGCGAGTTGTGCAAGGAACGAGCGAAGTCACCTTAACTCGATGTCAAGTGGCCGCAGCCGCAACTTAAAGTTTTCCTGGGAGGCTTCGAGTATCCGAGAGTGACTGTTAGTGTGCATGTGTGAGTATGGGAGTGTGTGTGTGTGTGCGAGTGTGTCTGCTTGTTATTGTCTTAGCTTAAGGCTTTAACAGCTCGCAGGCAGCATTTGTAGGTTAACACGCGAGCGAGCGTAAGATTTTTATGAATGAATTCAGACTGCTACGACGACGACGACGACGACGTCGACGTCTGAGGCAATTGTATGATGTGGTCTAAAAGCCATCGCGTGCCTGGCATATCAATAGCATTTTTGCCACTGTCGACATCATCGGTCGGCATCAGCATTGGCATCAGCTGGCGCTGGCTTGTGTTAATGAGCTACCACTGCGACGTCCAAGGAATGTGCAGACTGTTGGCAGTGTTATGCAAACAATGTTGCCTTCTCTGGCAGCGGAAACTCCCACATACTCGAAGACAGCTGCTCGGGGCTTTGGGGGCAGAGCGAATGTTGCTTCTCATTCAAAGGGGAAGAGAAGCAATTTAATTTCTCCTCCGCGCAGCTTTGGGGCTGTGCTTATTGAGTAATAAAAAGAAAACCCTATAGACTTACAAAGGCTTAACCTTTTTTTTGCAGCCAATAAGCTGTTAAAGGGGATTATCGCAGTATTTTTTAATAATTCATGTTTTTATTGACTTATTGGGAAAATAAATAAATAGATTAGGAAAGAGAATTGTGCAACAGTTTCGATTTGTTATGATAAATTGAATCACTCTTGGTATCTTCAATTATCAACAAAGTAACAGGAAGCGTCAGATTCAATAGAAAATAATTGGTAATCTTCTTATATCACTCTTAATCCAATGATGCTCGTATTTCTCCATTATTTCATTAATATTTGCCCAGTAAGGCAACCTGACACTGATAACATTTAACATTTAGCCGACTTATCTCATTATCTGAAGTAAAAAACTTTGTTAGCTCTCCCCAAAGATTAAGAGATTGATTTCCAAGAGTCCGCGGCTCTCTCAGTCCTTTGTTCGATAATAAAAACTTGGCTTAGCGCGCCCCTCCAGAGACAGCGACAGGTATCTGGATAAGGACAAAGTTTATGACAGCTCGGCACAAAGCCTGCCACAATCTCGGGTAACTAAAGTGTTGACAACTTAGTTGGGGAGGCAGCGGAGTCAACGCATGACATACGACTACCTTTTGCCTTATCCGCTGACATGGCTGATGCTGCTAACGCTGCCGCTGCCGCTGCCGCCAGAGACGCCATTAAGAACGACACACGCCAGCCAACCGACGCCTGCTTACATTAAGGAATTCCGTTTCCGGCAACGCAAAAACATGCCGTGAGCCCCTTAGTCGGCGGGCGTTGTTTAATTGCCAAAATATTTGTGCCGCCATCGACGTTTCAAATGTTTGCAGGCCTTTTTGAATATTTCCAGAATTTACAGCACGCAACGTGCGAGCATTTGTGACCAGTAGAGAAGTGGAGGAAGAAGTACTGTTGAAATCATAGCGCTTAGTCCGCCTAAGAGTCGCACGTGTGTGCCAAGCATGACAAAGCTCGTTTTAAAAGGCACTTGACTCTCGCAGCCCAAGTCAAACGGTCAGATGGAAGGCGCAAGCAAGCCGTTTTAATTGTGTCTGCCTAAAAGGTTTTATTGCGTGTGCCCCAAACAGGGCGAGTGTTTCACTTTGTGCGCGTGTCTGCGTAAGCTGTGAAGTCTGCTTGTTTGTGTGTGTGTGCGCCACAGACCAGCAGCCAGACAGGTTGGACTTCAGTGACTGTGCCAGGTTTAGGTCAAACGGCTACCACAAGCGAAAACAGCTTAACGAACGAGCGCACAACCACATCCACACCGAATAGGCAGCTGTCCTCCTGGCGAGCGTCAGGTGCGCGTGCTGCTGTCTGCCACGCTTCGCTACTCTGGTAAGTATGCTAGAGTTTGAGGCAACGTGTACATTGCGTATACGTCACGTTGCGTAGCATGTGAAGCAAAGCGACGCTTTGATTTTGTTTTGTTCTGTTTACCCTTTAGCACAAGATGAAGAGTATAATGTAGGATATATTTTTATTGCTTAATTTACAGCTAGTTGGCTTGATAATTGCAATAAGTCTAGCTCGGAAATCTTGATACTTATACTCATGTATTCATATGTTTCTCTAGTATCATAAAGCAGAGCTTCTTAAAGAATATTTTATATTATATTTATCTCGACATCTTTGTCAATCTGGCCTGCGGCAATCACTCAGCCGTACCTGAATTATGCAGTGCATTCGGAGAGAAGCAGACAGTATGTATATGTATAGCATGTACACACACACACGCACACGTGCATAGCTCATAAATCAGATTGCTGCTGGAAAACATAAATTGCGAAGAACTGTGACGTAACCTGGCACTGCCTCTGCCTCTGCCTGTGCCTCCAGTCTCTCGATGCGTTGCTGTGCTTGTTAGCCAAATAGTCTCGCTTGTTATGACAATGCCGGTGGTCCACCCACTAGTACGGCATGTCTTCTGTTCCTACTCCACCTTGTCCTCCTGCTGCTGTACTCGAAACCTGAAAAGAAGCAACGGCAAAATCCACTTGACGAACAAAATAAAACGCACAGCACAGCAAAGTGAGTGGAGACACTCGCAAAATGAAGCGCCAAAGTCACACAAAAGTCGTGCTGACAAATTTTTGAACAAATAACAAATGTGCTCGTCCTCTGTTTTCCTCCCTTCCCCATCCAGTGGAAAGTATATTTGACAAGAGGACAAAGGCAGCGCGAGTTTGTATAAAGACAAGTTTCGATCAAGTCGCAAAAAACAGCAACTGAAATTCACGTATCAATTCGACGATGTGAGCAGGCGAAAGTGAAACAGAGAGGGAGAGAGCTTTGGCGATGTGCTCCTCATTGATTTGCATGTCACTTGGCAGTTAATATTGTGACTTCGATGGGTAGCCACAGATTAGAGAGGATTTTAATTAACTGATGTGTGGGAGAATGAAAATTTGATGGATTTAAAGCATCTCATGGCAAACTGTCATAAATATTTGAAAGTGAAATTAGCAAAGTTGTGGATGATTGGATTTAAATGACTTAATTAAAAGCATTTCCCATTTTTTTTTTTTAATCATATAAACATATTTTCAAGTTTCTTGCTTAAAAAACATATATTTTATCTAACATACAATTAAGAATTTTTCTATGTACATTATTTTCTAAATTAACTAACTTCGTTTCTTACTTACTCTACTCATTTTCTTTTTCGTTATCAGCTTTACTAGTTTTAAGCTCCACACTGAAACTTATACTGTATTTATTCATCTCGGGCTTTTCAACTTGTCACATGAAGCACATAAATTCACTTACATATACAAACAAACACACACAAACATGCAGTACACGCCTATCAGCAAACGACAGCGACAAAGTTTTGTACTACTTTCTTTTTTATTTCCCACTTTAGAGTGGGGGTTACGAGGAGATGTGGATGTGGTCAAAAAGGCAAGCGAAACATTTGTTTTTGCCGCCGTTTACAACTTCCGGGCCGACTTTAACAGCGCGGCCTCGGCGGCCATGTTGCTTAGGCGCGCCCCAAAGTATGCAACAGCATGCAGAGCTTTAACAAGTTCCGTGTGTGGCGAACACAAAACGAACAAAGCAATTCGCAGTGGGAAAACACAGACACACACATTCGCATTCATTTGTATATGTTCGTTTGAATTCAGCCATCTCTATGTCGCATTAGGTTTCGTTTTCTTGTTCAGAGACATTGCCGAACATACTCTAGCAGTGGAAGCAGATGGTAATAGCAGAGGAAGTGGAGCGAGGGGGGTGGTTCAGCCCCATGGTTGGTAACCATTAGACTTGAATATGATACATGAGCCCATATCGCACTCGATGCTATATTCAATGGCTTTGTGTGCTCGCTACTCGATGCCATTTGAATTTCTTTTGTCTGCCGATGATGAAATAAGTTCGCCTTCCTCATTTGGCTTTGCATAACAAGAGCAATGTGTGTTGTTACTTAAGTAAATAGCTTCGGTGAAATGTTAATCAAATCAATCGTATACAAACATAAAGCTATAGAAACACAAAACAATATGCCACCTAACCACATAGGATTCCATTGTTCTGCACTGCAGTCTGGTTCAATTGACTATCCAAATGATTGAGGTTGAAGTTTGCCTCAGGCGAATCCCGACGGAGGCAACTTTATCCAACATGATATTCCTATGCTGTGCTGCATGTCACGTAATTTTCTGACCGTAACTTAATTGGCAGATAGACATCTATTAATGTATATGTTTTGTGGTGAAAATCAAATATAAATATTTTAAATCAGCTTAGAGTTTAACATTTTCTCTACTCTTTCTACACTCCCTATAAAACTTATAACCCTACCTCAAATTCACAGTCCGTTACGCTAATCAAAACAAATGCTAATGAAGGCCGCGGATAATATCTTTTGCCGTGTGTTTCGGCTTGACTGCATTTTTATGACCTAAGCGGTTTTACAAAAAGGAAATTCAGTTAACTAACCTTATGTCGACCTTTTCTGAATCTTCAAATAAGGTTGATTTGCTACTCTCCACATTCAGTTGGTCATGAGCTCAATACATTATTGGCTTATCAGCTATTTTATATTCAATATGTAGAACATAATTATACATTTCATGCATAATATGTATCTTAATTTAGAGTATACAAAAGTCGTATTTTCCCTTATTAGGCAAAGAATTCGTGTTTTTCATATTTACACTCATTATTTCGCGGAAACTTTTAACCTTTTTCTTTGCGCTCTTTTTGCTTGTTGTGGTGCGCAGATTAAAGATATTTTTACAACATTTTTTACGATTCCGAAAAAGTTTGTTTCCCATTTAAATGAATAAAAAGTTTGTGTGCATTGAATACTTATTGCTTTTTTCCAACGCTCAACAAACGCACCTTTTGTTTACAATTCCAACATAATAATATTATTGTTGAGCGCATTTTTCATTTATCGAGCCAGTTTTTTCACAACGCACGTGAAAATACAAGTTTAATGGAGGCGTTAATTAATTCATATGCAAATTCACCACATTCAAAGGGACTTAATCCAAATGTAATGAATAAAACCTTACACACAGGCAATAAAGCGAATTGTATAAAAATAAAATAAAAAAAAACAAAATCAAAAAGAACATGCTTTGTTAATGCCGAAACTGAGAGTCAAGTGACTCTTTTATTTGCGTTATTAGTTTAAAGTAAATACGCAGCTTAGTCCACAGAGTATGCAGCGACCTTGGCAATCAATAAATTTCAAGAGCCCCATCGAAGTGCATCCATATGGGAAAAGGAAATCGGATCACAATCCCGCACTTGAAGCGTATTCAAGATGAGAGCTTATCGTAAAGTACGACAGAAAAACGTGAAGGAAGAGTTCAGCAGAAGATCAAAAGGGACACCAGCAGTATTTTGATGGAGGGATTGATTTCGTTACGACATGACTCAATTTAACATTCAAAATCAGTTGCTTATGGCATCAAAAGAGCAACCCAAATGATCATATTTACAAACATGTATCTCCATGTTTCGAATTGAAGGAGTCTAATTAAAGTTTTAGCTTTTTGTGAATTATTGAACTTTCCAAAGGGCAACATTTTCAATTTCCGCTCGTAAAATAGGCTTATTGAAATTTGTGTGAATGAATCGTGTTGAACTGCATCTAATTGGATGAATGGAGCTGTGTTGTCGAACGCATTTGTTTACTCCATGCACACACAGTGGCACAGTTTCGTCTGTGTAAGCTCTTACAAGCCGAAACACACACACTCGTACATGCACACTCACTCACACGCATATTTCATCGGTCGCAATCTGCTTTAATGCCATATTAAGGCAACTGAATGGAATTGAATACGAAAAAGGGATCACACAACGCACACACAGGCGCACTCACACTCGCACTCACATAACTGTGCATGAATACAGGCGAATGCGTGAGCTGCCGAATGAGAGCAAGGGCAGAACGGAAGTACATCGAAATTTTAAAAAATAAAATAACGCTGTAAACAGACAAAAGAAACACATCAAGACAAACGTCAGGGTGGAACTAAAAACAGAAGTACTGTGTACAGAGGAGAGGGAGGAAGATGCGAAGATGAGGAAGCAAAAGCAGCCGAGAGCAAACAAAACAAAGTGAAACAGAAAATTCACTGCGGATTTTTAGTAGAGTTTTGCATGAGCAAGCGTAATAATGCGACGGGGTTGGGGGAGGATGGAATGTCGGGTTGAGTTATTATTCTCTTGTGTTTGTCTCATCGCGCATCGCGCATCTTTCGTCTTTATGTCTTCATGCATTTGCCAGTTGCCAGTTGCGTGTTTCCATCATCATCATTTATACAGCCACCCTCCGGGCGCAGACCACCTCGCCCTTCTCGTCTTCCTCCTTCTCCTGACATCTCTCTGAGTACCCCGACAATTTAGCAATTTAAATTTGCTCTGCGAAGTGATAAACGATGCAATTTGTTGTTTTTGAAATGCACTTTCCGATTGCATATTAAATTATAAATACGCAAATTTATCATTTCGCATACTTCGACACTGATTAGATAAAGATTTTCGACTAAGAAACAGTAAACAACGATAAAATATGCCTGAATTCCCATTTATATTCGATTCATCCCAAAGTAATGTGAGTCTTGTCACTTTACCCATAAATAACTTAACATTTAAGGCATAAACAAACAATAAATTGCATAAAAAGTTCAACTTTTGTGGTGGAATTAAATGAGTTTTTGTTCCGTTAAACACTTTTTGTGTAACATACAACTTTTTCATACCATTTTAATTACTGCATTTATCAACAGAAAAACCTATGATAAATCATTGCAAAATTTGCATATTTAAATTGCAAAAACTGACATTTCTTTTGCAAATATTTAATGCGTAACTAATAAGCGTACTTAGCAAACCAAATTGAAAATGAGCAATGAAAAAATACGAACTTTGTTGCAGATAGACAACATAATATATAATAATAAATTTGAAGTTCATTGAAATCGAAAATGCTTGCAATGCAACCGCATACGCCACTCAATGTGGGGAAATTTATTTAAATACCCATGGCGTATACGTAATGAGCAATACGCTTGATAATTGCAAATGACGAGCGAGTGAGATAGAGAGAGAGAGAGAGAGGGAAGTTAAATGGATTTGCGTATAAATTGCTCATTTAAAAATGACGTAAATTATTGATAATTATTGGTTTCATCGATGAATTTCAGTTGTTGATTCACTTGATTCACGAGTCGTGAGAAATTGAGTTCTGGTTACAAATTAGCTCGAGATGGGCAGATCAATTCAACTGCAAATGGTTTTCAATATGCATAATATGTATGTCAATATTTAAATGCAATAAATGAGCTATAAATGCAATATATCTCATTAATAATTCGCAACCGTTCATATGAGATAAAGTTTTGGAACGATTTCTGTAATCCTCTGAAACAAGTTAAGCCTGGCTTACAATTATATGACAAATGGCTTCATAATGATTGTCACAAATATTGTGAGAAACTGATGCAATGCTTGATAATGGCTAAGAGGTAACTTACTCAATGTTGAACTTTGATGAGCTTAAGGTTTAATAACTTTAACTTTTAAAAGATAATTTGTGATTATTGTGTTATATATGTATAGCCTTTAATATGCACCTATCAAATTTACATTCATTCATCTTTAAACCTCAATTGAAGGCTTGAAAACTTAGCCTTTCTTCGCATAATCTCTTGACCATTACCTATTGATTGCTGAGATGCACGCCAAACAAGCGTACTAATTTTCACAATGCATTGATTTAATGAGCATTGATAATGAACCCAAATTGCCATTTTCTTTATCTACCTCTCCCCCTCTCTCTCTGTCTCTTTGTCTCCCTCTGCTTTGTGTCTTAATGTCTTTGGGTTAAGCAGGCGCAGCAATTACAGACATTCAGTGGAATTAAGCTCGGCCCAGGCGCAAATTAATGAGACCAAGTCGCTGGGCGGCCAGCAGCGCACTGATTTATGGCAGCCAAAAGACCTGTGGGCGGTAGGCGTGGCTCAACCAGGTGCCAGTCTGCACAGTGTCGGGTGCTGTCATGTCGCAGTTGCATACACGTCAAAAGGGTGGGGGAGGGAGGCGAAGGTGCCATCGTTATCCCGCTCGTTGGCGGTCGCTAATTTGCGTCACGATGCTGCGCGGTGGTGGTCTGCCTTTGTGGTCACGAAGGCCGACGCGACGGGGATGTCATTAAGAGCTCCTAATTAGCGGATGGCGTTGGGCGTGTGAGGAAATGTTGAGAGACAAGAGAAATATTTCATTGGTGAATTGAAGTATTTTTCTTTAAAAACAAAAGCTAAAGCAAAGTAGAAATCACAATCCATGGCAATAACTCAAATAGAAACCGATGTGACAGCAGCAACTGAAAGCGCAAAATGGGCAAAACAATTTAATTTCACGTGATTGTAAACAAAAGCTAAACCAAAAGGCAAACTCAAAGAACGAGAATAGGCTGAGCAGGCAGAGCGAAGGAGGGGAAGGAAGGGAAGCCAAGGCAATAGTCGAAATCAAGCCTAGCCTAAATTGGGACGCCATTTTCCAACAATTACGCAATAAACAAGCCGGCAACGGGCAGTGGGGCTGCCTGCAGGACAACAACAACAAGCAGAGCATGAGGGACAAGGATAACAAGCAGAAGCAAAAGTAGAAGGAGAAACAGAAGCAGCAGCAGAACAGGCAGCAAAACGCACAATGAATGAAAACGTAAATGGCGGCGCATTGAAGAAACAAGCGGAAGGAATCAGATGGGAAGTCGGTAAATATGGCTGCGCCAGCTGTGTGTGTTGCCTTTCGCTCCTTTTATGCTGTGTACACACACACGCACAAATTACTGCAAGGGGTATCATAAAGTTGCGCAAGCAAAGGTATTATATAGCTCGTAACCCTCAGGAGTGGGTGGCTTGTGCCTTGATCTCCGTGGAGACTACAGATTGTGCTCTAATTGATCAACCCGAGAACAAGGGTCAACTTCTGCTTAAAGCGCATCTGCTAGTTAGCTGTGGAAACTTGTTCGGTTTGATTTTTGTGCTACAAAAATTTTCTTCTGTTCTTCGTTTTCCCTGTTCTGAGAGATTTGTGTACCAAAGTAAAATGCCGAAAATAGAAAAATGCACATCAGAAAACAAAAGGGGTTAAGCGAAAGTCTCTTAGACAGGCCGACAGGGAGACAAGGAGAGACAGGGAACAAAGCGGAGGCACATGTTGAATAACAGTGACATTTGGGCTGAGCAAGGGATTTGGCAAGTTAAACGAGTTTTGTGGGCAATGTGTCAGGCCTGGTGAGAGATGCGATCAAGTTGTGTGAAGCAAATCAAATGCGAAGGGCAAAAGTGATGCCAGAATTGAAACAGAGAAGAAATTATGTGATTTATATGCACTGGAGAGGCTGACACATCACCTGAAGTCAAAGGCTTTTTCTCGTTTAATTATGAAGTCATGTTGAGCCTTTCCTTCAACTGCTTTTTCTATTTGCAACATAATTAACTCACACACTGGGCACGTTGATTCTGTTCATTCTCGCCTTGTGCAGTTGGAATTAGTTCACTGTACGGTATTCATGGCATTATCAAAGTCACGCACACAAGTTCAATGAACTCATTATAACGCTCGGTAAACCACAAAACTCAAACACTCTCTTGGGGCGTGGAATATAAATGGGTGACAGCACATGACACACGACAGGCGAAAGTCTGCTTACCCAAAAGACATAGAAAGAGAAAGAGAGAGAGAGAGAGAGGGAAAGAGAGTGAGAGAGAGGGGGAGAGAGGGAGAGAGAGAGACTGGTAGACGAGCCAAAGCGCCGTCAAAAAGTCATAAACTTGTCACACACTTTGTAATCTTCAAATGGTACCCCTACCCCAACCCCAGCAGGCTACTGCTACCTCACTCTCTGCCCCTCAATCATGTCTTCCATTCTCTCTCACTCTCGCTCAGTGTCTCTCCTACTTTCTCACTTGGCCAGCTGCCATCACGTTGCGTGTAGAATTTCGCAAAAAAATAAAATTCATTCCAGCCGTCGTCGCGATCCTGGCCGCAATCTGCCACTCGCTTGCCTAGCAACCGGAGTGTTCTATGTGCCACACACACACATACACAGACACACACACTTGCGTATGTCAATATGGTGTGTGCTATGCAATTCATCAATGTGCACGCGACTCGAATTAATTCGTGCAAAACACATTCGACAGCATTAGATTTTCCTCATTAACAACCAACTAACAAGCCAAGCCAAGCCTGTCGACTACTTCTGGCCAGAGTGTTAGCACAGTTCTGCCCATCCTGCCCAGCCCCATTCCATTCCCCGTCCCCATTCCCGTCACTTGTCTGTGCTATCCATTTGGCTGGCAAATTAAAACTTTCGCAACAAAATTCTCACAACGAGAGAGAGAAAGCCAACGAACAACGGTTTTTATACCGCCATGTCGCGATTCGTGCTGCGTAATCCGTTTCAATTTGAATGTAAATGAGTTAACTACGCGACCACTTGCTAGGTGTGAACCTGGGCAAATGCTGTGGCCAAAGGACACGTGCGCAACGGCATGACAAGTCCAGCCAAAAGACGAACGTTGTAGTACCCTGCAGTGTGAAAGAAGACCAAACCTTACCTGGAGTTTAAGTCTCTGTCTTTCTATTTAAACATATTTTACTTTGCTCAAATTCTTAGGGTATAAACTAGTCGTGCAGCCTCTCATATTTACGTATGACTTTAAAAGCTTTACGTGTCTTTGCAACTTCAGTAATTTAATTTGAAAACACTTTTATCCCACACTGAAATGAGCTGTGGCCTAATGTGCTTTCGGGTGCTCAAAACAACTGCAAACATCAATTCCCACACACACATACAAACACATACAAAGAGAGTGTGTTGTGGCAAAGAGTTCGCATTGCATTTGACGCCGAGTGAACTTGCTCAACAAGTTTCACGCACAGTTTCACTATATTTCAATTTGTCAACACAACTCTTAAGCGACCACAATAATTCTGAAAATAGTTAGAAAGTTTGTTTGCAACACGGAAAATTTGCGAATACTCAATGAGGGTGAATATGTGACAAATGAATACCCGAAAAATGGAATAAGGCCACTTTCAAATGCACATTTGGCATAATGCATTAGATATATCTATACATAGTGACTGCATAGCATAATAATTTGAATAATTGAGGAGATTTCGCTTATGTTATAAGCCACTGATGGGAAGTAAATACTACAGCAGATAGTTTATATCTCTCTCTTCTCCCTTACTCACTGAGATTATGTAAGATTTACGTGACTTAAATGGAACCTAGTACGAAGCACGTTAGCAGAGTCTTCTTTTTTGCCACTGCTGGCGAACCTTGTGGAATTTTTGGCTTTCGCTTAATTTCAAAACACAACCATAAATAATCACACCGTCCCACATGTCGTATACTTCATCACATAATCCGCTCTTTGCCAAAAAATAAACGAGAGAGAAAAAGAAGAGAAAAAGAAAGCTCGAAAGCAGAAAATATAAATGAAAATGTTCTGCCAACAATATGGGGCAGAGCAAGTTCCCAAATGAAATTAGTTGACAACCAGATTGGCTCCTTTCACCTCACCTTCCCCCGTCAACGCCTCTCTCTAGAGCAGTTGCTGAAGTGCCTGAGCCGGAGACAGAGCTGGTGCCGAAGCCGAAACTGAAGCTGGAGCTCAACTGGAAATTCAATTAACCCAATTGGTGGACTTCCACCTACTCGAAGGATTGCCACAGTTGCCCGAAAAAGAAGCTGCTGCCTACCTTCCCGCCTTCCTTCTGAAGGCAGTTGACGCTGCCACACAAGGTCAAAGCGCATTAAAAAGGGCTTAGGCTAGGCCAGGGCACAGCTGTACCAGAAAAAAAGGGGTCTGCCGACCCAGAGAAAGTCATGAAAGGCAAGCCAAAACAAATGCCGAAAATGCAATAAAAAAATCGCAGCATGAAAGAAACCAACAAACACAAAACTCAACTCAAAAGCGGAACAAAAAATAAATTTGTGCGCATAATTAAATTTTTCTCTGGGCAAAGGGAAAGGGAGCGGGAGAGAGCGAGCGCGTGAAATATGCGAGACTATTTGTAGATCTGTTTGGCAGCCATAGAAGTGTAATTGAAAATGTTTATGGTCGTCTGTCCGTCCATTAGTCCGTCCGTCTGTCTGTCTGTGCAAGCTGTGGCCGCAAGCGCAAAACCCGAGTGGTCAAATTTATGCGTCGACTTCGTCGTACAAATTTGTCTGAATAAATTTAACAAAATAGGCGCACTTCGTGCTGGTGTTTTTGGCAACCGCTGCGAATGTGTGCGAGTGTGTGTGTTGGGTGAGATGTGTGTGTGTGTATGTGCGGCTAAGTAGAGTTATAACTTGGCAAACGCAAAAATGTTGAGCTCGAAAAACATTGAGAAAGATATTCTGTTGACTCAATTCGCGCTTCAGGCAATTTTCGAGAGTGTCATACATATTGTATTATATAAAAAGCATATTTACCAATACATAAATGTTAATTATTATAATTCTATCTGTACTTTAATTAACTAGCCATGATTAGCGTTCAAACTGCAATACCAACATAGATTTTAATTTATTCTAATTACTCCAAGTATCTTATAACATATGTATATTAGTTCTCCTTTGATCTGTCATTGCTTGAGTTACTTTTCATTAACATTATATATATGCTCATTCGCAGACACACACACATACACTGGGTTCCAATTAATGTAATTGCTGACACACAAAAATAGTCGTAAATCATTTCACGCAGCTTCCGTGGGTCGAGTGCCGCGGCCATCCTTATGATGATATATCTGTGTGCAGCACTCTCTCTCTATATATATCGATCTGTTCGCGAAAGTGACACTCAGCAAGATGCGAATTTTCTGTGATTCTTATTTCCTTTATTACCTTTACCGTTGCGCGCCTTAAGTGCCGAGCTCGCGTCGACAGACGCCGCTAAGTAGGCAACGCACTGACGGACCTGAGTGCAGATACAGAACGAGTACTCGCCCTCACACTTGTACTCGTTCCTGTACTCATACACACACTTATACTTAGAGTCGGCGAGGATGGAAGGCTTTGAGCTTAACGCAAATCAAATAAAATGCGAATAAAAATGTTAAGTGGCAAACGCTCGAAATTTCCGTATACTCAAAAAATGCAAATTGCTTTTAGCTCTGATTTTTGCTCCACGGTGGACTTAATGCAGGTGTAACTCGTCAGAATACATAAGTATACATATGTAAACAGAAACGCATCTGTATATATCATATGTGTTCCGCTTTGGGCTTTAAGTACCCGTAAGTTTTGAAGCCCGCAAGTGGTTTTCATTAAAATCGTTGGCGGTAAAGCGAGATTCATAATAAAAATTCTCAATTTTATTTTGTATATATACCGTGTGTATATGTATGTATGTATGATTTACTGTACATACAAATTAATGTCTCTCTGTGTGTATGTGTGTACACGCACATTTTATTGTGGCTATAGAAATTATGATATTATGCGCAGATTTTGTGCTGGAAGCTCTTCGGCTCCTCACAACTTGTCTCACTGTCTCTTTGCCTCGTTTCTTCTCCGCTCCTCTCTCTCCCTCTCTCTCTCTCTCTCTGTCTCTCTTTCACTTTCACCCTGTTTTTTTCCGTTTCCTTTTCCCCTTCACGCCATATCTGTTCGCGTTTATATGTATATTCGCATCAACAAGGGGAACGTATTTTATTTTTATTTTTCTATATTTTTGGCTGAATTTTAATGATGAATGCGGCACGACAAGCACGAAAAGTTCTTAATTTAAATGCGCCTGTATGTGTGTGTATTTGTGTGTGTGTTTGTATGTGTGTAAGTGTGTCTGAAATGTTTGAATGGGCCGACAACATTTGCATAAATTCGTGCAAATAATGTTATGTGAATTATTTTTGGGAAAATTCCCCCATCACTGGCTTGAAGGAAATTTAATTTCGCAGCGTAAAGAATGAAAAATTCCAATAAATCCGCTGATAATTGTGAGCTCTAATTGGCTTAGGCATAAGCTTGTAAATTGGTTGCTAATCTTATTGAGGAAATTGTTGAATTGGAATCGCGTTTATTCGTTTTCACTCACATGGATGGGAGGAGTGCTGAGTTATCAAACAACTTAAACAAGATATCGAGATATGTTATGAAATAGTATATAGTAACGTAGACAAGATATATAAAGGAGCAAAATAATTCAAAGCACATAAACTTTGTATCAGAGTGAAGGAAACCCTTTCCGGTTGACAAACATTCACGGGCCAATGCGTGTTTACATGAAACAATTCGATGTTTTGGTTTACTTCGATCGAAGCCAAGGCCAAAAGAAAACTCATTAGTGTCGATTGACATTTGCGGCAATCAAAGGCACCAACACATGTACACAAATCGGGCACTAAACAACAAGAATAACAACAAGAACAACAATCTGAATAATCAACAAACTGGGAACTGGGAACGACTTTAACAACAAAACTAACGACACAACTTTTTGAATACAATAACAAAGCAGAAGGCAACGGCAAATCGGATGAACAGTGCTTGCTCTAAGTACTTGTACACACAAACACGTATGTAGATGTGTGTGTGTGTGCAGAAATGGGGAAAGCGATTTCAAGTTCATGTTGTGTCTTTGCCACTTGCGACTAATTTTTGCACAAACAAAACCCCGCCCACATGCTGAGAGGAAAACACCAAGAAAGTGGAACTGAGAGAGAGAGAGTGGGACAAGAAGAAAGGCTGCGAGAGAGACATCAACAACACACACGACCAACAGCTGTAACGGTAATAAACAACAGGCAGTAACAGCAACAACAACATACGCATTGAAAATTCCTCTGGCTGGCGCGTCTCGTCGTCGGTTGCGCAAGAGATTTTTGTCGCCAAAAAGGAGGCGGACAGGCGGACAGCCCAACAGGCTGACAGGCTGAGAAGCAGTAACAAAAACACAAAGCAAAAGCGCAAGTTTGGTGCTGCTGCTGCAAGCCTTGCACACACACACACACACAAACACACACACATGTGTGTGTAAGCTGCTGTCAGTTTTCTTTGGGCAAAAAAGAATACTTTGTGTTACCAACGCGTTGCTTAAGCTGTGGCCAAAGGCACAAGAAAGCCCAAGCCCAGCTGAACAATTTGGACTATCCTATATAAAGTTTTAGTTTAACTGATGGCAAAGAAAACCAAATTATGTGTAAATATTTGAAGGACAAGATGACTAAACTTTTCGAAAGAGCAAAATATTTTGCAGTTCAAAACTGCAGAATGTCCTCGAGTTGCAGTTATGTGTAATACAAATAATGTTTCAATTCTCTGGAATAGGAACAGTGTCTTTAAAATTCAATCCACACACAGCATTATTCTTAAAATAACCTTAGCTATTTGTATATCATTAGTGGTTTCTTCTGCTCCTTAAGGAATCCCTCAACCATAACTAAAACCTCAATTTGCTTACATGCCCGTCAAAGACTTCATGACAGCTCTCTGTAAACAGCTTTCCCCCTCAGCCAACGTTTAATTCGGCTTTAAACACCACAAACCCAATTTCCAAACATTTCTCACTACTTTCATTATCTTTCACAACCGCATTTCGCGTGGCAAACCAATCAGCTCAGATACAAAGTCACGTGCCCTGGCCAAACGGCAACCTCAAGACCGAACCGAACCGAACCCAACCCCGACCCCAACCGGAGCCTTAACCCCAATCTTAAACTAACCACAATCAACGGAGCAGCGCCTGAAGCGACAGTTGGGTTAGCCACACTCCTCAACGCGCGCGGACGGGCATAAAGTTTGCTCTTGCTACAATTTAAATTGAAATTAGTAAAAGGAGGTGCGGCTGACAACGTCGACGTTGGCTCCTACCCTCCCAACCCGAGCCCAAAGCAACCCGAATTTGCACCCACACCAACGCAATCGGAATTCAAAGAGGCTGCATAAAGGGATGCTGAATAAAAGCCGTGCTGCGTTAGTTCATGTGAAAATGTTGATAAACGCGCCAAATGCGATACTTAGTCAAATATTTATTCTAAGAAAATGGAAAAACGTGCGCAACGAACAACCGCGCCAAGACCCCGCGCAGGCCCCTCTTCTGTCTAATTTCTCCAACAGCTTCTGCCGCCTACAGCTCGAGTCAAAGAAGAGACTGAAGCTAAGACTGAGGCTGAAGCTGAAGCTGCCTTGTCGTGATATGTTTCTACTTGAGCTCAATTAGTAGCCAGCCTTGAGGAGGCTTACTTAGTCGTACATCATCCCATTCCCTCCCCACGGGCACGTAACAATTTATGCAACAGCGAAGCGAAAAGAAAACAAGCGAAGAAGGCAGTGAAAGAAAGAAGGACAACTCGAATCGTTTGTCAACGTTACCAGAGCAACCATGTAATTGAGTTATTACACCCTCAGCCACCATGGCTGTGCCCCACCCTCCCTCCTCCCTTCCCTGTTAGCACACGTTCAAATTTGCCACGAAAAGAAAACAGAAAGAATTCTGCAGAAACGCCCCGTTAGGCATATACCCTGCAAACACCTGAAGAGAACTGTACACAATAAATTTCTTTAAAACTTTTGAAATTTAACTAAATTATTTTTCAATTGCGAGACAGAATAGAATACCCCTACTAACAATGCCATAAATGTGAGCACCATAAAGTTTTGTTGTTTCTCTAAGTGTCTAATAATATTTCGCAAATTGTATTTGGAAGTCGTTTAAATTTATGTTTGCTGCACCCAGCGCACTACTCTGTGACCCCTGACCCGCCAGCTAAGCACATATACTACTACACAAAGAGAGAGAGAGAGCGAGAGAGAGCTGAAACCACTTTAGAGATCTTTGTCGGAGTTCATACCTCAAGTTGAGGCACAAACAAACTATCAGGCGGCAGGCAGCCGTATCGCTAGCAAAAGCCGTTCGCATCCTTATGCCATTCATGGCATATGGTAAATAAAACACAAGCACACACGCACACACACACAGAGACACCTAACAGGCCCTTGATAAGTGTAGGGCTGAGTGGCAGTGGCAAGCTCCTCTGCGTCTCCAGCGTGCGCGCTAGCCACCACTTACCACACATTGTTAGTTCTGAAGATGCCGCCGAACTCAGACCACAAGCGTGTAGGGCCTCAATGCATATGTATTTGTACTAAAGATGCTCCAGATATACCCGCTCACACACATACACACAGACGCACAGGCAGACTAACTGCCGTTTGCTGTGTGTCAATATGTATGTAAATAAGCGAGAAAACAAGTGGTTATAAATTTACAAGGATGCTGGCGTTACCCAACAACATTGCGTATACGCCATCGAGGCCAGAAACCGTCAACCAAGAGTAAATCCGCACGCACCGTGTATGTGTGTGTGTGTTTGTGTGTACATATGTGTTGGTGTACCTTAATAATAATGCCCTTAAGAAAGGACGCGAAAGCAATAACAAAACAAAAATAGGCAGCAGCAACAAACAGCAAAAAATTGAGTTAAATAAAATGAATGAACGTAAACATGGCGCCCTAGCAAGTCCAATGAGCTGTGTGAGATGAACCACACAGAGAGACTGAAAGAGAGAGAGAGAGAGAGGAAGGACGGGAGGCACTGCTGAGGTCTATTAAGTACACTATGCCTCGCTCGAGGCCTGTCCAGCATCCCTTCCGTCCGTCCGCTCTTCTTTCCTCTATGTACGCCATATTCGTCTGCTCGTATTTGTTTTGTATACTTTTATTGCTCGCATCCTTGAAACTTTTTAATATATTTATTTATATAAGCAACGCCGCACTCGCGCACTGCGTCGTCGTCGTCGTCGTCGTCAATGTTGTTGTTTATCGCCATGGACGCCATTCTTCTTCTCTTGGCTGTTGTTATAGTTGTTGTCGTTGTTGTTGCTGCTGTTGATGTTACGGCTATTGCTGCTGTTACTCCCGCTGCTGTGCTGTCCACTAGTTATGGGTTTATTACGCTGCTCATAAAATGTCATAAAATTAAAAGCAATTTTGCTGTTGCCAGAGCTTTTGCTTTTCCATTTTCGCCGAGTAACTCGATGGCTTGCGGGCTATAGAAAATGCTTGCTTTCAATGCTGCATTAACAGTTATTAAAATTCAGAAATCATTTTAAAAGGGCTTCCAAGGTCAGCTCCAAATTCGCGTAGCTCGTCTCAGAGCTTGAGATTAATATTCTGAATTTGCAGATTCAATGCAATTTGCATATTTGCTGAATTTTCTGATTTTTCCTGACAGGGTTAATGGGTACATCGTAAATAACGTGGGCGGGTTTCGATCTTAAAACATTGCTAGTAATTTAACTCAATTACGCTGTCAAATATTCCGACTATGGACAAGGAAATACTCTGTAATAATAACAACATTATATATGGGTTCTGCTCGTCATATTCAAGGACTCTTCTATTCTTAGTTCAGCAATTATAAAATCGTCAAACACAGTTTCAGATAAATTTTACGACTAATCGTTAAACAAGAAGTTCAAAAGGGATTTATGATTTTCTAAACGATTTATATATCATTGAAGCGTTAAAATTATTGTGCAAACCACAATGAAAACGCTGAATCCACAAAATGTGTGTGTAAATCTGTATACTCGGCCTATTAATCCAGTTATTAAACATTTACACTGTGCGCATTCTTCGTCAACAATGCGAGGCCTCAATTACGAACGCTAGACTGAGCATAAAGCGAAATACACAAGAGCTTTTCGGCTGTTGTGCCCCTCGTTTAACCTTCACACTTTTGACAATTGGCTCGTCTGCCCGACAGCGGCAGCTGCTGTTGCACCAACACGTGTTGCCCGCCAGCCACGCCCCGTGTGTGTGTGTGTGTGGCACAAATCATTGGAATTTTCATTGTGCGACAATTTGCGTGGCTTGGCTCGAAGGCAGATTATTTATTTTGTCCCATTCACAGCACAACAAAAAACACAGGAACGAGTCGCGAAACAAAACTCGGCACGGCAAAGCGATGATCAATCATTTCCGGGCAATCGAATGAAGATGACAACGCCGGGCATAAGGCGCGTGACAAGGAGAGAGAGAGACAGAGTGAGCGGCACAGCTAGCTGTAAATTTAATATCGAAATAAAAGTTTAGATTGCCGCCGTGGCTGATGAATTGAAATATTGCCGCACGAATGAGTCGCGCAGGTAATCAAGCATGAAGTAGGCAGAAACAAACAGGCGACAGGTGCGGCAGCAGCCAAGCGGCACGCAGCAGAGGGAGGGAGAGTTCACCTCTAAGAATAGACAAAAAGCCGTTGAACTTTGCGCTTTAAACTTGAAACTGACAAAGTAGGCGCATGCAAAAGGCGTAGCCAGAAGTTGAGAGAAAAAGAGTTATTCCAACTGGGAGAGAGAGTTAAAACTGCTGTCTCCAAGGAATTTGGAATTTCTTGTATTGTATTACGCCAATATTATGGTAAATTTGCCAAGACTTGAAGTCAGTAAAAACCCGTTTATACCCCATGGAAATCACAGTAGCTACAGGATATGAAAATGTAAAGCATTCGAGGCGCAGCGAACGTAAATAAAGTCAAAGAGTTCAGTGGGAGGTGAAAAATACAAAACACAACAGGTGTGGGGAAAGAGGGGGACAGTACAAAAATATACAAAATATTTATTTAGGCGCAATCAATTTTATGGCAATTCGGTTTTTATAGCAACAAAAAGCAGCCGCCAAAGGGAGCCGCACGGCGACAACGACGATGGCGAAGCCAAATTTGCGCCTTGAATTATGCAGAGCTTGGCATTTCACAACGTGTGTGAGTGTGTGTGTATGTGTTGGGGTCGATGTGGGTGTCTGTGTGTGAGTGTATGTATACTTAAGTGTTTCCTGTGTGTGCAAGAGTGTGTGTGCATCTGTGTGCGTGAGTGCTTAAACGTGCATGAAAACGTTGTCAGTCAGGAAAAAAAATGAAACAACAACAAGGGAAGCGCAGCGTCGGCAGCGGGATGCAGTCACAGGAAACGCGTGCGTGACATACTGTGTGTGCGTGTGTGAGTGTGTGTGCCTGTGTGGGCTCTTCGGGGTGTGAGTTGAACTTTTAAACTAATTTGAAATTTTAATTTAATTAATTTGTATGCGCATTATTGAATGAATGTAAGCGATGGCTGCTGTGCGTATGTGTGTGTGGGCTGTGCTGAGCTGACAGCAAAGACGAATGTGTTTAGCAGCAGCGCTGAAAAGTATGCTATGAAAATTGTTAAGATGGCTTTGCAAGAGTTTTCAGCATTGCAAGTGCAAATGAAAAGATTTTTGATAAATTATACCAAAAATGGCCTCGTTTATTACTTTATTTTCAAAATAAATTACATAATGAAAACCTGATGATATAAAGAAATTGCCTTCTCTGATTTATTTGATTTGTTATCACAAATTAAATATATCAATTACTTGATATTTCTGTAGCTAAAGTCATCTCTGTTAACGCTTAGTGAAAAACATATAAATTGCTAATGGAATGACTTAAATGCACTAGCTTAAATTGCTTTTAAGGCCAATTAAAATGCCAAACAAAGCACTCCTTCGACACACTTCGAGCTAAAAATGCATAATCTAAGAGTTATTGCTTCCAAATTGCTTGTAAATTTGCCGAGATTTTGCTCAGCAAACAAGAACTGCTCCGGCAAAACATTGTTTAAACGTTCATGAAATGCAACAGCAATAACAACAACAAAAACAACAACAATTGAAAAAGTTCATTTCGTTTACTTTTCTGCATTGCTTTTTCTCTATTTACAGACAGCTGCAATTTTCCGGCAATGGAAGCAACGCAATAATGATCAATCTGCACGAAGCAGGACCAAAGTTCATTAGCTGCAACAGCAACACCATCAACATCAACAACAGCAGCAGCAACAATTCCACTACCACCAGCAGAACCAACAGAAGCAACAACACAAACACCAACAATAATAGTTGCCAAGAGCAGCGGCTGCAAAATGTAAACGGCTAAAAGGGGACTCTACAACTGGGTCCACAGCGAATAAGAGACAACTACAGCAACAACAACAACAACAAAAATAATAAGAAAACAACCGCAGCAACAAACAAAATACGCAACATAAATGAAGTTAACAATCTGTCAAATTGCTAAATTATTTCTGCTGTTGACAGCCTTCTTCTTTCTCAATTCCCACAACGCCTCAGTCTCCGTCTCAGCCTCGGTCAACGTTACCGCCTCCGTCTCCACTTCCGCCAGCTCCAGTTCCAGCCCTCCAATCTCTCGCAACAACACCACCATTGTCTCCATCCACAACAGCAGCAGCAACAGCAGCAGCAGCAACGCCTCAATCAGCCACGCCTCAAAACCAACCACGTCGCAGCCTGTCCAGCATCAGGCCACAACGCCCAAGACAACGGCAAGTGCAACAGCTGCGGTTACGCGCACTTTGCTCACGTCAACGATAACAACAGCAACAGCAACAGCAGCGGCGACAGCAGCGACTTCAACAACAGCGTTTAGGAGCAATTCAATTTTGAAAAGTGCAACAACAATAACGGGGCAGCAACAGCAGCAACCATGTAATGCCCAAGAATTTGAACGTCAGGCACGTCACAAGCAAAAACCCGCATCGGAACACCAGCAACAACAGCAGCAACAACAACAGCAACAACAACAACAGCAGCGAGGACCACGTCAACGCCGACAACAACAGCAAGGCAAACAAGCATCCGCTGCAGCTTTTGGAGCTCAGCGTGTGGCCGTTTTAATACCTTCATCATTGCACATTGATATGATGCATGTGCAACAGGGTTTTCAACGTTTCGTTGAGTTTTTTCAAGAGCATTCACTTAACGCCAGTGTCGATTTTCTGCTTGATGTCGGTGAGTATACAGCAACGGCAACAACAGCAACATGTCCAAAAAACTCGCACACACACACATACACAGCACCACAAGTACTCTGCAGACCTGCGCCATTTTAGTTTGTTTTATTCGTTTGTGGGCGTTCGCTGTTGGTTCCGCAAATCTTTTCGTTTTAACTGCGTTTTATCGATGTTTTTTTGAGGATTTCTCCCGTTACTTCCCCAAACGAATGCGCAATGTAGCAAACATTTTAGTACGAAAAAACTATTTTAATATTAAGAGAAGTAAGGTAGATAGACAAGAGGAACTTACCTTACTTTGTATCCTCCTTAAACTCAACTTTAGCCTACCACACTCAAGTATTCCCACTCCAAGAACTAAGTACATAATTGAAACGAATTCAACACCAAAGAAAGCAGTCATCAAAAGAAAGTTTCCACTTGGCAACTTCAAGTGCTTCACTTGAAATTCAGCTAAGCAAAGTCAACATGCTACTACGACTACAAAGTAATGCAAAGTCTCGCTATGCTCAAATGGAGATGCATAAGTCAGCTCTCGTCAGCTCCAAAGGGCTTTCATCGTTGTTGGGAAAATTGTCCCCAAACGACAAACTCAATTTGCGTGCATTATGCGCAGAATTTCGCCTCCTAAAGCAAAGGCAAAAATAAAATGCAAAAATTCTGAATACATCACTTCTTCTATTGCTTCTTCTTTCTGCAATCTAAACTAATTAAAAAAAAGAGCACGCCTCGTCCTGTGCCTGGTGCAGGCTTCTTTCATTAACTGCGCAAAAATACCAAGAGAGCCGAACAAAGATTTCAGCGTACTTGGCTGATTTTCTATGTTTTCCAACTTTAATTACATTGCCATCAATTACAGACGAGCGCATGCCACGCTGGCGCTGCAAGGACCTGCATCGCTTCTGCATCCGCAGGTCGCTCGGACCATCGATGTCATAAATACAGCAGCCATATACACAGTACAGACATTTCAGCCTGGCAAGTGACAACTTACAATTTCCGCTCGGAAACTTCAGGGCTGCAGCTGAGTTATGAGCACTTTTATTTTATTTAAGCGAGAGTTTTCGGTAAACTTAACCCTGCTTGAACATATACCCAGTGTGCACGGGGGAACCGAGTAGCACAGGTTTCTCAGGAGTTAAGTAATAAAGTTATATACATATAGTATATTATTTACTCTCCATCAATAGTTCGCCCAACTAACTGCAGCGAAGTAGTAAATTACGTCCATTTAATAAGATAGTTCGGAAAAGAATTTACTATTACCAAGTTTTCAATACTATCAACCAGTATTCAAAATGTTCTTTAATCGACTAGTTTTATATCACATTGGAGTTTGGTTTATAACTCCCTGTTCAAAGTGGATAACTCTCCATTGCCTACAGCGTATCTTATAGTTAAACATCCAGTACTTAGTTCAACTTGTTTAACTCTCCAGCTGAGTCTGCAACTGTCATGGTCTTTTACTTTGACTACTCAAGTATTTTATGATGTTTTGCAACATTTCCGGTCCCAAATGATGGATATTCAAGTGCAGTGAAAGGCGACCTGTTCCAAAGTTCAACCCGACGTTGAACACACGTGAGAGCAGCAATTTAATTTCACTCTGCAACGTGGGTAGAACAATTGTATAATCAATTATTTTATTTGATTTTACAAGTGAACTCATTTACTTTTTACTTGTGCAAGAAAACTTTATAGGGGGTGCAGTGTACTTAGTTGGTAAATAATTACTTGGCGAAGTGCTGAAAAGTTCATTACAATTAATTGGGGCTAAGCTTTGTTTTTATCTTTGACTCGATTGCGAAATCTAATTGAAATAAGTGATAAATTGAGTTTCTTTCAGAAGAAATAAGTAAATTGCGATGTGCAGAACTTTCCGATGGCAATCGATGCTTATAGCTTATGGCGACTAATGTTAACGATTATGAATTTCCTTCGTAATGAGGCAAAGTTTCGACTGGTTTCGATGAGATTTTAAATGGATACTTTAATGTGCGACTAACTCGCTCTGCGCGTCTTTCGCTTAGTGCCCGTTTGTGCTGCGGTCTGTCTGTCCATCTGTCAGTTAGTCCGTTTGTCGGGCTATTTGTTTTATTCTTTCAATTCGCTTTCTTTCAGTTAGTTTCGAAGTAAACACAGACCACGCTGAGGGAAGAACCTTCAAGTTTCTCAACTGCAAAACTTGCACATTGCTCACTTATTTGGCGCCAAAGTTTTTCCCAATTGCAACAGTTTTTCTGTTTTCCTTTTTTTTTTGGGGTAGTTTTTGTTTTTTTTTGGCATTGCAAAAGTTTAAATTTGATGTCTTAAATTTTGACAACCCACCGTTTGTTTTGCCCTCAAACTAGCGGAGTTTCCTTTGTTTCCTGCCACGATTTGCAGTTATCCGAGTGTTTAATCAAATAAATTAAGTTAACACAGCGCTGAAATTGATTTAACTCTGGCACAATGAAATTCAATTTTCAGAACCAAGCTCGTAACTTGACTTTTATTTCTTCCATCCCTCAATTCTACGTCAGATAAGTTTTAACGTTTTCCAGTTGTCCGCATGTAAAATATATTCCATTTGCCGTAATTTCTCTCTGCTGTCTGGTATGTTTTTATGTTGCAAAATATTGAAATTGATTTCACTTGCATATGCTGCAGTTACTCGTAGTTATATAACACCCCCTCTCCCCCTCTGCCAGCACCACTCTCTTTGGCCACAATTTATGGACACATGAGTACGACCAGAGAACAACTTATTGTCCTGCCTGTTCTTGGTTTGCAACGTCCACGTGGCAACTTGGCCAGGCTTCTCGACAATTGCGGTGCCACAAAAGGCCGGGCAAATGTATAAATTGTATTTCTATGGATCGCCTAGCCGTGCTGGCAGAAGCGACAAATTAAAAACTGGCTGCTGCACCAGGTCGAATGTGCAGTTAGATACGTTAGTTCTGTTGGGAAAATGGTTATGCAAGACACAACTAAAAATGAGTTTGCTCGACTGTGATATACTCACTACCTACCTGTACAAAATAACTGTATAAATATATAAATTCTGTGTTTAGCATTAATTGTATAGCAAGGAGCAAGTTAATTTACGAAGGCGAAAAGGAGAGTGCCCTAAATCTAAATCAAACTCGATCTCTTAGTACAATATATAGATATTGTTTCATAGTCTTAGTTCTTATACTCTCCATGATATAGATTTTTAAACAATCGGAGAGACAGACGTGGCTTTCTTGATTCTGCTGTTGATTCTGATAAGGAATATTTATAGTTGTGGGGTCTGCGACGTCTGTAACATGCATTTTCTTTTGCCACAAGGTTATAATACCCTTCTACCCTTTGAGAAGAAATGAAAGGGGAGTAAATAAAATATGCAGATGCCGGCAAATGTTTTTCGAAAGTTACTTTACCGTACGGTAAATAAGCACTATTAGTCTGGTGATACATTATTCAGGTGTTTTCTCTGCTACCTCGTTAGTTTAAAGATGTAGAAGAAGAGCTCCACATGTTTTAAAATGCTTGCCAAGTACAGATTAAAGTTAGCTTTACAACTTTTTAGTCAAGTGCCCAAATATTTGTCTGACTATCCACTTCCTATATATAAGCCAAGTTCCAATTGTGTTTGTTGAAGCACTTGTTTCAACTGGCGTATCAAATATCATCGAGGGAGGGGCAGCAACTGCACTAGTAGCACTATCGCTCAGGTTTCAACAACCAACAACAGCAGGTTCTCATAGTGTCGGGCATCATGTAAATCGTGGCATTTATAACTCATGGCACTTGGCAGTCACAGTTAGCAGGCAATGCCGGCAACCTCAAGCGACTCTCAAGCAGCTGAAGCTGATGCTGATGCCGAAGCAGAAGCTGCAGACAGCAGACGGCGCTTGTTGTCGACTGCCTTCATCAGCAGTTACAGTTACTACACCTCTTAAGCTCACAGACACACAAACAGGCACACTCACACACACAAATACTCACACAAAGGGCTTAAATATGCAACGCTTTTTATATGCTACATAAAATGTTTCTGTTTCGTTTCTTCACCTCTCTGCCTTGGCCTCTGCTCCGTTCTGATGATGGCGATGCTGACGCACAGATTTAAGTGGCTTCATTAAATTACTCGAGCTACCCAAATACACGAGCGTTGTAAAGACTTTAAATGCGGGCATTAATGTAGACACCGACGTGGACTTCAATGACGATGGCGTCGGAGCTGGCGACGACGATGTCCGTGGCGTTGACCCAACAAAGGAGCCGCGTCAGCAGCAAAGCCAAATGAAACAGTTGTCAGCAGACATTTTATCAGCATCGGCACAGCAAGCAAAGAGGCAACAACAAAGTGCCGAACTGGAACCCTGGAATGCCCGCAGCATGAGCCAATGCCATCAACTGGCTGAACAATTCACTCGCGATTATAACAAGAGCGTCGTCTTCTGGCCCTGTCCGCACATGAAGGTAAGCGTGACTGTCTTTCAAAATTCCATAAATTTGCTTAAATTCGCATTGAAATATTATCATGATTTAGTTAGAAAACAAGGTACTTTATCAATCAAAGTATCTCTTAAATCTTTAAAATATTACTTGCATAATTTAAGACTTCGCAATTTAATGTTAGTCAACATTGTGCAACATACAGAGTCTCCTCTGTTACCAAAAACTTAACCCCTTTCTATGCAACACTAAACACAGCTCTTCCTTGGGGTCAACCAAATTAGGGTTACAAAATTATTGGTGCATTCATTCAACAATTTCGTTGCTGGTCTGCAACTCAAGCAAATACCCCCACGCCCTCCCTTGCATCTTTAAACTTACACTCACTTTGCTATAATATCTTACGCTTGAAGTAAAGCGAATTAGCTTGCTGCGTTAATTAACCCTGCGCTGGGGCAGCAACTAGATGAGCTAACCCGTTATAACCCGAGCCCGAAGGCCAATCCGGACCGACCGACGATGACCACCAGGCATTTTCTAGCCAAAATTTTGCAATTTCCCAGCAACATTCACCCCAGGAAAAGTTCATCAAGTCGAGGCTGACAGAGCAGAGTAGAAGACGGTGGGGAGGAGGAGAACGGGCTCGGCATCTGCCTGGTTGCAAATCCAGCACGGAAATGGCAAACTGACTAAGGCACTACCCAAAGGGAGACCCCACCAGGAGAGAGGGGAGAATCGAGTGTAGGTGCTTGCAACGCCCCAAAAATATTTACAACAAAATTGCTAAAATTCGTCTAGGGACATGGAATTACTTTTGTGCGGTAACTGTAGAAGAATCTACTGATGCGCTCGTTGCTCTTGAAATTACTGTCGTTAAAGTAGACATCGTTTAAAGGTATCAGAGTGCACAGAAATTATTACCGAACTTCGCAAAAGCCCAAGTCGAATTTGCCAACTCGAAAAGTTCTGACAACTTTGCAAGTATTTTTGTGTGTTTGTATGTTTTTCGTTTTTTTGCATATTTTATGAAGTGACATTTTTGTGACAATTGACTGACAAGTGCTGAAAACTCTTGCTCAAATTCTTCGAAAGCGATGACATGATATTAATGAAAACTTGAGAATTTTTTCTCTTGAAAAAACTTTGTTGACAAATTGCGACAAAATATGCTGACAAGTAATCAGAGTTTCGGTCATAATTTGATTGTCCGCACTGAGCTATGGCTTTTTAATGAGCTGCCTGTAGATGGACCCAAGTGATATATCAATGATGCAGCTGAGCTGCAAGATAAATGGCTAGCGAGCAGAGAACAAAGAATGGAATAGAAAAAGTAGCTAAACAGAAGCTGAAATACTAGATGCAATTTCCATGCAAATCGATCATAATGAAAACGGCAATATAGACTCGATAATGGACTTTCAGTTTGCTGCAATTGAAGTGAAAGGCAGAGCACAAAGAAGCAGAGAGGAAGAAGCAAAGCCACGGCAAAGTCAGACCCCGTTGACTGTAGTCGAGTCATGCAACAATATTTCAAAATGTTAAAGCGTCATAATTTCTGATTCTTATGCATGCCAATGGCCGCTGGCCCGTTGCCTGTTGCCAGTTGCCAGTTGCCTGTTCGGTTGCCATGGCATTTAAATCACTCAGACCAGGAGATGGCAGCAGAAGGTGTAGCTGGAGCAGGAGCTGGATAAGGGGATAAACGTGCCGCCGAGAAGCTGCTGAACAGTCGCATATTTCAGATACCTTTGCAGCGCGAAACGTGCCGCAACGTTGCCTGCAGCCAGCCCCGATAGGTGACACGTTTGTTTGTTGTTGGTGTCTCCTGTTTGCTGTTTCTACCGTTTTCTTCTCTCTGTTCTTCTCTCTGTTTGTCGTTCGCTTTTTGGCTTTGTATGCTGCTGGCTCTTTGTAGAGCTAACATAAAATGATTCTGCAGCATCATAAACAAAAATGTTGCTTAGCCTGGCAGCTGTCTGCGTTTTATGTGCCGCTTTTGGCGCCAGCAGCGCAGCTGAGCTCGGTTCATTCTATGGTAATATTAAATGCCAAAGGGAAACTAAGGAGCTGGGAGACGAAGTTATTAAAGGAATGGAAATGCACATCAACTGCAGTGCAAGTGTCCCGTGGTGAAGACAGTAAACACTTCAAAAGTTGCCATCCCCCGACATGAAATACAAATTTCGTCCCAATTTCAAGTAGCACAGTCTAGTTATAAAGGAAAACAAGCACACAAATCTTATATAGTCTTGGTAGTAAACTCTTACTATCGTATGAATAGCCTACAGAATTCTGGAAAATGTTTAGCAGTTTCAAGTCTCCTTCATATATAGCTGATGTATTTTTAAATAGTTGAACCACAAAGTGCATAGAGAATTAAGGCCATGTAAATAAAGTTGACCTAATCAAGCTATGTAAATGTGCATTTTCGATTGGCGTTTAATATGCAAAACACACTCTTGATTAACTTATGGTCTAACTATCTAAAATAATTATTTACTGTTACATTATTGGTTTTTTTGTGCAGTCTTAGTGTGACCTTACACGACACACTATCGTAAGTTGCTTGAGTTACCGATAACTCTGTCGATCTCCCTATCGATAGAACAGTGTTGAGTAACGCTGAAGGTGCCTTTATCGTTTCAGAAAACCAAGTGAAACGATTGAAATTGTGCAAAGATTTTTAAAAATGTACATTAAACATTAAAGTACTATCTTCACATTTTCCGTTTCATTGTTCTGTGAACTTAGCAAAACAATCATCTGAACTGCACTTTCGCTCTTTCGCTTCCTTTAAGTCTGCTTTAACATGCTTTAAAATTTAAGGCAAACATCAAAGAGAGACGCCATAAAAGTAAACTGCAGTAAACTAAGCGCATGTAGGGAGTGTGTAAGTATTTAAGTGCAAACAATACCCACACACACTCACACATACATGGACATCCCCATTAGACCGCAGCGACCAACTGTGCCAGGCGAGCCCGTCGTTCGTGCAGCTCGCAGCCAGTCTAAGCTTTAGTGCACCTCGTGCACTTCGTGGGGACCACAAAACAATGTAGCAGATAAAAGTGTTTTTAATTGACAATACAGGAACAAAAACATGAACCAGACACACACACACACATACCTACGCCCTGAGAATGCCGCAAAGTGCGCAATGTATTGTGCAGCAAGAGTCGATCTGGAAAAAAACACGTCCATAAAAGCAGCGACCCTGGACTACAAAGTAACAAAACGTGCAATTAACTGTGATTTTTATGCATCCACTGCAATAGTTATGCGCCCTGCAACCAGCAGCAAAACGCCTACCCGCGAGCCACGCCTCACTGGACGTGCTGGCCAAATCAAAAGCAGAAACCCAAACGCTTCACAAGAATTGCAAATTTATCGCTTAGATCTCTGCAGAGAATATTGAAACTTTTTTTGCGAAATACTGCAATCACCTTGGGACATGGATAGCCCCACAGTGCGAAAGGGAAGGCTTTAAAGTGAGCGCAGCGCACGCAGGCAAGCTTAAAGCGGGGAATTGCGCATACGCCGTGCAGTCCGTCGAGAGGAGACAAGCTACCGAAATTGTCGAAAAAGCAATTTGCAAGCGCTTCCCAATTTGCATACTTCATTGTGTCGCTATGTAAACCGGGTATTATCGGAATTCGTATTTTCAGCCAAATTACAATTTCCAAGTGACTATAGAATATAAATTATCTGAAAAATCGAACAAAGACAAGTGCGACAGCAATGGGCAATGGATTGCAATTTAAGCAACAAAAGAGCACAAGTTTTGTTGCTTCGGTAAAGCTATGCTATACTATATACGATCGTAAACTGAGTTAAAAGTAAAGCAGAAGTTTACGATGGTTTACTGAATTGATTTCTGTTTTGTAAAAAAACAAGCTGATTAAATGTTTTCCTTTTCTTCAAGAAGATAATCTTTCAATTGAAAGAGATTTGATGCTATTTCTACTGCTGTCAAATGTATCATCCGATGTGAGTTGTAAAACTTTTCAATAGTGTTATCAGCACTCTGAACCAGTGTTTCGCAGTTGTTTCTGAAACAACCTTCCACCCACACAAGCCCGCAAAACACAAACAAAACAGAAAAAACCCGCATCAAACACATTTTTGGTCTTAGTTTTCCATAATGTTCATTGAATTTAAAGTGCCAACGAAAGGCAAACAACAAAAACAAACTGCCCCACCCCCTTGGCTTATCCGTTTCATGCAATTTACAACATTTAGCAACTTTTAGTGCAATTCGTTAAACTTCTGCGGGATTTGTAACCCCGTCGTGTGTGAACAGCTTGTGGTAAAAGATTGTTTAGATGATATATCGTTAGAAAGTTTTCCAAACTGTTCCAAACATGGCATCGCCTCTCAAAGATTATGAAGTGAAATTAATTTGATGCCAACATGCGTTAAGGCAAATACAATGTGCAAACAGCAACGGGATTTTCTCCCTTTTTTTACTTATTATGCAAAAATATTACTAGTCACTTAATCCCAATGCAAACAATCTAATGAAGATTAATGCATCTCAGTGAAGACAAAACCCGTGAGACAGGCAACAAAATCGCAAACAAAGCGAGCACAAATCGCTGCAAACTGCGCATCGGCAATCGCAGCGTGTAATTTGATCGACTTTGCCATTTATCTATCAATTTGCAGTGCGCCACGGCGAAACGAATCACATGAGACTCCATGGGAAGCTGCAGCAGCGATGCATGCATTCTTCAGTCACTCAGCCAGTCAGTGAGTCAGTCAGTCAGTCAGTGAGTGCTCCTGTTCACTGCGTCCTGCTGCTAGTCCGCCTGTCAGTCAGCCAGTCATCCAGTTAGCAATTGGCTGTGCATAGTTTATCAGCAGCAAATGCGGATGGTAATGCTCGGTCGCAGTCGAACATAACCAGCATTTTCCTTTCACTCAATCAGTTTGACAAGTGACAATCGCATCGGAAGGCATCAGTGTGTGCGATGCCGATAACGATGAAGCGACATGCGAGCCCCAGCAATGATTACTTGAACGAATTACATTGACTTCAATATAGTTACTACATTTTTATACACAAGACAAGACATTGCCCAGTACGTTCATGCATCTCAATTCAAGTTTCAGTTCCGTTGCGATAAAAAATAAATGGACTTTCGAATGCGTTGCTCGATTGATGTTTAAGCTTTGCTCTCGCATTGTTTGAAATTCATTGGAAATCATAAACAATGGAGAAAGTTCTCAGCTATCTGAATACGAATTGAGAGCAGCCATTGTCGTCGTCGTCGTCGTTGTATGGCCTGTTGTTGATTTAGTACATGTTGCTGCTGTTATCCGTGTTGTTGTTGCTTAGCCTCGCTTTGCCGCATGATTGATTGCTGTTTACGCGCCTGGCCAGACGACCGCAGAGCCCTTCTCGTCGTTCCTTCTCGTTCAGCATTCACCACCTTGTCCACTGCTCTCTGCTTTCTCCCTCAACTTGATTACAATGGCCCTAGCGTTGGCATTACGTAATTCGATTTCGCGTTCTTCACATGTATTCAGAGCCCGTTGCAGTAATTATTTTAACACAATGTCAGGTGGCTGTGTCCGAGCTGCAAGCTAGATTTATTGCACAACACCAAGACCAGCAGCAGCAGCAACAACATCATCTACAGCAGAAGAGTGTCCTATGGCATTTTAATGAAAGCGAGTTCCAGGAGAGAGACTCTCGTTAATTAGCAAATGCAGCATGTGATCAGAGATTGCTGGAAGCTGAATTCAATTACCAGTGTGCAGTAAAATTGTCTATAATCATCTCTTTGTATGTTGTCAGGAATTAATTAAAATACTTGACATTTGATAATCGCATCTTACGTAAAGTTTTGAAACTAATTTAATATCTTTTCCTTTCGCTTTGGCCATGCAATATTCGTAATCCTCGTTGCCGGCCTGCTTTCACTTTCGACTCACTCGTGCATTGCCCACGGCTGATGGTCATTGTGAGCCATCAGACACAAACACAATTAAGTGCACTCGTGTGTCCAATGTCCTTTGTCAGAGACTTCATTCTCATTCGTCTCTGTGTGTGTGCGTGTGTCTGCGTGTGGCTTGTCAAGAAAAAGACTTGCAACGCAGTTGCCAGAATGTCACACCACACCATTCTGTCATTCTCTTTCAGACACACACGCACACACTCACTGCTGCTGCTGTTGCTTGCTGTGTCCTTTCATTGCAGTGAAGCAAAAAACACATTACGTATACGTAATATTTTGCAGTAAATGGCAAAGCAAATGGAGCTTTGTTTGCTAGCAGTAGCAGCAGCAGCAGCGGCAGCAGCTCAATGCTGAAATTGGCTTGTTTATTGTGACGCTGCGATAAGCTGCCGGGTCATTGCTCTGCCACGCCCATCCCAAGCCATGTCCCACATGCTGAAAGTGCTCACAGCAGGCCAAGCGACTGGAATATTGGATTTGACAAGATTGTACAATTTTTGCACAATGTGCTTGCCATAGGTGGGCAATGTGCATACCCGACGAGCTTTGAGATTCGAAAATTCTTATTAAATTGGCGACAGCAAGGAATGTAAATAGAATATTATTGCAGGAGGAAGGCAACAACTTAAGCATCTCTACATTGCTGAGATATAATACTCACATTGTTTTAGTTGCCTTCATTAATTGCTCAATGAAGTTGAGGAATTATATATTTAATTCATTCATTCAATTTCACATTGAAGGCGCCACTCTGTGAGGTGTGTTAAGTCCGACAACATTTTCATGCATTTATAATTAATTTCAGCCTATTTTAAGTGTTCAGGACATTTTGTTAATGCAATACGTAACCAGGTTTAATGGCATTTTAATGTTGCAGTAATTTAAGGAACATGCATTGTCCGTAGCTGATATATTAATTGTGATTTATTCAGCCAGACAGTGTTGCCTGCATTCGAATTAAAAGCTTTCCAAAGTGACTGCACGAGTCACATTGCGTATACGCAATGCATGTATGTATTACAAACTTACATATGTATGTAGCTTGCACATAAGGGGGGAGGGGAGAGGAGGCAAAGGTGGCAAACCATACAAAAGTTTAATTTCATGGAATTAAATTGCTCTCGTTGTTTGTTTGCTTCGCTTGGGGTTTGCCGTGCAACTGACTTGTTGGTCTCTTTTTGCCCGGGGACTAATCAAATATGCCAATCACACGAGCCGAGTCGAATGAAAATGAAATTGTTCTTAATTTGCGTGATACGCATCAAAAATCAATTCACCTCACACACGCACAAAGCGACTGTTCGGTGCGTCTGCCGTGTGTGTGTGTGTGTTTGTAGGGAGAGATCGACGACGCCATATGCAGGGGAAAACAAGGTGGCAGCAAGGTGGTGCTTGAGGCATGGGGCGGCATACGGCATGCATATTTAATGTAGCACCTGCAGTAGCCAGCCTGACAAACCATGATACATAGCTGGTAAAGTCAAAGTGTTTGCCACTTGGCAAGCTGAGTGTGCATAAGCTATGACAGCCTGCGTCCACATTCTCGCCCCCTCAATTAAAAGTGACATTTGCAAAGGGTAAAACTGATTTATATTACAATAGCTAGTGCGAGAAAAAGCAACTTGTAGGATACTTTCAACTAAAAAAAAGGGAAAATGAATCTCTTCAGCTTTATGAAATAATTACTGCTAATTAAGGGAAAATAAAACTTACAACTCTGTCATTTCTTAGAAGAACATCACAGCAAATTCATAAGAAAAATGTAGGAGTCAAGAGTGGTGAAAGGAGAGTCGTCCCTTCTGGTCTGGCATCATATTCTGTGCATCAAACAATTACCCTTTCCTCAACCCACTTCCGCGCTGCCCTTTGATAATAGAAGACATGGCGAATGGCAGCTGACTTAGCCCACTTTGCTTTCCCTTTTGAGCTTCGCAACCCACTGACAGCTGCGTGTGGTTAGCTGCTTGGTTGGCGTCCTGGCCAAATGTCAAGCTGTCTTAAATGCCAATTAGTGGGCGAGACGCGGAGGAGTGCGCCGCTTTCAAGTACATTCCAGACATAGGTACATATAGTATGGAAGTTCTGCTTCAATTCTCTGCCCACTAATTGCATTCGTCGTGTCGCCGTCGGGAATCGCACGGTGCGATGAAACAATTTGCATGGAAATCATCATCATCTTCGTACTAAATTCAATGAGGCTTATTAATGTGGACCCTTTTTTTCTGTCAGTGCGTCCCTTTTTTTGAGGGCCATAAAAGGTGTTCACTTATGCGTCGCTCAATTATTTATAAAGAGGAACGCAAGAAAAGAAATACTCAAGTGAAATGATTATTATGGCGCAACAATTTAACAATTTGCTTTGCTTTGTTATAATGACGTGGCTCATTTACTCACCAGACTCAGCAAGTCAAGCCCAATGACAATCGAGACAGCAAACATAATGACACACGATGACACACAATACTAAACACAAGATAAACAACTGGCACAAATTTACTTCTGCTTTAGCAGAATATCGGCTTACCTACTATCCAAACTATCCATTATGCTGCAGTCGAATGCCAGGCAAATCAAATAAATGAAAACGAAGCTTGGTAAATATGTGTCTGTGTCCGTGTGTGTGTGTGTGTGTGGCAATGAGATTTGGTGCTACGGTTAGTTTGAGGCCGAAAAAAAATGTAGTAAATGGGCATTAAAAAGCAATTTCCCTGACATCAAACAAACATTTCGTTGTAATTCAAAGCGAATTCAATTTTAGGGCACAGGCGAAAAAGGAAAACCGAAATTTTGCCATGTGCTTTAACGAATGTCGAAACAATTTGGAAATAGCAGCACGTGCAGGCTGTGTGTCATTTGCATGAGTATGTGCGAATGTGTGTGTGTGTGTGAGTGTGATTTAATCTGACAGGCATTTGGCTGACTCGCTCTTCCTTTCGCTCTCTTCCCTGCCTTATTGTGTAACTTTATCGCACCTCAATGTTTTCTGCCACTTTGCCACACAATAAAAACAGTTATTTTTCCATTTCCCTCATTCTGCATTTCTGCTTCATCAAATCACCAGAAGAGCTGACCAAACCGTAGGCCAGCTGCCGAACTTCTTCTGCCACTGCAGACGCATGTTTTGGCCATTTATTTTCAGTTAAATGACAGCGAATTAAGTGCCCGGCACAAGTTTCGCCTTTTATTGTATATTGATAATAATGACTGCATATAAAAAGTGCGCGCACACATTAATTTTTATCTGAAAGCGACAGCTGCCGTCGCCATCGCCATCGCAGTCGGCAAAGACAACAAAGAATTTTAAGAATAAAATGAACGCGTATAAATACTTTGTGAAGACAATTTCGACTCAAGAGACTCTCATTAATTTGGCATTTTTATTTTGCGGCGCGCCAGAAAAAACATCTTTGTGCAGTGGAAGATATTCAAGGGAAAGAGGATTTAAAGGGCAGCTTACTTATGTTTGAATTTAAATAATGAAAAAGAATTTCCATTTATTTAAAAAATTTTGTAAGATTGATTACATTAAAGTGTGAACAGTTCCTATTTTAAATTTCATTAATAAAGAGGATTAAAGTACAAAAAAAAAGATTTAACATTCTAATGTATTTACAACATAAACAACCAAACTTATACTTCTATGAAAACCTTCTCTTATTTTCGTTAGCAAACAAAACACGAAATCCAAATCAAATAGAGCCCTAAGTACAATATGTATTATACCATTATGCAAAAAGATCAACTGCCATCCAAATGAATCTGCACACGGCGCACAGATAAATTATTAACCTGTGAATAAATATGCAATGCCGTTGAGTGCCTGCAGGAGGTTGCCAAGAAAAACTTGCGCAACTTGAGAATTGCGGATAAACGAATAAGGGAGAGACGCAAGATGGGCAGAGTACCTTCTAGGGGGCATACGAATGTCAAATATTTACTGAGCTGTGATTAATGTTGATTCTACGGCACGCTTCTGGCTCTGCCTTTGCCTGCGATTTTGGCTGCTTAGCGAGGACAATTCACCTGAAGAAAGCAAAACGGAAACAGAAAAAAAAAACGATGCCAAGAAAAGCTCATTTCCTGCACTCGGCAAG
The DNA here is from genome assembly GCA_018904595.1 of Zaprionus indianus. Lineage (NCBI taxonomy): Eukaryota > Metazoa > Arthropoda > Insecta > Diptera > Drosophilidae > Zaprionus > Zaprionus indianus. The sequence goes on from JAEIHA010000860.1 coordinate 7,110,136, forward strand.
AAAAAGAGCTCCCGCCCGAAATTTGGCTTGTGTATGGCAGCAATTAATTAAATTGATTGAATGTTTAACAATATGTCCAACAATAAAACAAAGTGCTGGCAAAATACCCAGTGCCGAGCAATAAAACTGGGAGACATCACTCGAAATCCCCATTGGCTCAAGTGCTCTTAGCAGGCGACAATCGCTGGTCGTGTAGAGAGAAGCTGGAGGGGGATCTAACTGGGTAAACTGGGCAAGTAAATGCCCGAACAGCTATGGTTGGTCACGTTGTGTCAATAGACATCGAAAATGCACTTTGATGCCAAGTGTTGCAGTAGCTTCGAACAGCTCACAATGTTTTCTCTCTCGCAGCACGTTGCAAGTTTGCTGGACACGATGCACGATGGCTTATCGATGAGCTGCAGCAGAAACCCGCATGGGTGTCCATTAGTGCATTAGCTGAGACCCAAAATAACCCGAGGGGATGAGGGAAATACAAGTTTTCTTTTCTTCCTCATATTCAACTCAGACCAAACTAATTTCGTATCCCTAGCCAATGCGTAGGCAAGCCTAATAATATCTACGCAGCTGCTGCTTGGCTGCCATATTGTCATACATCAATCACATTAGTTTTTATTCCCAATGTAGGCGACGTTAACCTACCAAACGTAATCGTCATTTTGCTTTATATTTATGTGTCATAATGTTTTAGAAAAATACAACAACGGGAGAAATACATAATAAATGGCAAATCATTGCCTAATCACATCAGGGGATCCTGTGCCGCAATGCCAGGCAGGCTGCCACAGCTGATTGCTTCCGTTGTGTTGCTCGGGCAGAGTTTAAAATTCAATTTTGTAGAAAATTGTATGTACCCGAGCTGCCTAAACGTATTTCAAACGTTTTTCAATTTATTTCGTCTGCCCAAATAATGAAGCATCCAGCAGAGGAAAGAGCAAGCGAAAGAAGCTGCCAGGAAGTTGGAGAGGGAACGTCATCGACGACGAGGGTGGTCAGTCAGCTAGACAACAGCTGAAGTTGGCCAGCTGTACAGCAGGGCGCAAACTCAAATCAAGCCAACAAATGAGTCCAAACAAAATGTGAAAAACAGTCAAAAGAAAAAAAAAAGTGAATAGCGGAAAAAAAGGTCAAAAAGGTACCAAATAACTTTAAGCTACGTGCTGGCCTGGCTAGCTTCCCATGCCAGCTGAGAGTGGCCCTCATCAATGCCAATAGAAAATCGAATATTTGTTGTCTTCTTTTCTCTTTCAACGCACAAGAGGAGGGCAATAGGAAGGGACCTTTTTATGCCCGTCCACGATAATATTTCGGGGAATGAGGCTTGATTATTGATTGAAGTTTGTTGTGCGATGAGCGTTGTGCGTCGCGTATACGTCATGTCTTACCCTCGCACACACACACACAGACGCACCCCCTAAGACAACACACATGGAGTGTAATGCTTTGATTAAACCTGATTGAATTGTCTATACGACTAATGTGTACGATTTGGCTGTCTGACAAGGCTCGTAAATAACTCACGGCCGACATAATTTGAAGCATGTTAGGGTTTATTTGTCCAGCGACAAGGAAAAATTATTATGCTTATTATTATTATTATTATTATTATGTTGGGGTAGAAACGTAGTTAAGTTAAGAAGCTAAGGAAGGGTCAGTTGGTCTAAGTGCTACGCTTAAGGCTCTTTGTTATGTACGAAGTTAAATTTTTGGAATTGAATCCCTTGTTTTTCCTTTATTTCATCAGCTGTATCTTACCTTTTTATGGTTGGAGTTCAATCAAATTAAATAAATCGTAAAAGTTTATATGCAACCCTTATGAATACAATATTATAATAAGTTCATATACATTTTCAATTTGAGATAAACTTTAAGATAAAGATCGAGTTCAAAAAACATTTCAATTGTTAATATCACCGAGCATTCTCTAAGATTTCGCTTGCAATCTTGAAAATTGTTCTCTTTCAAACAAAACTTTGGAAAAAAAGCAGCAATCGGATGCTGTGCTCGCCTCCAATCAGACCAAAGGTAAAATGAAACGAGGCAACAAAAGAGCGCAAAATGAAATGGCCTACACTGACACTGCGAGTACTTAGGCCATTCCTAAGGGACGACGACGAGTTCAGTTTCATTTCTAATTTTACTTCGAAACAGAAAACGACGTAATTTCTTTCCATTTTTTTTTTCTAACCTCTCTTGCAATATCTTGTTTTACAGATCTCAAGCAATTTTCTGCCATCATTCGAGGCAATCTCCCTGGCCGTGCAGAGCATCGCGAGAAAGTTGAATTGGACGCAGGTTGACATCTTTGTTGGCGGTAAGTTGTCGCGCCATTACGAGTATTTTTAGCCAATTTAAATGGCTGACAATTTCAGTCAGGCTCCATCTGCATTAATTTGCATTCAATTGCCTTTGTGCCGATTGTCACACATAAACGACAATAACGAAAGCGCTAAATTGAAATCCAAACTGCGATAAACCTTTCAGTGGAGAGGTATTTGCATAGGCTGAATTAAGGAAGAAGTGGGCAAACTGTGTAAAACACAATTCTAACTAACGTTATGCAATCAGCAGGAATTAGTTATTACCACCAGGCACCCAAGCTCCCTTCTCTGCATAATGTTTAATACACTCGCATTTCCCATGCAGGCGCCGCCAGGAATACGACTGCGAATCTCTAGGGAACAGTGTGGTGGGGGAAAGGGGGTCAGGGAGGTGGTTACAGTGTCAGCAACCAGCAAAACCACCCACACGGCTAATGCCAAATTATGGGCCGGTTATTAAGACAGCAAGCGAGCTACTGGGACTGCTCTGGGACTGTAGTCAAGTCATTGTACACGTGTGCGTATACGCAATGCAATTAGTGGCGACATTATTATGATTAACGTTGAGACGCAGTCGACCGTGTGTCCTGTTCTATTTGTGTGCGAGTGTGCAAGTCTGCTTGTGTGTGGGTTGCCTGTGGGTCTAGCTATGCATGTTTGTTTGTGTGCGCATTTGCGCAAATGTTGTCAAGCAGCGGCACAAACACACACACGGCGATTAGATTGTTGCGCCGTTGCATTCAGATTTAATTAGGTGGCAAAAGCTAATCACACGCCCAAGGCCGCAGACTCGCCTCGTACATCCGCTATGTATCCGCTCTTAAAACAGCCGCCTCGGGCTGCCCAATCAATTAAAGATTGAGCTCGGAGATAAACATGGCATGACAGACGCGCTTTATTAATTAATTAGTCGGCACTTGAGAAAGCGAATTCGAATTCGGATAGGAGGCGTGGCACAACACATAAAATGAACATTTTATTGCCTGCAAACAAAGAATGTGAGTGTCATCTGTTTACACAGCTGTTAAGCACATCGACAAGCACATACGTATTCACATACATATGTATCGACAGTAAACTAGTTGCTTAAACTGTCGCATAATCTCAAGTGTTTACCAAGCCCAGTTTGTTGACCCCAACGGAAATCCTAAATAGCGCGAGAGCAACTGAAACATTGTGGAAAAAAAACAAAGTTATAAAATAGAACATCAGTGGCAAGTGGCAAGTGGTGAATGGTAAATGGGAAAGTCAAAATGTATTCACAGCACAGCAAAAAACAAACTCACAAAATGCCAGGGAAAAAATGTAAATTTGCCTGCCCCACTGCCGTGCGATAACAGAATCCAATTCGAGACGTCATAACTATATGGACAGGGTTTAGTCGGCACCAAGAGATACGCGCAGCAGATAAAGGCAAACAGCGGAGCATGGAGAAGCATCGCTAGCTAATAAAATCAGCCAGCCAGTCGGGCAGCAGTTAAAGCCAATCCACACTTCCAGGGAAAGTGGCTGATTCATAGAATCGAACTGAAATATGTGAGTATTCAAGGAATAAAGAATAATGCGAATGGATTAGTTTACGACTATTTAATCCAATTTCGTTTACTAAAGGTCAGAGACAGGAGATTCCCAAGAGCCAATTCAATTAATGATTGGTGGTTTCAACGCGGGTTAAGAGCTTCGAAATTTATGTATATTACAATAAAGTTCAGTTACTCGAGGTGATTTATGATTATGTGTGGTTTTCAAACAACAATAAATTCGTCAAAAGTTCTGCGACTTTTATCTTTATTATTAGCATGATAGGCTTTAAATCAGCTTATTCAAATAGTTAGTTTTTATGCAATCCTCTTTCATTATTGCATTTAAATAAGATAATAATAATTTATTGTTGACTTGTTCACACGTCAACGTTATTCAACACTCCTTTATCGATAAGAGAATCTAACTAGTTATCGGTAACTAAGTTAACTTACGATAGTGTATCGAATAAGGTCGTCCTTAATAACATAAGACTTAACTCGCTTACATAAAACTTAACAACACAAATTCAATTTTATATCGCTAGATTTTCTGTACCAAATTTTGTAAAATAAAGTCTTTACATTGTTAACATTTATTGAAAGTGAATCTGACTACAGGCATCTATTCTGAAAAGTTCTAAATTCCCTTGCAAACCCAACATTGTGAGACCCTTCTCAAAACACACGCACAGCAGTCTCCACTTATCGAATACCTTTTCCATGTATTCCATGTGCCACATCAATAATTTCTTAAACCAGGCCTCTTGGCTGTTTGTACGTGATGCCAACTGATGCAACTGTGGCATCTGGAAAGAAGAAGCAGGAGGCCTCTGATGGCCGCTTAGTTGGGTAAACGTAGGCCACACTCACTTTCTCTGATTTATGCGTGCACACACACACACACACACTGACTCACACTCACACGCATTGCTGAGAAGAAATACATGTAACAGTAATTCCTGTTGGGATGTGCGTGCGCATTTCGGTCAAACATTTTTATGAATAATGGGGCAACATCCTTGTCCATAAATAGCCCATAAACAGGCCTCTGGACCAGACACTAACTGTCATAAGCCCTGGAACAGCAGTACCATGCTCAGCAGAGCCCTCTGTCTCTCAAAGTCATAGATTTCTCCGAGCTTGGACATTAATCTCGAGTGTTTAACAATTAACATTGTGCAGCGGCTGCCCAATTTGACTTAGCAATATCATTATACCCTGTAGCTAGACAGAGGACTGTTCGCATCTATTAGGTATAGTTTTTTCTACATTATTATGACCATTCTATCATCAATGGGTCTGTTTATATTTCTGCCTGAGGCAACTCAAGTTAGCAGATCTCAAAATTCATTTCTATTTTTTTGCGGAGTATCTGCTTGTCCATCATGTTCAACAGCCGACATCGTACTTGCCTTGAGCTGCTTTTTATGACAACATAATTAGCTTGAGCTCGAGCTCGAGTTGTTGCCTTGCATAGCCGATTGCCTGCCAAGTCCGAGGCACATTTTATTTATGATTTGTTTTACGCTAAGTGACAGCTAATGGACTTCAGACCATAAAAGGTGGCCAAGTATCTGTGTGTGTGTGTGTGTGTCTGTGAGGCACCCTTGACGGCCATATGCCAAAATTGATTGCATCAGCTCAAGGGCTGATTGCTTGGACTTTGCATTTCATTTGGGCTTAAATTGCATTCAATTGCCGGAACAGTGATTTGAAGTCACTGCACAGAGCTAACATTCCCCATTATCCTTCTCTCTTGCCTCTTGCATGTAGCTTGAACATTATTCTCTTGGCAATTGTCCACGACAGTACAAAGTATTTGAAATTACAAAACAACAATTACAACAACAGCAGCTTGACTCGAATTGTCGACACCAAAAACTCAATCAATGAAACTACTTTGAGCGCACAAGCTGTGCGCAAAGATTCGATCTCATGTATTATGTAAATTGCGAGAATATGACGACAAATGCAATTTGAAACTTTAATTGAGTTGCAATGCAGAAAGTTTGCGACAGTCTGCGAATTGTTTGGATATTTCGGTGCGCTCATAAGTATGCTACCATTTCTGTCGCACCCGTAAACGAGTGTGCGCACAGTTTACCTAATCATCCTCTGCATAATTACACTTGATAATCCTGTTTTTATGCTACCTGGAACGGTTGTGAATTAAGTGCAATACCCTACACTAATATAGGGTATTATTCCGTTGAAATAATTTTCCACTTTTTCAAAGTTGTTTTATAGATTTGAAAACCTTATTGTTAATAATTCTTACTCTTTAAAGATATAAAATAAAATACTCTACGCTTCATAAAAACTTACTTGCGCACAAATATTAAGTACACGCACTCTACAACTTTAGAGTATAAGCAAGTTAGTTACTTTTTAATTTTGATTTACAAATGTTCCAGCCACTTTCATATCTTTCGTAGACAGCCCTCTGCATGAACGTTAAGTGAATTATAACTTTATTTTAATGCCTGCCCGGCACCGCCCCAGCCCCGGCCCGACCCTACTTCGAGTGTGCGCATTAATATTTAAGTTGAGAATTTAACTTCTGCCTCATGGCCATATTAATATAACTAGCTGGGTTTGCTGGGTTTTAAAGCCATTTTAATGACAGCTTAATGGAACATGTGTTTCAAGCCGCGTGCGACTGACAACCAAAGTCAACGAGACGATAACGCAGGAAGACATTTCCCAATTTTAGTTTTCCCTGCTCACATTTATGACAGCTATAAAAAAATGCCAAGGGTGAGGGAGACGTACAAGCACTTGCACTAAATTTGGTGCCTCTAAAAATGTCATATAAATTGGCTGGCAGTCAAAAGTCTCAGGATAACCTGAACTTACGTGCTTTACTAAAAAGTCAACAAAGAAAGTGCAGGAAACAGAAGCGTAAAAGAAAGTACATTCTCAATAGTTCATCGGTTGATTAAGTAGCTGCTTAGCAGATTAACTTCACTACAAATACCATATACCGCTAGGTCAATATAATCTCAAATATGTACTAAATCAATATGTGATCTATATAATTACGATATTGATTTGCTTTCAACGCGCACATAACAAACAGTTCTGCTGCCCTTGGCATCGTTGCCAAGGCCAAGGCAAGGCGCAGCCTGTGCGCATCTCCTTCGCGTAGGTAAGGCACCTACTTAGCGCCAACTGTCTGCACTTTGCATATGCTTACACACATACGAGTACACAGACACAAACACTGAGGCACACTTATGTGCCTGCAGTCACACACATTGCATACTTATTTGCATTTGTGCTTTTTCATTTTATGCATTTATATATTCATGCGGTTCTCAAAATTTAAATTTGCCACAGCTGTGTGAGTTAGTTAGCCCGCATAACTGTGCATGTGTGTGCGTGTGTGTGTGTCTGGCAACCAAATGCGCAAACATTTCATAAAAATGGCATACGTTATATGGATGTGGGTGTGTGTGTGCGTGTTGTTAGCCAGCAAGTTTGGTCAACCGAGCTATGTTATTTACAATCAACTCACAGAAATATGGAGAAATGGAAATGAAAGGAAAGCCAGAAAAGTGCATTGGGTGAGCGAATAAAAGGACTAAAAGGAAATGGAAAGAGAGCGAGTTAAAAAACTAAAATATTTTTAAAAGCAGGAAAAACGGACAGTGTGTCCCTCTACAACGTTAGCGAAATAAATTCGAAGCGCTGCGCTTTTGCTTGGTTTAGTTTAGAAATTCTGCGGTTGTTCAACAACAAAGCAGCAAAAATACACACTCACTACACGTGCACACGGGCAAAGCCAAAATTCAAAACGAATTCGGGGTACAAAATAAATGGCCAGGTAGGTAAATAAATTGAGCTGACCGCATAGCCACGGCATGTCCGCCGCTCCGCTCAAATGCAATCAGCACATGTCACACGTGGCGTATGCGTCATATTGTATGCAAGGAAATGCATTAGGCTTTTGCGCGAGAGTGTGAGAAAATGAAATATGTAACATAGAACAGAAATGGGATGGAGTGTAACGATTAGATTGCGTTGCATAATCAAATCAATGCAAATCAAAGCGACTCTCAATCGAGAGGAAAACTCTATTGTGCAACGCTTTGCACTGAGAAAAATCAAGAGAAGAATTTCATACTGATAAGTAAAATATGTTTTTAAATACAGCTCAGTGGAAGCCTGTAAATGTTGCAGAATTTATTAAAAAGCAACTACGTTCCAGCAACTTAAATTAAGTGAAGAACTATGCAAATCTGCCTCAAGATGCCGTTGCCGCAAACTTTGTCCTCGGGTGACTCCGCGTGTCGGTGTGTGGGCGAATAACAAAAACAAAAACAAACGGAATATAGTGCAAACTGCATGAGAGTTGCTAGACGTAAGTGCCGAGCAGAGAATTGAGAACCGAAAACAGCAAAACTGCGAGAACTGGAAACTGCGGCGGAATGTTGACAATCTCGCGGAACGAAGCAGTTGCGTAATTGCACAATTTTGCACTTGAGCAAACATGCGCTTGCCAATATTTTCGCCAGGGAGAACTGCTTGCCAGCCTGCGTTGCGTTGTTGTATGTTGCGACATTTGTCGACGGGGCATAAAGTTTCCCACATGCTCGTGCACACACACATGGCGTAGGTGCAGGAAGCGGCGGCTGCTGGCCAAAAGTTGTACAAGTTTCCATCTCGCATCTCAGTTAATTAGTGTGTCAGCTGCATTGCTAATTGAGTTAAGGGCAGCGCAGCGCAGCTCAGCTCAGTGCAACAACAACAACAACAAGTGCCAAATAGTCTCCTTGAAGAAAAACAGCCCGAGGTGCCAAGGGGCAAAGAAATGTGGCGACGACACAAACAACAACACGCTGTCTGTCGCTGTGTGCACCGAAAACTTTTAAATATTTCATGCAGACCAATTGCTCTATCTCTCTCTTCTTCTCTCCCTCTATCTCCTCCTCTCTCTCTTAGTCTACTCTACTCTTTCTCTTATTTATACCCTCCCTTTCTCTTTCTTTGCATAGCTTGCTGACTTAATTCAATTTTTGGTACACACACAAAACGTTGCCGACAATTGAGTTAAATGCTTTTGACAACAAGGCGTATATGCAATATCTCATTAGCTCCCATTTTGCCCGTCCGCCTCATTGGCAATTAATGCCACGACCATAAAATGCCCCAGTAAGCTCCGACAGCCGTTGACACTCGACTCACCTCAACTTGACTTGCCGTTGGTTTGGCCAGCTCAGCTCGGACAGAGCTCACCTCGAGGTGTGGCCAACATCTTTAACCGCAATGTTCATGGCCATAAATTATGCACATATAACGTATGTACCAAGTGATTCATACTCCCCCGAGCCGGGTGGAAATCTGCACTTGAGCGTGACAGTGCATGAAACTATGTAGATGAGTTCGCAGTTGTCGGTCTCAGCACTCGGTCTCTCGCTCTCTCTCTGTGTTTGTTTGCAAGATATGAAAGTGCCAATGGGATGAGCAAGAAACAGGCTCTGGTGCTGAGCTTCAGGCAGCTTAAATTGTTTGGTCTCCTTTTGGGAGACTCTTCGACACTGAGTTCATATTAAAACAATTATTATAATTATTAATTAATGCATAAGTTAGCAATGTGTGTTTGTTCTTTATACTTTCGATCAGCGTGAAGAGATAATCGAAATGATCCTAATTAAATCAATATATCATGAGGCTGCTATGAACATTATAATCGTATCTTTGATATTGCTTAAGATATAGCAATTTAAAATAAATTAAATATATATTTTACTATTATTTTATATACCATTCAGTGACTTATGCCTAATCCCCTCAGCTTGCCTTTCTTTCTCAATCAACAACATATGATTGATTTCGATTGTGAAATCTTTCTTCTACGACATTCAGTCTAGTTTCTCTCGTCGGCAAACTTCATTTATTATATATATTTTATTGAAAATACACTTAAACTAAAACTAATAAAATTCGCTGAGGGTTCTGTGCTTTCGTAAAGTGTTTATTGAATCGCTGTCAGAATGAACGAGGAGGAGCACTTTCGCTTTATTGAGAGCACAGATCGCAAGAGTCTGCACACGCAGATCAGGGCGCTAGTGCGGAAGGCGCAGGAGACAATATCGGATGAGTTGGCCGAGCGCAATCGTCGCCTCAAAGGGATACTGGAGAAGGAGGACAAGGAGTTCGAGACAGAGTTCGCGCACAAAGTTAAAAATCGCCTCGACGAGGATATACGTGAGCGACAGGAGCAGTTGGTAGGCATCAAGGAGCAGAGCGTGAAGAAACACAAGGAGTACGTTGAAATGAAGCGGATGCAACAAGTTATGGTCAATTGCTATGAAATACGCGAGGCAATACGTCTGCGGGAGAAGGAGAACAATCGTATCTGCCTTGAGGAGCAGATACAGGAGAATCTTCGCAAGAAGCGTCGCGATTGCGAGCGGGAGAACTATTGGTTTGAGCTCAACAGACGACGCTGGGAAGATTACGATCGCCAGCAGAAGTGTGAGGATAGTCTGAAGGAAAGGGTGCAAAATCAGATAAATAAGGTGCTGGCTCTGCAAGTCGAGGATCATGAGGAGAAACGTAAATTGGCATTGGAAGAGAAACGTCAGGACATTATTAAAGCGGATGCACTAATTGAAGAGCTGCGACTGGAGGAATTTGATCGCGTGCACTTTAAGGACGTCGCTGAAAAACAGAAATATGGCGAAGAGCTGCGCGAAGAGATCAGGCGCAAGCATTGCGCTCGCCGTGCTCAGTGGGAGGCCGACAAGGCGGAGCACTACGAGTTCATGCGCGAAACGCAGCGCCTCGAGAAGGAGGCCAAGGAGCGCATATGGCAGCGTCGCATCGATTCGCATCGTGCCACACTCGAGTTCATTTCGTATTGCCGACGCATGCGAGCACTCGAGTTGGGCATTGAGAAGATGTTGAATGACCGCAACGATGATCTCTTCCATGTCGATCAGTGTTGCAAGCAAAACATCGGCGAAAGGATACGCGTTAAGGCCGAGGCGGCTAAACGTCATTATGCCCTGCTCCGCCAACAGGTCTGCGAAGAGATCGAGGCCAAAATGCGCGAGGAAGCCTATCAGCGTGAGGTGAAACTGATCGAGAACACATTCGTCCATCCACCGATTCCACACCAAGTGATCGTGTGCCAAAAGAAGCGTTTGTTCGACGATTTGACCGCTCAAATTAGTGAGATGAAACGCATCCAGGCTGAGGAGCAACGTGCCTACGAAGCGAAACTCTTGAAGGCCGTCGAGGATCCGGAGGTTTGCGTGCAGCTGACTGCACAGATCATGGCCGACAACGCTGACTTCCTGCCCCATCATCCCAATTGGCGCATCCATGCGTGCCCCAAGGATATATTTGTTGCCAAGCCACCCATGGCGCAGGAAGAAATGGATAAACTTATTGCTGGTGCCACCATCGATAAATGTCCCTCGCCTGCCTGCCAGCGCCGTGATTGCGGCCTCATGAACAAGCTGGGAGAACTTGCATTGCCAGGCAGAATGGATCCACCACCAGCAGCAACTCCTACTGCAGCTGCTGCTGCTGAAGTCCCGCCAGGAGATGGACCCCAACGTGCGCATAAGACCGGTTTCAAGAGCTGCGTTTGCTAGGTCTTATGAAATTCATGCGAGCAGTCGAATTGGTTTTAATTTCTTTCGAAAACTTAGTTAATGTTTTATGTTTTTGAGCAAACTAATAAATACAAATTTTATGAGGGCAGAACATAAATTAAGCTATCTTTCCTTGACTAGATATTTAGTAAATTTAAATAGAAGCATGAATGGTGCAAGAACTTAGTTTTCGATACATTCTCTGGCATCATTCGTTATTGTTCCTCTACTGAAACTCGCTATGTCCAATCCAAAAATTGTTGCACGTACCGCAGGCTGTGCCAGTCAATTTTAGGCGCAACAGCCCTCGATATGTGTGTCCAGCTCAAATTGTCAATTGGACTGTCCACTGCGAAAAATGCGAAAATCTGAAAATCACCTCCCACAGTGGCAGCACAGTTGTAGCGTCGGTTAACCACCTACTCAGCCCTCGCAGCTCTCTTCATCTCTCTCTTTCTCTGTTTCTCTTGCAGACGACAATTGGGGCCTACCGCTGGCCATTGCGACCAAGTTGCAGCTACCTTATCGCATTGAAATTGGCAGCACAATACGTGACCTGCATGCACAGGATAACCCGGGTCGAGGTACGTACACACACACACACACAGTCACACACCCACGCATTCATCTTGTATGTCTGCAAACAGAAGTCGCAGCAGTTTACACAGTGCATTTATCTATGAATGTGCTGCCATCTCACTCCCTCTCTCTCTCCATCTCTCTCTTTAGCAATTATTATTACGGCGCCCCTGAATGATGAGAGCACGCTGCGTTGGCTGCGCCAGGGCGAATGGGCTCGACAGCAGCACACAAAGGTTCTGCTCATCGATATTGTGGCCAGCTCATTGAATGTCGAGCATCGATTCTACAAATATTTGGCACGCATCGATGCGGCCACCAATGGAAATGCTAATCGTAACCATAACGGTAATGCCAATGGCAATGTCAATGGCAAAGGCAATGGCAATGGAGGTGGAAGTGGAAATGGAAATGGCAGCATGCCACAGTCGCCTCCTGCTGCTGCTGTCTCGGGACTGGTGAGCAGCAATCTGTTGGTGCTGACGCTGCTAAGCGATAAGCATCGTCACTATTTGAACGCATCCGACATGGTGGATGCCATGGCCATGGTGCGAAATTTTCGTGCACCAGCGAGTTATGCCAGCAGCCCCAGCCCCATGGAAAGGGAGGAGGAGGAGGCGATGCAAATGGAGGCCGGTAGCCCGCAGCACCTGCGACCCTTTATGAATCTGTTCTCGCTGTACGATTTTCTGCTGTCGCATATTGGGTCGAGCAATGGCAGCGGCAGCGACAGCGGCAGTGGCAGCAGCAATGCAACAATGGCCAAATACGATTTCATGGTGCTGGACATTGTGGCGGATGCGAAGGGGACCACCTACAAATGGCGACCGTTGCTCATATTGGAGCATGGCCTTGGCGCCGGAGCATTGGGTGTTTATATAACGCACTCCATACAGCCGGGCTACGATGAATGGCTTCTGGTTAGCAGCATCAAAATGTGGCATTGTGGCGCCATCTGTTGGACAATAGCAGCCATATGTATGTTCCTGCTGGTGATCGTTGTGGCGGCCAGTGTGGCCGTAGGCATTGCGGTTAGGTAAGTGACCAGCTCATTACTTGTAAGGTAGCTTAAGTAGAAGAATAAAAAACAGATGTGCTGGACTAGCAGATGCCCTGTAATTTCAAATTTATACAATAATGTGGTATTTAAAAAGTGAATGATTTTATAATCAAAATATGTGTTTCATTATCATATTAATTATCTAATAGATATGAAAAGAAAGTCAGAGTAAGTTCCAGATGCAAACGTAGACAAATCCACAAGCATCTTTACAGTCAAAGTTGCATAAAGTTCGAACAGCTACGAAAATATTTAATTGCCAAAGTATCTCGTAGATTTTAAATATCTAATCTGTGGCTCTTATATAACTTACTCTGCTTTACAGTTAAAACTTACTTCTGATTCTACTTTAAATTCCGTTTTATTTCAATTCCTGGTTAATTATGCATTTCTTCCTCTTCAGTTTGTTACCTAATTAACCATACAAAGGCAATAATAACTCAAAAACAACTTTTCAGTTTCCCAGAATCGATTTTATTACGTAATTCAAATTTCTCAAGCATCTCAAGTTACGCAGAAATTTTCTCCTTCGCTCCTTTGATTTGTATTTATATTCGGTTTCAATAATATTTTGTGTCTATTTGTGGAAGCAGACACCCTGCTGGAATCGGTATCCCTCTCCCCCACTACCCTCTAAATCTGCCACAGGTCATGCGGGCAGATTGGAATAATCAATTAGCGCGCCTAAAAGGCTGCTTTGGCTTTGTAAAGCTCCTGCTGCCTTTGCGTTTCCCTTGGTCCACGCAGCGTAGCCCAGAATCCTCCCCGCCCCCGTTGGATTTGAACGTAAAATGTTTGGCGCGTGGCAATTTCCATTTTAATTTTCATCATTAAAATATTTTTTGCTCGGCTTTGGCCCTCCCCCAATTTTGTTTTGTGTCGGTACCAGCTAATTGGCAGCAGGCGCCTTTTGCCAGCCACAAAATTTTAGTTTAGTTTGCAGTGGAAGAGGAGCAGGAAGGGAGAAGTGAGAGGGAGGGAAGAGCTGTAATTAGATCGCTTTTAATGTTATTAAGGGCGCCCTTTGTGAATGTGAATGATTGCGACGATGGATCAGGCATGAAGCACTTTGTGGCCGCACACTGGCAACACTTGAAAGCGGGTTGCACGTGGTCTATAACTAATTGACCCCTAAAGAACGGGTGTGGAGAGAGGGAGTTGTATTGGAGTAGTAGGAGATTAAATTAGTTCGCCTCATTTGACTTTGATGCATCTTTTAAATTGGTTTGTTTGCACTTAAAATCATTTGCAGAAAATCAATACAAAACTAACCGCAGATGAATTTAACCACAAATATTTTATAGGGCAAAGGACACACACGTACACACACACACACACATATGCATAGTGTGACACAGACGAGCGCACACCTGGAAACAATGGTCGTCCATTAAAACAAGCATTAAATTAATTAAATGCATCAAAGCGAAGCATAAGTTACAGCGCCGCACTAAAAATGCTGCCACTACCAGTTGACATTTATGTGCCACAACGCGCACACACACACACACACACCCACACTCTATCTCTCTCTCTCTCACGCAAACACGCGCACTGACACGCGCTTGTGAAGTGCGGTTAAACAAATCATTTACTGTTTGACATGTCAGCAACACTTCCCGTGGGGATTCGCCGCACAACAAGCACCTTTACTCCCCCCATCCCCTTCCCTACCCCCTGCACACTCAGCTGGCATTTCATTTTAAATGGCAAGCTTTAAAACAGTTAGTTATGCTTTCAACTTTAAGCCACAACAATTAAAAAGTTGCTTGCACATTATTGTTGTTGTTGTTGTTCGTTCTGGTGTTTTTCTGTTTGGATTTTCGCGTGTTGCAGTCGCAGAATGCGACGCGAGAAATGCGATTCATGAAGTTTTAATTAGCGTGCGAAAACAAGGCAAGGGACCAAGCAAAAACTATAGAAGTTGGTAAATATGATGAGGCCAATACCCTAGTGAAAGTAGAGAGAGAGAGGGATGCAGCACATATCATGCGGATAATGAATGGTCACTAATGATTTGAGGCACTTAAGAGAAGGTTCTCTTCTTCTTTGTCGTAAATAAATCAATTTTTTTTAAATATTCGGGACTATTAAATAGACATAAAATTGCAGGTTGTATTTATATAGAAAGAAACAATGTGGAGCTTTTCACTCAGTTGTAATCTTTGCTTTCTAGTCAACGTTTTAAGGAGAAAAAAAAGGAAACTAACTTAACATAAGGAAAGCCAAGAACTCATAGGGTTGTTGTTTACGAATTGCAAAAACCAAATTAAATTCATTAACAAAAAAAAAAAGGTTTCCTTCATTTAAAAAACAAACAAACCGTACCTCGTTTAATCATTCCACTTTCCTTTCAAATATAAAAATGATGCACACGCGCCATGAGAAACTCCGGCATGCCGAATGATCCCGTTGATTATCGGCCTGGTTAAGGTACTGGGTAAAAGTTTTTGTATGGCTAAGCCGAACCATAAATAGAAAAAAGTTAAATGCCACAAGGAGGAGGACGGGGGAGAAGACTCCTGGCTACTTAACAGCCGTAACACGTGTGCCCGAAGAGTTTCGAGTCGGCTCTAGATAAAGCCCATTAACGTGCATAATACACTTAACCTGAGCCCGACTTGGCCACGTGGCAAACTTCTGGCTTAACAATTGTTGCAAGAATTTGCGGTTTTCCATTTGGGAGGCAGGCGAGGAGGAACTTGGACCTGGGGGCAGCCTGTGTTGTATTGTGTTTGCTGTAAGTGTGTGCGTAACAGTAAAAACTTTTTATGGTCCAGCCACAAGAGCCAGCGGCTGACTGGGCTAGAAGAGGCACCTCCTTGGTAATAGATGCAGGTTGCTGCCGAAGGTGAAGGTGGAGGGGAAGGGGCTGCACCCTGCAATGAATCTGCATGATTTCCGACTGCAGTTAATTGAGCTAACTGCAAAGTAGTTGTAAGCTTTTGTTTAAATTGCGAAAAAGTTGCTGCAGGTCAAGTTGAGAGCGAAAGAGAGAGAGAAAACAACTTCGAACCACGAATGACAGCGGCTAAGCGACTAAGTAAGTTGTTTGTGCAACAATAGAAACAAATCACGAAACAACTAAAGAACTTGAACAAGACCAACAACAGTGTTGGCTGAAATAAACAAAGCAGGCTAACAACAATGTCAAGGAGAAAAGTTCTTCGAACGGCTTAGCTGGGTATGCGGACGGCACACTCGATGGGTTATGCAGACGAAGGACTCTAAAGGAGTGGGGGAGATTTCCAGGTGGCACGTACTCTAAGAGCAACAAGTTTTAGTTTACAAATATCTTGACATCGATGCAGGTATTGAGTTATGAAGTGTTATTATGTTAGGGAAGGATGTATTACAGCTTTCTTGTTTAATCGGCTTAGCTATAAGTTGAGGATATAAGAAAGAGCCGCTTTGTTGAGCAAAGGAAAGGAAGATTAGATAAATGAAAGAAGCAGTTATTTTAAGAGTTATTAAAAAAAGCTAGATTAGGAAATATTTTTATATGGTAAACAGCATAGCAACACTGCTGTTAACAGGCTTATGTGGGACTTCGATATATTTCGACTTCACAAATCGGTTTCTGGTATTTTTAGTATAAGAGTAATAAAAATAATACGGCAACTCTATTGTGTAAGCGTCATTCAAAGTTTTTAACTCGTTACTTTAAATAATTTGCGCATTTCAACTGTCTGTGCTAAATTTAATACATACATAATTAATCCAAAATCCATAATATTAAATATATACTTAACTATATTCAATACATATTCGAAGCTCATTTATGTTTAACGTATTTCATTGCCTTCAACAGAAACTACTTTCTGCGCAAGCGACTCTCGAAGGGACCCAACAAGATAGTGCTCTCGGCCAATGACTTTGTGTTTCCGGTGGACTCGCGTCGGGTAAGACAACAAGAAATCTCTTGCTAGTTCCACACTTAGCCTGCTCTGCTTGCAGGTGGATGAGGGTATTGAGGCCATGCTCTGCTGTTGGCTGCAGCAGCTGCAGGAATTTGGTGGGCCCGAGGTGGATAAACCTGATTTGCTAAAAGGTTCCATTGGCTCGCTGAAGAACTTGGGCTTCGTCATACCGGGTGCCAGCACGACAGGTGGTGGCAATGGGGGAGGCGGCACTGCAACCACCACCACAGTGGGAGCAACTGCCAACGGCAAGAGCCTCTCGTCGGCTACGGGCAGTCTGGCGCGGCATAATCCAGCACACCTCGATATGCGAGCACGCTACAATGGTGATCTGGTGCAGCTGAAGGAGATTCATCTGAACGGCTCAGCTGAACTGCGCTCCAAGGCCATGGATCTGCTGGTCATGGCGCATGGGCTGCGGCACGAGAACATTAATCCCCTAATTGGTTGGCTATCGGATCCCAATCGCACAGCCATGGTCTTTGACTATTGCTCACGTGGTTCGCTGCAGGATGTGCTGATTATGGACGAGATCAAGTTAGACTGGTCATTCCGACTGAGCCTGTTGACCGATCTGGTGCGTGGCATGCGTTACCTACACACCTCTCCCTTGCGTGTGCATGGCGCGTTGACCTCACGCAATTGTGTTGTGGACGCCCGTTGGGTGCTCAAGATCACCGACTATGGTCTGAACTCATTCTACGAATCGCAGGGCCTGTCGCCGGCACCACGCACCGCCAAGGAACTGCTGTGGACAGCACCGGAACTGCTGCGCACCATGAAAACTCAACCGCCACAACATCATCATCATCATCACCAGCACGGTCGCGTCCAGATGGGCACACAGCTGGGCGATGTCTACTCCTTTGGCATCATCATGCAGGAGGTGGTCGTGCGAGGAGAACCCTATTGCATGCTCTCCCTCTCACCCGACGATATCATTGCCAAAATCAAGAAGCCGCCTCCATTAATCCGCCCCTCTGTCTCCAAGGGAGCCGCTCCGCCCGAAGCCATCAACATAATGCGCCAATGTTGGGCCGAACAGCCTGACATGAGACCCGATTTCAATTCGTAAGTTCCGTTTCAATAGTTTGCTGAACAAAAACCGTATCCTATCTATATCAAAACTGATTTAAATCTCACAGTCATTTGAAAAACTGTAAGACTTTTCAAATTTAAATCAACTTTTCCGATTGATAGAAAATTTATTTTAGAAATTTTAACATTTATTTCATCGATTTTTTGTTACTGTTCGACAAAATTGAAGAAAGTTTGAGGATTATAAAAAAACAAAAACAAAGAAGTTTTTTCTATCTAGGGCTTAGTCACTAAAATTTAAATACATATCACAACATTAATTTTCCAGCAAGAAAATCAAAAGAGTTCCGTAAAAGATTAGCCGGGTAGTAGTGATAATTCAGTTGGTTCTGTAAATATGTACTTATTTTGTAGGGTCTACGAGCGCTTCAAGATGCTCAATCACGGACGCAAGGTTAACTTTGTGGACACGATGTTTCAAATGCTCGAAAAGTATTCGAATAATCTGGAGGAGCTGATACGCGAGCGTACCGAGCAACTGGACATTGAAAGAAAGAAAACGGAGCAGCTGCTGAACCGGATGTTGCCAAGGTAGAAAAAGAAACACGGTGTATCTTATTCCAGAACTCATTCCAGTTCACTCTTATCATCCAGTTCTGTTGCTGAGAAACTAAAAATGGGCCTCGCTGTCGATCCCGAGGAGTTCTCCGATGTGACTATCTATTTTAGTGATATTGTTGGCTTTACAACCATCGCGGCCCATTGCAGTCCCGTGCAGGTGGTAGACTTGCTGAATGATCTTTACACGATATTTGATGCCACCATTAATGCATATAATGTGTATAAGGTAAGGAACGGGAAGGGAATCTTGTCTTGATAATCTCAAATTTGTACTTCTCTCTATTAGGTGGAAACCATCGGGGATGCTTATATGGTAGTAAGTGGACTGCCAGTTAAAATACCTGATCATGCCGAGCAGATCGCCACAATGGCTCTGGATTTGCTGCATCAGAGTGGACGGTTCAATGTCAAGCATTTGCCAGGTGTGCCGCTCCAGCTACGCATTGGTCTACACACAGGTCCCTGCTGTGCCGGTGTGGTGGGTCTAACAATGCCACGCTATTGCCTATTCGGCGACACGGTGAATACAGCATCCAGAATGGAATCAACGGGTAAAGTCAAGAGTTTGCAACACACACTGCCCATTGATATTGATCGATCTTCCTTTGCAGGTTCCTCGTGGCGCATACACATGTCGCAGGAGACGCGCGATCGTCTGGAGGCGCGGGGTGGATACTCAATTGAGCCGCGTGGCTTAATCGAAATCAAGGGGAAGGGTATGATGAACACCTTCTGGCTGCTGGGCAAGAAGGGTTTCGATAAACCGCTTCCAATGCCACCGCCGATCGGGTGAGTTGTAACAAAGTTTAACTATAATAAAACTGAATAATGAAATTTAATATTTTATTTAATGTGCATCATCTCAACTCAGGGAGTCGCATGGGTATGTAAACCTCCCCCCTTTAAACACATTTCATTATCAGCTAACTTTAATTCCGAACCTAGCCTAGACGAATCCCTCATACGCAACTCGATAACACTGAAGGCGCAGGCGAACAAAAGTCGCACCAGCACGAATCCCTCGTCGTCGCAAAGCTCTTCGCTGGCGGGTGAATCAGTCGAGGTTAAAGTGGAAATCACGCCACCCACCAATGCGGACATATGCTCTAGCAACCTGCCCAACTCGTATTCGCTGGACTCGAACTCCACCAACACAATTAGCCCCAATGCCACCCTCTGTCCCGAATTCCCCAACAAGACGCCGAGCAGCACAAGTCCGCAGTCGCGCAAACTATCCGAGTTGACGCCAGACAGCCTCCTCAATCCGAATAGCTTCAATCGCTTGCCCAGCTCCACGGGCGGATCCAGTTCTCGTCTGTACAAGAAAATCGAAGAAATGATGGACTTGAGCTCACCGTACAATCACTATAAATGCCTCAGCCCTAGCGAGAGCAACCTGACACAATTCTATGATGGAAAGTATTTGTATGGGGCGAATGCTGGCCCCGCTGGTGTTGGCATTGCCGGTGCCGGCGGTGGACCCGGTAGTGGAGGCTTGTCCATTGCTGGCAGCGCAGCCAAGTTTGATAGCAAGCCAGGCTCAAGTCGCCTGCTGCGTCGACAATTTAGTTTGGATCGTGACGATCAGCAATCAAAGGTGGAGCAACAGCATCAGCAGCACTCGCTGCAGGCGAACAACTACGCTGCACTTATCCACGCCAGCAAGAACTCCATGCTGGAGATTCCACTACTGCACGACACTTCGCGCAGTCCAAAGGGCACACTTAGTCGTGTGCATAAGCAGAACTCTAACTCCATTTCGCAGGATCTGGAGAAGATCGAAGAGATACCGCTGTCACCGGCGTCGTCACAACATCACAGCAGTCTGGACAGCAACCTAAATCGCAGTCCGCCCTCCACGCTTGAGGCACAATCGCCACCGCTGCCGCCCTTGACTAGTGTCGGCGCCCAGCTGAGTCCGCCCCTGCTTTCGGCTCCCACCTCGCCAGCGCCGTCGCGCACCTTGAATGGCCTGCACGCCCATAGCAGCCTAAGCCACACAACCACCACAACCTCCTTCATCGCCAGCAACAACAACAATAACAACGGCAACAGCAGCATTAGCAGCACCAGCGGCACCAACGAGACCAACGACGCGAGCAGCCCAAATGCCACCACCCCACAGGAGACACGCACCAGGCCCAACCCAGAGATAACGTTGAACGTGGAGCAACTGCTGAGCAGATAGGGCACAGTCTAGGCCCACGGGCCTAGCCACTACGATGACTACTAAAGCTTTACCTTCTCTGCTGACAACTTTAATTGTGGAGGTTGTCCGGGATTCTTGAGTGTTGTGATGTGGAAAGCAAAGTACCTCGATGCATGCAAACTTGTTTCCAGCTGCGAAATGAAAGTACAATTTAATTCAATATTATCTAACTAATTCAATCTGCGGTTCAATCGGATCCGCTTAACCCAGTCTAGTCATTGTCAAAAGGTCCGCTTAATCCGTTAATATGATTCTGTTAAAAATTCTTGAGAAAATATCGAAACTATAACTATTGATTTAATTTCGATTTGTTTTATGTATTGAAATATTCTAAAAATATAAACAATAGACAAATAATTAAAAAATAAATTTGATTGTTAAATGCTTAAGCGGGCCAACAAATTTGTATTCGCTTCGATTATAGTATATTCGATGCGATATGCCGATCTTAAGTATTAAACCATTACCTATAGTCAACGCATGAAACTCTTGAACTGATGAAAACAAAACTAATAATAATGTATGTATAGCTGATCTGAACTTTTGGCTGATTCTATCATCCTTTCTACATTCTACAGGAAGTTCCTTTCAATACACAAATTAAATACATCTATGTATGTAAATTGCAAACCAAATATAATGCAAAAACATTATCAAGTAAGAATTATATACGTGAATTTAGTTTTCTAAAGACAATCGTTATTAATTTTATAAAAAAGTAAATCAACTGAAATTAAAAAAAAAAAAAAAAAAAATTAAAATAATCAATGACCTACGGTAGTAGGGTTATACACATAAGTATTTTGTAGAGGCTCTATAAAACATGTAGTCTAGTCGGATTGTAAACTATATATTATAAAAAAATATTCTCTGTGTCAAGTACTATATGATATGAATATAAACGAGATATTTACTACAAAATCAAACAAATATCAGTTACTAGTTTTAAGTTCATAGCGAATTCGAGCGGAATATAATTCAAAATTCAAATCGATCCCACTAATGAAAAACCTTTTATAACTTATATAGACCTAGTTCTAAGACTATTCGTAATAAACTGTTTAATAATTGCGAACGAGATCGTCAAATATAATTTTATCTTTTTTTTATTAGTTTCTAAATTATTTTGATTTTTATTTTATACTGCTGCTTGATTCTATTTTTATTTTGTTTATTGGCAAATCAAACTACGGCAGAAACGAATGTCAATTATGTCAAAGCCCCGCAAAATATTACAATTTCAGCAATAATTTTTTATTTTTAATTCTTTTTTTATTAAACTTTATTATTTTTGCTGTCACATAGAATATGTGTTTAAAATTATATGAATATTAATCAACCAAGGTTAACTAAAAGCTTTACGTAAATAAATAAAAATTAATAAATTGATCATACATTTTACTCTGTGTTTTTAATGAAAGTGTTTGAAAAAGAAAACCGTTGATTGAATAACGTTTAACAACACTGCTTTCTAATCGATATACCCAAACAAACACGAATTCTGTTATCGATAGCTCACGTGATGACTTAAAGAAAATATTGCAGCAAGCAAAAGCCGATAATTGATTTTTTAACATTTACTTATAAAAACGGAAATCACTAAAATGTATTAGTGAAGTATAATTAGCTAAAGTAATTTGGTATTTATGAATTTCAAAACCGCGCTAGAGTAACAGCTGATTCATTCTGTTCCATTTTATGCGGAACGAGTGAATATTGGAGCACAGCCACTTTCTGAAAAGTGACCAGACTATTGTATGGTAAAAATACCAATGAAAGGTTTTTATAGTTAATAAACAGTGTTTACATGAACTCGCCACTCGGCATTTTTAAGTTTTAATTAAAAAACTCGTGGTCGCGTTCAAAATCTAACACAAATATGGCAGATGACACAAATGAGGATAGCTGGTTGTACGGCACCTCAAATCCAGATTCCACAACCAACGAAATATCCAATGGCAGCGACGCATTGGCAGCGGAGCACGAGGCGCTTGCGGCGGTGACCGGCGAAAAGCCTGGATCCGGTGGATTGCCCCCGTTTCCCAAGGAGGAGCTGCTGGAGTATGGAGATTTCGAAGATCCTGCCAAGGAGATGGAGGAAGATGAGGAAGCCTTGCCAGATACAACAAATGCGCGGCCCGCGTCCGACCGTACAGACGCTGGCGGCAGCGGTCTAGACGACAATGGTTCTCAGGGGTACGATGAAGATATGCGTGATCTGACAGAAAGTGCGCCCGGCACAGCTGGACCCCGAAAAGAACGCAATGGCTCCGGTTCTGATGACGACGACGATGATGATTCCGACGATGACATCAATGTCGTTATTGGCGATATTAAATCGGCGCCCAGCACGTACAATATCAAGCAGCGACCCAATTTGCTGGCGGGCGCAACGGCTGCGGACAAAGCGAAGCCAGCAGCACAAGGTGGCAAATTTAGCATCGAGGATTTCGAGGGTGCCGGCACCATCAACGGCGTCGCGGTGCATGAGTTTAGCATAGACTCGCTGGAGGAGAAACCCTGGCGCAAGCCTGGTGCCGATATAACCGATTACTTTAACTACGGGTTCAACGAGGAAACGTGGCGTGCCTATTGCGAGCGGCAGAAACGCTTCCGGGTCGCTGAGAGCGGCGTTGGACTCGCAAGTCTTACCCAAAATGTGAATCAAGGTGCTGCCTCAATGGGCATGTCCTCCGACGGCGGCAGCGGTGGCAGCAACAACAATAGCTTGAGTGGATCGATGAGCATGGGCGGTCCCATGCATCATCATCAGCCACTGGTGATGTTGGGCGATGGCCCTGGTATGCCAATGCCGCCCCCCGGTATGCCACCCATGATGCAGCATCAGCCACGACCTGGCATGGGAATGATGGCGAGACCGCCACGTCCCATATCCATTACTGGCGGTGTCAAGGAGAATGCAATTCAGGTGATGACGGCCGAGTGTCGTGAGTATTCACGCGGCGGCTTGGGCCCCATGGCGCCCAACTTCCCGCCGCCCGGTGCAGCCGATGAACCTTTCTTCCATGAGCCGGAACCATTTGACTATGGCTACGAGCCGACACAAGAGTCGCAGTGGGGCAACGACAATGCCGGTTGGGTGCCCACGGGCATAAAAGAGCTCACGCCAGGGCCCGCTCACCACCAGCAGCAGCAGCAACAAGGAGGACCACCACCACAGCTTGGAGGTCCACCTGGCATGCCGCCGCAAATGAATGTACCGCCTCCACAAATGGGTGGACCACCGCCTCAGCTGCGTGGCCAACATGCGCCACCGGGCATGATGCCACCCAACATGCGCATGCAACACAACATGGGTGAGTAACATATGCAGCACAAATCGTTCTTCAATCTAAGTGAATCTATCTTTTAGGCATGGGTCCACCTCCAGGCATGATGCGCATGCCACACAATATGAGTAAGTACTGCAAGATTCCACTCGGAACAATAAACTAAACTGCTTCTTTATTGCAGACATGGGACAGCAGCAGCGGATGCCCATGGGAGGCAATGGTGGTAACAATAACAGCAATATGAACTCCTCATCCTCCTCCGATCGCCGTTCAGACGGCTACGATGATGATCGCGAGCGAAGGCGGCGGGAGAAGGACAAACAGCTGAAAAAGGAGCAGGTATTGTTTGCATCCCTCTAAAGGATCTTTTAGTTAACTAATTCTTTCACATTCTCTTCCCCAGCTACGCAAGGACTTCCTGGATATGTTGCGTGAGCGGCATGACATTGAACGGCACACGCGTTGGTATGACATTAAGAAGAAATTCGAATCGGATCCGCGATATCGGGCACTGGACTCGGCCTATCGTGAGGAATACTTTGAGGATTACTTGCACATACTGAAGGATGAAAAGCGCAAGGAGCGTGAGCACAAGGAGCGAGATCGAGAGCGAAGTAATCGCGATAAGGAGCGATCACGTGATAAGGACAAAGACAAGGAGAAGGACAAAGATAAGGAAAAGGATAAGGACAAAGATAAGGAAAAGGAGAAGGACAAAGAGAAGGAGAGCTCCAGGCGTGAGGGACGTTCAAGATCCCGTGACAAATCAAGTCGTCGGAAATCGAAGTCCCGCGAAAAGGATCGCAGTGAACGAAGCAGCAAACCGAGCAGCAGCTCCTCAACATCGGGATCGTCCAGTCGCAGTGACAAGAAGAAGTCACATCGCAAGGACAAGGAGGAGGAGGAATAACAGTTATTTAGATACTATATGGAAGACGAACAGAGCGTTTCTTGAGCTGGCCACACATACATATAAACATACATTCAACAATTACACAACACACACACTCAAATTACACTTCCAATAATAAAAACATAAAACTTAAGCAAATCATGAAAATATCTCAGAGGAAGTTCTGCTTTTATAAATGTTTGATTTATTTATAGAAATTTAAGAAACTGTTCACTTAAATTGTCTTTAATATATCACTGACAACGTTGCGAAACATTGATGATAAGGCACAATCGTAACGGCGCAAACATAGTTGGCGTAATCCCAGCAAGAGTTGACCAAATCGCAACCAGTGCGAACGATGTAGGGTGTAACGGGCCAAGGCACAGAGTGCTCCATTGGCATGGGTCTCTAGTATGAGTGCGTAGTCCGAATTTAAGGCCAGTTCTATAATGAATTAAATTTGATAACATATCAAATGCAAGGCAGATCAATGTTGCCAACGAAAAGTACGTTTATTTGATTTGTAAAGCAGTATCGATAATAATTTTATTTTGCCTATCGAAATCCAGCAATTTAAGCCTCGATTCCAGATCTCAATTTCGATAATGGGCAACCCGATAATGATTTGCAAACAAATTATGTGGTGGAATGTCGATTCTTAGAGCAATTCAATAAAAATCATATTGCAAAATACGGAAGTAATAAAAGGATCTCTTAAGTTAGGGTACTTACCTTTGCGACTCAGTATGAGCGTCTCCAGGAAATTGAGTTCCATGACATCGGCGCGCAACTGTTGTGCCTCGAAGAGCAGTAACTTAAGTTGCGTATCCCCGCAGCCTTCGATCATGGCGCTGATGTCCAGGGACCAGTGCGATGCACGCAATATAAAACACTCACTCCAGACCACCTGCAAAATGACATCCTGCTGTGCGCGGTCCAGCAGTCGGAACTGCTCATTGAGCTTCGCCTGGCGCAGACAAGTAACTAGTATCTGAGCCATTATCTGAAAGTGTAGTTGCTGACCGCCGCCTGGCGAAGCTTGAGGAGGTGGAGGCGTCACCTCAACCAGTCTTGATCGACCTTGGTGCTGTAAGTGCTGACTGCGGGGACCCCGCTCCTCTTGCACAGCAGCCACGTTCATTCCCACGGCCAGACAACGCTGAAAGCGACAGAATGGACACCAATTGCGTCGTGCCTTGTCTACCACACAGTTGCCCTTGACTGCGATGCAGGCGTAGTGCGTCCCTTTGCGTACGCTGCGCTTGAAGAAGCAGGAGCACCCATCACAGCAGGAGACACCGTAATGCTTGCCCGAACTCTGATCGCCACACACCTGGCAGGCATTATAGATCGAAACCATCGACATGAACGTGGCAAGGATACGAGACCAACTGAACCGTGATTGGAGCCACATTGGCAGTTTTATAGGGGAGCAAACCCGGCACAAATGATATGCAAATCAAACGAGACACTTCAGTTCACTTGGTGCATTATTGTGTCTTAACGTGATTTGTGGTTTTCTATTTGTTTAGCGGATTCCCTGGCCAGTCCAGGATAACCAGGAATTTCATACTGCCACTGAGGGCGTAACATGTCAAAAGTGACAATCATCGGTTTGGGCGAACGGCGTGTTAACAATTTGTAAACAATTATTGTTTTGCTCTCTGATTGGTCCGTCGGCGTCGGCCACTCGAGGTGTCCGGCAAGGTACTTCGCTCTGACGTTTTGTGTCAATAAAAAAGGACGCGTCGCGTATCGATAGAGTCCATGCATGACAACCGGGGGTTGTTACCCGATGATGGCTCAGCGAGTTCTAGCTATAATTTGGCATTGTGTAGTAAGCAGAAGTAGTTATGGAATGATATATTGTTGGCGTAATTTGACTTAAATGTTGAGGGCCAATTATAATTATAATACAAATAGCTCCCTTTTAACTTCTAGTTTGTCCTTTTATTGCTGTTATAAGTATTTATCTTAATATTCCTTTTGTATTTTTTTCCGGCTTCAGGTTAGTATCATGACTAGAACATTTAAGTACAATATACCAATGCGTACAATTGCTTTAATACGTTCGGTTTATCAAAAACTTTTTATTTGAATTTCCGTTTCGGCGCAAAAATATATCGATTTTCTAAGTCTGCATTCGATAACAGATTCATTTTGCTTCCCTAGTCAATTTGTTCCCACCATTCACATAACCATCGGCAAAAAGCTGCAAATGTGCTAAGGTGGCAACACCAACGCGCTGTTAAGTTCACGTTGTTAGTGCTGCCAGACTGGCAGATTAACTACACTAGTTAACATTGCAATGTAACCATTATCAGAGTTGGGTGAGTATTTTGAAACGAGTACAAAAGAAAGAAGTTTTGAATTTCTGTTAGCCTACCAATTTATTCCAGATACTTATTAATTGAAAAAGTAATATTAATATAAACATTTTGAGCATTCCTCCTTGGCTTGCCGTCCGTCTAATGCTAACCTAGGTCATTACAAAAATACCTGAGCAACTCGCACAGAGTTGGCGCAGCCGCCTCTAAGGATGCGTCTGCTTGCCCAGACGCAGGGAGGGGCGTCGCATGGCGCCGGAGGCGGGCACCGCGGTAGACAGACGTGGCAGACGCGCATTGACTGGCGGCCCCATCAGCCGGTCCGGTCCCTCCGACACAATATGCTCGGCATGACCCTCTATCGCCGGCAAAGGTGAGGCCGGAGACCATTCGGAGCTGGAACTGGATCCGGGTGAATCGGAGCTGCAAGTGCAGGGGAATGCCATGTCATGTCATTTGTACGCTGTTATAGGGAGCCGGCTTCACATTCATTCACTTAGCACCTACCCGGCTGTGTAGATGGGCGGCAGCTTCTTCTCGTAGCCGCTTGTGCTGGGCGTGACAACACCCGCATGGATCTCCTGCTGATAGAGACCGTACAGCTCACGCAACTCATCCGGTAGCTCGACATTGCCCTCCTCAATGAGGCGCCGCTGCGAACTAATGATGTCTTCGCACAGTCTGCGCTGTCGTTCGGCGCGCAACAGCTGCAGGTCACGACGCCGCAGCTCGGCCTGACGAGCCAATCGTTCCGCCTGCAGCGAGACCTTGTCTGCCTCCAGCTCGTGCACGCGGCAGAGCAGGGCGAGCAGCTCGCGCTCTTCGTCGCTAGTGATGCGTTCGGGAAGCTCCTGCAAGAGAAGTGAGCAGAACTTAGATTGAGTTGGTTATTCTGGAGAACCACACCCACATCCTCCAACTTGACACCCTTCTGGCGACACAGTTCCAACTCGTGTTCGGTTTTCTCGCGGATTTCCTTGTAACGTCTCGTCTCCTTCTCAATGGCAGCCAGTTCACCCCAGGCATTCTTCAAGGCCACAGAACCTTCTGACTCGAGGTCTGCTGAAAGAAAGAGAGGAGGAAAATTAATTTACAGAAAATAGCAAAGGGGTTGAGGCACTGCACCCACCATCATCGCCAGGTGCATCGTACAGCTTGCCAATTCGTCCCTGCCAGTGTGAGATGATCATATGCTGCCGCTCTGCATCAAGCTCGAGGCCAAGCAGATGACTCTCCGCCTCGAGCAGCTTGCGCCGCAGTTTCATCTGCTGCTTGAACGTAAGCACAATCTGCTCTCGCAGGTACCGCAGTTCGGTCTTGCGCTGTTCATTCAGTTCCTCGCTGGGTGGTTGCTGTGCTGCAATCGCCGCCTCCGCGGCAGCAGCAGCTGCTCCGCTACGCGGACGTTCTGTAAGCATCTTGGTGCGCAAGCGGGTGACCTCGTCGCGCAGCTCGGAGACCAAGCTCTGATAGTGCTTTGTGGGAAAGTTCTTGAACTCATCAATGTAGACCGAGCTCTGCAGCTTGGTTGTGATGCTATTGGCACGATCCGCATAAACCAGTGTGTTCTTGGTCTCGTCGCGGTGTTTGCTCTCTGGCGCAACGTGGGCAATCATCACTGTCTTGCAGCGTCCGCTGAGTGCCTCCTTGAGCAGACGGGTGAGCTTGGAGTCGCGGTAGTTGACATAGCGTGCACCGCCCGACAATGCATTGATGCAGTTTCCCAGCGCCAAGAGGCTGCGATTGATGTGGGCACCCTCCTGCAAACGTTTGCCTCGGTTCTTAGTTTTCTTGGCCCGCTCTGAACCGGCCAGATCGGTGAGAAAGAGCCTGCCCTGCTTGGTGCCCAGCGGAGTGCGTGTTTGCACCGTGATGCTGAGCAGAGCGTGGCTGCGCGACGAAGTCTGATTGGCTGCCGTGGGCTCCATAGTGCGTGCCTTATTGCCTTTGACCAGCAGATTGACAACCTCCTTGCGACTGGATGTGGTTATCTCGGACAGGCCTGCCACAGTGATCCGCTGACCACGATGATCTTCCCGTAACTCGAGCGGTCCGCCCGGATTGAGTAGATCACGTATGAGTTCATTGTAGATTTCCAAATACGATATCGACACCTTGCACGCGCTGTCCGGCCCAGCTGCCTCGATGTACCCGAAGATGTCCTCGATGGCGCGAACCATCAAGCCAATGTCCTGGCTGTTTACATCGGCGTCATATCCAGCTGCCGTCGAAGGTCCTCGATCGGCTGTCGAGGGCTTCTTGCGCGGCACAGGACCAAGCATGGTGTGTGTTTTGCCGGAGCCGGTGGCTCCATATGCAAAAACGGCGGCGTTGTAACCATTGAGCACATCACGCACCAGCGGCGCCGTGGTGGTCTTGTAGACCTGTTCCTGTGTGTCGTTCTCCCTGAAGACATGATCGTAGGAGTATTTGCGAGGTCGACTCTTGCCGCCATCGTCATACAGCAGAGAGCCACCCGAGATGACCTCGATGCAGCGTTCGGTTGCCTCCAAACTGGGACGCACTCGTACGGCCACCTGACGGAAACCGGAAAAAATCCTTGAGATAGCATAGCTTTTAATGGTCATCATCATCATTTATCCACTCACCACCAGCCGCTCCTCCTGTTGGGTAGGCTGTGCGGTCGCCAGTTGACGACCTTGCGAGGATGTACTACCCCCACTGCTGCCTGACCAGCTGCTGGCCCCAGCGCTAGCCGCCATCTATGATCTGTTGGTCGTTGTCCTTCGATGCTTCTGCCACGTGCCGTGACGTGCTGATAACTCTAGCAGAGCCACAACAACAGAAACAACAACAAACGATTACAAATAGTGTCAATTTGTTGTCAACAATCGTAAAAATGTCATTAACTGCGGGTCCCGCCCAGCGAACACCTCCATCTCCCTACCTCTTTCTCTGCCTACCTTAATGAATTGTAAACTTTGGCGCCAAGGTCTTCCCAGGCATTAACATGACTTGACTAATCGATGATGTTGTTCAAGTTGTTTTTGCTGCTAATGCTCCTGCGGGCATTGTTCTTAGAAGTTGGCGTGCGCCATAAATCAAGCCCTGAACTTGAGCACTCGACATGTTGCTGCGTGTCTCTGCATGCAAATCATTGAGCAGCCGAATTCGATGGCAACGTATTCTGCCCATTCACGACTGACCTGAGCCAAGGGAAAGGGTATTCGGGAGGCAGACAGTCGATAAATCGAAATGTCTTAATTGCCTTTTTAATGAGTTAATTCCCAACGGATCAATTCACAAATTCAAGTTACACTCTAATAGTAAAATTCCACAAAATTTGTGTACATATGCTGCACATA
The DNA here is from genome assembly GCA_018904595.1 of Zaprionus indianus. Taxonomy (NCBI): domain Eukaryota; kingdom Metazoa; phylum Arthropoda; class Insecta; order Diptera; family Drosophilidae; genus Zaprionus; species Zaprionus indianus. The sequence continues at coordinate 7,140,855 of JAEIHA010000860.1, forward strand.
CGTGATCTGACAGAGTTGTATATTTCGAATTATTTCCTGATTGTTCGCAACCTAAGATTTCATAAAAAAACCTTGCATACATTTTGGGGCACTTATTTGAAATAAAACTACAAGTAGAATAGATTATTCTAATCGATTTCCTTTGATTCTCATGCCTTTTATAAACTATCATCTATTCTGATTGATTGACTTCTTATATGTTATATACGTACGATACCATTTCTTCTACATATGTAAAATTTCAATTAATAAAACCATTCGACTGTGGAAGTCAAATTAAATAACTATCAACAAGAACAATGCCAATCAATCGAAACACCTCGTCACCCCCGACAATTTGACACCTTTCGCTACGAATTTCCTTTTCATTTCCTTAAAAGCTCCTTAATTATAAAGCAGACATCGGCAGAGTAAACTTGTTGGGCAGCGCAGGTTGTGCATTATTCAGTCTGTTTCAGACCTCATATCATAAATTTGTCATACGTGACTGAAATAATAAACAAACAGTTGTTGCTCCTCACCATCGAAGCGAGTCTTCAGGTGTAATCGAACAAACCGTAAGACCAGGCCTCCGGAATAGACAAGTGACGCCTCCAACAGGGTCGTTCCCTTGACTGGACATCGTTGTAGGACTGTTTCAACTAATGTGATATTAAAATCGATTCGTTGTCCCGCCGCCAGGATAGGTAGGAACATTATTCTACCTTCACTTGCCGGCTACTTTCGCATTCTGATGTTTTTCTGTTTATGTTTCTTTTTTCTGTTTAGGGTTTTTTCTTTTGTTGCATTGTCGCTTATTGAATTTGTGTAAATTGCCTGCAGACACGACAGCACGTCAGAGTTCGTTGGAGTCCAGTCGACCTGCTTTAATTGTGGGCCGACTTTCTGTCTTTCCCATTATGTGAACAGGGAACAGGGGGAAATGGGTATATCAAATTGTGAAATAGTCGAAACTAATCTTAACCAAGTCTGACAATGCAAAAACTTGGTATATATATCTTTAGAACCTAACCACACTGAGCATTTATAATAGTCTGTCTAGTTGCGAGGTATTCCCTAGTCGAGTCGCATTATATAGTCTTTGTAGGCATGCTCGTTGCTAATGCTTTTATATTATGGAATGTGGAATTTTGATTTGGTTTCACAGGGTCGGGAACCCCTGCCGGTCACATAGCCTAGATTAAACCACTACGATAGCCACAACGGGCCCACTAAAAGTGATGAGGCAGTCGCCCATTGTGCGCTTAGACTCGTGTCACAATCGTGTTTCGATTCCCACTCTGGCATGGGGCTCATTAGCGGCGGTGGGAGATCTCACATTCCTATATTTGTATCGTATATAGTACACAATAGTAGCGTGTGCAGAGCAAATGTGGTTTCCCTTCGATAATTTTTTATTTTCATAACGTTATCCCCGAGTAAGGAAACTCTCCACCCCTTTCCCCTTCTCCCACAGTCTACAGCCAAGTGTTGACAAATGTCCAAACTGTAAACGTGGTTATTTTGGTTCATTGGGAGGGAAATCACTGACTCGGCGCTTTTGCATGGGAAAATTGTGGTGAAAAAACAAAATTTGTTTTTGTTATTTGTAAATATTATATTTGTTGTCATTGGTTGGATTTTCAAACACGCCCCCTAACCAACTGGCCCCCTTAATCAGGAAGTTCTCGTACTGTAATTGCAGTTTTGTTTATAATTGCGGGCTGCGAATGTGGTGAACGAGTCTGGACGCGAAAAGGGTTTATACAAAGTATTTATCTGATGGTTAGGCTATTTTCCGGTTTTCACTTTCTAGTCAATGTCAGAGAATCAGATAATGTTGTGAAATCGTTTATGGGCTAAAGTGTTTCGAGTTATAAGAGTGGAAATGTCGAAATCCAATAATCTTTAGTTAACTTTCAGCTTTAAAACTGTTTGAACAGTTAATTTATATTTAGAAAACTTAGGAGCAAAAAATCTTATAGAACAGATCTTAAAAACTTAAAGAATATGTTTGTTCCAACGATTTTGAGCCATTACAGAAGCCAAACTGCATTAGTTATTGGAAAATCAGAAAATCAAGCGACTCATTTATAATAATTATGGCCTGGCACTGTTCTGAGCTTGATTGATGGTCAGGATTTGCGGTGAACCGTTAATTACGCTGGCCAGCGAGGAAAGTCGGTGGTGCTGAGTCTGAGTGTTATTTATAGCACTCATTGGACGAATAAGCGGCGCTGCTTACTTACTTGCTTCGCTTCTTGTGTTCATTACTCAAAGTTTACAAACTGACCAAAGGGGATTTTCCACAGCACACACCTGACGTCACTTTGGAAGTGCGAAAGTTACGACTTGCAACCTTCAAGTTGGCCAATTAACGATGGCCGCAATTAAAAAGGCACCAAAGGCAGCAGGGCAGCAGGGAAGGAACCATGGGGCAGGTGAACAAAAGCGGCGTGCGTGCTGCAATCTGAAGAACTTGGCCCGACTTTAAGTGGGCCAACTTATCCGCATTGTTTACAGCTAAGAGCTACAAGAGTTCTTCGCATATTTCGCACATTTACCTCAACAAAATGGCGTCGTTGGCCCCAATCCCCCCTGGGCGCGGCATGAAATAATGTAATATTTTACAGTTGAGCCAAAAGTAAATCAACTCCGCGGAGCCCGAAAGAGATGTGCGAGGCGATAAGCGAAAGTGGGTCAATTATATGCGGAACCAGCCAAGAGGGTACCCGATTTCCTTTTGCTCTGCACTACTCATAACAATTGGCCCCAAACTTATCATCGATTATGTGAAAAGAAGAACAAAACACCAACAAAACTTAAAGGGAGTTTCAAAAACTTTTTAACACATCTGCAGAATGCCGCACTTACAAATGTTGATTCCGAAACTAACGATGACTTGATACAATTCGAATAGTTTTAGGACCCTTCTCGTACAGGGGGTGCAAAACACTACAGAAAGCGCGACGTGAGAGCTTCGCGTTGCCGGCGAACCGTTCGGGTGGACTGACAAAACAGAACTGAAAGTCGCGCTGGTCCGTTCTGGTCAGAACAAACGAAATAAAACTGGGCATAGGCATAGTGTGGCACCTGGACGGGCGGTCCTGTGGGGTTGGGCAAGGTGCCGCCTTGTGGCTCAATCAATTTCTTTAGTTGTGTTTTACTTGTTTCTCTTTTTTTTCTAGTTTTCCGAATTGTTGAAATGCTAATGCGCCACTTTGCATACATTTCGATGCCGTCGTGTTGGCTAGCTGTGGCTCGAGTTTAGCTGGGTGTGGGGTCTGCAGCGTGCACAGTTCTTGCGTCAAGTGCCGCTTGTGGCACAAAGCTAGCATTTACTTTGTGAATAACCGTAGATGGGGCGGGCGATTGAGGCACATCCCCACTATATCAATGAACTGTAAATACCAATTAGACTGCCTCTGGATGCACTTTAATATGTAGATTACAGTCAGTTCTATTAGATGTACCACTAATGTCTTCCTACTGCAGTACGCAGACTGGAAGACTTTCTCGGAATAGAGTCATTTAATTGAAATTTAAGGTTTTAGGGTATTAACAGCTTTAAGCTTTAATGCATTGTTCCACTGTGCAATACTTTGGCACTTCGCTTCAGTTTCATTGGTTAACCAAGTGTGTGTTTGGATTTTAATATACTCAAAATTGTAGGTGCTGTATATCACATACTAGTTCAAGTTTCGATCCTTACAAATGGAAATAATTCTTGTTTACTATCTATTCCAAATCAAAACTTTCAACTGCAAGTCTGTGTCCTTTTTTAACCCATTTTATGTTGACGATCATAACAAAGATTTTCGATGACTTATTGAATATCGATAATCAATGCATAACAAAGCTGTCAGTGGATATTTCAAAACTGCCAGATCTCCATTTTCAAACATACATACATATATCATAATTAAGTTTCAGTAAATTCGCTTCTAACCCTTATTTAATATCATAGAACTTTATTTACCCCACTTCAACTTTCAGTCTTAAATCTCTTCATTTAAGTCGCAGCTAATGCAAAACTCGGAACAACTTCGAAAGCAACCTCCAAGCAGGCATGTTAACACCGTTTTTATGCAAATCATTTGAAATTTTAGTTGCTGCCATGCCACAGTGGAGCACGGTCAGAGACCAACCAACATACCACCCCCAGTTGGCCAAGCGACCAAGTGAAGTGGGGACATTTCCGCAACATCGCGTCGAGTCCATTCCACGAGTCCACGCTGGGCCTGAAGTGCTCGCAATGCTTTGATGATAAATGTTGCAAATAAAAAGTGCCACATATCAACACGAAAGCGTTAATTTCCGACTCTTGCAACATGCAACGCGGAAGGAGGATAATGAGCTGTCCGTTGCACTCTGACGCGACATTGAAATTGGTGAATAATCGAACTGAGCGCGATTGATTGATAGATTTGGGCGTTAGCTCAATGAGTGTTGCCATTTGTAAATATTTTATTGGATCAAAAGGGCGGACACGCCACTCCCACTCGTCTAACATGTGGCACATGTGGCGTCAGTCAGTCAGTCAGCCAGTCACTGGGCTTGTATGCATGCCAAGGACCTAGATTTGCATTTCCTTTGGCCACTTTCACTTCGTGTCAGAATTTAAATGAAAAGATTTTTACCTAACGCGAACGTACGCTCCTCCATTCTGGCATCCGGCACGAAAAGGTCAGCTCGACGCAATGCCAAATTACATGGTCGAAACGGCAGAGCAAAACAATGTGTAACACACAACGCTGGCCAAGGGCATTTTGAAATTTGAAATTTTTATTAGCTATTATACCATATAATGCATGTGGCCTATGTGTATATTTTATAAATTTGATTTGATTTCTTTTTTTCGTTCGTTTTCTTCTGTGGCAAAATTTCACTTTAACTAAATGTGTTTAGTATGCAGATACTCGTATATTGTAGGGTATTATAATAATATAGGTAAGCATATAATAAAAAAAACGGCCAATACTTATAAGCTAGAGAAGCTAACTGAAATTCGTATAACCTACGATATAGGGTTAAGGAGGAGGGGGTAGAGTAAACAAAAACGCCTAAGCAAAACTTGATACGACGCTGGCAAATATTTAAACGGGGCTTGGGGCCGAATTCGTCTATGTCAGTTTCAGTTTGCTATTGTAAATAGGTCATCATATATTTAGTATATGTGCTCCTTGGGCTATTCTCGGCTATTGAGTTAATTTGTTTATAGTTTACGTTACATAGAAAATAGCTAGAGTTCGTTTAAATGCATTGACAATCATAGCTGGAGTGTGTTTGTGTGTGGGAGTGTTGTATGCATGTGAGTGTGTTGCGTGTGTTTGTGTGGATTGTATTGGGCTCTACATTCAACTATACGCAATATATGCAGCCTGTTGCCAGTAAGTTTATGCTAGTGGAATACTTTATCGAGCGTGCACTGTAGTTTTAGTATAATTATCATTATTATCAATATCAATATCAATATGCTCATATCATCATTATTATCGTCTGCGTCATAATGCATATTATTGTTATTGTTGCTGTTAATTCCGTTTGGCAGTGCTTAGACACATGGCTCCACATAATTGCCAGGAAACAGACCAGTGACGCCATCCATGACGCCCTCCCACCAACCATCGTCGTTCTTCTTGAGCACATACAGCACCGAGCTCTCCTGGAAGCTGAGCTCATCATCTTTGTCGGCATAGTAATCGTAAATGGCGACCACTAAAGCGAATCAAATTCGATCGATTAGAGAAGTTCACTTCCAAATATATATATTTATATTGCTTGCGACTTACCCTTCTCAATGTAGTTTTTGGGCACCCAGCCAGGTAAGTTCTGATCCTCCGGCACAATGGGCGCCAATTGTGGGCCCGTCGAGGTTCGTGGACGTCCAAAGTCCTGGTGCTCATCCTCTGGCGGCGGCGGTGGCGGCAAGGGTGGCGATTGTGAGCCAGGACGAGCAAAGTTCAGGCTGAAATGATTTCTAATCAAAACGAAACGATGTAAGAGAACAGTTTCAATTGAAAGGGGGCACTCAGTTGAAGCATGCAATTTACCTATTGGGATTCCTGCGCGCAAGCAGCATAAAGAATTTTACATGAGTTACAATATATACAAAAAGGTAAAGAAAGGGAGGATTGGGACTAAGTACTTACCTGTTGATATTGCGTCCCAGCGTGTGCATGCCAATGTGACTCTGCTCGGTCATCTCGTGCTGCGAGACAGTCAGCGGCGAGGGGGGCGCTGCTAAAGGTAATTTACGGATACGTTAGTTATTTATAGATGACACACTGAGTGCAAATGGCTCAACTCACGTGGCATACTGTTCCTGTCATCATAGGTCGTGGGCGGCGGCGGTGGCAGCGATTGCATCATGCCCGCCGAGGGCAGATTCACGTGCGTCGCTATTTGCTGGCTCGGCGGCATGGGCAGCGCACTGTAGCCGGCGGCGCGTTCATTGCCCGCTGCACCGCCACCAGTGGTGGTGGTGGTGGTCGATGAAGCCGTCGACATGCGCTTCGGATGACCAATCGGATAGTTGGGTGCATAGTGCGAGGGCACTTGCGGCGGGTTCACCACAGGTGGCGTGCGATACTCGCGTGAACTCTTGCCCAGTGTCCCAGTATTGCTGACCGATTTGCCCAAAGTGCCGGTGTTGCCGGCACGCGACATTTGCGGCGGTGTCGGTGGCTTTGTGGTGGGTGGCGGACCCACCGAAGGCGGCACCAACGATTGCACAGATCCATGGCTTGAGCCGCGGTGCTTTTGACGCACATGCTGGTTCGACGAATTGATGCCGTGTCCGATCTCGTCGAGCATGGAATAGTCAATGGGTTTGCGCACATACTTGATGGGCTTCTCGGGATTGATGGGGGCCACGATCTTGAACTGACGCGAGCTCACCTTGTTGGCCGTCAGCACGCCAATCTCCCTGGAAAGCAAAGAAAATATGTGAGGAAATCGAATTCAATTGGAATGAGGGATTAACCTACCGCCTGGCCACCTTCTCCTTGTGTATGTGCACCGTCTGCGCAATATGATTCATTTGCGATTCCATCTCGCTGAGCTGTTGCGCCTGCAAGTCCAGCAGCTGCATGTAGCTGTAGGCGAGCGTATTGATCTGATACGCTACACTGGCCAGCGATTGCGTGGTGTAGTTCTTGGTGGCCTCGAGGGCGGCCTTCTTGTTGTCGGCCCGATAGTACGTGTCCTCGCAGTAGTCGGCCACCCGCTCCAGGTTCGTGTAGCTGTCGCGCAGGCTCTGGCGGCCATCGGGGATTTCGGTGCGTATCAAAGATGCTAGTTCGTCCATTATGTTGTCACTGGCCATTGGGGCTTCGGTTAACATGGGTATGGGTGCTAGAGAAATTGGGGAAATTATCAACACTTCATTCATATCTCGAACGGAAGTAAACATTCACAGCAGGGCGGAGTCATGCGCTGACGCTGACGTCGGCAGCGAAACAGGCAGCGCGTTGCGCTGATTGGTAATTAGAGTGTACACTGTTCACTGTTTCGCATGCGAATATTCACGCAACTTTCATTTGCACTCACTTGATTTACTATCCGCTTGCACTAGAAATATGATATTATGTGGATTGCGTCGGGTTAAATGCAATTAAATGCAGTTTCTGTTTTACATTGTACAGACGTGAAAAGAACGCAGAGTAAGTTACAGTGCTGGAAAATACACTACATTGGTGGGGCAACTGATACTACTGGTCACACTGCATTCGCATGGTGCTGCCACATCAGTGAAAATTGCTATGCAAAACGTAAACAAAAATTGGAATGTTGCCAGACCGTCGAAAATAGTATGAGTTGGCAGCCCTGCTCTTTTGTGAGTAATACATTTTTTTCGCCGATCGGGATTTAGTATAAGGCACTAAATTTTAGTTAACTATGTCTCACCAAACGGGCATCAAGGGTAAGCTCCGAAATACAGAGAATAAGCCGCAGTCTCATTGAACTTATTTTTAGCCAACGAGCAACTAGCCAAAGTATTCGGCAAGGCCAAAAATGGAAAAATACGTGTGATAAAAGTGTCAATAGAAAATGGTGAGTGAAACAGAGAAAGATTAGGCACACATACGTATACATACGTATAAATATAATCGCCTTCATATCTATATTTCCGTTGTTTGCTTCTTCGGCGAACAGAACAGCTCAGCTGCAGCGCCACAGCTGATGTGAAGAAAGACTGGGAACGCGACTATGACAAACTGCTGGGACCGCTCATCGAGGAGAATGTGCCCTGCTACTTGCTGTATCGCTTGGATGCCAAAATACCGTTAGGCCATGGATGGCTGCTCATTAGCTGGACACCAGACACTGCCAGCATACGCCAGAAAATGGTATACGCATCGACGAAGGCGACGCTCAAAACTGAATTCGGCTCAGCTTACATCACAGAAGAGTTGCATGCCACGACGCTGGAGGAGACTACTCTGGATGGTTACAAAAAGCACAAGCGTGAGTTTGCTGCGCCGGCGCCGCTGACCACACGCGAGGAGGAGATTCAGGAGCTGCGTAAAACTGAGGTACGCACTGAAATATCCACGGATACACGTCACCAGACACTGGGCGGCTTATCGTGCCCCCTTAGCGATGCCACGCTTGCCGCTGTCCAGGATCTGCTGCGTGGGAACTATGACTATTTGCAGTTCCGCATAGCACTGGAAGAGGAGCGTATCCACGTCTCACATGCCGCCAAGGTGCAGCTCGCTGATCTGCCCAAACAGGTTCCCGACGATCATGCGCGCTATCATCTGTATCTGTTCAAGCACACACACGAGGGCGACTACCTGGAGTCCTTTGTATTCATATACTCAATGCCAGGATACGCATGCTCTGTGCGCGAACGCATGATGTACTCCAGCTGCAAGGCTCCGTTCCTCGAACAGCTAGCGGCACTTGGCGTGGATATTATCAAGAAGGTGAGTGAGGTGACCTCAGTCTAATCGAGTTCCTTTGTCCAATTTGTATTTGCTTTGCAGTTGGAAATCGAAAGTGGCACCGAACTCACCGAGGAATACCTCCAGGACGAGCTGCATCCTAAGAAGATATTACATCGGCCAGCATTTGCCAAGCCAAAGGGCCCACCGAACCGCGGAGCCAAACGCATGACGCGTCCCACCAACGAAGGCGAAGTCTGAACCCATCGCGTCCCATCGATTCATTGAGTCAACAACTATTTTCGTATATATTTTCCTGATTTCCTAGCAAAGCATTTAATTTATTGCATTTCGAGTGAATCGAGTGCCCCATTTTCATGTTCTATATGTTTTTTATATGTATCTGAGTCATATCTGTCGTATCCTTAGTTGCAATAAGCAAAAACTGAAACAACGCATAGCAGCAGGGCCAACTCGGGCTTCCTAGCAATTGTACTCTTGTCTGTGCTACTCTGGACATAATTGCAATTTATTATTTAAATAAAAACTCAACTAAATTAACTTTGACCACGCCTGACGATTCACTTGACCGAGTCCAGTGAGATTTTATCACCGACGCGCTGATCGTGCGCTGTGAACAGTTCTGGGGCCGATTTTTTAGCCTCATTCCTGAAGGCATCATCGATGATGTCGTCCCGCTGCAATCGCCACTTGTATTGCCAGTATCGCACCTCCTCCATCGAGGTGCCGGATGCTTTCATCAGGAGTAGCGAAGTAGCTCCCGCCACGCCACCCAGGGCACCACCAATGATGCCTCCCGCTGCCATGCCACGCAATCCCAAGCTCACTTTGTAGAGCGCCCCAGTGATAGAGCCCGCCGCGAGGTATTCGTAAATGGAGGATTTACCGCGGTAAACCGATATACACGTAATGATGCCGCTATTCAGAGAGATTGTTAGTTGGGAACTTGCATTGGAATGTTGAACTTTCAGTCTACTTACAAGTACGAGGTTGTGAAGAGGCCCACACGCCAGCCCCATTTGAAACCGCCCTTGGCAAAGTTCACTGTAAACTGATCCTGCAGCTTTTTCTACAAATGTTAAGAGGAGTGTGAGTAGAGTAAAGCAAGCCGAGTAGAAAGTATTCTCACCTTGGCATCGAAGTGCGATTTGAAGGCTGTGGCCTGATTGTTCTCCATGAAGTTTATGTAGCCCACTCGCGATTGTGTAACACCTCCATAGATGGCTCCAATGAGAAAGCCAAGGAAGCCGGCCTGGTAAATGGAGTTCAGCTCGGAGGATATGCTCCCGAATTCGCTAAAGGAACACCAAGAATTGTTTGTTACAGATAAATCTTTCGTTTCTTTCTAGACCGCACTTACTCAATGGTAAACATCTGCTTCAGTCGCTCTTGACCGGTTTCCTCTTTTCTTTTCTCGGTCAAGAATGCCTTGTATGTTGGATTATTCTCTTTGGTTATCACATCGTTACCGTCATGCTGAATGCCCGGCAGAATGCCGGCAAGCAGAAAGCGACCCCCGGTACTAAAGAATCTCATGAGGAAACCGCGTTGAATAACAAAAAGCAAATGAAAACATGCGAAGGAATAAACAGCTGTTTGCCGTCACTTGCGATGTTTACAAATGACATATCGATTTAACGATGATTTCCGATGTAAATCGAACATGCAAAGACATCATACAAACCCGCCAGACTAACATAACACGCAAGGTGCACTGAACCCAAAGATCAACCATGCATGAAAACAGTAATCTTCAAACGATTATGCTCATGTCTATGTTCACTAGACCGGAAAGCCATAAATCATTTAGATGTTTGAATTAATAAGTGTCTTGGTATTGTAATGTCTGATAAAGCGACGGAGATACACTCTCAATAAACTAAGAGCATAAAAAACGATAAAAAAAATTTTAAAATGTGTCTAATATTTCGCTAATATATATTATTTTAATATTCTTAAAATTCATGGATATTTTTTTACAAACGTGAAAAACATGAATACCAACTGTCGTGTAAACTCTCTTAATGTTTTATCGATAGTCAATACGCATATCGTTCTATCGGCAGCAAAACATCTTTGTGTACCATCACTATCCAAGCAAAAACGCCGCTGCTTGCGGTGTTGCTTATATTTTCTGCAACAATTTCACAAGTTTTAATCATTTAAAAAAGTATTTATAAACAAATTCATTCTTTTTCTACGCGCACCAAGTGCGAAGCAACTTGAAGAACAGGATGTACGACAACGAAGATGGTATGCAAAAGCAAAGCAATGTCGCAAAAATTGCAACGCACGCTGTCTCCATGAAAAAAGGAACATGGCGGCGGGAGCGCTAGCGTTCTTGTTGGCAGATAATAAGAATAATTAAAATGTTTATTTGCAGAGATTTACGAGGAGGAGAATGCAGAGGAAATCTCTCACGAGCTGTGGCAGGAGGCCTGTTGGATTGTAATCAACGCATACTTCGACGAGAAGGGCTTGGTGCGTCAGCAGCTGGACAGTTTCGATGAGTTCATTCAGATGTCAGTGCAGCGTATTGTGGAGGATTCGCCGGCCATTGAGTTGCAGGCAGAGGCACAGCACACATCCGGTGAGGTGGAGACACCGCCACGTTTCTCGCTCAAGTTCGAACAGATTTACCTTTCTAAACCTACGCATTGGGAGAAGGACGGTTCGCCCAGTCCCATGATGCCTAACGAAGCTCGTCTGCGTAATCTGACTTATTCAGCGCCGCTCTACGTTGATATCACCAAGACAAAGAATGTGGAGGGTTTGGATCCAGTTGAGACACAACATCAGAAGACTTTCATTGGTAAAATCCCCATTATGTTGAGATCCACATACTGTCTTCTCTCCCAGTTGACTGATCGTGATTTGACCGAGCTTAATGAGTGCCCACTGGATCCTGGTGGCTACTTTATCATCAACGGTTCCGAGAAGGTGCTTATCGCTCAGGAGAAAATGGCCACAAACACGGTGTATGTGTTCAGCATGAAAGACGGCAAATATGCCTTCAAAACCGAAATTCGCTCCTGCCTAGAGCACAGTTCACGTCCCACGTCGACACTGTGGGTGAACATGATGGCGCGTGGTTCACAGAACATCAAAAAGTCGGCAATCGGTCAGCGTATTATTGCTATTCTGCCGTATATCAAACAGGAGATACCCATTATGATTGTATTCCGTGCTCTGGGATTCGTCGCCGATCGTGATATCCTTGAACATATCATTTATGACTTTGATGACCCAGAAATGATGGAGATGGTGAAGCCTTCATTGGATGAAGCTTTCGTGGTGCAAGAACAGAACGTTGCACTCAATTTCATCGGTGCCCGCGGTGCTCGTCCCGGCGTTACCAAGGATAAACGTATAAAGTACGCCAAGGAAATCTTACAGAAGGAAATGTTGCCACATGTGGGTGTCTCCGATTTCTGTGAGACAAAGAAAGCATATTTCCTGGGCTACATGGTACACCGACTCCTGCTAGCTTCCTTGGGTCGGCGTGAGCTTGATGATCGTGATCATTACGGAAACAAGAGATTGGATTTGGCTGGTCCATTGCTGGCTTTCCTTTTCCGAGGCCTGTTCAAGAACCTGATGAAGGAGGTGCGCATGTATACACAAAAGTTCATTGACCGTGGAAAGGATTTCAATCTGGAACTGGCCATTAAGACAAACATCATTACGGACGGTCTGCGTTATTCGTTGGCCACTGGAAACTGGGGCGACCAGAAGAAGGCTCATCAGGCTCGTGCCGGCGTCTCTCAGGTGTTGAATCGTCTTACATTTGCCTCAACTTTGTCACATTTGCGTCGCGTCAATTCACCCATTGGACGTGATGGAAAACTGGCCAAGCCGCGTCAGTTGCACAACACGCTTTGGGGCATGTTGTGCCCGGCCGAGACACCCGAGGGCGCTGCTGTCGGTTTGGTCAAGAACCTGGCCCTTATGGCTTACATTTCTGTGGGCTCGCAGCCATCGCCAATTCTGGAGTTCTTGGAAGAATGGTCTATGGAGAATCTGGAAGAAATTGCTCCCTCGGCTATTGCTGATGCAACCAAGATCTTTGTGAATGGTTGCTGGGTGGGCATACATCGTGACCCAGAGCAGCTGATGGCGACACTGCGTAAGTTACGTCGTCAGATGGATATTATTGTGTCGGAGGTATCTATGATTCGCGATATTCGTGATCGTGAGATCAGAATCTATACAGATGCAGGTCGCATTTGTAGACCATTGCTCATTGTGGAGAATGGAACACTTCTCTTGAAGAAGACACATGTTGAAATGTTGAAGGAGCGCGACTACAACAACTACAGTTGGCAGGTGCTGGTAGCGTCTGGTGTCGTTGAATATATTGACACTTTGGAGGAGGAGACAGTTATGATTGCCATGTCGCCGTACGATCTTAAGCAGGATAAGGACTATGCATATTGTACCACATACACTCATTGTGAGATTCATCCAGCTATGATACTTGGCGTCTGTGCATCCATTATACCTTTCCCCGATCACAACCAGAGTCCTCGTAACACCTATCAAAGTGCTATGGGTAAGTTAGTAGAGATCCTTTAATGAGAATCTATATTAATCGAGATAATCTCTTTTTTAGGTAAACAGGCTATGGGTGTCTATATAACCAATTTCCATGTGCGGATGGACACACTGGCACACGTGCTATACTATCCAATGAAACCGTTGGTCACCACACGCTCCATGGAGTATCTGCGTTTCAGAGAATTGCCAGCTGGTATCAACTCGATTGTCGCAATTTTATGCTACACTGGCTACAATCAGGAGGATTCTGTTATTCTTAATGCTTCGGCTGTAGAGCGTGGATTCTTCCGTTCAGTTTTCTATCGGTCATACAAGGACTCAGAGAATAAGCGTGTGGGCGATCAGGAGGAAAACTTTGAGAAACCGCATCGTGGCACCTGTCAAGGTATGCGCAACGCTCATTACGACAAACTGGACGACGATGGCATCATTGCCCCAGGCATACGTGTGTCCGGAGATGATGTTGTTATTGGAAAGACAATTACTCTGCCCGAAAACGAAGATGAACTGGACAGCAACACAAAGCGCTTTGCCAAGCGAGATGCCTCGACCTTCTTGCGTAACTCTGAGACGGGTATTGTGGATCAGGTTATGTTGACACTAAACAGCGAGGGCTACAAGTTCTGCAAGATTCGAGTGCGCTCTGTGCGTATACCACAGATTGGTGACAAGTTTGCCTCGCGTCACGGACAGAAGGGAACGTGCGGTATACAGTATCGGCAGGAGGATATGCCCTTCACGTGTGAGGGCCTGGCACCAGATATTATTATTAATCCCCACGCCATTCCATCTCGTATGACAATTGGCCATTTGATCGAATGTCTGCAGGGCAAGTTGGGCTCCAACAAGGGAGAGATTGGCGATGCCACGCCCTTTAACGATGCTGTGAACGTGCAGAAGATCTCCACGTTCCTGCAGGAATACGGTTATCACCTGCGTGGAAATGAGGTCATGTACAACGGACACACTGGTCGTAAGATCAATGCTCAGGTAAGAAGGCTGCAAGGATGCTCTTACGAAGAACAATGACTAACCAACTTTCTTGTCTTGAAACAGGTCTTCCTTGGCCCCACCTACTATCAACGTCTTAAGCACATGGTGGACGACAAAATCCATTCACGTGCCCGTGGACCTGTCCAGATTCTGGTGCGACAACCCATGGAGGGCAGAGCCCGTGACGGTGGTCTGCGTTTCGGTGAGATGGAACGTGATTGTCAAATCTCTCACGGTGCCGCACAGTTCCTGCGTGAGCGTCTCTTCGAGGTATCTGATCCCTATCGTGTGCACATCTGCAACTTCTGTGGCCTGATTGCCATTGCCAATCTGCGCAACAATACGTTCGAGTGCAAGGGCTGCAAGAACAAGACGCAAATCTCGCAGGTGCGTCTGCCGTATGCGGCCAAACTGCTGTTCCAGGAGCTCATGTCCATGAACATTGCACCACGTCTGATGGTCAACTAAACGAATGCTGGATTCTAATATAGGCAACTCCATTTTGGAGCTGAGCAGACTGACTCTGCGCCCGCTAGTAATTAATTAATTAAATTTACACAATTTTGACACCTCAATTTGGCCGAGTTTGCTTTGCGAAGTTGCTCTGGCAAGTGGAGCAAGTCGATGTGCGGAATATTAAAGTTGGAGACGTGCTGGGGGAAAGTGGCTTGAGGAATTTTTAACAAATCGAGGGTTTTGTTAGACAAAGTAGTGAATACAATACCTCAGATATTTGCACTTATCCCACTTACCGACAATCAGTTACAGATGCAAATTAAATATAATTATGCGTTTTGCTAGATCTTTCTCTTTAAAACTCAATTGATTAACTTGTTTGGCTAGTGTATTCCCTCATCGGCTTGGAGATAGTTTTCCCCATTCATGTTTGTCTGCTCTATTGTGGCTTTCTTTGATTTTGACGCAATGTTTGGCCCGCGGTCTGTGACGCCCAATGACAATGGGGATTAGTTCTTTGTTGTGAAGCTGGTGGAGCTTTGGTTCGGCTTTGGTTGTAGCCACCAATTGACTGACAGTTATTAATTGCCGCTTGACGTGAACCCGGTGCGAAATGCGTAAAGCCGAAGCAGAGGGGGAACGACGTCGGCGTTGAAGTCGAAGTCGATGTCGGCGCCGGCGCTGTCGTTGACGTTGATGTTAACGTTCATCATTGAGCCAAGACGGCGGCTGCTTTGTTATCGTCAATTGAAATGGCATCGAAATTGGCGCCAAAAGTGTCGCAATTGGGGGACCCCTCTACCCCACAATGGACATGGCTTTAAGGATTGGCATAAACACTGCACTTAAACAACTGTTGAGGTATTTATTTATAGCGACTTACGAATAACTTAAACAATTTGATTGCATCGTTAAGTGCAGTGTTTACTTCCCATTCCCATTGTCGTTCTCCGGCTCGTTACGGAACACACTGATGGCGTAAAACTCGGGCAGTCGGTACACCTTGAGCCGTTCGTGGCTGAACTGGCCATTGGCACGTGCCTTCACAAAGAATATGTCCTTGAGACTCAGGTCCTTGCGGCGTTGTTCTTTGGCGGCGACAAGACGCTGCTGCTTGGGTCGGTAGCCAGTGGACTTGTTCTGCAGCAGCTTCACAAAGATTATATCGCGATTCCCGTCATCGTCGCCGTCCAGGGTGCGTGCCTGGTAATACATTTGTGGTGGCTCCGGGTATATAAGCAGCGGTTCAACTGGCAGCACTTCACTTGGTGATGTGGGATACGTAATAAGATTGTCATCCAGACCTGGTAATGGAGCTGCAACTGCGCAGTGGCTGAGGCAAGTCAAGCACAGGCACACCAAGATAAGGAGCTTTGATTGTGTGGCAGAAGTTAACTGGAAGTGGAGTGTTGTGGTATTATATGATGATAATATTAGTATTATATGGCATATTATAACCGATGATCTAAGTGCAAGTTATAACTGAAGGTCTAAATTGAAATTACGGATTAGAGTATTATTTAAAAATAAAATTTGCAGGTTAATTATGATATTCATTGACTGATCGTTTTTTGTTACACTTTAAGTAAAGATATTATCGCACATTTGACAAACTATTGACCTACTCTTTCTTAAGATTCCAAACCAATGACCCTTTAGCTACCATTAGTTGGCAAATATTTTGAGAATCTTTAAAATTTAGAACTCTGTGTCTAGATCCGATCAAGATAATGTTTAATATGTATGAGCTTCAGTCTGCAAATTCTTTGACTATTTCAACCTTTTCTCTTTGATTAACTACTTTCTTCTTCACTTTGTTTAGTTTCGAGATCTTTCTAGATGCTATGATTCAACGAATTATATTTATAGTTTATAGTATGGTTGTTTTAAGTATGAACAATCTTTGATCTTGCACTGATTCCCGTTTCGCAATTACCGTTTTAATTTCGAGCAGCGACATTTTTGGGCACGCTTCGCTAGCTTAACGCAAATTGGATTCGATGAACAAAGCCGCTTTGGCCGCACGGCACTTTGCGAAAGGGGCCAAAAATAATAGTACAATAATATAACTGACGATTGTCAGCTCCGTCGAGTGTCGCGGCGAGATGTGGTCGCAGATGAAGATCGTGTTGGAGGCGGCGGCGGCGGCGCCGGCAGTAGCTGGTTCGACTGGCAAGCAGAGACTGGCGCGCGACAAGGCCAGCCAACTTCATTTACCACAACCAAGTCCGAGCCGGAGTCAAAGCCGATACCCCTGCAGACGTAACTGCGACGTCGACGTCGACTGCGATGCTGACTGCTGATGGAGACAGCGACAACCTGCTTAGGAATTGTAAATTGAAGGTGAGTCAATAAAATAAAATCGGACGGATAAAAGTAAAACGTTAATTGTCGTTGGGGGATGCTAAGGATGGTGGCATCGGTCGCATCAAAGTGATGGAACAATATTATTATTATTTTAATAAATATTGCTTTTAATTGTGCCGATGAGCTGCGCGGCGCAGAGGTCAATGCTGAGCGAGAATCTATCAAGCACGGCTTGCTGCAGCCGCAGCTCGTTGTCAGCTTGGCCGATTACATTAAAAAACAAATGAACAACAACAGCAACAACAAGGTCTGTTCAGTAAATTTATGCTCTTACGCGCAATGATGTCAAATTTATTATTACTGCTAATGCAAAATAAGATAAATAATAGTGGAGAGGGGAAAAAACACTGAGACAGAGACAGAGATGAGGATGGTGAAGGGGATGGCAGATGGGAGACACATGTAGAAATGTTTAATTAGCAAATATTTACGCAGAGCTTGAAGATTGGTTGGGATTGCTTGGATCGGTCTTTGTCATTGTCTTTGATAAGTGTTCTATGCTTGTGGCTTTTATTATTAGCCAAGCAAGTGGCTACTGTCGATGGTTCTTCTCTCAAGAGTTTCGCTAATTACAATGATTGACTAAACTATAGGGGGGAATTTATAAATATCGAATAACAATTGTGTGAACATGGTACTTGACACAGTGAACTCTCGCTAAATTTAACATTGAGTGAACATTATCAAATGATATTGCAGTTTCTGTTGCTAAACAAGTTGTAATAAATTATTATTTTTATTTCTGCTGCTCATTCGAACATATTGGCACAGTAGTCGCTCAATAAGTGTAACCATATAATCAATTGCTTGTTTACATTATTTTCTAGCTGCTACCACTTTCGATAGGTAGTTGGGTATATCTAATGATGTGTTTATCTTGTTACCGCAGACCTTTCTTTCATCAGCAATTGAAGTGCCGTGATAAAGGTAAACAACATATCGCCTCGAGGGTCGCGAAATTTAATCGCTTTAAATGTGAAATTACTTCCAAATAAACAACTTCAGCTCACATAATCAAAGCATTTGTCGCTTGATTTCGCTTTTGCCAAGCAGCCAGTTGAGTTGCTGGTTGAGTTGATACTCGTGTTCGAGTCTTGTTTGGGTCCACAAAGTTGGATGGGGAGTCGAGTATCGAATCGTGCTTGATTAATTGCAGCGCATCTCTCTGGCTTGCGCCATGTGCTCTCTTTGTGCTTTCTCGCAGCCCTTTGGGGGCCAATTGTAGTGAACAGCAAACAGCAAACAGCAACAACATGAGTAACACTTGTTCAGGTTTTATGCGCTTTCGTTTCCAGTTCAATTTTAGTTCTATGCGAGGCAGAGGCAGACGCTTTTAATGAGTCCATTCGTATGCGTGCCGGGGGAATCGTGTGAAAGGTGAATATGCTACTACTTAACGCATATTGGTCTGCACACACACACAAACACACGCGCACATACACTCGGCTACTGTTTTCGCAAATGCCATCGAAAAAGTGAAAGCCTTTCACTCGACTCGCATCTGTGGCGCCAGCACATTATTGGCCGCACCACATTGTGCTTTATGCGTCTCGCCGAGCACGATAAGCCCAGCACCAGAGTTTGTGGCGGGAGTCAACAATTTGTAAGCCGATTGCGTAGTTCTGCCGCGTTCTGTGGCCACCAATACACACTTGCACCTGTGTGTGTATGTGTGTTTACGTCTTTGCCTTATGATTCTCTTGGCTTTTCAATGAAATAGAGCGAATTGAATACAAATTATGTAAAAGTGTGTTGCTGTTGTTGTGTTGTTTTTTCACTCAAATTTATTGTTAAATACCTTGCTTGAACTTCATGTTTATTATTATTGTTCTTCGCAGACATTTGCCTAATTGGTTGGCCTCCTACTTGATCATATTGCTATGGCAACTACATATATGTTTATCTTGTGTCTGATGAGAGCGACAACTATTTTCCAGCTCATTTGCATTTTTAATTACAAAAACAATCAAGAAGAGGGGCAATTATGCATTTTATGCATGAAAATATAGTCGAAATGAGAGATCGAGGGGATAGTTCTTAAAGTAAAGATGAGTAACTCTAACTCTTTCACCTGTGAAACTTCCATGTTCGTTGTGAAAGCCGTACACACACTTTTTTGTTTTAAGTTTCAGTTTAAGTTTAAATGTGGGGGCAACTATCTGATAAAATAAAGCTGGCTTGAGACATCAGTTCCAGCTCCTTCTGTCTTTGAATGAATGATTTCTTAATTTTAATAAAAAGATTGTAACAAACTTTAATGCATTTTGTTGCATTTTTTATAGAACAGACGATAAACAATGTGTCATTAAAAAAACCTCAAGTTCTTTGTTGTATTCAAGGTTCAATTATTTCAATACTTTATCTTATCGATATTCGAAGCGTTTTGCAATAAAAAATATAAAATAAAGTCTATATACATACTTGTAATGTAAATATTACAAAACTTTTCTTTAATTACCAATTATCAGCAATTTTATTTACAACATCGATGGAATTTGGTTCGTTTTGAGTTCATCAACATTAGAACTAAATTTCATTATAGGATTAAGCTGAATTTTGCATCGACAACTTCACGTATATCTTCGCCGTAACAAATTTATGCGAAGTGCTTGCAGCATTACTCTTATTGTGGCGCTAAGACCCGCTAAAAGAACCGCCCCACTTTCATGCTGCCACCCTCTTCCACCAAAAGAGGTGCTTAACTACGAAATACAAGCTGGCAAAGACAAGCCAAGCGGAGGTTGGCGGCGTGTTTTTAATTACCATAATTACATAACTGCACACACGCACTGCCACACACATGCAGACACACACGCACGCACTAGCACACTCACGCCCGCGCACACGTACACACAATGATAATATTGCGGTTGCCTACAAGTATGCAGCACTTGCTGAGCGTGGGCGCAGAAATCAAAGGAAAGCACAGGGTGGGACAGCGTTGGTAAGAGTGGGAAAGAGAGATAGAATGGGGTAAGGGGGTGTAACCACCCTGTTGCTGTGCTTTTATTGTCCTTATCGCATAAACTTAAATAGTTTTTACCAGCCACTTTGCGGCTTTTAACTTATTTTTGCGTGCCGCACACTCAAGACTCAGCTCCCCCTTCCCTTCCTCGTTCTCCTTCTTTCCTCGCAGTAGCAGCATTGTTTGTTGTCAGTTGCCAGGGTAAAAATTAAAGCAGACTTTTGTATTATGTTGCATGTCGTTAGCTTCAGCTTAAGTTCTTCTTAAAGTTCGAAGAGTCAGCGTTATTTCCAGCGCTGTCGGTTATCTACCTAATTAACCAAACTGCAAGTCCAGTTCGAAACTTTTAATTATCCCACCTTGGTTGGGAGCCAAGTGGGTGGGTGCGGCTAGTAAGAGGTCAGTACGCTGGCTAAGCTGCTGCTGCTGTCTGCTGCATAATTTGCCAGTTCGAGTTTATGCTTCCTGTTGCTGCACACCTGGCAGCAGGCAGCATGTAGCAGGCACCTGGCACCTACTCACCAAGTTACTTGCCACTTACCACTTTCGCAAGCAGAACTTGGCTAAATGCTTCGCAATTAATTTTCGCGCCGTGTCGGTTATTAACCTGCCATTGCAAGGCTCCTTTTGGGTGCTACACGTTGCATGGCTCACTTCGTGGCATAGGGAATGTTTGGACTTCTGTTCTGGGGCTAAACTCATTAAAATCCCAGCAACTGGGGGCGTGTCAAGTGGGCGTGTTTGACACAATAAATCAGCGTCGTTTCTTATGCTTGGACCCCCTACAAATCCAATTAATTTTTTACATTTTTATTTTGTGCAGAAAATGAAACACTTTCAAACATGTCAAATTCAAGCAGTTTCCAGTTTTAGAATTAAGTCAAATAATTTTATTTTACCTATTGAGCTTTTGAAAATAACGATAGAGACGAATCCATGCAGTGTTTTTAGCAGAAATGCCAGAGGTGCAGATTAAGTCACATTATTTTTAGAAATTTGCTGTCTTATTTGAAGTCATGGATACGCACTTTAGGTTGCACTATGAGAGTGTAGGAGATCCCCATCAGCCGAATGTATCGACCACGAAATGTTCCCAGCCACTTATTAAGCCTATACGCTTCTGCCCCATCTGCCTGACCAGTATGTCGTGGTTGCCCAAGTTTGCCGCGTGCCCCATGTGTGGCATGAAACCGATGCCAGTCGTTGAGAAGATTAACTTAAATAACCAATTGACAGCTGATCAGATACTGACAGATTGTTTAGGCAAGACACAAGAAAATATCGAGTGTGAGGATCCTTGCACGTTGGCGATGAATGAAAAAAGGGATAGAGAAACAAGCAAAGTGGATTCCGATTGCTGTCACTGCACCTGCAAGTCGGGCAAAGAGTGCGCCCATTGTCGCATACGGAAGCTGTGAAAAATAAGAAAATATATTCGGAATTTCGCCATAAAGCAAAGCAATGCAGATGAAACATGCAAAATATCCTATAGTAATGAGTCCCATGTGCAGTTAAAATTATTCTAAATAAATCACGAAATTCTGAAACTATCAATCGTTTATAAATAGAAAGAATACAGCCTTCATAAAGTACATTCTTAACTGCCAAAAGTGATTGCTCCAAAGTAAAATAAAGCTTTAAGTTTTCTGCACATAAAACATAAATTTAAGTCAATCCCACTTGAAACTTCTTTATGAACCTGTAGCCCGAGTGTATTCAATAAGAGTTTGTATTGAACAGGTTTCCTGATTTTATTCGTACAATTGAATATTTCCATTATAGTTTTTATTCACACAATTTGTTACTGCATAGCAAGGCCCCGGCAGCATTTCAATTGTGGAATAATAATGAAAACTGTTGAATAATTAAATATAAATTGTGCACAATCGACTAAATAAACATTTTGTCGAAACAAAAACATTTGGAAAATGAGAAGAGAATGCCATGCATAATTGAAAATGCATGAGAGTGTAACCCACCTTAGTTTTTCTACTATGAACGTATACAGATATATATATAAAAAGAGGATGTTGGATATAGAATTAAATATTTAAGCTATTCAAATAGAGCTTTTGATTTGATTTCAAGTGGGATTCAATTGCAATATTATAACTGGTTCGATTATAATTACCCGCCTAAATATGTAAAGTAGTTAAGTCCTTAACTGTCAAATATTCGATTCATATTGCATTTCCATCCCATACCCGTTAGCCAATTTGTGCATGGCTTCATTACATTTGTTGCCCCACTTAGCAAACTGTCATTCTGTATCAGAATGAATGTAAAGCGATTTCCACGTAATGCAACTAGTCTGAAATTGTTTATTCACAAGACATTTAATGACAATTACGACGTGCTTATGCAAAACGGACTTCGCCTGGCCAGATCGAATGATTTATGGCGGGGATGGGGAGGGGCTATCTAATCAGGACGAGCATGGAATAACTCATATGTTTGCTCGGCAAATAGACTGCAAAATGCTTGTCTGGAATTTCAACTCCATCGACCTGCGTCCGTGTGTCTGTCAGTGTCCACATCCACTCAAATGGCCAAGTTACACGTGCGTGCCTATAAAATTGGCTTTTCTTGGCAATTTCAATTTCATGTCGGCCACAAAGTCCATTGTGCGGCTGTAAGAGGGGGCCAGGCAAGGGCGGGGGGACAAGTGCATTTGGCTTTCATAAATAAATAAGTCTGTTAAATTGTCCACGCTCCACCAGGCTGAGTTCAAATCCAGGGCACGACCCCGGTCCCTTCTTCCGAGTCCAATTTGGATTTGGCCTATCCCAAGGCAAGCTTTGGTTAGCTTGTCTGCTTGTCTGCTTGTTTGTCACTTTTGGCCGTCGGATTTGAATGTGCTTCTCATGCGCAGCACGTGCCCCACAAATTGTCAGATGTGCCTGTTTGTTGTTATCCTCGCGGATCAGGGGGACATTTAAGCAGCTTACTCGCAAAATGAAAAGCGATTGAAAATTTCATGAAAATGTCGCTTGACAAATGCACAAATTGACAACACTAAACCCTCCCCCCCTGCCCACCTCCTGCTCCAAATCAGGAAAGAGAAAATGGCATTTTCCAGCTCAATGTTTGCCGACTACAATTAGCAAAGCGATGAAGGAAACTTGCGAAATGCTGCCAACTTGCCAACTGCCCAACTCACTTCTAATTGATTTTCGCAACAATTTTGATTTTCAATTTACGGACGCAAAGGGATAACCGGGCGCAACTTGCGGGGAAAAAATAGCTCAACTTTGATTGCAAATTTGTTTGCCTTGGCCAAAGCCATTTGTGCCACGCCCCTCCCTGCACTGCTGCCCTCGATGCAGTTGATTTTCTCTTTGCTCTGCACACTTTTTACAGCTACTATTTCTGTGTTTCTGCCTTGGCACAAGTTTTCTCTCTTGCATTTTTTAGATTTGCCTGCTTTCATCCGGTTTTCCTATTTTTTTTTGTTTATTTTGTTTTTTTTTTAGCCCCCTCTCAACTTCATCTTCGCTTGACAAACAGCCCGGAAAGGGGTAAACGTGTTGCCGGCAAATGTTTACAGTTAAGTCGGCTGGCAGATGCCATAAAACAATTTGTTGCTGGAATAAACACTCCACACTCGGGCACGCAGATCAGGCAAGAAATTCAATTTCGTGTATTGCCCAAAACTGACGGAATTCGACAGTTGAATTTAAGACCGTAATTGAAAAGAAAAATTTGGCCAGCAAAGTTTCAGTTTCAGTCGGAGATCAAATTGGATTTCATTTCTGTCGGCAGCAATTAACTGAAAGAAACGGAAATTGAGCTAGAATAATTATTGGAATGTAGAAAGTTTTCGAAATGCCATAAAATACTGCTGTATGCTGTATGCTAGTATATACTGCAAGCTTTGCTATTTTCATTGGTCAACACATTCCTTTTCTTTAAAGTCGACAACAAATCCCTTGGTAGCTCCGTTCATCTATCGCATTTTCTTCCCTCCTTATAGTTAGTTGAGCCGCTTAAAAGGTTCGTGTTACAGTGAACCACTAAGTCAGGCAGTAATTAATGTCAGGACCTGTTTTAATCATCTTCTAATTACATTTTGAAGGCAAAAGGACGCACAGGCGCGACAGAAAGACAATCCCGTTTTGCTGTCAACATTTGTGACATCGTGTCAAGCTTTTTTGCCTTTTTCACTTTTTTATATTCTCCACAAATTAAGAAAACACGCGCCACACTCTACTGCATATTTCGCAATGTATGAAATATGTAACTATGTACTATTTTTTTTGTTTTGTCAGCCTCCCTCCGCCCCCCTTCACACTCTTTGCGCTGGCCAAAAGCAATGGCAACAATGTCATAAGGTAATCTTTTTTGTTTTTTGAGTGCACGAGTTCCGCAAATGCGGGCAAATTCCGCATGTTATACACGGGACAGTTGTTGTTGTGGTGGTTGTTGTTGTTGGTGGGGTTGTTGGGGTTGTTGTTGGGGCTGCTGTTGCTGCGGCAGATGTTGTTGTTGCTGTTGGTGTTGCTGTCGCTTTAACCCTTGTTTCCTGCTCTCTGTTCTGCTGCAGTTGACGCAAACAACAAAATTGTGTGAATATTCGCGGCTAACAAGAACGCTTTGTCCACACTTTGCACCAATTAAAACAGGAGAAAGAAGAGCGAAAAAGTTTTGTTTTAACAAAATAACAAAAGCTATATAATCGCTCGAATAGTGTATTTTATTTGGATTATTGCAAGACAGCGTGCTTTGATGGGTTTACTGTAGAAGTGCAACCTTAATTGTGAGAGGTGGATTATCATCATTCAAATTTGACTGTAAAATAGGTATATTCGCACATAGTTATTTTACTCTTTCTGGCCTTTTTCAATGGTCGAAGGGTAGAAACAGGTGAAGTTATGGTATATACGAGTACATAAAAATACATTTTATTTGCCTTTAACGTCATTTCTTTCAACTTCTTTTAACCGCTTATTGATTCAATTCACTGACTTCAACTGCAAAGCGAACATTAAACACATTTCCTGTTGGCGAATGTTTTGATCTCTTAGTGTAGGTGTGTGTGCGAGTGTGAGCTCTTTTTCAAAGTGATACACACACACACACATATTAATGGTACAGCTGAATAAAAAAAGCATCCTACAACGTTGTGTGGTTTTTGGCTGGCGAAAGGTCAGTGCGAATTGAGCCACCAAATAAAAAGTTTGCAGACAGGCGAAAACTTGTCGTGCTCCTTGAAGCGTGAGCAGATAAGATGAGCAAGTTGTGAGGGGCGAACAGCACCAGCAGCAGTAGCAGCTGAACTGTCAGGCAACTGTCAATTGTTAATTAAATGCGATCCCCGAGAGGCTGGAAACTTGCCCAAACGGAAGACTGATGGCTCGACTTGGTTGGGGACTAGGCTAGAGCTGTCACTGAGTCCACTTGATTTGCTTGATCCCAGCTGCAGGATGGGATGTGGATACTAAAGTTTACATGACACTCACACGCACACACATACACTCGGGTTGCTTCGTGTGCTCGCTTCATGTTAATGCTGTAATTACTTTGACATTTTTATTGCTGCGAACTAATAACTCAATTGACATATTTCATGGCGTGTGCATGTGTGTGTGAGTGTGAGTATCAGTGTGAGTGTGCATGTGTGCTAGTGTGCGTGTTATTTGCTCTTTAATTTATAAAATAAATATTTGTAGAACTGCTCCCTCTCCTACTGTTGTGCATTATATGAAATGTTCATTCATTCATGACGCCAATTATGTTGAGAATATCCATAAAGATATTGATTATGTCCAGATAGAGATTCAGTGTAGCAAAGATATATTCCTCCGGGCTGATTGTGTACTTGTGATTGCCACCCAACATCAGTTGCGTATCATAGATAAGGTAAACGGAGAAGAGCACCGCTCCCAGACAGGCATAGATCATAGACGTAATGCGACCACCCACAAAAATGGCCACAAAGCCAAAGATCACCAGGGACACCAGGCATGCGATGAGCACGCCACCCATCATGGTCAGATCGTACTTGGTCTGCATGGCAAACAGCGTGAGGGCCAGGCAAATGGCTGCCGTGATGCCAATGGCCAAGAGCACGTCACGCGGTGCATAGCGAGTGGCAGCAACGGCAAGCAGAAAGGATTCGGCCACCGTGAATATGCCCAGAAAGATGAAGTTCGTCGGTGTCTGGCGACGCACATTCTCGCAGCAAATCATGCTCAACATGGTCACAATCATGAAGCCCATGGCCAGCCAGATAAGCCAGGGATTGAGCAGGGCAAACGCCTTAGCTTGATCACTGAAGGCAATTACGGCCACAGCGCCGAAAGTGATCATCAGTTGACCCATGAGGATCAGATACACTTTGCGTATGAAGCCGAGACGTATGCTCTGATCGTCGAACGAGAAACTCTTCGGCTGACCCTCGGCATCGTCGAAATAAGCACCAGCACCACTTACACCCTGCACCTCCTGATAGCCCTTGTACTGATATGGTTCCATTGGTATTGCCATTTCATGCAGAGTGCAATAAACTTATCTTTCTATTTTACTTGTTGTCTACTAAATTTTAATGAAAACTGGAAGTGCTTTTAACTCGGTTGCTCAGAAAATACAAATATCGATTACTGTTGAAGTTTTTCGATTAAGTTTGTTTGCCATTTATCAAACTGAGCTGCTATATCATCCTATATAACCTAAACAGTACTGTGTTTTTTACTCTTTGTTGGCTGCTCACACGTGTAGCTAAGGACCTTATCTTGTTGGGCGGGATCTTTGAATGTCAAGTGATAAATCGCTCGAAAACAACAACAACAGGTGTGCGGTTTCCCCTGACGGGTAGTTCACTTAGCTTCCTCTCTCACTTTCTCTCCCTCCCCTACTCTTTGCCTTGCTCTTTGTCTTTCGTGCTCTCTCGTTTCGCTTCTGCGCATTGCGTTAATTCAGCAAAAGTTTATTTTGGCTTTGAGCTTTTTTGTTGGTTTTGCAAAAAGAGTTTCAGTATTTTCAGCGCCTTTGTCGCTTGGAGTGGCGACTGAGGGACTTGAAAATTCTACCAGGCAGACACTGCATTTGGCATTTTCTGATTGCTTGTACAGCGAAAAATTGGCGTAATTTTTTTCCATGCTTGTAAGACCAAAGGGTTTTTCAAACTATAGTGAAGAAAAAAGTTGAGGGAACAATTTATACGGAAAACAAATGGAAGGTTCATTCTAAATTGAATTTATCGCAGAATTGAGAGTCCTTTTCATTGCCCCAGCATGTTGCATGAAAAACATTTTAGACATATTTTAAAGTTGACAATTTCCATTATTAAATGTTTGGCAAAGGAACCCCGAAAAAATATGCAGCGGAAAAGTCTGGCTAAAATGGAAATCAACATTGTGATAGGCCAAGTTATTCACATGTGTCGCCTGCCAATTGCCAGGGCTTTGTTCCAGCAGAGACAATTTTGTGGCACACATCAATCAAAATGCCATTTGAACTGGCATGCAACGGGATTCGGTCTAACTTGGTTAGGATCCTTCCCCTAAAACTATTTCCAGTCCCTGGCGGAAGGCTACACGGCACGTGTTGCGTTTTCGAGTCACGCTGGCGGACATTGCCAGTGTGCCATCAACAAGTTCCCTTAAAGGTTTTCCGCCTTTTTTTTTGGTTTGACACCCTTATGAGAAAGTAGGTGAAAGGAGAACTGGCAACTCGTGAGGTTATACCCTAGAAGAGTAGACCTTTTTGTGTTTATTCTTCCTTACACTAAAAAGTCGTTGCATGAGTAAGAAATTTAATGCTAAGTCACCTTGTGAAGTACTGGAATATTTATAGTTTAATTACCATCCACAAAAAAACGAATTAAAATCTTTAGAAGGAGATAAGAAAGTGTATACCCCAAGGGCAGCTATGTAACCATAGGGTAAACAACCAAAAAAAAATGCGTCACGTGTTTCCCTAATCCCCACGGCTTGGACAACAAAGCCAATGAAAAGTTATCGGTCTAACAGCGCCCACATGGGCGTGGCTGCCAGCAACAGTGCCAGTCATCCCGACAGCAAGTCAGTCATTCAGTCAGTCCGTCGGTTAGGCATCTATCAACAAAAACTACACTTTACAACTTTAAATGAGTTTTGCTGCGGCGCAAAGTTTGTGCCAAAAATCAACGACAGACTCCGGGGCACATAGTAAAGATAAGAGAGGAGCAGAACAAAGACGAGCAGAAAGAAAGGCAAAAAAGAAAGGCATCTACCACTTCTGAAGAAGAAGAAAAGGGCGGCCCCAAACAAATCGTTGACATTTTATCGACCGCATCGAAGGTGAAGCGTTGACAGACGTGGCCCCTAAATTGAAAATGGACTTCTCACAGATTTGACCGGAGACGGAACTAATACAACTTGGACTGACTGCAGACTTAGCCCAATAATACCCTGCAAAAATGTACAAAATGAATGAAGATATAATGTTGAATAGATTTGTATTATTTACAGTAGCATTGCTTAGAAATACTAATTTTTACTTCAAACTGATTGCCGTTCAATATACCCATTTAAATCGACTTACTGGGTATACAAGTGCTACATCTTGTGCTTGAAATAGACCACGAAACAGCTTAACAAGCACTAAAAACTAAGACGCAGAAGAAACAACAACACCGAAACACGACGAAGAGCACAAGCAGCAGCAGCAACAACAACAACAATGGCCACATCATTATGGCTGCTGGGCTGACCAAAAACAAAAATCCATTGCAGTTTAATCTATGCAAATCCCGAAGAAAAACTCATTTTGCGGATTTCAACTTAATAGAAGTGTGACGCAGCCTTTTCAGGAGAGCAGAGCTCAGAGCTCAGACTTCGCGTGGACTCAGACTCAGTATTGTTGACAGTTGACGGTGCACAAATTTTCCCAAGCTCCACGTCCTCCTCCTTCCTCCTCGTGAAAATTTCCTGGTAAGTAGATGGACGCGATATTTTCAACTGACACTCTTGAGAGAAGAGCGTGTACATACGCTTTCACAGTACACTGTGCAGTGTACATATTTTGTTGGCAAACAACGTTGAGGGCATCTTCAGAGCCTATGTAAATATCTATATAGCTTGATGAGCTACAGAAGTCAGAGTTCAGTTTGAAGATAAGAATATACTATTTTACACAGAAATACAAATTTTTGTAAGTAGTTAACATTGTTGCACGTGGAATGGGTAATTGGTTTCAGCATTTTAAACATTATCTTTTTATTTCCCTTGAAGTGTATATTAAATTCGTTGTGTGCGCTAAAAAAACTACTTATTCTTTTGTTATACTTGACTTCATTCTTTTCTTTTTAGCCGCGTTTGTTGATTCTGCTGCTGTTGTTCATTGTTGTTTGGTAGGCAGTCAAGTTGCTGCCCGTTGCAGCTGTTGATGATGCTGCAGCGACTCCTCCTCTGCAGGCCGAAGTCATTAAAATATACAACATGGCGCGGAGCGGAAAGTTCAATATAAACAAGAACAACAGCAGCTCCTCATTTATTTTATTGCAGCATACTATTTTCATTGCACATTATTCTCGTATTTCTTATTATTACTCTTTTCTTGTGCCTCTTGTGCTCGTTGCACTCATTAAACCTTCGCTTCGTTGTATTATGTACTCTACTTGCCAGTGCAAGGAAAAAAAATATAATACTTCAGTGCTGAAGTGCACTTTGGTATTTTCAAGCATTTCCCTGGGCATGAGATAATACGAACTGACGGATGAGGCTACTTGCCTTCACACTTCAGTTAAAATTCCACTTGAACTTTGGTCAAATTTGTTTGTTTTCTAACTACTTAACTAAACGTTTAAAACTTTACGATGAGATACCCTGAGTCTTAAAACTATTCTGTAGTTTATCTTTTGAATCTAAAAAAGTTAAAGCTAAAATCAAAACTCTTTTAAGTTCTATCCAATAATATAGAGACTGAAAAGTTTGTATTGGTGTTCAATATTTATCGCTACAACTTTTACTAACTGCAATAGTTTGGGCATTTATAGGGTATCTTTAAGTCATGTTTCATGCAGCATATACCTATCAGTTTCATCTCAAGAAATACACACAATACGCTAAGCAATTTGTGTGCAAATCGCAAACTTAATGCCCTTTCGGTTCATCGCCTCGGAGTATGCAAACGTTTATGGACAGACTGTGGATAATATGCTGCATTTGCCCAACGGGGTCAGACAAACACCATGCACTTCACAGCAGGCAGCAAGACAGTTGCTGCTGCTCCTGCTACTTCTGCTGCTGCTGCTGCTGTAGTGCTAATATTTTACAAGCAAGCAAAGGCAAAGAAACATTTGTCAGGACGCCGACCACAGAGTGTCCATAAAGTTTTTGGCCAATGACACAGCAAGGGGCACAATCAGGGCATGACTCTGGTCACGTGTGTCCATTTGCTTTTTGTGGGAACTCTGAGTAAGTTTAGAGTCGTCCTAATGTAACTAATTATATAGTGACGTGTTGCTCTTTAATCTATTGCCCTACAGAGAGCTCATCAATCTCTCTTATGCTACTTGCTCGATACGTAAAATTAAACGAATTTATACGCCCCGTATACTTTCTATAGCCAAGGATGGCAAGCATACAAAGACAGATTACGCTGGCAAAATCCGTAAACTCTGCCGAGTGCCGAGGAAATTCAGACTTGCGCAAAAATAAAGTTTTTTTTAATTGAATTTCATTTGCTACCCAACCATGTAAATATCTCTTTCAGACTCTCTCTGCGACTGTCTGCCTCTGACCCACTTGTGTGTCCTTTTGCGGACACTTTTATGTTTGCCATGTATTTGTGGCCAGCGCAAAAAAGGCAACAGAAAACAAGTAAACCAAGAGAAAGAACGAAAAAAAGTATTTTCGAATTTAATTGAAATTGTCTTGCGGTTCTGCAGGCTTCCTTGAATCATATGGCATATGGCAAAGTGGTGAAATGTATTTAAATTAAGCCTTAAAGCAGTGTTGCAGAGCTGCAGCATTTTAATTGCTGTGAACATTTAATGGAGAAACAATTTCAAATTCAGTTTAAAGTTCTAAAAATTATATTTAGCCAACAATAATATAACTCTATGTTTGTCTGCACGTTTTCGCATAAAAAACTATTGTAATCCACAGATGTTTTTACTGTGGGCTGGTCATAAAATGCGAACTAAAAAATACGAGGCTTATCTAGCGCGCTTGACTTGTGAATACCCTGTAGGCAGTTTTTATATACATATAAATGTTATATTTTTTTCCATGTTCTGCATCATTTATAGCTGTACATTTTATTAATCATACCCCTTGTTGGTGTTCTATAGGGTATTTGAGTGCTTATCCAACAACATTTCAGTCAACAAAACGGTAAAAAGTTCCATTTAACAACGCATTTGTGTTTGTACAGACATTCGCATCAATAACGCTCGTTTGCTTGTCGCGCTTTTTAATAAAAAACTGTTACGATGATTCGGATGAATGTGTAAAAAGGAATTCAAGTGTTTTGGGCTCTGATTCTATTTTATGTAAATATATTAAAAAAGTTCTTCTCTGGCAATTCGCGCGTACGTTTGCATGCATATTTTATTGCATACTTGTGGGCGCGGATTGTCAAACGACCTCGTCCGCCGCGTTTTAGGATGAAGAGAGTTTCAGTCGCTGTGGGAATGCCTCTGCATTCGGAGCGCATAATTAAAAAGTTTTATTTGCAGCACTTTTTACGTTCATGCGTAGCTCACAGTGCTTCCTCCTTTCGCCATACGTCGCCACCCGCAACGCCTCCCTCTGCGTATACTATTCCCATGGATATGCGAACGACACTGTTCATCTCTGGTTTCATAATCAAGTCGAGGACTCAGTCGGGTTTCGTGCATTCCATTTGATGCACAGTTTGGATTTCAACGGAATGCACAAGTTGCACGGGTTGACGCCGGAACTGACTGTAAAATTAGCAACGTCAGCTCAGCTGTTGCTTCACCTGATGTCGTTCAATTACAGGAGACCAGGAATTTCAACCAAAAACCCCAAGCTCGTGTACTTCGCTAACAAAGTCACTAGTGCGAATTGCCAAAAAAAAAAAACGGGCAAGCTTTAATGCCTAAATCCGTAACTTTTTGCGAAAGTTCCTAACTGTGAAGATACCCTGTAAGTATGTTCATCTTAAATGGGTAGGCTACAGCTCATGACTCTTACCCTGTTTGACTTACCTTATCAAATATCCTTCCTCAAATTTAGTCTTTAGCTACAGAGTGTCTTCTATTCGATCACTTTACACGCTCCTGTTTTACTTGCTTCAACTTGTTTTTGTTGTTTCGCACGCTGGCAAAATCGTAAAGCGCTGAGTAACAAAATCTTCCTTGTTTTCTTTTTGCTGCGCAAACACACACACGCACACACATACACATGCATATAAGCCCGTATATACATACACACGCACAGGCACATTGACTTGGTTGCATATACGGCAGCTCGTTGGTTACCCAAACTAGCATGTTGCTCATACACATCGTTGTCCCCTCGTGCAATTGTGCATTAATTAGGCCAACTCAGTGCACCGTGGCACGTTGCATGCGAACATGCAACATGCGAATGCGGCAGCGAATGCTGTCGCAACGCGTCTGCCACCTGCTCGACCTGCCCATTACACTCTCCAATAAAATTTTCAATGAAACAAGAGCTAATTTCCAACCGTAAACCAACGAATTTCTTACCAAATGCCATTTGGCATTTCGTGCCAGCGAAAACTTCCTGACCAGCAAATACAGCAAAACAAACAAGCTGCTAAACTATAATCTCAAGCAGAATTTGCTATGCTCTTCAAGATTATAATGGATAATAGAAAATATAATGAATATACAAATATATTCATACGAATATGACGGTTCCAAAGCTAAGAATCGACTCTGCATAGTTAAGCAACTACGACACTCTTCTTTTAGTTCTGTTGAATAAAATATTATGTATTCATGTACTCATTGAAATGAATGTCAAAATCACGGCACCCTCTGATAGTGTATTGAAATGTTGCAGCTAACGCAAGGCGTGGCTGTTAGCCCAGCAGGTGTCGCCAAGTTTTTGTCGATGTTTTCTTTTTCTTTTTCCTTTTCCTTTGTTGCAGTTATCGTATTGCATTAATGTCGGTGAGCTGACAAAGCTAAAACTAAAATCTGGGCAACACCAACTGGCAACAGGGCATAGCATAGTGGCGGGACGGGCGGAGGAACAGTCCGACAGCTGGCAAATGGCGTCTGCGACACGCGCAACTGCGTTCCAATTGCAAAAAGTGCCAGAAGCGACGAACAAAAGTTTTGCAAATGAGTTAGACAGTCGCAGAAAGAGGCACCGCAGAGGCAAGGAGCATGTTGAGAGGCAGAGGCAAGAGCACAAGCGGAGCCAGATCTCGGGCAGCCGGCAGCAAGTTGCGTAAAACTTCAAAATGATTGGACAACACAAGCCGTACGAGAATGGGAACGTGAACGCGGCAAGTTTTCGGGGTACTAGCAAATCTAGCGCCATAATTATTATGAATTATGAAACAACAACTCCGGCTCTAATGGAAGCGGCCCGCGGGCCACACACGCCTACTGCGCCTGTTACCGGCACTCAGGCAACTAATTGACAAATGATGATAAAGTGTCGGGAGCCGGACCCGACAGACGACTCAAAGAGACTGACTCGGACGCAAACTCAACTCGACTCAACATCGCGTTGTAAACATCTTTTCTTAACAGGACTCGGCTTGGATTCCGGGGAGTCCGCGTTACCGCATTTTATATGGAAAATCTGATAAAAGCATTCGCTGCGCCGACGGAAACGGATGTTTACTGCCACCCGGTAAATGTGCAGAGACATGACCATCAAGGGGTAGCTGAATGGAGGGTAGACCCACCCATCTGCTATATACATCATTATTATAATAAATGTTTCCACTTAATTTCTTTAAAGTGAACGCAAGACTTCCCATTGCTTACTTGATTTATGTGTTGCCAAAAAGTGAGTTTGACTCGGTTTTAAAGCGCAAATTAAAAAGTCTTTTGCATGAAATATTCAATAAAATTTTCGCACCGTCTGACCCTAATATGTCGACCTTTTGCTTTAGGTTTGGCAGTGAGACAGGGCTTTGGAGTGTCACATCTATTATGCAAAAGCGTAACGCTTCATTGTCCAATCAAAGTCGGACATGCATGTGCGTGTGCGAGAATGTTCCCTAATATTAAATGAAGTCTCGTCATGTGTCCGAATATCTACACATGCAGTATGTGTATACGTATATGTTTGAGTATTTTAAATTCATATTTTGTGCTCAACATGCGCAATACATAAAAAAGAAGTCAGACAATTCAATTCGCATATCTCTGGCGCAGCGTTTAAAATAAATGTTAAATGATATTTGAAATTTTATTTTTTATTTATGCAAAGCTCCTATTTTTAGCAGGCAATCTGTGCTGGTCAGGTCGCCACGCTTTAATAGCATATCACAAAATTACGAGTTATTGCGATTGTAAACATTTTCAACCATTTAATACGTCACTCGAGCTGCTTCACTTAGCTACGGTTTGCACAAATTACAGCTGAATTTGATCAATATTAATCCAGCTTTAAAGTAGTCAAATGGATGAGGTAATGCCGCAATTTAAATTATATATTTTTGTTCATTTAAGGTTTATTGATCTATCCCACTCTTTTTTTAATGTTGTTCATTTCGTTTCTCTGTGGCATTTCAGCCACTGATAACTTTTTCTACCTTTCGCAACCGTTTGAACAATTTGTACAGTTCTTAGTTTAGGACAGGTCTCAGACCCGACATGAATAAACATTGCGCTTTTTTTCTTTTCCCTTGCTTTCTGCTTAATTTGCCTAATTTGTTTAATTAAAATTTTGCGTTTGCATAACTTTGATACCTTTTTGTGTCCCCGCTCCCAAAAGAAAAGAGCCTTTGCTTGGCGTATCAAATTGCAGCTCATTAGGCGAAATTCACAGCGAGTTCCACCGGTGGAACCAAACTTTTATTTTTCGCGCCCGACCTTCGGCTTAAGCTTCCTTTACAACGTCTATCTCAGGAGATTTTCAACACTTTCAAAATTATTTTGCTTAACATTAGCAGATACTTGTGCACACCTGTGGGGTTGGCTCTTGACATTATCATAACGCATTGTGGTGCAGTTTGCAAGTGGATCTGGAGTAGAGAGCGTCATAAGCTGCTTAAACTGCCGTCCTCATGGTCATGTGTAGTATAACCATCCTTGCTCTATTGATACGGCTTAGGCATGCGATGCTGTGTCCTCGAGTGCCTCAACTTGAGCCTGTGCGTGCCTACAATTTAATTAACCCCACACTGCATAACATTGCCTGTTGTGGCCGATGCGAGGGTCCGTCGAGACTCTCTAACAAACCAATTCTGCTGCTCATGTTCATGTATTGTAGTTTCTGTTAATCTTCCTCTTGTGCTGCACTTTCTGACACACTTGTCGAGCAACCCTCGTCTGATGCTCATATGCTCTTATAATTCCTCAAACAAGCTGTTCTATCTACAATTTAATCCCATGTCGTTTGTGGGCGCCTTGATGGAATCTGGTGCTACTAAAAATTAATTCAAATTGTCATGTTCATATTTGGGAACAGCATTGCAAATATGCATAAACAATTCATGGGAATCAACGTTATGAACCAATAATAATTAAAAATGTATAACATAAACATAAACATAACATAAAACAATTTTTGAGCTATAGCAGAGAAGAGATTTTTAATTATAATTTTTTCACACACTTTTTGAATATTGAATACCAGCCGTTGGTTCTTAATAAACTATGGCCTTGTAGCCATTAATTTCTATAATATATTGAATTAATACTTTAGAATTTTTTATATTTACTTTAATTATTTTTATATTGGTTTTATAATACCTCATACTCGACTGAACCTCAACACTTTCGGTCTACATATTAAATAACAATCAAATTAATTTAATTTAAAACTTATTTGTTGAAGAATTCTTCCGAGTATGTGATACCTGCATGTTCTTTGAATATTTTAGTTTGTGATCTGATGTGATAACCGGAATAGCCCCTGAAGTTACCTTTAATATTCAATAAGGGTAACAACAGGGGTTATTCCAGTCTGTGTAACGTGGATTAGGGCATTGACCAAAGTCTCAATATTCTAAACATTCTGTTCCAACTTTGAAAGCATCCACGCTATGGTCTGACTTTCAAAGGGTGCAACAAAGTATCTGGCCATGACACGATCGGTTGTGGCGCAATTTAAGGGTCGCTTCATTGGATGCAGTTCTATAGGATATTTTGGTACGATTATCAAGTCATTCTTCTTTTTGGGGCTTTTTTTTAGTATACACTATGTCCTACCTTTGCCGGCGCGCAGCTTCCAGAAGCGAACACAAGCGCACTGATTGCCAAACTTACAGCGATTGCTCACTCTCACTTTCCCTTTTTCCTTAGCTCTTTTAGCAATCCATCGCCGAGGTACAAGGGCCCACACACTCACTTTCATTCTTAGGCCTTACCCAAACATTCTATCAGTATCTGATCAGCTGTAAACTTAGTATACATGTGACGTTCAGCAAAGACATCACCGTATGATGAATCAGGTGTAGTTGCCTTGTCAGTTTGGGCTTTGCCTGTGCGAGCTTTCGGCTTGTATTTACTCAACTCTCTTGAAATAGAGTCAATTATTTCCACCCATTCTCGTGTCATTTGCTAAATACAAAAGAAAGGCTTACAAATGGCAAATGGTTTTCAAATCTTTACAGTGCACCCACCTTAAGTTTGTAGGTAGCAGCATTCACTGCTGAATTGTCTATTAGAAAATCGGTATTAGTCGAAGGAATTTCAATTTGCTGATATCGCAATAAATCCAGCTGAAGTAGCTCATCCCCATCTTCTGGAAGCAATACATCTTGGCAGGCATCTGTATAGATGGGGCAGCTACTGCCCATGATAAACATGATATCATTCGGATTGATGCTTCCGTTCACATTAAAATGACAGTCCGCTGTTTCTCCGCTAATCAGAGTAATTCAGAGTATTTATTCTACAAGTATAAGCTTAAGAATATAAAGCAGGCATCGCTACTTACGTGTTAGTCTCCTTACACTTTGGTGTCAATTGACAGAGCATCTCGACTTGACCAACTTTATAATCACCGAAGTCCAAGTTGACGACGCCTGCATGAATTATTTCATCCATATCTTCGTTAATGCAGTCCGTTACATCGCTCGGAAACAGGAGTGTACCGGTACCAACTATACGACCCTGCAACATCACATTGATGAACATTCCATAGGATTCCATGTTTTTTCGTAGTTCCTGGATTGTTGTTTTCATCTGAAGGGTTGCACTAGGATTAAATTTGGTAACGTTTATGCGACTTGAAGTTATATTGAGGTTTTTTAAGTTCATTGTGGCTGATACAGTAAGATGTTTGGGATCTCTAATATTCACATTGTTCAACCTAAGGTTCGTAACGACGGCATCAAATAAGACGGAGATCTTGTCCGACTTTCCCCCACGATGTGTTGATCGCTGCATTTAGATACATGTATGTATATCATATAGAGAATCTGGTCAAATGCTCAAATGTCAAAGGTTCTTAAAAGTTTTTTTTAAAAAAAAATAATTGACAGAAATTTGACATTTCTTCTGTAACGTCTCTTAATTTTCATTTGCATTAGTACTGAATATGGGTTTTTAACTTTTGATCAATACGTATTGATGCGAAGATTGTTTATTTATTGCTTTTGTGACTTTAACAATCTATTTTTTAATTATTTTTAAATAAATATATACAATTACCTTATAATTATAAAGTTAAATAACTTAATAACTTTATATGAATCTATAATATTCAAATTGTTCGAATTTTTCGGATAATAAAAATTGATCTGTTTTACATTTGATTTTTAAAGCTCTTTAATTTAAAACATTTACCTTATAATTTTTATAATTATTATAAAGTGTACCCCATACTCGACTGATCCTCAACACTCAGTATATAATGTATAATATATAACATATTTGTTGAAGAACTCATTCGAGTATGAGATACACAAATATTCTTTAAGTAATTTGTTGAATTTAAAAATATTTGGATTTCTTTAAAAAATTTGGATACCCCTGAAGTTCCCTTTTAAAGTTAAGGTTGATTTTGGTTCCCTTGTCTTACACGAACCTGGGTAGCTGTTGTGAAATTTTTTGGTTTCTTTTGTCAAGTTATTCGTATAAAATAGTCAGCTTTCTGAACCCGTAACTTTTTTTAGCAAGGGTAACAACAGGGGTTATTCTGGTAGAAGTAACATTGATTTCTGCATTGGCCATAATCTCCATATCCATAATATTCTGCTCCAGCTCCGAAAGCACCCATGCCACGGTGAGATATGCCTTCGAAGAATGGTGGAGGTATTTTGTAGTCAATCTTTTTCGGCGGTACCTTGCCTCGAGTTTTGAGATAGTGCATCATATTCACAGTTCTGTTCTCTGGCGGTTCTGGGACTTTGGGTTTTTTCTGTAGCCGTTTCGGTAATCTAACCGGAATGTTCTTGTTTCGGGCATTACTCTTTCCACCATTTGGGTCACATGGCAGACCTGGGCTATCCAGTCCGGATAAGCTATCAGCTTCTGGGCCCCCAGTGCCATAGAAGCTACCGAGCTCACTGCAGCCTGGCAGTCTAGGTAGCCCTCCAGGGCGATAAAAACCACCTGGACCTCCTGAGCCCAAGCCCCAAATGTTAGATACTTTTGACCTGCCGCCAAGGAAAGCCCATGCGCCAAAAGGCCTGCCATCTGTTATTAGGTTTTCACCTGGTGCACCAAAGTGTCTGACGTTCATGAAACGATTGGCTGTAGCGCAATTATAGGCACGCTTCATGGGATCCATTTCCTTGGGATATCTTGGCGCGACTGTTTGGTCTGCCTTCCTTGTCTGTGTTGCTAAGTTCCGTGAGCTCAGCCTAGCGACTTTTTGCGAATCCTTTTCTGTGGCTGCTGGAAGTGTCACATCCATATCGTACTCCATCTCGCTGTCGCTGGTGTCCGTCAGCACCAAGTCATTAGCTAAGCTCGCGATACCACGACGTTTACACTCTTTATCCAAAGCGGTGGCCAGCTGATGCTTTTCTTTCTGATTGCGGCAGACACACATCATCAATGTCTTATGGCACTTGCACTTGTTGAAGCCTTCGGTCTTCAGCTTTGACTTAATCTGCCTCAGGGTGACTGCCTTGTTGCTCTTAGTTATCTGGAAAGTAATAGGCTGAGTGGCTGCACTCGATTTATACAGAGGTCGCAGCGTTATGTAGATCTTGCCATCCTTCTTGCAAACATTTAGCGTTGGAAGTTGTTCGTCTGCTTCCTTGAGTTTTTTGTCGCAAATACACTGACTGCATTCACCTGTGGGAGGTTGTAAAAAGAATTTCATCAACTTTCGAATGGGCCTCCATATGGAGCCCGGTGTCCAGCCATATCTGACCGTAAGATCGCTCGATTGCCACGCCCATCCATGTCGTCTAGGCACCTGCGTATCCCGTTTAATACATTCCTTATGCCCGACTCTCTTCTCCACTGCCCGCTTATGTTCGCTTGCAGTCCTGGGCTTGGTTCCCATCAAAGTCGTTGTTTTATTGATCGTTGCCGCACCTTTCGAGCTCGGACGTCTTGTCACGGGGTCCGGCTTCTTTTCAGAATATATTTTGCTCAGCCTTTTCGTAGAACTCGATACCGTGTTTGGCTTTGGTTCCACGACGCTATACATATCGCGCAGCTCGGAGAAAACACGTGCCAGATGTGGCCGACCCTTGTGGTGATCTTCTCCTATCATGCAATAGTCATCCGTGTTTTGGGGCTCAGCACTTTTGCGTTTAGGGTATTCATCGGTCTTAAAGATGTCCGCACACAGTTTCCGTATGCGACAATGGGCGCACTCCTTGCCATACTTGCAAGTGCAGCGACAGCGATCGGTGTCCACTTTGCTTGTTTCTCTATCCCCTTTTCCATTCATCGGCGCTGTACAAGGACCTACACACTCCTCATTTCCGTTGGACTTACCTAAACAATCCATCAGTATCTGATCAGCTGTCAGCTTTTTATTCATTTTACTCTCGTCAACGACTGGCATCGGCTTCACACCACACATGGGACAGGCGGCAAACTTGGGCAGCCACGACATGCTGGTTAGACAGATGGGACAAAAGCGAATGGGCTTGACAAGTGGCCTGGACCATTCGCCTTTGGAAACCGGATCTTCGGCTGCTGGACAGACTGGCAAGAACGCAGTGGGCCCACCGTATGATGAGTCTGGTGGTGCTGCTTCCAAGCCTGTTTGTGCACTCCCTGTATGAGGTTGCGGCTTGAAGGTATTCACGCTTCCTGTCACGGAGTCAACTATTTCCGCGCACTCGCGTGACATTTGCTATACACAAGAGAACATCTTATCGAAGGGATTCAAACTTTACAGTGCACTCACCTTCACTTCGTAGGAAGCAGCATTCACAGCTGCATTGTGCATTATTAAATCTTTGTTGGTCAATGTTTGCATATTGATTCGTTGATAACGTAGCAATTCATCCTGGAGTTGCTCATCCCCATCATTCGGAAGCAATACATTTTGACAGTTATCTACACTGGTGGGGCAGGTAGTGCCCATGACAAACATGATATCCTGCGGGTTGATGCTTCTCTCCACATTACTCTGGCAGTCCACCTTTTCCGTGCTGTTCGGGTTTTAAGTAAGCTTCAAAATCTATGGTGGTTATCGATACTTACGCTGGAATCTCCCCACACTTCATCGTTAGCCGACAGAGCAACTCGACTTGACCCACTTCATGTCCCTGGCGGTGCATCTTAACGACTCCTGAGTGAATAACATCATTCATATCTTCACAAATGCGATTCGATACATAGCGAGGAAATTTAAGTGTTCCAATACCAACTAAGTTATCCTCCAGCATAACTCTGATGAAAACTCCACGTTGTTGCACGTTTCTGCGTAATTCTCTAAGAGATGTAAGCATCTCAAAAGTCGAACTGGGTTTAAATTCAGTAACATTTATGCGGCTAGACGTTATATCTACGGTTTTGGAGTCAATGGTGGCCGATATGATCAGTTGTTTGGGATCCTTGATCATTTTGTCAAACCTATAGCTCGCAATGACTACGTCAAATAAGACGATGACTTCCTCTGGCACATCTTCAGGAGCTGTTAATGGCGGCATGTCTGTACGACTTTATATGAGTAGAGTTTCTGGCCAAAAACAGTAAA
The DNA here is from genome assembly GCA_018904595.1 of Zaprionus indianus. Classification (NCBI taxonomy): domain Eukaryota; kingdom Metazoa; phylum Arthropoda; class Insecta; order Diptera; family Drosophilidae; genus Zaprionus; species Zaprionus indianus. The sequence continues at coordinate 7,182,305 of JAEIHA010000860.1, forward strand.
TTTGATTTGAGTTTATTTCAAAAAAGTTGTTGACACCAATTCTGAATGTGTGGTAACACCAATACTTTTATTCATAAAAAATACTACAGGAATTCTGACTAGTTCAAATACTGTAAGACTACACTAAAAATATATACTCGAACTGAGAAACAAATGCTAATCTGATTCTTGACATTCTACGCATTACTCTTACGCATTTCTGTTGGGATCCCATGGGGCAGCAACAAGACCCTGAGCAATAATGTAATCCATCATGTTGGGAGCCTGCCTTTTGGCCGCTTTCAGTTTGGCCTGCTCTTCTGCTTTGGCTTTGGCTTCAGCGGCCTTATAAAATCTGTCTAACATTCGTACCGGAATGGGTTTACTTGGCTTTCGGGGCTCCTTTTTAGGTCCGGGGAACGTTTTACCACCAGGAGGACCGCTTGGCACAACACGTCCACCACCGGGCATCGGTCCACCCTGCGCTTGACCCCAAATTACAGGCATCTTTGGCCTGCCGCCTCTAAGGATAGATTCGCCATGCAGGCCGCCGCCTCTATAGCCGAAGAGACCTTCCTCAAATGGAGTTTCACCAATATCGCCGATTGCTGTTGTGGCATACCGATCACCCACCGCACAATCGTAGGCACGGTAATAGGGTGTTAACTTCTCGGGATATCGCGGAGAAGCCTTCTGATCCTCCACTACGGTCTGGGTACTATGATTGATGGTCCGAGGCTGGACGGCCAGGCAAGGCTTCGCCATAGCCGCCGGTGAGTTCACGTGGAAATCGTATTCATAGTCGCTTTCGCTAGTATCGGTTAGTATAAGGTGCTCGGCACAGTTCTCTATTTTACGCCTATTACACTCATCCTGCACTGCTCGCTCCAATATCCGTTTTTCTATGCCATCACGACAGACACACTTCATGAGCGTCTGATGGCACGTGCACTTGGGGAAGCCTTGATCTTTCAAGGCACGTTTGATTTCCTTGAGAGCCACTGCCAGTTTGCTCTTGACCACACGAAAAACAATGGGTTTCTGCTGCATGTTCGAATTGTTTACCGCTCGCAATGTTATGAAAATTTCGCCATTCTTCTTGCACAAACTGAGTGCGGGCATATCACGTTCGTTTGCCTTTTCTACCTTCTTGCATATTTCATCTGCTACATTCGAACGATTTAAGAAATAGTCCATCGTCTTTTTCGCAGGTCTGAGAACAGCACCCGGACGCCAGCCATACCTCCGTGCCTCCCATGTCAGGTTCCAGGCCCAGCCGTGACACCTTGAGACATGACGTTGGCTTTTCGTGCAATACTTGTGATGCTTGGAAATTACCCTATTGCGGCCTTTGATGTTTCGTGGGTTCTTCTCCGAGTGTTTTCCATACGGGCCCTTTAAAACAGGCTTAATATGTGGGGTCATAGGAGCCTTTTCTGCAGAATTGAAATCATTCTTGGAGGGACGAGTGGTTTCCTTGATGTCATACATGTCCCGTAGCTCAGAGAATACGCGTGCCAGAAACGGACGTGATATCTGCGGATTCTCGAAGGCCACACAGCAATCCTTAGAAGTACTCTTTTTGAACGGCACAGGTTCGCGTGCTGTATCCTGCTCAACAGAATCCCTAAAGAGATTCATGGCGTTCACCATCTGATGCACTCGACAATGGGCACAGAGCTTGTAGCCCTTGCAAGTGCACCTACAATCGGGAGTCTTATCCTCTTTTCTCTCTTCTTTACTTTTCTTACAAGGATCATCACACACATCGTCCGACTTTTTCGTTGTGCCCAGATATTCGAGTATTATTTCATCGGCCGTTGGCTCCCGAACTTTCTCTTCTATCTTCTCCAGTATCGGCTTAGCCCCGCAATTGGGACATGCAGCAAATTTGGGCAACCACGACATTTCGAACAGACAAATGGGGCAAAAGCGAATTGGCTTGGAATATGGCTGATCTTCAGGCTTCCAATCGGGGTTGCAGACAGCACGCTTTGGCTGGGGTGGAGTTGGAAAAGATTTGATGTAGTCTGGTATTGGAGGTGGAGTACCTTCCACGCTTGCAAAGTGACACGTTGATCTGCAAATTTTTTCCAGTGTGTCTGGGTCGCGGCAAGGTGGCTTTGTTATCTTCGGTTCGCGATCTGGAAGTCTGGATACATAGTCTAGAGCCTGCTCGCATTCCATTTTCATTTGCTGCGTAGAGAATGATCTGTTAAGTAGGGATTCATCGAGCAACATTAATGAACAATACCTTTAGCTCACAAGTGATTGCATCGACTGCTGGATAGTGTATGAGATTATCTACTGGTTTGGGCGGAGGTATTTGGAAACTCTGATACCTCTCGAAGGTGAATCCTTCTTCCCCCTCTTCTAACTTAAGTGTGTTAAAGCAATGATCGCATTCCCGTGCATCATTCTGTGCCTCGCTTACGACAAAGAAAATATCATGAGGAGCAATATTTCTTTCCATACCCTTCATACACTCACTCAGAGGTGCTCTACAGAGAGAGATGGTTTTTTTTTTAAGTGGATACAGATTGTTGGGACAACTGTACTTACTTTGAAAGCGGGACGTCGCACTTAACGCGAAGTTGGTAGAATACCTCCAAACGAGCATTGACCTTACTCCTCATCTTAATCTCGCAGGAGTCAAAAAAGGTTTGAGTCGGTACCCCATCCATTATTTCTTCAAACATAACGTCCGGAAAGGTTATCTGAGCGCTGCCCATCAAAGCGCCATTGTAGTAAGCTACTATGGGCAGGCCACATCTTTGAAGATTCTTCATTAACGTTTCTGGTTTCACGGAGATATCCAATCCAGCATCAGGATTTAACTCTGATACGTTGATGCGACTTGGCGTTATCGTCATTTTTTCACCGTTAAAAACTACTTCGATTAGTAATTTCATAATATCAGCAAATTGCGGCACGATTGACTCGAAACGCGTTATAATCATATTGAATTCCAATTTCAAAATATCTGGCAAAACTATAGGTTGGCTTTTACGGCTTCTACGGCTACTGGCTCTGAGTTCCCCTTGCGACTTTCTGTCCATGATTACAGCTAGCGTTGAAGTTTTCAAAAATTTGTATTAAAGTTAAAAGTTTTAGCGAAAAATCAACCAATCTAAAATTTAAAAATTATGTAAAATACGAAATACGTCAAATTGTTATAAATTTTGCTCTGGATCTGTTACGTTACACCAAAACAATCCCACTAAAGCTTTAAAAAGTTCGGAAAAACTGGACTAAGTATTGTTTGAAGAAAAGCTGCTATGATAGGCAAAAATGTAAACCGAGCATAAGTTTATACATTGTTAATGTATTTTATTCTTTCTACAGATCAATTCCCCCTCTTCTCGGTAAAAAAGCAAGTCTTTGTTGTGTTTACTATATGTTTATTTCTGTTTTTACTGTAAAACATTGACCATACAAAGAGATAACCTTTGATTCTAAAGTACTTTGCTTGTATTCCGCAGATAATTAGCAGTAGTAGTTGTAAAAACAGCTGCAGCACACTTGCCCGTTGCAAGGATCGTAGCAGTCACCAGGGCACTTGCCCAGTCGTGGCATGTGGTCAATCGGTGGCATGGGTCCCATCAGGAGGTCGCGACGCCGCCGCTGAGCGTCGGTGAGTCCATCCGATCCAACAGGTGGACCCTTTGGTTTCGGTGGTAAATTCTTTGGCTTGGGGTTATTGGGGTCCCACGGTTTGGGGACAGAACCCTTTTCTTCAAGATATTCGATGAGGTTAATGCCCTTCTTTTTATTGGCCAGATCTGCTTTGATTTTTTCCTTCTTAGCCTTTTCAGCCTCCTCCACTTTCTTATAGTACTTATCTGTCATTCTGACTGGTATTGGTGGTGCCGGAGGTGGTTTCTCACCCTTCGCGAGTTTCCTACCGGGGAAGCCTTTGCCAAAGGCACCACCTGCTCCTCCTAGACCACCTGGACCACCTAGACCACCTGGACCACCTAGACCACCTGGACCACCTGCACCACCTGGACCACCTCGACCACCTGGACCACCAGCACCACCTGCGCCACGTAAACCTCGGCCTGCACCTCCGCGTGCACCTCCACCTGCACCTCCACGCATGGGTCCACCGCCAGCAGGGCCATGGACTCCACCGGCACTGGCACCATGTGGGCCACCGCCACCAAAGCCAAAAATGCCATCTTCGAATACCTCTTCGCCTGGAGCACCAAAGGCTGTGCCAGTGTATCGATCGCCTGCCGCACAGTCGTATGCGCGCCAGTAGGGATCCAGCTTGGTGGGATATTTCGGTACCACTACGAGATCCTTCTTATCGAACTGCGTGCCTTTGTTCACACTGGTTGCTTTTCTAGGCGGAGGCCACACAGCTGATTCAGCACCTGCTGCTGTAGGAAAGTCAAGATCGTACTCCATCTCACTTTCACTGGTGTCCGTGAGCACCAGTAGATCCACGCAGTTCTCAACGCAATGTCGGCGACTCTCCTGCTGGACTGCATACTCGAGACGCTTCTTGTCCTCTTTGTTGCGGCAGTTGCACATCATAACCGTCTGATGACAGGTGCACTTCGGGAAGCCCCTGTCCTTGAGAATGGCTTTGATCCGACTGGCTGCTTCAGCCTTATCACTTTTGGTTATTTTGAAAACAATAGGATGCATCTGGATATTGCGATCGTTTAGTGGACGAAGGGTAACGTAGGTGACACCATCCTTTTTGGTCAGGTTTAAGGTGGGCAAATTGCGTTGCTTTTCGGCATCTTCTTCTGCCTTTTTCTTGCAGAACATGTAGGGACTGTCGTCTGGATTCAGAAAAAACTTCATTATTTTTTTTACTGACTTACGAATCCAGCCAGGTCGCCAGCCGTGATAGACTTGCTCTCCTGCGAAATGCCATGCCCACCCGTGCCGATGGCTAACCGGCCCGACTGTTCGTACACATTTTCTGTGGTTCTTTTTGGGCTTACGACTGCCAGCTTTCGGTATTTTGTCCTCCCGTATAAACCCTTTCCGTTTTTCTTGCACTAGCCAGTGCGTAGTGGCTTTGGGATGATGGACGGCAGTAGGTTTATCATCTTCCGACGGCCTCTTCGTATCTCTGATGTTGTAAAGATCACGCATTTCAGAGAAGACTCGAGCCAAATACGGCCGACAGTTGCTTTCATCGTCATCAGCCATACACAAGTCCGCAGAGCCATCAGACTTTGGTATCGGGCACTCCTTTTTGCCAACCTTGAATATATCTTCAACCATATTACGTATCCTACAATGAGCACAGAGTTTGCCAAACTTGCAGGTGCAATAGCATTTGTCGTCCTCATTCTCCTCGTCCTCGGGAGGGGGATTGCAAGGATCCTTGCAATAATAGTCGATCGATCTATTTTGTTTGCCCAAATGCTCGTCTATAATATCGTCTGCCTTCCGCGCCTTGTCCTTATGCCGAGCCTCAACCACAGGCATGGGTTTCACTCCACAGGTGGGACAATTGGCGAATTTGGGCAGCCATGACATGTCGGTTAAGCAGACGGGACAGAATCGTATCGGTTTGATCATGGGCTTAGCCAATTCGCTTATGGGCACAGGTATAAAGTTGGGGCTACAGAAATCAGCTGGCTCCTCCTTTCGAGCCGGCAGGTAGGAATAGCAGGGAGCGTTGGGTGATGTTAGAGGATTTTCGATAGGCGGAAAGTAATCGAGATCAGGACCGGTGCAAGTCGATTCTGGAGGGTGGCGGCAAGGCGGTTTCAACGGTACCGGCACACCAGACTCCCTTATAATAGAGTCCACTACTTCTTGGCACTCCAGAGCCATTTTCTGTAACAAGATATAAATGACATAACTTTTTAGACAAACAAGAAGAAGTGAGAAATGTATGCACCTTGATTTCACAGCAGGCAGCATTGCCAGCTGGTGAGTGTTTGAAGACCTTGGTTGTTTTAAGGGCTTCCTGAAAGGCCCGGTAACGTTCGAGATCCAACTGTAGCATTTCATCACCCTCTTCCGGTGGTAAAATATCCAAGCACGGATCACAGGGATTGGCATTGCGCTGCGAATCGGTCATTACAAACATAATGTCATTGCGGTTAACAGCATCAGCGACATTTGTACACGCCTTCGGAGAGTCCCTATAAAGGATATACGCGTATAACTTACTATCAAGTAAATATATATGGAATCAACATACTCTTTAGGTTCATCGCATTTAACTATCAATCGGCAAAGTAGGTCGACTTGGCCCACAATTATTCCCTCCTGCTCGACGTTGCAGGTTCCAGTATATATCCAATCACTCATGTTCTCTTGAATGGTATCAATCGTTGGCTGGGGGACAGTTATCAGCCCAATGCCCTCAAGCTTGTTAGAGTAATTAAATTGGACGGGAATGCCACATTCTTCCAAATTTTTGCGTATCTTCTTTGGGCTTGCCATGAAGTCTAACCCTGTGTTGGGCTTAAACTCGTCCACATTAATGCGACTTTTGGATATTTTGATCATTTTGTTATTGAATTGAACAACTATTTTTATCTCTGATAAATCGTTAAATTTGTTTGCTTTGCTCGCGTCCAGCTGAAAGCGCGAAACGACGACATCGAAAGTGTATTTTTGACCCTCTGCCATGTTGCGGTTAATGCAAAGTTAATCAACTTTTGTAAATAAAATGTAATGTTTTTTCTATAAATTGTCACTTAAAATTTTGATAAATATTTCGGAAAAAAATTAATTTTTTTTTTTTTTACAATTTCGTTATGACTGTTGTCAACAAATGGAAACAATTTTAAAATGATGAAACACAAGAAAACTACATATCAACGAGAAAACAAAAACTACTGCGATTGAGAACAACGCTGCCATTCTCAATGATGGTGTATAGAAACTTAAGGTTATATCAATTTGGGAGAGCAATTTTTCATCATGCCCGTTCCAGCATCTTGGGACCATCGAGTGTATACTGTAAGGAAATCAACAAGATTGTGTGTGTCTGTGTTACGTTTGCGTTTTTTATTTGTTTTACATTGTTCAGTATAAAGATTTTACATTGTCGAATAACTAATATTATCCGAAGATTTATCATGTGACGAACTCGGCAATATATCTGGGTCATTTTTTTAAATATTACATTTCCCCTATTTCTAACAATTCATCTCACATCGAAAACCCTACGATATTCATACGTAATTAAAGCAAGGATAACAACTTTGAAAGCCGCACGACTGGTTGCACATGACGGAGCAAGGATCGATACCTTTGCAACGCTTTGCCAAAGAGTCAAACGGAGGAACTGCCATGCGGAGTAGATCACGACGAGTTCGCTGCGCATCAGTCAGACCATCCTTGCCCAGAACCGGACCAGTTTTGGTTTTAACCTCTGGTTTGGGCTCGTTGGGATTCCAGGGCGTTTTCACGGCACCCTTCTTTTCCAGATATCTAATGAGGTCAATACCTTTCTTTTTATCCGCAATTGCTTTATGCTCAGCCTCCTTTTGGGCTTTGGCAGTTTCCTCAACTTTCTTGTAGTACTTGTCTGTCATTCTAACGGGTATGGGTGGTGCCGGTGGCTTACGTTCGCCCTTCTTGGGCTTCGTGCCGGGGAAGCCTTTTCCTCCAAATCCTCCAGGTCCTCCAAATCCTCCAGGTCCTCCAAATCCTCCAATTCCTCCTGCACCTCCTGCTCCACCTGCACCACCTGCGCCACCTGCGCCACCACCTGCGCCACCACCTGCGCCACCACCTGCACCACCACCTGCACCGCCACCTGCACCTCCGCGTGCACCTCCGCGCATAGGTCCACCGCCAGGCTTTCCATCGGTTCCACCGCCCTTGGCGCCATGCGGGCCACCGCCACCATAGCCAAAAATGCCGTCTTCGAATACCTCTTCGCCTGGAGCACCAAAGGCTGTGCCAGTGTATCGATCACCTGCCGCACAGTCGTATGCGCGCCAGTAGGGATCCAGCTTTGTGGGATATTTCGGTATGACTATTAGATCTTCTGGAGCCGTTTGAGTTTCATGATTAACATTATGCTGCAACGCCAGGCTTGGCTTGGGCATAGCTGAAGGTGGGGACACATCAAAGTTGTACTCCATCTCGCTTTCGCTGGTGTCTGTGAGAACCAATTGATCGCCCAAGTTCTGCCAGCCACGACGTCGGCATTCCTTTTGTAGTGCAGCTTCCAGACAACCCTTTTCCTTGTGATGTCGGCAGACGCAAAGCATCAACGGGCGATGACAAGTGCATTTAGGGAAACCCTTGTCCTTGAGCTTCCGTTTGATGTGACTGACGGCTTTGGCCATGTCGCTCTTGACTATCTTAAAGGTAATGGGATGCATCTTAATGTTGGGATCTTTCGATGCACGCAATGTGACATAGATGGCTCCTTTTCGTTTGCATATATTCAGAATAGGCATCTCTTCTTCCTTGATGCTGCGACAAATCTCGAAGGGTTCTCTTTGGTCAGGGCTTTGCAAAAAGTACTTCATGATAGCCCCGACGTAACGGCAAATGGCACCAGGGCGCCAGCCGTATTTGCGGGCCTTTTTGGTCGATGGCCAGTTCCATCCGTGGTGTCGTGACACATAGTTGCTGCCCCTGAGGCAGGACTTGTGCCCAATTTTGGGCTGTGTGGGGCGATGCATAAACGAGGGTTCACCCAAGGCTCTTAAATTCATTCCTGGCCGACCACTAAGATCTCCGCCTTCGGCATCATAGCCCCGCTGGGCACGCAGCCGCAAAAGAGACTCTTCGCATCGCTTATTGAGTTCTTCAACTTTCTTCGCATCCCTCTTTTCATAGAGGTCACGGAGCTCTTCGAACACCCGCTCGAGATAGGGACGACAGTCTTGTTCCTCCTCATCGACAATTACACAATAGTCTTCTTCTTCGTCGCATTTGGTTCCTGGGCAGGCGTTTGGATCGGTATTTTCTTGAAACAGATCGCTGCACATATTCCGGATGCGGCAATGGGCACACAACTTTCCCTTTCTACAAACGCACCGACAAGCGTTCTCCTCTGGAGGTTCGTTATCCTCGACGATATATTGTGATCTCGCTTCTATTAATGCTGCCTCCCGCTCCTTGGCTTCCATTTCCTTTCGTTTCTCCTCACATGGATCGTAGCAATAGTCATCGTCTATTGTCTTTTTCTTTAAAGAGATTTTTAAAACGTCCTTAATGATGTCCTCCCCTGTGAGTGTCGAGTCAGGTGGAGGCATCTCAGGTATTGCCTTGCAATTGCACGTGGGACAATTGGCGTATTTGGGTAGCCATGACATTGGGGTTAAGCATATGGGACAAAAGCGTATGGGCTTCAGACCAATTTCGTCTTTTACTTCACCGGGAGGAACCGTTATCGAGCGATCAACGTACTTGACTTTGAACGTTTTCTTTTTCCCGCTCCAGTCGGTGAACTGTGCTTCATTATTTGGCATTGGGGATGGTTTCTCGTTTATTTTCCTAATAAGCGAGTCAATGACATTTCCATATTGAAGCGTCATCTGCTTGAGATTGTCACACGCCTCCCCACCGGCCGATTTCTCAGGAACATCACGGACCTGCTCTTGAAATATGCTCTTATAACGTTCAAGATCAAGTTGCAAGCGTTCGTCACCCTCCTCTGGAACTAGTTCATCTATGCATTCCTCGGGGAACTTTTCGCATGGCTGAGGATCGCCTACAGTGAACATTATGTCTGCCTCATTAATAGATGCACCCAAGTTATAGCAAGTTTTCTTATCGAGACTGCAAAAGGAAATCATAAGCATGAAATATAAATTATTCCACACATTTTGACATACTCTAAATCAGCTTCGGCTTCAGGCTCTCCACATTTGACCGTTAAGAAGAACATCAATTCAATTTCGCCTATATCTTCACCTAAGAAAGTAACGGGGACTACTTCGGATTGTATGGTATCGCGCATCGTAGTATCAATTTTGTCGATAAATTCTTGAGCAAACCTTATGGATGCCTCTCCAACTACTCTACCTTTGTAGCGTATTTGTATACTCACTTCGGAGGACAACATGTTGCGCATGCTTGTAGTGTCGCCCTTCATCTCGACGACACTCTTGTTTTGAAAGTCTGGAACATTTATACGACTTGATGTAATATCGAATTTTTTTTGGCCAATTCTAAAAGAGATTTTGATTAGCGTAGGGTCCTCGATTTGAGGATCGTTGAGTATTAGTCGGGGAACAACAGCGTTGGACAAAAAAACTGTGGCTTGCGGCATTTTGAGCGCCACTTAATAATAATTTAAACAATAGCTAAAGAGTTAAAATCTATGATCCTGTATGAACAATGATTTATAAAGTACTGTACAATTAAATATGAATATTATTACGTAAGCTCGTAAGCTCAAAAGGTAACTAGATCCATAAAGTATTTTCCATATGAGCTTTGAGTACTTAACAATAAGGGTTTTAGTGTATTTAAATAAATTCATATAAAACTAAGAATGTTCAGAAATTATTTGGAGGGTATAATTATAATTATAATTATAAACAATCGAGTATGATTTGTCTTCATTTGTCACTCGATCTCGCTGAAATAACATCAGATTTGTCTATAATTTCGTAATCCAGTGGCTTTTCAATACGGTCCCTCTTAAAGGTTTCCTCCACAAAGATTTTCATTCAACCTGAGTTGCAGCCGAATAATTCCAATGAATCCTAGGTCAGTGCCAGGCTAGCCATAAAAACCTCGAGAGAATTCGCGATGCCTCGACGGCACAAAAAGCCATTTAATTGCAAGGCCGCCTTCATCGATGTGCTGGCATTGTTCGTTGTTCTATTCATTATTCTGCTTTCCAGACGAGAGGGCAATGGCACCGCAAATGCGACCACGCGAGACCCACAGGAGCGCCCAATTACAGCGCATGTTAAGCTGAGTTCGCCTCCCAAATAAAATTGCTGCGCGTTGAATTTATCGCATCGTCAGCTCCTGATTTGCCTGTAAGCGGCTTAACACGCGAATACTTAGCAGGCATCTACCTGCACAACCCTTTCCCTGTCGCGCCACATGTTGTAGGTTGCACTAAGTATGTTATATTGTTTAAACTCATGCACTTATCTAAATTAAGTTCAATTTTAATTAAACTTCGCGCATAAATTAAATGTTTATCGCTGCCATCGAGGGTGGACCCAACAAACCAACAAGCCAGGCAAGCAAACTAATGAGACGTCAGTCACGATGTGGGCTTCAAATTGGCAAAAATCTCTGAAATTATTAATGTGCTATTAGGTGCGCTAATACATTAATATGCTAATGATGCGAATTATACGTACGTTAGAGTGGTTGTGTCCATCTCGAAGAAGGGATTACTATAAATTCGTAGCTAAAGGGTGCAGAGTGGATGCGGTCTCTTCATAGTTGTTGACTACAACTTACTTTTCAACCTTCTAATCTTGTTTTAAACTTGATAAGCTTTCCGTAAAGGGAAAGGAAAATAATGAAGGATGAACAGCATGAGTTGAAGACAAGGTGCGTGTCAGACATAAAATGTTTCATATAAATTGCACAAGTGACTGACATAAATGATATTATTTCATTTGCTTTAAACTGTGCATAATCTAATCACCTCATCATCAAATGACTTTCAAATGTTGATCTGGGATTTATTGCACATTTACTTAAATTTATTTATGCTCGTCTGTGCACATACTTTTGTTGCACATTGTAAGACATTTAATTGCTTTCCCAAATTAATGGATGGCCTTAAAACAAAAGGCCAACACTTTAATGACCACACACATATCCAAAAGGGGATACTCACAGGGCATACATATGTATATGTACAATATTTGTGATATGTTAAATGCTTAGCCAACATACCCTGTAGCCAAACTCATATAAAAAACTTGGAATCCTCTGAAACAGCCTTGACTATATGTGTAAAGGGTATAGAAAAAGCTTAGCAGCACAAACAATATAACTAAAAACAGAAAAGTACCATGAGACTTGACGACTTATTCCCTTCGAGCATTTTGCAGCTCAACTCCAATCATCGCAAAAGCTTCAACTGGAAGTAACACACATTGGGATTGCAAGGGAGATGAGGATGCATAGGGGTAGAGGAGGAGGTCTTGCTGGTGTAGCCGGCACTTTGGTCAAAGTGCTTGTGTGATATGCAAGTGTTATGTAAGTTCGCACCACAAGTTGAACAGGCAGCACAAATGTTTTTCCATGTTCCCAAACACCAAAATTCTGCACTCTGCACTTGCCCACAGTCGATAGAGTCCTCTGGCAAAGTGCAAGATTGTGGTGGCACTCAGTAAAGGAAAGAGGTAGGGGCGGGTACAGATCAGAGGGAATACGGGTTGGGCAGACCACACACAGTTGCTGCCTTTGCTGCTGCTGCTGCTGGTAGACAAATGAGCAATGTCATTAAATACGTTTGAAATATGCTGGCAAATCATTTACAGCAACCACAACAGAACCGCTCTCTGGGTGCTGAGCTGAACAGAGCTGATTCCCGTCTGCCTCCAGCTCCTGTATCTCTTTCCCCCCGGTTTTTCCAATAAATCTGAAATGGCTGAAACTGACGTGGCTTAGGGCTGTCAACTAAATGCGATTCGCTCTCGACCTGATTCGTGCGCTAAGCTCCAAAAGCTGCCTAAGGCGAGGCAGCTTCACAAAGTATATTCAATATCTGATGGAGATTTGTTTACAGGCACTGTATGTGCATTTCATACGCATGTTGGTGTTAACCGTTTTCTATGGGGTTAATATGAAAGTCATTCAATATTTCAATATCTCATATGCGCCTGCAGGTGCATAGAATAGTGAAGGTTTTGATGCTAAAAGTAAGTTTTATTATATTGGCACTTTAAACTACTCGAACTGAAAACACTTTTCTTGGACTCTTATTACATAGAAGCTTTTAACTTCTTTCTGTTTTTGGAATGCCTTTTTTTTTGTACCTGCTGATTGATCTCAATCAATCTCAGGAATAACTTTGTAATTGCATAGCCGATAGGTCGCGTATTTAGGTAGCCATGATATTGATGATAGGCAGACGGGACAAACGCCTACGTGCTCCAAGCGCGTCTGTTCGTTAAGTTCGGCAACAGGAAACTTAAAGCCGACTTTGCATGCTCTTCGCTTGCCGCTCCAGTCGATGAAACGCGCCTTTGTATTGGGCAATGGAGATGGCTTGTTATTTATCTGCTGCATAACTGAGTCAATAACTTCTCCATACTGAAACGTCAGCTGCTTGAGGTTTTCACAAGCCTCGACACCGAAGTCATGCTCGTACATCTCTTTTAACCGCCCTTGGTGCATACTTTTATAACGTTCGAGATCAAGTCTAAGGCGTTCGTCGCCCTCTTCTGGAACCTCTTTATCCAAGCATTTTTTAACATTTTTCTCACATGAATCCCTCACGCCCACTGTCATCAGAATGTCGCACTGGTTTATGGCGTTGCTTAAGTTACCGGTGTAAAGACTGCAAAACATAGGCAGTAAGTAAGTAATTTAATCGCAAAGGATCCACAATGAAAATAACTTACCTTGGCCCTGGATGAGGTTCTTCGCATGTCTGATCCTCCATTTTGATATCCATTTAATAATAAAATTTCGATATGCCAGATAAAAATGTTCAATTTCTAAACTTTAAGTGATAAAATAAAAAATAATATAAGAACTAAATTTTGGAAAGTCTCAAATAGAATTTAAATATTTTTTGATATATTACGCATACTAAAAGTTCAACTAGATCAATGAAGTTTTTTCAATATCAATAATTAAAAAGAGGAAAAAAGGGAAACTTCAAAAAGTTGTATACCCATTGTAGAATAAATATACTTTATGGGATCAGACATAAACAAAAAATAATATGCCTTCATGGGTTCAAACTCGAAGAACCATTATACGAGACAGCGCAGTTCGCAACGATCGATTGAAACAATGTCATTAAATAATTATGATGCGTCGCTTAAGGAAACCATATGTTTTCTCTATATAATAGCTCAAGTAGCTTGCTAATTTCTCTAAGTGAGCCTGCTGCTAACTGCGTCTCATCATATATGCATAAGAATAGGCCATACATTCCGTGTATGTTGCCCGTTGCGTGCCGCTAGCTTTCTCGGCGTCTGAGTCGCCAACTGGGAATGCTTCGCCGCAGGCTACTGTTGGCAACTGTTGACTGTTGACGGTGGCTTTTTTCTTTATTCGAAGGGGATTTCATTTTTTCGACTCATGTGGATAATGTTTTTTATTAAAATTTGTTTGCTCATTTTAATGTACTGCGGCCCGGCTTTGCCTGAAGGTTGTTTGTGCGTTTTATTTTCGATGTTGCTGCCGCCGAGTTGGTTTGCTTTTCCAGCTGAAAAACTGAATAAGAGCATAATACATACCTCGAACGTGGGACGCGGCATGTGTGGGATGCGGCATGCAACACATATGGCTCGAGCTGCGATGGCACATAAAACGAAATAAGTTCATCTATTTTTTATTCGCCTCTCGCCATATGCCTTTAGAGCCAGATATGTTCGCCAACACACACACAGATATGTGAATACTTTGGGCCTGAACACACATTCATTCAATCCATTATGGTTATAAAAATTTGCTTTCGTTCTTCGAGCGACTCTTTTTTTTCTCTTTGTGTACAAAAGCTCTGAATGCAGACTCTACTTTAAGGCGGCCAAATTCTATAAATTGAATATTTATTGGATTTTTTCTTGGGGTTCATTATGCGGCGAACGGGTTCCTTTTGTAATATCTTTTTTTTCTACCTGTTGACAATGCGATTTGCGCGTGGGCAACGCAAAATGGCGTCCACATTGCACAAATGCCTCGAAAACACAATACAGCATAAGAAGGAAAGAAGCTGCAAGCGCACGGAAAAGGGAAACTGCGAGAGGAAGAGTAGTTTTTGCAAAATCGAGTGTAATTTTGTTGCTTTCGACTTTTTGATGGCGACCACAGAACGGAAATTAAAACTTCTGTCCTGTGTGTTGTGCGTATGTGTTGTGTGGGAATTTATGTATTTGTTGGTGCTTGTGTGTGTGCGTGTGTGTGTGCTATCTCCATAGCACCCATCAGTTTGTTGTTCTTCATTTTGCGGTCGTCCACATGGCTGTGCATTAGATACCCCAACATATGTTTGGTATCTGCATATTTGATATTGAATAACTTCGAACATGTTTTAATGAAGTCACATGTTGTGTGTCTGTTATTCCTTTCAGTATTTTCTGCATATACAATTCTTTTATATTGCCAAGTCAATCGTCAGCTGAGGTCGACAGAGAAATGCCAAGTTGCTTTTCAGTTAAATTTGTTGAAATGATAGTCCATGACAGGGCGGTTTATCCTCGAATTTTCACAGTGTATTTCGCCAGTATGCTTGGTATCTACGACTGTCTATATATGTAAGTGATGACTGTCTAGCATGCTGATGTTGTGTATCGTCTTACAAACCTTAGATCCATTTATAAATATATTCGACGGAAGATTTATATTTATATTCCGGGCATTGTACGAAAATAACTTACAATACCTTATTTCAGTTTATGGTTTAAAATTGGATTTGATATAAAACAAGTAACTAAAGCTACAGTCGAGCGCTTACTCATCTGATACACCTTATTCTTCCTGTCATAAACATTTTCACACAGTAAGTATACTCATTTTTGACCATGCAATATATTTTTATTTTTACTTACCTTGCAGTAAATATATCTCTGAAAATTCCCTTGAACGAAACCAATTAAGACACCATCGATTTGCTTATGAATATATTCAGTATTTATTTAAGTAATTCTCAGTATGTTTGTTTTGTAACTTATTATTTAGTTTGAAATATACAATTGATATTCATCGATAGTTCACTGAGGGAAGGAGGAAACAGTTGCTGGCAAATGCCAGTTGAATGTTCCGATTGCGGGGTCGAATTCAGTTGGTGATGCCAGAAAATGATCTGTAGACATCAATAGACATACACATACATACTAACGACTAGGAGCTACTGCTATTTCATAAAGTATGTGCCGTTTAGTGCGATTATATATTGATACCATACATATACAATTTAACTCACACGGACACACAAGTACACGAACACACACAGTAAGTTAGACAACAATAATGTACTACAATTTGCCCCTACAGGTTTCCATTTACTTATTCGATACACGTGAGTATTATTATTCGAGGCGATGTGCCGATCAATTTTAATCTATGCGAAATTTACAATCATTTTTTTGGTAGTATTTGATTTTGGTATCTGATTAAGACTATTAAATGCTTTTAGCAATAATTGTAACTTATTATTAACATGTGCTCTGACTTGAGGAACCCAACACTTCTTCGTCCCTCGTCAGACATTGTCGCTATAACTCTTCAACTATTTCAGCTATAATGCTTACGTTTAGACAACGTACAGTTACGTTTAGGTTATTCTTTAGGTTAATCTTTGGGTTAGAGTTTAAGTTATACTTGGCCCATTCATGGGCTTTCTTTATTCAGTAAATTCGAAAGTGGGGAGCAAGAGGTACAAAAGAGCTTTCTATATTATGAGTTACGAGTACACGAGTTTAATATCATACACATTGTCTAGAACTAGAAGATTACAATCGTATATTTCTTTGTTTATAATATCGTTTGAACTAATACATTAATGCATAGTAGTATTTCTTGGTTGATCTCTTAGATATTCGCTAACAATTTACTTAGTTTCTTTGGTTTTCTAGCCAATTTTTGGGCTGCACATATTGCCTACGTAACTAAAGAGTGTTTCTATTTACATTTATCGAGTTTCAACGCAATTGGTTTAAGGTACAAAATTCTAAAGAAAGGTACAAGTTTTTTTTTCTAGGAAAAAGCTAATGTGGTCGTGTTTTTTTGTCGATGTGTGTGTTGAGGATATGAAAGGTGAGAAGATGCATCTCAAAATGAGACTTGGAAACTTCTGTGATATGTCTCAGGTGCGCACACATACAACAATGATGGCTATGAATGGCTGTCTGGGAATAAATTTTCCACCCGACGTTACAGTAGAAGAAGAGAAACAGCGACGGGAACAGAGACTCTTTCACATTGCCATATCCGGCATTCTTATTGACATTTGCACTAATGGCATAGACGGCTGATCCGATGGCAACTGATGGAAATTTCATATAAAAAACGCAGCGTTGCATCAGCCTTTCAACTGCCAACTGTCGTCCTGTGTAACATAGGATCTATTTGGAGCTGGAGTGCGACGCAGTAGGATATCCTCGGGAAACATTGGCGCTGCGTTGATGTGGGAAAAACGCTGCATAGAATATGTCAACTTTCGTGTCAATTGTATGGCCATTAAACTAGTGCCAGCCAACTCGAACAATCAGTCAACCCACTTGAGTACCCAAAGCGCCCACCCAAGCTGCAGCAGCTGCCGGCGCTGGTGCAAGTGTTGATTTAACATTCGACATGTCGAGCTTCAGCAGACAGTTTTGACATTCAACAATTTCCATGTTATCTGGCATTGCAGACGCAGACCTGCCAAAAAACCGAATGCAAAAACGTGCCAAGCGATGTTGTGCCAACATTTCGCCCATTTGGCTTGGCGGATCAGTTGATAAATTGATGAGATGAAATAAAAGTTTCTGGAAACTCAACGGAAATGCTGGAGCTCTATTTTAGGTCGGTATACGAGTATAGAGGGAATATTTGATGCATGAAATGTCGGCTTAAGAGCTTAAGTTTATACTTCGTATTCTCTTTACAATCTTCTTTCGCAAATATTTAAATTTCATTTTATAGTTCCAAAAATGCTGGGGAGGTGGTTGTACGAGTATGTGAAATGAGTATGCTTAAAATTAGCATATAGTCATATGCTATCGGAAAACCAATTTTAAAAGCACTTGCATGCAGTATTAAAAAAGGACTTTCAGCTGTTAATTTATGCACGGGAAGTGTACGATAAAGTGTTGAAAATGGTCGGTGGAAGGGTGGTGGAGCGCGAGAGAGAGGGGTGAGCAGAGAGCGAGAGAGGGAGGGCAACGAGCTTGTTGTGCCGAAATCTCTCAAAGCATTGTTTACTTTGCTCCGCTTTTATTTTAACTGCAACAATTGCAACAGCAACAACAATAACAATTGCCCCGGGGTGCAGGCGTTGGGGGTTGGGTCATGGATTTTTCATACATATATTAAGCAAACAAAAGAAAATGCGAGAAAAATCGAGAGAAAAAAGCAGCACAACCAACGGCCTGGTGAGGCGTGCAAACAAACATTTCAGAATTCAGAATTCCTTTTTCATTGCATGCCATCGTTAAATGAAAAGTAGTGCGAAATATTTAAGCCGAATCTATGTCAGCAGCCCGCTGCTGGCACAGGTCATAAAGCTACTCCCCACCGCACCCCTTTAGCTACTGTGCGCTGCTCACGCCGACTATTATGGGAGAGAAATGCCAACGAAGCTCGTATAATTTTTATATGCACCCAAGTGGACGACGGGTACTCAAGCTGCAGCCGGAGTGGCAACTGGAACTGAAACTGGAACTCGGGAGTTCCCTCACTCATTTCAACTGTTGAAATTTCTCTGGGGTTTCAAATGAGAAATTTAGTTACTCTATGAGAAGATAGAATACAAGAAATGCTTAAAAGTTACTTACTACTCTTAC
Source organism: Zaprionus indianus (assembly GCA_018904595.1). NCBI lineage: Eukaryota > Metazoa > Arthropoda > Insecta > Diptera > Drosophilidae > Zaprionus > Zaprionus indianus. The sequence goes on from JAEIHA010000860.1 coordinate 7,200,877, forward strand.
TTCTCAAGAAACAGAACAAATCAATTGAAATCCAAAGCAATCAATATGTTATAAGAGGAAGTTTGAAACTATAAAGAAATCCACATTAAATTGAGTTATATAAAAATTCAATTTCCTTTTAATAAACTTCGTTGACAAACCATTTAATAGTCCCCAGACTATTAAGTGGATTTTCACTGCCTGCCATTGACTAATTTATTTAATTTCGAGTGGAAAATGCTGCTCGGAAGAGTGCAAGGCGAATCGAGTGGCAAGTACTGAGTGGTTAGCGAACTTTTTAATGATGATTATTGATTGGTTTATTGCCAATGCAAAAGAAAGCAAACGCAATGGAAACTTTCTCGAACTTCATGGAATAATTGAAGTAATTGCGAATGTTTTGTGCAATTTACGCACAATTAATTTGTTTGGCGAGAATATCATCAAATTGGGTTGGGTTTAATTGCTTTATGGGTCAAAAGCCATAAAATTGTCGGTAAAGTCTCAACAGATTTCTGCACAGAAATTGCTGATAATGATTCTGTAGTTGCAAAAGTATCTCAATGCTATCAAATCAAATTAGACGGCGCTTACTCTTATCTAGCACTCGCTGTCACCAATGAATTGGCCAAATGGAGGACTTAAAGTTAATAGCGGGTCTTAGCAAAGGTCAGACAAAGTGAGCAAAGTGAGCAGCCTGAGACATCGCCGCTATTAGCCAAGTTGATTAATGATGCCCGCCGCTGGAGAAGCAACAGGAAAGAAATGGCATGGCCAAAGCAGTTGGGACAACAGTTTCATGATTTATTTCAGCCAAATGATTTCGACACACAAGCACTTACAAACACACATACACTCACTCACACACACACTTATACACACCCACACTCACTCGCCGGAACTTGGGCGTTGCCTACGCTCTGCTAACCAGCAGCAAAGCGAGTCGGCATTCCGCCGGACATGTCACGGCAGCTGACCCGACCCCGATCCGGGGCACCACCCTGAGGCAGCAGCACCAGCGGCGGCGGCGGCTAATGGAAAATATTGTGAAACATTTAAGAAAAAATCTTACGGCTTAATAGGCAATTAGCCGGCGAAAAGCGACTGAATTGCGAGCGGTTTACATTTCAATGAAACTTCAATGGAAATGCAACGCCGACGGCATCCTGGGACCTATCAAGGATCCTGCTGCCCCTCCTCCTGCTGCTGCTTCTGCCGCGCGAGACTGACGGCGCGTATAAATTACAATTAAGCGTAATTAATCATCCGCCGGCAAGGCAAGGCGACGCAAGGCAAGGCAAGGCGAACCCAGGCGAGTATCCACTTCACTCGTTGTCTGTCTCTGCTCTGGCTCGCCATCTTCTTTGCTCTCTTTCTGTCTGCCATTGGGTAATTTATTAGCCCAGCCACGGTCAAGACATCAACATGGATGTCGACATCGTTGCACAAGACGCGACATGCGGTCCAGCCGCATCGTTGTCCTGTTGCCTGACCATGTTGCTGGCCACGGCACTCTGTTGGTCAATCACACGGCCACTTAGCAACTTAGCACAGTTACAACAGCAGCAGCAGCAGCAGTAGCAGAAGCAGCTACAACAATAACAGCAAGTAGAGTCACCCGGAGCCATGTCCGGCATTGCAGCAGGTGACTTACAAGCGCTTTTAATAGCTGACCAAACGATAGCGCCTCCCGCGCCTCAGGCGGCTCGTTGTGTTACGTTGGCTAGTTGGCCATGGCGAAGGCAAATCAATGAATGGATATCCATTCAGCACAACGCATGGCCAGAGGGAGGACAACAGCGACAACTGGCGGAACAATACGAACGATGGGTGACGAGCGATGGGAGGGAGGAGGATGGGGGACACGGGACTCCATCAACGGCTCGTTCGCCTGGAAAACTTATTGCGCCAGAAGTAATTCTATAAAGAAATCCAGTTTGCTCTCGCTCTGCCTTTCCCTTTCTCACTCTGCCTCCTCCTCTCTCTCTCCCTCTCTTTCCTTTCTCTGTTGCTCCCTCTCGGGTCTGTTTAGTTTCGAACTGGCCGAGGGCGTGTGTGTTTTTGGGTTGCCGCTGCTGCTGTTGGCGCTGCAAACGGCACGCTATTTCGGGTTGCAAATATTTGAAATATAGCATCGCTGCATGGAGAACCTATATGGAGAGTGGATCGATGTTTGGGCTATTTACAGCTCGACCTGCGAGCTACAGCCCGAAGGGGTGCCAAGTATTTTGACTTCGGGCAAGCAGCGAAAATATTCGATTACCAGCATCGAATTTTCGGTAATTTGCTTGGCCCTGGCAACGAAAGGAAGGATTTGGAATTTTTGGACATTGGAAATTTTTAAAAATAAACTTAATTTGATTAGTTGGGTTCATTCGCACATACTCGCACAGAGCCCGTTGGAAAATGTAGGAAATTGATTTTTCTTTTACAGTTTTATTCGTCAGCAAAATTTAATAATAAACTTTGGCACTTTTGGCCATTAGAACAGGCCACAACGGGTTCGGGCAGCCAGTGGCATGGAGCCGACAATGCGACATGGCCAGAAGTTGCCCGGGCTTCACTGGGGCGCACTCAAGCCTGAAATTTATGTTCACGCCTGCATAAGGGCTGGGCTCCCAGTTGGACCCGTCTGCCTACCCCACCATCCCTCCCTTCCCTTCCTTTCCTTGCTGGCCTCTTCAGCTGTCCAGGCCAGCTGTCAGCGGCATCGCCTGTTGGGCTGTGGTTGTGCCTGCGGCTTTAGTTACGGCGCCTGTATCGTTTATTTGCACTGCAGATAATATACACGAAATGTTAAAAATACACACCGATGTATATGCGTTAAATGGAACTATATTTCATACGCATTTACAGTCCAATTTGTGTGGTTTGCTTTGCTTTTGCTTCCTTTGGGGGCAGCACATAAATTGTTGTGCCCGAAATTTCAATAGAGCTTCTGCTAATGAAAATATTTATCAATTAATATAAGAGTAATGAGAGCTTAACACCCCAAGGGGGAATGTGGGGGACAAACACGTTTAGAGGTTCGGTTTTTCGAGAGCTGCCAAATCTAATTTATGTCCCATTTGGCACGCGCACAAACAAAAGCAAATAAATTAATTGTGAAAATTTGTTGCGAAATTCCCACATAAACAAAATAAAAACAATCAAAACGTTTTGCAAATTATTCAAATTTATGTGGCATAATTATCGTTTCATTTTGGCTTGCAAGTGATTTTCGTTATTGAATTTAAATTGCTTTTTTTTTAGGTTTGTCAAAGCATGACTTTTGTTTGGTTTATGGGAAAAATACCAAATTATAAACGGAATTTATTTCTACTTATTGAGAGCTTAAAATTTTTCTGTTTTTGCTTTGTTCAAGTGATTTCTGCTCTTGCTATTTGAATTTCCTTTCCTATTACCGATTGAGTATTGAGAGCAGTTTTACGTGGCTTAAGAAGCTTTGCTGTAATTCCCATTTACATTTTACAAGTTTCAAATACATGTAAGTTGATGGAATTGTTGGTGATTTGTGACATGCTATTGAATAGATAATATTTTTTATTTGCAGCTTAATATTTTCTAGGCAACTGTTACCCACTGCATTCTTAATTAAACATGGATTAAATTAAACTGGAGCCCAAAGTTGTGTAACTCTGACAGTAAAACTATCATTTAATATGCACAAACTTGGAATATAAATTCTATTCCATTATAAGTTATAAATTAAGTCACGTATAAATACTAAAATTATGAAGCCAAACATGCCGCAACTTAAACTGCAAGTGAATAACCGCCACATAAAATATGCTGTAGGAAAACTTTTATGCGACAGAGCCCAACGCAAGGCTGCAATAGCGAAAAGCACAAAGAGGAAAAGGAAAAGGAAGAAAACGCGGAGGAAAAGGGAAAAGCCAGGCTCGATGCACGAAACTTTTCTTTGGAGCGGCTGAGAGGGGCGGAGGTCGGTGACGATGACGCGGTAATTCAATTTGGGTTTAAAATTGCAAACAGTGTGTCGCAGCATGTTAAGGCGTCGCGTTGCCCTCACAGAGGTAGCACCGCCAGCAGATACTTACATGAATACATGTACGATACATGGGTAGGGAGACTTAAAAGCAACTGGGCAAGCGCCTGCAAGCAATCGCTGCGTGGGCTTCGGCTTCGGGATGCTTCCTTCTCTCTGATGTGTCGCGACGCTCGATGCCTTTTTAATTAAAATGCATGACATGAAAGTGTATGTGCTCGCATGTAAATCGATTGAGTGCAGTTTAAGTTGAGTAAGTGGCGATGGGGGGGAGGACAAACGGCGTTCCAGGAGTGTCGGCCAAATGAAGAATTAATTAATCATTGTTATTTTGTGAAAAGAAAAGACTGGCAACAATAAGTGAAGTGCGCTTGGCTTAAGCTGCACTTGCTCCTGCACTTGTTCTTGCACTTTCGGCACAGTTGAGTACATTTTCTTGTCCTTTCTCGCCATCCATCCGTGAGTCCTCGGCTCATCTGGCATTCAATTGAAGCGAAACAACGAAAAGTTTCCACCAAAAAGTCGGCTATGAAATTGAATTTGTATTTCAATTAAATTGCTATAATTGAAAAGGCGAAATGGCAAACGAGTCAAGAGAGAGACGGAAAGCGTAAGAAAGGGATAGTAGCCTTGCCGAATGTGCATTATGGAGAATGTGCAGCAGAGTTGAAAACTTCCAGCCTAAGGCAGATGTTATGAGCATTCTGTTTGCCAGACAATAAGTAAATCGGGGTGTGGCCAGGTAAAGGTGAACGCAGCGAAGCGGGGTGCGAGAAAGGAGAATGAAAGAGGGGGAGATGAGGGCTGCTGTTGTCAAAACTTTGTTGAATTGTTATTGTTGCAGTTCGGCAAAGTTTTCTTGCTACTGCAGCAAATGGCAGGCAAAAAAGTCAAATGGCAAATGAAACTTTTTGTGGCGAATGTGGCAAACTCTCTAGCTGGCTGCTTAAAGCGCTTTAAGTTTGTGCCAAATGTCAGAGATTGCGCATACGCAGCGTTGCCCTTGTCAGAAGTCAAAGTCGCCAGGTCAATCAGTCCGGCTAAGCTTTAGTTTTGGAGCAAGTCACCCCACAGCTTTATCTAATTTACGCATGTATGCAAAAATTTGTGCTTGGCTTGTGCAAAAATTGTGATTAAAAGTGTGTTTTTATGAAGCATTCGCTCGTGACCGGGGGCACTAAACACGACTCCCCCTTGAACGGAAGCTAACGTATAAATTAGCACGACCCGCCATGGAGGCAATAAAACGTTTTGAGCTACGCTCCGTATACGTAATGCGGGACAGCCAGGCAGCCCCAGAAAGTAGGCAAGCAAAATGACACGCGCCTGGCGAATTTGTAGAAAGTCGTAAAACGAAATAAACACTTTAAGGCGAAAAGTCGTAAAAACACCGAAATAAATGCGGCGACGGCAGCAGCACCAGCAGCAGCCTGAGGGTGCCAAGTGGAGGTAGCCGGAGGTGTGCTGACCTGGGACTAAATAAGTAGAGAACGCGCTGCAGCGCACGTGAGGATTGCGTGCCACTAAAGTTTCACTAACTCAAACTGGAGCAGTGAGCAGCAATTTGCGTGAGTTGACAACTGTTGCTGCTGGCTATGCTCGATAGAGTGTGTAGGTATTGGCGTTGCTGGCGTTTTTTGAGTGGCACGACAGTTTGGCAGCAGATGGCAAAGGGTGCGAGTTGACGCTGACTTGGCTCAAATGAAATGTCAATCCCGGCAGCCTGGCAACCACTTAAAAACTCACGAAAAATCCATTTCAAACGAAAAGTCCGACAGTCAGTTCCACTGTCTACCATTTCGCCAGTCAGCCAGTCAGCCAGCCAACCGGCCATCCATCAATCAATCAATGCGCTTTGAGCGCCTAAGCCTGACGGCGACTGCTTGGCAATCGACATGCAATTTATGCGAAATGTTGACATTCATCTCCCGCTCGGCATCCGGTTTTCTGCTCGTTTGCCGAAATTGACGAACGTGGCGGGGAAAGTGTAAATGCAAATAAATTGTATGCAAACATTTAAATGGCCTCAAAGGATTTGCCATCTGCATATTTATAAACATATTTACAAGAACAAAACTTGCCTTCTTGACTTCTTTGAGGATTAGCTCGCAGGGGATTTATTGCGGCAACTACTCGAGGTGAAACAAAAAAGAGCAAATACTTTGTTAAAAATCTCAAGCCACATATTCAGACTGCTCAGCTCAAGTTTTCTGTGAAAGAAATGTCTTCAAATTGAAACAAGAATTTATCTATTTCAATTGAATCTCTGCTTTGCCTTTTCGGTAATTTTCTCATTTGATTAAAAGGTCCATTCAGAGAAAACTTTTCATTTGGGAGATGCTATTAACGTTCACGTTCACTCCCTCTGCTTTATTATCAGGTAAATGTTTATTCAGTGTTCGATTGTGTTATTTTCTTTAAATTGTATGCAGACAGCTGCCACACTTTGCCTGCTTTCGTGTTTGCATTTACAATTTTTATTTGCATTGAAATTTTAATTCTTTGCTGTTGTTGTTGACATTGGTGCTTTGGGGAGTTGGGCGTGTGTTTACTCCCTCTCGTCTCTTACGCTTTTTCTTTGGCGTCTTTGTGGCAAATAATTGAATTGCGAAAGCAATTACAAGCAATCTGTTTGTTTAAGAAGCGTGTGCAACGGCGCGTATGCGTAATGCAGAAGCAAGTTTGGGGCCACGCACAAATAGCTCCAGGGCGACAGTCATGGCAGTCATGGACTCATCATTGAACTTGCTTAAAGCACGACCGATTCTTTGCACAGCGTTTATGCTAATGAAAGGGCAACTTTGGTTTGTTTTACGCAACGTTGCGCTGATTTCATCTGCAACTTCGTCTCGCTTATCATGCGCATCACGTAGCTAGCCTAAAATATATGGCACAGATCTACGTTCGGCTAATATAATTAGAGCGCACGCAAACTGAAATTGGCCAACTTCCTGGCCAGGCAGCGAGACGACAAATGTTTCAATTAAAACTCAAACCCAGCCCGCAAAGGTCGATGCCCAAAAAACCGTGACGAGTGCCCCCCAAAAAAGCCGTGACGTGGAAATGCAATGCCCAACTAAAAAAAGAGGAGGAAATCCAAAAAGGTTTTGGCACTTGCACAAATGGAAAACGAGCGAAACGGTGTTCAGACAGTGAAAGAATGAGAGAGAGGGAAAGAAAGCAACAGGAGTGAAATGTGGGGACGCCTTTAAGGTGTCCGGACACGCCCACGAAATGGCGAAAGGCAGAAAGGTAAAAGCGAGAAGGTGTCGACTAAGACCAAGTCAAAGTCAAAGTCGAAGCAAAATCTGCCAAATCTACCGCCCATTTGGCAATTCGTATGCGGAAATGTTGCCTATCTTATGACTGCAGTGGCAAAAGGGAGCTCGGAAGGGATGTCCTTGAGTCTGCGGAGTCTACAGTGCAAGCTCGTATTGAATTCAAAGCCCCAGGCGGCAGTCAGTAATGTGTCTGCTATTTTTAGATACACGCACACTCGCATACACACTCACACTCGCATACACACTCACACTCACACTCTCGCACACTCATCTTGTAGGCGCGTGGCATATTTACTGTGGAACTCGGGCGTACTGCAAATACCGGAGTCAATGCCAATAGAACTGCCTATAAGCATTGAAAATGGAGTCTCGACCACATCGACTTGGAGCACCATCCTCTCGCCCGCTGCGAGTGCGTGCCAAGCGCCACAGGAACAGAACACAATTCAAGCCTTTTTTTACAGCTAACTCCCCTCAAACAAACTTGGCACGTGCGAAGGAAAACAAAAGTGGAATTGATTGCGTGCCAGCTGCCAGTAGGAAATTAAGCTGACAATGGGGCGGCGAGGCGTGGCTCCATACGATTCCGTTTGGTAAGTACGATATGAATAAGTAGATTGTAATTAAAATGACGGCAGCTGCTTTTAATAAACTGCCAAAATAAATAAGCCTGCTGAACAAAGGGAAAGACGAAAGTCAAAGGAAGGCAAAGCAAATCCCGATTACGAATACACTTGTTGGTGAGCGGATTGTCAGACGGCAACAAATAATTAACACGCGGAAAAGAGTTGTGGGAAAACGAGTCAGCCGCAACCTTTTTTCTGCGCAATGGAAATGAAAATGAATCCGAACGGGCGACAGCATCCACAAGGATAACAAAGCCAGCTTGGCGGGCTTAATTTTTCATTATACGATAAGCAGAAGAGGCAGAGAAGTTGGAGAAGTCCGCAGAATCGCGAGGCATGAAAAGCAAACTGTTTACATTTGTATTACTTGAGTTGAGCAAGGAATCCTCGGCCCGCAGCCAAACCAAACTGGAGCCACGAGGCACATGTTCATTATACGCTTTGCGAGAGGCAAACAATCAAGGAGTGGAGGGAGGGGCAGTAACCTGCTTAGCGGTAGCATTTACCTTAGCTGTAGGTGTTAGGTACCCACAGTGAAATGAATCCGCTTTGCGGCGCTTCAGGTGCGCCTCATTAAATCATTTGGTCCGTCTGTATGTCTGTCTGTTCTGGGTTAACTACACGAAGCACTCGAATTTCGCCTCTGTCAATCTCAGCTGCGATCCTAATTAACATTTCAAGTTGCCTTACCGTTCTTTAAACTTTGTTTGTTTCTTCCCCTTGTCAAAATGGAAAACATTCACTTATAATAACCGTAAATTGTAATAATAATTGTGAATGATTTACGAGTTGCGTTGCGAACTGCTTGTGAGTGCAGCACGTCGCTCAATGGCCATAAATAAATCCGCATCAATAATTCAAAATCCCCAGCTTTGTTGCATGTGTGTGTGCGAGTGTGTGTGGATGATTGGGTGTATTGTCCGATTGTGAATTATGACATGTGCCATTGTGTAATATTCAAAGCAGCTGCTGCTGCTTGAGAAAGTTCGTTTCACTTTGTCGAACTTCGGAGTCGGAGTGGGAATTGGATTCGCAGTTATTAATGGTAATCGATATAGTAGAAGTAACCTAATGTACGAGTTTAGTTTAACCATATAGAAGCTCTTCAGTGTGTGTGTGTGTCTTAAGGGGGGATCTTAGACCTAATCACGACTCGGTAGTATTAGTATAAGTATTAGCATAGACACTTACTTACTTAGTTAGTTACTCGCATAACGCGTGCTCGTCTAGTTCGCTTAGGGCTACGATTAAGTAGTATACACACTCTCACAAATTGTGGTTAACGAGTAGATTGCTTAGGACAATACAATGCGCTGCCGTTAATACTTACAGGGTTTCCACAGATAGACAGATAGATAGATTGGGTGCGTTTTGGTATCGCTTTGGTTTTAAAGGATTGCAGGATTGCTTCGCAGTTGCGTGTAGGAACCCAAAAGAGTGTTGAATGTAATCCAGTTAGACCAGTTCGGTTTCCATTTGTGCGGCCTCGACGGTCTCCACAATCGTTGTTGTGGGCGCCGCAACCGAATCTCATGGAACATATCTGGAGGTTAGCGCCCCATCGTCATCGTCATCGTTGACACTGCGCCCGGGGCAACAGCATCTGCAGAGGAGCCAAGCGCTGGCCGCCACGTTGCCATTGCGTTTTGGTCAAATCGCAGAGACCTGCTCCAGTTCGGCACTGGAGCGACCCGAGTTCATGACCACCACATTCTTGGCAGCATAGTCCGTGATGAAGCGATCGCTGTTGCGCGGATGTATGTTGCCCACATCCTGGGCACAGCACCAGGGATTGCGCATGGTCAGAATACGTTTGAAGGCGTCACGGAACTCCTTGTTGAAAATCGAATAGATGATCGGATTGAAGGCCGAGTTCGAGTAGCCCAGCCAGGTGAGTATCTTGAAGGTTTGTCCGCCAATGCAGGTCTTGCAAAAGGCGGCCGTGATGTTCACACAGAAGAACGGCACCCAGCATATGAGGAACACACCCATAATGACGCCCACAGTCACCGCAGCCTTGTGATCCGACACATGATACGGCGAACTGTGATGCAGATTGCGTACCTTGAACTTCTTTGGCGTATTCTTGGGTCGTCGTATGCTCTTGTAGCGCTGCTTCTCGGCCACCTCGCCAGGTCGTGTCACCGCCTTGATGGACTTCACATGCTTCTGGGCGTAGCAGTAGAGGCTGTGCGAGAACGAACCACAGATAAGCTTTGTTAATTCGAATTCAGATTTGAGTCTACAAATTCAGTTATTAAATGCAAGTCAAGCACAAGCTCAACTCGCATGTATATTAATTATGGAATACATTGTAATTAGACTGCACAGTAATTGGGCAAGAATTGCAGTTGGCTTGGAGTGGCAATTTTAGTTGAGTCCTTGAGTGCACAAGGCATCTGCATTGGCAGACCATATTCATGCGTCTAATTGCTGGTCAAGTGATTGTTTCTGTCGGTTGTAACTGATATGATAATTATTTACTTGTCCCACATAGTTCACTCGATTCCCCTCACCCTCCCAGCCTCAGGGGAAGTGCTTGCTTGTGCCACAGTGCGTATACGTAATGTGCGGAGCACGTACTCATGCGTACTCACTGCTGACCAGGCAGTGTGTGTGTGTGTGTGCACGCCTGACTTAACCCCTCAACGGATGGGATAACAAGGCCGGCCTCGTGCACAAATTATGACGATAAAAGTCTATTTATTCTGTAATTCAACCGAAATTTGATAGAACATTCCAATGACAGCAACCAGACGCTCGCCACTGACAGCTAGCTGGGGGCGTGTGTGTGCGAGCAGCTTGTGTCCATTTGTTGCCTTCTTCGCCCATTGGCCGCAAATCTCGTTAAGCTGAAATGGCAACGTGCCACTCGCCCGACGGCTATCAAGCTGATGAGCGGCCCTATCGCCCCCCAGCTGTTGTTGTTGTCCCGCCGTTGGCATCCTGTTGCCGTCTTTAGCATCCAGGCATTGTCCAAGCATAGCCCTTTCTGGTGGCACGCCCCAGCGATCGTCAGCTCGACACGCCGTTGGCTGAGCTAAGGGATTACTTAGCCGTAGACTAATGCGTGCGCTTATTTGTTTGCCTACTTATTTGATGGCCAGCGCTGCATGTGCCCAGTGGCCAATCCCCCCACACTCTCATGCCTCCCCACCTTCCCCACTCTGCTGCCTGTTTTCCCATCTCGTGCCTGAGCGTCATCAGCAAAGGAGTCCTGCAAAGAAGCCTTGGCATTCCCGACATTGCTTCCCTCCAATTTTATGATTAACATTTTATTACCTTCGGCAAGCGCATAAAAATATTGAGCCGACCTTGTGCCACTTGCTGCTACTACAGGGTATGTGGCAAGTACTATTACAAATTGTGCTGCATCAAATAAGCTAACGGAAATACTATTTATATTGCTTCCACCTAGCAAGCGCAATATTTCATGCACAAGAGTTGTTTAATTCGAATTCCTTTTCGACTTTCATGTGCTCTCCCACCCCATCTACTTCTCTTTACTATGTCGCTGTTTCTTTCTCTCTCTTTCACTCCCTCTCTCTTTCACTTTGTCCATAGCGTAAAATTTTGTGTGTATTTTGCCAGCAAAGGAATTTCAATAATTAAAACTTTTGCCATTCCTCAGAGTTTCTCTTTATGCTGCGGCATAATTGCGGCAAAGACTTTGAGCTCGATTGCATTCACTTGCTTGCACTCATATTCATACACTCGCACTCACACAGCCACACTCACAGCCACATTCGTTCGTTGACTTACCGACAATAGATGCCAATCATGACGACGCAGGGAAAGTAGAAGCTGATGCAGCTGGAGACGACGGCATAGGTGGGCGTCAGGTCCAGTGCGCATGTGGGATACTTTTTGCCATTATCCTCGAAAATCAGCGGCTGGTCAGGTCGATGAATGCCCAGTGAGATGGGCACAAACGAGACGAAGGCGGCCAGCAGCCAGATGGCTGCAATTGTAATGACAGCGACGCGGCGCGTTACCCAGCGGCCATATCTGCAATGGAACAGAAAGAGTGTGAGAGAGAGAGAGAGCATGTGTGAGTGAGTTGGGTTGATGAGTGAGAGGTCAGTCATGTCAATTTTGCAGTTGTTTGTCTGTTCCCTGCGGAAAAATGGCAACAAAATGCGACTGAAAAGGAGTACAGCGAATGGAACAAGAAAATGTTGAACATTTTGTGATTGCGGCTTTGCGTGCTGAAGGCAGACACCGAACGTGGCCGCCGCTGGCAGCTGGACAACTGGACAACAGGGTTGCCACAACTGACAGTCGGAACACATTCGGTCTAGGTGTTTGGGCTTGGCTCGGCTCTTGTACGAATTATGCTGGTACGCACTGTTGCCTTGCAATGTTCCTGTTGTGGGAGGGAGGAGGCTGCATGTCATTAATTACCCGAACAGACTGCGGCAAATCGACCTAAACCGAAACCAGACCGCAGCGCACATTACTACACACTCCTCCTGCTCCACCTCCTCCACATCCTCACCAGCTTCGTGACCATCGTGTGGTTCTCTCTGCTGCTGTTGCCGCCGGGTGACGTATGCAAATCATCATCGTGTATGCTTTTTCAAAGCACTTCGATTTCGCATTGCTTTTACAGGCCAAGCAGGAGGATGGCGGGGAGGGTTAGTGGCAGCGGAAATGAGCAGGCAGAAACCTCAGGCTGTTGGCATTTTCTATATATGTGTCAGAGGGGGAGGGGCAACTGTTTGCCATATGCCGCCGCATTTTGGCCTGTGCAAATGTTGCCGCTGGCGGAGGCTGCGTTGTGCGGTAGACATGGCCAGGAAATCAAACAGAATAATTCAATTTCAATACAAAGACGACGACGACAAGAGCCAACCAAAAAGTACAGTTGACAGAGAGAGACGCGAGCGAGGCGCGACAAGCACGAACGTGCACAAACAGGAAAGGGAAGTTTAGGTAATTGTATTCACAAACAAATTCAATTTCATGTGCCGCACAAGAAATTGATTTCCAAATCGAGAGCAGCAAGGCAGCCCACAGTGGCCATTTACTTACTTAGTTCGCACCTGTCCCCCTTTCCCCGCATGCCCTTCCCGCCCTCATGGGGAAAAGAAAAGTGATGCAGCACTTTGCTTGAATGTTTCTCCCTCCTCTGCACATTACTCACATTCGTATCATATGCCTTTCAACCATCGATACAGCAGGCAATCATGCCTCAAACGGCTAATTGAAAACGTGTCTGTGTGTGTGAATGTATGAGTAGTTGTGCCTGAGTGGCTGTGCAACTGTCTGTGTGCTGCCACAGATCGCCTTGCCGCAGCAAAGTCAACCGCTGTCAATGCCCATTTACATTTAATGCCGTCTGCCATTGTCTCGCTGTGTGTCAATGTGTGCGTGTGTGTGTGCGTGTATTTGTGTGCGTATGTGTGCTCAAGAAATTACAGACAGGCACGCGCACGCACACAATGCCATCTGCATAGTTTGTGTGTCACTTGGGCGTTTATTTTGTTTGCCTGCGCTGCCAGAACTGAACTGAAGTTTTATGAGTTTTTATGAGCGCTTTGCTCGTCGCTTAAGCGATCCCCACATATGTGACCCAGCTCCCCCTTTCCCCCTCCTGCTCTCTTGGCACCATTCCACTGCTCATTGTTGTCAAGTGTTGCAGGCAGCTGACACGGGCAACAAAAAAACATAACCCGAAGACAATTACAAACATTCCCCTGCGCCACATTCGCGCTGTTCCACTCCACTTCTCTCGCTTGCTCTCCATCTGCCTCTCTCACTCCTTCTCTTCTGCCGTCATAAAAGTTTGCATCACTTTTTATTGCAGTTTAAAGCGAAGTTTATGCAGAATACGCGGCACATGCACTCATATGGTGCCGCTTCCTCTTACCCTGCCCCCTGAATCTGATGCTGCTCCTGATCTCGACAGGCTTTCATCGAGGCGGGGCCGCCTTAGGGCACTCAGGCTGTCAAGTTTATCGCATTAAATAATTTTTTATTAATACCACCATCATTTTAACTTTGTCAACGCCTGTTTCTAATTAGATTTCCACGCGCGCGCTTTCGAGCTTTTCATTCAAATTGTTTTTCCACGCTGCCTTTTTCCATTTTTTGCCAATTTTGCGCCGGCTGCGACGATGAAGGCGCAAATCTTGCCAAGCGCAATTAAATTAAACGCTCGCAATTATTCTGAGATGCTAAGGAAATGCGACTACAGCGCGAATTTGTCGAGGGGGTAGAGGAATAGAGAGAGCGAGGGGCAGTCGACACCTCCTAATGAGACAAGGAAAGAAAAATTGAAGAAGCAGCAGCCTGCCTGTTGCCGTCTCCACTTTGACATGCAAATAAATCAGATTTGCATAAAGAGCATCGCGCGCGCCAGTCAGCCTAGCCGAGGCTAGCCTAGCTAGGTATTCACTGGTGGGCGTGGCAGGCTTGAAGTGCACGCCCCAGACACACTCGACATTGCCCAAATGGAGCCATCAGCCGTGAGTCGAGAGTCTTAGGCGCCGCCACTACAGTGGCCAAATTCAATTTGAACGTACTCAAATTGAGCCAAAGGTCATATGCAAATCGAGCAAGCAAGCCAAGCGGGGGAGCTGGGGCTAATTGAAATGGACGCACAAATTGTTTGAAATAATGTTTACCAACACGGCTGACATGATACCAAAAACGTTTACCAAGAAGTAGGAGAAGAGCTACAGTGGAGTGCGGTAATATATCCGAATTTAATATACCCAAGATTTCAAGATAAACTTGCTCGTGCAATGAGTTATTCAATATTTATGTGGGCAAAAAGGGGAGTGGGCATATTTCATTATATGCGTGTAGTTATTGGAAATACTGTCACCAAATTTGATAGTTAAGAGTTACATTTAGGTGCTCATACGGACAGATAAGCAAACAAAGATCATTTGCTACAGATAAATAAATATCATACTATGAATAAAGGGAAGAAGATGTCGAAGATTCCTCATTCTACCTATTAGATATATTTTTGTTTAACACAAGTTTATAATACCTTTCCACTCTATAGCTAAAGGGTGTTTAAACGTTTAACAGTCACATTGCAAATGATTGCCAGGCAAACTTGGAATAAATTCTTTGGACAGCAGCACAGTGGAGCACAGTAAAACAGCAGCATCAGCGAAGTGTCTGGAAAACTTTGAAAAAGAAAAATTCAACAGGCGAGATTTCAGTTGAAGTTGGCAGCTAAAGAAGAGCAAACGCTTAAAAGGAATGACCTGATTCAATTCTCTAAGCAAGCACATACTCACACGCAGACACACCTATACACATACACACCTGTACTCACAGCAGCAAATGGCACTTCAATAGAAACGTCGTGTAGCGTTTTTCATAAACGAATCAGCAGCGCCGCAGGGTGAGGCAGCATGGGGCAGGTGCAAAGTAGAACAACAAATGCCCGTAAGCCAGAAAGTGAGCGCATAAATAGGACAGTTGAGCTATGGTTAGATAGAGAGAAAGAGAGGAAGGGAATGTGGAAGAGGGAAAGGAAAAGGAAGAGGGGGGGGCTGCAGCTGGGGTCGAGGGTTCCCTGTAGAGAAAATATTTTTCTACTTTTGGATTGTGCTGAAAATAGCATCAAAGGATTTATTATGGCTCTCGCACTGTGGACGAGATTGACGGGCAGTGGGGCAAGCCGAGACAGGGTGCCATATGTTACCAGCAGCGGCAGCCTGCTTTTTCGCTATTCCCCGCACTGGTTTCTTCTCTTTCTCTCTCTCTCGCTTTTTCCTCGCTTGTAACAGCCGTTGAGCTACATTAATTTCGCTTGTGGTGCTTCTGCTGCTGTTGCCGACTTTGTCTTTGACTGTCAGCAACTTGGCCAGTGCCATTTTTAATAGCACAAACGCACACATACAGATTCACATACAATACACACACACACATACAATACGTATACTCTCCCACTGACACTCTCAAACGTTTCGCCATTTTATTGTTGTTCCTTCACTGGCCGTTGACATGTCATAAATTCTCGTTTGACTTGGTCGAACCACATAATATTTGTGCTGGCAAATTTGTTGTTTCCCCTCCCCTCACTCCCACTGCCCCTTGCTCTCTTTTATACTTTTGCTGTTGCTTCTGCGGTTGCGGCATTGTCAAAAATTTAATTAACACACAAAAATAAAACTCGCTGATACAGTTGTTTTCACTCGGCAACATGAAAATCTTTTCTACATTCAACATTGCTTTGACAGTCGGACGGAGGCAGAGAAAATAGAAGAGATGGACAGAGAGATGGACAGAGAGACGGACAGAGAGACGGACAGTGAAACACTGAGAGTAGCAGACTGAAGGGACTGAGCACGGACTGCAGGTTTCGAAGACAGCACTTTGTGGCACCGTCAGAAGGGCAGCTCAAATAGGGAGACAAGTCATTGTGTTTGACAAAGACATACATGCACACACACTCACACACACACACACACACATGCACGCAGAGATTTCCCCACACATTTGCACACACAGGTGACTTCCTGTTTAAACCCATCAAATGAGGCAGCAGGTGCCAAGTGCGTGCCTTAATGGGGTCGCATACTTTGCTCTAGAAATTTCAATCAGCTACAAAGCTGCAAACTTCTCTAATGGGTCTCTATTTATTAGCAATAAATATCGTTTCATCCTGCACACAGTGACTTGCCAAAGTAGTTGACTTGCTGAGAGAGAGAGAGCGAGAGTGACTTGCGATGATGTTGCAAAAGTGCTTAGGAAAGTTTGCCGCTGGCAGCGCATAAAATGAAGTCGCCGCCATTAAGGACATCCCGTGGCAGCGCAAAAAAGTCGTTAATGCCCAATAAATCTGTTACTAATGAAACAATTATGTGCAGCGATTAATGAGCAACAGAGGGAGCGAGAGGGAAGGAGGGCGAGAGAGACCGAGTGATGGCGCCATAAACAAGTCGAGGTGGCTGGCAAACGTGACGTGCATGGCAACTCGGCGGATGAGTAATATGCATGAGAGGCTGCCACTGCTGCTCCTGCTGCCATTGCTGCCAGCCCAGGCTGTTTTTAATAAATCGATATTTAATCGTGCTTCCATTCAGAGCCCCTCAGTGTCACATCAATAATATATCTCCGCCTGCTTTCGAGCTCTAAATCTCCTGCTAAAATCAATAGGGGTCGGCAACGGAGATGAAGGGGAGAAGGGGGATCAACTCTCGCACTCTCACTCGATGCACAATTAATTTCTATAATATCATGTGAGCTCGTGTGATGGACCTGATGACAGGCAGGCGTCGTGCATATTGATAAATTGTATAATTCATGCATGTGACAGGCTCTGTCATCATCATCATCATCATCATCATCATCAGCAGAGGCTCATCATCTCGTCTCGTGTTTAGTTGCTGCACTCACCTAAGCGGATCCTTGATGTGTATATAACGGTCCATGGATATGGCGCACAGATTCAGTATGGACGCCGTCGAGCACATGACATCAAAGGCCACCCAAGTATCACAAAACTCTGCGCCAAATATCCAATAACCTGCAATGAAGAGAGAAACAAGAACACACATGAAGTAAGTTGAAATAGTTCTCACTGTGATTGGGGTTGCATTGATCTATTGACCAACTGATTGATTGACGGATTGTCTCTGCTGGCAGTGGATGTAACTGGAGTGATTGCTTGTTAAAGTTGCTTAATAACCTGACGGCAAAGTCGCACATCCTGGCCGGGCACGAGTGCTCGACGGAAAT
Source organism: Zaprionus indianus (assembly GCA_018904595.1). NCBI lineage: Eukaryota > Metazoa > Arthropoda > Insecta > Diptera > Drosophilidae > Zaprionus > Zaprionus indianus. The sequence goes on from JAEIHA010000860.1 coordinate 7,218,480, forward strand.
TGCCATGTTGTGGCCAGGCTGAAGAGAGTTCGTCGCTGTAGCAGTGAAGGCAATAACAGCAAAAACATCAAGTGTAGCCGGCGAATTGCAATGTAATTTGCAATACCCTGTAGCTAATTGCCAAATGGGGTAGTGCGAATTCAATGAGTTACTAGCAGAGCGAGTGTGCTATGAAATTTCCTTCGATTAGTATCGTTTAATACTTCAGTAACTGCACTACTCAAGTTACAGGGTATCTGCGCGTGCATCATGCTAGCTGCACGTCCGTTTGTTGCTGTGTTTTTTACTTATTCACAAGGCAAATTGAGTTTAAATGATTTCATAAATTAATTTCCGTTTCCCGTGCGCTGTAGTAGCACCATCCTGTCCCACTTCTCTCTGCCCAGTCCCCTTCTTCCTCTGCACCTCACTCATCACTCCCTACTCCTTTCCCTTTTCATCACCCTTAGCTCCTTTCATCGGATTTCCACTTTGCAGGCTCTTGTGTGGTTCATGCGTTATTTACATTTGATTTGCACTGAAACGATCCCTTTTTTATGGCAACTGTTCGTAAGTGCGTTGCAATTATGGCAAAAGGACTCGCCAAGCAGGCACCCAAGCGGATATCCGGTTCGTGCTGCCACTGAAGCTGTAAAAGAAATCGCCATTGCGAAAATATCATCATGCAGGCATGATAAATTTCATATCACACAACGCATACAAACCGTTTAATGTCTGTCTGCGTGCAGCTGATTTCATATATCATCATGCTTATTTCGGCTTTCATGGCCGACCGTGTCACCGGATATGGCTCTTTAGTGAACCGGATGTGGCGCATCAGCTGAAAAGGTTTCCAGCCCGCCTCCTTTCCACCAAAATGATAATCTGCCGCAGCACTTTGCATTCACTGCAGGACAATGGAAGGAATCCATGACGAATGGCAAAGGCATCCGCCTGGCTGAGCTCAGCTTGACTTTTGATTGGCCAAGCAGTTGCTCGAGTGACTCTTCGATTCCCTACCTCAATATACTATTTATATATAAAGGTATATAAAGATATAGATCTCCGACTATTTGCAATGTCAGCTGGTCAAGTCTTGGACTAATTCGCCTTGCACTCATCTCGAGTGGAGAAGTAGTGTGAATACTTTTAGCTTAAGCACATGAATGTTTGCTGAGCTATCGCGCAGCTGTTTTCTCTAGCTAGGCAAGGTGCACATGTGTGTGTGTGTGTGTGTATAAATATGCTGAAGCTTCTTTATTTATTTGCTGATTTGCTGCGAGCGTGCCAAATGTTGTTTCTGCTGCCTACCAGCTTCGATATCCATTCAGATTCAACCTTGCTGGCATTTTGTCGAAAATAATTTGGCTGAGCAGCTCTCAATGCTCACATATGTGTGGGCATGGCGGTCTGTGTGTGTGTGTGTGTGTGTGTGTGACCCTGCGGCGCCTCAGCTGGCACTTGGAGCGCTTGTTTGTCTTCAGCACACTCTGCAAGCGGAGCATTTTTATTTATTTTTTCACACTTTTTTTGCTGCTGCTTATGTCGCAATGACAGCTTCAGCTCCGGCTTCGGCTCCAGCTCCTGCTCAAGCTCCACTTCCCGCTCCCGCTCCGAATTCTGTTCCCACTCCTGTTCCCCCTTACGCCGTCGGGCTCTCTGCTCGTCTTGAAGTGGCAAAGTCGTTTATTATTTTCACGCACAAACACGGCAAGACGAGCAGACAAACAAAGCCGAGTGACAGACACGCCACACACCCACACACACACGCACGCACAGGCTTACATACGCACACAGATTAACATGCATATGTGAATGTAACTGTTACTCTTTGTGTGTGTGTGTGTGTTGCTCAGGCAACACATGACTAGGCTGGGGCCAAATTTGCCTGTGTTGTCTGTTTGTGTTTTGCCCTCTCATCGAGCGAGCACTCGCTCGCTGAACACGCATTGATGTCAGCTGCAAGCTTCGCTCAGCCGGAACATGTCCTCCTTCCCCAGCAAGTGGCTGGGCTGCTTCTTCAAAGCGCCTGTCTCCTAATTTGCCAGCTATTTACTTAGCCAGCTTTTTATTTCTTCAAGCTTTAATTTACGTTTCCACTCGATGCCCGCTCGAGCATTGCCAACTGGTTCCACCTGAGTGCGGTCAATGTAAAGGTAACCAGGAGATTAGATAAGCGGGCGGCAGCTGCATCACATGCGACTCTAATGAATGTTTCCAATCCCTTTCAGTCAGCTGCTCCAGGCAGGCACATTGTGCAATCGCCAAAGGATGATTCACTGTGTGTGCTCGGCTCGGCTCAGCTCGACAGTGCAGCTGACACTTTAAAAGGCATTGTGCACAAGCCACACACAAGATCCCTCGCTTTAAGCGCTGCCAGTCATTTTGAAAGGCCCCCAGGGAAGGCAGAGGTATTGGGATAGAGGGGCAGAGTAGACACCTCCCCTTTCCATTAGCCAGGGTGGTGGCTCAGTTCTTTGCATGTTGTCGAGTCGTTTGTTTGTGTGACAGCCTGCAGCATTTTACATAAATTTATTACGCGACAATTTCAATTGCAAATTTCCATAACATGAGCAGAATGAATGAGCGAGCGAACGAATGAATGAATGATACTCACCCAGCAAATCGTTGACGCCTGCGAATGTCATCACCAGCGAGGCCACAAAGAGATCCGCAATCGCTAATGAGGCCAGAAACAGATTGCCGATGCGGCGCAGGCTGCGCTCCGTGTAGATGGCCAGGCAGACGAGTATGTTGCCGGCGACGGAAAGGAATATCAGCACCGATAGAAAGACGCCTGCAGCCAGACAAAAATAGAGAAAAAGAGAGGGGAGACAGGAGAGCAGAGAATGCAGGATTAGACGTAAGAAGCGTCAAGGAGATGCGCACATTAATAAACATAGCATACTTATGAGGGCGGAGCCAATGAATGTGTGTCTGAGTGTACGAACACGGCTTGCGCCTGGCTGAGTATGTGTGCGTGTGCATGTGTGTGCGACTGGCTGTGTGTGTGTGAGTGTCTTGCCACATGCGATTGTGTGCACTAATTGAAGAGCAACAAAACTGCAGTCGAGCAATCGGTGCGGAGTGTGGTGCATTGTGGTGGTGCATTATGGTGGTGCTTTTGGAGCTGCTGTGGTAGCTGATGTTGCTAGTGCTGGTGGCTGTTTTGCGTGTTAGACATTCAACGACATTTACTTTACCAACAACTACAATTGACACAAGTGAGAGCTGTTCCGGTTCCTCACCAACTATTGTATCCATTTCGGAGGCATTTGTCCAGCTCGTCTCATTGTAGTAGGACGTCAGCTGCAAAGACAGAGCAAGAGAGACAATAAGAGAGGTAAGTCAATTATGAATGCCCAAAACCGCAGAAATTTAATAATAAACTTAAGATGGCACCACATGGCCTGCCTGCCACATAAGGTATTCGTAGAAGAGCCCGTAGAAAGACAAAGTACTGTGGGATGGGAGGGTTCTGCTGTCAAGTTTTAATTAACATCAAAGGCATTGACGCCCCCAACGCTAAACTAATTAAATATATTGCATAAAATGCGTATATGTCACAAACTGTTTGAGGAAGCAGCATTTTACACTAATTAAACGCGTCCGCTGTTCACTTTGTGTCTCATTCATTTAGTTTAACAAGCAGCAGGGCTGGGCAGGGGAAGGAAAGGGATGTGCCCAGGCGGAAAGGAATAGAGTCGACTCTGTGTGCCTGCTATCATCTGTTGTAGTTTGTCTGCGGTTCACATGTCTTGCTGCGGTTGACTTTACCTCATACCAAAACTATCAATCACTTGGCAACTGCGGTCGACCCTAGGCCAAGGCGGGTCTCAACGCTCCGCATTATTCATAATTAAAATCGAGCAAAATTCTGGCACTTTTCTACTTCTGTTGCGTTTCAAAATAATGAATGAATGAATGAATTTTGCCAGCCGTAATATAATTAATTTGTTCAACTAAAGACGAGTCATGCCTGCTGGCTGCCAATGTGAATTTTCTCTGCGGTTGCCTCGATGCGATGTGTCTGCGTTGTGTAGCCATCTGTCTGCCAATGTGTCTGTGTGTGTGGGTGTGTGAGTGCTGGTGGCATTTCAGTTATGCACGGATATGTTGGCATTTCAGCGGTGAGCCCATCTTTGCCTTCGTTTAACTGACCAAAGTTATGCACGAATGAATTTGATTCGATTGCAAACCACAACAGAGCAAGCTCATCTCGGACCTCTGCCAACGAATGCGATTGCGAATGCGAATTTATTAATTGATAGTCGACAGCGAGCGAGCAGCGAAGTCCAATTAAAGACGGCGGGCATTTGGAAAACCCATTCATTTACCGAGAAACACACCACAGGCAACCACTCAACGATATTAATATGCAGGCGCGGCGAAACCTACGCCATAATGAGGGTACATTCACTTAAGCTGCATAATAGACAAACAGTCATAAATAATTTATAAATACAGATAGAAAACTTTACTGAAGCGTGCGCTGTTTAAAATTGCAAATGTCTTAAGCTGAAAATCAAATACAAATGATTTCTAGTCAGTGTCACTTAAGTTAACTACTCCATGGTTTAAGGCACTGTGACTGTTTTCGATTCCCAATTCAAAGGGTATTCAGGCATCCCTACACGCTTGCCACCCTTGCACATTGGTCTTTTGACTGTAATTTTATTCGCAGCCCACGCGGCGTATGTGAAACATTAATTCACCACAGAATTGTAAGCGAAGCATAAGCAACAAAAATGCAAATGAGAATGCTAAAAAGCGCCACCGAAACCGCTGACACATGCAATTAATTAATTTATACATAAAAATGCCGCCGCTGCAAAAGTATTTTTAACTTTCACGGGAAACGGAAGACGCAAAGGAGTGAGGCCTTTTCATTTTATTAAATGAATTTCCCTTTACACTCGGCGCGTTGATACATTTTTTAAGCGGCTTAAAAGTTACTAATTGTTTAAAGAGTGCAACTTTAATTGCACATTAAAAAACGTAATGCCGATTGAAGTGCTGCAACATTGTTCACATATTTCGCAAAGGCTCATCAAGTGGCCAGCGGAGCGTATACGTAATCCGAGCTAATTAACTCCAGCTGGCCAGCAGAGGCTAGTTAATGCTTCAAATGCAAATTGTTTTCAACAAACTCGCTCTGCACATTGTAATTAAACCTGAACGATTTGCCTCAGTCTTGCGCTTTTCCCGGTAAATATTATTATTTGAATATTTGAGGCGAATTAATTTCAATTTCAATATTTGCATAAGCCGCTCGAGTCAATATTTATGCTGTGCTGTGCGAAGTCGCTTTGACAATTGCATAAATCATTAATTGGCCTTAAGTAAGTAATTGACCAGCTCTCCGGGCATCGGGTTGCTGCTTTGCATACAAACGATATTTATAATTAACTCAAGACACAAGACTCCGGACTCGAGGCTCGAAGCTTGAGGCTCTGCTGGCATTAGACATTATCAAGTAAGCTGAAAGTTAAGGATTATTCGCATTATTCGCTCCGAATGGCGAGCAAACAAGCCTAATTGGCAGGCAGAGTGCGGTGATTGCTGTGCGACACGCTTGCCACGCCCACCGCAGGGCAATAAACGACACTTGAGATTATAAAAATAACATTTACTGCTTTTGCGTGTCGGTAAAAGACAAGGGGCGTGGCTGGCCGCAACATATTCATTTGATTTGTCAGCTGTTGAACTGATTTTATATGCCGCCGGGCGACATTACAACATCATTTTCCCGCCCATTGTCTCCCTTGTGTCGCATCATTAAAGTACCGTTAACAACGACAACGCACAGCACCAACTATACCGTAATGAATGTTCAATTTACACAGTGAATACAATCTGTTAATTTTCCAGTAATTGCGAGAGTTATTAAATTACTGCACAGTTTTCAACTTGTTAAATGCAACACGAGTTCACCCTGTAAGTATCTCAATGTAGTTTGTGTAATGGCATGCAGGAATTAAGATACGAGATGCCGTGACAGAGATAACAGCTGCTTTATTTAATTGCCAATGAAAGCGGACAAGCCAAACTGAGTGAGTGCCCTAAGCACTGCGAATATGTGTTTTGTTTCAGCTACACAAAGTGCATAATTCAATTCGCATTGAATGGCAATGCAAGAGAGGTTGTAACTTTTGTTATACGGTCAGTTAGCAGAGTCGACAGGAAAATTAAAAATGTTGATTTTGATCAGTTATAACTAAGCTTAACTTATTTATTCTTAAAATTTACATTTTAATTCACTTTTTTTTAAATTTAACTTCGTCTTTAGATTACATTGTAACACATTTAAACTTTTTATACCATGTCAATAATTGTTAGAGCTCACTTTCTAATTTAATCAATCAAATACATCAAAAAGGATATAGAAACTTATGTAAACTGAATTTAGCTTGGATATGTTAGCAAAAAACCTTAACAGTTTGAATAATTGAAATATTTCTCATGTGTTCTGATTCGAACTTATAAACTATAAAGTTTGTCTTAATAAATTTATTTTAAGTTTTGTAACTATAAAAAGTCTCTGAATAAGTTGAATAAAACATCTCTTTGAAGTTGAATAAAATATATATTTAATATTCTTCCTTTGACTTAAACTAACTTTTATAGACAGAAAACTACTAATCTATGACCTACTCAACTTTCCCAGCACATCGTTGCTTTCCCAGCACGGCGCGCTGAATCGAATTTCAAATTCACAAGTGGCCCAATTATTACGAAAAGTCACACCCTACGCAACTTGATGAATTTTTAACCAACTAGAAAGGAGCCACAGCACCCTTCCCCCACTTCCCCCGGTAAACACTTAATGCTGTTCGGCCTACGATGACCCACACAAAGTGTCATGCATTTTTAAAGGGCAATTCGGAGCAATAATTTGTACAGAATTGTTATGAAATTGCTCCGGATGAATCAGATACAAAAGACGAGGGTCGCATGGGGACACTGGCCGCAGGACATTGCTTTCAGAGTGTCTGTGTGGGTGCTGTTTGTAAAGTTAAATAGCACAATGCGTTGATTAAACGTCAAAACACCCTACACACACATACACACAACTTACCCACACATGCTCAAAGACAGGCACACGCACAAATTGCTTGCCAGCGGCGGCGAAGCGAACAACGCAACAAAGTAGACTACAATAATATTGCGCAAAAGGCAAGACACAAAGCCTGTTCACAAACACCCAGACAAAGAAGCAGAAGGAGAAGAAGAGAATAAGAGAAACAACAACAAAAAAACGACAACAATAATTGCAGAAAACTGTTGCCAATGGCAGCTTGTCTCGGTTCAGCTCAACTTGGCTCTCTCCACTCTCTAAGTGCGTCCAACTGCCTGATTGTCTGCATGAATGTGCGTATGCCTCTAGGTGAGTGTGTAAGTGTAAACATGAACGCCTGCCGGAAGTAGTGTGATTTACAAGCAAAGGAATGACACAACACGCGCATAATGAGCAAAACCAACAGCAAAACCAACATGGAAAACCAACTAAGAAAACCAACAACAGGAGCAGAAGCAGCAAAGGCAACAGCAGTACCCACTAAGAGCCTAAGACCGGCGGGCCCTTGTTGCGCCCGGATGGTGGCGGCGCCTGTTTATTTAACTCACTTTACAGTGTCATTTGAGAAGTTGCGCCACTTGAACTGTTGTTGTTATTCCATTGTCGGGATAAACAATGAGTGGAACAGGAAACTAGTTGCTCGAGCTGCCACTGGCAGTGCTACTGGCAGCACCGGCAACTGGCGACCGGCAAAGGAATCTTATATTTCAATAGAGCTCAAGAAATTGCACTGCCTGAGCTACTTACGGGAAGAGCTGACAATACAAAGCGACATTCGCACTCGGAATGAGTGCACACTTGAAAATAATAGATGTCTTTGCTGGGATAAAGCTGACACATTCTTGCAAATCTGTTCAGGGAGAAACTTAGTGAAATCAGGTCACAATCATATAAAGGGAATGCATAACAAAGTGAAAAGTATGTTAGTTACACAAAGTATCAGCACCACTTTAACAATAGCAATAAAGGTGTCTTATGTACTCTTTGAATTATATAATGTTACATTGAGAAATAATAAATAGATCCTTAAATGAACTCTATGTCATATAATATTTGCTTAAGCTGACTCTGGAAAAAATTAAGAACTTCTGTTTATGCTTTAACCGACTAAGAAATATTAGTTTAAATATCTTTCTTACTGCAAAGTCATTTCCTTTATATGAATCAGCACACATCACATCTCTGTTTCTCTCTGCAGGGACAGTGTAAAAACGCCTCTAATACTTGACACTAACCACGCTCTGCTGGCCTGCTCGTAAATCGAATATTGGCATTAGAATCTGCAAAATTGAGATGTGCGCTTTGCTGTTAAACTCAAGTCGAAGATGCACTGAGTGCACTCATTGCACACTGCTGACCTCATTCGCCAGGCTACCACGAGCGCGTCAATTCATTTATTTGCTCTCATTCGATTCGATTCCATTCAATGCGATGCGATTCTAAGGGATTTGCTGCTTCTGCTCAGCTCGGTTCAGTTCAGTTATTAAATTGACTACTGCGAGTCGTTCGGGTTTTATTCGCATTGGCTTCCCACTAAATTTTCATTGGCGCATTTCTTTGCGATGCATAAGAAATTTATTCACTTGACTGACTGCGAATCGACTAATAAAAGTCTCGCCCCAAATTGTAGTTCGCCTTAAGTTTAAATCCGCTGAGCTTAAAGCGCAACTATATAATGGAATTCTCGTGTCAAAAGTTTCGTGGTGGGGATGGTACGAAAATAAACATATATGTGCATGTACTTGTGCGAGTCAGTGTGTGGTGCTGACAACGAGTACATTAAGTATTCATTAAACATTCAATTTTAAAGCCGCAGGCCACACTCGTGGCACATGTTGCACACTCACTCACTTCTTGCGTCTGACTTTGGCAGTTATCTTGTGCTGTACTCGTGCGATCGCATAAGCCACACACACACACACACGCAGACAATGATTAGCATAAATTTAAGTTGGCATTATAAACAAGAAATTTCGTAGGCATTTCCTGCTTCCTCTTTCCTCATCCACTGAACGTTATTCACAATAGATGTGCACTCACACTTGCGGCCTTTATTTTAGTTTAGCAAGTTGGGAAATTGGGCAGAAGGAAATGCTTGCATGCAGACTCGCCATACTCCGGATGGGCCTGGCCTGGCCCGGCCTAGTCTGGCCCGGTTTGCTCATAGCGACGATAATAACAGTGCTAACATGCTGATTTATGCGGTGCGCAAATATTTGTTGAGGCTGCCCTCGCCTCAAAAATTTTAGCAAGCTTGCAAAGTTTGCTATCCCAACTTTAAGCCTTTTGCTTTGCGAGTTTGCTTTCGGTTAGGCAAGTTGAGTAGGACAGTTAAGGGCAGGTCTCTCGATTCGGAAAGGAGTTTATTGATAAATTTCGATCCTTCGAAGTCTCCAATCTGTTCACGTGTAAATTGCCTGCTGCAGTCTGCCTGTTCAACTCACTTATGCAGCAATCTACCCGTTCTGGCCAACACTCTTAAATTATGCACTCTGCAAATGTCTCACTTAAGTGCCACGCCCATGCCCACACATTCGCAGACACACATACACACACTTGAAGCAGCTGTAAACTGTAATAACAATTGTCAAACTGCTCTGGCAGCCATTGTTGGAGCTGTCAATGCTTGTGCGACAGTCGACAATTGCATAAAGTTGGCAGGCCACACCAGGCTGACTGCAGGGGCTGCCATCCTTCCGCTAGAGTCGAGTCGAGTCGAGCAGAGTCGGGCTGAGACGCGTTGAGCTGAGTTGAGTTGGGTCGTTACTGTTTACATTTGTCTACGATTGTCAAGTCGCAAGTTGTGCCAGAGGGTGAGAATGTATGAGTGTGCACATATGTTTGTACGGCACTGTGTAGGTGCCTTGTTTGTGTTCAGTGTTGGCATTCGGCATAATTAAACGCAGCTGAAAGTCATGTCAACAAGGCACAAGCTCCCTCTCATTCTCTCACTTTTTCTCTTCTCCCTCCTATCATTTTATTTGTCTCACAATTGTTACTACAGTTGTAATTATACAAATAGACGCAGCGACACTTGGTCTCTCGAGCTTGCCTAAAAGTATCTGCAACATCATCAAGTTAAATCGTCATAATCGAGGCAAAGCAGGTACGAAATTTTCCCAAAGATTTATGCGAGCAGCTTAACGAGGCCGAGCATAAATGCAAATGAGAAGCTAATGCGAATCGACGGGACTGTCTTGATGCATTAAAGGTGTTTCTTTTCTTTTTGTGCCCCGAAAGGCTTTTCCAATTTCATCACTTTGCAAGAGGGTCCTGTAGCGTGCAACCAAAATTGGGGATCGGCTGTAATGCTGTGTGAAGCTGTGCACGTTATTATATCCGGCTCTAGCTCGTCGGCTTTGGGGGTGGAGGTCTTGTTCACACAACATAGGGCTACTAACAATAATAACAAAAATCAAGAAAGAACGTGCTGCGACAAAAGGAACTAGAATTTACAAAACCGGAAGAGAAAACAGATATACATGATCAAACAGAAAATAGGATATAGGATAGGAGCCTAGAATGGTATGCCGGCGAACTTAGGTGTTGAAGGAGTTCGCGTTTGCCCACCCAACCATGATCACCTCCATTGAACTTTTAGTTCAGGTGACCCCTTTTCCCCTACAACAGCGGGAGCGTTAGCATCGAGTTCAAAAGATAAAAATTTCTAAAACATTATAAATTTAATTAAATTCTCTAAAGGTAATGGTATAAATTAATGTGGTTAAACTAATCATTCCTATTTCTAACATTTAAATGCAATTTGATTGGTAATTGAAATCTGTTATTTGTTCACTTCTGTTATCTCTTTCATTGCCACAGTTTCAGAGGCTTTGTTTAAAACTGTAATTTATTATAAACCAATATTTTCAAATTGTATTGCCTACTTTTGGCTGTTAGTCAAAAGGAGATGTGACTTGTTCTTTGAATATTTTAAATTTTTTTTGTTGCTTGGACCATATTTCAAACGTAATAAAAAAATGGATTTTACTCACGGTTTCCGTCGGCGAAAGATCGATCTCTTGCTCGGCACCTGTTTGCTTAAAATGTTTTAAAAAAATTCAAAATTATAGTACTCAGCAACAAAAAATCTCCAGTTTAGACATTCTCAGGAAAAACAAACAGTAATCGGAAAGAGACTAATAACTTAAAGTGAACATAATATATATTAACAAATATGTGAATTATTTTTAAATAATGCTAGAGATAAACAAAAACTTAATTTAACAGAACATTCCTATATACTGGTTTCTATTACTATTTTTATTAAATTTTTCCCTCAAAAGTATGTGTTAACATCGAGGTGGCCATCAGTCAATTTTTCCTGCTCCAATATTCTAAAAGATCTGACTGTGGTTTAATTTAGACTTTGGCAGACAATTTAATTTAGTAGAGAGTTGGGCTAACTATTTAAAGAAACATTTCTTTTCCCTTATGGTGCTATATTGACCGTGTGGTCGTTCAGCGCGAAATCGCAATTTTTGCTATACGCTAACCTTACGGTTTGCTGCTGCCTTTTAGGGTGTGTGAGAAAATGCTACTCCGTCTTAGCGGAGTGGCGAAGTCTGCTTTAAAAAAACGCTCCTTATTTAAATTGAGCTTTTTAATAGGCTATGATTAAATAAATGTTGATTTCCGCCGAGCGCGTCGATCTGCCGGTTTGGTGGACGACGTCTATCCCGAGCGGGGTAATATTCCTTGGTGACGGGCCCTTGGTCAAAGTCCAGCTTTCTGTCCGGTCCCAATTGGAGTAAATTTGCCAAATCTATCTAGGTATTTCCATTTATATATATTTTTCCTCATTCTTTACACCATTAATATTTACCCAAAGAAATATTGAAACCTCCAGCGTTTGCCTCAGGATGTTTCCAGAAAATTATAAATTAAGTTGCACACCACTTTAATTTTTCCCGCTTTCACAACTTTCTCCGGCGCCAACTCTTTCGCTAATGCTGACTTGCAAATTTCTTCCTCCCCAGCTCTGCTTCATTCTAGACCCTTGAAGATCTGGGTATTTTTCTCCTAATCATATCTGGCCTATGGGTCCATTAGTGTAGCCAACTACTTCAAAGTTTTAATAATTTTTATAGCATACTTTTAAGGATCTACTCTAATTCTATTATTTTTTCTTCTCTCTTTTGTGGCATACTTTTGGGCTTCATTTTATATTTTATTTGAGTCGATGCTACAAATTCCCCCCTGCTAAAATTAGACTAGGGGTCCAAACGATCACTAGGCTGATCCAACCTAAATCGACTCTCATTGGCGTATGTCTTTTGCGTGATACGTGCCCAATGATCGTCCCTGCAAATCTTCTAGTTCATAACACGAGTTCCCAACCTTTTTACGCACTCGTGCTTTTACAAAAGATAATCCTAACTTAGCATTGTAGCCTGTCTGGAAACAACTCTGCTTAAAGTTTCGTCGAAAGACTTCTTGTCCCGGTATATAATTTACTTCTCGGGATCTTAGATTATATGCTCGTTCATTTTGCTCAAAGCTTTTTTTCATGTGCTCACTCGCTGCTCTTCGAACAATCTCAAACGAGTCCTCCCTATTAAAAGTTAACGAGCGATCCTCTAATAAATTAAGTTTCCTTAATAGTGCATATGTTGAACCAGCTGTAATCATATGTTGACCAAACGCCATATAATAAGGAGTAGTACCGATACTGGAGTGCACTGAAGATCTTAAGGCACAACATATTCTGTTGAGATATTCGTCCCAGTCTTTTTGGTCTGGTCGTACGTATGACTTAATCCCAGAGAGAATTGATCTATTTACACGCTCCGCCGCATTTGCTTGTGGTGAATAATAGGCAGTGAGCGTGTGTGATATTTCGTGACGACTCAATAAGTTTTGAAAGGCTGTTGACTTGAACTGGGAACCGTTGTCGGAGACAATGGTTTCGGGTATCCCAAAAGTCATGAAAAGATCATCCTCAAGGTATTTGATTACAATTTCGGCCGTAATCTTTTTAACTGGCTTAAGGAATATGTATTTAGAAAAATGATCCAAAACTATAAATATCCCAATATTTCCGCTCCTAGATCTAGGATAAGGACCTAAAAAATCAATATATAGTTTTTGGAAAAACCTTTCTGACACCGACGCTTTTCCCATTGGGGTCTTAGCACTTGATTCGGGGCTTTTGTTTGCTTACAAATATCGCACGCATTTACGTAAGCTTTGACATCTGGCACTAACCCTGGCCAAAAATAAAACTGTCGTATTCTTTGCAAAGTTTTATGTATCCCACCATGAGAAGAAAGAGGATCGTCGTGTGCTTTATATAAAACGTCTTTCACTAATTCTTTCGGTACCCATAGCTTCCACGCATGTTCATCGTGAACTAGATGTCCTGTACTATGCTCCGCTCGCCGATAAACATATCCTGCCTCTGTTTTCAAATCAGGAAATTTACTTTGGTTCGCCTCGATACGTTCTATGAGCTCTCGATACTCTTTCGTTTTAAAAAATTCTGACTCTAAATCGATTTTGACCTCGGGTCGCTGTTCTATTGATGCCATCTCACTGTCATTAACCCTCGACAAAACGTCTGGTACCACATTCAAGGAACCTTTTCTATGTTCGATTTTGAACCGGAATCTTTGTAATGATAAGGCCCATCGTGCTAACCTCGAACTTAAGTCGTTATTTGACATTAACCACTTTAGCGAAGCATGGTCTGTCACGATTGTAAATTCGTGACCTTCTACATAGGCTCGAAAACTTTTTAGACATACTATTGCCGCCAAACATTCTTGCTCTGTGACTGTGTAGTTTTGCTGTGCTTTGTTCAGTTTTTTTGAAACAAAAGCAATCGGACATTCATCCCCTTCTGCAGATAGCTGAACTAGCACTCCACCTACTCCTGTTTTGCTGGCGTCGCAGTGTATGAAAAATGGCTTGGTAAAATCTGGACTGTGTAATACGGGTGATTCCGAAAGCTTGAGTTTTAAAATTTCAAAAGCCTGCAATGCTTCTTCACCTAAATGAAACTTCCGCTTGGTGGTCATTGCGTCTGTCAAAGCCGAAGAGAGGGATGCATAATTCGGTACAAATTTCCGATACCATCCGCAAAGTCCCATAAAACTTCTTAGACTTTTAAGATTCTTTGGAACGGGGAACTGCTTTATAGCCGCTATTTTCTCTGGATCAGTTCTTATACCACCATCGCCTATAATGTGGCCTAAGTAACGTACGCGTTGCATACAGAAGTGACTTTTGTTTACGTTAATTGTCAAACCAGCCCGCTTTATTTGTAAAGCTATCTCTCGAAGCACTTCTAAATGTGACTCAAAACAGGGTGAGATAATTAAAAGATCGTCTAAATATACAAATACCTCGTTTCGCAAATGTGGGGGCACCACCTTGTCCATTAATTGAGACATGGTACTGGCCGCATTGCATAAACCAAACGGCATGACCTTAAATTGATAAAGTGGCCTACCAGGTACTGTAAAAGCTGTTTTCTCTCTAGACTTTTCTTCCAATGGCACTTGCCAATATGCATCTTTTAGATCTAAGCTTGTTATGAAATTTGCTTTGGGAAGTCTGCTTAGAATCCCACTTATTTGAGGCAAAGGGTATGCCGACTTTTCCGTAAAGCTGTTGACTTTTCTGCAATCTAAACAGATTCTTATTTTTCCAGGCTTTCTAACTATAACAATCGGAGAAGACCAACCACTGTTTGATTCTTCTATCACTCCTAACTGTAGCATTCTGTCTATTTCCGCATACATTTCTTTTTCAACAGCTGGTGAAACTGGAAAATGTCGTTGTTTTACTGGTTTTGCATCTCCTACGTCGATTGAGTGTTCTATAAGGTGCGTCTTTCCTAGCCCTTCTTTAGCAAATGACGGAAATGCTTTTACCACGTTAGCCAATTTGAATTTTTGCGCAGCTGATAGTTCATGCTGATCAGCACTGTTATCGTTAGATGGTAGCACTAATTCATCTACTTGCAAGTTGGAAGGTAATAGTTGATATAACTTCCAAAAATCTATTCCCAGATATAAATCTTGTTGCAGTGATGGGACGATAAATATTTCGATAGGTTTTTTCTCACCTCCGTATTCTATATCTACCTTCATAGAGCCCGCGATTGTTTGTGTGGCTCCATCTGCAGTACTGACTTGACACTTTAAATTTTTGAAAGTTATACCTTCCTCTAATATTTGGATAGCTAGCTTGCCACCTAGACAACTTATGGCTGCTCCTGAATCTAACAAACCATATACTGTGCGATTTAACAACGTAACTGGTATAAATGGGCGAGGATCTGTAGAACTTTTCGAGACTGCACATAACTGTTTTAATCCTATTTTACACCTTTTTACTTTTCCCCAAAACGACCTGATTCTCTTAGAACTACGAGATTTAAATCTCTCCGACAATGGAATGATTTCATTAGTTTGTAATTCTGTTGTAAATGTTGACATATCCGGTACTATTTTTGTTGATATTTTCTCATCATCTATTGGTCTGTGTTCATCGCTTGATTTTTCAGCACAGCCGATGTCTTCGGTTTGTGTGTAAACTTCGACGTGCTGACTTGTCCGTTTTTTGAACAGCGATTACAATTAGGTTTATAAGTATTTGCCGCACCACAGCCATAGCAAAAGATTTTCCTGTCTGACAGACAGTCTTGGTACCTGTGCCCTGTTTTCCTACAGTTCCAGCATACTAAAGCTACAGCTTCTATCTCTATATCTGTTAATGCTTCTTCCGATTCAGACTGCTCATCAGTTTCTGCTAACAACTCTGCTACAGTTCTTCTTACGGGATTACTTTTTGCGAAACCTGGTATGTTTTTGACGTCTTCAATGAACGCTTCTCTGCGCCTACAAATTTCTCGAAGCTCAGAGACAGTCCCTATTTCCAGATTTAAAATTTCGTGGCGGATTTCTGGTCGTAAATTGTTCCTTAGTATCTTGACAAGTTTTCTGTTTGGCCATGGCTGTTCTAGCTGGTCTAACAGGCTCGAAATTCCTTCGTAAAACCCATCAAAAGTCTCATTGACCTTCTGCTTCCTATTTCGGATCAACTCCTCTAAGTCACTATCATCTCGTTCTTGCCTAAATTGTAGTCGCAGTGCATCACAGAGCCTATCCCATCGTACGTGCTTTACCACTTTGTGATGTCGCCAATAGAACTCAGTTGCCTTCCCTTCAAATAAGACACTGATATTAGAGCAAAGCACTTCGAAATTTCCACCTAAGGTTTGATGCGTAAGGGCCTCAACTCTATAAATGAAGTTGTCAACTGACACTCCAACTCCTGAAAACTTTACTTTCCAGGCGTTAAGAATATGTACTACTTTATCTGGCCTTTGAGACAGATCTGAGGCAGCACTTCCCACTGAGTACTGTGGAGTTGCTCTTGATGTACCCTGGTTGTATTGTGTTTCGTCTGGTATATCGGCTCTTTCCTGAGGCGAAACCCCCCTACTAGACATCGCTTGTACTTGAGGTACCATTAACCGCTGCACACAATCTACCACCGTATTTTGAATTAACTCGGCCATTTTCTCTGACAGAGAATTAAGAATTCGAGTTTCCATATCTTGAAAAGCTGCTCTAGATGTGCTTGGTACTTCTTCTGTCCCTTGACTAGTTATTGCTGTTGCTACAGCACCTCTCTCGTTTGCTGTTCTACTTTGCGATCGTGTGTTGTGTGCCACTGTTTTCTTGACTGACGCACTCGTAGTTGGCCGGCATGTAATATTACACACTGGACACGCGTCACTTGTTTTAAAATGTGTTGTTAAACAATCTCGATGAAATTCATGGCCGCAATTGGTTCTATAAATTTCTATCGAAATCACCCTTTCCTTGCATAAGGCACATGTGACTGCTGTATCTGCAGCTTCGGGAGAACGATCTAAGCCCATCTTTTCTGATCGAGACACCAATAAATTCAAAATAAATACTCTAAGTAAGATAAACTAAATAAACTATTATACTAGAACTCTAAGCAAAATAAATCGAACAAAACGAATATAAGGATATAAAAAAAACAAATATAATAATTCTCATAAGATAGTTGAACTCTCCGCATAACTTCCCGCTGTTAAGGGATTGCGAAATTTTGGCTTTACCACTCTAGTTATGAAAATAAAAGGGTGTAGAACTTTAAAATTTATTTCTTTAATTTTATTAAGTTCATGTTATGTAATTTGTTACGTATCACTTTTTATGGATCAGGTGCTCTAATTAATAGATAACTCTGATTTTCCTATAAATCGTGATAAGTCACAAGCTCCATTAGCTGAAATAATTCCAGTATTTTGACTCTTTCTCTTGGTTAGTGCTTAGTTCTGAAACTTTGCTGCTATATTCCAAAGACTCTTTTCTCAAAATACTGTTATTAGAAAGATAGTCCAATGTTGTTTGTATTTGATCTATGGCCAGGTGATAAGCCTAAGCTAAAGTCATCCTGTTTTCTCATATGATCGTTTACTCACTTCATTGTCCCTAAGGTATCAATTCAACAGAAACCTAAACCGTGGTAGGAAGGGAAATATCTTTCACGCTAACTATTTCCAGGCGGTTAAGAAATTTGTTCTTGATCAAAAGTGTGAAAAGAAAGATGAAAATTATAGTAAAAAAGATTGATCATATCTGCATGTGAGTCACATTAAATTGACATTAATTTAATGCAGCCACAACGTTGGGCGCCACTTATTTTTATTATTATTATATATTATAAATGTAGCGTGCAACCAAAATTGGGGATCGGCTGTAATGCTGTGTGAAGCTGTGCACGTTATTATATCCGGCTCTAGCTCGTCGGCTTTGGGGGTGGAGGTCTTGTTCACACAACATAGGGCTACTAACAATAATAACAAAAATCAAGAAAGAACGTGCTGCGACAAAAGGAACTAGAATTTACAAAACCGGAAGAGAAAACAGATATACATGATCAAACAGAAAATAGGATATAGGATAGGAGCCTAGAATGGTATGCCGGCGAACTTAGGTGTTGAAGGAGTTCGCGTTTGCCCACCCAACCATGATCACCTCCATTGAACTTTTAGTTCAGGTGACCCCTTTTCCCCTACAACAGCGGGAGCGTTAGCATCGAGTTCAAAAGATAAAAATTTCTAAAACATTATAAATTTAATTAAATTCTCTAAAGGTAATGGTATAAATTAATGTGGTTAAACTAATCATTCCTATTTCTAACATTTAAATGCAATTTGATTGGTAATTGAAATCTGTTATTTGTTCACTTCTGTTATCTCTTTCATTGCCACAGTTTCAGAGGCTTTGTTTAAAACTGTAATTTATTATAAACCAATATTTTCAAATTGTATTGCCTACTTTTGGCTGTTAGTCAAAAGGAGATGTGACTTGTTCTTTGAATATTTTAAATTTTTTTTGTTGCTTGGACCATATTTCAAACGTAATAAAAAAATGGATTTTACTCACGGTTTCCGTCGGCGAAAGATCGATCTCTTGCTCGGCACCTGTTTGCTTAAAATGTTTTAAAAAAATTCAAAATTATAGTACTCAGCAACAAAAAATCTCCAGTTTAGACATTCTCAGGAAAAACAAACAGTAATCGGAAAGAGACTAATAACTTAAAGTGAACATAATATATATTAACAAATATGTGAATTATTTTTAAATAATGCTAGAGATAAACAAAAACTTAATTTAACAGAACATTCCTATATACTGGTTTCTATTACTATTTTTATTAAATTTTTCCCTCAAAAGTATGTGTTAACATCGAGGTGGCCATCAGTCAATTTTTCCTGCTCCAATATTCTAAAAGATCTGACTGTGGTTTAATTTAGACTTTGGCAGACAATTTAATTTAGTAGAGAGTTGGGCTAACTATTTAAAGAAACATTTCTTTTCCCTTATGGTGCTATATTGACCGTGTGGTCGTTCAGCGCGAAATCGCAATTTTTGCTATACGCTAACCTTACGGTTTGCTGCTGCCTTTTAGGGTGTGTGAGAAAATGCTACTCCGTCTTAGCGGAGTGGCGAAGTCTGCTTTAAAAAAAACGCTCCTTATTTAAATTGAGCTTTTTAATAGGCTATGATTAAATAAATGTTGATTTCCGCCGAGCGCGTCGATCTGCCGGTTTGGTGGACGACGTCTATCCCGAGCGGGGTAATATTCCTTGGTGACGGGCCCTTGGTCAAAGTCCAGCTTTCTGTCCGGTCCCAATTGGAGTAAATTTGCCAAATCTATCTAGGTATTTCCATTTATATATATTTTTCCTCATTCTTTACACCATTAATATTTACCCAAAGAAATATTGAAACCTCCAGCGTTTGCCTCAGGATGTTTCCAGAAAATTATAAATTAAGTTGCACACCACTTTAATTTTTCCCGCTTTCACAACTTTCTCCGGCGCCAACTCTTTCGCTAATGCTGACTTGCAAATTTCTTCCTCCCCAGCTCTGCTTCATTCTAGACCCTTGAAGATCTGGGTATTTTTCTCCTAATCATATCTGGCCTATGGGTCCATTAGTGTAGCCAACTACTTCAAAGTTTTAATAATTTTTATAGCATACTTTTAAGGATCTACTCTAATTCTATTATTTTTTCTTCTCTCTTTTGTGGCATACTTTTGGGCTTCATTTTATATTTTATTTGAGTCGATGCTACAGTCCTCGGGTCTACGCTGGCATTTTCAATTATTAAAGCATTAATTATATTTGAGGCATGCGAAGGCCTTTCTGGCTCTTTGCCCATTTACCGCCTGCGGCATTGAGTTTCACACTTGAGGTGTGCGTCGGCACTTGCCAATGATGCTGGGCCAGTGTTGGCCTGCTGGCAACATACCTCAAGCTGTTTCTGTTTGCGGCTTTTGAGAATATATATCAAACTCTGCAAGCTATGAATTATTAATAACCCAGAAAAAGGCCAGCAGTAGTTTGAAATGACAAGATACCCTGTGAAGTTTGGCTTATGACACATGCAATGTCTTTTTGAATGCAGAAGTTAAAAAAAATATATTTACATTTACCTATCCTCTATTAATATCTGTAAGTTTCTTAGCCTAATTTGGTTTTTTCTTATTTCCCTCATACAGGAAGTTCTCCCGCTGTTCTTACTCTTTAAATCAATTATTTATCTCTACCTCAAACTCAATTTGTATCTCACTTTCTAGGTCCTTTTTTGTTTTTCCCTCGCATTTTCGCCTTTTCCCTATTCTCCGTCCATTTTCTATCCCTAACTAAAGTACTTACTACCTTTTTTCTTTCTTCACCAATCCCTCTTTCTCTCTTCCCACTTTCTCACTCAATTTGTACTGGATTATTTAGTACAAAGTGCTATTCTTCCACTGCCATAGACGTAAGTATCTTGTAGTCTTCTTAGTGCATAAAGTTATTAAAATTCAGCATGCTTTGGTGTCCACTGGGCATACCTGAGCTGCGTCAGCTGGCTGCACATTGCATAGACAGCTTCCCTGGGTTTGCCACCGATAATTGTCGTTAGATTGATAATTGCGAAACGTGCTCAATGCAGGCACACAAATACGTACACACACACCTTTGCATGCATCAGCTGAGAACAACAACAAAAACGGGGGAGAATGTGGGAAATGCTAATTTCGCATTGCTCGTTCAGCTGAGGGCGCCTCTCATCCGCAACTGTCTATTTACCTGTGACTGCAAAAGGATTCTTCTCGAAATGGATCCGTATCTACGGCAGAATAATTAGCTCCAGTTGTTTGCCACTTGTCTGCAAGCCGCAGTCGCCGGCAGTTGACTGAAGTTGATTGCGAATTGCGCTCTCTCTCTATACGTTTGTCGGTTCCTTTTTTATGTATCTCCATCTGCATTTGCATCTGCTGCCTTATCGCACTTTAACTGCGAGTTGTTGCCATCGATTTTATGCCTTGTGTCGTGTGTTCTTTTTTTGTTTTCCTCTACTTGCCTGAGTAATTTGAGCGGAAAACTTGTAAAACGAGCGCTGCATAGCGCCTCACTTGGCTGCACCGTGTGTTTTTGTGTGTGTGTGTGCTCGGCAAACATGCACAGTCATCTCACACGGTCTGAAGTGCACTTTGTTGACACACACCAGCAGAAGCTGGAGCAGAAGAAGAGTCACACCCATTCTCAAACACTCGCTGAATCGCGCAGCTGCGCTTGCTTTATGGCAGTCGGACTCAACGGGATTTTCTCGAGCACATCGCAGCAAGTGTCGCCCCGCACATTGTACTCCACAGACACGCACACACAGAACCTGCACAACCTGCTCGCGTATTAGCCTCGTTTGCTAAATAGTTATTGAGTTATATGCAGAATCGAGTGTGCCACTTTTATTGCATACTTGCAGGCGCAGTGCGAAGCATCCCACACAGCATCCTGCCTCGTCGTCGCGCTATCGGATGCCCTGTCTAATGTAATCGCTCATTGTTCACTCGCAATTACATGCTCAACTTGCTCGACTCTCGAACCCCACAACATGGATAGAGCAATGCCAACAAATCCGGGAGCGCACAAGACCATAAAAAACGAAATGAAACTGGCAAAGGCAAAAAATAGAGAGAGAAAAAAAGGCAAGACGAGTCTGAGTGAGAGACAGCCGCACATTTTATGGTCAATAAAACGGCAGCCTTTCGGGCTTATTGAAACCCTTGGACTGTGCATTGAAAAAATCTTTAGCTACCATCTGACCCCAGCTAGATGAAGGGGCGAAGGCGGGTGCACAAGGGGTAACCCCATTGAAGAGAACATAAAAATCAGACATTACCTGCCATTTTCATCTGCTGCATGAGTGACGCAAGCACACACATGAAGAGCTATTGGGAGGGATGGAGCAATACCCATACACAGACAGACTGACGCAGACAGTTGGACAGACGTATGGCATGTCCTGTGCAATTAGTTGGCAACACCTCTACAAACACACTGCGGCTACTGTGGTCGGGCATAATGGGCAAGTCGGAGGTGTGAAAAGACCAGAGACGTGGTTCCTAAGCGACAGACAGAACATTGCATTGGTGTGCGTGTGTGCGTGTGTGTGTGTGCTTGTGTCTGTTTGCATTCCCTTTTGCGGTTTATATTTGTGACCCAATTTATGGTTGGGGGCCAGCAAAGAGCGCAATGCTCCCAAGCGTGCGCCTCATTTGCCATTTGTTTTGCGGCATCCTCTCATAATAAGCCAGTCAACTGCACACAGCACGCACACACGCACACACACACACACTGGGACTGGCAAACAGATTGCTGCTGGTGGCATTTAATTCCAGCTAATTAAATTCAATTGCTGAGCTTTGGCTTTTTGTCTGCCAAGTGCAAAATGTTTGCTTGATTTTATTTTATTTTCAATTTCATTATTTTTTATTTATTTTTATTTTGATATCCTGGCGCAGAAGAACAAAACGCACAATCTCATAGAGCTGTAGAGCTTAATGCGAAATAAAGCCTAAATTAATTACAATAATGGATTGCTGATGATATCCGGAGTGGGAGCGAGCAAGTCAGGCCTGGCGGAGCAAGTGGAAATCTGCACGAACAATGCTAATGGGCAATAATGTGATTGATATTATCGCATGCTGACAATTATGACGAATTTGTCATTGCGATTGACTCGGTCATCAATATCCTTTATTTCCTTCCCACCAGACACGCCCACTGGCCGCCCACAGTGATGTAATCCTAAACGAATTCACACAAATTATTGGCGGAAATGTGTGCACATTTCAATTACTTCTATTTGCCATGCATGGCTGTGCGTGTGTGCGAGTGTGCGTGCGTGCGAGTGTGGGTGTGTTTGCATTGTGCCAGTCGCACACAAAGAGCCCATGGTCAATACCATATGAATAGTTGAGGTCGTGGGGAGCTGTGGCTGAATGGGAAGCAATCAGTGCGTCGGCATGCGAAAGCAACAATACTTAATGCCATTAATATTTTATTATTATTACTCGTCGCTCCCTGGCAAAGACGCCGAACAATGCGAAACTAAACTTATTTTGTGTGTGTCTGTGTTGCTTCCGGGCTATAGAACACACGGCATCAAATGCAAACACAACAACAGGCAGTGAACGAGACAGAGAAAGAGAGACAGAGAGGGGGAGATAGAAACATAGTCACATAATGGCAACAATGGCAAATGCAAAAATGTCTTAATAGTAATCAATGTGTAGGTGTGTGTGTGTGTGTGCAAGGCAACGGCAAATGTCGGTCGAGTGGATTAATAATTCAATTAGAGATTGCACAACATGTCGTATACATGATGCAAGTTCAAAAAGCAACGTTCTTTTGAGAGTACTTCAGAAGCACCAAGAGGTGATAGAGAGGATAGCGTGGAGGGGGAAGATGGAGGAAATAAGCACACTCAGTGTTCTTTTGAGTGCTCACTGCTAAAAGGCAACTCCAATGTCGGCTAATTAAAAAACCCATTTAAATTAGCTTCGATTTTGTCGCTGCAAATTGAAATGCCAATTTAGCAACTCAATGTGTAAGTGTGTGTGTGGGAAAACACATTTAGGGGAAATTGACCCAATTGAGTTACAAGTACGAACACATAAACAAAGTTTTTAACATGTTGTCGAGTGCAGCGCGTCGCCGTTTTTCCGCCTTTCCGCAGAGTTGTTTATAAATTAGTTAAAAATCTATTTATGCGGAAAATGCTAAACGACACACTCGCCACCCACTTTCATCCCTCTCCATTCCAGCTGTATGAGCAGAGGGGGCTGGTGTGGGCGTGTGCCACATCTGATGTGTCTGCGACGTGGCACGAACTGTGCGCCAGGTGGCACGCCAACTTACGTGCAACTCATTATTTACATTCGATTGCAGGCTAAACGTGCGAACAGCTCGTCGTGTCTCTGAATATTAGTAACGGATATGGCGGCTATATAGCACATGCTTGAAACGCTATATTCCAATTCTGTCCATTTATCTATCCCTCTCATTCTCACTCTCTCTCTCTCTCTCTCTCTCTCTCTCTCTCTCTCTCTCTCTCTCTCTCTCTCTCTTTGTGAGCACGTAAAATTTTCGTTTGCCAAAATTGAAGGATAAAGTTTGGTTTACCTGAACGCGTCCTGTTCTCCCTTCCCTATCTCAAAAGTGGATTATGCATCGATATACATACGTATGTATGTATGTATGTGTGTCAGTCTGTCTGTTTGGCTGTCTGTGTGTCTGTCACACATTCTACTGCTGGGAAAACTTTCACATGTGCGTGCTCTGCTAATGAGGCTGGCATTCATTTTCATTTTGCAGCTGAGCAGCTGCGGAATATAATAAGATAAATAGAGGGGAATGAGAAAACTTTTTGCCCCCCTTTTCCATCCAAGACTATACTCAGTTTTTCATAATTACTTCTATTAAATACACTGGAAGTAAGCATTGTAAATGAGTCCTGATGTGCGCTAATTGTCTGCCAAATGAATGAATGTTGCAAAAATTAAACGAGGAAGAGCTTCTACATTAAATTCAATGAAAATGATGAGATATGTGCAATGAAATTGTCCACATTAACCCGTTTAAATTTGGTTCTCAATATATAATATGATTTTAGTTCAATTTTCGATTCATTCGATTGCAAATAAAACTTCTTTTCCTTAAATCAAAAGTGTAACCTTCTCAACAGCTCAAACAAAAAGTTTTCCGCTCCCCTAGCACATGTATCTATCCCAAAATCTATTCGAACTTAACTTTGCTGCCAATAAAATCTATCGACAAAGTTTCGGAAATATGTATGAACAAGTCAATAGAATCCGCAGTGGTAAAGTTGAAATTATTGACAAAATCTTGTTAAAGTTTTCCGAGTGTAAAGTTCATTTCTTTTTGGGAGCAAAACAAACAAGTTTGAATAAACTGGAGTTCAGCGCACTTCGGCTACCCGCAATAGCCGTGATACCCCTGTTATTACACGCAGATACACATCGGGACATTCAAATACGTTAACACACACACACACACACACATGCAACAGAGAAAATAATTCCCCTGAATAACTCATGTGTCAGTCAGTGTGTGTGTGGCTTTTATCCGATTGAAATACAATTTGGGGAGGTGATTTACTGCGGGCCCACACAACATTGAGGTTTAAGCATTAGATGTCTGATATCTCGTGTTGCATTTCTTTGTAATTTGTTGGTATTATCTGAGACTGGAGCTCAGACTTGTTGCTCTGTAAATGTTGAAATGTCTTGGCATATATAGACAATCCTTATGACTACAAAGTACACTCACTTTGCAAGGACTACATTGATCACTGGCTCTATCCCCAACTTGTGCGGCTTGCAGGATAATATGATTGTCATTCGCCCTATTGTTTCGCCCATTGTCTTTCATTGTCTTTGTCGTCGTCGCTGTCTCAGTCTTTGTTTTGACATATGCGATATTAAAGGCTAGTGCAGATATTTATTACGCATACGCTCCATAAACCGCATGCAATCGGGCAACAATGTCGCTGCGATGCGGGCGCGTGTAATAAAAATGAGGTTCATAAAAGCTTATGGCTGACGCAATGGCTGACGACCGATCGAACAGTAAATTACACGAGAGCAACAGCAACAACAGCAACAATAACAACAACAATAGCTGGCTATACCTGTATCTTTTGTCAGGTAAAGCCAAAGGATAATTTTACGAGCACACTATGCGCATAAAGCGGGTGAACTGAATCCGGACAGCTGAAGGCGACCGCAATAAACCACTCTGCAGAATCACAATCGCTGCACAAGTAGCGAAACCTGTCACATTCCTTTCCCCCTCCCCCTCATCCACTCCCGCAATCAATCTCGAGCTGAACTCACCGTGGTGCCGTCATAGCCATTTGTCAGCAGTTGAATGTCGATTTCGAAGTCCAGATCCACCTTGGTGGTCGTCGTCAGCTGCAACGGCAGGTGATCGGCCGCCAGCAGCAGCGAGCTATGGTTGCGTTGTCCTGTGCCAGCTCCAGCTCCTCCTCCTCCGCCAGTGCTGCTCGTGCTGTTGTTAGCGTTGCTGCTGCCGTGATTCGCAGCTGCTGCTGCTGCAACGGTCGCTGCTGCGGCAAGGGCTGCTAGAGCCGTTGCGGCGTTTACAGCATTTGTCATGTTGTTGCTAGTCGAGAACGAAGTTGGACGGGGAGGGTAGAATCAAACTAAACGGGAAGGGGTAGCGGGAGTCGGTTGGAGACTCTCGTTCACTCTGTGCTGCTGTTGACGCTGCTTGACTCTTAATCTCAGATGGATTCACAAGACGCTGCCAGGCAGCTGCGACGCGGCATTGTGGCCTCTGATTGCGTTGACGTTTGCGATTGTTCTCTGATTCGTAGTCAATATTCCTTTGGGTGCCTTAGTCACTCGAGTGCAACTGGAACTAGAGGCATTGCGTCGTGCTGTGTGATTTGCCTAATGCATTCTCTCGCCGCAATTCAGAGCACGTTGTGCCAGGTCAGCTTCAGAGCATTTCATTTGCTGCACGAGATGATTGTCTGCCACGCACGGCTGCAATTACAGTAATTATCAATTTGTAACTGTGAATGCGCAACTGTAAACTGCAAACTGTTGTTAATTTTGGCCACACGGAAACGTGCTGAGAATTATTTCCGATTCGTTTCTGGTTTGATTCTTGTTTGTTTGTGTTTGTGTTGCTTCTTCTTGTGACGCGCGCGTGATAAGCACAATGATAAGCGCGACAGTCGATCGAGGCAGAGGACACTCGCACGCACACGCACTGGCACACGCACACACACACACACAGGTACAGACACGCACGCACTCGAACTAAAGTGATGCGTCGGCAAATGCGTCGGCTGCGTTGGCTGCTGCTGCTGCTGCTGCCGCGCCGAACTGTGCGAATTGAAGGCTGAACGTTGACTGCGATGGGCAGCACGCACGAGCGAGGCGACCGAGCAAGGCGAACAACGGTAAACGCTGTGCCGAATGCTGTGCGTTCATTTGCCAGTGCTGCCGCGCGTGGTATGCAACAAATTTGAAGCGATTTCATACGCGACTAACTTGTCGAAGCTCGACCACGACAGCGATTCAACAGGATGTGCTCAGACTGACGCCTCGCATAGGCGAACAAACTGCGCAGCGCAGCACAGAGCAAAGAGAGAGAGCTTTGCTATGAACGAGAGAGACAGAGAGAGAGAGCGCGCGCAACAGCGTGAGAGCGCTGCTCTCGGCCAAGCACCTGTTGTACCCGATGGCGCGTTTTGCGCGCGTTTCGTGCGCGACTTTTGCCGCCGCTCGCAATTTAGCCCCATTTAGCAAGAGCGAGCGACAGTCTGAAGTGCATGTAATGAAACTAAATTGCCACCGCCCTGACAAATTGCACTTGCAAGGCAATTTTTCAATTTTGTCTAAGCTAAGCTAAGCATTTATTTTGGCACACAATTCGAAACCCTCCTCTCTATCACACAAGCTGTTGACTAAACTCGACGCAAACTAGATCAACTAAAACCAAATGTTCTGGCGCACCCAGTCAATGTGCCGCGCCAGATCGGTATAGATGACGGGCTGCGTCAGATCGCAGCGATTCGCCAGTGCCTGACCAGCTGAGATGACGGCACGCAGTACCCACACGTTGTTTTCCTGCAGCATGAGGCCGCCACCGGAGTCGCCAGTGCAGGGTCCGGCACCTTGACTGTTTCTCGCACAAATCGTGTTTGCGGTCACCTGAGTGCCACTGCCCGGCGACTTGAGGCCCAGCAGACACTCCGTCTCGGTGATAATGTTTGTGTCCGTCATCTTGGCAATGCGAGTGTTTCCATTTCCCTTCTCATCCGCTCCCCAGCCCGCCACGTACAAGGTGTGACCCGACGGCAGCTGCAGCTGAAAGTTCTCGCTCCACAGGCAGATGGGCTTGATGTAGTCCCCAAAGCTGCGGGAAAGGCAAACACTTGAAGCACTCTTGATGTGGTTCACTCACTCAGTTCACACACTCACCGCACCGGGGATGAGAGCCGCAGCAGCGCTATGTCCGCATCCGTGAAGTTGGCCGGCGAATACTGCTCGTGTATGACCAGCAGCGAGACCTCGCGCAGCTCACCCGCCGACACCAGGTCGAGTGTGTTGCGGCCCAGCGAGACCGCTGCTCGACTGGCCGGTATTACGCGGCTGCCGTAGCGGAAGCAATGCGCTGCTGACAACACTGTCGAAGCGGAGATGAGAGTGCCGCCGCAGAAGAATGTGACGCCGTTCTCCTCACGCTCGAACAGCGCCACCATCCAGGGCAACTGGCCACGGGCCACCTCTGCGCCATGAAAGATGAGTGGCGTGGTGACGGCCTTCTCGCGGCCACAGATACGACTAAGCTGGGCAAGCCCCTGGCCAGGTGAGCTGGGCGCTGGTACCGGTGCAGGCCGTGTGGGACGTGCTGTGGGGCGAGGAGTTGCTCTGGGCGTGGGTGATGGCGCGAAAATCAGAGGTGGAGAAGGAGACGGAGGGGGATTAAATGTCGGCTGCTCATCGAAGTCCTGCATCTGCCACATTGGCCGCTGGAATGGTGGTGTAAACTGCGGTCGCTGTTGCGGACTAAAGCCGAACAATGGAAATGTTGTGGAGCGCAGCGAGTGCGACCAGGAGAGCATCACACTGGTGGGAGGATCTGCAAAACAGTGCGTTATTAGGCACAACAAAAAGATAATGATGAAGAGTCTCCACTTACATGGCGAGGAGCGGCACAAGACGTTGCCGTTCAGCATGAGGAGCGTCAACTTGGGTATCACTCCAGGTGTGGGAAAGTCCACGCGATATTGGATAGGGCGACCATTGCGCAGATTCTCCTTGTTGGTTTCCTCGTCGTCCCACAGTGACAGGCTCCCCACATAGTTCTTTAAAAGAAACGAGATAAGAAATGAGTTCGGTTATTCAACGGCTTGAGGTTTTCCCCACAGCACGCAAGGCTGTCGATGAGTCAACGCGGGCTCGACTTCTCTGTATGAAGTGTGTGCACTTGTGATTCCCGTGTCACATAAAAAAGGAATTGCAAGCATACCTTACTGTTATGTACCTTATATCTATATAGCAATAAATCAACCTGGTTAAACCAACACCTTGCGGTTTTACTAATGTGACTACAGCAGAACAACAAGAACAACAACAAACGCAGAAGCAACACGATTTATCGCAGCACCCAAACAAATGGTCCGAAACCGGTCACACAACTTCTGGAACGCAGGCGTAGACTCATCCGCGTGCAAGCTTGTGTGTATTATTTAATCTCGAGAACCAGAAGCTGACAAAGTCAACAAAAACCAGCTACAGTCCAGCGCACCCGATAGTAAGATACTCTTTGCCTAATTTTGAAATCTTTACAAGAGCTTTCGCACACTGAAGATTCACAAAAACAGCAAGTTCCATGCGAATTACTTATAACATAATTTAAGCTCATAAAATACTCAAGAACAACTCGGGCAATCTGTAGTCGAAATGATGGAAGACATTGACCTAAAACCTTTGGTACTTTTAGTCCGATAGAATTGAAATTTTGTATATAGATGCATATTATATTCATTTATATACAAGGCAAAGCTGAATATTTTAGATTCAATATATCGTTTTTTAATAAAATTTAAAAATTGAATTAATGAATTACGAGGGCATTGAACATGTGAAATAAAATTGTTCTGAGTATGATATACATAAACCTTCACACCCAATTCGGGCTCTCTCACTCTGTAGATGCCCAAGACAAGCCCTTTTAAATGAACGGATGGACACGACTAAATCAACCCGTTTTCTCTTCTAAAACGATCGCAGGGTATATAAAGCGAGACAGAATTAGAATAAGTAAAATTTAAAGCCGGTATAAAACCAATAAATACATGGATTGTTTAAATAAACGTTAATTAATACGGACTCCAATCGTTAACGATATCTTTATTTATTTTTGAAATCAATGAATTTGTATTCTGCATTACCGAAGCACTAAATAATGTTATGATTAACTAAATAAAACAAATACTTGCAACTAAGGGAAAATCACAAAATCTACGATGAGTGATAAGCAAAATCAGAATCGCGCCAGAGATAACGGTAATGACGTCATATCGTTATCAACAATAGTAGTTTTTCCCCCCATTGAGGAAATTTTGGCTCACCGAATCAAGGCTGCCGCGCTGCGAGAACTCAACCCTGACCGTATTCTCTTGAAACTGTGGATCGTGGCGCAGAGAAATACGTCCCACGTACTCCTGATTGTAGCCCAGATACTCGAAATACTGTGGACACGCGACGGGCGGAATCTGCTGACCCGAAGAGCTGTGCAACGCGAGCAGCGACAACAAAGAAAACAGAGCGACGAAGCAGCCTGGCAGTTTGTGTAGCTGTTTCATTCTAACTTCTTGTTCCGTTGTTTCTTCAACCGATTCGAAGCGATCAATGCGATTAAAACCGCACTCAAAGAGCGCCTAACGAAGACTGAGCTGTCGATGTCAATTCCGATCGTGAACAGATCAAGCGAGATGAAATCCCGAAGTCACTCTTAACACGAGCCGACTGATCTCAGCTCTTGAGAACTTCCCCGCTCGCTTTGTTTTGATTGAATTGCAAAACACAAACATAACAGTTCGCTGCTCTCTTCGCACGGTTTGTTTACCAGTTGAAAGATTAGACGTATACTACATGCTATATAGTATGTTTGTGTGTTTGTAGCTCTGTTTATATATTTTTGATTTATTTGCAATCAGCTCGATTACATTAATACACTATCAATTTGCATACAAATTACCCATTGATGACGTGTTGGCGACTCGTGGATCTTCCGCGAGTGTGTCGAATCGGAATGCATGTTTCCATATTATCAACAGGAAGGGATTAACTAAGTTATGCATGAGCGGAGTGGGTAGCTCCCGCTACTAGTTCCACATATTCTGTTGCACCCAAGTAATGTACTTGGCCACATCGGTGTAGACGGCGGGCTTGGTCAGATCGCAAGTGCTACCATTAACCTGACCTCCCGCTATGACTCCACGCAGTAACCACACGTCGTTCTCACGCAGCATCAGGCCACCACCGCCGTCACTGGCGCAGGGACCCGCTCCGGCCTTCTTGGCACAGAGGGTATTCGTTTGGACGAGGCGAGCGGGCAACTCGCGCAGGCAGTTCGCATGGGTGACAATATTCGTGTCCGTAATCTTAGATAGCTTCGTATTCGCATTGCCTTGCTCGTCGGCACCCCAGCCGGCCACGTAGGTCTTGTAGCCCGAGGGCAACTGAAGCGGAAAATTGTTGTTCCACAGGCAAATGGGCACAATGAAGTTGTTGAAGCTGAAAAGGAGACACGGAAAATTATTATTTCAAAAGGATTGTCCGGTAATTTTGTGCTCCACCTACGTGACTTTCGTTGCCAGGCGCAGCAGCGCAAGATCCGCCTGCGTGGTTTCCTTGTACTCGTCGTGGATCAGCAACTGCGCCACATCACGTAGCTCACCATCCGAAATGAGATCAATGGTATTGCGTCCCAGCGAGACAACCGCATTGCTGGCCGGCACATTTCGGCCAGGAAGGCGAAAGCAGTGCGCCGCCGAGACAACTGTCGAGGCTGAGATGAGTGTGCCGCCGCAGAAGAAGAGCAGCGAGAGATCCCGATTGCGCTCGAAGAGACCCACAAGCCAAGGTAACTGGCCACGTTCCAGTGAACGGCCCTGAAAGATCAGCGGCGTCGACGTGGCACGCTCGCGTCCACAAATTTCATTAAGCGGCGCTGAATTGCCGGACTGCTCAGTCTCAACTGGTTCAGGCTCCACTCGGCTGGGGAACTGGGGCTGCACTGGACGTGACTGTTGCACTGGCCGTGTCTGTTGCACTGGACGCACTGGCTGAGGTGTCTGTGATGTCTGGAACTGGAAAGTCTGACCAGAGGGGAAATTCGATGTGGGCAGAAAGGAGAGCGGCACCGTGGAGGTCAGCGTGTGCATCAATGAGATCGCTGTGCGAGGTCGACCATCTGCAGGAGAATTAAACAATTCCATACACTAACTGATAAGCTTAGTTTAAATGTGAATTACGTACACTGGGGAGCATCGCAGAGCACTGCATTGTTCAGCCTAATTTGCGTCAGCTTGGGCGGACTGCTCGGAATGGGAAAGTCAACGCGGTAGTTTATTGGTCGGCCGTTTCGTATATTGTCTTTGGTGGTCTCCTCATCGTCCAGCAGCGACAGACTGCCCACATAGCTCTGAAATTGAAGAAAAGAGACTCTAGAGTAAAAGTATTTTAAGAGTATTCACAATTCGCCCTGCGATAACATCGCTATCGAGGGGGATCTACAATTCGATTGGTTTAACCAACCAAAAGCTTTCTTCAAACAGGTTTTGAGTGCTTCAGTTCTCAGCAAAGAACTTGATCTCGGCAGGCTATTTATAAAGATTCTTTGCAAGACTCCTTCATGTCCCGCCTTGATTCGCTCGATTGATATAAGCAATTAGAGGTGCAATTTATTGAGGGCTCGTTTGGTGTGCGGGGAGGAAGGCAAACATCTGATAAGACTTGGGAAACATCGCCGGGAGAGCACCAGCATGATGATTCATTGAAAAAACCTACCCACTCGTATGCTCCGTACTGTGAGAACTCCACTCTGAGATTATTTGTTTCAAAGAGTGGATCATGTCGCACAGCAATGTGACCTATGAACTCGCCATTGAATGACAGATACTCAAAATACTCAGGGCAGGCCACGGAAGGCAATTGCTGAGCCCATGTGGGCGACATTGAGCAGATTAGAAGCAGCAAGATGCCCGCCCATTGCAGCTCGCTTAGCATCTCGCCAGATCCGTATTCGGCTATCACTCGGCACCAACAACAATTGCAATATAAATACGTATTCTATTATTACACTCGCGCTACGTTACAGCTCGGGTGTCTATACAGAGCGGAACCTGAGCTCGAACGATCTTTACGCACCGAGAATCGTTCTGCGAATGATTTACACTTGTCTCTGCTCAATCTCAGTCTCAGTTTCAGTTTCAGTACGAATCGCAGTCGGCTTATCGATCGGTGTGTATCAATCGAGGCGAAACCGAAGCTCGGCAAGTGAGCAGCACCGACTAAGCAGCTCAGCTTCTTAGATTAGATTTGATAAAATGTTTATTCCATTTTTATTAAACTTAATATTAGAATCTTTGAAAATAAATTAATAAAGTTGATTTGAAAACATATTAAAATTACTCAAAGATCTAAAGAAAAGAACCTTAGGTATTCATAAGAGTCCAACATTTTCTTCTCGTCATCGCAGTTAAGTTTATTAGAAAACATTCTCAGATCATTAGATATAACAGATGAGCCTATGAACTACTTTAGATAAAAAAGTCACGATAGTTGGATATTAGATACGTACACTGATTAAGAATGAAAGAGCATTTGATATTCGTCAAGTCGATATAATTTATGTGTTTTTCTCATGCAAATATTACAATCGGCAACGATTTGTTTTGAATTAAATTGTTGTCACAGAACGTTGTTTACAGAGACATTCGATATTTATGGGCGTTTTTATTGCACTATTGATAATTGAATTTGGGAACCGAGATGCATCTGCTGCAGCACGTGTCGCCTCCGAGACTATCTTAGGTTTTGACTAATCCAGGTCAAGTGCTTGGAGAGATCGCAGTAGAGCACATATTGATTGTGATTGCACTGCATGGCCGGGCTGCGTTCGCCCTGTGAGACAATGCCGCGCAGTAGCCAGCGATTGTTGCGCTTAATCATGAGTCCGCCCCCCGAATCGCCCAGACACGGTCCGGATCCATCGAGATTGCCGGCACAAATGGTTCGATCCATCGGACGCTGCGCCTTCCATTTGCGAGCACATTCCGCTTCGGTGGCAACTTTGGCCTCGACCACACGAGGATAGCGAGTCATCGAGTTGCCAAACTCATCTGTTCCCCAGCCTGCAATGCTGCCAATCTCGGCTTCGATCTCCTCTGCTGCTGCCTCCCACAGGCAAATCGGGCGAATCACATCATTGAAACTGCAAATAGAAACAAAGGAAGTGTATTCTAGGAAGTAGAACGATGGCATGTATACCCTACGTGACTGGTCGCAGAACTGTGATCAAGGCAATGTCCGCATCCGGCTGTTGATTTAGGCGCGACGAAAAG
Source organism: Zaprionus indianus (assembly GCA_018904595.1). Lineage (NCBI taxonomy): Eukaryota > Metazoa > Arthropoda > Insecta > Diptera > Drosophilidae > Zaprionus > Zaprionus indianus. The sequence continues at coordinate 7,252,555 of JAEIHA010000860.1, forward strand.
TCTGGATGCAATAAAATACGTTGCACGTCGCGTGTCTCGGCGCCATCCTCGTGGTAATTGTCCAGATCGTAGCGACCTATGGCCACCAGCACACGATCCTCGTTCACCTTGTAAACGCAGTGGGCTGCTGTGATGACCAGGCTGGTGGAGATAAGTGATCCGCCACACTTGAAGGCCAGCGCAAAGGACTCCTTGTGGTAGATGGCCGTCAGCCAGGGGTATCTGCCACGTGGGAACTCCACACCGCGCTGTATAAAAGGCGTGGTTGTGCCCTCCTGGCCGCAAGCGAATAATGACGAAACGGGGCTAGGATTGAAGCGGTTTATTTTCAAATCTGGCAATGGCGCAGGAGTTGCCACTGGCCAAGGCGATGAAACTGGGAAGGGTATGGACGCTGTTGTTGTTGTTGTTGTTACTGCAGTGCGAGTTGGCCAAGGAACACTGGCAACCGATGTCGATGTCTGCTCCTTGACCCAACCGGCAAGCAAATTTGGAATCGTATCCTGTGGCAATTCCTTGCTCGCCTGCGTATTGATGATCACAGTCTTGAACTCCACATCAGACCCTTGTTCTGGCGAATCAAAAGACAGTGGAGGATTGAATCGTCGCGGAACTGGCAGATTATTTGCATCGATCTCTATGATGTAGAAGCGATTGAAGAAGCTGCTGGGTGGACTATCTGCAAGGCAACAGTCGTTAGAGAGGACCAGGCAATCATGTGCTGCTCTACTCACAATCACTGGACATACACAGCGTAGCTTCGTTGAAGAGCAATCGGGTGAGCTTGGGCACCACACCAGATGCATCTGGAAAGAGCCTCACGCGAAATTTGCCGGTAGGAAAATTCGCTCTCATTGTCAGATGATCGGGATACGGATTGATCTCGCCAATTATAAATGGCTGCGAAAAGGAAAACGTTGGAGAATGCAGAGAGAGAGAGAGTTGCATGACTACTACGTACATCTTGCCGGCCACGCTGTGAGAATCGCATATCGATGCGATTACGGCCATTTTGCAAGGTGAGCGTCAGCTCGCCCTGAATGCCACTACCGCTTTGAAGATATTGAAAGTAGGCCGCACATGGATTATCCGGCAGCTGCTGTGCCCGCGAAAGCAAGAATTGCAGCAGGAGTGGCAGCAGTGGCTGCAGCAGCAGTCGCCTTGGTGAAGAACTCATCGACAGGTTGAGCGGAACTTGACTAGAACGTGAACTGGAAAGCTTGTCTAATGCACACGCGACAAGCAACGAGAGCCAACTGCAGTTCAGATGCGATTTTCTCTAGCGATCGACTCGACTCGGGGCGGGGGTTGAGTCACTATGCTAAGTAAACTGGAAATTCCGCCAGGGCAACGAGAGTTGAGTGACTTGAGCATGCAAAAGAGAGATAGTGAGAGAGGTGTAACCTCTCCCCTCCTCCTCCCCAATGACCCCTTCCTATTAATTCAACTTAACGTGGAAATTACTAGGCAAACAGGCAGCGCTTTGTTTTTATTCACTTCTTACGGGCTAAATCGCTCTCTCATCTCACGACATTCTGCTCGATCCAATTGAGATGCCGCGCCACATCGCAGTAGATGACATAGCGCGACAGGTCGCAGCCGTTGCCGGCACGCTGAGCCAGCGAGACAATGCCGCGCACCAGCCAACGATTGTTGCGATAGACCATCAAGCCGCCGCCCGAGTCGCCCAGGCAAGGACCGTGTCCCTGGCTATTGCCGGCACAGAGGGTGCGTGGTGTCAGGAAGTCCTTGGCCGTGATCATTTCGCGCAGACACTCCTCACGTGAAACCGGTCGCACATTGACGGTCATGGGAAAGCGTGTCTGCTTGAAGCTGCTGTCGATGCCCCAACCGGCCACAGCAGCCTGTTCGCTGTCATCGATGCCCAGCGTGGTGCTGCTGGTCCAGAGGCAAATGGGACGCACGTATTGGGAGAAGACCACCCGCTCGGTGAGCACCAGCAGACCCAAGTCAGAGTCGGGCACCAGGTTGCCCACGAAGTCCGGATGCGTGCGCACTGTCTGCACGGCCATGAGTGTGGCATCCTTCTCGGGATGCATGGTCACATCGTGGCGACCCACATAGACACGCAGCAGTGCCGGCTCGAAGCCATAGATGCAGTGTGCCGCCGTGATGACGGTGCGCGCCGAGATGAGTGTCGTCACGCACTTGTAGACCAGTTCAATCTTAATCGGATCCACATTGCTATCGTGATACAGTGCAGCCAGCCAGGGAAAGCGTCCGCGTGGCACATTCTCGCCACCGTACTGCAAGCCCGAGAATCCCTCAATGCCGCACTCAACGACAGTTGGTGCCGCCGGCGCTGGCGGCGGATCCTGACGAGTATCCACAATCACAACTGGCTTGCGGGTGGTTATGGAAGTCAAGAAGGGATTGTTGTTCCAGCGATTGGTGTTCGATGAGAACGCAGGTGTAGTAGTAATCACTTGACTGAAAATGTAGGGTGGCTTTCTACTGATGAACAGCGGAATATGCTGTGTGGTCACCTCTGGACGACTGGGCTGGTGGGGCTGGTGCTGTGGACCGGCCACTTGGTATGTCGTTTTCACTGAGACGGACATGTGCAGCTCACGCGTTAGCGTAGTCGACGGTGCTGGATCTGCAAAGAGAAGAAGGTAGCACCGATTGAAGGTGCCCTGTAATAACTTTCACCTAAACTGAGTTAAGTTTCTTCTTCTTCTATACTATCATAAATAATTTACTTAAGTCTTAATCGATATGCTCAGGAGAGGAAGGTGCATATTGAAAATACTCTAAAGTTCCCATCCGCTGAACAGTGTTTTCTTTAGACTCTCTTCACTGTTCCCCTTTATAAATAAGTGAAAGATCATTGTACCATCTTTACTTTGCGGATCTGCAGAGCTGGTGGATCTATAATTCTCTTACACTCTATTTGTTTCTCTTTACCTCCTCAGTTTGTCTCGATCACTAATTAACTTTATTGCTTAACCGATCTCCATGCATACAGACTGAAGATACCCTGCGATGCTTCCCATTAATCTCTTTCCACTTTTCTCCTATATAAATTTGTGCAAGATCATTAGTAGCTTATTACTTAACTGATCTATCTATACCGGATCTATCAATTACAACCGGCATCATTAATTAGAGGGCAATAATAATCTGACGTCGAGGTTCTTGTAAGAAACAGCTTATTACGCCGGAATTGCCCACAAAACTGGGAATATATCTATCTATATATAAACGTATAAGCGGATGCTGACACGGGAATTGATCTCTAACCGATTGGCAAGTTTACTTTATGACTCATGCATATATGTTCTTAAATTCTGTCATCAATCAACGTCAATCATTGTCAATCATATACTTACAACCGCCAGATGAGCACAACACCTGATTGTTCAGCTGGATGCCAGTGATCTTGGGCAGCTCATCCCAGTGTCCATCGAATCTCACATAGGTATCTGCGTGTCCGCCTTCGTGCATGTTCTGCAAAGCTTTCGCCTCGTCGGGATATGGCATCAGGTTGCTAATGGTGCCAGCCTGAAATAGCCAAACATTGAGCACTTTCCCCACACACTTTCTCCCTCTCTCTCTCCTTCTTTCTCCTTCTTGCTTACCAAATTCACACCATGCGCAACGAAGGTCAGTTTCCAGTCGACACTCTTCAAACCATTCTGTGTGGGCGTGACGTGACCAATCCAACGATCGGCTTGACGCTGATAGTGAAACAGATTGTCACAGTTGTTCGGTGGCAGGCGTTGTGCCTCTCCAGGGTGCAGGCAGAGCAAGCTAAGCAAGCCAAACAGGCAGGTCAGCGACTGCGACTGCAACTGAGTCCGCATTGCATTGACCATTGCACTGCGTTGAGAACTGTTGCTGATAGCGGCCGAGCGAGAACTGATGCGTTGGATCGATGCAATCAAGTTTGTATCATCAATTGCTGCTTGCAGCTCTCTATGCACTGTGCATTTTCCCCGACTGATTGTGCTCTTGCTGCGCTGTTGCTGCTTCTGTTTCTGTTGCTCTCTCGGCTTAGATGAGGCTGGGCAACTTTCCTGCGGCGGACAGGTTTGTGGGCTTTGCCCAAACCCCCGCCAGGTGACGCACATTATGCAAGCAAAAAAAAATGCCGGTTCGGGGGTCACAGCACATACACATTATAGTATTATAAATTCATATACGGTTTATACATACATACACTATACACTGTACAGCCGATTTTGTATTCTGGCTGCTGCTTGAATGAAACGTGCTTTCAGTCTAATCAGCTTACAGCGGCGCTTTGTTTATGTTTTGATTTGGGTTTTGAAATAAAGCGCCGCGCTATCTCTCGCACTGGCTCTCTCGCACTCACACTCCCTCTCTATCTCAGTCTCTCCCTCCCTCTCTTGCTCGCTCTAACTCTTTCTCTTTTGTTCACTCTCTGGTCGGTCTTTAAACTGGTTTGCGAATTAAGAAGTTGCGCGCGCTCAGTTCTCTATCTATTTGCGATGCGGCGAAACGAGTTGAACGCCAAGTGCAATCGCTTTGCACTCATTTCTATATATAAACATACGTGTATATTAGCTGTCTATATGCGGGCACTCACTACCTCTTTCCCTCTCTCTCTCGCATTCATGTCTTATCTCTTGTCACATTGAGGAAACTTTGCATTCGCTTATTATTAGATGAAAAGTTAAAGATCCTATCGCACGACCAGGAAACTTTGCTATATTGTAACGTAAATGTATTGAAAATAACAGTGAATATATATATAAATACATAAATATATGTATGTGTGTGTGTGTGTGTGTGTATGTATGTGTTTGTACTTGTTTAAGTAGCAACGCATTGGCGAAAACTTTTAACAACAAATAAACGCCAAGCAACTCAGCTCCTGCGGTGGCTTCTATTGTTGTGCTGGCTCTCGCCCAGGCAGGGCTTCCTACCCTGCTCCCCTCCTGCCACTCTGGTCTTCTCATTCCTTTCCTCTCGCTTTTTTTTGGCGTCAACTTTTATAATCAGTTCAAGTTTGATAAGCTTCTGTGGTAATTTGTTGGGATTTCGCGTAAATTTCATTCGCTTTGCCAAATAAACGAATGAAATATGCCCGCAACTTGCTGCTAACTTTCCGAGGCTAATGGCCGACAAACTTGGCAGCTGATCAGGGAGGGGAAGGCGGCGCAGAGGTGTTAAGTGTGGCGCGGCACTTCTGACAGCCGCGACAACTACATCCGCGCGATGCCGAGTGTCGAGTGCCGAGCACCGGAAGTGCATGTGCTCGAAGTGAAGCCAACATTAATTGGCCCCATTGCCAATCGAACTGTGCAGCTCCCTCCCTTCCCCCATCTTTATGAAAGACTTCTAAGCAATACAACATATTTATTGAAACACCCCAAGTGGGTTACATGCGACGCAGCACTTTGTACGTATCGCAGGTGCAAATGCCGCGATAACGTGAGAAAACAAATACAAAAGCATCGGCGCAGGTCTTGAAGAGCCCGCGAGACTGAGCCTCCTTGAGGCCCGTGTACAGGGAAGACTCCAACTCCTTGTGCCATGTGTTCGCGATGTCCTCCTCGATGATCATTGTCTGAAAGGCCTTCAGCAATTGCAAATGGCGCTCCACACGCGGACAACGCACCATGGCCAGAATCTGTACGTAGGGTCGGAACTTGATCCAACGTTTGAAATCTTCGGCACACACCTCGTTGCCGGCATCAATCAGCATGAAATCAATGTTGTAGTGATGTATGCTCTCCAATATCTCCTGCTCCATTTTGCAGGGGAAGTGCCGCAGCACTTCGGGCGTGAGGGCAAACTCCAGCTCATGCGAGGGTGTCTGCATGGTCCATGGGTACTTGCGATTGGCAAATTTATAGGCCAATCTCTGGCGACGTTCCTGCTCGCGGCGCAAACGTTGGACTTCCATATCCACTGGCCTGATGGTCCGTGATATGCCGGGCTGGAAACTGGCCAAAGCGGCCGGAGTCGGAGACTTTGCCAATGCATTGGCCAACTGAGCAGCCTCCTCATCAGACTTTTCTTGTCTGCGTGCTGCACCGCAGCAGCGCAAATCATGTGGTCGCTCGTAGCCGGGAAAGCCCACGTTGCTGAGAAACGAGTGCCAGTGCAGCTGATTGAAACTCTTTTCGGGCACAAAGAACTCCTCATTTTTGCTGACCACACGGCATGGATTCTCGTCTAGTATCAGTGGCCAGAGCGTCTCAAAGAATTCCTCATCTAGAGGATGCTTCTCGCGCCGTTCGTCGTTCAAGTTCAGTGGCTCGTTGCTCATGTTGTGCCTGTGGTTGCTATTTTGTGCACTCTGAATTTCTATAATTGTAATTTGGTACTTTGTGTGACAAGTGCGTGTCAGTTCCAGATGGCTGTCTATCGCCTGACAAGTATTTCCTGTGTGTCTTAGGTTAATGTATTTTGTGCTGCTGCCGCACAACGAGGCGTATGCGCAACAATTTCATTTTATTATCAGCGCATAAATCAGCTGCTGACTAGCGTTCTCCTCCGTCCTGCATACCCGCACATTTGTTTATATTTGTCCACCGAATTTATGCACGCTCACAGCAATAACAACAAAAACAATGCGCACAACAACAGTTTGCGTACATTTTATGCCCTACGCCCAGCGTAGGTAGCCGACGTCGCCGATCGGCGTCGTTTTACGAGCTCAACGCAAGCCTCAGTCTGAGCTGGTGTTCTTGATTTAATGCTGGCAATGGATGCGCTGCAATATGCTCACGATTTTCATTATGTGGTGCGATGAGAAGGGCGTGGCATGCCGCATGCCGCTTGCTCGGGCTCATTAGGTTTTATGACTTTGATTTTATTGCCGCAGCACAAAACAATGTCTCAGGGCACAAGGACTGATACGGAGCATCATATCAAACATGCAATTTGCCTGAATAAAAAGCAAAAAACAAAACAGAAAAACAAAACAATTCACCAGTTAATTTAGGCAACGAAGTGGAAATACCCTGGCAGTGAGCGGAGTCTAGTTGATTAATCTACAATATGCTTAGCATAATTTGAAGTACCGGCTTGCATTTTTGTCATAGGAAGATCATGTTTATATAAACATATATTCTATACCCTGTATTACGAGGGTCGTTTGATAAGTCCGTGACTTTTTGAATAAAATATATTTTTTTCGTCAAAGAAGCGTTTTATTTCCCAACATAATCTCCTTTTAGCTCTATACATTTAGTCCAGCGTTTTTCCAATTTTTTTATTCCTTCCAAATAATAGGTTTTCTCAAGGCCCTCAAAATAGTCGTTTGTTTCTGTGTTTCTCTTCATTTGACCCGAATCTCTTACCGCCGAGCCATTTCTTCATGTTTGGAAACAAAAAATAGTCACAGGGGGCTAAATCTGGAGAATATGCTGGATGGGGTAGCAGTTCGTAGCCCAATTTATGAAATTTTGCCATGCTGACACGAAATTCACTTTTTTCCATTTTCGTTAAAATTCACGAGATCGTCTGCTTTCAATGCCTATAAAACGCAAACCAAAAAACGCAGCTTTCTCAAAATTTTACAGTCAGCTGTTAATCGATAACTGCTGACAGGAGCAGTGTTGTATTTAGAGCAGGTGCGCGGCAAATACAAAAAGTCACGGACTTATCAAACGACCCTCGTATATATACGCAAGAGACATACTAGAACAAAATCAAAATAAACTCTAAAAAATTAGCGTTACCCTAATCAATCAGTTTGCTCAGCCATCAAAATGGTTCACACGATTCGCTGTCTTTAATTATGCTGCAATGTTTTTGCCTTACAGCATGTGTTGCATACCGCAGGGCGCCCGCTACGCTGACAAACATTGCGTATACGCCACATAAATTTAACCTAAATCAATTGTGCGTGCTACTTTTAACGTGCACCCCCAATTTTTTCCCCGTGACTAACTGACACGCCCACTGCCCAACGCGGACGCGCCGTCTGCCTACCTGTCGGCCACAAATCCAAATTCAAAGTCAAACCCCAAATCCAACGTTGCTTGTTTTGCTGTTGTTTTTTTTCGCCGTTTTTTGTTGTTGTTGTTGCTGTCCCCCGTTTTACTGTTAAATTTATGGGAGCACAATTATTTCAAGTTCCCCGTACAAAATACAATTTAGTGACGAATGCTTATTTTACGCTTCAGTTTTCAACAACTTATTGCAAATGTGATTTTCGGCTGCGCCGCTGCTGCTGCTGCCGCCGCTTATGTTGTTGTTGTTTTATTTATTTTGCGGCGCGACGGTGCGAAAATTTGATTTGTGCTCCGAGGCAGAAGCTGCCGTTTTAATTTAATTCCCTTCGTGGCGCCTTTGGCCCTGTACCATGTGCAATGGAAGATTTATGGCAGACCGTTTACCACCTTTGAGAGGTGATGAGAGAGGGGAAGGGGAACAATTCAATGAGCGTGCCAAGCGACAAGCTAACCAAGGCAACTGTACCTTGCTCGCGCCATCTGACCGCACTTTAAGTTGAGTCATAAGTTAGCTCTCGCCCCCTTCCACTACTCAGCGCAAAATTTCAAATTGCTTGGAACAACATTTCTTTGCGCTATTAAAATGCGACAAGAATTACGCGACATTCGCCCGAGGAATGTATAAAAATTTATTTCTGTATTTATTGTGTTTTATTGGGGCACTCAAAAAACATCACGGCCAACAAACTTTGCCCCCACGCACACACAAACAAGCGAAGAGAAAGCTAAGACAAGTAAGATCCATATTGACATAAAAGCCAATCATTTTAAAATAGCTTTAAGCAGCGGCAACAGCAGCGTGGCAAGAGCCACCGCGCTCAAAACATCAAAAGGTCTTTCTGGGGTGTGTGCAGGGAGAATGGAAGGAAAAACAAAAACAACACGAAAAAACTGAAACAGAAAACTCTGCGGCAGCTTGTCAAATTTAAGACCACAGCGGGAAGTCGGCCAGGCAAGTTGGACAGGGCTGACAGTGTGTCGGCAAAGTTTATTCAGCTTGCGCCTTTGAGCTGGGCGCAGAAACCACTGCAGCAACATGGCGCAGCACAGTGCAGTCGGCAACAATATTATGCACTTTGATCCTTGGGCAACCTTGTGCACCGACGTTGGTGCCGCATTTGCCGCCACGTTACGTTGCATTCGCAATGAAAGGACACTTTTTATATATTTTTTGGGCAAGCGGCTCCCTTGAAAATCCCGACGAAAGTCAACTTTATAGTGGAGTCTGGGTAACTGCCGCGACATGTTGGAGTTATCGTCGGCCTTGGGCGGCAACTCTATTCGATGAAAATCAATCAAATTATCACTGAAGCGTAAGATGCTTGATTGATGTGCCCCGACGCCCGACGCATCAATCATCGAAGTGGCCAAGTCGAATGCTTTGCGGCAAGTTGATAAACCAGAGTCGATGTTAGCCCACGCACACGCCAGTTGCAACTATACGAACACATAAGCATAATCGTGTTCTATATTCTGTATTTGAGTTTATAGATAGATGTGTTTATTCACACATGTCTGACTACAAGTAATGAAAACAGCAGCAAGCTGCCAATATTCTATTTGCATTTTCATATTGATTTTACAAGTTTCTTATGAATTTCAATTCTTAAGCTTGAGTTTAAGCTGTGCCTGACTGACTTGAATGTATCCTGTATTGAGTTGAAGAAATATCAAGCGCATTATAAACGTGTTTTCTTTATATCTAAAAAAAATAGACTGAATTTAAATCTTATTTTCCTCAGCAAAAAGTAGAAAAGTCTGCACGAGAGGGAAAGAGAGAGGAGTGCAGAAGAAAAGCATTGAATGATTTAATTGATTTAACTCAAGTATAAAGCCAGGGCAAACTCTATCAAAGCTAGCCTACAGTAGAAGCAGATAACAAAAATAAATAGTTTCAAATGAAGAAAAAGATTACAACTCAGAGAAATTCAACAAAACAATGCAACACGTGTTGTTGTTTCTTGTAATAGTTGTAGTTATATCTTAGTTACTTCTGCATCTTTTCAAATATCTTTAATCTTTACTTTGGCATCATTTAGATAGTTTTCTAGCTTTAAAATACTTTATAGGTACTTAACTGTTTTATAGGTACTTTACATGGCGCCTCTTTCTTACTCTCACTTAATTGCTTCTCTACAATTGGAAAAATGACACCGCCTCGCAGCAATATACTACCAGCTGCTGCTCATTCTTTCTCTCATTAACTTTTACTTTTTTTCTACCTCTGACCCTTTTCTCTTATATTCCGTCCACCATGATATCTGTCAACTTACACCTTCTAATCAGTCATTAAATTCCAGATTCAGTAAACAGTATTTAAATTCTCAACATTTCCCATTAAAGTCCCATAGACATATGAATACATTTGCTACTCCTCTCAAGTGTGATGCCATTTTCTCTGTTTTGCTATTTCCATCTGCAGTTATTATCCTAATGATCATGTCTGCAGGGCAAGCACTCAGTGCGGCAGGGCGACCTCGAGTGCTGCTTGCCTTTTAGTGCACACGTATGGTATGTGCCTGGTGAATATATTCGAAACACTCGAATGGCAAAGGTTAAATGGCTTCTGAATTTGCGCTCAATACTCAAAGGTGAACACAAATATTTGATGTTTATTTGGCGAGGCATAAAAATAGCTCAGCTCAGGCAGCATGCAGAATGCATTCAAAGCACACATGAAAAGCTCAAGCAGCATTCAACGAGCCAAGCAACCGCTCGCAGGCGACCCACAAAGGCACGTCAAGAGAGCTGTGGCATCACAAATGGGTTGACCCCAATAACCAAGTCAAACGCAAGTTCAGTTTAATGAATAGCGAACTTGTTTTGCCTAATCATAATGCCTGGAATAGTTATTAAACAATTTAGCAATAGATTAGGCCACTTTCAGTTTGGGACACGAGTAAGAAGTGCAGCACAGCAAAAGTTTTCAGCCAAGTTGCTGGAACATTTTCACGCATGCCTTGCCAAGTGAAACCAATTCAAGCATTTTGTCTGCATCAGCGCGGCAAGCGCGCTACGCCTGACTGACTGACAGACTGGCTGACTGACAAACTGAGAGGAGGACGGACTGACGCAATGTGTTGCATACTTGCAGGCACTTGGCTGGCATCTGGTGGCTTCGGGTCTATCGATTTTGTGCCCTCTGCTGCCGACAATCAATTTACACAAAGTCCGCAGCCAGCAGCGGACTGAAGAGGCTAGCGGCAGCGGTCATGATTATCTCTCTCTCACTCTCTCCCTCGCTCTCTCGCTCTGCGTTGCGCTGCGTCTGCCGTTAAATGGGCAGTCGAAAATCCTTTAAAGATTCAGTGCAATTGTGGTTGGCTTTTAAGTCGTTCGCCTGCACACGCTTGTAGCTGCTGCATGTTGTTGCACGTTCGCCAGGCCAGGCGAGTCTCCATGCCAGCGGCATGTTGGCCCAATGAGCCTCATTATCGTCTGTTTGTGTTTCCACGCGTACGTGTGCGTGTGTTTGACTTTGGCTTTGCCCAGCAACGTGCTGAGCTTGCTGCGAAGTAGCCCCAAGTCAGCATTGAGTGCAAGATGGTTGCACAAACAGTTTCAGGACTTTACTCTGCCCATTACAGTCCACAGCTCTAAGGCAGCTGTACCTTAACTCTTCCTCCACCTCCCTCCCATAGCGCGCACAGTGGTGCCTGTTTGAATGTAAATGCCTCTCACTGTTGCACGGCGAAAATGAAGTCAGCTTTCAATGGCGACTTCAATTCGTTTAACTCGCCAATTATTTCATTGATTGCGCGCACACAAATATTGTTATTATTATTATTGAATCGAGTGAGGTTTCTGTCTCCCTCTCTTCTTCTCCCTCCCTCTCTCTTGCTCTGTCTCTCACGCTACAAAAATTCACGCCTGTCGATTATTTAAAAACGAATTTCAGTTTCCGTTTTTGCCCCGTTCGCTTGTCAATTTGTGTATGTGCTGCGCATACACATGTCCTCCTTTGTGTGAGTGTGTGCAAGCGTGTGTGTGAGTGCGTGTGTGTTTTTGTCGCAGCTACGGAAATCAATATTTAAACAGTGTTCGCTCGTTTAGTCCTTGTTGCGTTCGCCTCAGTCTGTGAACGTTTAAAAATAAAATCCAAACTCATTCAACTCGTTCAACGACTCAATAAATGTTGCAAATGTGCTCGTTGTCGCTGCGGTTGCTTATTCCTCTGCGCTGGCCCCTCTGCCCCCGCTCCCCATTGCCATTTTATTTATACAGCCAGAGAGAGAGAGAGGGATAGCTGAAGAAGGAGACAGCAAGCGAACATGTCTGCATTGTGCGCTTCGCTCGAGTGTGTAACAAATTTCGTTTCAGTTGAAAAGCAACAGCAACATTTCAAACGCTATTTATCTTTATTTCTCTTTGCTTGTCTCTCTCTTTATTTCTCTCTCTGTCTCTCTTTCCCTTTCTGTCTCTTTGATTCTCTCGTCTGTGCATGTTTGTTATTTGCTAACCGAAATGATATATACATTGCTGGCCACAGTTATCGTTTGTCATGCTTTGTTTCACCCACACACACACTAAACGAGAACGCTTGCTTGGCCAACGGTGCGTATGCTTGATATATCACAGCAATTGCCTCGCCTTTGCCCCCGCTCTATCTATCGATTAGTTAAAAGTTTAACACACAACTTTACTTTTAGCATAATTCAAAAATACATTTTGGAACTCAAGCAACATATTTCTCGTTGCGGAAGGTTTATTAAAATCCACGCGCTGCCAGCGCCGTCAGCGCAGTGCTTCAGTTAATTAGCCGAGTTTTCACTTGCTCAAGCACTTTGCCAGAATTAGCAACAACTTTTCAAATATCGACAGCGGCAAAGTTTCGCAAATAGGCAACTCAATAGCGCTAAACGTTTTATTACCCCTCACTGGGTCGCAGCCAGGAGAGCGGGAACGAGACGCAGAAGGGAGGAGAGAAACGGAAGGCATATCCTGCGCTGTTAATGGCAACTTCGCAGCGTCGACGTCGAGCTGCACTTGACGTGTAAGCCGAACATTTTTGAAATTCTGCAGCCCACAAATGTCAAAGCGGCAAACAGCTTCAGCTTCAGGTCGCCGTCAAGTTGTTGGCCAGGTCGGTTTAGCTGGTGGGTCAGGCGGTAGCTCGGGGTGATGGGGTCTCTGCCATAATCCCAATCTATTAGCGTCAGCGTCAGCATGGAGCCAGCGCTACTCAATGGCATATGCCATAATTGACACAAAATGGCCCTGAGCGTGCATATTTACGCACCTAATCAATATGGTCGCAGGCGACTGTGACTGTGTGCTGCGCATTCACCACTGGGTACGATGTACTCGTACTCGGCACTTTGTATTCGCCACTTGGCAAAAGCACTCCCAAGGTAACGTTTCATAAATTATTTGGCGACTTCATTAAGCGCAAGGGGCGCGAGTTAGTCAACTCTGGCCGCTTCCAGCCAAAAGGTTGAAAAACAAAAATAATAAAAAAAACGAAAATAAAATGCTAAATTCGCTCGAGTTTCGAAAAAGTTTTTCCCTAAGCTGCAGCCAAATTTGACAAAGGCGCCAGCAGACGTGGCAGACAATCCAGCCGAGCAAAATATTAATAAGCCGCCAGCCACAAGGTCGCAAAGAGTTGTCGAGAAACAAAACAGATTACCTGCTAACGGTAATGCCAATGCTAATGCTGTTGCTAATGCTGTGTTGTCAAATTGAAGCGACTTAAGGCTCGAGTTTGTTAAGAACAATATAAATTCTTTGCGATTTATGTTATCCATAAATATTTCAATATGTAAAAAGAAACACTGTGGAAGATATTTTTTTTTTTTTAAATACATCATACATAAGAAATACTTTTAATTTACCTTTTATTTTCATTACTTAAGGTTTACACCAAAGTTTTTTAGTACAGCTTTATAATTTCATCTTAATCAAATACTCTAAATTAAATATTTGCTTTCAATTGAAACATTTTTCCTATACTTCATATATAGTTTAATAACTCTGGCTCTGCTTCAATTATTCTCTGTGTATTCATTCTGTTTCCAATAATTCTCAAAGCACTCGATGTGCATTGCAAGTTGACAATTAAAAAATGCCATCAGGTTTCAGTTCTGTTCGGTAGCACATTCCGTTTAGCCATTTTGCACATTTATCAAGTTGCGCACTTCGAGTTTCAGATTTATGGCCCGCTGTGCGGGCATGTCAACAAGTTGTAGAACGAGGCGTAACGAGAATTAAATAAATGCTGGGCAAATATTGCGTTGACTATGTAACAACTGACAGTGGGCAAACATAAAATATTTATTGTCGGATTGGCGAACGCTTTTGAGTGCGGGGCTAATCCCATAATGTGGAATTGACGCACAAATGGCTTATTGAATGATTCACAAACTACTCGCATGCAACACGTATACGTAACGTGTGTCAAGGGCAACGGCAACAATGATGTTGCTGGGCAGAAAACTACACAAAATGAAACGAAATAAAATAAAACAAAAACAAAACATGGAAGAGAACAAGCCCAAAAGCTACGAAAACAAACAAAGTGAGGGAAAAATATGCTCATTCTAAATGGAAATGGAAAATTCAGCTAAAGCCCGATACTGTTGCTAGTCTCGTTAGTTCAGGGCCAGCCTGAAGGCCGCTTAAACAGATTGATGCAATAAAGTGGAAGCGAAATTCCCCACAAAAAGGGCGACAGCTTTGGAGTAGAAAGGGTCTCAACACGAGCTGAGTTCAGTTGAGTTATCTGCTTTAAGTTGAGCCGATAACTTTATGCGCACAACTCCGTTTGATTGATGAGATTTATGTTCGCTACGCCCGCTTAGAATCGTATTTTATTTTATTTAGTTGTTCCCCCTTTGGCTCTTTTCGCTTTTCTCTCTTTCAGCCGCCTTTGTCTGAGCTCTTTTTCCTGAGCCGCAAAAACAAACAGAAACAGAAACATTTAAAGCGGCTCAGGGACAATTCCTTTTCTGCTCCTCCTCCTCTTCCATTTTGTGCTTTCCTGCTCTTCCATTTTCTTGTTTTTGTTTCTTTTTTGTATCATCAAGAGTCTGTTGCGCCATATGAGAGAGCAAATCAAGTGGATTAACTGTCACAGGACGAACTTAAGGGCCATCTTCATCTTGATCTTTAAGTGATTGTCATTTTTAATTGGCTTCATTTCGAGTGTGCGTGTGTGCCTGTGTGTGTGTGCTTTGAAATGACACTCGAACGAGCCTGAGTGCCATTAATTAGTTAGCTCGAACATTTGTTACCAAACTCGAAACACACCTGAAGATGCTTACAGCCCTCTCCACCGGTTGCTGTGCCTGGTTGCGACATGGCAACTTTCACTTATATGCAAAGGCATCGGGCCCAGAGAGGCAGGATTAACAACTAAGCGCATGGAAGTTAAATGGCTTAGTTGCTGCTGATGTCCGACTGGCTACGTTATTCTCTTCCGTTCCGTTACATTCTGTTTTGCTGCAAAAAGGATTCTCTCCTGCTACTGCGCCTTGGCAACGTATTGTTTGACAGTTGCAAATACGCTTCCAAGTTTAGCTTGCTCTCGGCACTATGCTTTGTGCTTGTCCCGTCCCGTTGTGCTCTCTGATCTGCAGAGTAGCTCAAAACGGGGCGTTGCCAACATTTTGCATAGCATACTTCTCAGCGCCATGCTGCCAATACTCTCGAGCAGCGCACACCCAGTTGCAGTTTGAAATTAATTTGCTTGCTCTCATTTGTCTTCTGTCATCGCATTTATGCCTGGCAAGCTGGCTGAGCTGCAGCTCTCGCTTGAGCCGCCGTCGGAGCCAGAGCTGAAGCCGACTTTCTTGTTTGGCTTCGCTTCAAATTGCTACTTTGCATTTTGCATAATATTTGTGCCTTTGGCAGTCTCTGCTCATATTTATTGCATTGTCCTGTCGCAGCAACATGCGAGAGAGCGCGATAAATTTGCCCCACTTTATCATCAGCAAATATGGCGCTTCTCATTATTTAGATATACTCCAAGAAGTGCGAACACTTTGACAGCAATGAAAAGCGGAGCTCAAAGCGAATGAAAGGCTTCATTTCCTAAGCAGCTCATGCGAGGATAGAATGGAGACATAGAGAGGAGGAGAGGGAGACCTTCCTCTCTCATAAAACGGCCAACGAAATGTGAAAATAAGTAAACCTACCCGTCGCATGCTCATTGTTTGTTATCCAACACTAAAACTAAACAGTAACCAGCACTAAGCCGCATTTAGTGTTGGCAAGGTGGCAGGCAACACACACAAACTGACGGACACCCAGCGGCTGTGGGGGGTTAATAAAAGTTCTACGACATTTTGACCTGAAAAATATTATAAAATAAAATGGCTACCAGACTGTTGCTTCGGCAATTGCTCGCTGCTTACAGCTCTCCTGTTGTTGCTCTTGCTGCTTATGTTGTTGTTGCTGCTGCTTATGTTGTTGTTGCTGCTGCTGTTGGTGCTGCTGTTGTGGCCTCTCCAGCTGCGCCAACAGGCTGACAGTATGCTTCAAATAGTGGCATAGTGAAATATTTACTTTGGCAACGGCTGCAGCGACAAGCGCAAGTGGAGAGAGAAGGAAGCCAGGGTTGCCCAGTAAGTAGTGTGTAGTGGGGTTGACAGCCCTGCCGCTGCTGCTGCTGGGGCAAAATGAAAAGCAAAGCCGGGCAAGCAGAAAAAATTCATTAAAAGGGATAACGACTCACATAGTTTGTTGCGGTCCTTGCTGCCGCCTGCTCGTCCATGTGTGTCGGTTGCCCATGTACGAGAGAGCAAGTGTGTGTGCGGGTGTGTGTGAGTGTGTGAGAGTGCGGGTGTGCGGATGTACGGGCTGCTGTGCTAGTCGGCATGTGTGTGTGCTAAAGGATTAAGGATTTCGGTAGCACTTTTTAGTGAAATTTAATTACAAATTATGTGAAGCGGCAAAGCAGTTAGGCAGTGGACGATTCGGCTTTGCTAGCGAACCAGCAGACAGCCCAAGTGGCTTAAGTCCCCCCCCCCCTCCGTCTCTCTCTTTCCCTGCCTGTCTGTGGCACAGTCTAGTCGAGCTGGTCTGTTTTCCTCGCCATTAAAGCGTTCGCACTGTTTGTGCACAGAAATCTGCGCTAATTAACGCACGCTTTACTAATTAAAAGTCAAATATGCTTTAATTCATTTACATATTTAATTACTTAATTCACATATATATTCATTCGGCAGACCTCCCTCGTGCCAATTGCACTGGCAATTTATGACAATTTGAGCGCAGTTCATGTGTTTGCTTTATTCGATAATTCACACGTAAATCGCGCAATCGATACTGATTTTTTATTGCATTTAGCGCACTTTAAAGAATTCTCTCCATAACAATTTAGCCATGTTTACCCGGCCATAATTTATGCGTGTTAAATCATAAGTCAATAAATGTGGTATAAAATCAGTTTATTGTTTATTTTTATTTAACAATCACTTTCACACGGGATTCGTCCAATTACGTGTAGTTCATAATTCACAGCTCCCCTTGCCGCATCATTCACTGGCAGCAGCAACCACCAGCAACAATAAACAATGCCAAGTCAAGAACAACAACAACAACCAGAGGTAAATTATAGCGCACGAGTAGCTGCAAAGATTTTTAATCAGCGGACTATGTATAGCACTCTACATAGCTGCACTTGTGAATATTAAAGCAGGCAACAAAACGGACAACTTAAATCAAAGCAATCAACGCTGCACAGCTCAAGTGGCAGCTCCTTCTTGCCACCACCCTCCTCTCTTTCTCTTCGTCTTTCCCACTACCTACTCGGCGAGATTGGGTGCAGCGTGCACATCATTCAAGTGGCGCACGTTGAGTTTTTCGGCATTTGCAAGCGGATGCAGACAGCACACAAAAGCTGCAGCAACGTGCAACTGCAGTTGATGCTGGAGCTGAAGCTGATGCTGGAGCTGAGGCTGAAGGATGCTGCATGTTGTGAGTCCTTGTGCGGCAAAAGGAAATCAATTTGCGCTTTGATGTTTCGCTCTTGAGCTCAGCTGCTGACTGCAATTGTAGCTGAAAGCGCCTTCAATCGACCTGGCCCTGCCTGGAGGGCCCAAACTAATTCATTTATGATATCGCGCATACGTCGTGTATTACAGCCAAGCAATTAAATTATGCAGCACTATCAATGGCAAAGGACGCGCTACAGATATGCAATTAATCAAAGTGCAGCAGGAGCAACAGTAGCAGCAACAGCCAGCAGCTGCAGCCTGCAGTTGTACTCAAGTTGGAGCCGCATTAAAACGCAATCATTAACCATATTACGCCTGCCTCCTGCAGCAGCTCAACGAGCTGCGCGTCCTGCCTGCCTGCCTGCATAATTAAGTTTATTTTGCAAAGGTAACAAGTCGAACATATTGTTGGTGTTGCTGCTACTGCTGCTGTTGCTGGCAGGCACTTTAAACTGACCGCGCATTGCGCTCAGCTCAA
This sequence comes from Zaprionus indianus, assembly GCA_018904595.1. Taxonomy (NCBI): domain Eukaryota; kingdom Metazoa; phylum Arthropoda; class Insecta; order Diptera; family Drosophilidae; genus Zaprionus; species Zaprionus indianus. The sequence continues at coordinate 7,270,926 of JAEIHA010000860.1, forward strand.
CGTTACTCAAGCTTCTTCAGTTTTATTAACGATCTCACGCTGTAACACTTGAAAGGATCTACTGCTGTTAAATTAAAGGTATATTAATTAAGGTATATGAGTTGAAAAGTATATGGGTTGCTCTATTGCTAGCTAAGATGAAATGATCTGAACAGTTTCTTCTGCATGTCAAAGTAAACCCTTGATCGATAAGTCGAATAAGAAACCCTTTTTTGATACCTTTCTGTACTTAAAAGAAGATCCTCGGCAAACTCTTCACTTGAAGTTTCTTTTTCAGTTTCCTCCTGCTACTTTCGTGCACTTTAACTTCAACAACAGCTTATTCACTTCCTTTAAGTAACTACGCCCGTTTTTTAATGTGCACTTCAATGGGCTTATTAATTTCCCAAGGATGCTTGCAGCACTTGGCCAGCAATCTGTTGTTTGAGCAACTTGAAAACTGCACACAAATCAAAGCTGACTTCACAATCTTCCTCTCTCCTTCTCTCTTTATCTCTCGCTCCTTTCTATCTTTCTATCTGCTTCGCTAATTAGACTCGCTTCGCATGTGTTTATCCAAACTGTTGCCGGCAATTGCAGCTTGGAAACGAGCTAGGGCCGTTCGTGTGGTCTGCCAATTGTAGCATCGCCAGCAGGCTAACTAAATGTCTGCTGCTGCCCAAAAAGGCGTGTTCCCTTGTGTGTTTGCCAATCGAGTTGGGGTGAGGCAGGTGATTGCTAATTGGCAGGCAGTGTTTATGGCACGCAAAGGACACTCGCTCTCTTCCTCCTCCTCCCTCTCTCCCTCTCTGCTGGCAGCAGCAATTCTCGTTTGCTGCGGCATCAACTTGAATTACTGTTCACAGGAAACAACAACAACAGCAGCAAAACACTTAACTGCCTGAAGTGCTGCAGCAACGTAGCACATCACGTATACGCAACGTATACGCAACACAACGTTCGATGGCCAAGCTAATCAGCTTTGGCGGCATTGTTATTGCTGCTGCAACTGGTCAGCTGGTGAAGACTCGACCTCAAGACCTCGGCAACTCTTCGGCGCTGGCAACATGCATTTTCACTTAAATTGAAGACAACGTCGCTCATTAATTCTCATTTGCCGTTGACGGTGCGCTCTCCTTTTTTAAGCAGATTGAAATAAATTAAGCAGCAAGCGAGGCAGACAAGCTCAGCTAGGCCCCTCGACGGGGCATGCCACTTGCCCCACTTGGGAACTAATTAAACAAGTTCTGTATCTATGAAGTGAGTGAACCGGGGGCGGGACAACCGTGTTTTCAACACCTGCGACACTGTGGCAGCAACCTGAACGTATCTCAATTATGTGCAATAAATAATAAAATATGCGCACCGATACGCGACCGGAATACGGGCACACACAGACAGTGGGACGCACAGTGGAACGCACAGTGGGACGAACAGAGGGGCAGACAGACAGTTCCGTTGGCTCGGCATAATTAAGTGGATTTTAATGAGCAGCACGGGCGCAGTTGTTGAAATTTGATTTGTGGCCTAGCTTGAGTTGGCTATTTAGATTAAGCATACGCAGCGTGGCACACAACGCAATTCATAAATGTCACAATGTGCAGCCAAATGAATAAGTCGAGTAGACAACAGCTTGGGTTGAGTTTGAGTTTCAGTGCGAGTTTATTGAGGCTACGTGCCGAGCTGCTTCAAGATCCTGCTGTCTTCTGTTCCCTTTTGGCTTTGCTGCGATTTGGCTTCGCCTTGACAGGACTTGGCTGCTGCTGTTGCTGCTGCTGCTCCATAATGCGCTGGAAGAGAAGTGCACTGCAGTGCTCATCCAGCTGATGATGATGATGACGATGATGATGATGGCCGGCGGCAAATGATTCGTTTAGCTGTGCCCAGCTGCGCTGGGGTTGGGGCACGGCTAGCTTATCGAGCAGTCGACTGGCCAGCTGCGGCATCATTGGCTGCAACACAATGCCGCAGAGCCGCAAGGCGTCCATTGTCATTGCGAGGATTGTCTCGAGGCGCGGCGCATTCGCTGCTGCTCCGCCCGGCTTCAGTTCCCACGGCTTGGCGCACTCAAAGAAATTGTTGGCCGCATGCAGCGCTGCAATGGCCGTGTCCGCCACCAAGTGGAAGTGATTGCACTCATAATGCTCCTCGCAGCGTGCTGTAAATGCAAATGGATAGAGAGTGGCCAAGTGCAGTAGGAGGAAATGGACGCGGTAGGAAATGGAAAATGCCAGGCATTCATTTTCATCTTGCTGCTTTCTGGCTGGCCGCGCCAGCAAGTGCACTTGTTACGTAGTTATTGGCCGGAACTGGGCCACGATGGACGGTGGACACGCAGCAAGCCAATGCAAGGCAAGGCAAGGCAGGCAGCCAGCACTGCAGGCCACTTCAACGCGCCTGCTTAAATATTAAAATGACAAACTCGACAACTTACCCGGCAGCTGCAAGAGCGTCTCCTGTAATCGCTTAGCTGCGTCCAACTCCTGCAGCAGCGTCGACAAGTGCTCGCCATGGCAGGCGGGGTAGATGTGTTGCGGATTCAGCGAGTTGGCACAGGCGCGCGATAACAGATTGCCCAAAGTGTCCGCCAGCTCCGAGTTTAGTATGCGCAGCGCCTTGACGTGGCTAAAATCTGCAAATGGGCGAGACATGTCAGCGAGGCACTTGCGAGGCAACTTACAGAGCTAGTTCTTCTACTAGCAGCAAGCTAAAGCAATAACTATTACTGTTGCGCCTGTGGCTGCGGCTGCACAGGGCGTATGAGTGATGTCGGCTTACAGCGTGGCCATTAGGGGAATTAGTCGAAATAGGACTAGAAAATGCTGCACAACAACTGAACAAACAACGGACAAGCAGCTGTGCCAAGCACAACTGCAATATACCCTGTAATGAGTTGAAGAAGAGCTGAGAAATTGGAAAATATTGTTTTCAATATCTCGACTAGAAATTGAAGGCTGCTCAATAATACAAATACTCTCCACACTCAGTCTCTTCCTGCGTGTGTACAAACCTTTTATACCCAACAGCTTCTTTTAGTTAGTGCGGCTATAAAAAGGGTTGCCAGCAGCGAACGTTGCCTGCCATTGTTGCTGCCTGAACAAAAGGTTTTTTGTTGCTGTTGCTGCAATGAAAACTGTGCCGGCAAATCGCATTTGAAAAATCTACGACAAATATTTAAAGTCGCTTAGTGCAGCAAAGGATCCGAGCAGCGTTATGCGCATACCCTGTAAGCAGACAAGCTAGTGAGTGCAATTTTGAGTGAAGCAATCAAACTTGCAATGCAATTGATTTGCTAACAATGAGTATCTATCAGTTGAGTGTCCCTACTCCCCTCGTACCTCACTCAATTGAAACGTTTTGCTGAAGTGAAAAAGCTCATTGAAAAGGGCAATTTGCATGCAATATAAAATAAATAAATGCAGAGCAATTAAGGCAATTAGCAGCAATGTGAATGCGACTGCGAATGCGAACTGGACTGTGAATGCGATTGCGATTCGATATTCACCTGCAACCGGGAGCCGACAGGGTGAGAGAATTACTAACGGATCATTGCTGATTGGCTGGGGAGGGTAGAAGGGGACAGGGGGCGGTTATGATTAGCTATAAACCCATACACCCATACACACACACAAGGGGGAGTCTGGGGGAGGCAGTAGGAGACGTCAGCAATGATTGCAAATCGGGTCAGTTCACAAATTTGAATGTGGCATGCAACATTAATTAAAATTCATGCTACCAAACTTGATTTCCCCTATAACAAAAGCCACGCACACACAGACAAGTACACACACACACACACAGGCACACACACAGATGTACACAGCCACCGAATGTTCGACAATCAATGCTGGTCAACGAAACTGTTGGCGGTTGACGATTGTCAGTAGAGTGGGGTGGGCAGAGCTTCGGCCGTTTTGTCCCTCTCTTGTTGCAGCAATTGAAATTGTTTTGCCGCATTTGCCGCAACGTTCGCAACCATTTTTACACCTGTTTTGGCACCTGTAAATTCAAATAAATTGTGTGCTAATTGAAAAGCGCATCGATTTATTGCAACCAAATCAGCCGGATGAGCACAGCAGCAGCAGCAGCAACAGCAGCAACAACAACTGCAGCAATTATTATTCAAATGGTTGCAACTTGAATGAGAATGCGGCAGCTTGTGCAAATTCCATTTCCATTTTCATTTGTGAGTGCAGCTTGAGCAGCAGCAGCAGCGCAGCAGGTGAGCTGGCAGCGTGCAGCTGCTCGGTGTCCCCGAAAAGGAAATGCATATGCATGCAGACAGCACACACACGCTCACTTGCATGTGTTGGTGTGTGGCAAGTGTAGGTGCAACCTGAGGTTTTGGCAACGACACAAGTTTTAGAACAAAAGTGCTGCCGTCTACTGATATTCTTGCTGCTGCCCTTTCTACAACTGGTATTGTTGTTATTGTTGCTGGTGATGTTGCTGCTATTGCTGCCTCTGCTGCTGTTGTTACTGCTGCCTCTGCTGCTGCTGCTGCACTTCACATCATTAATGCAATTGTGTTGTCGCTGCTAGCGCAGAACTTTTTGCAGCAGCAGCAGCAGCAAAGTCAAGTTGCCAACATCCTCAATTTGAATGCCGAACACACACACACATACTTGCACATACTCGCACATACATATGCATATTTTAGAACTATGTTATGTGTATAAAGCAATTGTGCAGATTGCAAACGCTCGCGCCACTGTGCTGCAAGCTAGGAATACCCTGTAAACAGTTATATGAAGAAACTGCATCGATGAACGAAACTTTTTTAGCAGACTAACAAAGTTGTATAAATAAAACAGATATATAAACATAGATGGTCGTTTAAGATATAGCTATGATACATATATATAGATATAGCTCTAGTATTATAAATGCCATAGATATATCTTTTACACAACAGAATCATTTCCATTGATAACTGAATGAATGTATTCTTATTTTTTCACAGGTTGAGAGAGTTTGCTACTCTCTCATCTTCCTCTTCATCACTCACTCTCTCTCTCTCTACTCTTCACTTTCTACAGATTTCAGATGATGTTTATTCAGTTTGATGCTTTTGCATACCCTTTGTATGCAGGGTATATATGCAATGCAACTTTAACTTGCATTTCCTTCTCTTTTCCATTAATTCTTCAACTTTTCTCATTGCACATTTAGTCCGGCATACCCCTTGTATACAGGGTATGCGTACTTCCCTATCATTGCTTTAACTTCTCTCAAAGCACACATAGTCTGGCATACCCCATGTGCACGAGCTATGTACAAAATTTATGCAATGCTGCTGAACGCGTGTTGAATTTCATTTCCAGTCGAGCGCAATTTGATTTTCTATGCATTGCGATGGATGTCGTCGGCGGTTGCAAGTTGCCAGCTGCCAGTTGCCAGTTGCATTTGCGATTGCTGATGAAATTCGAATTCGCATTTGGGTTCGCAGCGCGTTCGCCATTTTGCTTGCAATTATGCCGCGCAGCGTTGTGTTCTTAATGCGATTGCAGGTGAAAAGAGCGATGGCAACACGTGTTGCAAGCAGGCACGGAAGAGATACGCCAACCAAATCCGGCTCAGCCACGGCTCGGAATGAAGAGGGAGACAGAGGGTTGCTGCAACTTGCCTTTTAACTGCTTACGTGTGCAACTACAAATTGTGCTCGCCGTGTGCACTTAAGTCCTTCGGGCACATGTTGTGGGATGTGCAACGCCACCTGCGACGGCAGCTGCACAAAAATTCGAACAAACTTTTACACATGTGGCTGCGCGGGGCACGTGCCACCGCCGGGCCGGGTAGACAAATGTTGCTCCATTTATTTGGCGTACCATAAATAATATTCCTAGCCCCCTGTCCCTTCATCTCGAGCCTCTCCAGCAACCTGCACCAATAGCTGCACTCTAAATTACTCAAATGACTCGTCGCACTTGCCGCATTTCGTTTTTCTGTTTCTCCTTTCCTCTTTTGCTTGTCACAATGTCAGGCCAAGTTGGAGAGGAGTAAGAGCTGCTTGGGGCGTGGCAGGTGGTAGGCGGTAGGCGGCAGCCCGACAAGTGTCGTCGTCAAATATTTGTGCAATGTTACGACGCACTGCAAAGTGCCAAGTTGCATCGCCCCCAGTCGCTGTCAGAGGTGTCAGCCTTAAAGTCAGCCGCAATTCCTGTGGGTATGTGTGTCATGCAGATACCCTGTATGAGATGTCAGCATATATAATAGTCAAGCACAGCCCACACGCCCACAACAGCCTGGCGAGCTTTACGAGCTCATAACACTTCTGGAACTTTGCTCGGGCCACAGAGAGATTGGCGATAGGCAACAGAATTACGACTTCTGCATTCATTCGCCTTAATCCCTCGATGCCCGCCATATGAGCCTCAGCACTCCCAGTAGAGATTCAAGAGTCACAAGTCGGCAGTTCAAAAAGAATGAATGAAGACGCGTTGCTAGATAAACCTTTTGCTAGCAAAAAGTTTCGTGGAATTAAACAGCTTGAGATATAACTGTCCTCTGCGACTTCAATTCGCCCCTTAGAGGAACTGCGACTGTAGCGTCCAGCTACAAAAGTTTTGTGCGCTCCTTTCAAATGCAGTTTCAGTGTAAACGCCAGATGCAGATCTCCATCTGGACGGAAGTGCGCCGAAGGCAATGGCGAATGGAGACGACGTTGCACCGCAGCGTGGCAACATTTTGAAATTAAATTGTTGGTAATGAAAAGTTGCGCACTTAACGATGGTCTCCCTCTCTACTAATGCCGATGATTATGTTTGTCTGTGTGTGTGTGTGTGTGTGTGTACAGTGTCCTCGTAAAAGGAAAGCGAACAGCGGAGCTGCTGTTGAATGTTAGAGTAACCGTGCAGGACTGTGTGATAGCTGCTATACCCTGTAGTTGAAAAGTTGTAGAAATATTATGAATTGCATACAAGAGATATTCCAACCATAATAATGGAAACTGTTCCATGCACAGTCTTTCGTTACTGGGATGCCACTCACTCCCTCTGGCACTTGTCACATCATACCCATCAGCAGGGTGAGTGAAATCACTGGGTATAGAGCGCACTGCAATGCTGTTAGCTGATGGCAAGCGGATGTCAGCAATCAGCGCCGCTGGGACATGCGACACTGTGCGCCGAGTGAAACTTATTGAAATGCGATTGAAATGTTTGTCCCTCAGCCCGGCGGCGCTGCAGTGCGAGCAATAAGTACGCGAACCATTATTTATGAAACTCAAATGTCGAGTAAAGTTTTTAAAAACTGAAATGCAAAAACTGCGTAATTTAATAAACCTTCCGCACTGCACAGGAAATGTGGAAAATCGCAAATTTCTCTTGTTTGCTTGCTGTTTTTCCAGCCATGTTTGTTTTTGTATTTCCTTCCTTAAAATGAATATGCACAATATTAACGAGACGTGGAGCTCGCAAAATGCAATAAAAAATATGCAATTAAATTAGCCGCAAGGCAAAAAGGCCATAAAAAAAAGAAAGCCAAAAGCAGCCGCACTGCAGAGCCAAATTGAATGAAGGTGAGGCGCGTTGAAAGTCGCTAATAATTGAAAACTGAAATTGAAAATGAAAATTGAAAATGAAATTTCAATTAAGGTTTTTTTCGCACCAAACAAAGGCAAAGAAGAGAGAGAAAAGGAAAGAGAGAGAGTGTGAAGAGAACAGTCTTCGCTTATGCAAATTGGGTGCCCGAAATGTTAAGGAATCAATCAAATGCCATAAGATGTGGGCGTGGCGAACAGAACAAGGACAAGTTGTTGATGATGACTTCTGGCCGTGCGTCGAGGCGTGTTAATTGCTTTTGCTTCAAATTATGTGGGTGCGCCTGACGTCTGCCTGGCCGGGGGTCCCCGAAACAAAAGCAATTGACATTAGACGAGATGATGATGATGATGATAATGGGTTAAACAATCTGTCGCATCTGCCTGGTCAGCCGGACGGGAGTCGATTAAAACAGAAGTGCCGGGAATTCAGCGAATTTAAGCCGAGCCTGGCCAAGCGTGAGTACAAACCAATCATATCTGCCAGAAACTTGTAAAACACGCTTTAAAACCCTCTCCAGTCCAACTGGGGGTCACCTCGCCACCTGCACTCTCCCCCTGCCGTAGGATACTGTGCCCCCGAGGCACTGCCAGCCCGGCTCTTATGCAAATGCGCAAATCTTAAACCAAGTTCAAGAAACAAAAACTTTACAACCAAATAAACAAAGGGGAAGGAGCAGGGGGGTTGGTATGCGGGAGCAGCAGCAGAAACAGCGCAAAGTTTGCTTATGTTGTTGTTGTTGCTAGTCCTCTTGCTGCTTTGGCATAAAATTGAAATGCAAATTCAACTTAGGTACGGAACAAAACTAACGAAATCAGCCAAGTGACGACACACACACAGACACATATTTGCATACACAGCCAGGCGCATGTGTGTGGCTTGAACTTAGGTTGGATTGGAGTGAGGTGACCCTCTTCACCAACCACGCCACACTTGCAACTTTGGATTACTCACTGCCATCGCTGTGTGCAACACCCTCGCGCAGCAGAAAGTAGCGTAATCCCTCCATGGTATAGTCGTGAGCAGCGCGCACGGGATCGACGACGTTGTGTTTGCTCTTGGACATCTTTTGTCCGTCCACCGTCCAGTGCGAGTGCACGTGCAACTGCTGCGGCGGCTCTAAACCGGCAGCGATTAGAAAGGCGGGCCAATAGATGCCATGGAACTTGAGTATATCTTTGCCAATGATTTGCTGTGCCGGCGGCCAGTGAGCACGATACTGAAAGCACATGAAGAAACGCTGTAAGAGGTGAGGGGAAATACTCCGAACAGAACACTCACCTGCTCGTCGGGATAGCCCAGTGAGCTGAGGTAGTTGATCAGCGCGTCGAGCCAAACGTAAACTGTTTGTGAGCTATCGTTCGGCACCGGTATGGCCCAGTGGACACGGCTGGCGGGCCGAGAGACAGACACATCGGGCAGCGGCTCGGACAGCGTGTCCAGCAATATCTTCTCGAATTTGGCTGGTCGAATGCGTGCATCCTGTTGAACCCAATACCGCACATCGTCTTGGAATCGTGACAGGCGAAACATGTAATTTGTTTCCTCTGTCCATTCCACAGGATGTCCCGATTCCAGGGAATAGCGTGTGCCGCTGCTCTCGTCCAGACGCAGCTGTGAATCGGTCAGAAAGGTCTCATCCGATACGCAATACCAGCCGCTGTAAGCAGCCGAATAGATGTGTCCACGCGACTGCAATGTGTTCTGCGGAATACGAAGATGAATTACATTGAACAGCCAAGTTACGTGTGGATCAACCAACCCAGAAGTGTGCCACCGCCTGTTTGTGGCGCTCTTCAGTCGTTCGTATGAAATCGTCGTGCTCAATGTGTGCTGCCCGAAAAACATCGCGATAACGAGCTGAAATCTCGTCGCAGTACTGGGCCACGGGCACCTTGTGGCCCGCTGCCGCCTGTTGAATCTTGGTGCCATGCTCATCCGTACCTGTGCAGAGACGAACAACGCGTTCCGGATAACGCAATCGCTGGTAACGACAATGTGCATCAGCTATGACGGCCGAGTATAGGTGACCAATGTGCGGAGCTAAGTAAATAATTCAATTAGAAGTTGAATAATAACAAATGTTCCAAACGCACCTGCATTTACGTAGAATATAGGCGTTGTCACATAGTGCGAACTACTTAAACGCGAACCAAATGCCTTCAAATGCTTAATTTTACTAAATAACATTATTAAGTGATTCCGTTTAATTAATAACTTAACAAATAAATAAAAACAAGCCGGTTTTTATTGGGATGCGCAGCTGTGCAATTGGTGCTGCCAGAATAACAGCTGTTTCATGTGAATGGGTAGCACTTTCCAAACAGCTGTTAGGGTTGGCTCGGCTGTTAAATTTTCTGTTATGAAGAGTCGACTGTTAAAAATTCTCCATGTGTCCCGGATGACTGCATTAACTTTCAATGTAATCTAAGACACGATCCCATTTCTATCAAGACACGCTCCCATTTGTGTTTCGGATAAGTAGTGGATCACTAACGTGTTTTTTTTATTTTTTTTTATTGGCCCAGAATGAGGGGCCCAAAAGTATGATTAGACTAAGTTTATCAGACCAAGTGGTTCTTGTTGCTGTGATATTTAAATGTTTAAATTTCAAAATGAATATTAAAGTTATTTGTTTGTTTGCAATGTATCATGAAACAAACATTATTATAATCAATCCTAAACTTGAATAACAAAGCAATACAAGTCTACGTTCCAAATCAAGTTTTTGTTTCAATGAAGTATAATTTACATAGATATTCAGACATATATGTAGATAAAACTTCCAAGATGAGATTCTGAATATATAATTCGCTTATTTTATATGTATGAATTTATGTACATAATCTTAATAAATACAATGTTTTTACTCTTGCAAAGAGTTCATTTAGTTTGTCTAAAAGTTTGCATCACACCTTAAGTGATCGACCGAACTATAGCTGGCATTCGAACAATCTGCCTAAATACAAGTTTTTATGTAAAAACCAATATTTTTTTATAAAAACTTTATCCAATAGCACTTATTGGACCAAACATATACAAATTAAAATGGACAATATCATTACGTGTAATTATGTGCAACTATTGTATTATTTGAAATAATCGAATGAGACAAACGTTGATATCTGTAAGGGTATAAGACCTTCGGCATGATGAATGGAGCCTCACTTTCTGGTTTTCGTGTTATATACATACATACATACTATTCGAGAATAGAATAATCTAAAATATTAAACGAAAACGAATTTAGTCGTTTAACGGTCTTTGAAGCGAAATGATCATCAGCGGGATAATATTTTTTCTGCTTTATATTCATCAAGTACACGAAGTTCTTGGTTCGGATGTGGAGCCCAAGTTTCCTGAGGATTGCGGAGGGACACCAATGTTACCTAAGGGACAAATAATTAATGGGTTCATTGTCCAACCGGAAGAGTTTAGTTGGTTGGCGAGTTTGCAATATGGTCAAAGAAACACGTTTGGATTCTGCGGAGGGTCGGTTATCAACTCTTTGTATGTGCTGACAGCTGCTCATTGTGTGACTGGAAAAAATGTTCAAAAACACGGTGGATTGTTAGTAAGCTAACCAGAATAATCTATGAAATTGTCTCACTACTTTCTAATCCACAGAACAGGAGTGCGTTTGGGTGATTTTACCCAAAGACCTTTTTGTGACTATGGATCTCCTCTTTGTAGTGCTTATCTGGATTTCGGAATCTCAAATATAAAAGTGCACGAGAAATTCGTAAAAGATATTCATGGAATAATACGCAACGATATTGCCTTGATTCGCCTGGGTAGAAAAATTATCTTTAATGAATTCTTGAAGCCCGTTTGCCTACCCAAAATCGATATGAAAGAGCCGGACAACTCTACTACACTGACGGTGTCTGGATGGGGTAAATCGTATGAAGAAAATGAAGAACTGGCAAAACGAGCGGTTGATGTACCTCTTCTGACCGATTCAAAGGTCTGTGAATATGAAGATGAGGGCATTTTTTGTGCTGCTGTACTTTCTTCTAACAGAGATGAAGTTAGAACCACATGCGCTGGTGACTCTGGCGGGCCACTAATGCAGCAATGGCAAAAGCGACGAATGGTGATCGAGGGCATCGTATCGTACGGCCAAAGTAATTGTTACAGCATGTTCTTTCCCACACATTACACACGAGTTCGAAATTACCTCAACTGGATAGAGGAGAACGTGAATATGGATGATGAGCGCAGTTCTCCAACACGTACATTGGATGTGGATCCTAAATTTCCTACTGATTGTGGATTGACGCCAAAATACTATACGGATGATGACACTATCCAACCAGATGAATATAGCTGGGTGGCAGACCTGGTGTTTATAAATCGTAAGATCCTGACTATATGTACAGGCTCAGTGATAAATTCTCGTTATGTGCTGACGACTGCTTATTGTGTGATAGAAGTTCCCAAAGCTTTTGGAGATATGTGAGTCAAGTCTTATGCAAACCAATATGATCTTTATATATATTTTTTTTTTGTTTAATCTACAGAGCTGCTGTGCGACTTCAAAAGTATGATGAGAACGGGCACAGATGCAGTGACGACAGTGAAAACTGTGCACGTTACCAGGATTTCGGCATTGAAGAGATTACAGTGCACAGAGAATACCAAGATATTAGGCATTATGACATTGCGCTAATTCGCTTGAATACTCGAATACAGTTTAGTGAAGAGATGCAACCCATTTGTTTGCCGTTTGGTGAGAATCGTATATCCAAACCTTCTGAATCGGTTAGATTGATTTCTTACGGCCAATCTGTAATATCTGACAGAGCTAAAAAAGTTTTTGTTAGGGAGAGATGTAAAGGTGGAAGGACAACTATTTGCTTGAAAAGCCATTTCTATTTAAGAAAATCCAGAAACTTGGGTCCACTGATGTACGCATTCCAGTTCAATCTTAAATACGATCGTATGGTTCTCGAAGGTCTCTCATCCGATGACAATCTTATTGGTCGTGACTTAATTTTCACGAATGTGCGTGAATTCGGTGATTGGTTGGACAATAACATGAAAATGTAAGACGTAACCACATTACCAAGCTCAAAAATGTATGTAAAACCGAGTACGAATCTTAATAAAGATAACTTCTCTTGTTCAGAGTCTTCAAATGTTTACTGTTTCAAATGGTTAACTTGACTGTTGATTTTGTTATAACACTAAGCATCGAACATGTAAAGGCGAGTACTTTCCGCTGTTTGAGTACTCTGTATGTTCGATGCTTAGTGGTAGTAGGCTGGTAGAGGCTCACAGTGATGTATCGATACTTATATACCTAACACGAAGACTAGTTAGGCCTATGTTAAGCCAATGTTAAACCTATGCAAACTAACATTAAAATTTAGAGGATATTAGCGGTTCTCTCTGTTGTCGTGTCAAATGAAGAGGTTGTATGTATTAACGGTTCTAAGTGGAAATATTGAAATAACCAAGCTTCGACAGTATTTTCCTATGTATAATATCTAGAAAAGTTGCTGCTCCAATGTAGAAACAAATCGTATAGAAAAGAGTTGTTATATATTTAAAATAAATCAAGTACGTAAAAGACAATATGCTTAACTTCAACTCAAGAACACAACCAAACATCAATGAACAAGGAAATTAAACTAAGCTTTGGTATTTGTATGCCGATTTTTCCGCTTTTCCGCAGCTTTTCTAAGCGTTCGCAACTTGAAGGCGGCACGACTAGTTCGACTCGCCTTCTGCTTGGCCTCGACAGCGGAACAGGCTGCCTTGTAGGCGGCCTTCTTGGTCTTCTCGTAGTCACTTTTCGCCTCTCTGATCTGACCGCCAAGGCATTCGTAACGATTCTTGGCCGCCTCAAGCAGCTGCGTCTTCTCGGCCAGCTCCTGTTGGCAACCGTTGGCCACGTTCTCGATGCTGGCCAAGTTCGCCGCCGCCGACGACACAAGACATTTCAATTGATGGAGCTGATTTTGGGCCTCTACGGCAGCTTGCATGGCAAGATTCGCATTGTTCTGAGTGCTCTGAAGCGAGGTGGTTATTTCGTTAACCACCGACTCGGCTTCCACCATTTCCGTCTCCAGCTGTTCCACAATCTGTTGCTTTCCCGCCAGCGCTGCCTCTGCGGCCCGTGCCGACTGTGCCGCCCGTTCGGCCAGTTCGCATTTCACCTGCTGGGCAGCAGCTTCGGCTGCTGCCATCTGCGCATCGCTGGCGGCCCTCGCCTCCTGCGCGGCCTTCTGTGCAATGTTCGATGCCTTCATCTTGGCGTCCGACGAGCTGGGACCGGTATAGTTGCACGATTTGCAATCGCTCTGGCTAGAAAGAAATTCTCGCTTGCACAGTCGAGCGTTGGTCGCCTGATCCCTGACGATCCGATCCGAGCTTGTGCTCCTGCCAGCGGCAGACTGTTGTTGTGGGTCGCAGCTGTAGCTGTCCATTTTGTGAATCGCCTGCAGCAACACGAGCAGGAGCAGCAGCTCAATGCGATAGAGCATATTCTGGGGCTATTTAGCTCAGACAGCAGGCCAAAGCATTTTCGACAACTGAGGCCGGGCACACCCGTTGCCTACGACTCTGAACAGGGTTCTTGCAGCGCAGCGGAACGAGTACGGTAAGCAAGCGGAGTCCTAGGAAGGAATCGTGTTCATTGTGCCTAAAACAAAGAAATTAAAATTAAATGATTGGTTAATAATTTCTATATATTTTTCTGCTTATAAATATTGTTGGAATAGAATATATAAAACATTTTTGAAGCAATATTCTTATGTTCAAATTTAGATTTAGATTTAAATTTTTTGGTGGCATTTCTGTCTTTCTGAAAGAGTTTCTATAAAACGAGTAATCACAGGTCGAAGGTGCTTTCGACTGGTGCTCTGGGTATCTTCTGTTTTCTAGTAGATAATGGGGTTGACCAAAGAAAACATGAACAATCATTATTAAGAGTTCATGAACAATTTTATGACCTCAAAGTTGCATGTATGGATATTTCGACTCAGGTTTTAAATAGGAAATATAAGATATATTTACACAGCTATACAAATATAATATAATCAATGAACATTTGATGCTTTGGATCTTCGAACATTTGACCGTTGGCTCCGCCGATTTCGCTGTGCCTTCTGCTTGGCCTCGACGGCGGCACAGGCTGCCTTGTAGGCTGCTTTCTTTGTCTTCTCAAAATCCATTTTGGCCGATTCCAATTGCCTGCACAGGCTAGTCACTCGATTCTGTGCCGCCTCCAGCAGCTGCGTCTTCTCCGCCAGCTCCTGTTGCGCCCCAGTTGCAACATTTTCAATTTTACACAAATTCGCCGTTGAGGTCTTCACAATCGCCTTGAGCCGATCGAGCTGGTTTCTTGCCTCACTCGCGGCATCGTTTGCAGCCGCAGCATTCGCCTGGGTGTTTGCCAGTGAGTTGGTCACATCCTGAACAACAGCAGCAGCCTCAGCATTCTCCGTCTCCAACTGCTCGACTATTTGCTGCTTGCCAGCGAGCGCTGCCTCGGCAGCACGTGCCGATTGCATCGCTCGCTCGGCCAGCTCACATTTCACCTGTGAGGCAGCTGCTTCAGCTGCCGCCATTTGGGCGTCGTTTGCCGCCTTCGCCTCCTGGGCCGCTTTCTGTGCAATGTTTGAGGCCTTCGACTTGGGATCTCCAGTGCCCACCTGGGCGTTACACTTTGCATCCTGAGTGCATTCCGATCTTGAACCTCCACCATCGTCGTCTGCGCGAGCAAGATCGGGATAAATGTCGATATAACGTTTCTGGTAGAGCTTTTTTCGAGAGGGAATATATATTATTTTACCAAGTCGATCAACACAGGCAGGCAAGCAGGCAAACAGACTGAACAGATACATAGGTATACTGACCTTTTCGCGCGGTCTTATGATGTAGCCTCGGGATAAAGAGCCAACGTTGAGTAGTAGAAATAAGTAAATATATAGCATCTTTTCGACTTTCAAAATTCATTTTTTTGTAATATTCAATAATGTCAAACAGACTGGAGATTGTATTTTGAAGGTTAATACGAACAAAACTAAATTCACTCAATACTTAATGACCAGTTATTTATGTATGCACTAAGTGAGTGCTATTGGAGCAAACATGCATTTTTTTACTTTCTAAAGTTTTAGTTACCTTCTATATAGTTTGAGTTGAGTTTAATTGAACAACGTCCAAAATCGTTTGTTTTTCGAAACCCATGGCAAACCCATGTTTTCTAGTTTATAGAGGAATGAAGTATTGATCGAGGTTCAGATTAATTCTTATTATTTTTGGAATAACCCTTATGATATACACGAATCGAAACCAAGTTTGCATAAATAATTTTGATGGTATTATACTCTTCAAATAAATGGTTTGGCTTTCATAACTAGTTTTTATTCAATCAAAAATATATAAAAATCTTAATCTGCGTGCAACAACAAGACATGACCAAATTTTATTGCCCAGATCAGACATCCGTGGCTTGTTTACTGTTGATCAAGAATATATAATATATACTCTCAAAACGAACATTCCTATTTCAGCCAATCTTTTGTTGGAACCAAATTAAATTAAAGTTAAATATTTAATTTCAAGGGAAATTACACACAGATCAGATGAATAATTTTCCCAAAATTATATTGTCGATTAAAAAATATAAAAGAGGAAGACACTGTGTGGAGAAGTATCAAGTACAAGTATCAAACTCGACAATCCGGCGTAACTGTTGTACTTTCAGGTTTCTTAAGCTGCATTCTTTCTTGATTGGCCCTGCGGGTGGCCTCAATTGCAGCACACGCTGCCTGGTATGCGTTATTCTTTGTCTTGATCACATCTTTCCTGGCCGCCGCCAACTGTTGGCACAGACACTCAAATCGTTGGCTGACCGTCCCTAGAAGATTGATCTTCTCGGTCAGCTCCGATTGCAGTCCACACGATACGCTCTGAATTTTATATAAATTTTTGAGGGATTTCGCTACCAGTGCCTTGAGTCCATCAATTTCTTGCTGCGCGAAGTCGGCGGCACTCATCGCCGACGCTGCATTGACCCGGGTGCTTTGGAGTGAAGCGGCCACCTCGTTGATGACAGCTTCCGCTTCGCATTGCTCCTTCTCCAGCTGCACCACAATCTCCTGCTTGCCGGCCAGGGCTGCTTCGGCAGAACGTGCTGCCTGTATTGCCTTATGGGCCAGCGATATCTTGACCTCAGCTGCGGCCGCATCGGCTGCCTCGATTTGGGAATCACTCGCCATCCTTGCATCTTGCGCCGCCTTCTGTGCAATTTCCGTTGACTTAGCTTTCAGATTGGCATTTGCACTTCCAGGTAGAGTGCAAGATGCTTTGCTTGCGCATTCTGAGTTCAGTTCGCAATCCTGGTCATCGGCAAGTCGTACAATATCAGGATAGATAACAAGATTACGTGCTTGATAGATCTGCATGCAGTTGTGGGCAATGTGGAATGGAAAGATGGTCAGATGATTGGTAGAACAGGTGGCAACGGCAACGGGAACTGACCTGTTTGTGTGGCCTCGTAACATAGCTCTGGGATACACAAAATACGTGAACCAATAGAATTATGGAACTATAGAGCATTTTTTCCAACTTTTTGACTTCATTGTGACTGACAGTTGTCAGTGGAGTTTTTTGTGTTCTCAGAGTCTGAAACATTAACAACATGAATTCTTTTTGGAAAAATGAGGCTAGATTTTCAAATCATGTGGTTCATCATTATATTATCGTCAACTGTAGAAATGACATTCGCTTTGAAGAGGGCATTACGCAGTGCTGGACACGACGCCGTTGCGCGGCAACAGTTGAAAACTAAGCCTTTGTTAGCCAACGAATATTATCCAAGCTTCGATGAAAGTGGAAGGTATCCAAATCGTAGGGATCGAAGAGGCAGTGGGGCGCCGCGAAAATTGCGAACGAAACGTGTGTTATCCGAGGATCGTTATCCAAGCTACGCTGCAAGCAGTAGACATCATAAGCCCGCAACAATGATAAAGCGAAGGGCGGGCAGCGGTGGCTTAGCGCGGCAACAGACACGCAGGAAACGTTTGTTAGCCGAAGGATGTTATCAAAGCTGTGAAGACAGCGTAAGAGATCAACAACCTGCAACAGTATCACCGAGTCGCAATGTTGTGGCATGTGCAAAAACTCTAGGCACAGGCCTGGCGGCACAAGCGGCCCAAGAGGCAAAGCAGGCGAGCGATGAAATGGCCTCAGCGGTAAAGATTGCCTCCGATCGCATCAAGCTGGAGTACGCAGATAAAGCGGCGTCTGCGGCCAGGGCAGCCGAAGCGGTGCTGGCGTCCAAGCAACAGATGCTGCAACAGCTGGAGATGGAGGTGCGCGAGGGCGAGGCTGTGGTGCAAGAGGAGACCGCGGAACTCTGTGCCGCGGAGACACACAGTGCGCTGGCAATGAAAACCTATCAGCAGGCTAAAGAGGCGCTCAATCTTCTGATGAGCAGCATCAAGATGTCTCGTGTGAATTTGGATAACTCTGATATGGTTGCCGCCGCCTGTCAACAGTTTGTGGCCGATAAAAGTGCACTAATGAATGCGGCTCAAAAGCGTGTCCAACTCTTGCTGCATCAACTGGCCGAGGCACGCGCCGATCATGCCAAGACGAAGAAGGCAGCCGATAAAGCAGAGTGTGCAGCCAACGAGGCCAAGCAGCGATCACAGCAGCAAACTTGCCATCAATGAGGGAATCTTTTTGATAGAAATTTTCCAAATAATGAAGCACGATTTAATATTTCCATACCATTTGTACATATACCATATATATATCTATATATTTCTTTTACCAATTTGAAGTCAATTCAATAATAAGACATTTTATATTCTAAAATTTGATTTTTAATCTGTTGCTAGAGAGTTGATCCCCGTTGCTATGAAACTGAAATACAAAGAGTAACCAACGATCGGTCTTAAAATAATTTATTCTGTAGTTTATTAAACTTTTTTCTTTAGGGAATAAAAATATAAAATTCCTTGACGTCGGGCAAAAAGTGCTCGCATCTGAATGGCTGCCAAAAATGCTGTGGAACTTTGCCTGTACATTCGTATTTCCTTTTCTCTGATTCCAAACCGAACCGAACTGTGTATGTGTGTGTTACATATGTATGTGTATGCGTGTAAGTATATATCCTCATCTATATATATACATAGATATAGATAGTGGTTGAATTCTCTCTCTCATTCATCGCAATTTGGACAAATACAAAATAGGCTTAATTGAATCGCACGTAAAACTAATAGAATACATGGGAGCTGCTTATTATAAATAGGGTTATTAATTTCGCGACAAATAATTCGGCAATTATAGGCTCAACTAAAAACAAACATATACTAACTAATCATAAATTTAGAACACAATCTTTTTAAAGAGATTTTACAAACGAATTTTACAATTTACATGGACACATGGACATTTTTGAAAGTACAATTAGAATTTGTTTACAATTTAAATTAAAATTACTACGTACGAAACAATAATAAATATACAATATGCATTTGTTTACTCGCTTCTGTTTAACACTTTATGTTGGTGTTGTCTCTGTTCACAAAATAATTTCAAAAGGTGATGCTTAGTTACTGTAGTTGTTGTTGTTATCGATCTACCACACACCACAATCCACATCCTATATATGGTATGGCGGCAGTTCGATCATTAGCTTTAGAATAATTGTTATGCTTTATATTAGTTAGTTAGATCAATTGCAACAAACGTAAATACTCAATTTTTTGCATGTGTGCATAATTCTACATAAAATAGTTTCATCTTCTGGTTTTAATATATATATATATGTATATATAATTAGAGATTTGTTGCGTGTTATTGTTTAAACGATAACCTAAAGCTTGTTTTGATTTTTTTCGATTTTTATTTTGTTTTTCGTTTCAATTGTGAAGCTTCCTAAATATATACAATCTAACACAAGCCCCTGTAAATAATCTTTAATTGGTTACCCATCGATATTTGGCCAGCAATGCGTGATATACCGACCAAATAACTATCGCTATCGCTAATTGTTACACACTTTAGTATACAGTATATATCTATAATATATTGTTGATCTTGATCTGGGTGATTTTGCAACATACTCAATACGCCTAGGTTAATTATGTCAATATAGAATCTGTCAAGCCTTAACATACTGAATTTTATATGCCTCTGTATATGCATATGTGCTTGCTAATACATACATATGCATACATACATATATATATATAATGCATAATTTAAACATACATATACAGTATGAATACTGAAATCATCGAGTTTTGTTTATGTGTGGATGTGTAAGTGTCTGTGAGAGTACTTCTTTATATGTGAGTGTGTGTTCTTTAGAGCTTTCATATTACAGGTTATATCAATCGGGTTACCAATGTGAGCACGTCTGCACTGTTCCTTCTGTTCATATACTCTATATAATATGGTATATATGCACGCGTATATGATATAATATCAACGTTCTTTTAACTCTTACATTTACAACTGGTGTATCTAGCGTCTAATACTTAAACCGTATATGCTAAGTATATAATGAAAATGTATCACGATTGACCAAAATTAGATCGAATTAACCGTTAACTACACATGTTTCTGTCCCTTGGTTGTTTTTGCCATTGTTTCCTTCTTCTCATCTCTCCTTAGATTGAGCCCTGCTCAACTGGAGTTTTCAATGAATTCGATTTAGTTTAAGTACTTGCGACAACGCTTTGATCCGCACGAACAGGGTATTTTCTCGTCTTCGAATGGGAACTTGTAGTCATAGGTCAGCTCCTCACCCTGCACGATGCGTCGCAGGGCAAAGATAATGATGTGCTTGTGACCAAGTATATCGACGACCTTCGAGTAGCAATTCGGCTAAGAAAGAAGAAATGAACAAACGTGAATTCAAAACATGTTCTGTTAAGTATTGTGTTTTGCTTACTACTTACCTCACAGGAGTGATTGATAAAGCGCGCCGCATTGCCACGCATGGTAGCATCCACCACTAGATTGTCGTCGATTTTGAACATGTAGCAGCCAATGCCGCGACTATCATAATATCGCTCGCGCTTGTCCGTCAGTGTTGAGCGTATCAACTCGCCAGCGTATTCGATAACCATTTCACCTGTTTGAATATGATCATTAGTTCCTTCCTTCAGTTAGAGAGAACATCACACTTACCCGCTTCAATGTCCTTGGTGCAGTAGAGACCGCGGCCATGGATATGCGAGCGGAAGACGCCAACGTAATCCTTGTAGGTCTCCTTGAGTGTACGGTACTTCATGGCCATGGGCAGATTGCTGCCGGTTCCGCGTCTACAAGTAAGTCAAATTTGTGTATGTTAATATATATAGATTCTGATTGAGTCTATATTAAATTTACCTGGGCACCAGTTCGCTGTCCGATGGTTGTACAAACACTTGTATGGGCTGCTTGCGATGCCGTGACGCCAGCCAGCTAAACATATCGTACTCGGAGCGAGTGCTGTATGGTTCGCAGCGTGCGCTCTCATATGGATTCTCCTGCAGCTCCTCCTGATCCGAGCCATAATCCATGAGGGTCTGACCATCAGATGCAGCGCCAATCACAGCCACATTGCTTGCACAGCCACCGTTGCCGGCTGGACCAGCAGCTCCACTAGCTGCCGTCGACACGTTGCCATTGCGTTTGTGATACTTCGGCGTATACTTGGCACATTTCTCCACGCCAGGCAGCTGCTCGATCAGATATTTCAAGGCATTCGTCTTCAGACCAATCATCTGCACGCCACTCATATCGGCCAACGGACCCTCCGGCAATGGGGTCAGACCATGTGCACGTCTTGCCACCTGCACTGCCTCGAATACCTTCTCCCAAATCTCGGCAATGGAGCTGGACTTGTAGGTGAAGCCATCTTCGCTTTGTATCTCGTACAGTAGATGAGGTCCACTGATTCGTTTTGGATCGCGCATTGGCGGTGGCTGCTCTGGGGCAGCAGCTGTGGGCACAACATTGCCAACGTTATCGGCAACTGTCTGTGGCAGTTGTTGTGCCACATCGAGCTTGGGTTTCTTGAGATCTAGTTCGACGCCAGCCTGCAATTGCTTCAACTGCAGCTCATGAGCCTCGGCCATTTCGTTGATGTAGCTGGCAGCTGCTTCGACTGCAGCTGTCTCCTCCGCCGTTGCCGTAAATGCTTCATCATCTGTGGCACCGACGCCAACATTGGCACCAGTTGTAGCTAGCACATCCTCCACCATTTGTTGATAGCCAGCGCTGGCCTCGACTGTTGTCGCGGTGGCAATGGAATCGGCGCAGTCATCGTTGGTCAGATTATCCAGAATCCTGCTGATTTTCTCCTTGACCGCAGGTTCCTCACTGTCAGACATTTCATGATCGTTGCACGCCGATGTTGCCATTTTAAGACTGAAGTCATCGTCGTCATCCTCTTCATCCTCATCGCCCTCATCCGCTGGACTCTGCGCATCATTGTCGTTCTTCATGTTAGCAAAATGATCATCGGTGTCCATAGGCACATCGTCATGCACATGGAATCCATGCTTGTCCAGCAAACAATTCGCACTGGTTGCCAACTGAAAGCCATTGGTAACCATTTCCATTTGTTGCTGCTGCTGTTGTTGCTGGCACGCTGTGGCCTCGATTAGCATGAGATCGTTGTGCTTCGATTTGTCCAGTTGAAGCTGTGGCACCACATGCTCTGCTTGCTGCTTTTCGTACATGGACTCGTTGTAGATTGCCTCATGCTGCTGCAGCTGCTGTTGTTGCTGATGATCTTGCGCCTGCATTGTGGCGACGATGGCATTCGTTGCCTGTCCCAGATTGTCACTTGTAATCCCATTTGCCTTTAGCTCCAGTTCGTAGCCAGGAGACTTTTGCTCCAGCTGCGCATAGCACTTGACCAAGGGTTTCTGACTGGATGCACCCGCAGCGACAACCGGCTCTATGGGCTCTATAGGCTTCGGGGGCGTTGGAGACTGTACCACAGCATCGGTGTCCAGTGGAGCTGGCTCCTGGCGCTGCTGCATGGGCAGCACACGATTCGTTGGCCTGCTGTTGATGGTGATAGTGGTGTTGGTCTGTTGTGGTGGCACGCTGCTGCTGGCACTTGTTGCAGCCAGTGGTTGTTGCTGCAGAGGATTGACCACGTTGGTGGGCAGCGAATTGCTGGCAAAGTGCTGCAATCGTGTCGCGTTCCCGTTGAGCAGCAACTCTGATTGTTGCTGCTGCGGCAGCGATTGTTGTTGCTGCTGATGTAGCTGCTGCTGTTGGTGTTGTTGTTGTTGCTGCAGCTGTTGCTGCTGATGTTGCTGCTGCAACTGTTGTTCCAGCTGCAGCTGCACAGGCTGCGCTTGCGGCACTGGTGTCATCACAAACTGAGCTGTAGACTGCGGCTCGGCTGTATTCACAATGCTTATGATGGGTTGCTGTGCCACTGGCTGCAACTGCGTCGCCGCCAACTGTTGCTGGTGCTGTAGTTGCGGCTGTGGTTGTTGTTGAGGCTGCAGTAGCAATGGTTGCTGATGCTGTTGAATCTGCAAAGAGGCCGGCAAACGCTGATGCAGCATTGTTACCTTGGGCGCCACTTGCGGCTGCTGCTGTTGTTGAATCTGTTGTTGCTGCAGCTGTGGTTGTTGTTGCTGCTGTTGCTGTTGCAGCGCCGCCACTGCCACCGGCGGGGTCAGCTTTGCCGCCGGTTTCATCACTTTAGGCTTGACCTCCACCTTGTGAATGGGCCGAATCAAATTGAACTTCTTCTGCAGCGGCTTCGAGGCAATGCTGGGTGGTGCACCACATGTGGTGCCAGTCTGTTGCTGCTGCTGCTGTTGCATTTGCATTGCTCCCACGACTGACTTGTTGTTGTTCTTGAGCTCGTTTGTCTGTTGACGCTGCTGGTACTGCGTCGTCAGCTTCAGATGATTCCCATTGACATTGGCCGCCAATGGTTTCTGCTGCGTTTGCAACTGTGCCTGCTGCTGCTGCTGTTGCTGCTGCTGGTGCGTGGCAATGTTGGTGGGCAACACCTTGTTGATCACCTGCTGCGCCTGCTGTGGCTGTGGCTGCACTTTGCTCAGCACCGAAATCGGCGCCTTGGGCGTATTCGTGTTCCGCTTGAGCTGTGCCACAGGAGGTATTTTTGCAGTAACCACCAATGGGGCAGCATACTCCGACATGGTGGCTTGCTGATGCTGCTGCGTCGTTGTGGTGGGTGTTGTCTGAAACTGAAAGCCAGCGTTCTGCAGCAGCTGTGCGGTGGCTTCATCGGTTGCCGTCGCCTGCGATTGACTCTGCTGCTGTTGCTGCTGCTGTTGTTGTTGCAACACACTGGTTGCAGCATTCAGAAAGCTGCCCGTGCTGGCGCCCGCATCCACGGCATTGTTGAGCACTACATAACCCGCCGGCAGGTCAACTATCGGTTCGATTTTACTCGCCTGGAACACTTGAGTTGTGGTCGCCGAGAAACTGGCATTCTGGCTGAGCACACCCGGCATGGCTGTTGAAACGAACTGTTGCGACGACATAACCGTGTTCTGGACAATCGTTTCGAGTCCGTAGTACATTGGTTGCGTGGCCAAAATCACTTGTGGTGCTGCTGTGGCAAATTCCAGACCAGTTCCCGCCGCTCCCGCTGTGCCACCCAATATCAGTGGCTGCTGCCCCGCTCCAGTCTGTGTCCCATCGGCGCCTGTCGTTGCCAGTTGCAGAGTTTGCGGTTGAATAAGCGTGCCAATGACCTGTGGCTGAGCCTGCAGAGATCCTGCCAGCATTTGCAGCCCCGAGTTGGTGGGTGCTGTGGTCAACATCAGATTCCCACTGGCATCGGTCTGCAGGAATGTAGCACCAGCACCGGGTGCGGCTGCCGTTAGAAATGTGGGCGTGGCTGTCGTTTGCTGCGGCTTAAAGTCATTCGCAGTTGGTATGGAGATATATTGCAGCTGCTGATTCTGCCCATCACCAGTGACAAACGAGATGATGTTCTGCGCCTGCGTCTGTGGCAGAAGCAACTGTGGCGCCTGCGCTTGCGCATTGCTCTGGAAGAGCAACTGTGGCTGCAGCAGATTCTGCCCCAGCAGCTGAGTTGCACCATTGGTGGCAACCGTAATCGGTGTCTGTTGCTGTTGTGCCTGATGATGCTGCTGCTGATGTTGCTGGTGGTGCTGCTGATGTTGCTGCTGCGGCTGCAGCTTAGCCTGAATGGGCTTGACGCCATGCGCTGATTTGAACTGTTTCTGCTTGGCCGCCGCCGTTGCCTGTTGAGCCGCTTTGGTGGCCACCGTCTTCAGTGGTTTACCCGTGCCGCGCAACGGCAACACAATCTTCTTGTCGCTATTGGTTGCCTGCAGTGTCTGGTATGTGGTTGTTGTTGTTGTCGGCATCGCCGTCGTTGCCTGCAACTGCAACTGCGTTGCTGCTGTCGTGTGGCTCTGTGGCAATTGTATGAACTGTTGTGTTCCATCTGGATTAGTGGACAGTGCAATCAACTGCGGTTGTGCTGTTGCATTCACTGTGGGCTGCGTCAGTGCGAAGCCACCACCCAAATTGGCTGCCAAACTCTGCAATGAATTTGCGTACAGCTGCAACTCATCGCTGCCCGCTGCTGTCGTCGCTGTTGCCGCATTGGGCTGCGACAAAAAGAATCCGTTGCCCAACGACTGTGGCTGCAGCTGCAGCGATTGCAATCCCTGCAGTCCCTGCACTCCAAACTGTCCCAGTGTGGCCAGATTTTGCACTTGAGGAAACGATGTTTGCAAATAGTTCAATCCTCCTGCATTGCCCAGTGTTGCCGCTGCCAGCGCCTGCTTCTGCAGCTCGTTGAGGCTCTCGGCGCTGAGCTGATGAGTGGTCCCAGCCCCAGTGCTGTTGTTCGTCGCCTCAGATTCTGATTCGCTGGTCGAGGACATGGGTTCACATGTACCCAGATGACGCTGGAACGAGTCGTAGTTGCGATATGTGCACTGACAGCGTTCGCATTTCACCTGCCCCGTGAACTGTGCCGTCGACAGGTTGCCATCGCCGCCAATGATCCGAAACTCAGTGATTGAATCATCAACGCCATCCATTTGAGTGATCTTCAGCTTGGCGGCCTCCTCGCGTGAGTCGTTTTTTTCGATATAACGTTTCGCCGCGCTCCAGGTGAAGCTTTTGCTACGCATAGCAGCGCTGCCTTCGCCGGCGATGTCAGCAACGACGCTGGCATTGCTGCTGCAAACGGACTGGCGACGAGTGATGCCAGCTACCGTGGCCATCTCCTTTTTGCTGCGCTGCTGATTGAGACTCAACAAGACACCTTCGGCCAGATTCTTGGACAGTTTGCGTCGCTTGAGAGCGGCAACACTGCTGCCATCCAACTTGGTCCAGGGACGTGTTTGTGCAGCGTTTGCCGTCTTCTTCAGCGCTTCGCCACGCTGCTTGGCCGCTTGGCTTGAGGTGCGTGCTGCCGATAACATGGCATCTTCGACAGGATTGCTGGCTGGCCAACAATTGCTCAGCTCCATCTGCTTGCTGAGGCTATTCGAGTTCCGCGTATCCTCATCGCAGATGCTCACCGAACTGCCTGGTCCCTGCTGAGAAGTGGCCGTCGCAGATGTGCCATCCTTGGACTGTTCACTCATGGCAAACAGTTCCGTCTTATCGCCCAGATCCTCGTACATGAATATGTCCAGCATTGAGATGCCGTCGAGCAGCTCGTGGGGTAAGTCTTCGAATATAGCATCCTTGATTTCCGGCGGCAACAGATCCGCATTCTGCTGTGGCTCCTCTTCGGTATTCTCGTCCGGCGGCACATATGAATTGGGAAACTCAGCCCAGTCGTTGGTGCCGTTGGAGTCGAGCAGATCAGTGCGTGCCAAGCTGCTGTGCCATCGTGCAATCTGTGCCAAACCCAGTTGCACCAATGATCCATTGGGATTGCTGTGATCCACAGTGAAATTGCGACCAGCATCAAGGCTCAATGTGCTGGAATAACTGTTCTGTATGGTGGTGCGTACCGTATACTCGACAATCTTCCATGGCTCCTTCGAGGACCAATAGAGGCGTGAGCAGAGGAAATTAATTGGCACAATGGCCTCGAAAGAGTCCGAAAAACGTGGCACAATCGATCCCAGCTGTCGCACTTCCAGCGAGCCAATGTGAAACTGCACTTTGGCCGGTTCAATGAGCTTCTTTCGCTTTCGATCCAGTTCAACATAGACAGGACGTGAGACCTCAAAGTTAGATTCGTAGGTAACGCTGGGTGATCCATTGGCCTTCAGTGCGTTGCGTGCATGAGCGGGGCAATACATGGACTTGTCGGTGAGGAAGGCACAATCGATGCTGCGCGCACAGGGATAATGATAATGTTCGCCACAGGCCTTCACATTGCAACCAACGGTGGCGCCTCGATTGCCGCACACCGTGCACTTGATCATGCGACCACGTGCCACAGCACTGTGTACATTCTGCAGTGATCCATCGATCTCCTCGAATACCTCTGCAGACCACATGGCACAATTGGTATGGACCCAACAGTCATGACCGCAGTACAGCAGACGTGCCTCCTCGCTGGACAAACCTTCGCCACTCTTACGGCAAAAGAGACAGACACGCGTGTCGAGACGGGTCTTCACAGCACATCCGCCCATCTCATCTACATCCTCTAGTGGTATATCCAGTACACCTGGTCGCGGTGCCTGCGATGTCTGCGCCGGATGTTCGCCAAATGTTGAGGGTGAATCCTCCAGTTCCTCATAGCCACACGATTCGAACATATCCTCCTCGAGTGCATCGGTGCATGCCTTGGTCTCGTTCTGAAACCACGGAAACTGTTCACTCAGCAACTCCTTGTAGGCAATGTCCAGTTCATCACAGTTGCTCTGTTGTATCACTTGGCTCATGTCGTAGTTGAACTCGGCCAGCGAGACATAAGCATTGCTGGCTATCTTCTGCTTGATATCCACCAGACTGAAGGATTGTGGCTGAGTCAGCACTGGCTGCAGGCAGCTACATGACAACTGCGACGATGTCGTCATCAGTGCCGTCGTTGTCATCGGCTTTGGGTTGGCATTCTGCTGCTGCTGATCCTTGAATTCGTATACATCGTCGCTGTTCTGTGATTCGCCATCGCTTCCGAGTCCATTGTAATTAAACTGCAGTGCCTTGGGCTGCAAACGACCTTGATTGCTGCTGTTGTTGCTGCTCTTGCCAGTGGACGCAGCACAAGTGCAGCGCAGTTTCTTGCGCGGACTGAGCTTGAGTAGCGCACACGCTTGCCGCGACTTGCTGAGCAGCTTGAGCACACTAAAGAGACTCGACTTGAACTCCTCCATGACAGCCTGTCGCCACTCGTCCGCCTTGTTTCGCGACACATCGCAGCGCCGTGCGCATTTCTTGCAGATGAACTCAATGGATTCGGGCAGCGTGCTCAGCAGATTGTATTGCTCATCGCTGAGTCCTTCGCACTTGGAGTGCACCCACTGATTGCAGTCGCCGCATTCCATCATCTTCAGATCAAAGTCGTTGTCGTCATAGCACTTCTGGCAAATCGGGCAGAAATTGCCTTTCTTGCGCAGCTTGAAGCAGGCCGTGCACATGGGCAGATTACCGACGAACTTCGACACCTTTGTGGTGCCGCAGGATTTGCACTTGAGGCAATTAACACAGATTAGCGGACGATCGGCGCCTAGCAGACGTTTGCTAGTGCCCAGACAGGTGCTGTGATAGTTCTTCTGGCACTTTTGGCACTTCACCTTCGATCCCGAGGACATGTTGCAAGTGTAGCACACCGTGCAGCGTGGACACAGCCAATTGAGACGCTGCGTCAACTGTTGCAACACTGAATTAGTTGTTGCCGAAATGGCGCAGGCATTCGTCGATGTCTCAAGTAGACTATTCATTAGGGTATCCTCAAAGGAGCTATGCTTTAGATTGTATTCGTCCAGCACACAATACTGATGATACGGTTCGCAGCAGCAGGCACAAAAGATTAGCGGATCCAGGCCAGTGGAGCCACAAAGAAAACAGAGCGCACGTTGTGCCACTGTCTCCGTGACAATTAAGCCAAATCCCGTTTGGCAAACCTCCGCTGGATCGTAGTTCTCCCAGAAGTCTATCGATATCAATGTCTTCAGGCGACTCACTTCCTTCGCGAGAGCACGACGACTTTGCGCAGCAGCTGAATGCAGCTGAACCGACGACGTGTTGCTGCTGCTGCTGAGATCCGTGTTGCGCTGCTTCTTGTGTGCCACCAGACCGCCGGCGCCTGATGACCCACCTGCTGATACTACCGTTGCGGCAGCTGCATTTCGTGTGGTCACCTTTCCCTTGCTTGCCGCTGTCGTCTTCTTAGCCTCTGTCTGTGTTGTTGTTGCTGGTGCTGGTTTGCTTGTCTTGGACTCCGCTGTCGTTGTTGTTGTATTCGAATTCTTTGCTGCCGTTGTTGTTGCTTCCGTTGGCGGCGCCTTGCATGTGGCACAGTTGTCATTCTCATCGATGATCATCTGCACGGGCACTGGAGATTTGGGTTTCTTGGCGGCCACTTCGGTTGCCGTTGCCTCAGTCGTTGGCGCTGCTTCAACAGGAGTCGCTGTTGCTGCAGTCTGTTCCATCTGTTCATCCTCATCCTCACCACCAAAGGTGGCCAACGGTTGACCCAGCACAATGGATGCACTGCGACAAACATGCTTTACACGCGGACCCTTCAGGTCGATGCGTTGTCGCTTAAGGTTATCGGGTGCCGTCGCAGTTGTTGGTGCTGCTACTGCCTCAGCTGCTTCAACTTGAGCATTATTGCTTGCAGCTCCAGCTGTCGATGATGCTGCATTTTGAGCCACAGAAGTCGCAGACGAGGAAGACGCACTACAAGCACTTGCTGATTGTTGTTCCTCCTTCTGAGCTTCCTTTGTGTTTGTCTCAGCGTTGGCTTTTTTGCCACCTGGACTGAGTGGCTTCTCGGCTTCCAGTTCTCGTGCCTTTTCCTTATCCTTCTCCAGCTTATCCTGCTTAGCCTTTCGCGTAGCTTTCGCAGGTGCTGCCGCTGCTGCTGCTTCACTGGTGCTAGGCACAGGACTCAGACCCAGGGACTCCGCAGGTGATGCCTTCTTCAGATCACTGGCATTGCCAATTTTCAAGAACAAAGGCTTTTCGAGTATTGCTGGACGCAGCAGAGGCGTACTGCCAAATGTAACATTGTTCTCGGCCAGAGGATTCGATTTGATAGAGTTCACAGTGGACTCGACACTGGATTTCCATTTGATGGTCGAGTTGCTGCTCGTCGCTGCTGACGATGACAATGAAGTTGCCGATGATGTCGTTGTGGAAGCGGTTGCAGTAGCAAAACGTAAACTTCCAGTGGGCGACAGCAGCTCCAGATTTGATCTGTCAATATCTCGCAGGGCTGCATCATCTCGCATGCTAACAGGTAAGATGCCACACATGCGACTTCTGTGCCCCGTGGGCACTTGCAGGACCGATAGACACTTCTTGAGCCAACACGCTGTGCAGCGTTCTTTGTAGAGCTTCTTGAAGTTCTTCAATTGGCTCTTGGGCGAGAGTATGTTGCAGTTGCCACCTAGGAGAGAAGAGAATCAGACTATTAGAAGGAACACACAAAGAGTCACAATTGCCACACTTACCATCTGTGCTGCCCTTACACTGCAGCTGCTGAGTGCTGCTCTGTGCAGTGGATAATTTTGATATTTTGGTCACCCTCGATATGAATTTTCGGCAGACTTCGCAGGCAATTACTCCGTACTTACGCGCCAGTGGTGCCTCCTTGTTATTGACAGGAGTGGCACAGACGGCACAAGTCATGGGAGAAACTAAAAGAGAAAGGAGAATTACTCGCTGAAGATTCTATAAGACACCATCAGGCACTTACCTGGACTGCTTAGAGAGGAGGAGCCGAAGGTGACTGCATTTGTTGCTGCAGACATGGCACTTGAGGAGGATGCGGACAAAAGCGTCGACTTGCTCGTTGTCCCAGCAAACGTTGACGATCCACTGTTGTCCGTTTGAAGCTGCAGACGCGACTTACGCAGCACAAAACTGCCATACTGCTTCGTGGCGATAGAGCTGGGAAAGTGTTCTTTGCCCAGTGAAAGGCTCAAAGCGTTCGATGATGTTGTGGAGGAACTGGCGGCCGTTTCGTCTGCCAAGTCCCCCAGACCAAAATAATTCTTGGGTTTTGCCTTAGCACTGATCTCGTTGCTCTTCTTGCTGCTTGTGTTTTTCGAGCTGCTGCTGTTGCTGGTGATGCAGCTACTGATGCCACCCATTTCAAGCAGTCGCTTGTTTGGTTTGATGATGCGCGAAGAGCGTGTGCTGCGTTTGGGCAAAACAAAGTGCTTGTACATGATAAGCTTCGCTTGCTCGACATCCTCTTCGTGACTGACTGCCGTCTCGGCACTCTTCTCTGAGCCAGCCTCCTCATTGTCATCCATGTCAGCATCCTCATCATTGTCCTCATCATCCTCGACATCTTCACTGCTTGCAGAACTACAGATAACAATGAAAATACTGTAAAAATTGAACTAATCTGAATGTCACTCAGTACTCACCCATCGTCATCTTTATTCTCATCTGCTTTGCGAAATGTGACACCACCAGAGCCAATGTCATCCTCATCGTCCATTGGCGCACCAAAAGCACGAGACAGGCCTGTGCCAAATGTTGTCGAGGCGGAGGACGACGACGCAGCAGTATCAGCATCATTGCTCGACGGCGTCGAGCGGAACTTGAGCGAGTTGAGCTTATCAATGTTCGACGTTTTATTGAGTATCTTGGACAATATGGACGGACGCACTATAAACTCGCTGCCCCGGCAATAGGTAAGCGGTCGATTCATGCTGTCCTTCTTCATGATGGACACCAGAGGCACACGATTATCGGGATTATAGAAACGCTTCACCACGCACTTATCATCGCTGGTCTCCAGTATGTTCTTAAAGGTGACAGTTTTCTTTTGCTTCGTTGCCGTTGCCGTCGTCGTCGTCGCTGCTGTCGTTCCCACTGTCGTCGTCGACGATGAAGCTCCGCTAGATGTGGCTCCATTTGGATTGGGACTTGAGCCACTGGCAACAGCAGCAGCATTTTTTGAGCTGGGCACTGTTTCCGTTGCCGCCTCATTGGTCATTTGATCGCCTGTAACCTTCAGCTGGGGGGAAAAAGCAACATGGTTAGCTCGACAAGGGTTCAGGTTTGATGTGTCTACTCTACGCGCCTTCCCACAGCCAATCAATAATTCATGCAAGTAACTACATGCAAGCTCGTAAAACTAAAGCAAAGCAGGCAAAACCAACACACAAGAAGCAGAAAAAAGAAGCATGCAAAGAGGGAGAAGGAAGCACGGGAGAAGGGGAACAGGGAACAAGTGCAAGTTTTGGGGGAAAACGAGTTATGCATGTGCAGCAAGAGCAGCAGCAGCAGCAGCAGCAGGTACAGCCTGGCGGGCAGGGCCAAGCGCGAAAACGTCATAAGAGCCAATTAAGCAGGTAAGCGAGCAGGCAATGGGCAGACAGCCAGACTAGGGGAAGACCATAACCAGTAAGAGGGTAAGGGGTAGGGAGAGCATGGGAGGTAGAGGGTGCATAATTTAGCGCCCGACTTGACGGGGTTCTTTTCTTTGCACATTTTCTTTTCTTATTTACATTCGCCAAAGCTGAAATGGGGCACAGTGTGTAAGCAAATAGCACGCAACACACACTCACACACACAAGAAGAGGAGGAGGAGGAGGGAGAAAAAAAATGAGAGAGACACCAAAATCACTGAGGAAAATCGGCTTTAACTTATGCTATATTATGTGCATAGTATAACTAAGAGCCACATACACACACACACTCATGGTTAAATGCATGGCTGTGTGTGTGTGTGTGTGTAGAGCGGGGAGCGAGAAGCGTGTGTACTGTACAGAACAACTGGAGCTCATGAAATCAACTTACCATTGCAACGTCTTCGCCAGCAGCGCCTGCTGCTGTTGCTGCGGCGGCTGCCTCGACAACTTTTGGCTCAATCGAGGCGAAGGGGTTCGACGCCAGCAGGCCTGCAGCTGCGCCTCCTCCTCCGACGCCCCCTGCCCCTGCCCCGCCCACAGCCACAGCACTCAGCGTGGTCGCCAATGACAACGCTGGCGTCCCAGTCCCAGTTGCAATCCCCGCTGTTGTTGCAGTTGCTGCTGCTGCTGTTGTTGTTGCTGCCGCTGTCGCAGTTGGCGTCGTTGTTGTTGATGTCGCTGCTGCTGTTGTTGCAGTTGCTGCTGCTCCTGTTGTTGTTGTTGTTGTCGTAGGAGAAGACGATGATGATGAAGGGCAATTAAGTTGCAATTGTTGTTGTTGCTGCTGCTGCTGCTGCTGTTTGAGTTTTGAAGTCGAGGGCAACATCACCTCCGCTCGGGCCAGATTCAAGTTTTTGAATTTTTTATTGCCTCCTTTGCGTGCACGCTGCAACGCACTGAGGCCCGCAACAAAGGCGGGAGCAGTTGCTGTTGTTGTTGCTGTTGTTGTTTTAGCTGCCTTCCTCTCATTGCTGCTGTCATTGCCGCCATCATCATCGTTGCCAACGTCCTCGGTCGCGACATCAGGGACAGTGCAGTCGTTGCTGTTGTTGTTATTGTTGCTGTTGCCTTGATTTTTGCATTCCTTGACCTCAGCGCTTCTCTGGTGGCTGCTACTCTTGTCATTGCTACCGTTTACACTGCCACCGTTTGTGGTGCTTCCACTGCCACTGCCACCTCCTGCTGCGCCTCCTCCCGCACTGCCATTGCCTGTGCTCAGACTATTCCCACTTGTGGCCACGCCAGCTCCACCTGGCGCACTATCATCGTCATCGTTATCACAATTGTTGCTCTTGTCGCGCGACGCTGATCCGCCGGCGCTCTGTTCACTGCTCTGTTGCTGTTCCGTTGCAGCAGCAGCAGCCGCAGCAGCGGCAGCTGTGGCCGCTGCGCTGGCCACCGCAGAATCATCCTCTAGTTGCAGCACACTTATCCGCTTGCGATTAATCGACTTGGATGGTTTCCCGGGGAACTTGGAGCGGCCCATAATAGATGAAGGAGCACTTGCTGGTATTTTATTTGCATTTGCAATTCTTTTATTATGTTTTGTATATTGTTTTGTTGTTGTTGTTCTTTTTCTCACGCTCTCTCTCTTTCTCCCTCTCGTGCTCAGTTGACCCGGCTAGGTTTGCCTTGTTGTTGCTGTTGGTGAAGTTGGGGGAGGTAGGTTTAATGTAAATAACAAGCCCACAAAATGCCGTAATTAGCGACACAATGCCAACAACAACAACAATAATAATAATAACAATAACAACAACAAGGAGTTAAACACCAAAAATATCAGTAACAACGTCAGCAATGCGCGTTTGGAATGCGTCAATTTCCCCCTCTCTCTCACTCTCTCACACATACAAACACACACACCTATACACACAGAGCCGTGGGCTGCTGCTACTGCTGTTGTTGTTGTTGTTGTTCCACTCCACTCTTGACGCGACTTGACTCTCGACTCCACTCGACGCAACGCGATGCGATGCGATGCGACGCGTTCACGGCGCGACTCGTTTCGTTTCGATTCGTTTCGTTAGTGTTCGTGCTTCGTGCTTCGTGCTCGTTCCTGTTTTGTTAGCTCGTTTTCGCGCGCGTTCCTCGCTCCTTGCTTTGCAAATTACAACTACTAAAGCCAAACGGGAACATGACGTCGTAGCCGTCAAAGCGGCACCGTCATCGGCTTTGCTCCGTTCGCGCTCTCTCGCGCTCTCAAACACACACACACACACAGACACCCTCTTGCAAATGCTCTCTCACTGTCCGCTCTCTCCCTGTCCTCTCTCTCTCTCTCTTACGCTGTCGTCCCTCACTGTACTCTCTCTCTATCCTCTCTCCTGCCTCTATCCTCTCTCCTGCCTCTGTCCTCTCTCCTGCCTATGTCCTCTCTCTCTCTCTCTCTCTCTCTCTCTCTCTCTCCGTGTGTCGGCTCACTCTCGCGCTCCTGACGCGCTAAAGGTGCAATTGCAGCTGCCTTTGTCTCGTCGTTGTTATTGGCTCAGTTCGGCTTCGGTTCCTGCTGGCACATCTTGCGTGACCACCGGCACACACCACCACTAACATCACCATCACCTACCACTAAATATAGTTTTTAAAAAAAATCGTCACAGCATAAAGAAAAGAAGCAGTAGAAGAAGAAGAAAAAGGAACTGGCTGCGCTCCTTTATAGCACGCGCTCGATTCGTCTTCGTTGCAGACTCCTTTTGAGCGACTGTCGTCGTCGTGCCCGCTTGTGTTGTTGCTGTCCCCTTCCCACTTACAAAAAAAAAAAAACTCTTTCCCTCTCTCACTTATTGTTGTTAATCGCCCACAGTGTTGCTGTTGTTGTTGTTGCTGCTCGGTTTCATCGACGTTTTAAGTGGTTTTTCAACTTCAGAGTGAACTTTTTCTTTGCAGGATTTTCTTGTTCTTTATTGTTGTTATTGCTACTGTCGCGAGTGTCGCTTGTTGTTGTTGTTGTTATTTGCTGAAAATTGAAATTCTTACGATGTGTTATCGTTGTCGTTGGTGTTGTTGTTGGTGTTCTTGCCCACTACCCTGTTAAGTGGTGGGTTTTCCTTTATGACCGCCTATTTACGACAGAAGTTTTATGCTGCTTTGTTGTTTTTTTTTTGTGTTTTTCGTTTTCTTTTCTTGTTCTTTCTCTTTCTTTCATTTATGGTCTTATGGTGACGCGAGAATGAAAATTCTTCTTTTTGCGCGTTTAGTTTTTCTGCGTTTTGAGTTTTTGCTCGTCGTATTTACAATTTTCCACATTGCTGTACTTTCGCGGAACGTTGCTTAACTATGACAGCGCGCACTTTGGCTACGGACTCATCAACAACATCATCATTAGCATCTCGAACATCATCATCATCATGTTCATTGGCAGCGACTTCATCGGCATCATTATCATTGTGATTATTATTGTCGTCAGATCCGCCTTAACTGCATCATTACCATCGACTACACTCACTCGTCGTCGCACACTCAATTCCCGGACTTATACACACTGTCTTACACACACACACGCGCGCACACACTCACACGCACACACTTGAGATTTGCGCATCGGTTTTCGTTTTCTCTGTGTGTGTTTGTGTGTGTGCGAATTTTTGTCTTAGCGCGCGAGAGATTTTCCTTCAATCTGGAAAAATGATTGAAAAGGGGGGAAAGAAAACAAAGTAGAAATTTATTAGTTCGCTTCGTCGCAGTTGGCAAACAAGTTGCGATGTTGCTGTGTGTGTGTGTGTCTGTCTGTGTGTGTGAATGAGTGGGTGTGGGTGCTGATGATAGTGTGTGCGTGTGTGTGTGCTACAGGAGCTGCATGTGAGGGTTAACCAAGTTTGTGAAATACTTAATGGCTAATGGGATCGGAATGAGAATGAGGTGACTGCATGTGATTGTATGTGTGTGTGTGTGTGTGTGAGTGCATGTGGATTTGTATCTTGTTGATGGGTTGTTTTAGTTATTGTTGGTAGTAGTAGTAGTACTAGATGGAGTAGGAGTTGCTGTAGTTGTTTATAGTAGCTTCCGTTTCATTTGCTTTTGTTTATACCCTTTGTCGTGGGTGGGTATATTTACTTTGTCAATATTGTAATATTATAGAATTTACAATGTTACCTATATAAAACCAGAGATGTTTACTACTTTTTACTGCTTTGTTTATATTTTTACGAGTTAAAAACTTTTTCAAATTTAAAGATAAAGAAATAATGCATACTGGATTTCATCCTCATAGATACTATTTTAATACATGGAAGTTGAAATAAAATGTTTATTTTTTATTTTCAACAATTTTTCTTTTTATTCATTGAAAAAAATTTATATTTTAATATGATTTTCAGAGCATCATCTTGTACAATATGCAACAAAATTTGCTATAATTATCACGAGTCTGGGAATAAAACTCTGTTTCGAAGAGACTCAAGGAGTATAGAGTATAAAACCCTTTTGTTTGCATGCAAAACACTTTTATTTCATATTTATACCCTTCAACTATTAAAAATAGTAAAAAAGAAGGGTATACTAACTTTGTTTTATTTTCATTTCAATTGGTTTGTTTTTCTTGTTGTTGTTTTTGTGGTTGTTATTGCTTGTTTTGAACTAGTAACTGCAATTTACACTGGCTTTGCCGCCTACCGCCTGCATGAGTCAGTTCCGTGCACAGGTTGTTGTGGTTGTTATTGTTGTTGTTGTTGCTGTCTAAGAGGTGTTTGTATTTACCTAGAGGCACACGACAACGTCAAAAGCAACGGCACAATTACCACCACATTTACAGTAACTGTTCCTAGCCCAGCAACCACTCTTGGCCAGTTTAGCTACATACACGTACATAGTTGGCCAGTTAACCCGCCAGGCAGTTGGCCAGTTAGTTAGGTTGTTAGTCACTTATGTTATGTAGCTAGTCAATCTTGTCAACTGTACTGCAACTTTTATTTGCTGCACTTTTTTGTTGTTTTACTCTTTACTTAGTTGATTTTCAACTTAGTCAATAATTTAGTTTGTTGTTTGTAATTCCATTTGCAACTTTGCCAATTCACTGTCTCTATTTTCAATCCTCAAACGGAACATGATACTGCAATAACTACTCGACTCTGAATAATCATATTAAAGCAGTCAATATTCAATTAAATTGTAAAGACATTAACGGCATGTCTATATCTCTCAGTACACGATAATTACTTTAATTTGTTTTCCGATATCTATCGCGAAATATACTCGATAATGTGCATTTTAATTGCATATATTATAGTCCAGACTGAATTTATTACTGACATCGTGTTTACCTGCGAATGTAAGGCGTGTTTTACGATTGCTCTGAGAGTGTAGCGGGGGTGGCGGTGTGGGAAAGGGGCTGTCCGAGGGAGTGCCGGGGAGAATGATGATTTCATGAGGAGTAAACAATGCGGCGCAGTGTTTAATGTAATGATGGGATGATCTTTTGATGTTCAATTTAACCGATGTGGTGTCAACAATTAATTCAATACTAATGCTAATATCCAATTTAAATCGTGATAAACACACACACACACACATACATACAGACATTAAAGACAGACAGACAGGCACAGAGATGACATAACAAAGTAAAGGTTAATTCGCTCAAGCTCAAAACAATTGTCAACAATTTAATACTCGAGGCAGCACTACGAGAACTACGCTTTAAATTGCAAATTGAACACACACACAGACACAGACATACACACACACATGCATAGTGGCACACATAAAATGGGTAAACTAGTATTAATAACAACACTGTGTGTTGACATCAATTAAGTAAATCGCTATAATTATAGCAAGTGTGTGTGTGTGTGTGTGTGAGTGTGAATACCACATGGCTAAGGCATAGTGAACTAATCAATAAAATCTCGCTAAAGATGAGAAAATGCGACTGACAAACTATTAAAAACCATAAAAAAAACTATAAAAAACTGCGCAAAGCAAGACAAATGAGAGAGAGAGAGCGAAGCGCAAGAATACAAAAAAAAAGAGCAATTTATATGAATAATTTGAATGCTACAAATAAATAAGAGTCACGCGAGATGCGTGTAGGGGAAGAGCGAGTTGAAGGTGGAAGGTGGAGAAGGCGATTGGAGGTGGCAGACAACAAATGACGACGACGCACCACAGCAACAACAACAACCAAGCAAACGAACTGGCCAATTCACACACACACGAACGACAAAACGAAGCGAAGCCGAGCCGAAATCGACAGCAACAACAGCGCAGGAGAAGGAGAAGCAGAGCAGCAGCAACGGCAGCAAGGCGCGAGGCCGCCACACACACCTTTAATTTAATTGCCATCAATTATGGTAAAAAGATTAAGAAATCAAAACAAGCGCAAAACGTACAAAAACATGAGTGAATAAGGCGAATGAGAGAAGCAAAACGAAACGCAATATAGACAAACAGACAGACAGGCAGGGAGACAGAGAGACTGTCACACACGCAGCGCAATACAAACAAACAAACACACACATACACACGCTAAGGCACGCACACTCTCAGCCAGGTAGGCAGCGGCAGCAGAGACAGAGGCAAAGACAGAGACAGCAACAGAGACTCAAAGAGCCGCGCAAAACTTGCAAATTGCGAGTAATTGAGCAGATTAAAGTCAAGCAGCGACGGCGACAGAGGGAGATGGAGAGAGGTGGGCTGGCGGGCAGAGAAGAGTGGGGGGGGGGAAGGAAAGCAGGTAACGACGATGCCAAGATGTCGATTGAAAACCGAATCGACTGACGAACGATTAAAAACGTGAGCATAACAATCACAACAACAACAACAGCAGCAGCGACAGCACGCACACACTCAAAGCGACTAAATAGACAGCTATAAACACGACTGACAAGTTGGACACACTCACACACACAAATACAGACACACACAGCAAATCGAAGTCAGCACACACATGTATTGCTATATAAATTTACATAAAATTATGCAAAAATGCCCAAAATGAAATGAGCAAGACAGAGACGGGTGTAAATAATAAGAGAGCAATCGAGCCGAACAAGAGAAAGCCAACAAAAGACAACAACAACAACGGGAGCAGCAGCAGCAGCAGCTGAAGAATTTGAATTAACCAAGCCGCAACAAATGTGTCTCATTGTGAGAGAGAGAGATAAATCGTAAAGAGAGAGCAGGAGAGCGGCAGGTTTAGCGAGAGAGCGTGAGGTGAAGTTGGGGGCCAACTATTCAGCCTGAGAGCGAGCATGCGGGGGTGTGTGTGTGTGAGAGAGAGTGCATTAATATGTGTGTGTGTATGTGTGTTTGTGTATGTATAGGAGACGAAGGTGAATGAGTTACCCAAAAGACGTTCAAATCAAAACACACGCAGCAAAAGGTGAAAGAAAATGTGCGCGCCAATATGTGGGAGCAGAGCATACAATACACATACACTATGTGTGCTTGTGTGTGTGAATGAGCATTAAAAGCTGAGCGTTAAACTCAGTTTGTGATGCCCAATTGCCACGAAAGCAGCAGCAGCAGCAGCAACAACAACAACAACAACAACGACCACAATATCAACAGTAACAGCAGCCGCTGTTAGCTGTTGCTCTACTACTGTTGTTGTTTGCAATTGCCTTTGTTGGCGGTGGTAAATATGCGTGTGGTGGTGGTGGAGGTGCTTTTGTTGTTATTGTTGATAGTGGTGGTGGGTTCTCTCAAACAGCAGCTGTCGCACACACACACACACTTCAAAGAAAGGCAAATTTTGGTTAATACAATAGAATATTTTGCCAAACAATTGAAAATTTGGCACAGTTGCGAGGTGTGCGCGATTAGTTGCAGCCACTCGTGCGTGATGACAGATGATGACACAAATTAATCGTGAAATAACAGCAGATGTTAAAAAAATATCAGACCCAAATGTAATCAAATATGTAATTAACAGCTGCTTAGAACATTGATTTAACAGATCATGCTAATTGGGATGTTAAACATAACTATCGATAACAATTATTTAACAACATTGATCTGCCGTGAACAATAAATTATTTTATAATACTATTATTTGTGGAGCTTACGAAATTATTCAATGAACATTTAAATGAAATTATAATCATACTACGCGATAGTCGTTAGTCACGCATTCGCAACACGCGCTCAACTCTAAATCAAACCGCAAATTAGCGACGTGCACAATAATTCCAGACTAAAATGTCTATGGCAAATTTTAAATGCATCAATACACACACGCACACACACACTCACATGCATTAATTTCAATAGGCATGCATGTGTGTGGCTGTGTGTGTCTGTGTGTGCTCATTTATGTATATGAGCAATTACTCATTTTGGTAGTTTCTCACGCTCACACACTTTTGATTTGGAATTTGCCTTTTCTGATCGACAAAAATGCCATGGCAAATATGGCGTCAAGAGAGAGAGAGAGAGAGAGGGAGAGAGATAGAGACGTATGAATATGCAAATGGACAAAGATACAAATGTATCTGTATCTAATACCAACACATAAAAAACATTTCGTAATTATTCATCAAAATTATCATCAACGGCCTCCGACGACGTCGCCACAGCAGCCCAAAAGCAACCAATAAAAACAACAACGCGGCCGGCCACGACAGCAACAACAAGAGGTGAACAATAACAAAAACAAACACAGCAACAACAACAACGACGACGACGACGACTGCGTTGCGCTGTCGTAAGCACGGCGAGTCGGGCCAATCGATTTAGCTGCTTGGCAGTTTTTCATTTTATTTCACACATATAAAAACAAATAAATACAAATACACACACACAGACATTTGTATTCAACTGCTTGCTAAGTGTGTGTGTGCACATAATTTATTAAAAGTTTAAAAGCAACGCAAATGATCAGCGCAATTTTAGTTATAAATACCAAAGCACTTGGCCGACTTGGTGCGTGCACAAGGCAGAAAGAGAGAGAGGAATGGAGCCAAAGAGCGAGAGGCGAAGGCAATGAGAGAGTGCGACAAATGAGAGAGCGAATATTTGATTTAAATTTTAAAATGAGCCGACAACAAAAACAATTAACTGTAGATACTCAATACACACATTAAATGTTATTTATTGCTTGTTTGCTGCTGCTCACCGCGCTGCTCTCTGCGTGTGTGTGTGTATGTGTATGTGCAAGTCTGCGTTGTTGTTTTGCTACTGTTGGTATTGTTTTCCAACTTGCTTTCTATAGTATTTAATAGTTCACTCACACACACACACACGCACATGTACAAGGGATATCTCTGTTTGTGTGGCTAAGTAGACGAAACGACGTAGATAAAAACCTTATTTAGATACAACAAGTAACAGTACAAGTTGTAGAATAATCAATGCACAATTGAACAACAACTACGTCAACTACAAAAATACACAACTGATCTGAATGAGGTGTTAGTACTAGTTTTTAATGTCAAAATGCATTTTAGTTAGTATAACGATGACTACATTTGTTTTGATTTTTCATTATTTTGTGTATATTGTATGGCTATAAGGCGTGACTGACTCATCTGCTGCCAATACGATGAGTTCGGATGTTTTCGTGTACTATTTAATTACCTTTCGTATATCGCGTATATCCTATATCCAAGAACAGTGTGTGAGGGGGGGAGTGGGAGAAGAAGGTTGACACACACACTCGGGTCGATGTTAGCACATAATTTGCCAATCACAAATGTAAAACAAACACAACATACACATAAACGTTTGTTAATGTGTAAACGGCACTCAACAAACACGAATTGTTTCGAATAATTTCGGTATTTTTCGTTTTTATTTTCGTTCACTTATTTGTTGGTTTTTGCTTTGCTCTCGAATTCGCCTGCTTGGCGCGCGCTTGCTCTCTCACACGAAAGAAACATACAAAAACAACGCGACACGCACTAACACACACAAATAAACGGGAACACAATCACACACACATTGACTCGGTTACGCTCTCTTTTGCTTGCTCTCGCTCTCTCTCTCGCGCCCGCGCGTTACATACATATATACATTTACGTGTGTGTGTGTGCGCGTGAGAATGTCGGTATGTATTTTACGACGATGAAAAAAGCCTGCCTCTTCAGAAATCAGGTTTGCATCTTTGTATTTTACATTTTACAGCATTTTCCAATGCATTTTCGATTATAAAACACTTAACATAACACTTATAAACACTTTTCACAATATTTTCACAATTATTTACGACATTTTTCGCGTTTTTCACGAAATTTATTCAGCAGCTTCTGAACGCTCGCTGTTGCAAGATGTTATCGATTTGCGATATTGAAATTTCACTGCTTCACTGCTGTACGAATATCGATAGTATCGCTGTTAAGCGCCGTGTTATTTAAAAGAACTGCTTACTGTTAAATTTAAAGACATTTAGCAAACAACTGTTAAAGGCTTTGAATGCCAATCAAATAAACAAAAAAACTAATTTAATTGTATGTATTTCAAGAAAAGAGCGCGGAAAACAGTTAACATAAAACGTCGAGTTCATAGCTGAAGAAGTACTGTTAAACTAACAGTGCTATTGCTGGCGCCATCTAGCGCACTGCAATAGCAACATTCTTAGCGGTTACACTTCAATTATTTTTTTTGGCTCGATTTCTTCTCCAAACGCATTTGCTCGGAAATGTGAAATTTCAACGTTTGAATTCTCCAGGCTGCAATGTCTTGAATTTCCTTTTTTACATCTTGCATCGACTGTTTGTAGTCATCCACTCGCGTCTTGAACAACGCATTCGTCGCATTCACCGACGCAAAAAGATTTCGGTCGCGTGGAAAGCATCTCAACGAATTGTTGAACATCTTCTGCACGGCTCGTGTGAAGTCGTCAAATCCATCAAAACTATTGCTGCACAGTTTCTGTTCCAGTATCTGCCAATCCAGCGGCTCAGTGCCAGCGTGATCGTAGCGGGGATTCTGACAGTAGCTGGGCCACAGCTCCGACCT
Organism: Zaprionus indianus; assembly: GCA_018904595.1. Classification (NCBI taxonomy): domain Eukaryota; kingdom Metazoa; phylum Arthropoda; class Insecta; order Diptera; family Drosophilidae; genus Zaprionus; species Zaprionus indianus. Next base: position 7,313,842 of record JAEIHA010000860.1, read on the forward strand.
GCGAAATGGCCAGTTGTCGCCGGATTGCTTGCGCTTTGTCAGAGATCGCAGCAAGTGCAGGCCGTGTGACTTCTCCACCAAATAGTTGGGCATGTTGGCCAGCCGCGCCTGCACGACAGGCAACTCAGACGCCCACGGACGCGTCACTGGAGGGCGACGGCGGATGATCTTTTGCTTTTTTTTACCCTTTACTTTATCCTTTACTTTTTCCTTTACTTTATCCTTTACTTTGTCCTTTTCACTTTGATGCTCCTTGCTGGTTTTGGATTTGCATATTTTGGGAACAAGGAACTCTTTAGTAGGCTTAAGTGGATTGGTGCTACCAGCAGATTCGTTCCTCATCTAAGCCAATAAAGCATTTTTAATAAATTGATTAATGATTATATTGTTTTTATAGTTTTATTAAAAAACTTACGTTTTTTTATAGACGGAAACAATATTTTATTATAATGGAACCTTACAAAATTTTTTCTCTGGGCAGTCGAAATGATTTTATTTAATAATACTCCAGAAGTAAAAATTTCAGACTGCTTTGGTAGAGTCCACTTGGATTTATAATGATTTGACGGCTCGTTCAAAGATTGTGAGCTCTGAAATTTCTAGAAATCTTTTCTAGTTTTATTTCCGATTGATGAAGAATAGATATACATATGTAGGGGCATTAGTTGAGTAGAAATATTGTATAAAGCAAAAAAGAATTATCTTAAGATTCTTCTTCTTGAGATACTTCTAGATCTCCTTATGACTTCAAATCTGTTACATACTGGATCTCAAACTGGTTCTAGCTCCTATTCCAACTCAGGTTTACTTTCCCTTTTCGGTTTCTTGTTCGGTTCTATCTGCAATTCCCCCACGAAATCACACTCTGAGTTTGAATTTCTGTTGAACTACGTTTTCATATGAGATTCTCTGCGAACTCTTGCTAATAGTTCCACTCTAGCTCTAGTTCCGATTACCTATCTATCGATAAGTTTATTTCAGTCTTGGTTTTCTTTGTACCTAAAGTAAGCTTAATGCGTAGCCAATGTCATAGATTCCCCTCAGTGCGTAGCCAATGGATAAAGCACATGAATTTCTACCATAAGTCACTCGATGTATGGAGCTGGTCAGTTGAAGCTTTTCTCATACACACAATGCACGAGCTCGTGGTCTTCTTGCTGCTGCTGCTCCTCGGACAGTCGTGGGCACAGCAGTCAGCCCTGTCGGCTAATGAAATGGAAATGATACTCGAGGGCGAGGATCATCTGCTGATAGACTTACAGTTATATATAGACGCACTGGAACATAAGCTGAACATTATGCGCACGTTAGTCCGAACAGGGACTCTCTCTGGGTGTTGTTCATCCTTCGTTAATTTCCTTTCAGGTTTGTTCAGGATTCAGACGAGCGCTGGCAACAGGCACAGCCTGATCTGGAGGCCTATGTGGGCAATGTGCTCAACGGTTTCCCCCTGATGCGACGCATGCACACGGATGCGCCTAAGCTGTTCAGCTATTTGAATCACGATGCGGGACAAGGTAATGTTGAGTAATCGATAAATCATTCGATACATGAAACGAATGAATAATTGATAGAGTGTAGAGACTAGTGAATCAATGGATAATTGACAGAGAAATCGATTGAATGCTAGATAGGTCTATAACAGCTAAATCGATAGGGCGCCGATTACTCGATACACAAGTATCGAAAACTCAATTACTTCATAGATACGACAGATGAATCAATGAATCTCTCAATGAATTACAAGGCAGCTAAATTGATAAAGCACTTGATAGTTTTAATCGATAAATCAATCGATATATCAGTCGATAGTTTGATATATCAAAAGGTTAATCGACAAATGAATCGATTGACCTTTTGTTACTATAGTTTACAGATTACTCGATAGATTGATCGTAATATTTATCGACTTACCACTTGTTATATTAATCGATAACTTTTGCTATTACATTATTTTTTATAGAAGGTCAACAGAAGATCACAGAATACAACCTGGATGTCCTGCAGGATGAAGATCTTGACCGGGTTGCCGAGGCATTGTTACGCGAACAGAAAATCAACAATATGGACGCGCGTCACATGGCACAGAATCGTCTTCCGGATAGAGAATTCAAGTGAGTGTCTTCTCTCTCTCTTCCCAACCTCCTCCTTTAGTTTGTCTTGCTAACTTTCTCTTCTACAGCACTACCATGAGCACCCTGGACTGTCTTAGCCTGGCGCGTTACCTGCGCAAGCGCAATGACTTACAGTTGGCCAGAAAGTGGCTACAGGTTGCACTGGAGCAGTACGACCAGACACCGGAGGTACTGCATAAGCTGATGAAAGTGGATCGTCTATCCATCTTGCAGGAACTCAGCGAGATTAAGCTTAATAAATAAAGGTAGATAGAAAGCAACCCATCTTGCTCTCTCATCCTTGAGGTTTAGTTTTGCTGTGAATATAACATTATAAAGGCAAAGCAGTATAAGCATGTCTGCTTGTGCATGTTTATCAACATACCCCACCTGCACTGCCTTTTACAGGGTATCAACAGTGGCTCGAATCGCTTTGCCACGCTGCTGCTCTGCATAAGTTGATAATACACGCTCGCTTCCTACGTTTCTTCCGCTTGCTGCGCCTGCCATGTACACACACACACACACACACACAGCTTACCCAGGTGCAGTTAGTTGGTTGCGCCTCATTTCACGCACTGCCCCACCCACTGTCCATGTTGCATGGGGTATGTGGAAAGTGCAACGATACTTCGGTTATATGTTCATTAGCTTATCTATTCATTGATTCATGCAGAAGAACGATGTACCCCGCACTGAAAAAACTATAAACTGCTGAAATTCTAAAAGTAATTTGCAACAACAATATTCTCTAATATGGTCACACTGATTTAAGTAACTTCCCCCTTCTTGTTCCTTCCCCATTTCCAATATAAACACTCCTCGCTTTGCGATGTAGTTTTGCGATAATTTATTCAATAATTCTTCATTAATTATATTTATGCACTATTTTATAGTATTCGTGTTCAATCATTACATACATATCAATACATATGCATGTGTCCATATATATTTATAAATAATTATGCAATTTAACATAACGCGACACAGAGTTTTATTTACGGGTTACGACTTTGGATGCTTTGCGATATTTCTTCTTTTTTTTGTTTCTTTTCTTTTTTTTTGTTTTCGATTTTGGTTTTTTGTTTTGCTACTTCTGCTTCTTCTTCTTGTTTTTCTTCTTGTTTGGGGAACAACATTTATCGTGATACGTATGTAAATGATATACGCGTTGCGGGGGCAGGGGCGTGGCGCCCACAGCGCTTTGCCAATATGTTTATCGTTTATCGAAATCAGCAACGGAACAGGGGCTGAGGGGAAGGGGATCTAGGGGTTGGTGGAACTTGAGCGGGAGCATAAGCAGCAACATCAGACGGGGTGGTTGGGGCGGCTCAAGGGTAACTGGGTAACACTTGTAGGAATATATTTCTTGATTGCCGGCTCTCGCTCAGTTTGGATATCACGCTGTGCTACGCTGCGACGCCAACAGCAGCAGGAGCAGCAGCTGGGGCAGCACCAGCCATTTGCCTTGCCTGCTGGCCGCATTGCGTGCCGCCTCCTCGAGACCTGCAAGCAAGAGAGAGGGAGGAAATGAAGAGAGGGAGTAGAGGAGAGCGACTATTGCGAGCTTACCACCAATGAAATTTGAATGCTCATCGTTGCTGGACGAGGCGCCCGGATGTAGCTTGATTTCTGCAAAGAACAACACAAAAAAGAACAATAACGACAACAGCAATGGGAGCAAGCTGCCTGCGAGAATTGCGGCTAGCAGATTACGCATACGCACCGTATAACCGCAGCGTGCCCTCGGCACGTCCAAGCGAGTTTGTGCTGACACAGTGATAGGTGCCCACATCGGAGGCTGAAAAGGAACGCACCACGAGCAGCATGACGCCGCGATAGCCATCGCGCTTCTCCGTGATGCCGTATTTGGGGCTGAGAAGAGAGCAGAGAGGGAGAGGAGGGAGAATGAGTTGACTTTGCTTAGTTCAGCTTTTGTTTGGGCTTACCCATCGAGCAGCATCTCGGGACCGGGTGAGCCCGTCTCCAGGCTGGCTGTGGAAATACTGGAGAAGCCATTGGAGGTGCGTGCGCCCTTCAGCCAGTAAGAGACGGGCGAGGGGGAGGCCTCCACCTGGCACTCCAGCTGCACATCGGAGCCGAGCGGCGTGCCCAGCAGCTGACTGGGTGCGCGCACCATGGGCGCAACTACAGAGGGGGAGAGATAGTTGCTTAATGAGCAGGAGGGGGAGTATGAAGGGAGTCCCATCACTTACACTGCACACTGAGCGAGACGCGCTTGCTGACCGCTGGTGGCACATCGTTGGAGGCAATGCACAGATAGGCGCCCATCTGTCGCCGTTCCAAGCGCAGCAGCCGCAACGACGAGCCATTGTAGGTTTCCACTGCATAACAAGAGAACAAAAGTTGAATCACAGTCCACTAACTAACCCCCTCGTTCCCATTGGAATCTGTCGCACCTTTAATGAGCTCACGACTGCCCGGCTTGCGTATGAGTATCATTTCGCCATCCTCACGGCGCCAGATGACGCGCGGCTGCGGATTGCCAGTGGCACGGCACGTCAACGTTGCATCCTCGCCCTCCTGCACGGCCAGATCGGCCGAGGACTCCTCATTGATGATGTCTGGCGGCACTGGATGGGGGAGAAAGAGTTGTACAATTAGTATTGTTCCCAGCGGCAACTAGGCCAGCAGCACTTACCCTGCACATCGATGCAGCCGACCTGCTTCTTCATGGGACTCGTGTTGATCTGACACATGTAGCAGCCGCGATCACTTTCGCGCAGCTTGCTGATCTTGAGTTTCCAGCTGAAAAGATGCAGGAGCAGCACGGCATGCAGAATTCATTTTTAGATGTATAAAAAGTTTTTTCTACATAAAATTCTTGCAAAGTTAGTTCTTTTATACTTTTTTTTGCTGATTTTTATATTAATATTGACCGGGAGTTTGTAGTGCACCTTTGGAGACATCTCCGACCTAGTATATTTATTCTGCACAGCATCTACATGGGAGTCGATCTAGTCAATTCTGTTTCGTTCTTCTTTCTCTACTTTTTACACTCCCTTTTCTGTTCTAACATATTTACTTACTCTACAGTCTCCTATTAATTTACTCATCTACCCTCTCTACTCTGCCTTCTCATCTTACTTTCGATTATCTCTTTTCTTCACTTCCTCACCTATTAATCAATCTTCCTCTCTTTGCTCACCTTATACCCTCTACTTACCTTAGTAATCTCTCCAATCATCTTACTCTCTCTATTCAGCTTATTGACCTATTACAGAAGGTAATGAAGGTATCAAGATGAAAGACTCCCTCACAAGAGCTTTCTCTTCTTCTTTAACTGCTTCTTTCTACTTGCTCTCCTTTCTCTATTTTACTGCTCACCTTTTGCTTCCATACTCACTTTACATACTCTACACCTTCTGCTTACTCATCTCATCTCATCTTACTCTTTTTACTCAATTAACTTATCTTACTGTCTGTACTCAGCTCTTCCTTCTCAATAATATTCCTTCTCAATGCTGTTTCTCCTCAATACTCTTTCTTCTCTCCCTACTCACCATACTCTCCCTTCTCAACTTACTCTCTTTGCTCACCTTACTCCCTTCTTACTTACTAGCTTGCTCTTTCTCCTTAGTCTTATTAACTCTCTCCCCCCTCTCATCATTCTGTAGTCTCTCTTTCTTCCCCTCTGAATACATCTACTCTGCCTTATATTGCTTCCTTATTACTTCCTTCCTTATCTTTACTACTCCCCCTATTTCTTTCCCCTGCGCCACCACTTACGTGTGCATATCCTGATGCATCACACTGATCCTGGCATTGTGTGTCACCACGCGTCCTTGCAGCGCTAGCACAGTCTGATCCGAGGCGCGCAGCCAACCGACCTACAAGAGCGAAGATCAAACGTGAAATTCTCTTTAGCTTTGCTTTTCTTCACACTCAACACGCGAACTTTGACCTACTTTATTTTTACCCAGATTGCGCACCGAACAGGCCAGCACAGCCTCCCTGCCGGCCGGATACGTGACATTGTTGATGAAGCCAATAAACTCCGGATCCGGATCCAGCTGTGAGTTGGACTCTGTGGAGAGTGTGGGGAAAGTGCGGGTAGAGTGTGGAGAGTGTTGCACGGCACGTGGCCATTAGATTGAATTAGCATACGATGGGGTCCCTCTTGTTGAAAGGGGGTGGGGAAGGGGAGGTAGGTGGAGGGGTGGCAATTTCATACACTCTTGTGTCACACTTACCGTGGTGCTGATTCTGGTGCGGATTCTGATGGTTCGACTGCGACTGCGGGAGGCCGTGGCCGGTGCCGCATTTGGTGGCCATTATCATCAGAATGATGAACAGGCAGCTCAAGCGTTTGCCCATTTTGCAGTTGTTGTTGTTGTTGTTGTTGTAGCAGTTGCTCTGATTGCTGCTGCTGTTGCTGCTGCTGCTGCTGTTATTGTTGTTGTTATCTCAACTCTTATTGTTGTTTTCGGCTTGTTGTTTGCGCGTGGCAGCTGACGCTTGTTATTTGCTGCAGCTGTTGCCCGCTTCAGTCGCCTTTTTGTCGCCTTTGTCGCTAGTGTTGCTCTCGCGATGCTGTTGCTGTTGTTCTTGTTGTTGCTGCTGCTGTTGTTGCTTTTGTTATTGCCGCCTATTTTATTGGTATTTTTTGTGCTGCGACCGCCGCAATTTCTATTTGCATTTGAATTTTCGATTTCGATTCCGATTTGTGTTGCTGCTGCAGTTTCTCTTCGTCGCTTCGTTGTATTTTGCCACTGTTTGTCGCCGCGTTGTGCGTTGCGTTCTTGATGTTATTGTTGTTGTTGTTTGTGCAAATTGCGCTCGCAGGGGCTTTGATTTCACTGCTGCAGCTGCATCAATCCCAAGTGCTGTTGACATCTGCAAGCAGAAGCGAGAACGCAAACAAAACGTCACAAATTGCTTCCAAATTTATTTCACGCAAACAGAAACACACACACAGACACACACACAGTCACACCACACAGACACACCACACACACACACACACCATACAGACACAGCAGCCGTTTAAGTGCTGCCCAACAACTGGGGGAATAGTGTGTGTGGGGGGCGTGGTTGCCTCGGCTAAGTTGATTATGTGCGGCGCAGAGTTTTACAATTTTACGTTGCCTGCTTTTAGGCGCAGCCAATATTACAGTCCCCGTCTCCTCTCTCTCAATCCCCCTGCCGCTGCTGCATCCCTCATCGGCGGCTCAGAGCAAAAGGCAAATGCAATTTTCAACACAAACACAAATTTATGGCATCCTTTTGCATCCTGCTGCTGCTGCCGCTGCATGCTATAAAAACAGCGCAGAAATAAAATGCGCAGACCAAAAGTAGCAGCAGCGGAGCAGGGTAAGGAGTGGAGAAGGGGAGAAGGAGGGGGAAGAAGGTGCCGGAGCAAGCAAGGAAAAACGCTGCTCAAAGGTGCAAAATATGAATGTAAATATTAAAAAAGTTTCAAGACGCAAAAACTAACGAGGTGTTCGCTCATTTGCTGTGCACCTTCCCCTTCTTTCTCCTTCTCCTCCTCCTGCCTTCTTACGACCACGCCCACAAACAAGCAGCACGCTGCACGCTGCACTTTGACGCGTCTGTAATTTAATTTCTGTGTGAAATTGAGCACTCGCCTAATACTAAATTTGCAGCAAGCCAGTTAGTTAGCCTGCTCCAAGAGACTTACAGGAGGAAGGAAGAAGGAGGGGAAAGGGGGAGGCGGGAAAACTTTTGACGAGGTGTCAATGCATTGCCGCCTTCGGGCTGAGATTGCGCGCGGGCCCAGACGCGTTGCTATGCGTCAAGTTTCGAGCCAAAAGGAAATGCGATTTGCTTATTGAATTAGCTGCAACAGTCACGAAGAAGGATGCAACGCAAGACAGAGAGAGAGACAGTAAGAGCGATAGAGAGAGAAAGGCAGAGATGGAGCTGAAGCTCCTCGCAGAACTGCTCCTTCGTCTGGCCGCACCACAATTGATTTATTATATTGTTCATTTATTCAAATGAATTGTCGCGCAGTCGGTCGACCCACTTGGTTGCAACTCAACCGCCTTCAATTGGTTTAGCTCCGCTCGAGAACTTTGATTGTAGTTTTACAAAATATATTTTGTTTACAAGTCTGTGAAATCTACAAAATGCTGTAGATTCTTGTGCGAATATTACTAAACTGTGCTGAAGAAAGGTTTGGAAAATCAGATAAGAGATATAAGTTCAAATCTTTGTGAATTAAAAATATGTTAATTATATTAATCTTCTAGTTGGCTCAGGTACTAAGTATAAGATAAATGCAATTACATGAATGAGTTTATTGTATTTTATTCAAAATATTTATACTTAGTTTGCTAGTTTGTTAATTATAATTGTAATTTTTATTATTAATAATAACTGTTGTTTATTATCAAGCGTTAGTAAAATCTTTACTGCATAAAGGCTTTCAATCTAAGCTGCCAGAATTAATTTGATATTGCTGAATATTGAGAAGTTAATTTTCTATTACTAAATAACTTTAAGTAACTATATATGTAACTTTCGTACAATTTCAATAGATGTTAGATACTTTATTAGAAATATAAAATATCTAATTGCGGCTTTCAAATGTAGAAAATATTCAGCGCAAGAATTTATGAAAGAAAACAAAAGTTTCCAATTTAAATTGTAGCTCCCAGATAGTATCCTCATAGATACTATGAAATAATATATAAATATATTTTAGATCTTAAGATCTCTGATAGCAAATATACAATTTAAAAAATATTAATCCTGATATCTTAATAAGACAATAAAAACATGTTCAAGTCTATTAGAAACTTCGTTTGAATTGTAAGAAATAAACATTTTTATTATTCAAGAGATTACATTCTAATGCAGCTCAAAGATTTGCGGAAGCTGTAAAGTACATGCATACACCCACATTCATATAACATGAGTGTATAAGCCCATCACTGGTAAATCTTTATATGACTCTACTTCCCCTGCCAGAGAACCACATCAAACACTCAGTTAATAACTCAGTTAACGACTGCAGGCCCCGTTCAACTGAAGCCTCATTTGTTCTACTTTAGCTAAGTAATCCGACAAACTCATGCTCCGCTCAGGTACTTCTATCATATATATATGTATGAACACCATTTATAACAGAGAGTTCAGTTGAAATTCCTGTATTTAAAGAACTTTATCATAACCTTTTTCAGTCATTTTAATGACCGCAAAAGAGCCAGCGATAAGCGGCTTGGCGATGGTAAAAACGCGCTTCAAGGTTAGCTGTAATTACACGCTGTGGGCTTTACCACCTCTCCTCCCCCTTTCACTGTTGATACCTGCGCTCTTCACAAAGCCCATAAACAGAGAGAGCAGCAAAAAGAAAGCTGAAAAAAGTAAATAATGATTAAAGTTCTATCAAGTTGAAAAGTTTGAAATTGTTGTTCGGTTTTGGCAAATTAAAATCAAATCTTTTTTGACGAATTTCCTTAAAGTTCAACTCATCAAGGCGTGCTATCTCTCTCCCTATCTCTCTTTCTCTCTCGGGCTAGCATTGTTTTTGGCCGTGCTGTCGAGGAAAACAAATTTGAATGCGCACTTAAGAAAGGGAATATTTAAGAAGGATCCCAAAAATGTGCCACAGCGCGAACATAAATAAATTTGCCGTGTAAACAAAAAACATGGCGAAAAACTGCGCCAAACAACAAATGAAAAGAAACCAAGAAGAGGCAGAGAGAGAGAGAGAGAGGGAAGGAAAGAAAAACTGCAAATCAGCGCAGTTGCTGGCGATGCAAGGTAAACCAACAGCTGGACAGGTAATGTTTTTCCACCAGAAAAAAGGTGCAGCGACAGAGAGAGAGAGAACGAAAGGGAGAGGGAGAAAGAGAGGGAGAAAGAGAAGAAGAGAGAGGGAGTGAGGAAGAGTGAGAATGCAATGTCGCAAAGTGGCAGCGAAAGGAGCAAAGGCGGCGAACTAGTACATCGCCAAAGTCTTTTCAAGTTGCACAGCTGCTGAAAAGCGCAGCAACAAAAATAGTTTGGGAACAATATGACTGCAAGATACCCTGTACAGGTGGGAAAATCTTAACAGTTGAATGAAGTTGTATTAACAAGTTCGAACATCCTCTGAATTCATTATTGGGTGCTCTAATTTGACTGTCTTTTATTTAATTGTCTTCATATTTTTATGGAATTTGTTAAGCTAATAAACATTATATATAGAAAATACAATGTCTTATTTGATGAGGTTAACATGCATAGATGCTGAGTTATGTATCTTTCTAAATTGAAGCAAATCAAATAATGAAAACTATTCAAGTGAATTGAATAGAAAATAAATAGAAGGAAGGAAAGAAAGAGCAAGTTCAGTTCTCATTAGGACAGTTCTCTGTTTTACCTTTCCAATGAACTAGTTGAGATTTTAAGCATATATATTACTTCATAAAGTCTCATAATAGATACTGAGATTTTTCTTGTATTATATAAAATGAATCAATTTAATTTATGTTTTCTGAGGAATAACACATCATATTTCATACATATACAGTTAATATAATAATCATTGAACCCAATTTCATTGCGAGTGCTAACATTATTTCCCTCTGTCTGTTATACCCCGCTAACCCCAGACGGACACGGGGTATAACAAACACTTGAGCAGGGCGCGTCAGCTGTCTGACAACAGTGCGAGGCAGCTGCCTGCTGCTACGGCTGCTGTTGCTGCTGCAATGTTGCAAGTGCTCCTCGACTGTCGTCCGACGTCGGCGTCAATGTCTACGGCGTCAGACTCGTCGTCGTCGTCAAGGCGACGTCGCTGTCAAGGCGCATACACTTCAACGCCTCGCCGACAAGCAGGCGTAGAAGGCGCAGCAAAACGGTTAACGGTAAATGGTAAATGGCAAACGGGCGAATGAGCGAACTGGCTAAAGTGACCGTCGCACGGCGTTGCACGGCGACAAAGCAATTTGACTTAAAAATGCTGAGCACTTGCATATTCCGGAATGATGACGTTGTTGCCATCGCAGGCGCGCGTTGTGTCAGCTAAATAACGAACGCTCCTCGCAATGCGCTGCCAGCAGCAACAATGAAGGTGGGCGGAGGCGGGGTAGTGGGGGCCAGGCAGAGGGGGGCAGCGACTGCGGCAGCGGAGGCCTTAAAGGATCAAGCTTAAGCTCATTTATTTAAATTAAAACAAACACTGCAGGCAAAAAGGCAAAAGCAGAGTTGCAAGTGGACGTAGCGAGGAGGGGTGGGGCAAGGGGGTAGCCTTAGCTCAACTGAGTGCATGGCAACATACATTGTATATGTGTGAGTGTGTGTGTGGAGTGTGAGTGGAGTATTTGTATGTTGCTGTTGAGTGTATGGAGTGTGTGTGTAGAGAGAGTGTGTGTGTGCCTTGTGTTTGCCTGCAAGGCTTCGTGGCAGCTGCTGCTGCTGCTGTCACTATGTATGTGTGTGTATGTGTGCTTGTTTATGTGTGTGCGAGTGTGCCATAGAACTTTGGCAACATTTCCGATTGCCAGCGCCGGCCTTAGCCGCCGTTGCCATTGCCTGCCACTCCACTCCACTGTCCTTTGTCCTTTGTCCTGCTGTGTTCGCTGTGTGCTGCTTCCTGCCTGGTTGCCTGTCATTTGTCCACTGCACAAACAGAGCAAATTGTTTGCAATAATGCGCTTGCCAAGTGAGTCGCTACGGTGCCCCCCTCCTCCCTGCTGCAGCCATTACTCCCACTCCAATTGGTATCCCTAACCCACACTACGTACGCCCATGTCTGCCACGCCTATTATCACAGACATCTGCAATGAGATGACAACAGTTGCTGCAGGTGCACAAGTGGCTGCTGCTCCTGCTCCCTCCTCCTCCCCTTCCTCCTGCTGCCTCATCATGTAGCTGTTCCTGCTGCTGTTCTCTGCTTCATTCCCTTCTAGTTCTATTGCCGCTTGCTGCCGGCGTTAATGAATTTCACTGGCAATTGCATACAAAGCAACATCAACAATATCAACAACAACAACAACAGCAAGAGCTACAGCAACAACAACAACAGCAACAACACTGCCAACAACCGTGACAAGTGCAATAAATAGCAGCGCAAAGTTACTGCAGAAAATCACAAAATGAAAATGTTAATTGTTTGTCTCACTTTTTATGCACTCTCTGAGAGGGTAGCTTAGCTAATGAGAGAGACAGGAAGAGAGAGAAAGAGAGATTAGGAGACAGACAAGAGTAATGTACTATATATATATTCTATATATAAATGTTCTTGATCAGTTGCTGAACAGGAGAAATGAAGGCTGGACAGAGTACTGGCCTCCTTTGATTTCTTTTCCCCTACTTTCAAGCAGCTGTCATTATTAAACATTATCGTATTTCATTTTATATAGACTTTATATAGACTCTGTATAGTTTGAAATCCATTTACAATGTATTAGAGATGTATTTAAGGAGTTACCAAATGATATATATCACTTAAAGTAGCTTCAAAATCGAACTTCAATGTTTGTTCAAACAGACAAAAGAACTTCATGGACTTTTAGCAAACTCTCTAGCAGTTTTGATATCAACAACCTTAGCAAATACCCTATACCCTATCATTTATGCCACCCCTACCTAACTAAAGAGTATTACCACCTCGACTTGTTGGCAACTTCAACTTCACTATTTTGTTTTTCAATTTCACTTTTTTATTACTGCAGAAAACTTTCCCAGCAGCATTTGTCGATGGTTTTTTCTTCTTTTTATTTTATTTTTTTTTTTTATATTTTTTATTGCAGTCAGCGCAAAGTTTTTATGCGGCGCCATTAGTAGCCAATTATTGGCGACTTTTTGCGCTCCAAGGATCGACGAGATAGTGGAAGGGGGCGACAGCTTGGAGGTGTGGACTAGTCTGAGCAGATCTGAGTGCGGATTGGCAATTTATATTCGTTGTCAGCGGCTTTTCGACTGTTTGACTGAGTGCATTAAAAAGTTCAATAACGACGACGGCGACGACGACGACGAGGAGTAATAACTCAATTTCGACGACGCGGCTAAAAATCAGGCTCGAAAGAGAGAGAGAGAGAGGCTAATTAAAAGCGCCGCAAGCAGGCAAACGGATCGGTAAGGCGTCTCTCTTTTTTCTCTCTCTCTCTCTCTGTCTCTCTCTGCTCGGGTTGCATTTTAGCTTAATTAAACATTGGCGCCGCGCTTTTAATTGATTGTGAGCAAACTGAAAGACAGACGAGAGAGAGACAGAGAGAGAGAGAGAGGAAGAGATGTGGCAGTGGGTTGGGGCAAATAAACAATTTAACTAAATGCGCCGCAAAGTAGGCAACGCTTTTTGCGCTGCCGTCTCGACGCGTCGCTGGCGCTGCTGCTGCTGCCGTTGATGCCACAAAGCCCTGAGCATTAGACGTGGCATAGAAATGATGCTTGCGAAGTGTAAATGTAAATGTAAATGTGTAAACACAGGCGTGGCAACAAAAGGCCACCAAAGCAGGCGTCGAGCGAGCAGCGCGTCGAGCACGAACAATGAGTCGAGCTGACTGAATGGAGGAGGAACGGAGCTGGAGATGATGGAGCCTGGAAGTGGTGCACGAATGAATGAATGAATAGCGCTGGCAATGATTGTAGGCAGCACAAGGAAGCGGGAGGAGAGTGGGAGGGGATAACTGTCCAGTGGCAGAGGGGGGAGCTCTGCTGACAGAGTGCATGGCAGGGCACAATTGTGATAATTGCCGTTGTCTCACACCTTTTCGCCGGCAGCGGGTCGTGAAATGATGACAAGCAAAAGCTCTTCCGCCGGCTGTTTGCCTGCCAGTCATAGTAGTAGGCGTAGCATAAATAGGATACGCTCCTCCTCAGCACGCCTGCTTTGTCCCTTTACCTACTCCCCCCACCCACTGTTTATTCAACAATTTCATTGTTTACATTTATGTTCCACACACACACGAACACACGGACACGGGCACAGACAAAGCTACACTTAGTATGCGTTTGACTCGTTTATGCCTGCACCATGTGTGTGCCTCATCTATGTGGCAAACTTTCTTACGTACACATGAACCTGCCCGCCTGCGTCCCTCTCCCCCCTTGCAGCCCTTAGCACCTTCTCTTTATCTCCTCATGCTCCTCATGAAATTTCTTTCATTTTGGCGCTTTCTCAACTTTTTTCGCGCACAATTTGCATGCGAATTTGCCGCTGTCTGTTCGCCCAAAAACTTTGTCCCGTTCGCCTGCTGTCCCACTGTCCCGCTGTCTCCCTCCTGTCAGTCTCTCTTCCCGTCGCCTGTGCGTCCGTCTGTCCGCCATCCTACGGCTTCATGCGCGTGCCTTTTACTGCACGACTGCCACTTGGCAGTTGGCCGCCCGCCCTTCAACCCCGCATGACCCTCTGGGCTATGCTGCTCCTCTTGCTGCTTCTGCTCCTGCTACGCCTTCGTCTTGGTCTTTTCGTGCAGTTTTTCTTTCATTTTTTATGCGCCGTTAACAACTTTTGCTCGGTTTACTTTTTCCGTGTCGGGCGGCGTCGCCGGCGATGCTTCTTTCAAACTTTAATTGTTGTTGCATGTCCTTTTGCGCAGCACTCCTCGACGGCATCCTTGCCGGCGTCGTCGTCGGCGTTGTTCTCCTCATCATCATCATCGTTGTGTACGTAGCTGTTACTCTCCTTGTTGTTGCTGCTGATGTTGTTGTTGTTTTTCTGGCGTAAATTGTACGCCTCACGTTTTTACGCCTGCAGCCAAAGGACACACATCTGCATATGTGTAAGTGTCAGTGTGTGTGTGTGTGTGTGTGTGTGTGTGTCTGTGGCGACCGAAGTGTGAAACTGAAATTGAGCAACTAAAGGACTAAAAGACTCTGCCAGTTGCCTACTTGCCAGCTGCCTACTGCACACTGGACCGAAATTAATTTGACAAAAGAGTAAAAAAAAAAAGAAATTGCGAAAAAAGGGAAATAATTATTTCGTGAGATTTAAGTTTCTGCCATGTCCTTTTGGATGGAGCTGCTTGACTATTGGCGAATCAATCGAGTTGGGTAATCGACTGCAATGCCAGTCGATTGATTTTATCAATATTTTATTACTTAAGATATATTTACGAACAGTGATTGGAAAGGAAAGGAAACTTGAAGGTAAACTAAGATTTTTAAAGGTAAAATATTTGTGAACTTGCAGGGAAAGGGGAAGGGGAAATGGACTTGTACCTAAGATTTTACAACTACATTATAAAAAAATTTTAATAATAATGAAATATTCTTGTAGATACGTAGTGCAGATCAAGTGAAGTCGAGGGAACAACAAGGAGTTGATAAAAAACAACAGATACTTTGAATTGTATTTTAACTAATTGTATATTTAAATTTAATATAATTAACTAATGTAGTTTCTTTTTAATTCATTTGTAATATTAAATTAAAAAATTAAAACAAAACAAGCACTCAAAACAGAATAACACTGTTTTAAAACCATTAGCATTATATACTTATATCAGCTTCGTACATTAGCTCAATTGGAAAATGCAATCTTTGCATATTTCGACCTTTCAGCCAGTTGAAGCTTCAACAACTTTAATCCTTGACAAATTCCCCTGCTGCTGCTCCCCCCTCGACCCAACGATGCTTAATGATAATTGTTATTTTGTGCAAACTTTTGCATACAGCTCGACCACTGTGCGCGCAGCAGCAGGTGGTGGTGGGGGACATGTAGAAGGGAAGGAGGAGGAGAGGAGTAGGAGGGGCGGCTTCTGCATTCATGTTCATTGCCAACGTCTGTTACTGTTAAATGTGCGTGCGTGTAAGTATCTGTGTGAGTGCGACTGAGAGTGGGCGAGGGTGAATGTATGCGCGCATATGTGCATGTGTGTGAGTGTCGAGTGTGTGTGCCTCTGTGTGCGTGTGTGTGTTTGTGCTCGACTTTATTTGGTTTTGCGTAGCACTTGGCATTTATTTGCCCACACCGAGACATGCCGTTGCTACACACCTCCCCCTCCCCATTCCCACCCCCCGTCAACAAACGAGAATGAGCAAAAATCTTCGTTTGCGCTTTTTCTGCTTTTTTTTTTCTTTTTGTTTTTGTTCTGTGCAGAGAGAAAAAAGTTGGTTTCGAAATAGCTTTAGGGAGTTTGTAAAACGCATTGTGCTGAACGCTTTCAGCAATAACTCCATTGAACTGGGCACGCGTGTATTCCCCGCCCCCCTCTCCCGACTGTCCCAAGTTGCCTGCTCCCACAGCCTGTTTGTATTTCTTTTCCCATGTTTTTATACAAGTGGAGAGAGAGAGCAGCGGCGATAAAGATAACCCATATGGTTTTATAGGGGGCTCTATTTGCTTGACATGTGTTATCTAATAGCCGAGATTGCTCAATCATTTCGTGAGCTTCCATCTAATTGAAAGGTGACGTCGGAGAGAACTATGCCAGCATGTGGAATATGGAAGGAATAATATGGAAGAGGGGGATGACTTTTAGGCAAGTGCTACAATACTAAGGTAGTTTAAAGGATATTGAATAGTTTACATGTATTTTGGAGCTGGATATATGTTGTTAATTTATGATGATAATAAAGATTAATTGATGCTAAAGTAGTTTAAGTGCCTTTATAAAGCGGATGTTATTTTTTTCCATACGTATAAATTTTATTATTGTTTGAAGCATATCAGCAGTGGACTAGCCTCTAATTTTATATATTTTTCTTTATGCTTATATTAACTTAGGCTCTGGCTGCATTTGAATAAGTTTGCAATGTGAATTTAAATGAAATCATATGAATCAGAAGATTGTTTTGTAACTGCAACTAAGGTCTCTAATGCGATTATTTGATGATTGCACCCGATAGAAGGGTAAAATAACTTTGTGCCAACTGCAAATGTATGTGGAGGTGTCGCAGACCTAAGAAACTATATATACATATTCTGAATCATCAACAGTCGAGTCTATGAAGCCATGCCCACCTGTTCGTCTGTTGGTTTGTCTGTCCATACTTTGCATCTGTGGCCTAGGTCTTAAAGCGATGATTCTGTGATAAGTTTAATTATTTAGATAGTTTCACTCATAAATGATGCTTTATTATTCATTTAATAGTTCTCTATCCATAAGACACAATTGTGTTTTCAGCCTAGGTCTCAAAGGAGCTAATTTTAAGACATATTTGTATCTCTAAGATGCCCAATTCCCTAGTATATATTCACACATTATCTGCAGAACAATTTGCTACGCTTGTGAAGAGCACTTGGCCTCAGTATAATTGCAGAAATTGAACTACATTTAATGTGTAGATGTGTAATTAGTAAGTTAATAAGTTTAATGAATTGTAGAATTAAAGCAGAAGCAATTTATGCAACAACAATTGAATGCAGTATTTTCATTTTCAACTAAGTAATTCAATTTGCTGTGAATGCAACAACTGGGGCCCTTAAAGTGTTTGTCCATTTTAAATGGCATTCTGGGACACCCCCTTACGGTTGCCGTGCCGTGCATGCGGTGCCCTTTATAGGCTGTGCCATGCAGCACAGTACAGATTGTTTGTGGCTACGTCTGCTTTAAGACTGGTTAACAATTGTTGGACTGTAATTGCCGCTGCTTGCTGCATTCGTTACCATAATTGCTGTTGGCTTAATTTCAACAGTCGACTTCCGCACCGGCAACTTCAACTTCTTCTTCTGCTGCTGCTGCCACACTGCTTGTGCAGGCTCAGGCACTGGCTCAGGCTGAGACTGAGAGTGAGACTGAGGCACAGGCAGAGTCTCAGTCTCAGTCTCAGTCTCGAGCTCAGCCTTCGCCTCCGTCTGCGTCTCCATCTCTGTCTCCGTCTTCGTCTCCGTCTCTGTGTGTGCAAGGCTGAGCCGCAGACAAAACCAACGAGGACGAGAACGAGAACGACGACAACAAGAAAACCCATTTGACTTACAATCTTGCCATGTGAATGTTGCCATTGTGTGTGTGTACGAGTGTGTATTTCTCTGTGTGTGTGCGTGTGTGCAATTGTGTTGCTCATTTGGTTGGCTTTCTTCGACTGCAGCTGCAGCTGCTTTGCCGCTTGGCCAAACGGACTCGCATCGCATCGCCGGCTGCGGCTGCTTTTGTTATTTTTATTGTGCCGTCTCTGCCAGGCATCTCACTGTCCCGCTCCCCTTCTTTGTCAACCCTCCGCTCTCTTTCTTACACACCCCTCTATCGCTGGGTTTCCCTCACTGTTTGCTTGGCTCTGGAAAATGGCTTCGTGTGTGGCTCACTTGTTTTAAAACTGCGGGCCTCCCTCTGCGCCGCTCCTTGCTGCCTGCTTTCTCTCTCACTTCCCTATCCCCACTCTTGCTCCTTTTGCACTCCATGCATTCCCCTTTACCTTTCGCAACGACATTCAACGCTCATCAACGCCACATTTGCGTGCTGCTCTTGCCTCTGTCGCTACTGTTGCTGTCCAGCTGCAGGTCCAGCTTCGGCTCCTTGTCCATTGAGCATGTCCACATGCACGTTCATATCCGTGTGCTCCCATTCCCCCCTCTTTCCCTCTCTCTCTCTCTCTTGCTTTCTTTCTGTCTCCCTCTTCGTTCGCTTTTCAACTGTGCATTTGCCTGCTCGCTTGAGCAGCAATTCAGCTGTGCCATGGCCCGTCTCTGTCTCTGCCAATGTGCATGACTTCTCTGCCCCATCTCTCCCCCTCTCCCTCTCTCTAGCACTCTCTCTTTCTGTCCTGTCTCTCTCTACATTTGCTGTCTCTGTTTGCATAAATGACTGCGCCTGTGTATTTGGCATGACTCTTGAATTAATTTTGCAACATTTTAAATTGAGCGCAATTAATTGCGAAAATGTTTTATTTTTACCCACTTGCACTCGTTTTACCACTCGCACAACTGTAAATGGATATGTGTGTGCCCGTCCACACATGCATGTGTGTGTGCCAGTCTCTATGTGTGTGTGTGTGTTTGGGGTTTTGAATGCGGCTGCTGTGCATTCTGCAGTCGCATTGCGTGTTGTTGTTGTTGTTGTTGTTATTGTTGTTGTCGCCTTTTTGTATGCAAGTGCGAACACGCGCATTCAAGCATATGCACGCCGGCCAAGCACATACACACACACAGAGACCCCTTCACACTTGTACATTGTGTGTGTGTGCGTGTGTGTGTGTGGCACTTTTTGTGTTCGCTTCGTTTGGACGTGTTGCCTTTTTGCATTTCTTTGCTCTTTTATGCATTGCTTTTATCGCGCTTTCTACGCGCGCGCTACTCGCACACACACACGCACACAGAGACAGACTAGCGTGCACTCTCACTTACCCATGCACAGGCATGAACACGCATAGCCTAAAAGTATGCAGCATGCATTGAAAGGCTTTTTACATGACACTCTGAACGCTTTTTCTTCTCTCTCCCCCTCCCCTTCTGTTTTTTGCTCCTTTTTTTTTGCCATTCTGTCGCCATTTCTGGTATTACTCTAGCTGCTGTTGTTGTTGTTGTTGTTGTTGTTGTCACGGCTGCTGCCACTGTTAATTTTTGGGCGCTTCTGTTGCATTTCTGCCATTTTGTTGCCGCGCTCGTTTCGCGCCAGGCGCGTTTCATATTTCCCTCTCTCCCTCTCTCTCTCTCTCTCACTCTCTCATTCGAGTCACTTTACATCTCCCGCTGTGCGTGCGTGTGTGTGCGCTGCCATGCAACGTCGCTTATTTATATCCAATTGTTCATTTGTCTTTGGTTTATGTTACGCATACGTCATGTTTGCCCATATTTTATATTTTCATATGTATGCAGCATGCATTATGTTCGCACGCTTCGCTGCAGTTCCCCCCGTCGCTGTGCGAGTGTATGTGTGCCTGTCGTTCTTACAATCAGAGTGGTCGACCACAAATGTAAAATATTTTTCGTAATATTTATGCGTATTTTCAGTTTTTCCTTTATAAATTAAATGTGTCAGCTCTTTGCGAAGATATTCCGCAGCAGCAGCAAGGCAGCATCTCTCTGTGTGTCTGTATGTGTGTGCATTGGTATGTCTGTGTGTGCGTGTGTCTATGTGCGCATAAGTGCATTTCGTAAATAGTTTATAATGATAAGCAAACGCATTCGAATTGTTGTTCAAGTGAATAATTTCACTTGCTGTTGTCATTAAGACTGAGAAATATCATAATCCCTTGGCGAATCTTTTATTTTCATGTTATGTTACATATGCCATATGCTTTAAGAGCTCCCTCAGCATGGCCAGTGCAATTAAATTGTTCAACTCTCTGGCTGGAAATTGAATATCGCCCGGAATATCGTCTGTCCCTCTGTTTGTCTCTGTTTCTGTCTCTGTGTCTCGCTGTCTCTCTGTCTGGCATTTGTCAACCAGTCTGACAGACAGACAGAGAGTACGTTGCATATCTATAGCATCTGTCAATCCATAGAGCGCTGCCAGCACTACTCGTGCCGTGCCCCCCATCCAATTCTACGGGGTATATGCGATATGCTTCGTGAATCTCGCTGGCAAACTCCCCCTCTCCCTCTCTTTCTTCTTCTCTCTCTTTCTCTCAGCATACACAGCGCTGTGCATACAATTTTGCACTTTCGCTTTAGTCAGTACGGGGCAGGGTGTCCAAAATAAATGTAATTTTTCTTTTCTACATGAAATTTTATCATTTTGTTAGTTCAATTGGTTTTATTTTCTTCCATTCAGTTCATTTTTTTTTTTGCCTTTCTCTGCAAAGTATTTTGCATTTCTTATAGAATTCGTACTCCTGCAGCGCCAGCAGAAATAATAACAACAACAACAACGAGAGCAACAACAACGGCAGCTACAACGACAACAAATTTGTCTTGCAAAAAGTTTATTTTGTCTGTCACAATTTCTTATTGTAGTTGATAAACTTGCCGAGCCGAGAGAGCAGCGCGCACAGCCATGTCCAAGTGTCTATGACTGTTTATGGCCCGTCAGTCACTCTGTCAGTCTGTCTGCATGTGAACGCGTGTACGTGTGTGTGTGTGCGCCCTCACTCTCTATCACTCTTGTTGCTGCCTTTCGCTGCGTGTGTGTGTGTGTGTGTGTCGACATGTTTTCGTTTTTTATTATTCAGTAAATCAAATCAGTTGTCTAACAACTCAATCCAAACACTTGCAGCACGCGCCATGGACATGCTCGGGACACCTCCGCCTATCTCTGGGCACTGCCTCATCTTTCTTCTCCCCTCTTTCTTTCTCTTTCTCTGTTTCTCTCTCCCTATCTTGCTCTTCAACTCGCTTCATTGCAGTGTCTGCTGGTCGACTCTTCCTGTCCATCTGACTGCCCCTGAGCTGTCATTGCCATGTCTCTGCTGCTGTTTCTTCTTCATCTTCTTCTTGCTGCTGCTGCTGTTGTTGTTGTGGGTGGCATTGCTGTTGTTGCTTTTGCTGTTGCTGCTGCTGCTGTTGCTTCTGCTGTTATTTTTACAGTTAAGTCAATATGCAGCCGTCAAAAGCAACACTTGATACTTTTGTATGCCACTTGGGCAGGTCCGTTTTCTTGGCCCCAGCGCAGCTCTAATTCCCTGTACCCTGCCCCCACTCTTTACTCCCCCTTTCTCCTTCCCTCCCACTCTGTACATTGATTACTGGTCACAGTTATTGCGACTTTGCTTTCATTTTGTTTGCAAAGTTTCTGCACACAGAAAAATAAACAACGAACAGACGACGTAACGAATTTATGGACATATCACACACACACACACTCACACTCACATAGAGAGAGAGGGAGCAAGCTAGTACGCTGGTTAAGCAAAAGGGTGACCATAATCGACTTATGTGCATAAGCTGTCGCTGGAAAAAAAGAGCTTGAACTATTCCAACTCGAAAAGCCGTCGGACTCATGACTCATAAGCGCTGCCAAAGATGTCGTATCACATCGTCAGTCCGACAGTCCGTCAGTCTATCAGTCTATCTGTCTGTCCGTCAGTCAGTTGGTCAGTCCAACTGTCGGTCTGTCTGTCCGTCGCCTTTGCACTTGATGCGGCTTTGATACTTTAGCTTTTTTGCAGCACAGTTGCAGCATTTGCCACAATGTAATCATCATGAATGAAATCCTTTGAAAAGCGGATTGTTATCAATCAAACTAAAGTCCAGCGGGGAACGAAACGTAACTGTAACGAATCTATTTCCCTTACAAATTATTCCGCAATAAGCTCCTCAGCGAGCGAGCGAGAGTCTAGTTGCCCAGCATGCTTCAGTTTTTTTGCTTCTTTTTCTACATTTCTTGTAAATAGAATTGATTGTCAACTTTTTAATTCAATTTGTTCACTTTTATTTACTATACATATACTGTATCTCTCTCCGTCTAAGCTCCGTCACGAACTGCCACTTCACTGTTGTCTGTCGTATTAATTCTTAATTACTTTGTTATCCGAAAGTCGACACAAAAAACAGCAGAGCGCTGTAGACATTTGCATGTGTGTTGCCAGCGCGCAAAGGTGGCAATGCCAAAAGTTGGCAAGCGCAATGTGCCCTGTCAGCGAGTTCAATGAGGCTAGTTTTGGCGGGCGGAATTGTTAGTTAGTTAGTGGTGGTAGGTATAGTATAGTAGTACCTTGAAAAGTTGGAAGTCAATAAAGAAGAATGTGAAATGAAGAAGTGACAGTTGAACACTGGAAGGTATACGAATTTATACATTTACTTACTTAAGTATTCCCTGGTACCAGAGAAATTTAGAATGAATAGTTCAGGGAAGAAATTATGGAGATATTTATAAACCGATTTTAATTCATACACTATTTGTTAGAAAGAACATTAAATACATCATAAACATACTCCCTACAAATATATTGTACATTTTCTCTAACAATGAATGTTTTTCAAGCCAGTTTCCAGCTAAATTTAAGCTTGTTATACCATCTCGAAGAAGTGCTTGTGCACTCTGATACTTCTCCCTCTTTCCCTCTGCTCTTTCCTTTTTCAGCTTCTCTCTATATTTGATTTCTATACCAGCTCTTCTCTTTCCCACTTCTCCCAACTCTCCCTCTAAATCTCACCCTCTCTCTCTCTCTTCCACTCCCACTTCTTGCCATGCAAACTATTAAGAAATATTCGAAAATATTGTGACTCTCGTCTTATAATGTCCCATGTCATAACTCAGAGTGCGATAGTATCGTCGTCTGAGTGTTATTACAATGATTTAGAGATCGAGAAGAGACGTTAATGACCCTGGCCCTGGCACATGGTCAATATTCGCATCACTTTCGGCCACTGTCTAGCTCGGAGATGCGGAGCAGCAGCAGCAGAAGTTGGCACGTAGCCGCTGCCGTTGCTCCTTTTCCTTCTCCTCCTCCTGCAGTTCCCGATCCACATGCTCGTCTCGGGTAGCAGGGACTGGGGACTGGGAGTATTGTTCTGTTGGAAACCTTTTTTACGATTTACGTGCCGTTTCCCCGGGGAGTGACTGTGCCACTCTCGCTCGCTCTCTCTTTCTCTCTCTTGGATGTCTCTGGCCCTCTCATGCATGGCTTTTAATAATGCTCATATTTTTATGGCCCGCTCAGACGAGATGGGAACGGGATTTTGGACGTGGACGAATGGATGGAGAGACCGACGGACGAGCGGACGGACGGGGAATCATCACATTTTGTGTGATTTTTCTTCTCGCTTTTTTGGTTTTGTGTGTGTGTGTGTGTTGTTCGCTTTTGGTTTGTTTGTTTGTTGTTGTTTGCAACTTTTGTTGCTTAAATTAACAAGCGGGACACACACACACATGCAGACACACACGCACATGCACGTGCTGATGGCAAACATTGATGTTTATTCAGTTCGACCCAAATCCAGTTTAATTGAACGCGCTGCTAACCATGAAAGCCGCGAGGCGTTTTCAGTTAATAATGCTATGAAAATTTAATTATCAAATACGAATGCACATGCGTACAAATACTACAATTTGTACGCAATGCCTGTTTAAAATTTTAGTCGAATTACAAAAAACAACAACAACGGCAGCAGCACGGAAAGTGGCAGCAAACAAGCGACGAATAAATAAAGCAAAGTGTTTGCATTGAGCCAATTCAGCCCGCAGTTATCGCAGTTGTTGTTACACCTCTATAGGTGTGCGAGTGTGTGAGTGTGTGCGTCGCGCATACCCTTGGGCTTGTTTGTTGTAATTCAATTTGATTAAACAAAATTTTGATCAGCTCGACTTGCGCTTGATTATTCGCGCAGCCACAGCCCGAGCCAAGGCAGCCAGGCTCATTTGCCGTTACGTTGCATATTTAATGCAGCACTTTTTATTATCCCACAGCAGCGTCAGTGTGTGGCAAGTACGCGGGAAGGGGGAGATGATGGTGTGTGTCATGTGTGTGCACAAAAACAAAGCGCAAGAAAGTTTAAATAAACTTTCGACTTGAGGCATCAACGCAAGTTCGGTTCGAATGTCAGGCATCAGCAGCAGCAGCAAGAGGAGCAGCAGCAGCAGCAGAAGCTTTAGGATCAGCAGTGGAAGCATCTCTGGCAGCATCCGCAGAAGCATTCATCTGGGGAGTTGTCAGTGTTGTCGCCCCTCTGCCATTGGCTGCAGCTACTCTTGCACCTCCTGCTCCATCCTTCACTTCTTCTCCCGCCGCTGCTCAACTGTCAGTGTCCTGTGGCCCATTTTGCCACTTTCTGCGGCAACAGAGGCGTCATCATCGTAAGCCACCCAACAGGCGACCCACCTCACACACCCTTTTCCCCCCTCCGCCTCACACCTTGAACAGCCAAGCGAGAACCCAATTGTTATTGTTGCCCTCCTCCTGCTGAGGGTTACACAGGGGTTTGGGTTTGCAAAAATGAAGTTTTTCTTTTGCCATGAATTGATAATGTACACATGTTCGTATGTGCAGGGGAAGAGGGGGAGGAAATGGGGCTGGGGCTGCTGTTGGTGCTGCTGATACGATGCTGCTATTTGCATAACCATATACAGGCTAGTATCTCAGCATGTGTGTGAGTGTGTGTGCGTGCGTATTGGTGTGTATTTGCAGATTATTTAGCCAAAAGTTGAAAGGTATTCGAATTTCTGCAGCCAAACTAAAAACAAAACAAACAAAAAACCCCAAAAACTTTTATTAAGTTGAAGATATTTTGTTGAAATTTATACACACATTTGCCATTTCTCTTGCTCTCTCTCTCCGTCCCTCTCTCTCTCTCGCACTTGGCACTGCCTTTCTTCTGCTACTTTCTGCTGCTGTCTTTTGGCTCTTTTTACGCTCGACCGTTAAAAACTACAACCGAATGGGGGGCAAGGGGGGCGGCCACAGCAAAAACAGCAAGAAAATAACCGGCAAAAACATTTGGCATTTCTTCTTCTTGCTCCTCTGTTCTCTGCTCTGTGTTCTCTGCTGCTGCGTGCATTTCTTTTCTTTCGCTTCGAGGGGGATTTATATTTTTAAATGGAAAGTTAAGCTTATAATAAACTGTGAAGAAAAAGTAGCTGCTTATGTTTTTGTGCCTCGGCCCGCTTCGCTTCGCTTGTACTTCCAACTTTATGAGATTTCTTTGCCAGTTCTGCGTGTATCTCTCTGTGTGTGTGTGTGCAAAGTTCAGACCAAATTTTTATATTGGTCGCATTGTCCGGCTCACATATAATATGCCCTCTAGCGCGCATAATCAAATCGGATGAACTCATATCGAGATGCACCTGAAATCAAATTAAATCCTCATTGCGAGGCGCAATCAAAATGCGCATATATGAATGTTTTTTCGTTTGCAAATGACACAAAACAATTAAATTGTCGATTTGCATATGAATTGAATAATAATAAACAAATGCTAAGGGAATACCCTATACACAGTTTGGGGTAGTTACTGTGACTGGTTACATTAGAGGAAGAAAAAGATCTGCCTGCACAACTCATTAGAAGAGCAGCTCAGTCAACTGCCCACTCATCTACAGGGTATCTCAGCTGTCGTTCATCTTTCCGCTACACGGCAAGAGAGCAAATGTTACAGCTAAATCAAACGCGCAACATTCATTAGGCGAAATTTGCATGATATTTGCGCGCAAGTGAAAATCGATAATGAAAAGCAGGCAATAAATTACAAATTATTATAAAATAGAAACATACAAAATACAATGTCGCAATTTGCTGAGGGGTGGGCTAGCAAGCAGAGAGGTGGGAGGGGGCGTAACTGCGGTGTCATTTGGAAAACATATTTATAAATAATTTCCATGCTAATATGCATTTTATGTAATTAGCGGTTAAAATAATAAATACACTACATAATTATCACCCATTGCCTGACCGCACTGCGGCAGCGACGGCGGCAGCAGCAACGGCAGCAGCGACGGCAGCGACAAAAATGAACTGAACAGATAAGAGAACGGGGATGTACAGATGCAGCTGCATATAACGATATTATGTAACTTTAGTCGGGCACTTATCGCTGCATGTGCATCGTGTGTGTGCGAGTGTGTGTGTGTGCGAGTTTAGGTGTGCCTGTGTATTGGCATTAAGGCATTAGCACCGCAAAAACATCAACTAATTGTGCATTTTAGCGATAATAAACACGGGCGACAAGAGTTTATTATTTCAGGCTTGGCCGCATTGCGTATACGCCCCGCGTCCCAGTTCGCCTCTGCGCGCTAAGTGACAAGAGTTTGACAGGGCTTAGGCAGTGTAGCTAACTGCCTGGAGGGAGGAGGGGTGGCTCAAATTAATAAGCGGCGCATTTATTAGCAGTCAAATTTAGAGATAAATGTCACTCATACGCACCGTGGGATGCGCCCCAGAGCAGCTGCTGCCGCTGTTGCTGCGAGTAAAATATTAAAATATTTAATTTGAATGGCAACTGTGTGGCATGCCAGACAGGCAGCGAACCACGCAGCCCCCTTTCCTGCCATCCTTCACGCCCTCTTCCTGCCAACAGGCTGCCCCCTTTCACACGGCAGAGCATATGGGAAATATTTCAAGTAGTTAAGCGCATTAGCGGCACTTTCGGTTGGCTTTGTCACGACGAGCCGCAGTCTGAGTGGGCGTGGTCGCAGCCCTCGCTCATCCCCCCTTCCTCCACCCGTTAGAGCCACTGCATATGCCAGTTATCGTATATCGCAGATGGCACATACGCAGCGTGCGCCGCAGCCAATTAAAGTTCTAAAGCTGCTACCACCCCTCTCCATCTCCATCTCTCTCTCTTTCTGTTCCCCCACACTTGCCGAGCTTGTGGGAACTTGTGCATTATCCATTGGAATTGTTTAATGAACTTTTGCACGCTCTAATGACTTCATTAACAGGAATCACGAGAGAGAGAGTGAGGAAGAGAAAGGGGAAAGAGAAAGAAAAAAATGACAAAACTTTGCGCCGTCTCATTGTAATTTCGTTTGCATGTTGCAAAATGTTTTCCATGCATTTTTCATATGCCTGGACCGACTGCAAAACGAGCAGCAGCAGCAGATTAAAGTCACATCACACATGCAGTGGGAGGGAGAATTTACCCATTTGACTATTTAAATAAATCATGTTGTGAATTTAGTAATGAGCGAACGAACTAGCTCTCTGTCTGTCTCTGTCCTACTCTCTCTCTCTTCCTCTCGCTCTAATATTAATGTCATGTCAAACAGCAATTACATCGTGTAACAACAACAACAGAAGCAGCAACGATAACAACAGCAACAACAACAGCAGACAGAGCAAATGTAGCGTTTATACTTTGGCCTACGCACACTTGAGCAATTTGACAAATAACATATATACGATATGCATATATCATTATTATTTCATCAAATTTGTCATTGATAATGTTGCAATGTAAACGGAGGCAGTGACACAGACAAAGATGGAGCAAGTGAGCGAGAGAGGGAGAGTTGAAGGGAAAAATATTTTGGAATTTGCATATTTAATGCATTTCATAATCCTTCGTTCGAGTCCTTATCAAGGCACTGTCCACAGTCCAATGGTCAAAGCAGATGGCAAAGCATGTTAACAAAATTGCTGACAATTATCAGACACACACACAGACACATACACACACAAATAAATGTTACTGCAAGAGAAAGGGCACTACAAATTGCGTTTTAATGGGCCAATGTTTTCGAGCCTGTTTCGTGCTTAGTTTTGGCCTATTTCGTGACTGTCCTCGTGACGGTTCTCGTGACTGTTTCGTGACTGTTTCATGTCTGTTTCAGTGTCCCAATTGAATTAGCCAGAAAACGGACTGGCACTGGCAAAATTTGCCATTAAATTTACATGCATTCAACTTTTCGGGACCGACTTTCATTAGTTGATTTAATTTTGGTTAATGCGCACAGAGAGAATAGTTGCGAAATGAATACTCATTGCAATATTCATTACTCAAAATGTCAACTCGATTGTTGCATATGACAGCCAGGCTTAAAATATGCCATTGCACACACAATCACACACACACACACACCGGACACACACACACACGAATGCATACGTACGTGCTAAGTCTGTCGTTTGTGAACATATTTGAGATGATTTGAAGCAACTTGCCTGTGCACTAAATTAAATTAATTTATCAAATTGCGTAGAGCACACGTTAAATTTAATAATAAAGTGCCCATTACGTTCGCTTACTTTACCGTGATGCCGACGATGCCGGAATTCATTTAACAAATTCCCAAATGCATTTACAAATATGCCGCAAATAAATAAATAAATAATAATAATAATCAAAGCATCTGAAAACTAGCTAAATTAGTTTTGTGTTCTTGGGCCAAATTGCTGTGCTGATGGCCACGTTGTTGCTCTGTTTCTCTCGACTCGTTGCTCTGAAAGTCTTTCATTGTTCTGTTTTTTGGAATCTACATATGCAACATATAAAACATTGGAATGCTTTCAATTATTATTATTATTTGCATTTGATGAATTAATGTTTTGAAGCGTTACATATGTTTAACATTGTCAATAGATTTGAGCTGATGATTGCAATGCAATGCAAGGAAGGAAACATCTGTGAACCTATGAAGGAAATGCTTTGAATGATGTTTGTATAGTTATACTCGTATATAGCTAATTAAATTTCCATCAACTAGAGCTTAAATAGTCGGAACTGATAGGTATATATACGTATTTATATTATATTAAAGAGAGAGAGAGAAGAAAGTGCTATAAACTGCAAGGCTTAATGATATTCAACAGGTTCAACTTGAGGTTTCTCTCTTGTTTATTCATAGTCGTCAGTAAGCTAGCAAGAGAACTATTCTTACTATCATCTTTACTATTAATTTTCACTTTTCTTTTGTTTTTCTTTATCTCACTCTAAGTCTTTTTTATATTCATTCCCAATTCTACTTTCAATATGCCTTTCATAGTCTACATCTTATTATTTTAGAACGCAATTTCTATCCTACTGTATCTCATTAAATACTTCCCTTTCTCTCTTAATCCTCTTTGCCTGTCTGTCATTTTCCTATTTATCATTATCTTTCCTTCATTAAGTCCTTAATATAGTATTTCTTTATATTTGTAGCTTAAATCTTCTCCCACATATTTCTCATACATCATTCCTATTATTAGTCTTATCCCTTCTCTCTCTTTTCTTCCTTCCTTTCTCTGATCAGCATTCTTAATGACACTTATTATCTCCATAACACTTCTAATTTCTTCACTCTATTTTCAGTATCATTGTCTCGCCTAAATCACTTGCTAACTTCCGAAATTTGTTTGATTTCAGAAATTGTATTTCAATTATAACGAATTTTTCAAACAAATTTTAAATCTTCAACTTTGGCTAAGCCGTAAGAGAATAAGTTTTGCTTCCATGTTGCATTTCATATTTACTTTGGCTCGGCTCGGCTCAGCACGAGTGAAAAGTTTATTCTGGCAAAGAAATAACTTTTTGCTGTGCGAGCGAAACAACTGGAAGGCAAAAAAGTAGTCCAAGCGGATTAGGCAAATAAACTTGTAGCAGAAAATGCACAAATTTTCCTTTTTGGAATGCAAACAGAGGCAGAGATAGAGTGAGAGACAGAGGGGGAGTAAAGGGAGATGGAGAGAGGGGAGCGATAGAGATGGGCGACATAAGGCAGCAGTTGACTAATTATCGAAACAAGATGAGAAGAGACAATGTTGCCACAAAGGAAGCAGGCGGCAATAAATTATTAGTTTTTGAAGTGCTTATCGGGGAATTTATGATCTATCGATTCGTGCAAAGAGATTGCTTGATTGTTATTGTTGCAAGTAGGTGTGTGTGCGAGTGAGACAGGTGCACAAGTAGTGCATGCCAGTTGCAAAATAATTATGTACACACGCACACACAGGGGCACAAACACACACACAGGTGCTCACACACTCTGACGGGCACAAGTTATTTGCATAATTCATGTGCTCCATTAATGGGTTTCTGTTGGTTATGGCACGAAAAGTATTCCGGCAGCCCCGAAGCCGTAGCCCGTCGCTGCAAAACAAATCCTTTTCACTTACTCGCACTCCTCCAGGGGCGCTGGCAGAGGCGTCGCCAGCAGCAGCAGCAGCAGCAGCAGCAGAAGCAGAAGCAGAAGAGAAGCACAAGCGGATTTCCGTCAATGCCAGGCACTTGAGAATTAATATCAATTTGTATTCATTTGTGAATATTACAAAAGGATTATACAAAATTAATTAAAATTTGCACAATTTACGTTCGAAGGCAGCGACGCCGTTGACGTTGGCGTCGGTGACGGTGACGGTGGCAGCAACATCATCGGCTGCGGCAACGACTGATGGGACGTTAGGTTCGTCAAGTGTCGTCTGCCGGGAGCTGGGTCCCTTGCCTTGTCGCAGGGATCTGTGGCAAAAGTTTCGGACAGCTGGCTAACTAGAGAGAGATAGAGCGAGAGAAGAAGAGAGAGAGAGAGAGAGCGGACGAGGCGCGAGTGTTGCCGCTTAATGGAGTTTAATCGCATTGATGAGCATCAATTAATCATGCCGCAAACGCAAATGACATCGCATACAGCCTTCCCCCCGCCCACGAGCGCGGCTGATTGCGTGCTTACTCATTCCCGCAATGCCACAACCTAATCCTAATCGACGCCCACTAAGCCCGCACATTACGCATACGACACGTACGCCAAGAGAAAAATCGAATTGCCAATTAAAAACTGAGCCAGAACATCGAGCGTCGAGCAGCGAACAATTACAACATAATCGAAAGCAACCCGCGCAAGTCAGCCACTTATAGCCAACCAACCCTATAACTGTACAGCGACTCCCTCCTCCCCCCGCTACCCCTGACGCAAGCCCAAAGGGAACCGCATACTTAAAGCACTCAATAAACGGCATCATTTGTGCTGGCTGTCAAGCGACTGCGAACTGAACACTGTGCGCCATAAGAACTTAAAGCCTGCCACACCTGTCGCCAGCACCGTGACGGGTTCTGCGGGTTGGAGGGTCGCGCGCGCAGGGGCCAAGGCAATTGCCAGCGATTGCGACTATATACAAACAAACAAGCCATTATCATAATGCGCTGCCAAGATGCCGAAGGACGATGCTGCCAGCCAAAGTCGACATCGATGACGCGACTCAGTTGTTCTGTCGCTTTCTCCTCCTGCAGAAGACATTCGCACAAATATATACACACACACATAGACACCCTCGGCACACCTATGGCCATTCTGGCTGAGTGAAGCACGCGATATGATGGCATCGGGAACGGCAGCAACAGTTCGTGTTCGCATAACTGAGCATAATCGACGCCTTTCGGTTATAATTAACTCATTAAAGTGAAACGTCAGCCGCAGGATGTGGCATTGCTGACAGAAGGCAAGCCATCAAAGCGCACACGTAATCCGAAACGCTGAGGGGAGGGAACGAGCAAGGGAGGTAGGTGTGACGACGGGAGCTGTCTGAGATGGCAGCAGAAACAGCAACAGCTGCTCGCATAGCTGCGCAAAGCTGGCAGCTAACCAAGCGTAACCCACACATACTCGTAAATAAGAAATGAAATCAAAGTTAACATTTTGTAAATCTGGTTTTTATAACTTTGCCACACAACACTCCCCTCCCTAGCAGTGTGTGCTCCATCCCCTGCAGAGTTCTAAGCACACGAGATGTGAAATTGCAATTAAATTAATGTCACGCATACGCCGCGTATAGCGCGCGCTGCTGCTCTCTGCTGCTGCTGCTGCTGGCTGCGCCATGTGAAATGGAACAGGAAAAGCGGAAAAGCGGGCTACATAGCTCAGGTTTTATTGCTGTGGGAGGCGACAGCCCGTGTGTGTGTTTGTGTGAGCTGCATATAAATCGATGCTGATGTTGTGAAAATTTGCCAAAATAACTACAGACATCCACTTGGCAAAAGCAATTAAACTGCTAAAACCACATTTTGTGCGAGAAATAATTGCAAAAATGCCAAAACATAAAGCCAAAGCCAAAAAACAAGCATGCCAATGGGCACAAAAACCAGCCGAAAATACACACAACAGCAACAACAACAATAACAGCAGCAGCAGCAGCAGCTGAAACACACGCACAAAAACAGTCGCAATGCCAATTACAATAACGTTCTGCGCGAGGCGTGGCTGATCGAAATGCGACCCGCTGCCCTTCCCCTTCCCCAGCCCATCTAAGCCGTATAAGTAGGCAGCAAAAAGAAAACCACACACACACGCATGTATAGATAAAGATATATATGTTTATCAGGCTGCATAGAAAAAAACGACGAATTCCAACAACAAATCAAATATATTATAACGCAAAAACAAACCAAAGTCAGCGCCGCTTGCCAATAACAATAACACGCTCCACTCGGAAAGGGGGGAGGGGTAGACGGAGGCGGGTAGCACTGTCAGAATGTCTGGCACATTTCGGTTGCGGTGGCTTTGTTGTGCACTGCACACACTGGCATTTGCAGCGTGTGTGTGGCAATTTTTGTATACAGTTTCCACTGTGCAAAATCACGAGTGCATTTTGTCAACTAATTAAATGGCACGCACACACACACACACATGCACACGCACACACACACTCAAAGCATTAATTAATTACATGACAAAGTTGAGCTTAGATGTGAGTGTGTGTGTATGTGTGTGTGCGAGTGTGTGCCCCAAATGTGAAGCTATCTATGACGGCATTGGCAGCCCCCAAAAAGTAGGCAACGATTTGTCAGGCTGCACCAGCTGAATGACAAATTCCAATCGCCGCGCTTCGTAGCGCACAAGAGAAATCACAACGGCAACAGCAAAGACAGCGACAACGACAGCAGCTACAACAGCAACAACAACATAGACAGGGAAAGGAAAGGAGCCTGAGACGACGGTGAAAATGAAAACGACAAAACAAAATGAATGGCAATCGCGGTTCAGTCGTCGCCAGTCGCGCGAGTGAAAGACAAATTAAGATTATAAAAAAAATAATAAAAATACAAGAGATAAAAAAAATGCGAATTGATTGATTGATCTATCAAAAATACACACACACACACACAGACACACATACGCCCACGGAGGGAAAGATGTATTGGTGGAAGGTGCGTGCTGGGGCATCACTTCTGGCATCCCTCGGCGCGTATCTGTGTCTGTGAGGCAGCGGCGTCTTTGTGATTTGACAGACAAACTGACAGCAAGACGAACGCGCAGACCAAAGGCAAACGCCGCGGGCAGCAATGGCTGCGAGGGGACGCGGGGGCGGCAACGGGGCACGAGGTAGGCAGACAGACAGTGGCAGACAAGAAGAAGCGACCTGTGACTGCCTGTCGCCCCGTTTATGTATGCGCGTAATTCGCTTTGCCGCCTCCTCCTCCCTTCCCAGACTAGCTGTACACCTCACTTCCCTTTAGCTGCCTGTCCCGTTCCTCCCCCCTTCCCATTACCCTTAGCTTCCGTTTCTGTCCGCCTACGCAGTGCGTTCGGGGCCAGTGCGAAGGTATGTGCGACTGTATGTGCCTATGAATTGCTCTGGTGTGGTGTGTGCGTGAGTGTGCGTGTGTTTGTGTTTGTGTGCGACACGTAGCACATTTTATTTTCCAAGTAATAAATCAATTTTCCGCACCACTAAAAATGAAAACGAAAAACGAATTGAAGCTGAAGCTGACGCTTCCTATCGACTGAAGTGTGTGCGGAGGCGGAGGCGAAAGCGAAGGCAAAGGCGAAGGTGGAGGCGTGCGATGGTTGAGTTGGGTACAGTGCGGGGGTAGAGGCTCGGTCACAGCTGCTTGGCGGCAGTGAAGGTAGATGGGGGGCAACAGTTGGTGCACCTGAGAAGAGCGTAAATTAAAGTCACTAAATCAAAAAAATTTCCCCAAAAACACAACACGAAACGAAACCAAACGCAACGAAACGAGACGAGGCAAGGCGAAGCGAAGCGCAAGACGAAGGCAGAGAAAGTTAACATTTGTTTACGTGGTTGCCGGACGGTCGCGCCGTGCAACTAAGACGAAGGTGATGAGGATGGGCAGGAGAGAAGAGGTTGAGGGTGGGGGAGTGTTCTAGCGCAAGTAGAAGTTGGCACGGCTTGAGTCATTTATTGGCCAAAGTTGGCCAAGACGCGCATAAAGCAATGCGGGAGGGGGTGGCAAATGAGCAACAAAAAGTAAGCAAAACAATTTGCTGTTTGTTTTTTTCTTCCGCTCTCTCTACCTCGAGCTCTCTCCTTCTTTCCACTCATGCCTCAGTGCGGCAATTTGTTTTGAGTGGGGTCGACTGGGCGCGAGGCTGGCTGAGGGTCAGTCGAGCCGAAATTGCGGGACGCTGCGGCGTCAAAGGCAGCAAAACAAATCAAGTCAACAATCAACAGCACACACTCACACACACAGCCACACACATATAGAGTAGGACACACACGCACACATAGACATTGGAGCAGACACTCTGTAAAAGTTAATGTAACGGCGCATTTAATTGCACGCACGGCACGAATCCGACGCTCGTCGCTCTTTGCTAGTTGCTCCTTGCTGCTTCCGCATGCCCAAGTCCCCCCTCCCCCTTGCCAGAGTGGACAAGCGTAACTTTTTGCACAGACACTTACTTGGCTTTTTGGCCTCGCCAAGGTTCAGGTAAGTTCTGCGCGCTCTGCTCGCTCAAGTAAGTAAAAATGGCTATTAGCCAAAGCATTTTATGTGGCTCCTTTTACTTGGCCACGCCCACTACTACGACTACGACTACGACAACGAGAGGGCAGCCAGACACGGCTCGCCTCGACTGGCGCTGCCGTTGGCAGCTTTTGTTGCCTAATGCGCTTTGCTATTTTTTAATTATAACGAAAGTTACCTGCGAATGAAAAGTAAAAGGGCTGCCAAGACAGCAACAACAAAGGGGCGAGCGCACAAGCCGCGCAGCCGGCGTTGTCGACAAGGCCGCATCCGCATCCGCCTTGGCCGGTCTGGGCTGGGCTGGACTGGCTGGCCAAGACAGGAACGACGCTGTAACAGACACACTTAAATGCCTTTTAGCTGCAGCAACAAACAGCAAAAAAATCGCTGGCAACAATTTTAATTGCGTAAAATGTGCACTTTCCTTCGTGCTCTCATTCGCTATACCCCTCTCTCTCTATCTCTCTTTCTTTCTCAATCTCTCTTTCTTACCCTCTCTAACTCACTCTCTCTCGTTGCCTGCTTCCTTCGGCCTTTCCCACTCAGCGTCTTACTAGTTTCGCTGTCTGCGCTTTGTCTGCGACAGCAAAGGCCAAGCTGCAGCAAAATTAAATTACTCATTCGCCCAGTTGGTTCGGCGGGAGATGGGAAGACGCCGGCACAGCGTCGCCTTCACTTGAGACTGCAACGGATTTATTGTTAATTGGAAATGAGGCATGCTCGGACTATTTGATGCGCAAAAGATTTCCGCCACTCAACAAGCGACCAAAACGGCTTCCCATTTCATCCTCTTTGTTCTTCTCCTCTTTCCCCTCCTCGCGCTGCGCCACAAGTGCAGAAAAAACGCTGACAAATAGCACGCGTAATTAGAAATTAAGTTCTCATCGCTCTGGCTCTGGCCATGTTTCAGATGATTAAGTGCAATGACAATCGCATTGGAGGAGTGCAAATTAAGCGATTTGCAGCAGCGCAATTTTATTCGAACTCGATACTTAATCCATTAGTCGGAATTCTTTTACCTCATCAATCTATTGGGAATGAGGAGTAGGAGCTGTACACTTATATATTTTTTTATGCTTTTATTTTAGAGGATAGAATAACTTTTCTATAAATATAAAGTGTAACTGAAAAGGAGAAAGGTTTACTATATAAAAATATATTTATTACTTGGCTTCCTCTTATTTTCTTGCTTTGAAGTACAAGTAAAAATGCAATAAAATTATACTTATACTTTATGCTTCACAATGTTTTTTAATAAAGGATAAGCAAACAGTTTCCTACTTGTTTCTCCTTCTACTCTACTTTCCCTTTTTCATAGACACCTGTTGCCTTGTAGGCAAAATGCAAGCTTCGATCGTGCAGCAAACAGAGCTTAATCAGACAGTTTCTCGAGCATAAAGAAAAATGCTTCAAGTCCCTTCTGAGATGTTGTCAAGGCCAGCCTGCAGAAGCTGAGCAACTAAACGACATGGAACTAACTTTGAATAACTCATGAAGTGTGCAACACAAGGGAAAAGTCAAGTCGAGAGACAAGTAAGAGTACTTGCACTTGCACAGACATTAAGTGAGACAATGTACATGTGTGTGTATATACGGACGTGCAGACACCCTATAAACAAGACAAGAGCAAGGCAAGCATAACATTTTCCTTTAGCCGTAATCTGCTTTGGCATTTCTGCCCAATTGCCAATACGTTGGAATGGCTAATTGCTGTCTGCTCACATTTCGCAAAGAGTAAAGACGGGGAGACAAAGAGAAAGAGAGAGGGAGAGTGAGAGGAAGGGCGAGTGAAAAGAAAAGCAAGAAAAACTCTTGCCTGTGGCAAGTGAAACTTTCGCAGCATCGACTCGAGTGGCGAGCAGTTAAATTACTTCTCGTTTATTTTAAATTGTGAAAAATATGTGCGAATTTTCCGCCCAACAAAAAATACATTACAATGGCCAAGCGAACTCAAACGAATGAGATTGTGAATGTGAGTGCGAGTGCGAGTCGCGCAAAAGACAAATGAGTAGAAGGGGGAATGCGGGGGGGGGGGAGCCAATGCACAAACACGATGAAAATGTTCTACAATTTGCTGTGAAATTTGCGCGCTGTGTGTATTTTCAAATAATGCGAAAACTTTTCGCCTATGCACCGAACAAGGGCGCAGGATGGGGCATGCTGTGGAAGGGGAGGGGGAAGTGGGAGACCCGCCTGTTGTCTAGGCGAATGAGAACTAGCTGGCAGCAGCCAGCATCGCAGCAGCGCAGCAGCTTTCAATATACTTTTGTTTCTTTGCCTCCATTGTCCTGCGTATTCGCGCAAAATGCAATTTCTCATATTTGCATAACTGCAGACAGAGCGCAGATAGCGCAGATAGCTCAAAATAAAGTTGAAATTTGCTGTGCGCGGCGCTCTGCTGTGCTGTGCTGTGGTTGCACCACTAACAACATCAACAACAACAACAGCAGCTGCAGCAGCAGCAGCAGCAACAACAACGGCAATCCAAACAACAACAACTTTAATATCGCCAGACTGCGCGTACGTAATTGCCCGCGACCTAACCCCGCAGCAGCAGCAGCACGGCCAGCCGCGCAATCCTTCCGCTTGGCGCTCGATGTACTACGCAGCGGGTAGCGCCAGCGTTCGGCGCTCGGCGTGGCGGCGGTTTTCCGGCCGACAGTGCCAACAATACGGCCTGGGCAGCCCAACTGCAGCAGCAGCAGCAGCGGCAGCAACAGCAGCTACCGAATTCAAATCAACGGAGTTACGCGCACACACAATGCAAGTGCACGCACACTCATACACACACACACGCACGCACACTCACTCAGTCAGTAACACCCACACTCGTGCATAAGACAAAGCATACTTTGGGGCGCAAATAACAGGCGAAACAACGGAACAAGCGAGCAAGCTAACAACCGTGACCGCCCTCCTCTTACGCCCCGCCCAGCCGGACATCTAGCTCGGAACTGCGGCTATTCTATTAGGGCACACAAATCCACAGGCGCGCACACCATACGCACACACGCACACACCCACACTCGCACACACATACAAATTATAGCGGCAGCTAGTAACATTCCCAAATTATACGCTGAAAACGCAAACAAGTGGGCCAAGGGATATCGTCCTGCCACGGCTGCCACTGCCACTGCCACTGGCACTGCTGCTGTGCGTCGTGGCGCGCTGCGTCCGGGGCGTCCAGTGAGCGTCCAGTGAGCCAACATCATCGATGGCCAAAGCAAACATAATTGATATCGTAATCAATTCAAAAATCCAGCACAAAACTAAAAACAACCAACGCCACGACGGCAACAACAAAATGCTCCATGGTCGCAGCGCGCCTGGCCACAGGCAGTTCGCCCTCGCCAGGCTACGCCATATATATATATATGTATGTGTGTGTACTTGTGTGTGTGTGTGGGTGAGTGTGATGTGTGGCAGTGCGTGCCACTCAATCAACTCTGAAAAAGTCTACAAATATTAGCCCCTAATGCCATTGAGACCAGTGCCAAGACGCAGGCAGGCAGGCCACGGACAGGGGCAGGGGCAGGGGAAGGGAGTGGAAGGGAGGCAGGGGCGAAGGCAGCGCGCTGCTGCTGTTGCTGCTGCACACAGCCCAACGCCCAAGCCCATAAAAAAGTGGAATTGTGTATAAAAATGAAGCAGCAAAAAAAGTGGCAGCTTCAAATAAAATTGTTGCGACAAAGGCAGCAACAACAACAACAATAACAACAACAGCAACAATAACGAAGAGCACAACAACAACTTAAGCAACAACAACAGCAGCAGCAACAACAAGCCAAGCAACAACAACAACAGCAACAGCCCTCGCAGCAGAAGAGTCTGAGGCAGTTGAAGGAGCTGCCCGAAAGGAGCTGCATCGGGCACGACGATAACATTAAGAAGAAGTATCGAAAAAATGTGTAGTGCCACACACAAAAAGAGAAGCTCAGCCAACGACGACGACGTCGCCAGCGAGGACGACAAGGACACAAAAGCAGAATAACAACACAATCAAGCGAGGCGCGCGCGAGCAACGACGACGACTAAGACGTGCAGGCACAGGCAGGAAGAGCAGCAGGAGCAGCAGCAGGAGGGGAAGCGTGGCAAGCGTGTCTGGGCATAGGCGGCACTGCATAACTTGGCAGCGCCAGCTTCGCAAGCAGCGCAAGCGGCACGTAATAACATTTTTCTAAAGAAAGCAAAAAACGAGCGTACACAGGCGACACAGATGAAAACGAAGACGTCAAGCCGAAGACCCAAACGGTGCAGAAGAACGGGGCAGGGTGGAGTACGGAGAGCAACCCCAGGAACGTACGTGGTATGTGTGTGTGTGTGTGCGTCCTGACGCTTGTGGAATGCGGCGTCTGGAGACAAGTTATTGTTTTTGATTTCATTTTTCTTGCGTTTTTTGCGGCTCCTGCCCACTTTACGGGCGAGTCAACAATGGCAGAGGGGGGACGGGGGGAGGTGATGTGTGGCTGAAGATGAGCGCATGTGAATGCGTATGTGTATGTTGATGTTGATGTTGATGTGCGCATATGAAGCTGCTTATTTCCATACCATAGGAATGTCTCAGTCTCGTTCTCGTTCTCGTTCCGTGCCTCGCCCGAAATTGGTTAGTTTCGGCTAATCGAGGAATTTGCCGGCGGCATAAGTTGGATTTCCTCTTGGATTTGCTTTTGCTTTTTATGGCTGCCTACGAAATTGCCTCGACTTTATTATTATTATTGGCATTATTATTCCCACTATTATTATTATTATTATTATTATAATTTTTATTAAAAGTGCGTCCAATAATTTGAAAGTCAACAGATTGGAAATTATTGCAAATGGGGCCAGGTGCGTCGTGACGATAATAATGTGCCCAGCCCGGGGGCAACTGTCTGGGCAGATCTCGGATACGGTTCAGACATTTTCGGATATTTTACTCGAAGCCATCTTCCCTGCGTGCGGAGAGGAAGGAAAGTGAGGTTCAGAGCACACACACACACACACACACACACGTAACCGTGGCAAATCTCTGAGCTCTTTCGGTGCACTTTTAGCATGCTAACCAAATGTTTTGGTATGATTTGTTTGCTTTGCAAAGTGCTCGGTAAAAAATATATATCAAAAAAACAAAAAAATAAAGAACCTGAAGCGCAGCTTGTGTTACCACCTGGTAAAGTACATAGCAACCTGTTGTAACGCATCCATGATTGAAAATTTAAAGCATTGAATTCTTTTCAAACTTAAATCGTTGATCGGCTTCGTCATTTGTCGTTATGTTTCGCATTTATTGCGTTTATAATTGGAATGATTGTGGACTATACTGAATTTCGAATTCTTCAATGGAAATTCGTGAATTTTATTGACATCGACATGGTTGATATTTTGCTGACGAACAGGCAAAAATACATCGAATATATATTTGGTTTTTATTCTTTTTAATTTTTAATGAGTGTGAATACTCTGCATGCAGGGGAATCAGGATTGTTTGACATGGAATTTGAAGCTATATCAAAGTAATTACAGCTACCGTTGTGAAGTAGCTAAATGACGAGGCAACATTTTTTTTTAGAAATAAATGGAAATATCTAGGGATTGATGTTAGAAAATATGACTATGTGACTATGACTGTATATTGTGGTAGTAAATTGTATAAATTTGAGATCTATATAACATGTATGTCTATATATAATAATATATATTAACTCAAGACTAGACAGTCTCAAAATGCTGTACCAAAGCAAACAAATTAAGAGAGTATTTTTTGCTGCTTAAGTTGTTTCTTTCTCTTTACCTTTCTTGTGCGGTAAATCAATTACTAGATTCATCGATTTTTATTTTTCTAATAAAATAAAAATGATTTTAATCATCGTGTGACTACTGCAAAGCCACGAGAAAAGACTCATTAAAACTTTTAACACAAAATCCTTAACTTAAAAAATTTAAATAAATCCTTATGAATATTTTGTTAACTCTGCAGCACAGACAAAGATTCTAAGCACAACTAAAAAATGTGCAACAACTTAAAATAATTTCAAATAAAAGTAATAATAATCCAAATAAATAGATAGTATTAATAATAGAAAAGTAAACTTTTGCAATTTCTCTTTCCATACTATGCATACTCCCCACACAGATCTCCATCGATAAGTTCGCACTTCGCACAAAGCTTATCAAAACTAGAAAGACAGCAGAGCATATCGTGGAACAATGGATAGTATGTTTTATCTGGATAAAACACACTCATCCATATCAATCAATCATTCTGCCGGCAATATAACTTGCACAGCTTCCGTTGTCAGCCACAGGACACACTGAACACACAGTGGCATCATTAGGCTTGCAGCAGTAGCAGTGGCAGCAGCAGCAGCAGTAGCAGTGGCAGTGGCAGCATCAGTGTTTCAGCAGCATTTGGGTATTTTAGTATTTCAGCATCAGAGTACTTTCTGCCAACTCGGCCGCAACTCTGGTTGCCTCGCAGTCGCAAACTAACTTTGAAACTTTCTAATAAAATAGCCAGAGTCGTCGTGGGCGCTGCATGAGGTGAGGTGAGAGGGAGAGAGTGAGGGGAGGAACAAGCAGAACGACGACTCAGTTCGACGCAACGATGGCCTCTGCAGCTAATGACGTTGCTGCCGGCAGAAGGAACGACCAAAACCGCAACAGCAAGAAAAACAACAGCAACAACAGCAACAACAACAACGACAAAAACACTTCTTAGAGCGCAACAGACAATGATGCCGCATTACAGCTAACCCAAAGCCCAAGCCCGAAGCCGTGCTCATCTATCTATCTACTTTGCTCTCCCGCTGCCATTGCACTGCTTCTTCCCCACTCTCCCTCTCCATATCCCCCTCTTTCGCTCTCCCACTCCGCTTACACACGCAACAGACACAATGCAGTTTCAAGTTACAAGAGAGCAAAAGCTTTTTTCGCTCTCTTTTTTTGTCTCTTACAAACTGAACGCGCTCAGCAGTTGCTGCTCAGTTGTTCGTTTCCACTTGTTTCACTTCGCTCGTGTATTGCTTGCATGTGTGTGTGAGTACAGCACACATACATGGCCGCAACATCCGTTACAATTTTTTACGACTACAACTCCGTCTGGCGCTGGTGCTGACGTTGATGTTGATGCTTTTGGCGGCAGCAGCAGCAGCAGCAGCAGCCACTGAGATGCTTTGTGGTTGCGCTATAGTCGCTCTAAGTATGCGTGCATGTGTGTATGGCAATGTGTGTGTCTATGTGTGTGTGTGAGCATGCGAGTGCGGGCATGTCGCATTCAAGGATTGAGTAAATTTTTGCGGGCTGCTTCAGTAATGATATGGAATGTGTTGGAATTTCAAGAAGTTACTCCAGATTTCTTTATTTATTTAAATGAGCAGCGCAGCTCAGCCCACTGTGCAGGGTAATGGGGGAGGAGAGGGGAGAGCGGGAAGCGTGGGTAGCGCACTCAATGTCTGTGTTTGACTTCATATCTATGTTTGTGTCTCGCTGCCTCTTTCCCACTGCCACTGTCTCTGTTTGGGGTCCTGCGGTGGGCAGTCAGCCAGCATCTTCAATTGACTCGACTGTGACTGACTAAGTGACTGACTGACTGACTGGCGAACTGCCCGACTGCCGTCTGACTGAGCAGCGTGTGCAACTAAATGAGCGTTGTTATCAGTCTCTGCCGCTCCCCGTGCGGCCTCTGTACGGCTGTGTGTGTGCTTGTGTGTGTGCTTGTGTGTGTGGCTGTGCGTGTAATTGTAACGGCAAAGGAGCGCTGAGCCAGCATCCACAGCAGCATCTACAGCAACCGTCATTGAAATTTATGCACGCTGTACACTCGTGTAGTGATATTTGTATTGGGAATTAAAACTATACCCTCGGGATTATAACCTAATTTTGCGCCTGTTCTTCGCTGCTCGCTTCTCGCTCTTCGCTTTCTGCTTTCTGCTTTCCTCTCTCTCGCTCCTTCTCTTTCTCCTTCTTCTCTGCTTGTTATTTTTACTTTTCATTGCTGCTGTTTCCGTGTAATTAAAATAAAGGCGTGGAGTAATTGCTGAGGTCAGTGAGCAGCCGTCGTCGAGTACTTTGTGTACGTCGGACGAGTACCGGGAGAGTACCTCCTGCTCCTGCTCCCCCTCGACTAGGGGGTAATGCTAACTAAGCGCACAGCGCAACTCCAGAAAATTAACACTTTTTTTTTTGTCTGCCAGTCGTTCGGTTTTTCTGCTGGCCACTCGCATTTTTTCGCCTTCTTCTGCTGGCTCCTTCTCCGCTTTTTTTTTGGCTTCATTTTGCAGCGTATTCCTTAGAGCGCACCCCTGAATTACCGAATTGCAGATAAAATTCTCAGTTTAACACTTTGTTAAAATGCTGCCCATACGCCATGTGGTCCATGTGCTGCTGCTGCCTCTGCCGCTGCTGCGCCCCTTCTGCCCATAAAACGCGCCAGCAGTTGCCCATTTTCCTAGGACCCAACTAGTCTCAGTGAAGAGCTCGACTCGGACAGGGTAGCACGAATCTCTGACTACGATTCGGACTTCAAGTTGGACTTGGGTTACGACTGTTATTGCTTTTGCTGTTGTTGTTGCTGCTGCTGCTGCTGTGAGCTTGGTGAGCTTGCGGTAAATTCCGT
Organism: Zaprionus indianus; assembly: GCA_018904595.1. Lineage (NCBI taxonomy): Eukaryota > Metazoa > Arthropoda > Insecta > Diptera > Drosophilidae > Zaprionus > Zaprionus indianus. The sequence continues at coordinate 7,357,391 of JAEIHA010000860.1, forward strand.
TAACAGGCCATCAATGAAGGGAAAACCTTTAGACCTACATTCCCATGCTAATTGGTTTCCCAGTCGGTCCATCTGTCTGTGTGTGTGTGTGTGTGTGTACTTGGCAATTGTAAAGGCAGCGCTTAACAGACATTAATTGGGCAACAGGAGCTCCGAGCGAGAGTAATCTGCACCTTACAACGCCAATCGCTTGTTGACAATAGTATATGAAAATCGGCAAATTGGATTTGGAAATGGGACCCGGAAATGGAAATGAAATGAAAATGCAACGACAGCAGTAGCAGCAAAGAAGATTTATCGTTCCGATTGTTGCCTCAATTAGCTGTGGCAAGCAACTGCAGCTGAAGGTGTTCAATTATGCCACAATCGATGCAGATGAAGGACGAAGATCGTGATGAAAAAATAGTAAATTAGCACACGAATATGTATCGGTGAAGTGCCACAACTTGCAACACATTGTTGCTTACAGGGTATAGACCCACCTCGCATGAGCAGTTCTGCTTTGAAAATCTGTTCTCCGTTTTTCTGGTATTCTGATACCTTTTTATTCCCTGCTCACATTGAAACGCATATCACTCACGGATGTTCAGTTCTGCTTTCATTATTTCTGCATATTCCTCACAAATCATTCAGTTTTGCTGCTTCGCCTGTTCTCCCATTACAGCATGGATTCTATGACAGGCTTTGTCTAAGCTTCCGTTGCCTTATTATGTGCTAAGCTGGAGGCAACGACTGAAAGATTTTTGATTATCGAAACAATTTTGCATTATGCAGGTGAAGTTTGATACTTTCCTCAGCTCCACAGTTGAGCTGAACGGAGTAGATTTAAGTATTCTTTGTGGAGCGACGAATACATTAAAGTGTATTTAGAGTAAACGCCAATAGCTTTTCAGCATTTAGTTTGCGCATAAACTAAAACACAAACAATTCAGCACTTGGGTAAACAATTTACGCAAACTTTTGTGCGACGAACTCACATTTAATTATTCATTCATAACACCAAACTAAATTAGCAACTTTGCGGTGCAAACTTTCCTCCTCCGGCTCCACCTTCTCTGTCTGCAAGCGAAGCTTAACGAGTGCGAAATACAATCGCAAATCGGTTGTGAATACCTCGAGGCGTCAATCAAATGATGTTTAATTCGAATCGAAGCGAATAAAATCGGAATTGAAGCTGTCAAAGCATTCAGACAGCATTCAGACAACACTCAACCAGTTCACTAATTATACGTCTACTTTGAATAAAACTATTCAGTGATTGACATGTCGAAATACAGACTATGATCATTTAAACTTGATTGGAGTTGGATTTAAAATATATTTAAATGGTCAGTAAAGCTATAGACAAGTTTAAAGTAATAAATAACAGAATAGTTTTCACTGCTGTTTGATGATTAGCATCACATAACTTTGGCTAAGTTTGTCTCTTTCAAAGTCAGTTTACTTCTTTGATTTTAAATTAACATGTACTTTGGTTTCGTAAAATACCTTCAAGGATAGCACATGTTGCAATATAAGCGAATATACAATAATATATAATATATATAAAAATAAATGTATATGTATAATTATTCTCACTCTATTTTCTGTTCAAGGTTTTCCGCGACTTAAAGAACAATTAAAGAATTCTTCAATCTATTTAGACAAAATTAATAGGCCAATATTATTGATTTATGGGTATTTCAATCAAGTGATTAAACTTTACTTCACATCTTGTAGCACTCAATTTAAATTTCAATCTTATTAATAGCTAGGGAAGCAACTAAGCTCATCCGTTGGCTCAAAACCTTGTCGAACTAGACTGATCTTTAAGCTAGTCATTTGCTTTTGATACCGGAGATACTTAGCTCAACTATATTAATACCTGTATTTAACTCTCTCTATCTTCCTCTCTTGCACCCTATCTCTTTACAACTCAAAACTATATATAATTATGCGTCCTTTAATTTGGGACAAGCTGAAAAGCTCTCATGGTCGAGCGTCGGGCTATTAAATATGGCATAATTAAACATGCTTGTGAAGCAAAAAGACGGCAATTAATCAGCAGCATCATCAGTTATAGCTGGGCAGTCGGGCAACCCAAAGGGGAGGGGGGGCAGGGGGAGGAGAGAGACGGAGCAAAGCTGAGTCCCAGCAAGCAAGTTGAATTGGAATGATAGTTCCAAACAAGTCCCCGGGCGGCAAGCAGCAGCAGCAGCAGCAAGAGGAGTCTGCTGCAGACAACAGATACCCGACTGCAGGCGACCGAAGTCTGCAGTTGCTATTGAAGCAAGCCACAGCAAGGAGCAAGCAGGAGGCGGGGCAGGCAGAAGAAGCAGCAGCAGCAGCAGCGGCGGCGGCACACTTAGTTAGTTGAAGCTGCCTCACCGAGTGAGAGGAAAATTCTACGCTCAAGTGCCATAAAGCCATAAAGTAATCAAAGTTGATATCAAAGTACCACACTGCTAACTTATGCTCTCATGTATTCAATTAGGACAGATTTCGAATGGTCCCCATCTACCAAGGTACGCCCTTCCACCACACCCCCCCTCCTGCTCCTGTTCTAGCCTTGTCGTCGTTCATTCTGAAAGAATTAAGCACTTTTGTGGAGCGCAGCTGTTAAGAAATTACCGCAGCTCCGGCTCCAGCTGCAGCGTCAACTCCGGCTCCTGCTCCTGTTCCTGCTCTTGCTCCGTGGCTCGAAGTCCTGCCTCTGCTGCTGGTCCGTAGTCCTGCAGCTCCTTCAGGAACTTTCAACAACTTCCTATGCCCAAAGTTTCCACAAATTAGTTATGCAAATTATGTGAGTCGCCTCTACCTCAACGGCAGCAGTCAACCGCCAAACTACAACAACAACAATAAGACGAACAGCTCACAGGAACAACAACAAGAGCAGGAGTAAGAGAAGCAGCAGCAGCAGCAACAACAACAACAGCAGCTAGCAAATCCGCATTTAAAACAATGGACGACGACGACTCAGTTCATCTGGCTGCCAAAGCAAATGTGAGCCAAGCAAGAGGGGGAGAGACAGAGAGATGGGAGCGGGGATAAGTCTCAATCCACAGCCCGATTAGGGCGCATAACAAAGCAGAATTTGTGTAAGTTCCTATTTAACATGCTTTATGCATTCCTCAATTATAAATAGATTAAAGTCCGAAATAGACTAAAGTTAAATGTTAACTTTCCGGCCGAGGCCGACGTCGAGGCGAGCCGAGGCGAGGACGCCATTCACAAAGCAATTAACGCGCCCCAAGCCAGCCAGCGGCGAGGACGTCTGCCAGGATGAGCAAGGATTTGGAGGGGGCGAGGGAAGAGGGAAGCTAGATGGGGCACTGGGTGATGAGTCGAAGGTTGTGAGCCGGGAGCGTTGCCCGAGCTGGAGCAGAACTCAATTTAACTGACTGCCAACTTTCACAATCACTGCCCATCATCAATTTCAGATTTTGCTGTATGTTTTATGTAGCCAGGACGAGCCACGGGACCGCCCGCCCGGCCGTCAACCGGGTCCATCCTGGTCGTAGTACTACTACAGACAGTCAGTCAGAGAAAGAGAAAGCGAGAGAGAGGGAGAGAAAAAAGTGAAAACAATGCCGAAGCGGGCAACTCGCAAATGGTTGGCAATGGTTGCCCAGGGATGCGACCCAACGTTGTAGTGTGCGGGCGAGCGGGATGAGTGTGTGTCTTGGTGTGTGTTTACTTAAGCGTAAGCCGTCTCTGTCCCTGCCCCGCCCGCCGGGCAACGCCCTCCCCGCGCAATGCGCTTTAACCACACACAACAATGGCGAGCAGATAAAGCCGCCTCGGAAGGGTTCGCAGCTCCTGCCGCTGGCTGGCCCGCCTGGCTGCGTCTTAAAGGATTGCTCAAGTTTTCGGTAACCAATATGTAAATGTGCGTGCTGTGATTAAGCACAAAGGAAGAGCAGACCACACCAGGCCAGACCAGGCAGACAAACGGCAGGCCTGACAGGCCAAACAGGCGGACAGACACACAGACAGATGGACGGACGGATGGATGAGGCTTTGCTTAACCTAAACCTAAACCTAAACCTAAACCGAAATCTAACCACAATTTGAAGCGCAGAAAATGTGAAACCAAAACAAACGGAGAAACCAAAAAACGCAGCCAAGTCAATGGATGGACAAGGCTAACTTTACACACCTCAAGTGTTTGTTTAGGTTGCTGAAAGTCGGCTCGCTTGAACGGGCTGGAACAGGACAGTGAATCGGAGGCAGAGGAAGGGCGTAAGATGGGCTGATAGGTGGGCTGGGCGTCAGTAGCATCGCATAGCAGCCATGGCCATTTGCTGTGCGACTTGTTGTTGCTGTTTCTGGCCAGCGGCCACATAAATCTTGTCTTGCCAAACAAAGAGTCAGCCCGCAGCAGCAGAAGCAGCAGCAGCAGCAGCGCTAGGCGGCAAAGTTTCACCCCTAGATGGCGCCAAAGACAATGCCCGAAACTATTAGCGAAGAAGGCTTCGCCAGCGTCTTGTGCGGTGTGTGTGAATTTTTAAGGGGCACGCACATAAATTGCAACCGCCAGGTGAGCAATGGTGGCTCAAGCAACATATCCTCCCGTCCCGTACCCACCACCCGCCCGCCCGCAGCTCTCCTTGATGTATCACACAAACAGACACAAATGTATTTACGCTGCTGCTCGGTCTGAAGCTGGGTCGGGGCCTGGTTCTTCTTCTTCTGCTCCGGCTGGGGCTTCTTGAAGACACACGCTTCTTATGGGCATCAGCCGCGTTGCGGCCGTAATAAAAACTAAAATCCGCACAACAATATGTGCGAGGATAATGCCATTTCCGTTTTATGTGAAATCCTCTCAGTAGTCCGTGTCCGCATATCCGTCTAACAACCCGCTCCCCCTCCCCTACCCTCCTTCTTTCCTCTTTCCCCCCCGTTGAGCTCATATGTGCGGCTTCGGCAAAGGTGCTTCACGTTGCCGGGATGCTTCTGTTGGATACACCGAACCGAAAAAAGAGTGCGGTCGAAAAGTTTTTCCGTTATGGCACTTTTGGAATGTGGATCAGCTAATGCACGGCCAGGCGAGGGTGATATGCGGCACCTTTTTTTATGGATTGGCCTGTTCTGGGTTAGGCCTGTGGAATACCTTTGCTGCAGGTTGCGAATGAAAGCGAGGCAGCATTCGCTCTTTGAATGCGGCCCATCGATAAGGCAAGAGGAAGCAAAGCTGAAAACTGTAGTTGCCCACACGATATCATTAATATCTACCATAAGCCCTTTTTTTTATCACCATCAGCTGTCAGAGCTCACAAGGTTCTCGAAATAAATCAATCGTTTTTAATTCTGCCTGAATATTTGCAAAGTATTTACTGAAGAAGAATTTACTTAATGCTAATACGAAATGAATAGTTATTCTAAGATAACAGTTCAATATTCGATAAGGGTGACCATCTTCAAAGGTTTTTTACACATGAAATTTCGAATTTCCTTCAATAGCTGCGCAATTTTTATTTAAACCTGCACTTATATTAAGCTAAAATTCAATTAGGGTTACCATACCTTCCAATAAGCAACTTAGCAACACATTTAAAATGTATACATCAATCAATTTGAGAGGTTAGTAAGTTATAATTTGGACATAAATAAAACTAAAGTGCATTAAGGTTTCAATTTTAGAAATATATAATACAAATATATACCACAAATATTAAACCAAATAATAAAGGTGAAATAAATATGTAATACGAAAGATTTATAATTAAATTGGGGTGACCATAACTTCTTTTTAATTAAATAAGAATTTTAATATTCTATTACAACACATTTTATTTTAATTTTATTAGGGTGACCATAATTTCAGTTTGCCAAAATACACATCACTACATAAGTGGAATATGATATTAATGGAATATAATCAAGCTGAATAATAGATTTAAAATGAGCTTTGCCTCCTCTCTAATCTCAAGTCCATAAATCAGATAATAGTCCGCATTCAAGGCGCTCGCTCTGATCATAAGGACTAGGTTCGAAATGTGCCTGGACAGCGAGGGGAAGTAAGAAATTTCCAGAGTCTTTTGCCTTACCTTTTTCAAGATTATGTGACAGCTTTTAGCTCGGATTATGAGGGCCATTCATTAGCAGCATTTGCAGCTTATGGGGCCATCAACAAAGTGCTTGTCTTGTGGCCAAGCTCAAGCTCAAGTTTTTGGGGCAACGCCGGCTACACTTGCTCGGCCGAATGTTGTATGTAAATGTGGCATAGTTTTTGCGCTCAGTGTGTGCGTCATAGTAGTAGTGGGAGTAGAAACAAAGTGTACAACTTTGGGGGCGGAAGGGAGCTGCCCCAGGCACAAGGTGTGGGCGGCAAAAAGCGCAGCCAAAGCAAAGTAAGGAGTGACGCAAGGGAGGGAGGGCAAAAAACGTGGCTAACACTGAGAAAGAAACGGAAGAGAAACCATAACTAAATCCATTGCCATAGCCAAATCCAAAGCAAAGTCTGCGATGCAAATAGTAGAGATTATGGGACTGGCGCTGCCGCTGCCTGAGCTGAGGCTGAAGCCGTGACTGGAGCTAGAGCTGGAGCTGAAGCTGGAACTGGAGCTGCAGATGTATAAGAAGAAGGTGGATGAGCTTCAGCTTCAAGGCGAATTGCAGTAGGTGTGTATGACGGGTTGTGAATGTGTGTGTGTGGAGGTGTATGTGCCTCAATAAATCTTGCAAGGGTGCCGAATGCTCGAGCTTGGCAGTGTCGAAATCCCGTCGATGGGAGCTAATGTGGGTGGTCGGTGGCTCGGGTGGCTCGGGTGGCTCGGGTGGCGTCGCCAGTGAAAACCAAAACCAAATAAAACTGACATTATGCGAAAAGCGAAAGCCATAACTAAAAGTTGGGCTAACGTGGCATGATGGAGCGGCAGTAAAGTTGATACTGGCGCAAAAGGAAAAATAGCAAAATAGAAATGATAGCCGGCAAGATAGCGAACGGAAGACAGAGAGGGAGAACGGGCGAGTAAGAGAGAGAGAGAGAGACAGAGCAAGTTCCTAGGCATCCGGTGTGAAGAGCAGGGCGCAAAGCGCGAGCGATTGGACGAAGGATGAACGCCTGAAGGAGGAGGAGAAGGAAATAGAGGCAGAGCAGCAAGAGGAATGGGAGAAGCAGAAGGAACACAAGAGGCTGCAGGCGCAGGAGAAGCAGTGGGACTAGGAGAGGTAGCAGGAGTAGCACCTAGAGCTGCTGAAGGTGGGAGGCGGCCTGAAACGGAAATCGACTTTGGCAAGGCTTTTACCTGTGTGTGCACACGATGAACTTGCTGCACAAGTTATGCAAATGTCCTCAGAGTCGTCGCTTGCCTCCAATCCTGATCCAGTTGATGCTGCCCTCCGTTCGTGTTGTTGTTCTTGTTGTTGTTGTTCGTCGCCACTGCTATCAATCGAAGGCAGCAACGTTGTCAGTCTCGTTGTGGCTGTGGCGCGCGTGCTAATGACATTTGCTTTGATTGCGACCAGAGAACTCGAAACTGTCATTCATTTTTTTTGCCATTTTCTATTATTATTGTACTTTTTATTTGTCGCGTCGGGTTGAGCTTGCTGCTGTTGTTGTTGCTGTTGTTGCTGCTGCTGCTTCTATTGCGGCTGTCTATTTATTTAATTTGCATGCAATTTTCAATTTTTATGCGAAATACTTTGAATTGACAGCAAACGATGCGCACACACAGGCAGAGGCACAGACACAGTCAGTGGCAGTGGCAGAGGCGATGTCAGGCGGCACACACACACTGGGACGACGCACTGGAGCACACACACGTCGCCTCGTGCCGGTTCACAATAGAAATTGAATTGCAAAATTTGTTTGCCAGTCAATCGTTGCAGACGATGAAGAAGCTGGAGAAGGAGCGTCAAAGTCAGCAGCCAAGTGCGCCACGTTCATGCCAATGTCACAGACAGGAGTCGCAGCCAGGAGATGCTGCTGGAGATGGAGCTGAAGCTGAAGCTGAAGCTGGAGCCGTGGAAGGAATCGCACAATTTGGCGGCGAAAATGTCAAGTATTCTGAATGCCACGACCGCGTCGTTGGCGGCGGCTGCGACGAATGTCACTACAATGGGCGGCAGTGACAACAACAAACTCAGCAACAACAACAATGATGATGCTGCTGCTGCTGATGATGATGCCGGCAAATATGCACGCACACGATAACACTCACACACACACAGGCACGCAGACAGAGCGTTGCAAACAGTCTCACAGAAGTTTACTCACACACAGACAAAGACCGCGAATGGCTGCAGGGTTGCCGCACAAATTGCACAAAATGTCAGTGTCAAAGAGATGGCGCGAAATCGCGCAACACACAAAACTCGCCACGTTGCGGCCGAGTCGGTGCGATAATGAACTGTAGATCGGCTTGCTTAGTCCGCTAATGCGACCGACTGCAACGACGAACGCTCTGAAACTAAAACTGAAGCTGAGGCTGAAGCTCAACTCAAAGGATGCTGCGATGCCGACGTTGCCGACGCGGCGCCAATGCCGAAGAGGCTGTGCCGATGCCGAAGTGCGAGTGCCGATGCCAAAGCCGAAGCCGCAGCCGAAGCTGTCGAACGATGCCGAGACGATGCCGATGCTGATGCTGCAGGCGGCAGCTGTAAGAGAGCGCGCAAAGTGAGAGAGAGAGAGAGCGCGTCATAAGAGCACAAAAGCTGATGCTGTGCGGAGTGAGAGTCAGAGGCTGCAACAACAATGTTGACTGCGTTGACTGCGACGGCGACGACGACGGCGGCAGCGACTAACGTGTGACTTCGTTAAATTTCTGCGGCGACAGCACACAAAACGGATTCGGAAGCGGAAGTAGCAAGTAAGCGAGCGAACAGGCGAGCGAATGAGCTTCGTACGAACGGCAGAGGGGAGAGAGAGGGAAGGGAGGAAGGGGAAACTGGGCAGTGGACGGCGGAGAGCGGGAAGGGAAGTGTGGAATGAGTGCAAGTAGGCGAAGTAACGCGAAGTGGATGCCTCTAGTCGAGTGGCAATCGCTGACGACGCACGCGGAGCATGTTCCTCCTGCTCAGTGTGTGCGTTGCCAACTAACTCGCACATGCCCCTGGCTTAGAGGGGAGAAGGGGTAAGGGGATAATCAGAAGAGTGCAAAGAGAGTTAAGAGAGGTGGGGGCAGGGAACTTCGGTTTTAGCGGGCAGCATCAATATTCACATTCGCACTTGTGCGAGTATTTTCTGATTTGCTGCAATCGCATTGCCAACAATCTTTACAACAACAACAACACAAACAACAACACAGACAGCAACACAAACAACAACACAAACAACAACAGCAGCGGGAAGACGAAGTGGCAGAAGACGAAGAACATACAGGGCAAATTTTCTAACGGATGTTTAGCAAATCTTTTTTGCGCCGGATGCTAACGGTGTCTTCGCCCGGGTGATACATCCAAGTGTGCATATGTGTGTGTGCATGTGTGTATGTGTATGAGTATGCGTACATGCGTGTATCCGTGTGTGTGCCTGCGTGTGTATGTGTGTCTGTATATATTGACAACTAATAACGGCATTACATTTATGTTGTGCCAACCTGTGTGTACTTGTTTGCACGCGCCTGTGTCTGTATGTATGTGCATCTGTGTGTTTTTGTGTGTGTGTGTGACTCGTTAGTCGCCCTCTGTCAACGTGCAATATTTCAGTTGCCATTTCTCTGTCCCTCTCAGTAATTTTATTTTGTTTTCGTTTACTTCTTTTACTCGTTTTGATAGTTTCTGCAATTGCAGTTATACCTCACTGTAGTACAGCTGCCTCTGCCCCCCCCCCTCCACACCCTCTTCACCTGCCACAGACATTGGCAACTAATTAGAAACACTTGCCATACCCAGCTCTCCTGGTTGTCAGTTTTTTTCTCTCCCCCTCTGTCTTTCTCTCTGTCTGCGCTGCATGCGATGCGATGTACGGCAGTGTCTGTGTGTGTTTGTATGTGTGTCTCTGTGTGTGTGTGTGTGTGGGAGCAGCATTACGGAGGAATTGGCAATTGCTTAGTTGATTTTCATTGACTGCCCTTTGGCAATGGGGACAGATATTGCAGTTGCTCGCTGTCATTAATTGGCTGTTGGCTCTTCATGTTGTTGTTGCTGTTGTCCCCTCTAGTTGTTGCTGTTGTTTACTGTTGTCTCCTTGTGATGACAGCTCGAAACGATCTTACTATGGATAACTAATTGCAGCAGCAGCAAAGAGTGAGAGAGAGAGACAGCGCGTGCTGCTCTTAGGCTAATGGAAAATCTAGACCGGATCAAATCGCACTGTGCATCAACTAACATACATATATTGTATGTACATAATTAATTAGCATGCGATATAGAGGGTTCAATCATTGCAATTAATTCACCCGCTCATTACCGGATATTGCGTTTCTTTTGTGGAATTAATTCCCGTAGACTACGCTCCACCTGCTGATGGCAGCAAAGCTTATCAGCTTCGTTTGCTTTTTGCTTTTTTCTAAAGCATTTTACTTGCACATATTTTGAATTCCCTTTCCCCTCTCCCTCCTGGCATTTCATATTGCTACTCTTGAGGCAGGTGCACATAATGTTGGTACTTCATTTCCTTGCTTCATAATCAGCTTCCGACTTGGCAATTTGAAAAGACTTAAAGATTCAAAGGTCCGGTTGCTGCTGGTCTTGTCAGGGTGGGCTCTCATGGTTTCTTGCTTCTTCTTCTTCTTTGCTTGTATTATTCACAAGTATTCAATCGAGAGAACTTCCGGTTTTTCAACCGCATATTGCAGTTTTCGCCCATCGTGCACTATCGGATGTCTTGTTGCACACAAGCCGAGTCGGAGCCAGAGTCAGCTGCCGCCAGCATCTCTGCCCGCGTCTCAGACTGCCTCAACCACAGGCGGAGGCAAACACACACACACACAGACACAGAGACGTCGGCACAAACAGGACATTGAATTTGTTTTGGGTCTTGATTTTTCGATTTAAAATTGTCCGTTTCAATGGTCGCCCAGGCAGAGCGATCGAATCGAGTCAGGCTTGGTCAAATAGGCGAACGACTGGTCAAACGGTCAGTTGGCCAGTTGGCCCCCCGTCTTTCCCTCAATCCCCCTCTTGCAGATGTTTGCACAAGTCGAGGTGTTGCAAGCACATTTATTTAGAAACTGCACACACAAATTTCGCAATTGGCATCTTTCGAGAGAGAAAGCTTTTTGCTTTTCTCCCAATATAATATGGGCTACTCAATAAAGTAATTAAGTGTTATGTGCACACACACACACACATACACTTGCATTATATTCCAATCTACGTCGAGTGTACTGCCAATATTTACTATGACAAATTTCTAGAAATAAGACTTTCCCAGCGAGATTTGCGCACTTCAGTCAGTAATTTGCAAATTAAATGTTTTCCCAATGAATGCAACGAAACTTTCACATTTTGGTTTTGCATATTTATCACCTTCAACAATTTAACTTATCCAGGCCAATTCAATTAGCCACCTCTCTGTCAATGTCTCCCAGACTCGTTCACTCTTTGTGCCTTTGAATTGAGCTAAACAATAATATTGTTATTTGGTAATTGCCCAAAAATGCAACACAAAATACATTTAACAATGTGGAATTAATTGAATTCTTTTGCGGCTCCTTTAAAGCCAACTGGATTTGGCCATAAAGCCAAGTGTATTGTCTGCCTGAATGACCCTGGCCCAGGCCCAGTGGCAGTAACAAATTTCAATTGAATTAAGTTGACAGGTTTTTTATCTATCTCCCTTGACAAATTCGTACAAATTTCGCATAGTTGGATCACATGTCTGTTTTAAATTTGTTTTAATTCTCTGCATTGCGCAAATATATTTTGTTTGTTGAGTTTAAATAGATTTCCAGCTTGTTATGTGTGGATTATGAGAGTTTCAGCGCATTAGCATGATATTTTGATGTTTTTTAAATCAAATTATTTGTATCAGTTGCAGATTGGCTGAAATTCAAATATTTATATTAATTTTGTATGGATTTAGTTGAATTATTTTTATGTGGTTTATAGAATTTCACAGATAAAAAAGGCGGACAAGAAAAGAGCTGAGAAGTTGATGCTTTATGTATCTCAACGTCTTCTTTTTCTATGTGCAATGTTATAAATGATAGGAAAAGTCTTGAAAGACAACCTGTTTGCTGTGTAGATAAGTGTATAATCTCTAAGAAAGATGTACAAAATATACAGAATAGATGAACAGAATTCTTTATATCTTATGTTTAAATATAGTTTGTAAATAAAGCTTGTTATCAAACTGCTAAGGGGCATTATACAAATCCATTTCAACATATTAACGCATTAATCTCAGTTTTATTCTTTTTCATTTGCTAACTTTTTTACCCTTTCTCCCATTTCCCCCGAGGTCACTTAATTAGTTCGGGATATTGAATTCAAAGTGAATATTCCAAATGACTCAGCAACGAGAGAGAAAAAACTAATAACGCATCAATAGAACTTTACAACCGCGAATGAAATGACAAACTGATTAATATAGCTGCGCATCAGAGTGGCATGTCAAAGGTCGCTGGCAAAGCAAAAGAATTAATTAGTTAGCTGGCAATGGAAACCAGTAAATCAAAGAAAAAAGCAAACGAATTTGCATTCGATTATGAACGAAGATTACAAGATTGAATTGAATATGTTTTTCATTTATCCATTTTGCAATCACTGACTTGCTCTAATTGAAATGTTGCACAGTGGGTTGGCATAGGTCATGGTGCATTGAAGACTGTCCCATTGGCACAGGAAGCGTAATTGGCAGCGAAATGTTGCCAGTTGCAAGTTGCCAGTTGCTAGTTGTTGTTGCAGCACTTGTTGTTGTTGCAGCACTTGTTGTTGTTGCTGTACTTGTTGTTTTTGTTGTTGTTGTTGTAGTTTCTTACGCTGCTTGCACTCGTCATTGCTCTGACCGTGTCGGCATCCTTTGAGCCGCGTCGCTTTGACTGCCAGCTAACAAATGCGGCATTGTGCAAGTTCCTCTTGTTGTTGTTCCTGTTGTTGTACATGTTGTTGGTCGCGGCTGCTGTATATAAAAAACAAAGATGAAAACTTGTTTACCAGTTTCCATTGCTCTGGTCGCCGCTGGCTTTGCTTTTGCTTTTGCTTTGGCCTTAGTTGCAGTCGCAGTTGCTGTTATTGTTTTGTTTGTTGTTGCATATCCGAGACCATTTTCAGCATTATGGGTATAATACACACACACACACACACACACACACACACACACACACACATACCCTCACACACGCATAGTGCGAGTGTAATACATTTAAAGTTCTTAGGGCTCACTCAGCCCTGGGGCAGCAGCAGCAGCGGCAGCCGCATCCCTAGCAAAGTTTCACTTGCGAGCTTAGCAGTTGAGCTTAGTTGGGGACCAAGCGCTTCTCTCAGCATCAGCAGCAGCAGCAACAGCCTCAGCTTCAGCCACATCCTCAGTCGGAGGAGCCGCAGAGCCACAGACCCGAACGCCAATGGACGAGTGAGCCAGTGAGCGGCTTTGGTGCAGAGACGTAGAGGAGGCAAAGGATAAATACGGATTGTGCTGAGCTGCATCGACTTCTGCTGCCGCTGCTCGAGTTGCTCGAGTTGCTCGTGCTGCCGTTGCTGCCACGACAACTTTTGTTGGCTCTGCTTTCGCCTGCTGCTGTTGTTTGCCAAGTTTTTCCTTTGCCTTTGCCACTTTACTGCTCTCTGCCGGACTAGAGACGACGACGACGAGGACGACTAAGGCGACGCCTCAGTTCGCCTGGCTTAGATTCGGGTTCGAGTTCGGGCTTGTTTGTTTGTTTGTTTCCCCAACGTTTGTTGTAAGGGGGGGGAGTAGGCGGGCAAGGGGACGCATAACGGGTGCCTCTGCCGGCCTGTACAATCTGCGTTATCGAGTTGATTGATATTTTTAAATTATGTGCCGCAGTCGGCATAAATTTAAATTTTTGGCTGCTGATGCTGCTAATCCAGCGCGGCTCAAGGCGCCAAGGCGCTGGCGGCACTGGCCAGGCTGCCGTGTCAAAATGCCAATCGAGCGTCGACGCCTTCGATGGGAAGCTGGAGGGATGAGCCTGATGCCGATGATGATGGTGATGATGATGCTGCTCCTGCTGCTGCTTCTGCTGCTGCTGCTACGGCTGATGTTGATTGGTATTGGGTGTCGGTGTTGCGAGGCGCTGCGGTCGCCATTTCTTGGTTACATTTTCCCGTTGTCGATTTTAGCATAAAATTAACATTAATTTACTTGCGGTCTTTGAAGTTATTGTCGATGGCAGCGACGGCGACTGCGGTGCCGCCTGCTGCTGGTGGCCTGCTTCGCCTGCCTTGCCTGCCTGCTTTGTTCTTGTTTTTGAATTATGGAGCGTTTTTGATATTGGCCCCAAGATTCGGCTTCAGTGTGGGAAAGGAGGGAAGGCAGGCAGTCCAAACAATGCGCCCTGAAGCCAGTGCCAGCCATTACGCCTCATGCATTTGGATTTCTACGGAGACGGCGTCGGCGAACGCTTATCGAAGCGTGGCACAAACGTTATCGGCCATTTCCATTAAGCGGCGGCCGTTTAATGAATTCTAAAGTGATGCCGGCGTCGACGTCGCAACAACCAGCGGCGCCAGTGGCAGCAGCAGCAGCAGCGAGGCAGCGTCGCCGTTGAAGGATGTGCGTCCGGCTTTGAAAAGATTCGATTTTGGCTTTTCAATTGTTCGCACGGTAAGCAACGCGTTCCCGCCTTGCCCGGCCCCCCGCACACGGCGCCCAAAACTAATTTGCGGGTAACGTTTTTGGGAGCCGGAAATGGCTGAAGCCATTAGGCTCGGTCTCTCTCACTTTTCAGCCCTGCCTAGGGGTCGGGGGGTGGCCCCGAAAAGGGCATCCCGAGCGTCTCGTTCTACGCACACAGAGCCCGCTCTAAAGTGCTCAACGAATGGCTTATGTGAATGAGCCGATGTGCCGATGTGGCAATGTGCCGTGCCACATGACGATTCTGGCATTTTGATAAGCCGGCGGAACAAATTTAGCCGACGGACGGACAGACTGCCTGCCGGTTGCCGGCATTGATTAACTATTTTACTTTGCCCCAAAATGTAGGCAATGCTTTTTTGTGACTTGATTACGTGATGGATTCAAGTCATTATGCCTGCGAGTTGATTTGCATTGTTTCTTCGGCGCGTCTACAAAGTGCACTGCGAGAAGGATTTCATTTCATTTAAAAATTTTTAATTATAAAACTATTTATCATTATATTAATATTATTGTTCATAAACAAATATTTTAATTTTCGTTTTAGGATAATTGAATTTTTTTAAATCAGTTTCAGTTATTCTTCATAAACTTAAATTTGATAAAAGTTTAAAAATTAATTGAAAGTTAAATATCAATCCCATAACGTATTTTCTTTCAGTGTACTTCTATAGATTGCTCAAGTAATACTCAGCGTATACGTAATGTGGCAACGTGAAGAAGCTGTAAAACTAAGCAGCGGCAACTTGAAGTAACACAAACGGCATCAGGAAGAGAAAAGGAAGTAGGTTGGAGTTGCAGGTGGCGATGGGGGGCGTGGCATCGACTGCTAGGTAACAGGAAGCCGCATGTGTGAACGTCTAGTTGACATGAGCGTCACTTTAAAATGCCACACGCAACGCAAAGCAACGCAACGCAACGGAACGCAAGCTCTTGCTGACTGCACGTCGAGCACAGGGCGTATGCGTAATATTTGCACAACACAATTTGATGGCGATATACCTCGAATGCGACATGCAACAAGACACACACAGAGAACATATAATAACGCCGCATGCAACCACATAATGCATGCAAATGTGCAAATCAAATTTGTTTCATATAAACCGATACAGCCACACCCGCACACACACATACAGACACACAAACATGCACAAGCAGAGGCACAGCTGAGCTGCCACTTACTTATTCAGATCAACATAACGAGCCAGCGAGAGCAGAACAATTAAATCAAGTGTCTCACACGAGCTGCGATTAAAATGTGCTACAAATTGAGAGGGAAAGAGAAAGAGAGAGAGAGAAGCACAGAGGCAGAGTAAGTGAGCTGGCCGGCTTGAGTTGAACTATGACAAAACTATGTGCATTTTTGAGTTGAATATAATTACGAGGAATTATTATGAACCAATTGAGTTCAAGCTAAACTATTGCGAAAGTATGCAGCATACAAATAGCTTGCTTATCGAAGACAGGGAGCAGGGGAGTGGAGATAAGGGAGAGGGGAAGGAGAGAAGAACAAAGTAGAAGTAGCACAATGCGAAATGAGCAGTTCAAAGTTCGTGTGCGGGGCAACAAGAGGCCAAGGTGAATGGCAGTTCAAAAGCGATTTGAAAATAATGCCAAAGACAAATAACATTACCTGTTACACACGCACAACACACACCCGAGCACACTTACACCTACACACACACACACACACACACCCAATCGCAGTTGCTTGCCTGCAGGCCTTACGGCTTATTTATTTAATCAACACTCCACAGTTGGCTTAGCCAGGTTTTTCGGTATGCCTTTAAGCCAAATAAAGTGCGGCGCTTAATCTTTGCCACATTTTATCAATTTAATTATTTCAATTTGAGCGTAAGCAGCAGCAGCAGAGACAACAACAACAACAACAACAATAACAAGAATGGCGACAGCGACAGCCACCGACAATTTCAGTTCCAGATGCGACCCACACACAGACACACACACACAAAGGCAGCCACATATAGTCGACAAGGAGGCCGCTTCCACTAGCATCCTGTTGTCTGTATTGCCATGCCCTATGGCCACACCTCCTTGCCCTGCCTCCCTCTATCGCTCCCTGCTGTATTCCTGCTGGCTAAAATGCGCGCAATCTGCGCATCAATAAACGCTTTAATCTCTGCTTGCCTGCCATGTTCTTGCCCGTGTTGCTGTTGTTGTTGTTGTTGTTGCTGTGGCTGTTGCTGACTTGTTTGCTGTTGTTGTTGCTGCTGCTGCTACTGGCTGGTTGGTTGCCTGTTGGCTCGTCTGTCTGTCTGTCTGTTTGTCTGCCGTTGAGCTTTGACCTAAAGCGATTCAATAATCAACTGCCAACAATTTTACCGTACTTTACTTTATTTTCACGCTAAACTATCTCAAAGATGCCAGCTCAAAGATACGCTACAGCGATTTTTTCGTGCGGATTGCGCACACACACACGCACACACCCACACACACACACACAGTGGCACATCCCAACAGACTGAGACCACCCACAGACAAGACCGAGCACTGCCTGCGTCTGTTGTGTGTGTGTGTGAGAAGGTGTCCGGGTGTAAGGGTGTACGGTTGTGTTGTGTGTGTGTGTGTGTGTGTGCGCAGCGCAGCCTTAGGCCAAAAGTTACCATACTAACTTGTTTTTAGTTTCGAGTTCGTACGACATCATTTTACTTTAAGCACTTAAATATACTTTGTGCCCACACCCCAAATCCCGCCACGGGCCACGAACTAAGTCGGTAATGCTCTTCCCCTCCCCTCCCCTCCCCCTATTCGCATTCTACCAGCACCTAGCCATTCTATTCTATTCAGCACTCTACTCTCTATCTCTGTCTCTTTCCCTTCTCTTGTCTCTGCTGCCTGCTCTTCTATTTTATGCGCCTCTGTCTGCCGAGGCGGCCACTCGAGCAGTCCACACTTTTTATATCGGCAAACTTTTGTTGCTCGCCGAGTTGTTTGTGTTTTTCTTTTGCAGTTTTCAGTTTGTTTTCCACCACCCCCTCCAGCTTCCCCCCTGCTTCCCCTCTGCTCTCTTCTATATATAGTATATATAAATATATCTGGCTCGTCGTCTCTCTCGCTGGCTGATCTAGAGATTTGCCTTGCATCCACCTAGCCAAGCGAATGTGGCCCGTTCCAAACTGTTTATGGCAAAGCGGGACAGTTCGCAGTCTCCATTAGGTGTACCCCCCCCCCTCCACCCTCTATCCACTCATTCAACAACAACAAAGAAGGCGTATTGAAAATGGCATAAAAATCGCATTTGAATGTAGCCGCATCGCTCGCACTCGCAGAGGGGAAGAGAAAGAGTGAGGCAAGGCGAATGGGTTCGGGGTGGTGGTTCCAGCCGAACGCGCCACTTTGGGGCAGCGGCACGTTAAGTCAACGACGCGGCCGGTCGACCCTTTTAGGAATCTGCAGCGCATATAAATTTCTGCTGGCGGGCAGCCCACACGATGTTGACGTTATTTCTCTTCGTTGTTGCTGTTGTTGTTGCTGATGCCGGCGACAACCGGGACAGCCATCGCAGCCATCGCCATTGCCATCGCCAGCATCGTTTTCGGCCTTGTGGGGGCATTAAGGCAAATCGGGTTTAATTGAAAATAAAAATTCTTAATGGTCTTTAACCCAAGATTATGGCGCCCCGTATTGCTTGCGCCTTTTAGTGGCTGCTTTTATTAAATGTATGTGCGAGCGAGACCGAGAGATAGAGAGCGAGCGAGAGAGAGAGCACGCAAGAGTGCTTGGGCAACCCTTTGCGCCTCATCGGTCAGGATGTTGCCTCAGCCTCTGGCATCGCCTCTGCCTGGTCAGCGCGCTGCATGCGCCATTTTTATGTCGCCGGAAGTGGCATGTAATCGTTTTTATTTTGTAATTGTTTTAGTGGCACTTCCCTTCGTGTTTTTTATGTGTCGCCTGCTTCCTTCCTTCCTTTCGACTGCTCGCTCGCCCGCTCGGGGTCCCTTTTTTATTTCTTCTCCAGCCTGTTGTTGTTGTTACTGCTGCTGCCGTTGCGCACTTTTTGGGCAAATAGGTGGCCTCATAAATCAAATATGTCACAGCAATTTAGGTGTCATAATTTTTTTTTCTTCGTTTTCGTTTTTATTTTTTTGTATTTTTACAACATCCGAAGACGGCCCCAAGTCGAAAGGGGCCAAGCCGAAAGGGCAATGAAATGCGTAAAAGCCGCAGAAAAAATATTTAAAGGCGGTCCACACAGGGCCCCCCCTCCCCCCTCCCTTCCTCAATCCGCCTACTTCAATGCGACAAGCCTGCACTGGGTTAGAGAGTGATCCCAGCAACGAACGGACCAGAGAATGTGGGCAATCTGAAGGGGACTATTTCCAAGGGTTCGAAGTTGTGCAGAAGAAAAAACGCTAAATTTAATGAAAAAAGTTTCATAAATATGGCAATGAATTTAATTAAAACACAGCAGGAGAAAAATATAAAAACACAGCACAAGAAAGAGGAAAAAATGCGAGAAGCGACGGCGACGAGTTGGAAAAAATAAAAAATTGAAAAGCACACAGCATGGAAAACAAGCCGAAAAATGTCGGCGCACTAATTACGCGAATTAAACGTCAATTTGCAAAAACAATTCGTTTACCGAGCTGTGGGGAGCCATGGGGAGTGAAGCACTCTGGTTCCCACACGGTTGCCACGACTAGTGGATACTCTGTGGAAATTTATAGAAAGCGACATCAAGGATTTTTGATCCTATAAATGAATGACAATTTATGAAATGCACTAAACTTATTTAATTAACTATATTTTCAGTTGATTAACCAAGTGGATACCCTAGTCAATAGCATAGAAGAGACTTCCCAATTCGGAGGCTTTTTTTAGTTGCCAGCATTTTGTTTTTTCTTTGCCTAGCTTTTATTAAGTGTATCAACATATATCACTGCCAACGCCTGGCGGAGTTAAGTGTAAGCCAAAAATTTATTGCCAAACGGAATTTATTATTTTTGATTTATTCACAGAAATTCCTCTCGAAAACAAACTCAAAAATTGGCAACATAAATTTCTCTGAATTTATAAAGAAAAGTTTATAGATTCTTGATCAGTTTCATTCAAAATTTATTCATCTATTTGTCACTCTTTTTGAAGCTCTGCCAAGTTGGCAATGATAGTTAATAATTCCTAGCCGGATTGAGTTGATTTATTAAATATTTTTTTCCCCTTCTGTCACTCCTTTTTTTAGTATAGAATACCAAACAACACTCGAGATCTATAGATATAATTAAGAACAACTAGAATGCAATAACAAAATAACTTTAAGCTATTTTATCTGTAGACTATTTTACAATTTTATCGCCCTCGACAAGTTTATGTGACCAATTTTGTAATATTTATTTGACAATCACAAAAATGATTACAATTGTCGGATGTGAGAATAAAATTCGGTTAGATGTGCGTACGTGTATGTGTGTGTGCGAGTGTGTGGCACAAATACTATTGCCGACAACTGTCCAGAGAAATTCTTAGCCAACTTTGTGCCAACTAACTGGGCCACCAACTGGACGAACTGTACTGAAGCACGGAGTATTCTCCCCAAGGGGGGGCCAGAATGTTGCTGTAAATTGAAATTCTATGGAGCAGCTTACAACACACTTGAAAGTTCAAGCTAAAACAGTCGACGTTGTTGTTATTGCTGTTGTTGTTCTCCAAGTTGCTGCTGCCGCTGTCGAAGTTGTTGCTGCTGTTGCTGCTGCTTGTGCTGCTGTTGTTTTGGTCGTGACTGGATCAAATGTCAGTGAATTAAGTCAAATTATCTTGGAATAAGTTGGCGTAAATATTTTGGCATACGCCACAAACACACACACACCCACACAAGTTCACCCACAAATAGACAGAGAAAGAAAGAGAGTGGGGGAGCGGGAACGTGAACAAGTTGGAGCGCAGAGAACAAGACTCTGCCGCTTGGATAGAGATTCATTAACTGAATGCCAACACCGTCGACAGCCCAATGTGCCTCGTCTCGTTCAGGCCCTGGCAAAATGTTAATGAACAGGCCGAGCCAGACAGACCGGCACACACACACACACACACACAGACACACATACTGAGGCGGACATGGTCAGTTGCAGTCCGAATGTCCGTCCAGGAGGCAGTACATCATTGTAATTGAGTGTTCATTAGCGGGCGAGTCGAATGAATTTTGGCATATTGACTGCGGCTCTGTGGCACAATGTGATTAACTTACCAGCGAGTCATGTAAAGCACGCAGCCAACCCCTGTTCCCCCTGCCTCATGCCCTCTTCCTCTTCCCCTTCCGCGCACAGGCTCATTATCGTCATCAAGTCATCATCTTTATACGCTAATATTTGTGATGTACGCGCCAACTTTGGCCAATTTTATTGTACATTAAAGCCAACCCCAGCATAGGGAAAGCAGCAGCCAGAGCGAGAGAGAGAGAGAGAGACAGGAGGAGGGATGCCACCTCGTGATGGGTGCGAGAAGTTTACAAATATAATTTTGTAAATGTGCGTTATGGCAATGAAAAGGGACGCCTGCCCCAACTCTTTTCCATGGAGCAGGCCAAGTGGACGACGACGATGTCGAGTGGGTACAAGTGGGTCGGGGAGGGGGCGCGGAGTCACGAGCTGAGATTGTGTACCAAGCCGAGGACTGCCAAGTCTGTGTGGCAACAACAAATTGCTGTCTGTGCTATTGTTGTTGCTGTTGTTGTTGTCTTCTCAAGTTTTTTGGCAGCGCGCAACATCTGACTCGGATTTGATTAATTCTGAAGTCGGTTTAACGGCTAAGCACCAGGCGAGTGGGCCACTGGGGCTGCCAGACGACGCAGCTGAGGAGAAGGGGGGGACGGGAAAAAGGCTTCAGGGTGGGGTGGCAACTCATTCATTTTGCTGCGGCTTGTGCGCTGTCTGTTGGGGTAAACTTTGATGAGCAACAAGAGGATGGACAGATAGACAGACAGACAGCCAGCCAGCGAGGCAGACAGGCAGACAGACGTTAAGCCAAAAGTAGCGCAAGTAACAAGTTTGATTATAAAATGCAACAACTGTAAATGCTATCACAGCGTCAATGTGCGTGCAATATGGCGGACAGACTTGCGAAGGGAGAGGGTATAGGAGGTGCCTCAAAAACGCTGACAGTTGAATTCCCTCACTTATTCGCGGCATTGTTCCATTAGCTGCTTCGACTGCGGCTTCAGCTTGTGCAACTGTCAAGTCAAATTAGCCGCATTGAGGTGCTTCCACAATCGCACTAAAAAGTTGAATTACATTTTGCAGTACGCACGCTATGCTTGTACCGTTAATTCATTTGCCAACGGCATTTACAGAAGGAGGCAGGTAGGGGTAGAGGTAGGTACTCTGAGAGGTCGCCACAGACATATGCAGTGATTCATAGCAGAAAGGCGGAGACATCGTTGTGAGCCGACAGTAGATAGAGAGAAGATAGGAAGAAGCATTGGAAATACATGTAGAAGAGAAAGGCAAGAACAAAGGAAAACAGAGAGATGAGACAAAGAAAGGGGAGATACCGATGAGAGAGGGAAATAGAAAAGACAGAAGAAGTGAAAAATTCAGGAGATAAAGAAAGATTCAAGAAGAGGTAAAGAGTGATAAAGGCAGCGAGATTGTGAGTGATCCGGAGGCTGAGAGAAAGAAGCAGGGATAAGCAAAGAAGCTGAAGCAGGTGGAGGAAGTAAAGATAGGAATAAAACTGAAAAACAAAGATAGAGAGAGCTAATAGATGAAGGGATGGAAATAGAGAGGGTCATAAGGTAGTTCATGGAGGAAAAGGTGTTACGTTCAAGTAGATAACTCTATAAAACATTAATTTATTGAATCTTTGATCAAAGCCGATTGCTAGTAATAAATTAAATGCCTTCTTTTGTAATTTCCTTAGTAAACAAAGGGTAAAATTGACAGTAAACATGGCAAACTAAGATATAAAGACGTGATTCTCTGTCAAATACGCGATTTATTGGCTCGATATAAATAGTTCCAAGTTTTAGCGTACAGCGATAAGAAGAATGAGTGCTAAGTTTTAAGAACTGATTTTGCGTTGCTTCAATTGACAATTTATTATACATATTACTCGTAATACAAATACTTTATAAAGCCATAGATAACTCGACTTTAAAAAGGATAAACTGGTAAGCTTTGTTCAAATGTATCCAACAGGCAAAAGGAGACCTGGCAGACCGAACAACGTATGTACGAGGGTCGTTTGATAAGTCCGTGACTTTTTGAATAAAATATATTTTTTTCGTCAAAGAAGCGTTTTATTTCTCAACATAATCTCCTTTTAGCTCTATACATTTAGTCCAGCGTTTTTCCAATTTTTTTATTCCTTCCAAATAATAGGTTTTCTCAAGGCCCTCAAAATAGTCGTTTGTTTCTGTGATGACCCGAATCTCTTACCGCCGAGCCATTTCTTCATGTTTGGAAACAAAAAATAGTCACAGGGGGCTAAATCTGGAGAATATGCTGGATGGGGTAGCAGTTCGTAGCCCAATTTATGAAATTTTGCCATGCTGACACGAAATTCACTTTTTTCCATTTTCGTTAAAATTCACGAGATCGTCTGCTTTCAATGCCTATAAAACGCAAACCAAAAAACGCAGCTTTCTCAAAATTTTACAGTCAGCTGTTAATCGATAACTGCTGACAGGAGCAGTGTTGTATTTAGAGCAGGTGCGCGGCAAATACAAAAAGTCACGGACTTATCAAACGACCCTCGTATAATCTTTATTTTACCTAAAATACACTCTAAATATTTCGACCCCTTCAACCTGCAAAAGCTTGCCCAAAACAAAAATGGGAATTTGTAACAATTTAAATGCAAATTGCAGAAATCACTTCTGACACCGACTTTGGGCCCACAAGAAGTTTTCATGATATAAATCCACTCGCAGTCTCGCACTCGCACTTGCATTCGCAACCGGAGACGGAGTCGGTGTCGCAGTCGGGACACATCATCAAAAGCAAGTTTAAAACTTGCTAAAACCCTAATGCACTATACGAATAAAGAATGATATAGCTAAGCCCCTCACCGACATAAGACTGCGACGCTGCTATTGTTGTTGTTGTTGGTGTTGAGGATGTTGCTCGTGTGTTGTGCATTGTGTTATGTATGTGTGTGCTGTCAATCTAAAGCAGCTCTCAGACAAGTGGGACCAGCTGGAGCCCTACCGAGGACATCACACCCAGTCAGACAGAGAGACAGACGAACAGACAGATATGCTGGTGATAGTTAATTTCAGTCATTGCACATAGAGAGAGAACTGTTGCAAGCGTTGTTGAATTATGTGCATGTCATTGTGTAACTGCACATCGCATAAAACTCATTTGCCATTCGACTCGTTGTGTCGTGTCCACTCTCTCTCGAAATCAGACTACAAGTTGGACTCCACGTTGGTCATGGTGCTCGTCCTCGTCCTCATCGTCGTCGTCGTCATTATCATTCAACTATCTAACTGCGACAACGATCAAAAAATACCAGAGAATTTCCCTTTTGCAAACAAAATAAATTAGAATTGAAATAATTCGTAGCAAACTTTGCGTTTTTCTCTAGTTTTTAATAAAGCAAACGCCGCTGTGCAAACTTTTGCCCAGCAGCGCGGCAGCGGCAGCGGTGGCAGCGGCAACGGCGGCGGCAACGCTGCGTATGGGCAATATGCAAAATGCCAGTCCCGTCTTCTGCTCCCCCTCTGGCTGCTGCTCTAGCTGCGGGTAGATTTTGCGGTTGGACTCCTAGCTAACAAACAAACAAGCATAACAAACTAAAGGAACAGCACAGAATGGACGCAGCGGAAGGAGGAGCAGGCAGCCAGAGTGTGCGAAGAGAGCTGGAGAGGGGGAGGGGAGAGAGGCGGTGCTGCTGGGGACGGAATGGGACAAACGAGATATAAATAAATAAAATTTCAAGGATGCGTGCGCTTTTATCTTTGCAACTTTGCTTTGCTGCCGTTTGCCTTTGTTGTTGGTTTTGTTGCTTTCTGGTGTTTTGCTTTTGTTGTTGTTTGTTGTTGCTGTTGCTTCTGCCTTTTGCTCTTGCCGCGTTTTTTATTACATTTAGCCATGGCTATGTGCACTTTTTCATATGTTGTAAATAGCTCGGCCAGCTCGCAAAACTTTCTGTGGCATTTTTGAACTAATGATTAAAAATTTTCATTTTCATTCGCATTCTCATCCTTGTTTGCTCATTCTCTCATTCCCTCCTCCTCATACTTTTCGTGCTGATTTTTCACGTTGAGTTCAGTTTGCTTTGCTGCCTTTGTGCTGCGGCGCCGTGACATTCCGTCGGCGTGTCCTTTCAGCAGCATGCAAAACTTCGGGTCGCATCATTCATGCTGGCCCCTTGCCCATCCCCACTCGGTCAGCAACCGCAATTTGAATATATATAAATACATTTTAATGATGTCGCCGCTCATTAATCATAATCTATTCATTAATTTTTGGAACACACCACACCCTCTGCCTCGCTGTGGCGCCCCTACTCAGTGACATGTCAGAAAATCTTGCACAAAAAGTTGAATGTTTTGGACCTTTGTTTTACATGAAATTTAGATAGGATCACGGACATTTCGCAGCAGCAAGAGCAGGAGGAGGAGACGAGCAACTGAGCAAAGGCCAAACAAACACAAACACAAATAGAAATGATAATTTTTGTAATGGAAACGGAAGCGGAAATGGAACTGCAAATGGCCAAAAGACATGGCAGCTAATTAACGAACATTTTGCGCGCCAAGCAGCCGCGTCCGCCTGCAACACCTGCCCAATTAGTGAAAAACGACATCGCCCCGCACTCCCCGCACTTTCTTAATGGCAGTGACAAATTTTTGTATAAATTATGTATTAGCTGGGAGATGCTAAACGGCAGAGAAGCGGGCTTAGCTTCGCCGAATAGCGTTAAATATTTGAAAGATAAGTGCGGCCCAAGCCAAGCCCAAGGCTGAAGGATCCACAACGAGCGGACTCCGCTGGGAGTGGGCGCAGCGTGTGCGAGATAGACTAACCTAAACCTCCCTCAATCTATCCCAGCCCCGATCTGGCACACCCCAACCCCCAGTCCTGCACAGAATGTGACCCATTAGCCGCTTTTTATTAAATTCAGTCACAGTTGCCCGCTTAGTTCTCGCCTACACCATATAGCCGGATTTTTTTTTTTTTTTGTTTTCTCCTGCTTCTTCTTCCTTCTTGATTTGATGGTTCTCGAGAAATCGAAGCGGGATAATTTGTCACCAGAGAGAAAATGGTGAAACATTAAATTTGGCAAATAAATGGACACTTGTTTGTCATAACGCTGCAAATGCGTCCAAATAAAATGAAAATGAAGAAGGAAAAAGGACGAAGCAAGCGACGCAAGCACAGGCAGCAGCACCAGCACCAGCAACAACAACGATGGCAACGACGACGGCGACAGCTCCGATGTTATCCGAACATGAAAAAAAAGAATTTATTTTTTGTAAAAAAACACACACAAAATGAAAAACAAGAACATTTTCATTTGTGCAATAAAATAGAAAACAACGCAAGCGAATATGGTGCGGAAGTGTGACAGGATGCAGTCGACGAGTGGTTACCCTATTGAAATGATATATGTTAGCATGAGATTTGCTAGAGAAGTGCAGCAAAATGAAAAGGTTAAACAAATGAAGAAACAGCTGTGAAGAATGAGAACATGAGAATAAGGAAAAGAAATTATATGCTTAAATTGCTGAATAATTGTTAGATGTTTTCTGAAATACTAAAAGCCAGTGGGAGTGTATCAATTAATAGAAAATATCATTCAAATCTACGTACATGAAATGAAAAACTATTGAAACGAATCTTGAAAAGTTAATGGAAAAAATATTAAACATTTTGCAGCGTAAAAACAGTCTTCTTTTTATGACAACATTTTGAAATTGATTGATGTGGAAAATATTATTTTACATATCGAAAGACTGTAGTAGATATTAATAGAAACTTGTCTGTATCAATAATATAATATAAATAATATATATTTGACTGACATATACCATATGTAATATGTTTCATATATTAAAATATCAAATACTAGACCTTAACCCAGCCAAAAAGACAGTAAAGCAATAAAGTAAACGGTTCTTTTCTTTATATTTTCAAGAATTCTATTCAAAGATTTTTCTTTTTGACTCAGTTTTGACATTGTTTTTCTACAAACATCTTCTCAATTCATAGCAAGTAATATTATTATTGAAGTATCTTATATTTACAAATGCCTTCTATACATTTATGTTAAGTATGTTCCCTTTCTATCGAAATCCCTTAAAAGAATCATTGTTAAACGATCGAGGACAACTTTCCGACGCGACCTTGTTAGACACGTTCGTTTTGGGGCGATAACAACGGGAATGAAGCCATTATTTTAACTACTTTTAATGTCTATATGCCAGAATTTGTTGCTGCAGAGCATTTGCCGGGAACGCAGCGCGATGGGACATGGGAGCAGCAGCAGCAGCAGCACCCGAACAAGCGTCCGAATGCTGCGCTGCGATGGCGACGGCAAATGGCAATGGCAAAAAGTAAATAAATCGCTTCAAATTTTCGCATGGGTTGTGCACGGTGCCCGAGGGAGGGGGCAGATGGAGAGGGGGAAGGGAAATGGGAAGGGATGTAGGAAAGCTGCTGAGCACAACGCTCAAGCGAGAGCCGACGCTGAAGCTGAGACTGAGGCAGCAATCGGAATTGGAAACGGATAGCGGTAAGGAGAGAGTGGCAAGAGAAGAGAATGTAGAAAGGGGAGTGTACAGAAGAGAGTGTAGATAAGGAAGCGAAGTGCGGAGACTTGGAAGCGTGGAACCGTAAGCAGCCGAAGAAAAAGCCAGCGTTGCTGCAGCGTAACCAACACGGCAGCAAGGCGAGGCAACTAACACCAAACCAGAGCAGAACAGAGCAGAGCAGGCCAGACCAAAACGTACCAAGGCGAACCAAGGCGTACCGTTGCTCGTTCTCCTCTTTCCTCAGCCGCTTTGCGCCTCTGCTTGTTTTTATTGTTTTTGTTGAATGTTGTTTGCCATGTTGTTGTTGTGTGTTGCTGCTGTTGTTGGTCTTGTTGCTGGTGTCGTAGGTTGTCGAGGTTCTCGTACTCGGTCTCGGTCTCGTTCTCCTCCTGCTCTCTTTGCTGCTGCTGCTGCCCGGTATGGGACATTTCTACGTAGTGTGTACCAGGTGCAATCTATCGATTCGCTTTGCCCC
The DNA here is from genome assembly GCA_018904595.1 of Zaprionus indianus. Classification (NCBI taxonomy): domain Eukaryota; kingdom Metazoa; phylum Arthropoda; class Insecta; order Diptera; family Drosophilidae; genus Zaprionus; species Zaprionus indianus. The sequence goes on from JAEIHA010000860.1 coordinate 7,385,270, forward strand.
CCACTTGTGCCCCCGCATCCATACACATTTCTTCATTCTTCAGCAGCTCCCAGCTCCGGCGTGCTCCTGATGCTCGTTATTGCTGCTGCCGCTGCTCCCGTTCCTGCCACTGCTGCTGTCCGTGTTGCGTTGTGTTGTTGTTGTTGTTCCCTAGTTGTTGCAGTTGAAATATTTACGACGTACGTTTGGCTATTTCACTATTTGTAGCACCCCCAGCCAAGCCGCAGTTGGAGTCGGACTTGGACTTGGAGTCGGAACGGAGACGGCGACGGAGACACACGCACAAGTGTTGCCATTTCTTGTTGTCGTTGTTATTGTTGTTGTTGTTGGCGGTGCGTCACCTATTTTATTGTTTTCTGGCTTGTAACAACGAAAACGAAAACGAAAAAAATTGCACCAAAATGTATGAAATTATCAAATAAAAACAAGGCATAAAAAACAAGAAACAAGCAGAGCAAGCGACTCTACTCGACCGTGAGATATCCTGTAATTTGATTTGTATATTTTTAAACGCAAATATTTTAAGTTAAAAGCAAATCAAAGTCAACAAAACAACAAAAAAGTCTTCAAAGGGCCAAGCACAAATTAAGTCTTTTGTAAAATACTTTGCAGCCAATTTTGAAAATATTTTTAATAATTAAATGCACCAAATTTATTTGTATTTCATGCAATAATAAGGAACACAGAAGTTTGTTTGACTCAACGACTTCCTGTTTGCAGTTATGCTAGTTCTGAATTTGTGCAATTAATTAAGGAAATGAAACGAATACCCGCGTGAGCACAAGAAAAGAAGAGAAGTTTAATTAATACGCTGGAATCAAGAAAAAAAAATCAAGCGAAAAATTGTAAGAAATGAAATACCCTTGGGAAACAAAGTTATTAGCGCTAACAAGTGTGCGGTAAAATGCAATAAAAGATGTAAAAGAGCGAAAACCTAAAAAATGCCAAAAAAAAAAACAATTAAAAAGCACTTGTAAAAGCACTCAACGTACAGATACCCTGTAGTACATACGCAAAACGATACCGGATAATCCCCGTTTGAGTGACCACAAACAATTTTTCCATTAAATAATTCAAACAAAACGATAAAGTAAACGACTTTTGTCATTGTGCAAAAAACAAAAACATATTTCCATCAACCAAGTAAAAAAAATAAAAACACTTGATTTTAAGCACAATCATTTTGGTGCTGATGAAGAAAAAACTGTGCTGTGTGTGTGCCACAATAAAAGCATTGTGATTGTTCATTTTCGGTAGTGGATAACGAGGTGCAAATGCCACATGACTTTTTGAAGGCATGCGGGAATGAAAAAATAACGATGTCCCAGCGTGAGTTAATGGCAAACAATGATGAAGGAATGCAGTCGAGTGTGGAAATAAAACTTGTATATAAAAATAGCTGATGGGATGAGAATTGAAAGTATTATATTCGGTATGTCAAGCGTGTATTGCAGTTTTTGCTATAGTGTAAAAGAAGATGAATTTATATTTATCTTTAAAATGAAAGAGGGTTAAATTAAAAAATAAAGCTTTTTGGGCCCCCGAGAGGGATATTGAAGGGGTATTACCTGCTAATAGCAAAAGAAGGGACATATTCCACAGCTAAATGGAGCAAAAAGGTTTCTGAAAACCGAACATACTTAGTTAAATAAAATTTTCAATTGATCATTCCAATTTTAAACTCTCAAGTAAATCATTTCTTTCCAACACTATGCGAAAGGGTGCGAAAGGGTGCGAAAGGTAGGCCCACAAAGAATCTGTACTAAACATACAAAGGTATATATGTATATTTAATAACCTGAGTCGATATTGCCCTGTGTGTCCGTTTAAACCCCCTTATCTGAGAGCCCATTAGAGCTAAACGCTTATTTACTAAGCCATGAGTGCATTAGAAAGGGGTCATTCATTTAAACTTAGAATATTTATTCTTGGTGTGTGCGACACTTATTACTTTCCAATTGATATGACTGTACAAATTAAGAAAATTCTAAAGTGAACGAACATGCAAAGCCTTGTAGAGAGGGTATCTCACAGTCGATTATATTCGCTGTAGATTTCCTACTTGTTGAAAATACTTTTAAAATTGTTTACAAATAACTTCAGGCTTTGTACACATTTAAACAATTTTAAAAACGTTTTCCTTTGCTAACTACTTAAGCTAGTTAATTGCTTTACTATTCCGAGTTCACTTTCCATCCACCTAATATACCCACTGCACACAGCGGGCTTGCAGGATAACACGCTGCGCTGCACGCGTTGCTTTCATTTATAATTTTATTTATTTTCTCAATGCATTTTGTGCAAATAAAGAAATAAAATGCGCGAAAGAGAATACAAATACATACAAACATGCACACATATTACGTATACGTATATAATAATTTGTGCAAATTTTATTTGCCGGCACTTTTCATTATTTTTATTTGCCGAGTCAAGCGACAGCGAGGCAGGCAAGAAGAAAGCCAGAGAAATGGCGGGGAGAGAGATGAGCCAGGGAGGGGAAAGCAGACAAGAAGCAAAAGAAACGATGGCAGACGAGTGTGGGGAGTATTTTAATAAAACCGCAAGCTGTAGATATGCCTGCAACATACGCACAAACACACGCACACGCACATACCCACACACAGACACGTAGCCGGCGCGCACACACACTTTGTTGAAGGCAAAGAAAGCAATTGAGTTGCGTTGAAGTGGCATAAAGTAGTGGCAAGTGGCACAACTGCTGGGCTGGGCTGCGATGTAGTAGTTGTTGTTGTTGCTGCTGCTGTTGTTGTTGTTGTTGTCGGGCTGGTTTGCTTTTTAACCATTTTGTTTGGTCTTTGCGTTTTCCCTTTAGGCGCGCGAGTAGCGCCGAGCGCAGGTGAAAACGCAGCCAACTCGACAGTGGGAGGTGGCAATGAATGCGCGGCATATCCCAGCAGGGCAACTGCAGAGGGACCTGCAGAGGGACCTGCAGAGAGACCTGCTGAGGCACAGGGAGCGTGGCGGAGGAGTCGTGGGCAAATGTAATGGGAAATGAAATGAATGAATGAGCATAAGCACTTTTTTGTTTGTGTGTTTGTCTCCCCGGTTTCGTTTGTTTGTTTGTCTGTTTGTTCGCTCGTTCTCTCGTTCGTTCGCTCGTTCGTGCGTTTGTTTGTGGCCGCAGACGGAGGCGCAACGGGCTGGCGAGTGGTGGCAGGGCAGACGAGGGCGGCAACTGAGATGCTGCACTTCAAATTAAAATGCGAATGCAAGCGAAAACTTCAAAAGAAGCACTAGAACAGAAAACAGAAGCGCAAACGAGATACTAATAGACAATGGCAAAGCCAAGTGCGGGGAGTGCGCTCAAAGGGGCTGCAGGACAGCTGAGGGGCGGGGAGAAGGACGGGAGGGGAGAGATGTGCGCTGCCTGCCTGCAACGTATGCAGTGCAATTGAAAGGCACATAAACACACTAACACACTGCGCCAGCGAAAGTGTCTCAATGTGTGTGTGTGTGACTGCATGTGTGTGTGTGAGCCCAGCCAAGGATAAAGTTAGCGTCGACGACGACGACAGCAGCGCAGGACATACAAATGCACTTTGGACGTGGACGATGCGCGCTAAATTCGCTTTAATTCACTTTTCATACAAAACAGCAGAGGAGGCGGCAGCGCCAGCGAAGGCGGCAACCAAGGCGACGGCGGCGACACTGGCTCCATCCAGAGACAGCGACAGTGGCAGCACAAAAGCACGCGCCTCACACAGTCGCCAGCCGACACTAACACACACACACAGATGTACACTCTGACACACACGAACTCATGTTTGTTGTAATTAATTTAAAATATTATTACAAGCGCTCGCGCGAACGCTAAACTAAGACAGAAAGGAGTACGCGAGAGCGTGAAAGCGAAAGAGACAGAAGAGCGAGGGAGGAAGAGAGACGGAGAGAGAGAGGGAGAAAGCACGAACATGCAGCAAGCACAGCAGAGGAGGCCAGTGGAGGCAGGGAATGCGGAAGGGGACAGTGACAAGGCTGGGCTAAATAATTATAACCCACGCGAACTGCACACGAAGCAAGCCAGACAAAACAGCCAAGACAACAACAACAACAACAGCAACAACAACAACAAGGGAAGCAAACAAACAAGTCGAGTATGGAATTACAAGAAGATAGACAGCAAAAGCAGTTGCGAATGTGCGAGTGTGTGTGCGTGTCTCTGTGTGCACACATATCTAACTCACATTTATACGTACTTAGCCATACTCACACACACACACACACACGCTGAGCATGTCCCAGTCAAGTTTTTTAATTGACGTGCAAAACGCGACCAAATTTCACGTCGACATGCAGCGCAAAACAAGCAACAACAACAGCAGCAACAACAAATCAAACAAGCAACCACAACAACAACAACAAGCCACAGCAGCAACAACACAAACAACATCAGCAACAACAACAAATCAACAAGCATTGAGCACAAACAAACTGCGACAACACACATACGCACAGTTAGCCAGCACACACTCCTAGACAAGCGCGCGGGCACACACACATACACACACACATGCATGCGCTGCCAGCTGGGGTAAGCAGAATGCCAGACATAGCGGCAAATGCCAAAAATACCGAAGACGACAACGAAATTGAAAAAAGTAATAAACGTAAAGCTATTACAAAATCTGATAATGGTCCACCGCTGGCAATGGAGCGCAAATGCCGGCGCACACACACAGTTACATGCACAGACAGACACACACAAATGATACGAGACGAAAACAAACAGCAACAAAGCAAAACACAAGCAGCACTTTGAAGAGCAGCCAAAAGCCAAAGAGAGTTCAGCAAGAGAAAAGGAAGAGAGAGAAACGGAATGAAAATGGAACACAACAATGAGGCGACAAGGCGTCGCAGGGCTGGCTGCAGCACTGGGGCACATAAAAAACCCTTACAATATGCAGCTGCAGCTATGCCAGCCTCAGCGTCAAACATAAACATTGTGGCGCGCGTGCTGCTGCTGCGCTGCCACAGTGCAGTGCCGCTGCCTCTCCCGCTGCCTCGTGGCTGGCGCAATATTAATTTCACGAATGAACAACCCTTGAATAACCATGCACTTCATGTGCCGTTATTATTGCTTTGCTACGTGAGCGCGAGCGTAATTGCGAGAGCAGCAGCACACCAGCAACACCAGCAACACCGGCAACAGCAGCAGCAACGGCAGCAAGCATCGCGTCGCGGCAGCGAATGCACTGAGAGCGGCGGCATCCACGAGACACTGCGAGCCTTGCTCCGAAATGCTCCGAAAGCTTTCAAATTTGCCGAAAAAGCACGACAAACAAAGCAACAACAAAGTGCCACATCGGCTTCATCGGCGCTTCGTTTCTAATATGTGCGAGTGAGTGTGCGTGAGTGAGTGACTGTGTGAGTGAATGTATGAGTATTTGTGACTGAGTGTATGTGCAATGTGTGTGCGAGTAAGTAAGCCAGTGTTTGTGCCTCTATGTCTGTGAGTGCCTCTGTGTCTGTGACTGTATCTGTCTGTGTGTGCGTCTTTCTCTCTCTGTGTGTGTGTGTGTGTGTGTGTGTGTGCGTTCACTTGTGTGTGCAGTGCTTTTTCATTGTGCATTTCCCAGAGGTGCATTTTTCTGAAAATCTAATTTGAGAGATTGAGATTGTTTGGTCTTTCAATGTTCTGCTCGCTCGTTCGTGTTGCGACGCTTGCAATTTTAGCTCAGCCACAGCAGCAGCAGCAACAACAACAACAGCAGCAGCAACCACAGCAGAGGCAACAACAGCAGCAACCATTCTTATATTTATGTACACACACGCACGCACACATACAGGGAAACATATTGGGGAGTTATTACTCAGCTGCCTGACAGTCCGTCTGTCTGCCAGTCTGTCTGTCTTCCCCTCTGTGTCTGTCTGTCTCTCTCTCTCTCCCTCTCTCTCTCTTTGGCACCCGCTCACCGCTTACTTTAATTGGACGCGCGGGCGTTACGCTGTCGTAATTTTTTGAGAAATCTACATACTTTGCCCGCTGCTGCTGCTGCTGCTGTTGCTGCTTCTCAGCATCCGCCATCCGCATCCGTATTCCACATCACCATCCGCATCCGCATCTCCGACGATAACGATGCGACGCGTCGCAATGGCTTCAATCATTGCGCGCAGCGCTCACTGCGGTTTGACAAACATTTTTCACTGGCTGTGCAAAGGCAGCGCCACAGTCAGCTACTGCTGCGTCCGTGGAGACACGCACACATACAGACACACAGGCAGCCAGAGCAGCAGCAGCAACAGCAGCAGCAGCAGCGATGCCGTGTATGTTTGATGAGTGTGCGAGAGTTTTATGGCTGTATTGGGACGAAGTAAGCTAACAGCTTCAAGCAGCAGCACAATGAGAGAGAAAGAGAGAAAGAGGGGGAGAGACGGAGAGGGAGGGAAACCCTGCACGGCGGGGTTCATCTATGAGCGGGGAGGAGGGCGGTGTGATTGGGTTATGCTCTGATTTTAATTTTGAAATCATACAAGTGCAGCGCAGTGCAAAGTGATACATGCGGATTTATTTATTTATGTACGTGTGAATGTCTGTCTGCCTGTCTGTCTGTCTGGCTGTCTTGTGGGGGGAGTGTATCCCTGTGTGTATGCCTGTGCATGTGTGTGCGCGTTATGCGATAAAGCGCCTTACAGGATTTGGATGATGGCTCTGGAAGGCAAGGCCGCTTCTGTTTGCAATTTGATAAGCTCTCTGGCATTATTTTTACGACATTTCTTTTTGACATGGCCGTAGAGAAGGGGGGAGAAGGAGGAAGAGTATGCAATAAAAATATCAATGCTAAGCCAATGTGTAAATCAGTGAATCTTATTGTTTTACATTCGATGATGAAGAAGAAGAAGTATCTCAGGGCCTCTACTTTTACATTCTACTCCATCTCTTCGTCATTCTTCTACTCCTTCTCCTTCTTATTCTCAGCCATTGGACATTGCCTTTACATCTCGCATTCTGTTTATCAATTGATTATTTTGCATTTCCCCAGAGCAAAGAAAATCAATCGGCGAAATGTTTTGAACATGCAATCTAATATTTAATGGACCGCATAAATTCATCAATAAAAGGGAGTAAAACTTTGGAGAGGGACATTAAAACCTGTGTTCCATAGAAATATCACGTTATAACAGAAAGCTAAGAAGTCAACAGTGGAATGTGATCGATTTAGTATACTTAACTTTAGTCTTACTTAGATAGATGCACGAAGAGAGTAATATCGATAAAGATACATCCAACTTAAACATAACATTTACTTCTTTACAAACTTGTAAGAACAATCTTCCACAATATTATCCGATTGCAAAGACTTACATAACTTTTCCCAAAACTATGAAGCGATTTTTATTAAGTTTCGATTAGCTTCATACATCCATATAAAATATTTTTATAGATAGATGCTATACATATGTACACAGCATGTGTTGCACGATCAAGATTAGCATTGTTACATTGCTCGTTTTACAAACTAAACTATACAGATTTTGATTTCGAATAGAGAGTGCTGTAACCGTAAGACTGTATACAATATAGTTAATACGCAGAACTAGAATCTAGAACTAAATGCTATGTATAACGAAACTCAGATGCTCCAGACGACGCCAGATGACAGAATTGGAATTGAAAGTTGTTGTTGGAAATACCTCGAGATATTGTTATGTTATGATTAACAAATACATTACACATTATAACGATTAATTAAGGTTTATGCATTAATTTAGGAGAAGAATATAAATTTCGTCAGACCGTAGAGTGCCCAGAGTGTTAAAGAGTAGACGACAGCCAGGAAGGCATAATGCAGATACATCATGCTGAAGGATCGAGAAGAGAACGAGAACAATTAGAATATTGCAGCATACTTTCAGGAGGTGGGGAGGAAACTCACCGTTTGACTCGTATTATCGATTCAGGTAGATTATTGGGATCCTCCTTGCACACATACAAGCGCAGCCCATACAAGCTGACACGGAAGAGATGTGTCCAGTCCAGATCACGCATATCGAAGGCAAACAGACGTTTATCCCGCGCGTCCAACTTATCGAACAGACGCCGCACGTTATCGTTATCGAAACGAAACTCGTTCGAGCTGAAGAACTGCAGCACACTGCTAAACTTGTGTATCTTGCGGTAGATCTTGATCATTCTTGAGAGGCGAATAAAAGAACATGATTAGAAAAAAGGTTTTGCTTCCTTTCCGGCCTTCGTGCCTACCTGGGTTTCTTGCCCATCAGCACCATCACCAGATCCATAAATATGGCGGGCAGTGTGTGGTACAGAAAGGAGAGCACGTGATACTGCCACATGTAGGGCACAATGGTAAAGCACGGATACCAGAGGGACTTGCGCATGGGCACATCGTTGGCATACTTGAAGCCCGTCTGCATGTAATCCCGCCAGGTGACCGAATTATCCGCATCGGGCACATAGTTATAGATGGGCGGCGTCTCGTATCTGTGTGTGTATGTTGATTAAGTCAAGCGTGTCGCACTTCATATTTGCCACTAGTTTACTCACTTGTTCCGTGCCACATCCCAAGCGCTGGCCAGGAGTGCATTCACGCACATATCGACCGGCACAATGTGCGCCTTGTTGTCCATGTTGCCGGCGAAGACACGCATCACACCCGAGCCGATGCCCACAATGACACCGCAAGGGCCATACATGTTGTCTATCCAGCCAGTCACCGGTTCCCGATAGCTGGTGATCACTATGGGCGAGAGAAGGAGGAGGAGTGGGAGTTAGTGAAGCACAGGGGGAAGGGTGCTCGCTCGACCTGTTGCAACTTACCAATACCCGGCCGAAAGATGGTCACGGGCAATTTCTGTGCGTGCTGCTGCACCACATCCTCGGCCAGCACTTTGGTGTAGGTATAGGTGTTCGGATAACCCTTGATTATCGTCGGCGTCAGCGTGTTCAGCGTGTGCTCGTCCAAGCACTCGGTCAGCTTGAACGCATTGTCGCCAGTCATCATGCCGCTGTAGAACTGCTCCTTGATGTATCGCAAGTTGGAGTGCGCGAATGCCGTCGACACGTGCACCAATGCCTAAACAGAATGCGAGAGGATAAACAGATGAATAGAGGAGTGAAGATGTGACTAATCAATGCATTAGATACCCTATACAAATTCATATATAATAACCAATAAAGAGACTAAAACTAATGGACTTTTGTTATGTTTTATTTAAACAACTAACCTTCAGGTTAACAATCTCTTTGGCCAGCTTGATGATCTCCTGTGTGCCATGGACATTGATGGCGACGGCCATTTTAAGTTTCTCATCGAAACGCACCGTCGCCGCACTGTGCAGCACAATGTTCACGTTCTCCTTGATAGTCTCTCGCTCATCCGCAGAGATGCCCAGACCGGGCAGGGAGCAGTCGCCGCTGATGATTGTGATCTGGCAGCGATACTTTGGATTAATCTGTTTCATTTTGGCAAACACCTGCAGAGCCAGAAAGGGAGATAAGCAATTAGTCGAGCAGGAAGCTAGCAGTGGACCTGCTGGCTTACCGGATCGTTGAACAAATCCTCGATGCGAGCGTGGGCATCCTTGCCCTTCTTGGTGCGTATCAGCAGATATATCTGTGCCACCTCAGTGACGCGCAACAGTTTCTCGATGATGACTGCGGGAACAAATCAATTGTGAGTAAGGATGAGTGAATGAGTGGATGAAATTTATTCAAGTATGCGCAGCACGTACGCTCACACACACACACACAACGTACATATAGACACTCACACAGATAAAGTGTGCGCTACTTACTCTTGCCAAAGAATCCGGTGCCGCCAGTGAGAAAGATGCCCTTATCCTTGTAGAACATTTGCATGGGCGACTCATCTGCAAAGATCAATGCAAACAGCCATTAAACAATTAGCCAATTTGATGCGCATCATTGTGTTCTCTCAGCCAGCCAACCCCGAGACAGTGCTGCCTGCCTCGTGTGCCACTTGGCAGGCTGCGGCATCATGCTCGACGCTTGTTTGCCACCCACTTGAAGCGCGTCACGAATTTAAATGCGCTACCCAAAAGCCACTTCAATTGCGCATAATTCACGCCGCCATAGACACAGGCACACACAAACACACACACTTACAGAGACATAGGCCAACTCACATACACTGTAGCACGTGCTCACATACAAACACACACACGTACACATGGAGACTGTGTGTCACACTTGGGGGGAGTCACACGTAAAGAGCGTTTGGCATGTGGCTGCATTTTGGCCATATGTCAAAATGGCAACAACAACATGCAAAGTTAACGCCACTGCTGACATTGTTGTTGCTCTTGTGAGTTTGTTGTTGTTGTTGTTGTTTCCACTGTTGCGACTGTTGTTGCTGCTACTGCTGCTGCTGCTGCTGTCGGTTGTCGCTTGCCGGCTGCCACTTGTGGCCCACTCATAAATATTTGCAAGTTAGCAGCTCGTCGAGCTATTCATCTATCGTACAATAGCTCACACACACACGCCACACGCACACAATCGCACACATACAAACACACACAGCAGGCACAGCTGTGAACACATTCCTGCATCTTGAAGGTGCCGCTTGGTCTGTTCATCTGCTCTGGCCTAATTGCCAATCGACGACGTAAATCACTGTCACTGAATAGCTTATACAGGCACTTACACACACAGACACTCACACACACGCACACACTTAGTCGCACACTTGGCCACTCGATAATTGCATAATAAATGCAACATTGTTAAGGACTTATCCGCTCTCTGCCCATTGCCATGCGGCATCCAACGGCGTCAAGCACAACAAGCCTTGTACACACACAGACACACACACACACAGACTGGCATTCATATTCATACAAATACACGCTGACACCTCGAGCCGACACTCGTACATCTTATGTATGCAGCCCCCCGCTGCCCTGCCTCTCAGCTTCCTCCTGCTCCTGGCAGCGGGACAGCACCCTGGGGTCGCACTCCACCCAAAAGGCACTTGACGCGCTCACTCAAATGTTTTGTTTACCTATGCTAATTGGCTTAAATGCAACTCAAGCGCACTTCTCATCGCGCCAAGCCGAAACTGAGCCGACTGACTGCCCCCCGAAGCACCACCAGGACAGACCTCGTTCCTCGTCCCCCTTCCATTCACACTCTCCCCACACATACACACACACACCCACCTCTGACTGTGCCTGTGCCATTGTTTATGAGCGCTTCGGAATTGAGCTACAGTGCCACAACGGCGTCTTCCTTCTCCACGTGGCAGACGGCATGCGGCAAGCGGCATGCGGCGCATTTAAAGCTTTTGAGCGCTTTGGGGCATTTGTTCAGCGCCAACGCCAACGCCAGCACCAGCGAAAACAACAACAATAACAACAACAAAAGCAACAACAGCGCCAACAGCAGCGGGAGCAGCGCCAGCGACACTTTGAGTGAATTGTCAACAATTGTGTTGGCTCTTTGGATTTGCGCCTCTCGCCGCGTTGCCTCTTGTCTCTGCTGCTGCCTGCCTGCCTGACGCATTGTCTCTTGCCTGGCAGACAAAAGTCTGTCACATAATTTGTCAATTTCAACAATTTTCTTTGCCGCGAAGACAATCCCTGCCCCCTTTGGCCTACGTCCTACCCCACCTGACATTTGTAATACTTCGTGAATGCTTATTGTTTTTTGTCTTGCGCATTTTCGCGTCTTTTTGTTATTTCTCTGCATCTGAACCTGACCCTGGCCCTGCCACGGGGCCTGGCCCTGGTCACTGACTCACTCCATCAACTCCAGCTCCAGGTCACTCACCCTGTGTTCCGGTTATCAGCTGGCAATGATCATCCAGTGTTTTTGCATATCCATTGCGTATGTTGTTCATCAGCTTTGTCTCCTCCATGTTGGACACAATATTGTTTTGCCGAACTGCAAAAAAAGTAAAATGCATCACCCTCATTAATATTATATTAATTAATTCTATCAGAATCAATTACGCTGTGATTTATGATTTGATTCTGCATAATTGGTTTATTGTTTTGTAGATTTAGAAAAATGTACTCAATTTAATTTCATAAAATAATAAAAAATTACTTTACATTGTGTTAACTTAAAAGTGGAGATTATTTTGAATATTTAAACTTCACATTGATTTGAATAATATTTTAATGGCAATGAAAGACAATCATGTCAATTGATAAATTTTAACAGAAGAACAAACTCAAACATGAAATACAGATAAATATATTAGCAATATATTAAGTATAGTTATTTAGTTCGAGCTGATTTTAAAACAATGGAAATGTAGAAAACCCACAATTTCTTATTAAAACCTTATAAGGATTCCTTTTATTTATATACCCATTCGTTACCCACATTGTTTAATCGAAATAAACTCCGAGCTGCCATAGTTGTTGGCTTGAACCACTTCGCTTTGAGACATATTTCCGTTTTAACTCTCGCCGAAGTTATCAGGTATCCAACTAATTAGGATATTCTGCTGTTATCGGTTGAAAGTGCTTAGGCAATTAGAGGACGACGGTTGTTTCCATGCGACAGTTTCGCGGCGACTAAAATCCAATTCAAGTGAATTTCTTTACAAAATTTAATTAAAACTTTCGTATTGCTTTGTGTTAATAGAACCCACTGGGTAACTAAAACACAAATCGACAGAAAAGAAGGGGAAGAAGGGAAGAATAGAAAAAGCACGACAGCTAAAAATTCAAAATTAAGTGCCAGACGCACCTGTTGACAAAGGCGAAATGAAAATAAAACTCGAATAAAATTAATAAAAATTTATATTGTAAAAACACAGCATGGGAGCCGTAAAAGTACTATATACCCCCTCGTGGCATATATTAGCTCAGGCCGCAGCTAGACTTTTTTAATTCATGCTCCCCGACATGATGGAAGCAATTGCCCTCTCTAGTTATTCATGCAAGTTCATTAGAGCTTACCATGTAAATAGTATGTAAATAATAGATATATTCAGTGGGAAATCGATTAAATAAACTGATGAGAAGGAGCTCTATTTATTTTAAAAATCACCTGGGTCTGTTAGTTATTAGAAACCGATCTTTATTTATTGTACACCTTTACACAGTATGATTTGATATAAGTTAAGTACATAAAAACTTTTATAATAAAAAATACTATTTAACAGACATTATACAAACTAGATTAAATCCACAAAACTATTGTATCTGTATTAATAATTGTAATAAATTGTAACCCTTCCTTTTATATGCCGGTTTAATAAAGTTTTCCATAAATTCGGTTAACCTTTTTTACCTCCAAAGAAGGTTAACTCGTGGTATATTCTGTCGTTCTCAGTTCCATCTGCTCTGACAACTCTATTAAATCAATTTTCGAAAAACGAAAAGAGAAGAGCGAAAATGAAGCTGCAATATCGAATTCAATTTGAAATCTCGCATAACGTTTTACATCCCATCGGCCCCCACGCCTCACCTCGCCCCACTGCCGGGTGCAATGAAAATCCAATTGAATCGGGGAATAAAATATATTTAAATGCTCATAAGTAAATTATCCACAAGGGGCATTTCACAGGCTTAAAATGATTAAATAAAATAAGAGACATAATGCAGGTGAAGTACACGGGCTTATGATGTTCGATTTCTGTGACTTTCGGGAAGAGAGTCTAAAAGGCGCAGCATGAACTAATCAAATAATTAAATGTAGAATAAAGCTAATACTTGAACTTAACTTAAGGTAAGGTACAACTGAGTACATAGTATTTCAGAATAAAACATACAGACCGAATAGATGTATGAATAGATAGATAAATGAACGAAATACCTTGACTTATCAAGAATATATATCACTTAAACTAAATATGCTATATACAAGAAACTACACACAGCATATGCAACTATCAAATGGGATAGCTCATATACAGACAGACAGACAGAGTGTAGCTTGGTTGATCATGAATATATATCATATAAAGGTAACACGCCCTTCTCACTATTCAATCAGGTGTTTCCAAATGTGTTTGCAAATTAATTACTTAATCAAATTGTGAAATCAGTACGAGTAGCAGAACCTAGAACAACTACGGCATTAACTACAACAACAACAGCAACAACAATTGCAAACAGCTGAGGCAAATAGTTTCGAATGTAATTGAATGAAGTACGCGCAGCGATGACACTGTGGAATTTTAATTGCGCACAAATTAAAAGCCAAAAGTCAAATGAAAACAGAGTAATAGGCGAGAGAGAGGGAGAGAGTGAAAACAGCAAGTGACAACAACATCGAAAAATAAAAGAAAAAGAATAAGAAGCAGAAGCAGCAAAACTAGCTAAAGCAATTACTAATAATGATAATTAGAAATGCGACGACAACTAAATGAATTAATTACGCAATTATTGTCGTCGAGAACTGCAAAACTCGTGCCAGAAGCAGCGGAGGCACCGAGGGGGTTAACAGAGGCAGAGCTGAAGGAGGTGCAGTAATGGAAAGAGGCGTAGTCGAAGCGAAAGTTCAATGGGAAATCTCCTGCTTATGTAAATGGCAATCGCAGCGCGCCAGACACATTTCAATAATTGTTAAACGAAATGCATGCAGCGAATTCATGCTGAGAACAACAAAAACAACAACAAAAACAATAACAAACAATGGGGCCAGAGAGCAGAGCAGAGCAGAACAGAAGGAGAAACGAATACGACGAAAACGAAAATGAAAACGAACATTAAATAATTCGAGTGTCGAAGTCTCGCACAATTAACCCATATTTGCCGAATTGCAATGGAAGCCGGATAGCCCAGAGACGGGGGGCAGACAGTGGGGCAGACGGTGGGCCAGCAGGCAGTCGGGCATTTAGTCCGTCAGTCAGTGAGTCAGTCAGTCAGTCGGTTAGTTAGTTCGTCTGTTAGTCAGTCAGCTGGGCAACTAGCATGTTGCATTTCACACCAACTGCGGGGACTTAGCCAGCCCCCTTTCATGCTCTCCACCCCTGCGCACTCAATCGTATGAATGACGAAAGCACGAGGAGCGGACTGCGGGCCGCGGGTAGCGGGCAGCCAAGCGCCAGCAGGTGGATGTTGTATGCGCTCGGCTGGGCCGGGCAGCTTGCCAAGCTGACTATTTGACTGACTGGACTAACAGACTGCTTGCCTGCCTGGCTGACTGAGTGACTAACCGACTGGCAATGCCGGCCAAAAAGCAACCACAGCAACTGATTGCACCACACCGGGCGACCGCAGTCCAGGCCGCAGCGCCACCAACGTCGACGACGACAACGACATCAAAACTGCAGAACGCACTACACAAATTCCGAGCATGATACCCGGAGAGATGCACACAACATCCCGCCCCTGCACCGCCCTCTATCATACTCTTTTTATCCTTCTCACTCTATATCGCCCTCTTCTACTGCAGTGCTGGTGTAGCCAGGGATTGATTTTGTAGGCGAATTTATACATTGTTTAAGTATAGGCCATAGCTACAGGCGCTGCTCTGTCCCGCTGCAGTCCCCTCCTACTCCCACCCCCTTGCTCTACCTTCTTCAACTACCCAGCCAACTGTTCCTTCACTGTTTTCTGTTGTCGACACCAAGTTTCATCGGCAATGCACATCGAAGCGCAGCTAATTGAAACGTTTTGCACAGTGTGCCAAGCACATCATAAGGAAGCAATATTCACTGTCAGGAAATTCCCCCTGAATGTCACAGAATGTCATTTTGAATATTTGAAAATACTTTAAGCGCCCCCTTATTACCTAAGAACATTATAAGCTTAAGCATATAATTAACACAGTGTCGTAATAATTTTCGCTTCCGTTTTCAACAGACCATCTAAATTTACCTTGAGTTTTGACTGTTATTTTAATTATTAAATAAAAAACTTGCTGAAATTTATGTTATTATTGTTTCTACTCATTAAATTTTCGCATTTTAATAGGTACTTTTCATAGCTTATCAGTTGAAGGTTCTAAGGTCAATAGAAGTTCTGCCTAAAAATATTTTCTGAGAATTTTTGTCAATATTTCGAAATCTCGTTTGTAATTATTCTTTTCATAAGTTGTAAGCTCAACTGAATATGCTAATTGATTCCCACATTAATCATTAAATGCATCCCATTACAGTAGTTCATAGTTTTTTGTCACGGTAGCTATTCCATTACAATGTAATATTCCAATTAGAGGCACGAGAACAATCAGCGAATTGATTAAAGCAAATACCACTCACAATTGCGTTAGTGGTTCGTAATTGAAAATCATAATGAGTATAATTAGTATTATGGAGAAAGAGCAATATAAATATATGTTACAGAGTTGTGTGCAAATAAAGTGCGAAAAACAAATAAATACTAAATGGACCTGTGTAATAAAAAGAGTAATGATGTTCATAGAGAAACTAAATCGTTTTAATATGTATAACTTTCCTATATAGGAAACTGTAATCAAGGTAATTATTACTTAGAATGCTAATGTTATAAAGAGTAATCGACATTTCAGTATGTTCCCTTATATAGGTAAAGTTTGTTTGCATTTGTCAGCACATTTTCAACACATTTCCACCGCACCTTGCCCCACGGCTTGCGGCTTCTCATCTCAATATCTCGTGCTGCTTTCGGCACTTTTGATACTTGCCGCTTCTTGTGCTTTAGCGCTTGTTTGCTGCCGATGCTGGCGATGCTGCTTCAGCTGCAGCAACTCGAAACAATGCCCCGCCCGACACACAAAGGTATGAACCGCAACAATAACAACAATTGCCCAGAAACTGAAAGCAATGCAACAGCAACAGCAACAGCACTAGCTACAGATACAGCAGCAACAGCGGCAACAGCAACAACTCCGACTGCGGCTCGCATATTTCAATGCAGCCAAATGCGAATCGAAGCGCCAACGTCAGCGCCAAACGACAGTGCCTTGTGGCTTACTCCCCCTTTCCACATACCCCTCCCCCACCCCGCAACCTCCAGGCTACAGCTGCTGCTCGACTGGCTTCAGTTGCCCGCATTTGCGAGGCTCGTTCGCTTTGAATTTTATTTAATGCTTTTGTAATAAAGTGTAAAATGGTGAAAAAGTGCAAACAACAACAGCTTTGGGAGGCAGCCAGAGACGGGTGAGGCGAGGGACACAAAGCGGGAGCAGTCGCACACAGAAGGAAGCCTCATTGCATAATATCAACAACATCATCATCAACGGCAGCGGCGAGGCGAGGCGAGACGGAACAGTAAGAACTACGGGCAACAGCAGTGTGGCCACATTAAAAGAAGAAGAAATAATTAACAGCAACAGTTTGAAAGTCCATAAAGCGAAAATGCTAGTTGTTGTTGCTTTCGCTGCTGCTGCTGCTGTTGCTGTTACTGTTGCCATCAACCGACAGCGCAAAGTCCTGTGCGTCCCCCACTCCTCGTCCTCGTGTCCCGCAACGTTCACCGCATGTGCCATGGCCGTACAACTTCCGACTGGCTGACCGAGCTCTCTGGCCTGCCCGGACTACGTAGATTGTTTGCCGCTGCCATCGTTGCTGGCTCTGTTGCTGCTGCTGCTGTCAGTGTCTGTGCTGGCATAGGGATTGCTGCCATTGGCATTGGTATTGGCAATGGAAATGGGTAAGGAATGGCATTGGTATTGGTGGCGCTGTCGCTGGAGAAGCAGAAGCAGCAGCAAGTCAGCGAGGCGAATTCAGTGCGAAAAATGTTCGTTAAATCTATTAAAAGATAATTACGTGAAGACAAATGAATAGCGGTGGGGGGCTATTGTTGGTGTGGGCGTGGCGCCACTTCAGCTGTTGTCTCTGCGGTGGTACACACACACACACACCAATACATATGTACACTCAGTTATTATGCGAGTTCAATGAGACGATAACGCTAATGGATATGGATATTGATTATAGTTTTTATGCTCTGCTCTCAATGTATCCTCCCCACTCCCCCTCCTTGCTCGGTTAATGATAATTTTGATTATATTGATGCGTCATTTTATGAGCCGCAATGGTATTGAAATTGAGTGGTTTGCGACAGCGCCGGCATCTTGTTTATGGAGCAACGATAATGGTTCACACTGGAATAAGATATTCATGATCTGCTGTGCGCCAAGGAAGCTACAGTTATTAGCTGCATAATTGCCTCGCATGCTTTTACTCCCTCTTTCCTCCCCACTCTTCCTCAACCTTCTGTCTGACTCGCTGTCTGTACTTACGCTTAATTAATACGATTCCACAGACAACGCGTCGTATGCGCGATTACAGAAAGCCACTAAACGCGTCATTCGTAGTTCTCGACTAAGTATACATATATACAAGATTTATACTCTATGCATAAATTGACTATTGCAATCGAAAGTGCTGCAACGGAAGGTAAGACAAGTGGCACGGCAAGGTGCTAGGTCAGTTCCAGTGTTAATTGCAGTGAGAATCAGTAAAAGTATTAATTGTTGTTTGCTTGGTAAAATTGAAAAATAAAATTAAGTAGTAAATGTAAAATAGCTTGGAGCAGACTTTGTGCCAGAAAACCCTTCCTTTTCCCCAGCCAATGTCTCTATCTCTGCTACACTGTGGCACGTGTGAGACTCTTCTATTGTCTAATTAGGAGCTTCATGCGAAACGACAAACATTTGCAATTACACACTGTGCTACGTGCGTTAGATTAGGTATACTGCGGGTTTTTCCCGTTGCTTGCCTTGAATCTGCCTTATCAGTTTTGCATCTCTTCGTTTTTGAGGGGCCCACAAAGTGTTGCGCATGCGGAGCGATAGGTAGGCGGGGAAGAAGAGAAGAGAAGGGGGAATTATGGAATGTAGGTGGTGTAGCGAGGCCAGCTAATGAGCATTGGCTGCGGCATCAACGTCACATTGTTGATATGGCTCATTGATGCCATTGCGGTTTCGCTGCCACGCCCCACTGTCTGCCAACACACACGCAGGCTGGCAGGCAGACGGACAGGCACGAGCATGTCTGCACATCTATTGTGCGCACCTGAGTATGACCGAAATGTTGCTGTTGCTGTTGCATTTGCTGTTGCTGTTGCCGTTGTCGTCCGCTGATAATGGGCCCGGCCATAACGTTTACGTTTGAGTTGGGCAAATATTAATAAGCATCCCCCCTCCCATTCCCTCTGCATCATACTGTGGCATTGCCATACGGCCAATAACAATCACATCAAATCAAATAAGCCAAAATGCTGTTGCTGTTGCTGTCGGTGCTGCTGCTGATGATATTGCTGCCTGCCTCACATTGTTGGCCAGTTTAGAGCTTCGGAACCGTTTACCCATTTCAGACGAGTGAAATTTGACACGTTTTCGTTGTAATTATGAAACAATTGCTGGAAATCAGTGCGGCAATTGAAACAAGACATTAAGCATACGCAGGGTTGTGCAAGCCACAACAGCATCGGCAGCACGTTTGCCTTGGTTTGTGAGATTTTGACACATTACCTACGATATTTGTGCATAAATAGGTATTATTCATACAGTAACTACAATTCTTGCGCTCCATGAACTGCACATTGTGAAAGTACGTATACGACTCGTGTTGCCAGCGTGACGCCATACATAGATACAAATTCCACATGTGTAGCTCATTTGTACTTACATATATCAATTCTAAAGCCTTTGGCACATTAAGCATACGTTATATCGTGCAATAATTCAAATTGATATGACCGCATTTTGCTGGCACTGTTTAAAGTGTTCGTTTGCATCTTGGATTCTTACACACAGCGGCAATAACTTAATTCATTATAATTACCTGGCATTCGCTAATTTTTTATCAATTACGCTCGAACATTAAATTGATTCATTCATATCATTTCATTTCATTTGGTTGAGTTTCACTTACGCGAATTAAAGCTGATTAAATTTGTATTTAATTAGCTCGAGCATTTTCTAAATCAATTTCAATTGTTCATTACACCATTATTGCACCTATTTATTTGCGGCTAATATTTCAAAATTGAATATAGCCCACACACACACATACACACACACACACATATCCGCCACACAACGCGCATACCGAGCTCGTAATTACACAATTCGCGCATTATCAATGACAGCGCTTGGAAAAAATAAACTCCAAAAAACCCGGCACTAGGCCTTGCAAAATCGAACATTACAACAGCAACAAAAACAGCAACAACAAACAGACAAAAACATTAACAATAACAAAACACAAACAAGCCACGTTACACTCGTAATTTATATTAATTAATCGGTTTTTTAGCGCGCGCAAATCGCATGGATTGCTGCCGGCCTAAAATCAAAGCTCCAACAATTGATGGCACCAATTGGCCGGCAAAAAATAAAAGCAGTGGCAAAGAGAGCTGGCAAGAAAGACAACCATCATGGATACCCTGTAAAAAGCTGAAAAATGATCTATAATAACTTGCAATTTATTATTTTAGTATTTATCTTACTCAACTTATTTATTATATTCATTATTTATTTATTAAAAACTTCTAGTCGTGTATACTCCTTAATACTCATTCCTTTGCAGGGTGTAATATATTTAAATAAATTTATATGTAATAAATAAATGAATTTCGCGGCTCTAACAGCTTTAAGCGCTTTGAATTGCAAACTTTTTGCTACTGTTTAAACATCCCTCTCTCTTCCACTTCTCCTCTTCTCTCACTCATACTGCCGCTTTTTCATGTTTGTT
Organism: Zaprionus indianus; assembly: GCA_018904595.1. Lineage (NCBI taxonomy): Eukaryota > Metazoa > Arthropoda > Insecta > Diptera > Drosophilidae > Zaprionus > Zaprionus indianus. Next base: position 7,405,855 of record JAEIHA010000860.1, read on the forward strand.
TTGTTAATATTTATGTGAACATAATTTAATAACATTGCTAAGTACAGTGGGCAGGGGAGGATAAGGTGGTTTTGTTGGTCTTTTTTGTGCATTTGACAATTATATTTACGGCAAAGCGATGTGCGCTGATTTGTACAGCCGCAGTTAGTGTTTTTCCGGAGTTAACTATACTGTTTCCATTTTTAAACAAACAGAATTTATTGCCACAATGGGACAGGGATGACAAAACGTGCTCAATAATCCACTCAAAATCAACATTCATTGAACTATGAATTGCACTCTATATACAAATGCGATAAATTTGTTGTTTATTTTCAACAACAATCAATTCGAAAATATATCAATATTTATAAAGAGTATATATCACCCTATAGTCGACGCATGTCCATAACGATATATTCTGAACACATTCCGAACTGTCTGCTTTTGCATGGAATGCTTAATCAGTTTGCCGGTTAAATTTCTTTCGTTCTATATGCAATTTATACATTCACATTTTAAATATTCATATATTTTTATTAGTCATATGAATGCTTGTTTTTTTTTCTGTTCACTCAAATACTGATATTCACTTAAATTCCTTTCTTAATGCAAAAAAGTTCTCATCCCACTTTTACACCCCTTGCATTAAATATGCCTGCAAGGGCATTAAATCATCGACGCGGTTTGTTTGTGTTTTTGTGCTATTGTTATTGTTGTTGTTTCCATTACTGTAAAATATTTGAAACTTTAATCATTTATTTGTGCTGTGCTTAATCATCGACGGATTTAAATACTTAAAGCGGGAAATCGCTTAATGCCATCGGATTGATCGGCAGCCAATAAATTGGTGGTGAACGATATAAAGGCATGTGATGCTTAAGCAGATGAAACATATATCTATAATCGTTTTAGAGGGACTTAGGGAAGAATTTAATATTATATTTAAAAATAAAAAGCAAAGGATTTCAGAAACAAATAAATTTTTTATGTGTGCGTATTGTATGTTACATACATACTAGTTACAATCATAACCTGCAGCCTAAGGAAATATTTCTCATTTTCTCAGCTTAATCAAATAAAAGTGCTCGCCATTTTTTTGCAAAAATACCCCCCAACAAGTGCGTAAATAAACCGAGTAAATAATTTTCTAAATTTCGAAGCAATTTGGAAAATCGCGTAAATATCAACTCAACGTTTATTTACATGCTGAGTTCGACTTGGAGTCGAGTCGCTGCCGCACTTAAGCCGTATAACAAACGCTATTAGCATTTTCCTGACATTTTCCTGGCATTTTCCAAATCCCTGTCATCAGCATAAACTAAGTAGGTGCACACATACATATTAATACTATATGCAGACACATACACCGTACATATGTATATGCGGGGGTACTCAGGTTTCCAGTTCTTTTGCAACGTGGAATGAGAGACGAGAGCGACTGTTACAAAGGCATGGGGAGGGTGTAGTGGGAGCAGGCCGAGGGGAGTCGGAGTATAGAAGAGGAGGTTGGGCAAAGGTGGCTCAAGTGGCTGAAGAAATCACGTCATAAACGCGACGGGCACGAATTATTTACAAAGCAGGCGAAAGCCCAAAAGAGGTCCCAATAAAATAACAATAAACTATGTCACACTTTGCCGGGCAGGCAGGCAGGCAGGCAGTCAGCCAGGCATACTGTAGATGTGTGTGTCTGTATGTGTGTGTTGGTGTGTGCGGCAAACCATAAAAACAAAACAACAACAAGCCACAGCAACAAGAGCCACAAAAGCATAAACAATTGTATTACAAATACGACTACAAATGCAGCGCAGCGCGCCTACAACAACGACGAATGTCGCCTCCTCTATAGACGATTATTTATTGTTAACGATTTATATTTCTTGCCTACCCCTTCCCTTCCCCTCTATGCCACTCTGCAGCTGTTGTTGCTGCTGCTGCTGCTGCTCAAAACGCTCAGCTCAGATTTCAAAGCTGCCAGTGTATGTGTGTGTGTGTGCGAGTGTGTCTGCGTGCGTGTTTGTACGTGCGAATGCTTGAGTGCGAGTGCCAGATTGCACGCTCTAGCCTGACCTGGCAGAGGAAGGGAATGGGAAGATGGGATGAAGAGGTGGCTGCCAATGGGAGTTGCCTTCACTTCGATTGAGCCTGATTGCCGGCTCAAGTGTCGGTCGCCTCGCACACGGATGAAAAGTCAACTGGGCGTGGTCGCTGGGCGTGAGCATGGCGTGCCAAACAGGGAGTGGGAGGAGGTTCAGGAAGAGGCAGCAGCCTGGCATTAGGCGAGCTAACACAGCTGAGGCACCTTTGGCAGCGCAGCAGCGACCAGCTTTGACTTTGCAGCTTCCTCGTTGCTTGTTCTGGCCGCCATCATCATCATCATCATCATCATGATCGGGAGAGAGAGGGGATGGAGGTTGGGAGATTGTTACAGTTTGTTTTCCCACACGTTGCCGTCGCAACACGCTTTTCGTCATCGTCAACTGCGTGCGGCGTGTTTGACAGCAATGAGTGTGCGACACGTAAAAAGCCTTTTGTTTGGGCCCAAGTGTTTGGTGTTGGCGTTGCTCTTGCCTCTTCTTCATCTTCTTCTTCTTCTTGGTGTTGTTGCTGCTCATGCGACAGTTTATCTTGGCATTGTGCATGTTATTTAGTGCTCGCTGTTGCTTCTTTCGCTATCAATGAGCGCTTTTTCTTTGCTTTTTTGTGCGGCACAGTCATGTGTGTGTATGTGTGTGTGTTTGTGAATTTCATAGAAATTCATTTGAGATGCTCGCTTGAACGACAATTTGTTGCTCGGCCGCAGTTATTGTTGTTCTTACGCCCAATTCATTGACTGTCCCACCCAGCACACTGGCTGGCAAACTGCCATTGCCTGCCTCACCACCCCCCCTTGCCATCACTGCCCTGAATCTCTCCTTTTGCCCGCAGCAACTCGTCAACAACAAACCAATCTGGCTAGAACCCCATCGAGCGAACGACCAAAGAAACGACCGACTGACCCAGACAAAGTAGCACAAAGATGTTTTACTACCCAAAGTTGTTGCTACAATTTGCTCATTACTTTTTATCACTTGTACGTCTCTGCAAGACTCTTCGTACAGTCCCTGCTCATCTTCCCGCCGCCCCCGTTCCGCCTTTGCCCTCGGCAGACATTGGCCTTTGGCCCCAAAGTAAATTGTTGCCCCTTTTTTCGGGCCACTGTGTATGTGTAAGTGTGTGTGGGTGTGTGTGAGAGTGTGCTTTTATAGCTGTTTCGCTGATTTTGCCATTGTTAATTCCTTTGATTGCGCTACTGCAGAACTTGCACAGCTACCATTCCCCCCACACCCCCGCTGTACCGTAACGAACTGCAAATAGACCGTGGCTAAGTCCGAGCAGCAACAATTCTAAGGGCACAAACATGTTTATGCATGTCTGTGACCACAAGCGCATTTTGACCTCCCCCACTCCACACATCCCTCAGCCAGTGACCCTTCAAAAACATATATAATTATGCAATTGTGTGCACGGATACTTGATACGAAATCCGAGCGGACTCTGGCCGAGAGTGGGACCACGGTATAGTGGGGCTGTGGGGAGAGTGCGGCACGCTGCACTCTGTGGCACGCTTGGTAAACGGATTTTTGCTCATTTTTATGCGGCCCACAAATTGCATACAATTTATTTCGCTTGTTGCAAATCAAAAATTTCCATAAAATCAAATGTTGCCACAATGTTTTATGCAACAATAACAACAACAGCAACAGAAGCGAGAGCAACAAGGAGTTATACCTATATTTAATGCAGCATAAAAGTTATTACTTCATTTGCTTTAAAATGCAAATAAATTTGTTTTTGTGGTCTTTTGATTCCCGCGATTTCATTACACGCTTTCGACTTTCCATTTGTTTGCGGAGTTTAAAGTGCGCTTCGGGAGCATTAAATAAATAAATAAATTAGAATGTATTTGGAATAAACAGAGAGAGATAGAGAGACAGACAGAGAGAAGACACATGATTATGTATTATAGAATTATGCGATATCGTTCGTCTCCGTATGTCATGTGGCAATTAAACTCAATAAAGATTGATTGCCAAGCACATAAACAATATCAGCTTTATGTTGTAATAAGGGCAAGGGAAACATATGAACATCAGCAGTAGAACCTATAGCAGGAGATACAGTGTATATACAACTATATCCGATATTCAATTTAACCTTTATAAATTCGTTGAAAATTCGAGTTGAACACGATGAACAAGACTTTTTGCACTTCCCCCATTTGATTGTAATCGAATATCAATTAAGCAGAGCAAGCTGCCAAGCAACAAGAATAACAATAAAAGCTAACACAAATCGCAAACTGCTCAACTGGTAGTTACCCTGTCCAAGGTGAATTGTCAGCTGCTTAAGCAAGTAATCTCCTGTATTTATTGCTAGCTAAGATCAGTATTTTACTATTTCAATTGCACAAAACCCTTTTGTCTAGCACTCTTTAAGCTCTGGGTATCCGCACTGCAATCTCAAGCTGAGAATTACGTTAGCAGCTGCCTTTTTCCAAGCTCTATTGTTATTGTTCGTTCCCAATTTTAATAAATGCTTAAGTAAAATTCAAATATTCTCATATTCTCGAGTCAATGGCTTTAACTCAAATAAAACTCGCACACACTTGCACTCTCGCACACACACACACTTGCACACTTTCTCGCACACTCGGGAGATGGTAAAAATGGAAAATTCCTTGCGTATTTGCATAAGAAAACTAAGTTGAACCGAAATCAATGATTGCTCGAGCATTACTTGAAAGAACTACAAATGCCACGCCCCCGCTCCGCCCCACCATGCCACTATCCCCTACGTTGCCTCTAGCCAGACATATATTGAAACATTGGCAGGGCAGAGGATTGTGGGGATGGGGAATGGGGTGTGACTGGATTGACTTGGGAGCGGGTGTGGGTTAAGAGAAGAGGGGAGGGGGGCTTGGCTTCTGCTGCTGCTGCTGCTGCTGCTGCTTTGGTGCGCTCGTATTATTACTTTATGGTTGCCTCCAGTTATGCATACTATAACCATAAATATGCTCCAGCATCGGGGCAGCCCACCGCCGAACCACCGCCAACCCGCAGTCCCGCTGGCTCAGTCCGAGCAGCAGCAGCAGCAGCAACAACAAAGCAAAGCATGTGAATAATATTTTGTGCTTGTTTTAATGCATCCTCATATTTATACTATAGCTCAAAACAATAAATAGTAAAAGCTGGATTATGATTAAATCGATTTCATGAAGCGTATTTGCAGGATGGCCCAAGCGCTCGTCTTGCTTGTAATCCTGTTCTATATGTGTGTGCGACTACGATGTGTGTGTGTGTGTGTGTAGCTATTGGTTGGCTGCCTTTGAGTGCAATACGCCCAAAGATAGGCAACGCCCACGCACATTTATCGATTGCACTTGTTCGCTTTTTACTAGCAAAGTAAACAAAATAACAAGCATGAACCAAAGTCAATGCAGTTACGACTTTAAGATACCCTGGGCGCTTCAAGGAAACTGAAAACAAGCCGAGAGATATTTTCCTCAGATCTTTACTTCTTTATGTATATATTAGATGATAGTCCGATTGCCGTAACTTCTTGAAATTCGTAAGAAATTTTGCTAGATCAATGACAACAGTTTGCAAGATTTCCAGAACCAAAATATATGTTAACTATATACCAAGCACAACTTCAATTGGTTGGTAAAACTCTAAAAAACTCCTTTAATCTGGCATGCTTTACAAGAATATATATTATAAATACGCAACTGTGGTTCTATCTAGCCCCAATGACACCATCATACCTTTTAATCGAATTTTATGAATGCGTAGCACACAAAGGCGCAAGAAACCATTAAAGTAACAGAGTTCACTGTGAGGGCCGATTGGCGGGGAAGGATGCGTGTTGTGCTTCTGAGGGAGGCACATTGCATGGATACGCATATTTATGAGTGCAAACATAAATGTATGTACTCATATTACTTACACACCAAACACTTTGTGCGCAAAATAAATACGAATTCGACTATGAAACGTGAATGCGAATGCGGATACGCAACATTTCGGGCTTCATAACTGAATCGATGTTCCGCTGGTCGCAACGCAGTCCCCAATTGCAATTGAATAAGAGTCGCGGGCAAATTGAATGAATGAATGAATCCAATCGCATGCAAATGCGATTGAAGTGCATTGCTGAGTTTCTCGCACGCTGTCAAGGGAGACCTCTCTCGCTTACTCTTTCTATCTCTTCCTCTTTCCCTCTGTATCTTTTTACTCTATATCTCTTTCACTTCCTTCTCTTTGTCCCTTTTGCTCTTTTCAGAAGTTACACAGTTTGCGCGACAGATTTTTCATGTAAATATTCATGTTGCAAGACCTTCTACGCTTCTTCTTCTTTCCTCTCCTTCCATATGCCCTTCCTCTGTCTCTCTCGTTTACTCCTTCTGATGACTTTAATGATGTTATGCACATTGGCTTTTCGCACCACACAACCACCTTCCGCTTGGAGTCGTCGGAAACTTTCGTTGATTAAGCATCAATGTGGCGCGAAGCCTCGAGAACGTCAATTAGCATTAATCTTGTTGACATGATTGTTTGCTCAAATCATCCGAAAATCAAGTGCCATTGAATGCTATAAGGTATGCGGCATTCAGTTTCGCACATGAGTATACTCCTATTCATATTCGTTTTCGTATTTGTTGTTGTGTTTCTATTTATGTTTCGTGTTTGTGCAACTCTTAAGGCTGGTCAACATTGAAGTTTATTCACACACACCCACCCATACTCTCCCTAGCCACACACACCCGCCTCCCTTCACCCGGATATCGTTGGAATCTCACGTGGCCACCGAGCGTACTCCATGTGGTTGTCCTGACGCCAAGTTTCTGGAATTTACCGATTCACCTCGCTCCTCTCTCTTCCTGGAAATCAAGCTAAGCCACAACTTGATGCTCTCGTTTAAATATTCTACGTGCTGTATTTGACTTTATGATTCGTATTTGAAGCAAAGTAAAATTTGCTTTTGTGTTATTTTGTTTATCATATTTAAATTGTAAAATGTTTTATGTTTTAAGTTGTCGTCCGTAAAACCCTCACAAAACATTTGTTAATTAATTAATGAAACTATTATATAATTATTATAAAGTTTGTAATCTATTTTATCATTCTGTCGCTACATAACCCATTAAGATTAATCAAACGTCTTTATTAAATAACAAATAAAAACAGAAAAATACAGAATTTTTAAACTGCTCAATGAATACTAAATTTATACTAAATAAAATTATATACAGATTATCGAATAACTTAAAACTAACGATCTTTTCCCGAACTATTAAATATGCCATAATATCCTACTTATTTGAATTTACGTCAGAGTTGCCATTTGTTTTCAAAACAGGTTTGTCTTACAAAGTGTTAGACCGTAATTGCCATAGAAAATTTCCATTGAAAAGTAACTTAATAATTAGGCATATAGACATAAAGTACTTAATAATGGGTAACTAATAGTGGAGCCACACATTGCAAGTGGAAGGTAGTTTAAAGTGTTCAGACCCAACCAGTTACTTATCGCATCATAGTCTATTCATATCATCGACGCCTGTTAACTATTTAATAGATGTCGAGTTGAATAGCGGTGCTTCTTCTTTGGAAATATCATTTGGTGATCAATTAATTGTTATTCTCGAAGAAGCGAATTATAAATTTACTTTTCTGATCGAACTTCGAAAGTTGCTACTGAAAATGTTATCACGTCTGGTGACGAAAAACATTTTTGAATAAGATATTTCGAAATTGGGACTGGGTCGCGATTGGTAACCAAATCACAGGAAGAAAAGTCGCGCACACGTCGCTGTCGCTGCGCATCGAAAAGCTACGCAGCGCATAACAATACGATAACCGAAAAAACGCGTATCAATCTATGGAAAGCCCGATCGGGGCACGTTTGCGGAACCGTTAAGAATGCTGAGGGGATGGGGGAGTTCACCTCATTCTCTCTGCAGAACTTGAAGTTTGGAAAGTACCCGAAAAATGTGTGTTGGTTCATAGAAGGGCTTCAGATTTAGTGGGAAGTTAGCTATGTGATATGTTTGTTAGTTTTTAGTTTTATGAGAACCTCGTTTAAGCAGCACTCGCCCTCGCACTCACACTGGCACCGCAATGCAAACAACTTTTATTTTCACATGTATCTGTTAGATACCACGTACGTACTGTGTACGTGTGTTGTCGTGCGTTTTGATATTTTAAACAAATATTTAAAACAAATTACCAAAGCGCAAAAGAAGCACGCAAATGTAGAAAAAGCCAAAGGAAGTTAACTGACAACCAATGTACAGTGGTTTGCGTTGGGTGTCACCCAATGCAGTAGTGAATGCTATGTGACTGTGCGTAGAGGTCAGCGCGAAAGCAAGCTATAATAGATGGTGGAGGGGAAAAAAGAAAGAAGAGTTATGCATAAAGAAACTCGAATTGGTAATGAAAGTTTCTGGGAAAATACTTGGCCTCCAAATTTATGTGACATTTCAGATTTCATGATCAATTTCTGAGTTTTTTGGAAAATGCATAACTAGTATTTTAGAATATCACTTAAGTTCATTTATTAATGTCATTAAAGCTCATTTTATGATGGTATGCTAAGAAAATATCTCATTTGTAAATACATATTTAGAATAATAATAGTAAATTTCTTTCAGATAATTTATCCAATTTAAGATAATATACTGAAACACTGCGCCTACTATCAGTCGTAGAAGTCGTACATTCGTATCAACAGTAACAATACAAAAAGGTATCTTTCAGTTGTCAATATTCCTCACAAAACTCGACGGTTGTCGCTAACTCTTTTTAATTAAGATTTTAAAGCTGTCAATTAGCTAGATATTTAGTGATTTATTCCCACTGTGCCTGGCATTGCTTTGATTTATTTACGAGCTGAAAGTTGGTAGCCACCATGGTGTTGGCTTTTAGCTAGTATCATTGCAAGTGTAGCTGTGAGTGAGTGTGTGTGTGTGTGTGTGTGTGTGTGAGTGTGCGTACGTATGCAGACACATGTGTGTGAGTATAGACATATGGATACATGGACATAGTTTTGGTTGTGGCCACTGTGGCTAATATGCGCACAGACACCGACAGCGACACAGTCACAGACACAAGCACGCACGCTTTTTGGCTTAGAAATTCGAAAAAGATACAAAGTTTTTTGGCTAGCCAGCGGACAGAATGGACAGCAAGTGGCCGGGTGCTCTCTTCCCCTTCTCCCCTCTCTCTCTCTCTCTCTCTCTCCCCCTCTCATACTCTTTCGACTGTTGCGCATAAATTGTGCAAACAAACCGAAAAACCGAAATGGTTGTGGGCCAAAGATGTAGCGTCGCACACACACAATGCAAACACCCCGCAAGGGGAAGTGTGGACAGGGGTAGGGGGAGGAACAACGTGTATCCATGAGATACAAATAAGCAGCAGCATTTGGCGGCAGCGGCAGCAGCACCAGTCAAGCTAACCACAAGTACTTACTTAATACCAATGCGTGACCACTGTGCATTGTCGTCCCACAGTGCGTATGCTCTGTGTGTGTGTGCACTACGCGGTCCGTTTGTCATCTGCGCGGAACCTGTCGACCGCCTGCCAGTCAACCAGACAGACAAAGAGACGGACCAGGCAGACCGCCTGGCTGCCAGACCGGGAGACGGACGGCCGGAAAGCTGGAAAGCTGGACAGCCGTCAGTTTTGGCCACTTTTCGCGGCTGTAAAATTATGTCAAACCAGTTTCAAGTCGGGAGAGGCTGCAAAACAGCAACAATAGCAACAACAAAACTGCAACCAAACGAAAATTTGTCGGCGAAAAATAGTTTTGGCCAGGGTATTTATTGTGGTGCAACCGGGTGATCTAACGTAACCACCAGTCACAGCAGCAGCCAGCGGCAACACACACACACACACATACACTCGCACACACACACACACACACTGGCACACTCACACATGCAATCATTCAAACAGCATTCGCAGCTAATCGGCAAATCGGGAAAACTTTTGTTTGCGGAAGCCCAAAACCGGCTCGACGAGGCGGAATTGTATCGACACGCAGAATGCTTTTGTTTTACATTTTCAACTCTTTGCACACTTTTATTATTAAATTGCCATTATTTAAAAGATTTTGCCAATCAATTGCATCTCTCGTGCAACATAATGAAAGAAGCAACGGAGCAGCAGCAAATGAAAAACAAAAAAAAAACCAAAAACAAAAAAAAGAAGGAAAACAAATGAGATAAAAAGAGTTTCGGATATGCAAAGTGCATAAATGCTTCCTGAATCGAATTTAATTGCGTTTGTATCTGGAATTGTTGCACGTATCTGACTCAGTGACGAGGCGAGCTACAACAAGCGTATCTGTAACTGTATCGGCCAAGTTGTCCATCCATCTGTCAGTTTGGCTGGCGCTGCGGCTTGCAGCTTTAATTGGCTGCGGAAATATTCAGTGTGATTACTTAATGAGAAGCAGCTCGTGTTTATTACGATGCAATTTGCCATCTCACTCTCTCTGTCTCTTTCTCTCCCATTGTCTCTCACCCTGCTCTGTTCTGGTCTGTTAAAGTGCAGCGAAGTTAAAAGGTTAACAAATTAAACACGCAGCAGCAACAACAACACTTGCAATAATTGTGGTTCTCCAACTTCAACAATTTGCAACAAAAAAGGGATAATAACACGAGTGCAGTAGGTGAGGGGGCGTGTGAGGTCTATATGTGTGTATATCCATGTAGTTTATTATTCAATTATGCGTTCATTAAGGTACATAATTATTAATTTAATTAAAGGCAGCAGCAGCAGTAGCCTCGAATGCATTATACGATTCGCTTTTGCTATTACTCATACTCGAACTCGACTCCTCAAGCGGCTTTAATTGCGAACTTAGGCACTCGCTTGTCTCACTTAATGCTTGACTAGTTGTCAGCCAGTAAGTGCCTAACATGATAGTTAATAATCATATCATACTCCGAGTTTCATATATCATCAGCATTGTATTGTATCACAAAATTAACACGACAGTCAAGTGCCTCAAAAGTTTGTGCAATGTTGCATGACGTATCGTCGCGGATTGCAAAGAACGTGAAAAATCTTGTTACCTGACCTTGAAACCGGAGCTCGGTATTTTATATTGTTGGTTTCTAAAAAGTAACGTGACTGAAATTAAGAAACATAGCAACGTATCTCACTGAAACTAGTTTTATTTAATTCTACTTCTACTTTAACATAAAAAACACCTTCCAACACACTGAAGCACTAAGTTTTAAGAGACTTAAGACAAATAAATTTTTTTAAAGGGAGAGAATTATAAACTTTGTTAGGAAGCGTATTTTTTAATTAACTTTATTAGTTTTAATGCTTTTGTTTCCATTTAAAATAGTTATAAAATCATCAAAAAAGCACCAAGGTCCTTATCTCATTTTTATCTTTGCTCCCTGAATCAAGAATAATTAATCGCAACCTTAATTAGATTCTAAATGATTTCTTGTTCGATTTGTGATTATAGAAAAAAAAAAAAGATTATTCAAAACATAATAAAACATAATTTCTGAATATACTTTTCAGTAAATGAAAAATAAACAAAAGGGAAGAGTTACAAGTAGAGCAAATTGAACAAAAATGTTATATGCCTGAACTTTGACTTGTATCATGTAGTATTGAGCTATGCTATAAAACAAGGCATTTCAAAGTACCGAGAAATATCACTTGATCGACCTTGAAACGTGCTCGTTAGGCTAGTGCGACTTCTTAACGGCGCATCTAACACCTCGTAATATCATAATCTCTGGCCGACTCTATGAGACACTTGATGACCTGTAAAAGTGCCGTTTTATGTGTTATACGTTCGGTCAAGGTTTCCTACGGCTGGCAAAATATGCTCTACGCTTGGCAATGGTAATGACCCAATTCAATTTGGGCTTTGGCTGGGCAAACGTTGTCGGCGCGTCGCTGGCGCTGGCCAAAATGTTAATGGGCAAGTGCATAATTAAGAAGCCGTTACAAACGCAGTTGCTCGTAATTAAATGCCAGGTAAACACCGAACTGTACAAGCCACAATGCGCCACAGCACTCTCACTCGCACACACTGTGTATCTCTCACTCTCTCTCTCTCTTTCTCTCTGTCCCGTCTGTACTCTCTCCCGCAGAGTTGACAAAGATTGTGGAGAACTTGGTGTGGCAAATGCATGAATAAATTGAACGCATTTAACCTTTCATGAGCGACAGCAGCAGCAGAGGCAGTAGCCGAGGCAGAGACAACAGCAGAAGGCATAAATAATTTAATTGCGAGTCTGCTTCTTGGCCAACAAGTGGCCACAAAGATAGCTGGCAAATTGTGACTGCCTGCCTGCCTCAGCTCCCCTACCTGTCATAGCCAGCCAGCACTTCTGTTTTGTTTCTCTCTGCTCTGCTTTGCTTTGCTCTGCTCTGCTCTTATCTTATCTCTCTCGACTCTCTTGGCTTCTATGCAGCACGCAGAGTGCTCAGTGCCAAATTGGCCGGCTGAAGCTCATGCTCGGCTCAGGCACAAGCACACAGTCAAGGTATTCCGGTGCATTTATTGCAATTAAACACTTGTTAATGCCACAACTGAATAACAACGCCACATCTAACAAGAAGACAGCAACAGCTACGTAGCGCAGTGTATCTCTGCCCAAGCAAAGTCAAGCTGCTGCAGCGGGCGAATCGACATTTCGCTTAGCATTCAATGGCGACCACCAGAGGCCCCAAATAAACGCCGCTGCGCTGACCTTGCAACTGGCGCTGCTGCTGTTGCTGCTTTTGCTGCTGCTGCTGCTGCTGCAGCCAGCGACGACGACGGCAACTGCAACTGTTGCGGTTCAAGTGGTTTTCCTTGTATTTGATTTTTCAATTTTTCAATTTCAAAGCACAAAGCTGGTCCACACGTTCGTACACACACACACACATACATATATATACTTGGATATTTGTATATATCCATTCGTATATAATTAAAGTGCCAAGAATTGGCGGAGCAAAGTTTTCGTGCACTCGCCAGATACAATTGTATCTTTTGCCCAAGTCTCACTCTCTGCATGTGCGTATATGTGTGTGCTTGTCTGTGTGTGTGAGTGTGTGTGTGCATGCAAAGCGAGCCAAAGCGCCAAATGCTTTGGCTGTTGATTTAAACGTTAGCGCAATATTCGTACATTTATCGATTACAAATCAATTTCATACAATTGCGCATCTCACGTACAGCGCAGCGTCGGCGGTGGCGACCTCGACTTGGACTCAGTTGCCCAAGTACTTTTGGTGGGGGCAGGGACGGGGAAGCGGACGGGGGCGGGGCCTGACCAACTGTGTGCAACGCAGCGCTGCCGGATTACACGATTAACGCCACTTGCATACAAATTGGCGCATTTCAGCTCCCAAGCGAATGTTTGCGTGTGTGTTTGCGTGTCTGTCTGTGTGTGTGTGTGTGCTTGTGTGTGTGCTTGTGTGTGTGCTACCTCAGCTATCCATAAGATACAGATACATTTACGCCTGCACTCGTTAGCAATGTGGAACTGACTGCGAGGATTCTGCGAGGAGCCAACTCTCCCTGGCCCTCTCCCTTCCTCCCCTCCCTCTCTGTCTTTCTCCTTCTGCCCATGCACATTGTGCGCCATTTGCTTTCCTTGGGCGTTCGCCTCGCTTCGCAAATTGCATAAACAACGAAAGGAAATGAAAACGGCGGCGAGCGGCAAAGATGCGCAAGGTGCGAAATATAAATTACACCTCGATAAAAACTATATGCAAATTCGCTTCGTTTTTGATTTTTACCCCGCAAATGCAACAATGCCAATGCCAGCACAGATACAGATACACTAACAAACATACACTAGACAGACAGACACACATTTGTAGCCTACACCACATGCATTTGCCTAGCTTTGCACTGTCAGCTGCAGCTTCCTGGTATCCTCATCACCTCGTGACCGACCCCCTAACCAAACCGAGTGCCGACCAGGCGCGAATCTTGACGTGACGACAGCATAAGTAAGCGCACATTCGCGGGATTTGTCAAATATTTGCGCTACGCTGCGCTCATTCATAAAACCCCTGGCCAAAACCAAAGCTAAATCCTTGGCGCCAAACTTCACTTGCCACACGAACAACTCCCGCTCCCCTGTCCACCCCTCTCACTCTTTCACCCTTTCGTTGTGCAACCGCAACCTTAGCCCGTCAATGTCTCTGCAGCTTTTCCCATCTTTTTGCCTTGCACTCCATATCTGCCCCTCACGCCTCCCTAGCTCTCGTTGCGATGCAACTTGTGCAGTTTTTACGCCTTTTTTGCAAGGGAAAACAAACTTTTTCAGACACTGTGTAAAGTTCGGCAAGTTTAATGCTGTTTGACTTTGATTCAATATTTGCATCGATTAAGTTTCTCAAGGTTTTTACTTAGCTGAAAATCTATTGCTTGGCTACTTAAAGCGAGATCGTGCACAAACACACATACACTATATATGTGTATACAGATATTTATAAGTATTTACATCACATCAAGTGAACGTCAATGGGATTTTCGAATGCAGTTTTTCAGTAGCAGTAGCAGCAACTTCTATTTTATTTTGAGACGTTGACATTAGTCATGTTCAACTTTCTTATAATTAATTAAAATTTATGAAAGCCAGTTAAATTATTACTAACTTTGTATTGCAACTTCTCATGAGGTAACTGAATGTTATCAGATCTCGCTTTGTTTTAATAATTACTCGGAGTGCAGATGGTTTTAATTGAGGCACTCATAATAATTGCTGACCTGTTTACGAGACCGTTTTATGATTGACGTAACAATGAATTATATTCAATTTGAGTTAGAAACTGCAGCTAGTGAATACAGTTTAAAATACTCTTTGAACAAGTGATTCAAAAAGAGAGCTGGATACTATGAATATGAATCATATTAAATCATATCATGAAATATACCACATTCATGGTGTAATAGAAAAAAGCTTTTGAATTCATAAAAGTATTTCTTTTATTCTATATCCATTCTGTAGATAAAAGGAATTTACGTTTAATTTAAAAATAACAACCATTTTACATTTCTTGCGCATAGTTCACTTAGTCCGCCATCACATTTCACACACAAATACTAATAATAATTTCAATTATTATTGTAATCAACTTTGATTAACTTCGCACTTTTATGTGCCTAGTTCAAAAAGACACTTGGAATTTCAGTAAATTTTCTCTGGACGCTAACTCGTTTTGGGTTGTTTGAGCTTTTCATTATTTTCGAATTTTGGTAACTTCACAATTGTGAATGAAAGATGAATCATTTGGGTGACGCAAATTTGAAAAATATAAAAAATATCTTGGCTTACTCAGGTTAGGTGAATAAATTAATTGCCCAGGAAATTTGAAAGCTCCGATTTGATATTGGTGCAGTAAAGTTAGAGGGGAAAACAAAAACTTCCTGTTATCTGACGTGTCTCGTATCCAAAATTATTGTACGATTCACTTTCGCGAAAACAGATTTCACGCAGTACACCCGATGTTGCACAACGATTAACGATTTTTGTAATTTCCCGATTCACGAATTCGAAAATCTTTTGGAAAAGCGACTATAGCTTTGAATTTGTATTGTTTTGGAGTTTTCTTTGGTTGTTCGTTGCTTTTCTTTGCTGCAAGCAGCAAAACCAGCGAGCCACACTGAACCACGAGCTAACTATGCGGCGAATTGTACGCGTTCCAGAACCGCGCTGCCAGGCAGACGAAAACAGACTTAGCTCGAGTGCGGCTTGCAAAAACGACAACACCTGAGCCAGTCAGCCAAGCAGCCAGCGAGCGGCCAAAGCGGCGGTCAGGCGACCGTCGCTGCTGCCGTCACTGTCGCCGTCGCTGTCGCCGTCAACGTCGCAGTCGCTGCCACGATCACCGCTGCGCGAGCCTATGACGTCGACTGCAGCGGCAGCAGCGACGATATCGTAGGCGGCTCAGTTCAGGCAAGCTAAGCCAAGCTCTTGGTCCGTCGCAGTCGCAGTCAACGTCACTGGCGACGTCAGCGTCACTGTTACCTGAAGAAATAGAGTCCAATTGAGTGGCTGAAGCTGTTGATAGGCTGCGTCGTAACGAGTAACGTCGTAAACGAAACTGTTAATTAATTACCAGAGCAAACGACGAGGCCTTAAGACAACCTCAAGCCGGAGTTAAACTCTTTTCAGCGATTACCTTAAGCTTTGACTGGGGGCCTACAACGAAAATTGAATCATCCCGACGAGTGACAAGCCAGTCCGGTAAAGTACAGAGTAGTCCATTTCAGTCCAGTCCCGTCCAGTCCAGTCCCGTCAAGACATCCGTCAGATGATCCTACTTTGTATGCCTGCATCGTGCGACCGCGACGTCGTTTGGCGTTGTTCGCTCATAAATTTTGCAGCTTTGTAATTTTCCTTTATTTTCTTGCGAATCTCCAGACGGACAGAGCGGACAGCTGGACAGACGGAAAGACAGACAGAGAGAACAAGTGTGCTTTCATTCTACAGTGCACTCAACTCACCTAACTCAATCTTTGGGCCCTAATCGCGCGCAGGCAATCAATCACGTAATTTGCCAGGCAGCGTGTTTGTTACGCCGTTTGCATCTGTATCTATATCTGTGACCGTATACGTATGTATTTCTTTTGTTCTGTTCACACAACAAAAGCCAGACAAATCTATTAAGTGAACTAAACATGTGTACGCTGCTGTACGAGTCTGTACTGTATCTGGACAAAAACAAAAGACGCATTAATTACGTAGCTTTTACGAACTTGTCATTGTCTTTTAATGATGGCTTTTATATCGAAATATTTGCGTACATTAATTCCAGACACACATTCACACAGCACATGCTACTACTGTGTGTTTGGTAATCTGAAAAGAAAATCAGATATTCGGATATTTCACAACTGCTGGCAATTTAGAATGTCTATTAAAAAATCACTCATACGTCATGTGAGCACATTTGGGCGATTTCCTACTGCGTTGTGGGTAGTTGAACTGAGATAAGTCATTAGTCGAGGAAGAACTGGAACAAAACAATTGAAAGAGAACTAAGGAAATGTATAAAAAGACACAAAACTCGAAAAGCTAAACCCCTAATGATCTTAGTAAGCTCATTGATCTCTTAGACTTTAAATAAACAATATTTAAAAGGATATTGTAGCCTATGCATTCAGAAAATGGTAATTTATAATTTTTGTTTTGATAAACCGATTCGCAAACAATTTCTGGCATGCCTGAGCGCCTTTGCTGCTGCGCATTTAACTAGGTTCATTTAATTTTTCTCACTTTTTGCCGCCCACGTTGCAGGCAAGAAAGCTAGATAGACGGCCATTATCAGCAATTATGATGAATAACATTATTTGATTCGGCAAGTCATGGTGCCTTTGGAATATCAAGTTCGTCTACAAGCCAAGCCGCCAGTAAACCAACAAGGCAAACAAACAAACAGAGAGCGCGAAGGCAAGCCAGCAAGGGGGAGTGAAAGAGACAGAAACAGAGAGAAGCATAAACCAAAAGTCAAAGTCAGAATTAGCAACATTTTCGGATATCGAGAGGTAATTGCGATTGCGGATTTGCTCGCAATGGATGTGTTTATGTGTGAGTGTGTGCGCTGTGTAGAGTCTGCTTGTCACTGGATAATTATTACCACCTCTCCAAATGTCCGAGGCAGAAGGCGGTGGGGCCCCCTCCCGATGTGCGATTGGCGTGATTTAACATCGACGCTTGTGTCAAGCTGCCTGATTTATTTTATGACTCAACACATCAGCCGCACAACTGATACGACTTTAATTCCCCGACATACAAAAAATACCTGTCATGATGGTACGCGTAGTAGTAGAACGCAAAAATTACCAACCAACACTCCAACACAATCAGAGCCCATTGAAATTCAGAGCGACGCTACACGCTGCTCTCAGCTCTGCCCTGGCCACAGCTACAAATCGCGCAAACAGCAAACAACGATTCGAGTGCATTTCATACGGAAAAGCTATGCCATCTTTCAACCGGGGAGCCGAGATCCGAGTTAAGCTCCCACCTCTGCCGTCGCTGCCGTCGTATGCGCAATGCGGGATGAGAGAACCAATAAAGTCCCAAATGCGATTTTTCTAAATGCATTCGAGAGTTTTATTTATTGAACGGATGTGTGTGGGTGTAGGTGAAGCTATGTGTGCGCACACGTATGTACACACACATGCAGACATCTTTAGGTATTGCCGCACACGGCTTCGGGGTAGGTGTAAATATCGCGATAACTATTCATTTTAGCGAGTAAACATGTGTATTTCAAGTGCAATTAAGCGGTCACAAGTTGATTATCCAACAGAATTTTGAATTGAACTAGGGTGCAGGCAATTCAGTAATTACGGACCAATTAACCACAGAACTTATATTCCAAGAGGCCGTTCCCTTTTCCTGTTATGGGAATTCGCATTCCATTAATGCAAATCAATCAAGGTCAGGTCCAAGTGTGAATATGGTAACTTTTCTTCATGGGAAATTATGAAATCGTCTGTTTGCCCATTAAAAACGATTGTAAAAAGGTTCTGTTTGCATGTCCCTTTGAATCTTTAACCCGTGGACAAACAATGGAACTAGTAGAAGTGTTTTCTTTTTTTCTGCGAATACTTGATTTGCACAAATGAAACGTAACGCAGGGAATAATGCACTTCATTTTGTCTACGTCTACGTCTACCGTATTTATATTTAACTTTCTATTAAGAATTCGTGTGGATGCTAATTACTTACCTTAATATATTAGTGTGTTTGCCTGCCTCTCTATGGCTAAATAAATTCAATTTCCGACAGCAAATACAAATCTCTGAAATAATTTGCAATCAAAGTTGAAAGACTCGAAATGAAGTCAACATCCTCTTTGGAATAATAAAAAATAATATTTATAAATTTTTGTTATGAAAAGAAATCCGGTATAATAGACACATTTATGTTTTCCAAAACTAAAAACGTATTAAAATTATTATACTCTGGTTTTTATGGACGAATGAAAAGATCATCCAGTAGCTCAGAGAATATTTTAGGAGTTTCATACAGCATTGAGCAGGGAATTAAAAACTCAAGCTTGAGTTAATATCAAATATAAATTTAGCTACAAAATTTTATGATATCGTAAGCCTAGGAAACTAAAGAAGATATAATCTGCAGACCAGTGATGGCAGCCTAGCATTTTGCCGCCATCTCAAGCTTGTTTCAAGGTGCCATCTAAACAGTACTGCCAATTTAGCGGTTTCCACACTAGATTTAACGTGGTGTAATTGGCGAATACAATTGTTAAATAAAAAAAACTGAAAACTAAAGATCTTTCTGAAAATTTTTTTCGTATTTTTAGCTTATTAAAAACATCTGGTAACTTCATGTATTTTATACTTTACGATGCAACACTTGGAGTATTTTTCACATTTAAATGAAAAAAACATTAATGATTATCAAAAGAGGACATTTGATTATAGCGTTTCTTACCATCACTATCAAGGCAATTTGGTATTGATGACATGGATTCTTCCTTGAAAACCTGCAAACAGGTAAACAGCGCAACTGGTAAAAAAAACAACCAAATAAAATAATAAATAATGGGAATCCGAGACACAAATGGGAGAGTGTCTTGACTGATTTGGGATTGTGTCTTGGAATTGATATGCAGACAGAGCCAAGCAGTGTACTGCTTAGTCAATGCTGTTAGCCTGGACACAAATAGGATCGTGTCTTGGAAAATCGCATTTACTTTTTGTTACCCGAAAATTGCATACTTTAAGGCTGCACATAAATTTTTTTTGTTGTGTTGAAAACCGTGCACCTTTACATTTTTCACTGTAAACGTAAATCCATTGCGCGCAAAAGTATGCAACAGACTACTTTATGAATGCCAAACTTTAAGTGTCGTCGCGTGGCGCCCCTTAAGGCAGGCCCCTGAAAGTAGGCAATAATTTCTACTGTACGTACAGTTAAATTCGAAAATTTCCCCGCCCCGCCGCCCACTGGCGCAAAAATCGGGTTTAAAAAGGGTTTTCATCTAAAAGAAACGAGAGAAACTCAAAAGTCAGCCTACAAAAGGTTTTCCTTTTCCTGGGCGAGCTATACACTTGTCGAACTTGAAAGCGGTGGGTACTGATCAATGAAGAAAACAAGAACGAAATCGCTAGTCGCTATCTGCTCTAGTTTCGTTGCAATTTCCAATTGAAAAACGAAAATAAATGCCGTTATTCGAAAAAATTGACAGCTTTTTTGACGCTAACAGAAAATAAGCGCTGCTCGGTATGCAATACAATAACTGTGAATTATTCTGTTAAAAGAGGGAGGCAGCGATAGATTTTCATGTAAACATGCTGCTAAACAACTAAGGTTCTGTTAATAAAAGCCATATTAGGTCCAACGCTGACCCGTAGGTGGCGTACCATTCAAGTGTGGGGTACTGCCTCCAACACGCAGGTCAATAGGTTTAGAGTTATTCAATCGCGAGCCGCACGACATGCATCGCTACCCTGTACGTGAGCAACCGGGTTTTCCAAAGGGACTTAAAAGTTGTCCCATTGGGAGATCAAATAAATTTCCACAGCAGCCGATATGCCGACAGACTCACCGCCCAACCGAACACGTTGGCGAATGATCTCGTCGACCCCATTTCCCTCTGACGTTTGAAGAGAATTCATCCAAATTGTCCTTAATCGTAAGATAGCATAATTTCCCTAGTGTACACTTGTATATATTATAATAAGGAACTTTAATATTATCTTTTAAGCTACGCATTAGGTTAAGTTCAGAGGTTCTCCATGAGGCTAATTCTCTAAAAAAAAAGGAGCAGTTCTCTCGCTCTCTCTCTCTGTTTCTGTTCCTTCACTGGTTGTGCCTCGCGCAGAAAGTTAAGTTGCTATAAACGCGTGCCAAAGCTTTCGGCAATATTTACCTTTGGCTTTTCTTGGCGGCCGCCATAAATTTGTCTCAAATACAAATGAATACATTTTAGCATTTCTTTAAATCACTAACGTATGTACATACATATATAGATAATATTCCGCTACTAATAGACAAAACTTTGTACCCAATCAAGCTGGAAGCCGCCGCAGAGCAATTTGGTTGATGTGTCTATCAAGATAGTAAACATATATGACAGCGTCAAATGATGATTGGAAATAAATTGCGAAAAAATTCAGTGCAGGAGCTAACCCAATATTCACAACTTATTTTAATTTAGTAGTGAGAAAACCGTATCGAAATGAACCGACGCCCCGCATTGATATTAATGCTACTTCAATTGCAAGGAATCTTCTATTGTGTATAAAAAATATGTGGAAAAATTCAAATCTGAAACGTTCTTCAAGTGCATAATTCCTTACAGAATGCAGTGCTATTTAAAATGACCAATGCCGTCTGCGAATCATACAACAAATCGTGGGTGGACTTCGGATATTGCCGTCTACGAGCCGTTAGCCGAACGAAAGTCTTCCTTAATATAAACGCTACAATTCTGCATCCGGTTAATGATGTTTTTGTAAAAGGCCAACTGATGAAGAAGGCCAACGGCTACAAGCCCTGGCTTTATAGCGCTACCTTCGATGGCTGTCAGTTTATACGCCGTCGAAATCATCCCCTCATTCGTTTGGTATGGGAACTCTTCAAGGAGTACTCAACAATTAACCACACGTGCCCCTATGAGGTAAGGCGAGTCAACTCCGTCAAATACTACAATTTTTATAATATGGACCCCTCAGGGCTTGCAAATGGTGAAGGATTTCTACTTGCAGTATGAAAAGCTTCCCACTGCCATCCCAACTGGAGAATATGCGTTGTTCATAACGTGGATATTCGACAAAAAGCCGCAAGCTGAAACAAATATTTATTTTGCCTTTGTGGAGGATTTATAGAATATTGAAACTTTGTGAAACTATATCAACAACACACCGCACTATTTGTCACTACATTAGTGGTTTTGGGTTTGCCTATTGAGCAATTAAATAAAGATTTAAAGCAAATTGAATACTCCAAATGTCAACACATTTATTAGTATGTACATAAACTAAATTATGTACATACTAATAAATTCTAAAAACCGTGGTGTACATATAAATTAATATATCATTATTCATTAGAACGGAAAACGCGTGTAAATTTGTTTTTCTCCTTTTCAAAGCAATTAATATTCAATTATTACTCAACTGTTAGTGGAAACGGTATTAAAAAACAATTATAAAAATTTCCAACTTGAAAGACATCAAAAGTTATTCAGTATTATATCAAAGCTTAATGCAAAAACGACACAATGGCGAGCAGATTGACGATTTTTGTGTGCTTGTTGCTTCCTTTGCTCAAATTCAGTGTCAACGTATGGCTTATAGAATATGGTATATGGTATAATGCCTATTTATGTATATAAATAATTTCAGAATGGACTTGTTATAAAAATGACGAATTTGGTCTGTGAAACGCGCAACAAATCATGGGTTACATTTGAAACCTGCTGACTGCGCGCTTTACAAAGGAACAAAACCACCGCGACTATTTTCGCAACATTTCTGCACCCCGCTAACTCGATTTCCCTACGAATGCAAGTTCAGAAAAAGTTCAATGGCTACAAGCCTTGGGTAATAGACGTAACTTTAGACGCCTGCAAATTCATGAGGTCTCCAAAAACTAATAAGGTGGCCAAAATGATCTGGGATCTTTTTAAGAATTTCTCTACCGTCAACCATACGTGTCCATATGCCGTGAGTATTCAAACAAGCAATAACTTTAAACTGTTCTACTTATTGATTTCAATTTTCAGGGCAAACAGTATGTTGATGGTTTTTATCCAAACACCGAAAATTTTCCACTTATTTTTCCAAGTGGAGACTATCTATTGCTTATGACATGGAGCTTTTATCAAAGAGTACAATTTGTAACCAATGTCTACTTTACTTTCCTCGAGGATATTTTAAAAATGTAATCAGACATTTTGCATAAATTACAAGAACATTTTAAATATTTATACATGTTACATATTATGATATATTCTCATGGTTTTTATAGTACTATCATACCATTTCCGATCATTTAAAAAGGTATGAAGAAGGCCAGTACTGCTTGACAATCTAACTGTTATTCCAATTACGTCAGCCGTACTTGTTTTTAATAAAATACATAAAACATTACAAATCTAAAAACTTATCTGAACACATTGAGAAAGGACTGTATAATAATATAAATAGCGTATTCACTACGATAAACAACATCAAAAGAAAATAAAACCACATAAAAGCTCAAATTTATTTGTGAATTTATTGCAATGAAAATAGACAACCCTTTATTAATTTACCATAAAGCAACAGTCACAAATACATTTTCGCCAACCAGTCATTAATACGAGGGTCGTTTGATAAGTCCGTGACTTTTTGTATTTGCCGCGCACCTGCTCTAAATACAACACTGCTCCTGTCAGCAGTTATCGATTAACAGCTGACTGTAAAATTTTGAGAAAGCTGCGTTTTTTGGTTTGCGTTTTATAGGCATTGAAAGCAGACGATCTCGTGAATTTTAACGAAAATGGAAAAAAGTGAATTTCGTGTCAGCATGGCAAAATTTCATAAATTGGGCTACGAACTGCTACCCCATCCAGCATATTCTCCAGATTTAGCCCCCTGTGACTATTTTTTGTTTCCAAACATGAAGAAATGGCTCGGCGGTAAGAGATTCGGGTCATCACAGAAACAAACGACTATTTTGAGGGCCTTGAGAAAACCTATTATTTGGAAGGAATAAAAAAATTGGAAAAACGCTGGACTAAATGTATAGAGCTAAAAGGAGATTATGTTGAGAAATAAAACGCTTCTTTGACGAAAAAAATATATTTTATTCAAAAAGTCACGGACTTATCAAACGACCCTCGTATTTTATCTCCACGTAAAGCAATTAACCGTCAATTTTCATTTAATATATACGGAAGGGGTACTTAAAAACCAATTTGAAATGTTCGATGTTAAAACTAACAAAAATATATCAGAACCTTATTTTATTCTAGTTTATTTATGTCGCAATGAAGAACAGGTTGGCGATATTTGTTTGCATTGTGCTTCTTCATCAAAAATTTAATATGAATGTACGATCCGACATACATGGTATACGTGTATACAAAGTGTTTATGTGTTTATGTTTATAATTCTAGAATGGACTAGGAATAAAAATGACGAATATTGTGTGCGAATCGCGCAACAAGTCATGGGTAACAATTGAAACCTGCCGATTGCGCGCATTACAAAGGAACAAAACCATCGCGAACATTTTCGCAACATTTCTGCACCCCGCTACCTCGATTTCCCTACGAATACAAGTTCAGAAAAAGTTCAATGGCTACAAACCATGGCTAATAGATGTAACCTTTGACGCCTGCAAATTTATGAAGAATCCAAAAAGTAATAAAATTGGAAAAATGATTTGGGATCTTATCAAGGATTGCTCATCCGTCAATCACCAGTGTCCTTATGTGGTGAGTTTTGCACAACATACGCCTCAATCTACATATGTACATTATATATTTTTTGCTTTACCTTTACCAAATATTAATTACAGGGCAAACAATATTTAAAAAATTTTTATCCAGATGCCGGAATGCTTCCATTAATATTACCTACTGGAGAATATGTATTGCTCTTGACATGGAGGTTTTATGAAAAAATACAATTTGTTACGAATGTCTACTTTACATTTGTCGAAGATTTTCTAAATATGTAACTCGAGTTTCATGAATAAAATATAAAATGTATAAAATATAAAAACTTTCGAAGCAAAAAACTATTTTTATAAATTCTCAGTTTCAGTTCTAACAAATATGTTAATAAGATTATTTTGGTTCATAAAGTACTATTACACTATTTCCGATAATTTAACATTTAAAATTGTATGTAAGCGTACAGTTAGATGAGGAGTACAACTACTAAAAAGGGAAAAATAAATAACTTCTTGATAGGAATCCGAATTTCAAGGTAGGTACACAGTTTAGTGTTAGCCACAATGGAATATAATTTATAGTAGTCCGAACACAGTCCTCTTAGTGGCTCGTGCACAAAAACTATAGATATAATATTTTTGGTTTATTTAGAATAAATGAGCGGAACCTATTAAGCTATTCACTAAGATAAAAATCATAATGGTAAAGCACTAGATTGAAAAAGCAAAATCGAAAACTCACAATCAAAATAAAATCGTCAGTCGATAAACAGCAAAATGCGAACTGGACCTACTGTTTTTGTCAGCACTCTGACTTTACTGTGCATATTTCATATGAACGTATAAGAGCGTGGAAAATAATTTTTACTATTGTAATTTACAGTTTGTTGAATTACAGAGAGGACTTGTTTTTAAAATGACGAATGCTATTTGTGAATCGTATAACCAGTCGTGGGTGACCATCGCAACTTGTCGTCTAAGGGCTGTACAACGGAACAAAACAGTTTTAAATGTCGATCTGACTTTGCTGCAGCCAGTCAAATCGATAACCATGCGGCTACAAGTACTTAGAAAGGCAAATGGGTATAAGCCCTGGATCATGGACACCACCTTTGACGCCTGCAATTTTTTGCGTAGCAAAAATAAAAACAATTTGATCGCCAAATTGATACTCGGAATTTTTCAAGACTTTTCAACATTCAACCATTCATGTCCTTATATGGTAAGTTATTTAAGCAGTCTCTTTGCTACAATTTCTTAAAAACTTTTTTTAACAGGGACAACAAATCTTAAAGGATTTCTATCCCATGGTCGATAGAATACATGTCCCATTACCAACTGGGGACTATTTGCTTCTTATCACATGGAGCTTACATCATAAAATTACATTCGTGACAAATGTATACTTTACGTTTGTGGAGAATTTTTAAATTTAAAATGTCAACTGAATTCCCAGTATAATAACCTTGTTAAGCCTTAGAATTAATATTGGTTTTGGGTATAATTAAAAATAAAATCGTTTTTAATGGGCATCTAACATATAGTATGTTTAAAAAGAGTTTCTGTAATTATGAGCAATTTGATATCGGGTTATATTTGCTGATACTATACATGAGATTGTACACCATTTATTATGAATACATGTATGTATATGTGAACGTTTAAATACTTTCAAAACTATTATACATAACAATAAAGTAGACAATTCAATAATCATTTTTGGGACACTTTAAATTGCAGTTACGAAAGAAGGCAGTAAGTAAAAAAATAAACATTGAAGTGGAAACTATGTAAAAATAAGGGAAATTATGTGAATGAAAGTACAACGCTTAATATAATTTAATCAAGCGCTCGCTGTTATATAATAACATTTAAAATATTAATTATTTATGTTTTAAAATGAGGTACTTAAATCATAATTATAATTCATCCTCCTCCTACAATACCTTACAAAATAGATTTATTTGTATGCCTAAATATTTTTATTAGTGAGTAATCATCCCAGCTGCAACATTTGTCTGCCACTTTCATGGGCGATTCAACCGCAAGCCGCAAACAACTGACAGCAACAGCCACTGCAGATGCAACAGTAAGAGCAGCCTGCATTTTGTTGCAGCTTAATTGGAGACTTTGCTGTATTAATTGACAGCAAACAAAACACCTTGATTGACACCTTACAGCAACATACCCTTGCCTAGGGCATTACAAATTTACCATTCCATTTGCCAAAGATCTGCAATGAATACTGACTGAAATAGAACCAGTTACCTGCACAGTATACTTTGAGCATCGTTTCACTTACCTTGGCTAAGCTCGTGATACAGTTTCAAATCAAGTGTATCTCTCGTTCGGCGCCTCGGGGATATTTGTTCTTTTTTGTTATCCGTTTCTTTTCTTCTCATAATCTTTCCACAGAAGCTGCTTCAGCTTTGAGTGAGTGGATAATAGAAAACGCTCATCAATAGCTGCCGAATGAAGATTTATTTATAAAGGTTTAATCATACAACGGGCGCCACAATGGAGCACACCTCAAGACACCCCGAGACTCGGCAATCATATGTGGGTTAAGTTATTTTTTCTTGCTGCTGTTGCTGATCAATATTAAATGCTTGCCATAGGCAAACAAGACACGATCATCATTATGCCAAGTACACAATGCGTACATCATACATAGCATATGCACAAGTACACAAATCCAACTGTATGTATGTATAGGTATAGCTCTTTGTAGCAAACCAATTAATCATATACTCTAATTTCTGTATGCCATACATCATTGAACCGAATTGTTGTGGAATCGGCATTAGCATTGAAGACACTCGCACAGTTTGATGGCTTCATTGTTGAAGTGGAGCCACTTGCCATGGGTAGCGATGCCTTCTGGGCCTAGCAGAGAAGCAACGGCACTTGCTCCTCCTGTCTCATTGCCATTTGAAGGTCATTTCGTTTGAAACATAGTTGTTACCCCTTCCCCACCCTCCTGCTGCAGCACACCTTCCATGAACAATGAATGTTTTGTCATTTCAGAACTTGTGCCGAACCCCGCCGAAAATTGATTAACAATAAGAGCGAGAAAACGGCAAACAGATAACGGATCTAACTGCTTATATAACACACTACATTGTTTTAATTACAGACAAAACATTAAAGATTCGACATGGGGAATAAAGCGATGATAAAAATTTCAGACTGCATCATAAAAAACAATGGTACAACAATAATAAAGCGAGCGTTATTGTTGTTTATTTTCGTCTGCTGTTGTTGTTGTTCCTCGTTTTACTATTTTCTATGTCGGTTCAAGAGGGTGTCCAATTTTATGTAGCGTTGCCAACTCGATGACAAAGGCAACAATATCATCCTCGAGGGTAGACAAATATTGCCTTTTCTGTACATATTGTTTAGCTGCTGCTGTGGGCATTGTCTCGCTAGTTCGTGTCTTAAGTCTTTCGTTTGTGGAGCATTCTCTGGCAGCACAGCAAATAGACAACAATTAACGGAGTGTGCGGCGCCGCTTGCCGTTTGTTTATTTGTTTACTCATTTGATTTACTTAACGTACACACACACACAAGCACACACACACACTGAGATACATCTATTTCTTCGCGGGTTTTCGCTTTTCATTGAGTGACCTTTAATAGTCGTGTTATACATTGCGCCAGGGGCTGAAGATGCTGAAGATGCCGCTGATGCTGAAGATGCTGCACAATTGAACTTCAGCTAATGGCCGTTGTAAGTGCAATAAAGCGTTTCCAAAGGTGATAATCTTGGCTTATTCAGTGCTCTCGATATGGCTCCGCTCTTGTCGCCTAACTGGAGTACCGTCACTTAAGGTCAATGATATGCCGGACCGAGCTCCGGATGACGATCGTCATGATCATTGTGCCCGCTGACCTTGCAGCGCTGTTGGCTTTGACAAATTTGTAGCATCGCGTTGCGGCTAGAAAAATTGCCACTTAATGTCGGTCGCTTGCTGGTTCGATGGTGGGACCGGATACGCGCGGCTTAGCGCTGCTCAAGCTGCGAACTTGGACTTGCAACTGGAGCTGGAAGTTGGCAGCTGGCAAGGGCAAAGGCGAAACTGTTTGCACAGTTAGCTCACTCTGAGCGTATGTTTGACTTTTGACTTGCTGAATTGCGACTACAGTCGAACGCACCTCAATGCGTACATTCGTCATTTACAATTGGCCATTCACATGTGGCGTATACGCAATAATTGACACTTTGCCAACAACTGTTTGACTGTCTGACTGTTTGGCTCTTATCAGTGATGTTTCGTTATGAAAGACTCAGATAGTGCCGCCATATCTTCGCCTCCACATGTACTTTCATTTTTCATGCTTTGCACCTTTGCCTGCGGCTTTGTGTCGCCTCAAATGGGCTTTAATCAACGTGTGAATCTTTGTGTATTGTTGTTGCTTCAATAAGACCTTGCGAAATACGAGCTAAGCTGAGCTGAGCTGAACTGAGCTGCGCCGTGCGGCGACTTGTCGGGCTATCAGCATGAATTATGCCGAATTGCACCAATTTGGCAATTAAACATATGTTGCCCCATTGCGACAGAGCGAGAAAGAGGCAGAACAAATGAGCTAACATAAATGGCAACAATTGTTGCTGTTGTTGTTGTTATTGTTGCTGTTGTTGTTGTTGTTGTTGTTGTTGTTGTTGCTGTTGTTATTGTTCTTGTTGGTGGTGGTGCCACTGCTGCTGCTTCTTTTGCTTTTATTGCTGTGACCTTCAATAGAATCACACGCCTTCGCCTCCCCCGTGAGAGCAACAAGAACAGAGAGATGTCGATGACACACCTCGCCGGCAAACGAGTCACTGGGAGAAGCATTCTACTGCCACTCATTCATACTCACACAGACGACCGCCATACAGTCAGTGTGCCCACACCTACTGTGGGCCATCATTGAACCCGTTGACATCGCACGCTAATTGCCAAAAAGATGCGCAAGCAACAAGTTCAGTTCAAATCAGACACTCGTGATGTGTTAGAACCAAAGCTTGGCATTCACTAGACTCCACTCGACGCGACTCGAGCACCTTCAGCTTTGAGCTGCAACACGTATAGCTAAGAATGTCAGACATGTGAAGAATTAGCCGCAAGAATATTGAATACTAAAGACTCTGTCCGCTGACAGACAGACATACAGAGCGTCAGACAGACACACAGACAGATAGAGAGACAGACAGCTTAAGAGGCAAACAGACGGAGAGAGACTAAGCTCTTTAAGAGCATTTATGAATATTCGCTTTATTCGTTTTGTGGCTCTGCCGCATTAACCAGTAAATGAATAGACGTAGCTGCAGGTCGAGAGATGCAGATATATCTGCAAGATAGCTAGTGTTCGCTGAAGAATCTATCGAAGTGACAAACTTATAAATGTTGAAAACCAATGTAGGAAACTTAGATTTCATCTCCAAGGTAAAACACTTATTTATTACTCATGTATTTGGAATATCTATAAACATATTTTGAGCATTTAGCGTTTACACCTGATCATGGGATAGCTATGACGAGGTGCTCTTGTAGAGCCTTATTAAGAGCTTCTAAGCTTGCTTGTTTATTTGAGCTAATCTATCTAGATGAATGCATCGCTTTCGGTTACTTTAAGAACTTGATTGGAATATAAAAATCCCATATGAAATGTGAACTGATTGAAAGAGAAATATACGAGTGGTCTACGTAAGGGTCTTCAATCTTCATGATATATTTATTATAATAATTACTTCTTATTTTAATGAAATCTTAAAGAATATAAAACCTTGGGCAAGCCGTACCCAACCTTTCTTTCAAAATTAGATTGCAAACGCTTTTTGCAAAAAGTTGCGACATGTCACCAGCAATTAGGCGACCTTAAACGCGGCTTTTCGGGATCGTTTGCCGAATGGAACTCACCGAAATGCCGTTGTCGTAGTTGTTGTTGCTGCTGCTGATGATGATGATCAGGTTAGTGCGCTGGTGGGCCTGATGAGGGTCGTAGTTGTGGTGGGCTCGTGTAGCCGCTGCAAGTCATCGCTCACCCAATTTCAAAACATATTAACCCACACTCACACATGCACACACACACACACACACATGCAGAGGACGAGGGGCAGGCCACGCCTTTCCATTGCCAGCCAAATCCGCGCTAAGACAATTCAAAGCGTTTTCTTGTGGCATTCAGTTTACGTTTCGAATTTCACTAATAACCACCAAAAAAAGTCGAGGCGCTTCGATTCCGATTTCGATTTCAGCTTCAGTTTCGATTTCGATTTGGGTCTCGATTTTGAGTTGAGTTTAACTTTGAAAGTCGTAGCTGTAAATTGAATTCAACTATGAATTGCATTTACATTTGTTGGCCCAAGTAATTACCATCGTAATGGAAGATTGAAGATGCATCTCCAGAGTCTCTATAGTACCCACATACCTTACATATTACAATTACAATTACATGAGGCATTCTCTCAATCCTCTCGAGGTTACTCTCCTCTTTTTGTTGATTATGCATGTAAACTGTTGCTTCTGAATGATAAATGGGTCTATTTGAACTTGGCCGTGAGACAAATAAGTTAATATCGCAATGATTGATCAGTTATTATACCCTTAAACTTGTGTTAGCATTTTTGAAGTGTATGTCCAAGAGTTCTCGGTATTTATCTGTCGATTTGAGAGACACAGCAAGCATTGCTAAGCATTCTACAGCTCACAAAAATAAATTACTCTATTTATTGATCACATTCTGTGCATAGCATTTAATTTGGAAAGCAGATTTGTTCCTGATTTTTTTTGGTTCTCACATTTTAACGGAAAACACAAGTAGTTTAACTGCATTAGAGTTAGATAGAACTAATATTGATACACCATTCAAATTCCAATATGAACGGCAAGGAGAACAATTCGGGCACAAATCTGACAAACCACAGTTATGAGGAGGACAACTGCAGTAACTATTCGGGAGAATCGCTGGTGAGCGCAAAGCCGGAGGCGGTTTCCCAGGAGCAGCCGATACGAGTTCGTGATATGATAAAACTGTACAATTATGCGACTCAGAAGAATCAGGAGTTAGAATTTGCCAAGTCAGCATATTTTGGTAACAATCTGAAGGATTTGAAGGCATCACAGCAGGCTGGAGAGGAATTCTGCAACAACATACAGCAAAGTCAAGCCGAAGGCGGAAGCAGGTAAAGTGCTTGACTCCACAACTTTTCACTTTGATTACGATCAGCCTGTAACAAAACTATATAGCAATATGGCGAGTACCTTTCGTTTGACCACCATGGATGATAAGACCTCATTGCAACAGTCGAGGCATTCCGACTGTGCAGCAGGCAACGCCGATGAGGGTGAAGCGATCGAGAAGTCATATCAAAGCAAGACCACTATAAGGCGCACCGAGCAGGGTATGTAGCGAGTATCGATGCTCGATTCATACTCAAATATATACCCCTTGGAGGGTATTCAACTGTCGGGAATGCTCGACTGTATCTTTAGTTAGTTGTTTTTAAATTATTGTCCCTCTACTGCAGGTGTGCGCATCATCATCGACATCTTCTTTGACAAGCAGGAAAGCGAGCTGGACATCATTGGCAGCCGCGTGGAGACAGACATCCCAGAGAGCCGCATCCTGGCCGATTTCCAAAAGCATTCGCTGGGCATGCGCTCACAGAGTGCGAATGAAACCACCCATGTTTAGTGTTATTAAGTTTAACAAATTTTTTTTACATTTCGATTTTGCCATTTGCATTTTTGGTTTCCCCCATTTTCCTATACGAAGAACACCAAACAAAATTTCATGTTGCACTTTTCTTGTTTGTTATATACACTGCCGAAAAAATATCGTTTCCTATCCAAATCTTGCCTACCTCGTTTCATCTCTCTTCTACCGAGTGTTTTCGTCTTTCCCCGCAGCAGTTTTCCAACTTCCTGGCCGGTCTGGCGCAGCAGCGTCACGACCCAAACGAAATAATCATAAACGCTCTCGAGTTGCTGCATATGAATATGAACCTAGAAATGCAATGAGGCAACAACTAACGGTTGATCCATGCCACTAACCTACTAGCCCCCCTGTCCCCTCTCTCTTTCTCTCTCTACATTTACTTGGTCTACCTACTCCCTGGCAAGATGTGGCGATTCTCGCTTGTTGCCGCACGACAAAAGGGCTTTCGGCTTCGTCTTGGAAAGGCGGCAAGGCGAGTAAATAAAGCGGCATGAATCGAAAATGGAAATCGCGTCTCATCTTACAAAACTCACTGAAATCTGAAGACGTTGCCGACTGCGATGGCAACGCCAACACTCCAAGTACTCCAAGTAGCTGGAGAAGTACCAGTTTAGCTTTCGTAATCCGCTCGCCTAATCTGACTTAGATCTCCGCCCGCCTGACTGCCTGACTGCCTGCCTGCCACTCTTCTCGATCGCTCTATTTAGCCAACTATGTGGCGGGTGATCCAATAAATTAGGCAAATAAACACACACAGCACATAGCACACAGTGCGGTGAAGGGTTCACCCTAAACGGTGGCAGGCCCCACGCTAATAGCCCCCAATCTTGCTGCGCGAATGGAAATCGAAATGGAAATTGTAGTTGCAATGTTAACGCTTTGCCCCCACACCCCAAACCCACCGCCCTCTTCCTCTCCAGCTCAGCTCGGACACGGGCACAAGCTCGGGCTCTGACTCGGCCTCCGACTGTGAATGTGACTCTTGCTGTGCTGCCCACTCGGCT
Organism: Zaprionus indianus; assembly: GCA_018904595.1. Classification (NCBI taxonomy): domain Eukaryota; kingdom Metazoa; phylum Arthropoda; class Insecta; order Diptera; family Drosophilidae; genus Zaprionus; species Zaprionus indianus. The sequence continues at coordinate 7,438,984 of JAEIHA010000860.1, forward strand.
GCGTCAAGACGAACTTTGCAGCAGCTTCGCCTTCGGCTATTAACGAAGATGTTGGTCGCACAGTGGTTGCTAACAGTGCACGAGCGGTCAAAATCATGTTATACTTGTAAATTGAAAAAAAAAAAAGTTGCACTGATGTACACAATTATATATAACTTAAGTATATATAACTTAAGTATTGAATAATAAATAAATAATAAATTTAAAACAATTTTTCCTTTTTAGCTTATAAAATTTTTAAATAATTTTTGTATGCAATATATTAAAACTGAATTTTTAATAAAAAGACAAAAATTAAAAGCTTATCACCTTATAAATTAAATCTATGTACATTCAGAAATATATAAAAAATATTAAAGAAAGCTAAGATAAGATATAAGATATTAAATTTGTAAAAAATTTTATTTTAAATTTATTTTAAATCCCAAAAATATGTATTCAATATTGTTGTGTCTTATACTTTTGGTTGATACTATTGGATGATTTAACAGTATTTGAATGCACGGTATTAAAATTTCATCCACAATTTACCAACACTCGACCCACTGTGCACACAGCTACGACAATGACGATGACGCGACTATCGCTTGGCGCTTCTTTTGTGCTTTCGTGCTGCGTCTAGCGGGCGGACTTCGCCAGCGGCCTAATGTGAATTTTAAGCCAAGTCGGATGCATTCGCAGGCATCAGTTCTGTGCGAGACTTCGTTCGACGCGGTTGCGAAGCGGCTACAAAAATTCGAAATACAAAAAAAAAAAACAGATACAACAACTTTAGATACAGATACGTTCGAGATAGACGCAGACGGCAAAGTGAGAATATAGTTGAAAATGCATCGCGATAGGCATTAAGTGTTAATGGCAAACTGTAATCATAAATATATAATTTATGCCACTTGAATCTGCCGCGGATCTTTAACAGCATCGACGTGATCGAAACGAATTCGAATTCGAATTTGGCGCGTGTGATCTTGACTTTGTTTCTGTTACTGTTTCTCAAATCGAATCTCTAGCTTAATTTCTGATTCTGATTCGGATTCAGATTCGGTTTGTGCTTCTATTTCTGTTTCTGTTTCTCGATTCGTTTCTGCTCTCGGCTACAAGTGACATTTGATCTTTGAACAAGATCGAGTCTGCTGCGAGTCTGTTGAGTCGAAACTATTCGATGTGTGACAGAAGTAACAAGACCATATGGAATATAATCATCGCTGGCAGCCCCACCTACTCGTTCCACTGAAGGTAAGGCCACAAGCTGAGCTCCAAGAGCAACTTAATAACTTCCTCTCGACAATTGCAAGAATGCCAACTATGGATTGGGCTCGGGCTCAAGTCGTAATCGTAATCAACCTGTAATGCCAGCTAATTGGTACAGTAATTGTTGTTGTTGTTGTTTTTGTTTCTGCTGTTGTTGTTGCTCCTCCAGTCAAGCATCTTCGGGTTAAGTTCGCACTGCTCTTTCTGTGGAAATTGTTGGCAAAAATGTCAAATAGGCTTCTCCATCGGGTTAGTTTTTCTTGTTGTTGTTATTGTTGTTGTTTTTGGCTGGCAGGCACAAAACGGCAATAAAAAACGAAACCAGCATCACGAGCTGAGGATAAAGTTGCAAATATTTGCAGCCCGTTGAAGTTGAAGTTGCCGTTGCTGGTCTTCGTTGTCAAAAAGGTCAACAAAAGGAGAAACCAAAGCGAAGCAGCTGGAACTAGGGGGGTATCTCAATTATTCAAGCCTGGGTTCGCTGGGGGATCCAGCAAAGCAGTTCGTCACGCACAAATGATCTTGTTAACTGATTAATCGAAGACTGCGCGGCGAATTCGAAAATCAAAGATCGGAATTTAAATTGAAAATTCAAATTCAAAACAACGGCTAAAATATTCCACTAATTTGATGAATTTTGACTGCATTAAATCGAAAATGAAAAAAAAAATATTTATATATTAAACTTGTCAATCAAGGAAAGCCAGTCGAACTGAGTGTGCATGATTTGCATTTACCCTACAGTGTGGATAATTAAATTCTTCGCTCGTTATTATCTTTCTCTGCTTGGCATACCCCACTCACGCAATTGCACGCACAGGGTATGCCAATATAGTTTAAAGTTCAGAGCGACTTATTTGGAAAGCGCAGAAAGCAGCAACAAATGCAGCAACCGATCGTATTTATGTGTGTGCATCTGCTTGTGTGTATGTGTGTGAGTGTGTTGTCTGTTGCAAGGTTGTAAAATTGAATTGTAGGTGGAGGTCGTGGCAGCAGCAGCAGCCGCAGCAGCAACGTCGGCAGCGACGTCATTTGAAATGCGTTGCAAATTCCGCGAGCCATAAACAAGCAACAATTTACTACTTACCCCCTCCTCCTCCTCCCTCTTGGGAGACGATTGTAAATGTTTTTTTAAGTCTCTAAATTACAATTAATTACGAACTTCACGAATCGAAAATTGTTTTCACCATGGAGCTCATCAGGGCGTTGGGGGCGTGTAAGCCATTGTTAGGGCTTCGTTTCGTATTTCTTTTTTTTATTTTAGTGGAAAGTTGTGTGTCTAAAGTAAATCACATTACGCAAAGTTCGACCACAATGGTCTTATATATATTTAAAGTCCATAGGTCTACATGGTCTATAGGGCAATTAGCAGGCGCTTTCCAACAATTGTACTTACATCGAGTTTACTTAACACTTTCAGTTATAAAACGCAGCGAAGACGACGCCGACAATTGATTCGGAAACTGGAGAGAGAAGGCGAATCAAAGAGCACAACAATAAGGAAGACAACAACAGCAACAACTTAATCGGAAGAAAACAAAAGACACCACAACGAAATGACGAAAATGCCAGCGAGTTCGAGAAATTTTCGACTCTTTACCATCGCGTTATTCTGTACGACGCTATTTCTGGCCTGTGAGGTAAGTTCCGCTGACTTTGACTAGCATCTCCAGTTCCCTGTCAGACCATCGCCCTGTCACCCCCTAACTAGTATCTGCACATATCTATCTCTATCTTAGGAATGTGTATGCTATGCCAAAGGCGAAGATGATGATGTGCTACTGGCACGTGAGCATTGAAATGCAAATTGAATTTCATCTAAACAGAATACCCATTTTGCGCAGTGTATGTGCCGATTAGCACGCCAATAATGGCAATAATTAATTGTTTAAATAATATACAAAATACTTGTCTAGCTCAATTCAATTACAACTGTGTAAATCGCCTGCTCAATTGATTTATCCAATGAGTATTCAGATCTGAAGAATTATACAATATATACTGTGGTAGAAAATAAAGATCTTCTAGCATCAATTAGCACCCTAATTACACCTTCTACCGCCTGGAGATGTCAGGCTCATTTCTCAAATGTCACATAACAACTGAGTTTCATTAATTACTCCTAATCGATTATAATCGTAATGTAATTTCTTCAAAGATTATTACTAATTGTAGATAATTTTAAGTCAATAAGATTTTCGTTAATATTATATCATAGACAAAATGATGCTAATTACTTATATTCAAAATATACTATTTCATCTTAAACTTAGTAACCAATAAAACCAACAAATTATAGTATTGCATTCTCAACCTTTGACTTCCTCAGCAGTAGTAGTTGCACTTCGATTTCATCTGGTTTTTACAAGCATAGCATATATTTACATATGCACATATAGAAAAAGATGCATGCCTGACCAGTTCCACTTAGATCTGATAAGTTAGCGGTTTTACAACACATAATTATATTTAGCATACGAGTATTTCGTGACAAATTAATTTCTAATAATACGCAAATTATTAATCAACATATTTCCTATCTTCCTTTCTATTTAAATTTGCTCAAACTAATTAAATAGTTTTTTTCCATTTGCATATTTTTTTTTTGTTATCATAGAAACGTCTGTATAGTATTGATACCAGATTTATAAATAAAATATAAGACATAAACAATAAATATGAAATTTGATATACAAAATGCGATTAGTTCAAATTACCATTACACCCTTGCAAATGGTATATTTAGTTTGGCCAGATGTTTCCATTTCAAATTGTATAAGTATATAGATTGAGTTTATTACAGCTTCGTAGTGTAAGAATTATCAGATCAGCTTAGAGCCTGCAAGGGTATAAAATCTTCGGCTAAAGCTTTCCTCTTTTCTGGTGTTTAAAATGGATGTTTTATAAAGTTCCCTTTTAATGATTCAAGTTGATGGACTATTTTGCATACTTTCATAATAATTAACAAAATACATAAATTTCATTTTTAACTAAAAATACTATCACTTATACTAATTGTATATAAACAAAAACTTTAAAATTCTTGTCTTGCAATTAACATTGAAATTCTTTTCGTTTTTGCTCATTACAAACATTGAAATTAAGCAAAGTTGTAAAGAATTCAATTATTCAACTATTTCTTGCACCTTTTCACAGCTTGCGCTCATTTTACGACAAAATTATGATGCAAAAAGGTAGTTTTACGAGCATAAGCCCATTGTGCTCCATGAAGCTGCATGGGATGTCATTGAATTAGTCGAAAACAATTTGCCTGCCAATTACTGGCACTAATATAGTACCATAGTCTTTGGTCTTTCGAGAATCAATTGACTAAAACGCCCATTGGCATCACCATGTGTTTCAATTAGGACCGTCTTTACGATTATAATTGTATGATTGAAGAACGGCATAAAAAGCTGTTTATGATTTTGAAAACTTGCCAAATCTGCCGCATCTGTGGCATGTGGCATGCAAAGTGTGTGTGTGTGGCAATGCGCCGCCCTCAACTTTGACAGCTTCTACGTCGCTGTCTTCTTCTTCCACTTCTTCTTGGATTGTTTTTGTTTTTTTTGCCGTTTTTGAGCAACACAGCGGAAAATGTTGTAATTTTGCGCTCTTTACGCTTTGTTTCATTTTTAATTTATTCTATGGCTGGCTCGATGTGAGTGCACCCACTCTTGGTGTGTGAGTGCCACTCGTTCGCACACATGCCACAGTGCACAACAACAACAACATGGCCAAAGGTCTTGGGGCATATTAAAACAAAGACAAAAGCTCAAGCTGAAGCTGACCAAGTGACCTTTTTACTGACACTTTTGCAGCTCCAACGAAAGGTAGAAAACAAAAAAAAAAATGGAACAAAAAAGTTTCTTGGCCAGAAAAATTAAACAACAAAAAATCAAAAAAAAAGACGAAAAGAAACGGAAAACAAAATGAGGCAAAGTTGAAGCTGCTGCTAAACTGAAGTTTATGAAGTTGGGTAACAGACAATTCGACTCGGTCCATACGCAAGAAGCGCTGCAAAGAGTCCCGGCAAATTTTCACAAACTCTTTGGCAACAAGCAGCAACAACAACCACAAAAACAACAACTTGAAACCTATTAACTATGATATAAGGTACGTAAAAAACGTACTCACAGCTTGAGATCGAATTACATTAGCCGCAAATTACTGGCAATATGTCACGTCAAAGTTGGGAACAACATTTTGGAATGTCAATTCGCCTCGATCTGAAGTGATCTCGAGTCAACAGCTTCCCGAGTTTCGGCTCGTTAGACAATGTTTCTCTTGTAGTTGTTGTTGTCTATTAAGCCCCTTTTAAGGCGCATGCAAAATCATTTAAGCAGCCCACAGAGTCTCCCATGAATGCTAATCACCTTGCCTTATAAGTCAACCGAGGAAACCATCCCAAATTTGTAGGTTATTTGACATGTAAAAGTGCTGACAGAACTGTTAAGAAGACAAATCGTAGTGCTCCAGTTAGGCGGAGGTAAAGCGTTACATACCCTGTACTATGTTATGAAGAGAAGGAAGCAATTTTTTCTACTCCTTATACGCATTATTATATTATTATTATTTCATACTATCTTATTAAATATTACTATCATATTATAATTCTTATATTCTCATATTATTATAGTAATAAGGCAGATAAGAAAGGTTAATATTAGCATATCGAGAATATTGTACATTGACAACTTATAACATTAATTTATTACCCCGTTTTTCCACTATATTATATTATTAATATATATTATGTAAAACTATTAGATATAAAAACTGAAATTTAAATGAAATTTTCTAACTAAAATTTAATGGAAAATTTTCCATTTTAAGGAATTATTTCCTAAAAAGTCTCATATATAGTCCTCAAATGTAAATGGAATGTCTACAGTTGTACAAATTCTAGCACAGCATTAAAAGTTGAATTGATATTCGAATTTACCTCAGGTAATAACAAGTTTTCATCTGAAGATCACAAGTGATTCTCACAGATATCAAAAATACAAACTAGTTCGTCCAAATGCGGGGTATAAGTAGAACAAGCGCAACACCGATAGATACTTTAAATGCTAATGTCTGTAATCCGTTCGGCCCATAGTAAATTGCAAAATGTGAGATGTCATCATTTGAAAATTCCGACAAAATGTTGCCTTGTCTTGTCTCTTTCGGCTTATTTGTGAATGTGTTTTGGGCCATCCAAAGATTCCATTCGCAGCAAATTGCAAATGGCTGAGGAATTCGAAGGGTCTCTGAGCAAAAACGGGTGTCCAGTGAAAAAATAACAAAGTAAATGTATTTGTAAAAACATAAATACTTATTTATTTCTTTATATATATATAATTATAATAGTTTTTATCGAAATTTGTTATATAAGCTTGGGCAAGCGGTAGGGCCAGCAGTTGGGCGGGTCTTAAAGAGATAAAGATGGTGTTCATATGTGGTTTTTTGCCATTGTTGTTGTTGGTATGTTATATTGTTTTCGAGTACTGGGAAAATATTTTTCACGGACTCGGCGACACGGCACGGAAGCTTCACACGTGTCGCAACCCAGTGGCAGATTTCGATAAGTCATTGGGCTACAATTTGCCACTGCCAGCGAGAAACACATGTACGAGTACATTGTGCATATATCTGAAGACTTTTTCTATATAATTAAACTGAAAAACTAAAGAGAAGACAGTGAAGACACAGAAGACAGTATATATGTACGTTTATAAAGTATGTTTGTCTGTTCATATACGAAATTGACATTTCTCACAGCAACATCAGCGGCAGCAGGTCGCGGTCTGAGCTCTGTCGGTCCCTCGGCACCTTGCCACCTCGTCTGTTGCAATTCAACATCTTGGGGCAGCATGTGCCAAGTTATGACATCACGTCAATTCATCAGAGCACAGCACAGCACCTGCAGCTGCCGTTCGAGTGCCCGTTTGAGTACCCGCTCAAGTACCTGTACTCATATGCAGATATTGATCTCGCATGGGGTATCATTTGTTAGGATGCCACTAATAGCTTTTCGCATGGGAAACCTTAAGAGTTGTCACCTTCTCTCTCCGAATAATACCTAACAATGCCTTCCCGGTATTATCTATCACTCACTCTCTCTCTCTTACTCTGCTCTTCCTAGTGCCAAAATGCCAGTGTGGCGAAGCCGATGCCAAAGACCTCCTTCTCTTGCGCAGGACGACCCGCGGGCTACTACGCGGATGTGGAGACAGGCTGCCAGGTAAGTGGTGAATCAAACTTGGCCACAACCAACTAGGGTTGTCTGTCTTGCAGGTCTACCACATGTGCGATGGCCTGGGTCGCCAGTTCAGCTACACTTGCCCCAACACGACTCTTTTTCAACAGCGCATGCTCATCTGCGATCATTGGTATATGGTCAACTGTTCCAAGGCGGAGAGCAACTATGCAGCCAATCTGCTGATAGGTAGGTTACTATATATCATACCTTATATCTTTAGAAATTCATTTATATATGTATATACTGCACCGCAGGTCAGCGCGACAAGCCGTTTGTCAACGACGAGGAGAACAATCTGCGCACGCCACGTCCTGATCTTTTGGACCGCCCTTATGCGCCCGACTATGCGGGTGAATCGTTTAGAAGTCAATACAAGGTGAGTGTCAGGTTGGCACAATCTGTGTTGTCTGCTCCTATCCAACATCCTCTTGATATTGCTTCTTCCTCCGCTGCAGCAACTAACGCCCAGCCAGAATCAAATACGCGACGAAAGCGCTAAGGGATCAGGCAAACTGGACCCGCAACTGGCGGCACAAAGTGGCCAAACACGTTGGCGTATTCCTCCGCCGCCCAGTCGCACCATATTGCCACCCGCCTATGAGCCACAGATCGAACTGCCCAGCAGTACGACCAGACCGCGACCCATTGTCGTCTCGAGCAGCACGAGCAGCCGTGGCACCACTCGCATCAGCAGCAGCAGCACCACCACCACACGTCGCCCCGTACCCACTGCGCCGCCAGTGACGAAGCGCACGGAGGCATTGCACCAACGCAAGTCAACGAACTTCGTCTCCGAACTGGACTCGGATGATCTGGGCACCAGCCACAGCACGCGCTACAACACCTCGGCGGACTTTAACTCCGTGGAACAGGCGACGTTGGGAGATGCCAAGAAGAACAGCACGAAGCTGGTGCAATTTATCAAGACGCCCTCGAAAATCTACGAACCTCCCTTTGTGTATCCCATCTACAATCAGGACGATGTGCAACCGGCAACAGAGACGCTACGCACCTCGTCGGCGGCTCCTTTCAGCACTGCCTCCAGTACGGTACGATTTACAGGATTTGGAGCAGGAGTAAGCCCGACAGCTGGAGCTGTGGCCAATGCATCACCACCAAGCACCACCGCTCGTCCCGTTAATCGACCGACTACCTTTGCCGGCTTGCCCTTCTCCTTCACCACTCAAGCACCTGCAGTGAGCACCACTTCCAGTTATCGCCCTGCTGCCGCTGCCTCCTACAATCGTGTGGAGAATCGCACCCCGACGCCTGCGCAGAGCTTCCGCCTAGCCACGCCCACGTCAACAACAGCCGCGCCTAGGTTGCAGCCAAAATCGGAGTTGCCCTTCAACGATCTGCTGCCACCTTTTGTGGACTTTGTGCCACATGACATTGCCACCACACAGGGTCCACCAATTTACTACGAATGGAAAGTGCCCGCCAATGGCCTAGAACCACCCAAGTTGGATCCTCCAATTGGCGTGGATGGACGCGAATACCCAGAGACAACAGGCGATTATACAAAGGACTCCAAGCTGAACGATATCACCAGCCATGGTGCCACTAGCCAACGTCTGCCCATCTCACGTTCCATCAAGACCAACGAGTTGCCTGTCGCGCCGCCAGCAGCCACAGAGAAAGCGCAACGACGCTCGGATTTGGTCACCGCCAGCTCCACGTCGACATCGACAGATATTACACAACTGCGAAAGCAGCTGCTGATACCGGAATACGCCTTCCCACTAGAGACAATCGGACGCACTGGCTATGCACCTGGAGGAGATCTATACAATTCGTTTCAACTAAAGATACCCGAACGTCGCAGCAGCAACAGCAACAGCAACGGAAGCTCAGCGACGGCAACAGCGAAAGGTAGATGGTTTGGCGAGAATCCCAAGTGCCCCGAGTGCCATCCATCGTTTGTGCTCCCCGGCACCTGCGAGCCGTGTCTTCGTAGATAGTTTAGCTCTAAGTTTTATATATGTTCCGTGTAGCAGCTACTCCTAGTATTAATCGACATTCAATCTAGCCCAACCTCTAACCTGCTCATGCTCCTCCTTCCCCCCCATCCTTATATTCCCGTCCAGCCGAGAGAGAGAGTGGAGAGCGTGGTGCATATTTCATGCATTTAAATGTTAACTTTATTGTATATTCACAGTAAAAATAATGCGCATTAAATAGTGTGTAAAAACTATGTAATTTCTAAGCGAATCGTGCACAGTCGTCACAATCGTCTACGTTCCAGGTGGTAAGTAGTAAGCTTTCTACACAGCATTCTTGCCGGATCTACATGGTATCCTCAACAATAGCTACAACTCGTCTTCATCTTCTGTTCTTTCTTGCCTAAAACGGCAGACTTACTATATGTAACTTCTTAATTCTTATAGAGATGGGCGTTCAGAGGCTCTTGAATAGATCATTTTGATTTGAATATTCGCATTAATGGATCTATGCATACAATCGTATTCATTTATTTTACACTGATAGTATTTTTTGTGGCATAAGTTTTATTTTCAAGATTTGGTGATGCAGATTTGCTGTGATTTGCGTTATAGATCGCAACTCTTTCCAAACTAACACTGTGCATAAATATTCCCTCAACTGTGGATGCTCTTTAACACGTTCGTAAATGCAATTGAGACTTTCCTGTTTGTGATCCTCTGCAACACTGCTAGTGCTCTTTATTAGACTGGGATACAAAACTACAACTACTAAACTGTCTGTTAATTCAATATAATTATTCAGGTATATGTTATTCATTTATTTTAGATCATTTATGCTTTGTGAAATTCATTAAATTCCTTATTTTCGCCCATCTCTAATCTCAATATTAATTTTCACGTTAACAGATATCAAATATATATAGCTTTATATCTATCTATATAATTCTGTATAGAGTATGTTTATAACATGTGCAACATCAAATCGAGTGCATTTTAAGGCACAATTTTGTGGTGGGCACGCAACGTGCTAACCTTCAATTCCATATAGTACATTTACATATGTATTTCGATATATCGCCAAACAATTTTCCATTTGTAGACACTGGCTACAACTCCAAATAGATGCAACACAAATTCCGTTTAACGTTAATGAGGGACTTGAGGGGAATTTGACGGGTAGAAACGCGACAATTCGGTTGACTAGCATAGTGCATATATTCACGGCTCATACATATAGACACTGGGCTTCCAGGGCTGCGTTGCGCCTACCAGCAACTCCGGATGGGCGTTGACCATAGCGTTGGAACAGCAAGAGTCATTTTCTTCGGGAAATTCCTGACCCAACGCCTGAGTGCGCAGAATAATTTGATGCGGTTGTGTCACATCAACATTGCTTATGACAGTAGCCTCGTGGCGGTAATTATAGAAACGGTTTGTCAGATGTCCATCCACATAAATCTGGCAAAAATAAAGGGAATTAATATGTTAGCAAAGTGAAGTTGGATAGACTATTCAGTCGGCTGTGGAATTAACTACCCTCTCTATAAAGATTAATATTATTTATTATCTATTGTACCCTTGCTGAACCTAGAGATCCATAGAACTCATTGACTCACCTCGTAACCACCGACGCCAGCACAGTCGAGCAGCTCCCAACGTAAGTAGAGTGCTCTACACCCCAAACTTGAGACTTCGGTAATGACCACTGGGAAACTATCTCCCGGCGCAGCGCCCATGCATTTTGAAGGTTTAGTCTGCAAAGCCAAATAAAAGTTAACAAAGTTAGTTAGTTTCATTTCACATAAATTAATACGAGGTCTTACCTTGGGATAAAGTTTATTTTTGTTGACCACATGATCCACTGCCTGCAGATCGCATATCATTGAATCGACGAAATATTGCTGCAGAAATAACGTATATGATTTCATATGATAAATAAGCAATACGATTACTTACCATTTCTTGGACAGGATCGCATACTATCGGGTCGAGGACTTTCTTCACGGTATTGCATTGATTATCGCACTCCATGGCACAGCAGTGACAACAGAGGCAACTCTTATGAGCCTCTTTCTCAGCATCGGATTTATTGCTAGTGCCTGGGCATTCGTCCTGATCCGCCTGGCCCTGGCAAATTTGACACATTCGACATATTAAATAATCGCACAGTTGACGCTCTCGATCAGTCAGCGGTCCGCACACGTCTTGGAAATCCTTTTCACAGCCTTCAACAATCGGAAGACAGACTTGGTTATCGGGTTCCTCAGAACATGCGGGACAGCCTTGGTTGCTATCGAGGAGACCGACTTTGCTTTCTTCAAGACACTCACAGTCTTGAAAGACTGCAGATTCAATGGGCTGAACACCACAGGCACACTCAAATTTAACAGGAGGTTCGGGCTCTGGCTCTGCTTCGACGCATTCACAACAAGTTTTAGCTTGAGCGGCAGCTAGAGCAGCAGCTTCAGCTTCACATGCAGCTTCAGCAGCAGCTTTAGCATCAGCTTCAGCAGCAGCTCGTTCAGCCAACAACTTCGGATCGAATTCAAAGGCGACAATTTCGTAGCCCTGGCTAGGCTTCTTAGACGGGAAACAATCATTCAAACATTTTTGCATGCGGTCCAGATAACCCTTGGTTAATCCTTGATTCGACGCTTCCTTTCTGGCTTTGGCCTCCTTGGCCAAACTTCTTCCTGATTGAACAGCCTCCATGCAGTCCTTAACCGAAGAGCAAGGACAGTCCACACTTTTCTCTGCGTCACGCAGCATATCTGTTAGTTCTTTTATTATTTGCTGGAAGATCACAGAACGATCGGTCTTGGTATCGCATTTATCCGAGATAAGATCCAACATGTGAACTATGCGCTCCTTAGCGCAATTACAACCATTTTTATTAGTGGAAACATTTTCTGATTGAGTGTTCAAGTCAACTTGTGAATTGCATGTACAGTAGTCACATTCAAGCTGTGGCTCACTAGGGCATTTAACTGGTAGTTGGCATGTACAGTCATCTTGTGGTTCTCTTTTACATACAAGTAGTGTTTCGCTTTTACACACAAATGGTGGTTGCCTTTGACATACTTCTGGTGATTTGCATGTACAGTCCACTTGTGGATTATCGGATTCGTCAATTCGCAACGAGTAAATTTTGCGATCCAAAGGGCATGAAGAGCAGCTTCGATAGGACACCATCGATTTGGCGTTCGTAATATAACTCTTACGATCATCTATCACGACGCTACGCCGAATAGTGGATTGTGACACGGCAGCTTTGCAAGGAATACTTCGGTTCGATATGGGCTCCTGAGTAAAACTCTTGAATATATCCTTCCCGACGCTACGTAGAGTAGCGCAAGGACAACTTTCTTCGGTCTTGTTGGATTCGACCAAACAACTCTGTCTGCCGCTACGTGAAACCGAAGCATCACAAGTACAGCCCGGATCGGTTTCTTCTGTGGGACATTCACAACCGGCTTGTGATTCAGCTTTCAAGCAATCTTCCTGTTCACATTCACAACCGGCTTGTGATTCAGCTTTCAAGCAATCTTCCTGTTCACATTCACATCCATCTTGTGGTTCACATTTACAACCATCATCGGTTTCGTCGTTTTGGGGGCAATCGCATGACATTTCAACTATCACCTCGCTTTCGCAGAGGCAGGATTCCATTATCTTGGGAGCTTTTAAACGGCTTAACATCTGCTTAACTAAAACCCTTCCGTCGGGTTCGTCCTTCGGCTTATCGTCCACAATTTTTTCATCATTTTTGGAATAAATAATCGCGGGCTTCGGCAAACAGTTCAAAAGCGTCTTAACCAAAGATTTTGGTGATTTTTCTTGTTGGGTTCCCCCTACACTTCGCGTGGATTTTTTTACGGTAACATTACTTTTCATGCCGAGGTCCACCTCGGAATCAGTAGAGACTGAAAGGCAATCGCAAAAATTATCGTCTTTCCAGATAACACTGGCTCGGGGATCGCGCTCGTCAGTCAAAGAGAGCAAACAAGGATTCACTGGTGTGATAGAGAGGCCGCTTCTCAGTACTCTTGCGAAGGGAGGACCCTTTCGATTCGTCGCACCCAGCACAGCGCGATCTGCGGACGTGCACAGGCAAGTGACCTCAGCCATAACCGACCGCGATCTTGACGAGGTCCGTGTGGAACATTGCATCGACTTGCGAGTTTTGCTTTTACGCGGGTTATACGCCGAGCTATTTTGTTTCCTTCTCTTGGTGCTGGAGGCACGGTCATTGGCATTGCAAGAGGATTTCTTTTTTATGGAATACGGGGACTGCTGTCGCGTACCATTTTCCTTACAGATGCAAAAGCTTCTGACTTCTGGATGCAACGATGTAACCACATCGGAGGTTGCCTTCTTCTCAATGCAACAGTTTGTACTTGAATGTTCCGCACTTTCATATATCGATGTACTTTTCTCGTCCTTAAATGAGGTTTCGACGCCCTGGCAGTTTTTGAATATATCCGAAACACCTGATGTCACAGAACATATTGATGGCTTTTTATTTGCTATGCTGGGTTGCCGTGAAGAACACGACGTCTTCTCATAGCGTACACTGTTATAGATTACTTTAGTTGACGGTCCACAAGTACCAGATTTTCGGATGTCGGAAGCGCTCTTCACGGTTACTTTAGATACAGTTCTACAAGGATAAGAGCCATCCTTGTTGGAGTACACGCTTACATATTTTGTTTTTGATACAGTATGCACTTTATCTTTCTGCTTGTCGGAGCATACTTTTTTCAAGGTAACCTTCGATGCAGGTTTACAAGTACCCGATTTTGTGTCGGGTACGCCCTTCAAGATTATTTCAGTTGGAGTCGCACAAGGACAAGAGTCGTCCTTGTTGGAGTACACGCTTTTCATTTCAGATACAGTTCCACAAGTACACGATTTATCTTCCTTGCCGGAAGACTTTTGCGTTGAGGTTCCACAAGTACACGATTTATCATCGGCTATATCGGAATAAATACTTTTTTGGATCGTTTTAGATGGAACTCCACAAGTACACGATTTATCTTCCTTGCCGGAAGACTTTTGCGTTGATGTTCCACAAGTACACGATTTATCATCGGGTATATCGGAATAAATACCTTTTTGGTTCGTTTTAGATGGAACTCCACAAATAGACGATTTCTCTTTTTCCTTGACGAAGGACTTTTGCGCTAAGGTTCCACAAGTACACGATTCATCATCGACTATATCGGAATAAATACTTTTTTGGTTCGTTTTAGATGGAACTCCACAAGTTGACGTTTTCTTTTTTTCCTTGACGAAGGACTTTTGCGCTAAGGTTCCACAAGTACACGATTCATCATCGACTATATCGGAATAAATACTTTTTTGGTTCGTTTTAGATGGAACTCCACAAGTAGACGATTTTCCTTTTTCCTTGACGAAAGACTTTTGCGCTAAGGTTCCACAAGTACACGATTCATCATCGACTATATCGGAATAAATACTTTTTTGGTTCGTTTTTGATGAAACTCCACAAGTAGACGATTTTCCTTTTTCCTTGACGAAAGACTTTCCACAAGTACACGATTTATCATCGGCCTTCTCGGAATAAATACTTTTATAGTTTGTTTTAGATGGAGCTCCACAAGTACACGATTTCCCGTCAATACCGATTCCTTTAGACATACCTCCACAAGTACTCATTTTTAATTCGGAGTATACCCTGTTCATGATCTCTTTAGTTGCAACTTTGGAAGCACACGATTTCTCGCTTTTATAGTTGGTTCCACAAGTACAGATATAATCGTCGTCTTCGGAGTCTAAGCTGTGATAGTTTGTATGAGATTGAGCTCCACAAGTACACGGTTTCTCATCTACGGTGTCGGAGATAAAACTCTGATAGGCTGTTTCACAAACACACGGCTGATCTTCAGAGCATACAGCGTTATAGCCACAAGTACACGATTTACCCCCGCTCCTCATTTTCAAGGTTAGTTTACATGGAGCTCCTGGAGTACACGTATACTGCGGAAGACTCTGTTTGCAACACGGGCAGATTTTGGGGTTTTTAGGTACAACTTCACGCGGAGGCATGGGAGGATTGACAGACATAACAGGCATAGGAGGCGTATATGGGGAGGGCATGATAAATTTGGGCGCACTGCACACGGGTTTGGGGCTCTCCATCGATGGCGGGTCACAGGGAGTTGTATCCTCCTTGGGTTCAGCAGTGGGTTCAACAGTGCAGCTGATCACGACTTTGGAAGAGCACGGTCCCTCAACCGAATGCGTAGAAAAAAAATTTGTGTCGTTACACTCACACGAATCGGTTACGTTAGGCAAAGATATCGAGCGACCTAAGTTGTTGGCAGATTGCGGTGTTGGAGGAGGTGCCTCGCACATGCATGCCAGATGCTCGTAGGACAGTAGACTTGCCACTTCGGGGCATTTCGGGGCACAAACACAGATATAGGACTTACGAAATGGTGGATTATTCTTATCGATTTTAGGAAGAGACGTAGCAAAGGCGGCTTTCATCGGAGGATTGAAATGACGTATCCGAGACACGGTCTCCACTCCCGCACCATATTGTGTGGGATAACGAATGCCGTCCCATCTCTGGGGTATGTTGTATTCACAATGAAAGCATTCCACTTCCTGGTGTATACTTGTATGGCATTGGGATTCTTCTTCTTGGCATGGGGGTTTTTGTACTTGACATGGGGACGTTTCTACGTGGCATAGCTCTTTTTCTTGGCATGGAGGCTCTATTTCTTGGCATGGAGAGTCTTTTTCATGGCATGTTGATTGCTTTTCATTTATTAGTGTCATTTGATCTTTTTGGGTGCAAATGGTACACTCGTCCTCCGCTGTGAACACTTGTTTATCTTGGATGGGTGGCAACGCGTCGTGCATATAGGATTTTTCGGTTTGAATATTCTGGTCTCCTTGGAGCGGTATCATGTTGTCTTGCAAGTAGGATTTTTCGGTCTGAATATTCTGGCAGCGGGTTTCTGTGTCTGAGGAATCTTGAAAATGTCGCTCGTCCTGCATGAACATCAGAGCTGGGAAGCCTACACAAAAAATGAAAAAGACAGAAAGAGAAGAGACCATTAATAGATTGTTACATTGGTACACACATTTTATTCTAAAAAGAAAAAGAAAAATAAGTTAACAATATGTTATCATTGTTTTTGCCGGCAAAAACGATGATAAATACAATGAAATGTAATATGCCAAAACGTGTAAGCCAAATGGGTAAGCCAAAACTGAACTGAGCTGAACTGAATTGAACACTTTGTGACAAAGGCAGCCGAGTTGTTGATGATGAATTGACAAATTGTGATGGTAACTATTCTATTCCGAATCAATATCCGATATCTCATCGATCTCATTAAGCGAGATTTCCCGACCGCGTGTCGCTGCTGGCGAGGACCACATCTCACAGTTGTAGAGCTGCAGGAACTTGGCCTCTGCCTTCTCGCGGCATGGGCAGAAGTCAAAGTAGGATGTCTGGCTGCAATTCTCGCGCTCCTCAAAACTGGTAAAGATGGTGCCGCGTTGCACGCAACGGCACACTTTGACATTGACGTGATTATCATTCTTTTCGAAGGTGCGAACCTTCCAGGGGCACTGGCAGCATCCGCAGTTGCCAGGACAGAACACGTTACCGTCCTCATCCATGATGGGGCTGGGCGTGAAGCGACAGGGGGCACAGTTCGAGAAGTCCCTGTGCTGCGGCAATGCCAGAAAGTATCGTCTCCCTGGGGGGCCTATCGATTTCGGTATCGGTTCCGGTTCGGGTTTAGTTACGAACTTTTCATGAAATATTTCACGCTCCTCCTCTTCAGATTCCAATTGCTTCTTCAGCTCTGGTATGGATTCTACTTTAGATGGTATTTCAGGCATGATCTCAGGCATTATTTTGGGCTTGATCTCAGGCATGACCTCAGGCATGACCTCAGGCATGATCTCAGACTTGACCTCAGACTTGACCTCTGGCATGATCACAGGTTTGACCTCAGACTTGACCTCAGACTTGACCTCAGACTTGACCTCTGGCATGACCTCAGACTTGACCTCTGGCATGACCTCAGACTTGACCTCTGGCATGATCACAGGTTTGACCTCTGGCATGATCACAGGTTTGATCTCAGGTTTGATCTCAGGTTTGATCTCAGGTTTGATCTCAGGTTTGATCTCAGGTTTGATTTCAGGTATGATCTCCGGCTTGATCTCAGGCTTGATCTCAGGCTTGATCTCTGGCTTGATCTCTGGCTTGATCTCTGGCTTGATCTCTGGCTTGATCTCCGGCTTCTCAGCGGGAGGTTCCTTTACCAGTGGTGGTGGTGGTGGTGGTGGTATCACCACGGGTTCAGCCTTCTGTTGCTGCTGATGATAGGGACATTGATAAACTTTATCCCTACCTGTTGGAACTGCCAGCCCGCTAGCCGTACATGTATGCTGGCATATTGAACGAGTTGATTTTGTAGCCAAGTGTCCCGTCTTCGGATCAAACTCCAATGGCATTTGCACTGTTATTGGCCGACCCTGCAAGCGACAATTGGTATTGCTATTTTTCTCATCCGGAATAAGGCGTGCGGTTATCTCCAGAGTGGCAGTGCATGGCTTACGAGCTCCCGCAGACTGCTCGAAGTTTTGCATCAGCATGTGAGTTGCCTGTGCAGCACGAGCCAATGTGACGCGCACTGTGGCCACATCATCGAACCTGGAACCGCAGCTGCTCTTGGTGTCAATATTTGCCTTTTTTTCACAATGGTCAGCGTGCTGCCTGTGGCAAACTTTTGGCGTTCCTTCTTCACCGCCGCCGTCCTTATGGCTACATTTCGAGGCGACCTTCGACATTTTGACTTGTACTTCTTCATCTTTCGAGGCGACCGTCGGAACTTTTCCTTGTACGCCTTCATTATTGGCAACATCTTTCGGGGAGACCATCGGCGTTTTTACCAGTATGCCCTCGATCTTGGTGCCATCTTTCGAGCCGACCATCGGCGTTTTTTCCTGAATGCCCTCGATCTTGGTGCCATCTTTCAAGGCGACCATCGGCGTTTTTCCCTGTATGCCCTCGGTCTTGGAGCAAGTTTTAGAGTCGTCAGACGTCTTTTTGTCATCTTTGTCATGTTTCAATGGGCAGCTATCCGAGCCGCCCGCTTTATTTTTATTCGACGTTTGTTTATCTGAAGATGGTTTTACCGACGCTTGTTTATTATCGGTGCCAATGTTTTTGTGGCAGCTTTTCGTGCCAACCACCGGTGTACTTTCACCATCGCCAATGCTATGGCAATCATAAAATATGTCCTCATCGCTGCGATGTGCTTGGAAGTTAGCTCCACGGTACAGAACTTGCGCAGACTTCTCACTCGCGCCATTGGAATTGTTGGCACAACTACCAATTTGCTTTTGACGCATGCTGCGGAGATGTATGTAATTGTCTGGACGCATCCGTTTATAAATAAAGCAATCTATAAACGGATAGTGGCACGAAAATGTGTGTATTCAGTTAAGCTTTCAGAATTTACATGAAATTTAAAATTTAATGTGTTCAACTAAAATTATTAGTACGAAGTGAGCATTTCCCTGCACGACCAAAGCAGGTCAACTACAAATACAGTGCCTACTGCAAGTACTTATAGATCGTGTTTATTGTGAGCTAGTTAACACGTGTTACCATGTTCTATATACCACACACCGCTGAAAGTCTTGCAACAGATTCCATTTATATTATGTACAATTGACAAGTCTACACACTTTGTGAATTGTAATCAAAGCTGATTATTCTTCTGTTGCCAAATTTCCACTCTACGGAAGTGGAACTATTTTAAATTGGGTTATCCACAATCCGTCGAAATCTGATCTCTCAAGAATTCTAAAAATCCTATATAGTTTGTTGAGACTTTAAGACTTTCTAATCTACTACCTGTCCATATTACGACATTGAATTAAATTTTAAACCATTTTGCAAAATGCACAATTTAATTATTATGTTACTCAAATTTAAAACTCTTTTAAAAATATATGTCTACAAATTTAAATTTAATTGAATGTGAAGTCTCCCAATTGTCCACGGGCATTGTTAATATCCGGCCAACGTACTCTCCGCACACACTTCGGCACCTTTTCGCCTTTTGGTTGCGAACGACGCTGCATTATTGCCTTAGCAACAGCAGCAGCTCCCCTAAGCGGATTGTCCGCCATGCATCCAACTGCAGGCACAGGTCGTGGCCTGTCACCTGCACCTGTGCACGGCTGGAAGATATTCACTTGAATCTGCCCGTTATAAGGACTCAACTCTATTGGCAGTTTAAGCATAACGGGTTCGCCGTGCAGCGCCCATTGGTGGTTTTGCGGGACGCCACGCACCCTATCCTTATCCGTGTATAAGCGGGTAGAAATCTCCAAAGTGGCCGGATAGCGGTACGTGCTTGGCGCACTAGATTCTTGCTTAGTCCCGCCACAAATATTGCACTTGCCGCCCACATTTTTCAGCAACTGGTGAGCATTAATTGCTACCCGCTCCAGAGTCTCACGTATTTTCCACACATCTCTAACGCCTGGTTGCAGTTCCTCGACATCGCTACCAGGTGCGTTTACGACTCTGTTTATATAAGGAGCTGGAATTGATTCTGCAGGGAAAGGAGGCCCGATGTCCCTTGAGAAGGTAGCCGATTCAACGTCCCCATAAAAGGGGGAAGATTCAATGCCTTTGGGTAAGGTAAAAGTTTCAATGTTCTTTGGTAAAATCACACTTTTAGTATCCTTGGATAAGGTGGAGTTCTTAATGTCCCTAGATAAGGTGCCACTTTCAATGTCCCTACAAAGGGTACAAGCTTCAATGTCTCTGGGCAAAGTAGCAGTTTCAATGTCCCTATGTAATGTGTTAGTTTTAATATCCGTGGATAAAGTATCATCTTTAATGTCCATAGATAGGACCGGAGCTTTAGTATCCCTGGGCAAGGTACCAGCTTCAATATCCCTGTGCAAGGTACCAGCTTCAATGTCCATTAGCAGGGTGTCCGTTTTCAAGTCCCTGGGTAAGGTACCAGCTTCAATGTCCCTGGATAAAGTGATAGTCTTAATGTCCGTAGGCACGTTGGTAGCTGTAATGTTCCTAAATAAGGTTGCAGTTTCAATATTCCTGGATAAAGTACCAGCTATAATGTCCCTGTGCAAGGTACCAGCTTCAATGTCCCTGGACAAGGCAGAAGTTTCTATGTCCCTGGGAAGGGTGTTATTTTTAATGTTGCTGGGTAAGGTACCAACTTCAATGTTCCTGGAAAAAGTGGCAGTCTTAACGTTCTTGGAGAAAGTGGCAGTTTTAATATTCCTTGCTTTAATGTCCCTCGATAAGGTTGCAGTTTCGTTATGCCTGGAAAAGGGTCCGCCTTTAATATCCCTAGGTAATGGGCTAGCTTTAATTTTCCTGATTAAGGTAGGAGCTGCAACGTCACTAGATAGGGTAGACCCTTCTATGTCTTCTGTGGACAATGGGACAGCTTGCCGCGGATGCCTACTGCGGGACCTGGTCCTGAGGAACCGTACAGCCTTAGAAAGCGAGGGAGAACCTGCTGAGAGGCGCGAAGCAGATCCCCTCTCGATATACGTAGGGTATACAGCTTCGATGTCAACAGGGTAGGCCGCTTCGATATCGGCCTCGCCATCGCTGTGACAATCGTAGAACACGTCATCGAATTTACTCTCCATTCTACCGTTGATGTTAAACTATTATTTTCTTTATTTACACACAATTTGGAAAATATTATGATGGAATAGGAAAGTGTAATCCAACTGAAATGATTATAATGTAAAGGTAACTGGAAACATGTTTGGGATAATCAGAAACGCGTCGCCTGTTACGCCCCTTGCTCTTTTCCGTCAGTCAGCTTAAGTGAGTTTCGACGCTCCACAGGCAAGTAGATGGTACAATAGAATTCAGACTCGACTTTGCGGTGATGGAAGTTAATTAGGCGCTCATTGATACGCTCCTCGAGCAGCAGTAGCAAGCTCGACGAGCAGGGCTTCAACGCCAACTTCAAGGCGCGCACACAACCGAGCACCGCTACAAATATATCGTAATTGACTACCATATTGGCAGAGGTAGTGGCATTGAGATCCTGTAGCAGCTCGATATGTTCGCGAAACTCTTCGCTTCCCTCCCACAACTGTAGAACGCGAGACCGAAAGACGTCCACATTGAAGCTACCGTCGTCGACAATCTTTTCCTGCAGCAACGCGATGAAGGCCCGTGTACGCGTCGGCAATAGTAGAAGACGCTGCTCAACACCTACGTTATCGGCCTGAATGGCACACTCCTGTGTGCCCCACAGCACATCTGTCTGCTCTTGTTGGTCAAGCGTTAAGACAGACGCCTGGACCAACTGGTTATGCCACTGGATCACATCCCTGTGGTGCGCCTGATCCGATCGCACATCGACAAGACTTGCATATTGCGTTTGCGTTGACGCCGACGAACGATCCGTGTGTAGCGAGTGCAAGGACATCATCGAATGAAAGCTAACATCGTCCTTCTTGGGACGTTTCAAAGGCATCAACTCAATGGGTCGATTGGTGGCGCCACTAAGGCGCACCCGGGTGCGATAGATGCGACGAGTGATGAAACGCTTGCACTGGTGTCGACGTCGATGCAACTGGGGCACCTGCTGTTTTAGGGAACTGCAGCTGGGAGCCTTAGTTACATCGCTGGCTTCCTGGTGCAAGCTGTGCACCGTTGAGCTTCGGTCCGAGCTTTGCTTTTCACTTCTTCGCCTCGGAGTACGCTTGCTGCTGCCCCTGACTGTCGGACTCGACTTCGAGGAAAGTCTGGCACTCGACTGCTTGTCCAGCAACTGTTTAGACTCGCCCAATTTAATCTCCACCAATTCCTCTCGGCAGACCAAACGAGTGAGTATCTTGAGCTGTTTGCGCAGCTTTTGTCCTAGAATTGACATGCCCTCCACCAAAGACACGCTCGGGGCGACAGTGCCGCCTTTGAAGCGGTCCTCAGACGCTTCCCCGTTGACAGTTGAATCCTCCTCCACATTATCTGTTGCCTCAGACTGGCCAGCAGATCTTCTACAGTTACACGATTCACCCTCCTCCGCTTTCTTTGATGCCTCGGCCTGACCACCAGATGGACTACATTCACACGGTTCACCCTTGGTCGATTTCCCATCACGCTCCGTCTTACCACCAGATGGACTACATTCACACGGTTCTCCCTTGGTCGATTTCCCACAAAGACTTGATCCAAGACGCTCACTCACCTCTGGCTTTTGTGCCGATAGTATCGCATCTGCCAATTGCTTCACGCTGCACGCGATCGTCTGAAAGTCCTTGTGCGTTGGCAGCTCTCGGTCGCGTTTCTGGAGAGGGAGAAGAAAAGGTAATGTTAATAAAATATCATACATGAGAGTTTTTCG
This sequence comes from Zaprionus indianus, assembly GCA_018904595.1. Lineage (NCBI taxonomy): Eukaryota > Metazoa > Arthropoda > Insecta > Diptera > Drosophilidae > Zaprionus > Zaprionus indianus. The sequence goes on from JAEIHA010000860.1 coordinate 7,461,834, forward strand.
TTCCCGTACAGGAAGTGACCAAATAAATAATAAGTTTGCCGACACGTTAGATTTATCACAAATGCCTTTTGAACCCTTTCGGAACAAAAACAGTTTTACATTACTAATGTATCGATAATACTCCTTACTCCATACCAAGGCTGGAAACTCACCGATAATCCGCATAGAGGTCTCTACATGGTCATTAGAGTCTCTCTCCTGAGTTAAAAAACAGATAACAACACCTTTTTCAAAAACTCACCTCTAGATCCCGCAGGGCACAGCCTAGACCCTGACTGGCAGCCTCCAAATCGGCAATCTCTTCAAGTTTGGCACGTTTCTCCGGACTGTCGAACAGCTCGTCGGCTAGACTGTGTCCTTCGGGGCAGACGCCTAGCTTGCGTTCCATTAACTCAATCTGTTCGTCCTTAGTGCGCAGCTCATCCTCCAGACAGCAGGCACGATCCAAGCTCTCCTTCAGCTTGCACTCTAGTTCACATATTTTGGCTTCTAGTGTGCACACTTCCTCGCGGAGCTCACCATTGGTCACCTCGATGTGCATTAGTTCCTTTTTGAGGTCATAAATCTGCTGGCGCAGGCAATCGGTTTCCGCCTGCAGTTGTTCCTCCATGCTCTGCTGCAGTTTCTTGGTAAATGCGAGATCATCAATTAGAGCCTGACTGCGTCGCTTCTCCGACTCTAGCTCCTCACAGAGAGGCCCCATTCGTTCAAGCGCCTGCTTCTCCAGCGCCGATCGTGCCTCCGATTCCTTTTCCATGCAACGAGTCCTGTCAACGAGGTCGCGATGCTCCTTTGTGATTCGCACCAAACAACATTTAAGGCCTTGCTCAGTCTCCTCCAACTGTTGAATCTTTTCGGCCGCAGCACGCGAATCCTCGCGCAAGCACTCTTGCAACTTGCAGATCTTCTGCTTGAGGCTCACCTCCTTGGCGCGATATGCCTCCTCACGTGCCTTGTACTCACGTTCTAGTTCCACCCAGTGTGAGTCAGCGGTTTCCATGGCCTCATAATGCCGCGTGTTCAGCTCTTGCAGCGAGCAGCGCAAGCTCTTTACCTCCTCCTTGAGGTAGGCAACTTCACGCGGATTGGGACATGGTTGGGCGGAGTCTTTGTTTTTTTGCTCTTTCATAAAGCAACATGGACTTCCTTGGGCGGGCTCTTTCTTTTTTTGCTCTCTTTTGGTGCAACATGAACCCTCTGGAGCAGGTTCCTTGCTAGCGCAACACGGACAACGCGCTCCCGCGGGAAGCCGAGCACCATCGACCATGCATCCATTATCGTCATAAGTGGACTGCTCATTACCCATGATCGTTTGACTGGATCTCGTTTTAGCCAATGCCACCAGGCGACAGATGAGTAAAAGGGGCAGAGAGCGACGCAAGCTCTCCAACTGTTGCTTGGCGCGTTGTCGTTCCGACTGCAGATGCTCCAATTGAGTCTCGGCAGCGCTTAGATCCTCGCGCAAGATGAGACACTCTGCACGGCAATCTCGATATTTCGCTCCCAATGCGTCCTTGCTGAACTCCAATTCAACGTTCCGCTGTCGCAGTATCTCAAGCTCCTCCTCGTTTCGCTGCAGATGAAGGCGTGTATCGTTTTCGGCTTCCTCAAACTCGCATTTGGCTTCATCCAGCAGCGCGTTCTGCTCGACCAGAAGCTCGACACGCTCGATCAGCTCCTTAACCTGTTTGTTCAGTTGCACCTCGCGCTGCAGTCGCTCTGCCAGATGCTTTGCTTGTGTCTCACCGCTGCTCTCGTACACGAGCAGCTTCCCCTCCAGCTGCACCAGACGTTCCTGATAGTATTGCAGGTGGGGATGTGAATGCGGATGAGAAGGCGAGGATGGCAATGACTGGGGTAACCTTTCCGTTTCAGTTTCGGTGTCCGTGTGCGTCGATAGTAGGTCACACTCGACAAAGACACCGCTCTCGCTGAGACTCGTGTTCTGCCACGAACCGTTGCACGCTCGCTTGCTGGGTGTTGTGGGCACACTGGGCGTGGTACTGTTAGTGTACGGCTGCACTGTGGCTACGATGCGACTATGACTGCTCTGTCTCACTCGTGGCTCCGACTTGGTCTATGAAAAGCAAGGCAAAAAAAAATAATTAACTTAAATCGATTTTGAAGCTTTTCTTATGCTTTTCTTTCCTCTCAAGAAATCAAAAAGCCTTTTTCCTAACGCAATTAAAACACGAATTAAAATTGTATAGTTACAATTTTAGCTAGCTGACTGAATGATTGACAGGGTTCCAGGTGAGCTACATATATGTACATATGTATATGTATAGATCAAATGGAACCTTTGACTGAATCACGTTAGGAATTGGATACATTTAATGTATAAATCAGAACAAATCAGTGCACTGTTTCAATAAAGCCTCTCGTGAAAAGTAGTTCGTAAATCTTATGATACAATAATTCAAAATGCATTTATCTTTGTTCTAATTATACACCAGCGGGACTATAATAAGCGCTGGGCAGGCAGTTCATACGCACCGCTGACTGCCAACTGTCATAATCGGTCATGGCGTCCAGATCCAGCTGTTGCACGCACTGCAAAAGCTGTTGCAGGCACCGTTTATCTTTATCCTCCAATTGTCCTCCGATTGTGCTTTTCCGTAGTAGATTTTCCAAGCGCTGACAATGATCCTCGCATGTGCCGTCCATCTGTGTGAATTTTAAAGGGTTTTGTTATTAGAAGAATTCCAAGGAAGATATAGTAATAGTCGTGATTCTTCTCAGGAATATTATTTCAATATTGTTTGTGTTTATGTGTTCTACAATATTAGAAATAATGTAGCAATGAGGGACCTTTTGTATTCTTAATAAAGTGCCCTTTATCGCCTTCAAACTCTAACATACGTGTACATCAAATGCACTTAAGAACGGTGCGTTCATAGGAGCGAAGTAAGAAAAAGGCTTAATCAATGGTCAATTGATGTGGATCTAGAATATATATATGCATACTTGGTCTTTCGTACTCGTTCTGCCAATTAAATTCAGTTTAACAAAGTTAAGAAGGCACCCCACAAGTATTTCTCTAGTATGTAAGCATATTAAACCATCAACCCACATATCGTTCAACAATACAAAACAAATAAAATCAATATTTTGATTTCGAGCATAAAACCTGTAGAAAAACACTCCTAAACAGATGCAACACATGTCTGCAATCGCAATTAAAGCATTTGTTTATAAATTACAGTTATTGTTGCTGCGCGATATTGTGTTAAAATTAACACAAGCCGCCGCTTTGATTAGCATTCGCTTAATGCACCGCTGGCTAACGATGCTTCTTGGGCTTCATTTTCACTTTACCTCACTCAGCTGGCATACCACACACCCCCCTCCTGATATAGTACATAGAGCATAGAGTATGCTCAGGCATACATTGAACATTGTATCTACTCATACTTGTGCATAGATTGTAATTACTTTGGGCCATTGCAATTAAGCGAACGAATTGGATTTTCAAGCTGAACGACTTCGCCAGGCTCGTTCGGCTCTGAAAATCAAGCAAACACAACCACAACAACAAGAGCAACAGCAACAACAAATGCCACACACGAAAAAGGTGTGGGGAGTCAACAAAGAGACGTATGAGTAATATTTTCTGTCAAAATGATTCGAGTTCGAATTGTATCTAAAAGTGGCAAAGGCCCTTATATGTTGTGGACAAAACATATTCTACGAATTTGGCTAAAACAACTTTGAACTCTTGGCAATAGATTCGACAGAGGAGCGCTTTGATTGATTTTCTTTAGGTCTGATCGAGTGATCAATTGGAATTGATGTCGAAATAGTCGACTGACTTGGTCAACATATTATAATTTCCTGCCAGCATATAATTATTTGCACTTTATACGGGCATACGGCGGGGGTAATCACAATCATAATCACACAAATAATACAAATAATTTGTTGCTGCTGCTCCAGTAAAACAGATCCAGTTGGAAATTGATATGGAAATAGAAATTACCGTTTGCCGTTCAACAATCAAAACAATTTCCGCACTGTCGAAGACGCCAAACAAAACTGAAGCATTGTCTTGCGAACGACTCGTGCAGCTGAGGCAGCTGTGTGCCACAGACACAACCACATACACATCTAACTTTTACACTCACACCTACCCACAAAAACAAACACATACAGGCTTAGATACTCTACTCAACACACTATTCATTCATAAACTCACAGCGAGCGCGCGCTTTGTTTGAGTGACTTTTTGAGTGCAGTGCAAACTGGCTTTGAGTCATTTTCAGAGTGTGTTTGTGTACCTGTCTGTGAGTGAGTGAGTGAGTTTACCTTATCATCCTCTAACTCGAGTATGCGAAACTCGAGCAGTTCATTCTGCTCGCGCAGCTCATCGGCCTCGCCGCTCAGCTGCAGCTGCTGTTCCTCTAGCTCTTTGATGCGTTGCAGAAGCTCGTTGATATGTGACTTGCTGCTGCCGCTTGCCGACAGCGCTGCCTTCTCCGTGCTGAGCAGTTCCTGTTTCATCAGCTGCAGCTCGTTCTGCAGCCGTTCGTTCTCCTTGTGGTAGATTTCTACTTCCTTCTGCAACTTGTCTAGATCCTGCAGCTGCAGATATATAGATAAATTTAGTGTCGAGTTCCAATAATGTTGTTGTTGTTGTACAGCAGCTGAAGCACTTACCGCTTGCCACATGACACCGCTGTCGGCGCCGCTCGATGGTGGCTGCGGACTGATCGAGGGCGGGGCCGAGGATAGCGCTGAGTCCGTGTCCGAATGGTTGTCCTGTAACGTTAAGAAGTATTAATATATATTGATAAATTGATATGTATGTATATAATGATAGATTGATAGATTGATAGATTGATAGATTGATAGATTTATTAATTTATAGATTAATAAATTGTTTGATTGACAGATTGATAAATTGATAAACTGATAGAGTTCACAAATTTTCCAAGTCATTCCCAAAGTACGAGGGTCGTTTGATAAGTCCGTGACTTTTTGAATAAAATATATTTTTTTCGTCAAAGAAGCGTTTTATTTCTCAACATAATCTCCTTTTAGCTCTATACATTTAGTCCAGCGTTTTTCCAATTTTTTTATTCCTTCCAAATAATAGGTTTTCTCAAGGCCCTCAAAATAGTCGTTTGTTTCTGTGATGACCTCTTCATTTGACCCGAATCTCTTACCGCCGAGCCATTTCTTCATGTTTGAAAACAAAAAATAGTCACAGGGGGCTAAATCTGGAGAATATGCTGGATGGGGTAGCAGTTCGTAGCCCAATTTATGAAATTTTGCCATGCTGACTACACACGTGTGCACCCGTGCATTGTCCTGATGGAACAGCACTTTTTTTTTCGCCAAATGCGGTCGTTTCTGCTTCAAATCAATATCGAATCTGTCCAAAAGCTCTGAATAATATTCGCCGGTGATCGTTTTACCCTTTTCAAGGTAATCGATGTGAATGATACCTTGTGCATCCCAAAAAACTGTGGCCATGACCTTGTTGGCCGACAGACCCACCTTGGCCTTCTTTGGTGCACGTTTGGTCTCTGGTGTGGTGTAGTGGATCCATGTTTCGTCTACGGTAACGAAACGGCGCAAAAATTCGTTTGGATTGCGGTTGAACATCGCCAAACACTCCTTTGAAATGGTCACACGGTTGCGCTTATGGTCGTGTGTGAGCAATCGCGGCACCCATTGCGCGGAAAGCTTTTTCATGTCCAAATATTCATGTAAAATGTGATGTACCCGTTCAGTTGAGATGCCTACAGCCTCAGCTACCTCACGCACTTTCATTCTCCGATCATCCAATATCATTCCATGGATTTTGTCGACGATTTCTGGCATGACGACCTCTTTTGGGCGACCTGAACGTTCGGCATCACTTGTACTGGTACGACCACAACGGAACTCAGTAAACCATTTCTTAACCATTGAAATTGATGGTGCAGAGTCCCCATAATATTTATCAAGTCTTTCCTTGGTTTCGGTGATGGATTTTTTACGCAAAAAATAATGCTTAATTAGCACACGAAATTCACTTTTTTCCATTTTCGTTAAAATTCACGAGATCGTCTGCTTACAATGCCTATAAAACGCAAACCAAAAAACGCAGCTTTCTCAAAATTTTACAGTCAGCTGTTAATCGATAACTGCTGACAGGAGCAGTGTTGTATTTAGAGCAGGTGCGCGGCAAATACAAAAAGTCACGGACTTATCAAACGACCCTCGTAATTGCAGATTAAATCGAGTTACTTCTTTCACTGCTAAGTCTTAATCAAATAAATCTAAAACCGTGGGAAAGCTTTATTAGAGAACAAAACTCTTTTATTTTATTTTAGCGTGAGAAAACCCTATTAAAACTGTCAAGCTTTTTGAAAACGCACAAGTCTCGATTGACACTTTTCAAAATAAGTTGCATAAGTAATTGCAAAACTGAAACTGGAAAACAAACAAGTTTTCAGATTGTTCGGCTTAAGAGATTCAAGTTGAGGCAGCTGCCAAAGCATTAAAATTTTAGTTTTATTGACAGTGGAAACATTTCGAAGATATATGTATGTGTATGCATCCACCATATGCTACTTAGCACTTGAAAGACTCGATTAGATACTAAAAACTTTTGCATTCGAATAAACATTCGATTCATTGTCCACTCACCTTTGTTCTGTATTCCACTGTGGTTGGCTTTGCTGTTGTTGTACTGTTTGCGAGCAGTGTTTCCATCCATGCTGTTGTTGTTGCTACAGTTCTCTCTTCTGTCCCTATGATTTCTTCATGTTCATCGTTCTTCTCTTCGTGTTGCTTCGCTTTTGTAGTTGTACGCATTTCATGCGTTGATTTATGCACATTCTTCGTATTGTTGATTAGCTCAATATTCTTGAGTTGGGTTATCTAACAGAGATGGATGAGAAAATTGCGGTTTCGGTCAGTTTGGCTAAACAACAAAAGACTCTCTCCACATCGAGATTGATGCCGATCTAGAAGCGTGCAACAAGTGCGGCAAGCGAACACACGTTCCGCTGTCGGTAATGCACAGTTATGACTTGATTTCTTGCCCCAAAATGCCCCAAAGAGCCATAGAAAATTGCCAATTCATTGTTAAAGACTGGCTGGTTAACTGGCCGCTTGATATGTGAACAGGTTATTGACCCGCTCGAGATGGTTCTATACATAGACTGAACTTATTGTTATGGATAGCATTGTTCTGAGGCGAATAATGTAACAAACGATTGTTGGAGTCTTTGGCAAAAGTTTCTTGAAATTACTTCGCTTTTCATCCAAACTATGTCAACATGGAACCAATTTCCATTATAAATCAGTATTTTTTCACCAATTTGCAGTTACTTGACTGATCATTTCTTTTTTTTTTTAAATTAAGTTTCTTTGAAAATACTTGAAATTTGTTTTTTTACGTCTTAAGAAAACTTCAAGAATTTGAAAAAAATGTTTGTTAATAGAAACTTGGTTTTATTTTATAGTAACTTGGCATTTTTTAAGAATGACTAAGTTTTTTGGAATTTATTTTCGGTAAAGAAAAGGCTTTTAATGGCACACACAAAGCTCTTAACTATCCACTTTAGACCCAACTTAATCGCTTTACAAGTATTCATAACAAATTAACTAGTCATGAAAACTTTGAACATAAAGAAACCCATTATAATGTTATAATGTGATCTGCTTCACTTTATAATGCATTTAGACCACTGTTGCTTGACTAGAGACTAGAAAGATATCATGTTTTACAGTTGTACCACGAACAGTGTACATACATATGTGCATATCATATATCGTATATCGTGATTCCTTTAAATCACCAGTTACACGCAAGTTTAGCTACACATAAATACTCAAACATTTCGGTACATTCACGCCATTCCCCCATTCGCTGTTTATCTTTGGGAGCATGTCACGAATTTCACGGTCACGAGCGTGTCTCTCTCTAGTCCATGCCACACTCTCCCCTCCTCCTTCATTGTCCGGTTTATTTCATTCTCCTCTTTCCCGCATAAATATCATAGTTAGAGCTGGCTATCGGGCCTAATTGACCCGTGCAGCGCCGACAAATCAAAACTCAAATCACTTTCCAATCAAGCACGCCCGTTTCTAAAAGTCTTCAAGTAGATATCGCTCTGTCTCTCTTTCCTTCACTTTCATGTCAATTTCAATTTCCTTCAATTTTCCCCCACCCCTTGTCGGTTTTTATATAACACCCATAATAGTCATGTTATACGCATATTGAAGGCATTATGCTAATTTGCGACGTTTGACGTTCCAACATAATGAAAATGGGAATGCGCCAGTGAAATCATTAATCAATTGTGAAATGAGGTGGGGTACACCCAAAAAAAATAAAAAAAAAACTGAAAAAGAAATAATACATTCGGGAAACCGAACGTATAATACCCTTGCAGCTTCGGACAATCAATATTAATAATTAAATTCTGGGGAGTTTGTTTATTGTCGGCTAATAGCTTCAAAACAATATATTTATAAAAGAGATAATAAAACATTCTTTATGTGCTCAGATATGTCTCCTTTTGGGCTCTGCGAAATTTTTACCAAAATAAATGTACCCTCGGCAAGGGTATGCAAATACGCCCAGTGCAATGACCAATCGACTCTTATATAGCTTCGTTCGTTTTCGTTGCGTTTCGTATCGTTTCACAAGAGAGCTATGAATACCTAAGCAGGCCGGGTGGCCCTAGCCCCTACCCGGGTTCCAAATCCAGCAATTCACCCAAGTACCAAACCTCAAATGGAGTTGGTGTCGTGCTTGAATGCCTGCACGTCGTATTGTATCGTCGTATAGTCATATCGGCGTCGACTCGCGTACTCGTCTCCGATTTGTGGCGATCGGCGTCGGGTAACCGTTATGGTAATTTCTTCAATAAATTCAAAGAGAACATTTTGCGTAACGGCGCAGCAAGTTAACGAACCCCACAATCCCCAGCAGATCAACGTGCCTGGCAAATTAAGCAAGTACCCACTCGGACGCGGTGTCGAGTTCTGTTCGAAGGTATTTTCAAGATTTGATGACTTTATCTCCCCACGACTGATGCACCAAAACGACTGCGATGGCATCATGCAAATTGTGCCTAATGCCACAAGGCACAGTGGAACAAATGCTAACATGGTAACATTTTCAAATTTCAGAGCTAGAAATACTATTCTTGAATTAATCTAAGGAGACACCTACTCACTATTAATATTAGATTTCCAATTTAAAAACTCTATGCACCTGGAAAAATTATATTTCTTCATAATTTTTATAATTTAGTCTTTAAATCTGCAACCTATAAAACCTCTGAAACATAATAAGTATTATGGTAATATAATAAAAAATTGAAAAAACATTATAAGAAAAGAAAAGCAAGCACTACATTTATAAACTAATACCTAATAACTTGGGAAACTTCACTGAACATAAAAACTGAAAACCTCAATTAGAATAAATATTCAAATTATTTTCCCTAATTTTCCTGGCATAATTATAAAATGAGGTTTTCTGCCGACTACAACGTAGTGTGCGCGTCGCATCGTTGACTTGCAATGCTGCGAGATAGGTTTTAGGCGATTGTGTGTAAATCTGTCGACAACTTCCAACTTCGCAGTGCTATAGAGGGGTACAGACAGATAGACAGACAGACAGAGAGACCGACAGACATACGAGCAGACTACAGTCAAAGTCTGGCAGGCAGGTCTATCCATATCGCATAGACGGACAAGTGTTTGGTTTTATGTGTAGTGTTTGTCTTAGTGTGTGTGTGTTTGTGTGTATTTATGTTGTCTCAACATCGGTTTGTTTGCACAAGCCACAGGCCGCAGTGATTGTTTGTGTGAAATGATTTTCCTTTCTGCCACACAGCGGACAGGTTTCACTCGATCGACTCGGCCCAGTCGGCTGCAGTTTTTGGGCTCTGCAACGGCAACGGCAACGGCAACGTGCCACGTTCCGGGTTCGACTCCCTCCCGTTGCACGATTACGTGTCGCGATCTGCAGCAGCAACAGCAGCAACAGCCAGCGATGCTTTACGGCCAAACATGTACAGTAAACTCTATATATAATATACATATCTATCTGTCTGTCTGTCTATATATGTATTTATACCATAACTGTATGTATTTGCATTTGGCATTGTAATACTGGTTTGCTCTTTGGCCAGACAGAGTCTGTGCTCTTGTGCTCCGGTGCTCTTGTGCATTGCCGATTCGATTTGATCTTGCGAAAGCGAAAGTTTTATTTTTCATGTATGTGCGCTAATGAATTATATTGTTTATCGGTCGGAACCCAACCCAATCGGTGGATCGGCTGACAGCTGAAGCCATCAGCCATCGCGGCTTAAACAGGCTAATTGAACTAATGAATGGACAAGGTATATTGTTGACACGATGGTCATTAATTCGCATTGATATCGGGTATCTCTTTGCCGGCGATGTGCGTGCGTGTGGTTGTATAAGTGAGTGTGTGAGTGTATTTGTGTGTGGTTAATGCAGTGGTCTGTCTGTGGTCTGTCTGCCAGTTTGTCTGCCTTTCCTTTCCAAAAAAAAAGTACAACAGCAGCGTTAATTTCTCCTCGTCTCCCTCTAACCTCATCTGCTGCTCTCTCTCTCTCTCTTTCTTTCACCTGTCAACTGCGCGCCAAAATGTTATTAATCACATAATCATACGTCAACCCTGGTTGGGGGTATACGAAAAAGCAGAAGCTTATTACCCAAGTTTTTGTTCGCAGTTTTGTTCAAACAAAAACTAAACAAACACTCTATATAATATACCATTTATACTGTAGTGTAATAGAGATATTGAGATAGTGCTTTTTGCCTCGCAGCAGAGCAGGAAAGTTCATTGAGCAAAGTCAACATTAGTTTGCCGATTACAAGGCAAAAAATGTTTACGACCAAGTTGAATTCAACTTGGCTGCCCAGGGGGGGATGGCGGGAACTTGATTTGGGCGCACACTATAAAGTGACCATGGAGAAGGAAGCTATGGTAGTTAATGTGAAAGTAAACAAAGTTGGAACAACAGTTGAATTAAAGCTAGAAGAATGGGTAGCGAGTGGAAATAATCTTTTAAATGAAACGGCCATGAAGGAATGAATTTTGAAACATAAACAATATTCAGGAGAGATCATTAAAGTATGGAAGCCTAATGCAAAACTCTTCAAAAAAATAAAATAGTTCGCTTTAGAATATAACCCACACGACATTGGAGTCAACTGATTAAAATCTATTATTTAATGCATCAGAAATAAATACCTAAATCGAAATGGAAACTATGATAAGTACTGCGAGCTTAATCTGCTGCGAAAAGTGCATCACCTTTTCTGCAGTCGGTGTGAATTGGACTCGACAAGTTATTCGGATGTAAAACTATAGCTATTGTATTAGAATTAGAGGGCCATGTGTAATGCGTGTCGTGAGTAATGAGAGTCAACAATAGAATGAGTGTGAAGGATTGTTCTCGGCATAAAGCGGGAACAACAATCATATTAAAATTACAATGTAATTACTTAATTGCTGTGTTATTTTACCTTAACATCTCCCAGCTCGTAATAGTAATCCATTGTTAATCCTCTGTAGATCCTCTTGTTTGAATCGAAAACTATTTCACTATTCATTTATTCATTCATTCATCAAGAAATTTGATGTGTGTTTTACACAAGTTTTTTTTTTCTACTTTCTTGCATAGGTTTCACCGTAATATTTTCACTATATGATCGTAATAAAACATTGAAATTTATGGACACACACACACATACATTTTTGGCGCAAAAATGAAAAGAAGTTAAGAGTGAAAAACGCGATTCCCAGCAAATTTGCATATGGTTCACATTTCACACACCCCGTTTAGTTATTTTTTTGTTGTGTCTAGAGTGTGTTGTGGTTACTTTGCATATTGGAAACTTGGACCATCTTGTTTTTAGCAACATCATCGCAGCATCATCATCAGCATTGTCATTACGATGAGCCACGCGATGATCGTCTTCGGCTAAAGCTTCTTTTTGGGGGGGCTTCGCTTTTACTGTCGTTTGACGATGACGATGAAGATGGCCACAAATTTTTGCAGTATGTGGCTAGGCAGTGCGTGTGTGTGTTTGAGTGCGTGTATGTGTGTGTATGTTGGTGTGTAACAACAACAAATCGTATTTAAAATAGCGTTAACATTTAAAAACGCTTTTCACTGACCCCAATTGGAGGTGCACACACTCCCCACACACACACACACACACTTATTTATCGATGCCATTGCTTGTTGTGTTTGTTGTTAGATGACATGGTTCCGCAGTTGTTGTTGCTGTTGTTGTTGATGCTGCACTCGAGCTATGCAAACGATGCCGAGCACCGAACATCTCGTCGATAAGTCGGGCTTGACTACTTGAGCAGAACTGTGTGAAACAGTTAAGCTGCTGCAATCTAAAGGCTTGTCATGCTTCGATAACAATCGGATTACTCTGTATATCGATAAGCAACAAAAACAATTACGAGCGGGTGCGATTAATGAACTGTAAAATTGAATTCAATCAGTGGAACGTAACGGAACGAAACGATCCACAGACAATTAATTTCCTATGTTTATATGCGTTGAAAATACCCTAGACTAAATAAATATTCAGATCCTAGTTAGACTTGAAGTTAGACTTGAAGGCATCGTATTAAGTATACCTTAATATTACAAATTCTAGAACTGTTATACTCAGGGGACGTGTCTCTATAGTACAGATCTCTTATTGGAGTTAAATTTGACGTATTTACTAGAAGTCTTATTACAGCGTGTCCCTCTCCGGTGCATACTAAATTCCTATTCACTTAAGTACAAACTATATTGTAGGGTATTCCCTTGGTCGTGTAGGCCCCTAAACAAATGTCTCTAGGCCCGCTTTGCTAATCTGTACTGCAAATTTGGTGAAATTATGAGTACCTTCTCCGCCCCTTTCGGCCCCCGACCCAGCCCATAGTAGCTTTCTGCCCACGGTGCGTTAAACTTAACAGTTTTGCAAAACAATAGGAAAAGTGAAAGACAAACTGTAAATATGTTTGTATCTAAGCTGTCTTTGAATCAAAGGCAGTAACAACAGCAACAACAACAACAACTCGAGCGATTGTTGTATGTATCCATTGATGTGCATTATACAAAGGTAACTCTATTTCATTGTTGTTTTCTTTGTGGTCGATTTCGGCATGCACTTGTCTATAGAGCTTGGTTTACTTTTCACAGCAACAACAACAACAATAATTTTCACCTAATTATGACACATTGTTGAACCCATTTGACATTTGGCATGCGACACTTTTGATTGCATTTTCGCATTTGCTTTGCATGTGAGAGTTTTTTTCAATTATATATTTAGACAGAACAGAAATAAAACTCTCGTATACTCGTACACTTGACACTTTGGCTGCTGCGCGGCGGCAGACGACAACGACGACGCACTCAAAACGAACGGGGGCCATGCGCACCTGCGATGCCCGCGAACTGAAACCAAACTAAAACTCAACTCAACCAACGTCGCCGACGGCTGCGGCTGCGACGCGTCGCTTAGGCCTCATTCATGCGCACGGTGTGAGCTGCGACTCCAGCTGCGACGGCGACAGCAACAGCAACAGCGACAGCGGCGTCTGCGCTCTTCACTCTCATCGCAGGTAAGAGAAAGTGAGTGTGAGTGAGTGAGTGTATTGTGTTGTCTTTTGTTGTTGGTGGTGGTTTATGCTTGCATGCGTGCAAGTGCTTGTCTGCCTCTGCCTCTGCCGCTGCCTGTGCAAAACCGGCTTTAGCAGGCGCACGCTCTCTCTCTACCTGCACGCTCTTTCTCACTCTCTCTCCTCCACTCTCCCGTTCGATCGCCCGTTGCAACACTTGCGCTGCAGTTCGCTTGCAATGTGGTGTGTTTTATACCCTTCAAACATTGAAAATGCTCAGAAAGAGTATACTAACTTTGTGGAAAGGTATGGGACAAAAGGAGACGAGACGAGGAGGCAAACTTTACAAAGTATTGTATATAAATTATCGAACAGCATCACTAACCGAATCAATCCAGCCCTGGAGTCTGTTTGTTTGAACGTCGATATCTCAGCTATCATATATGTAAGTTAGATTACTTAAATTAAATTTTAAATTACCTTTCCGCGACGTGAAAAAGACCAAGTAACATTTGGTTAATTATCTAACTCTATCTCTATCTTTATCTCTATTTCTATCCAAACTTCAATTCGATCGGACTATGAGCACAGAAGTTATTCAAGTCACGTTATGCCAAAACTGTTTAGGTATTCATACTGTATTTGTATTAGTTTTGCAAAACTGGGCGAAGGGTATCTTACTTTCAAGCGTGCTCGATTGTTGCTTTCGTCTGGTTTTTGTTGCTTTTGCTGCTTTTGTTCATTCGTTATCTGTCTCACGTTTCGCAGCAGGTTTTTATCGCGCGATGTCGATGTCGATGGCGATGGCGATTGTTGTCTTCGCCGTTCTCATAACTAACGCAAAATTATATCATAGATCATGCCAATAGTGCATAACCGCAGCAGCAGCGATACAATGGTACAATTTCAGTTACATATAGAGCTCTACCAAGACAAGACAAATGTATGTGTGTATTAGTCTACACTAGATGTGATCTTTATGAGCGGTTAACCTGTGATTTAACCTGTCTGCCTTTTAAACCGCATTGTACATTGGACAAGTTCAAGTCCCTGGCCTGGCCAAAATGACACGAGCTTTAAACGGAAATTGGAAAGGGGGTTTGGAATGGGTTTCTTCAAATCGTAGGCTCAACGGGAAGTGGAAATGAAGTAGAAGAAGCATCAGTAGTAATGTGAGATCTTCCAACTAATTGTATTGAAGTAAATTGAGATAAAACCAAGTACTCCTCAGTCATTCATTATATATCTAGTTTTGCTAATGTACCTTCGGCATGTTTGTACTTGCTTAAGGCAATGTTTGTTCATAGTTAGTATCGTAGTTCTTTTTCACTGTTTCTTACTCGCGCTAATCAAAGATAAACACTGCTTCATCAAGAGGCTTAAGAGTCGACTACTTTGTCGATGAGTTGGTTTAGTCATCACTTTAAGTGAGTAACATTTATTAGCAGAACATATTATTTAAGGTTATACAGTTGACATATGTATTTGTTAAAGGTCGAGCATCAGTTAACATGATGCCAGAAAGCTTACCATGCCAAAAACCCTATTACTTGTTCAAGGACTCTAATCCAATCCATCCCAAATACTCTTTTTTAATTTTGTGGATTATTCCCATTTATACTATATACAGTAATTAATCCTATTCCCTTTATTTTGTATACTTAGATAACAGTTTAAAATGGTTTCAGATTGAAGAGTTAAATAAGCTCATCTAAGTATTAATCCAATTTAAATAATATTTAAATAAACTCGTATCAATAATATATCATCAATTAATCATATCAATAAATACCACGAAAAGCTTATAGATTAATCCATCCCAACCAAATCATCTACTTAGAAGAGTTAACGGATTAATCCAATCCGTTAAAGATGTTTTACTAATATTATAGACTGAATTTTTCAATAAATTACTCCTATCACTTAATTAAACTTCAAAATTATGGATTAATCCAACGAAACCCGTTAAGCTTGTGTACTTAGAGCATAGTTCGAGGTAAAGGGTGGAGAAATTACTGTTTACAACTCACCTCACTTGTAACTTGAGCCTGGTGTAGGGGATTTGGTGGTATATCTTCTTCAGTTTTGTCTGTTTCGTTTTTAGCTTTTGTTGCTATTGCTATTGTTGGTATTGTTGTTGTAGTTTGTGTTGTAGTATCTTTCGTATTGGGCTTCTTTGCAAGCTTTTGGCTTGATTCGTTCGTTTTGGGTTTCGTTTTGGCTTCACTTGTTCTTCTGCCATTTTGCAATGTCTGCAAATCCTTTTTGAGTTGTCCTATATTACGTTCTTTGGTTTTAATTTCCTCTAGCTGCAAAAAACAAACACAACAAATTAGTTTTAGCTCTGCCAAGTTTTGTCATCTCTCAAGACCCAGTTAAATATACTTGTTGTATCTCTTTGTATATAAGTAAAATCTTGTGTGTACGTCTTGTATGATAAAAAGTTGCCCGTCCGCTTCTATGACAACGCGTACAGGTTGTGGGGTTCCTCACTGAACCGAATTGTGCGTAACTTACCAAACGTGTTATTTCAATTTTGGCTGACTTTTGTATCTGAGTCAATCGGTTTTCATATGCAGTTTTCAATTGGCGCATATCAGCTGCCTTCTGTCTGTCAGCCTGCCCAATGATCTGCAAGAAATCACACATCACGCATTCAGCATACTATACGATATAAGATACATATGGATATGTTCAGGTATCCAACCAAATGACAATCGTCATCAGCAGGGAATGGGGCAAAAGCGTGGTGGCGTTAGTGTTGCACTTAGCTGCATTTCCATTAGGCAAACGAGACACATAACAAAACAATCGCAAAAACAATATTTACGTCCCTGTCAGATGCCAGAGATGGGACCAACATTAATGGAATTAGTATGGTATTACCAACCAGTATAAAAACAAAGCTTTGCGCCGTACAGAACTATAGTTGATGAAAGCCCTTCGAACAAAATGTCGAGTTGTATTTTAATCTCTTGGTTCTCTTTGGCTTTTCTTCTGTTAGCTATTCTACCAGGTGCTGAAAACGGTGTTCCAGTTCCGGTGGAAAATAGTCGCGATTCCGAACTAATGCTCGAGGTTAGCAAAATCTTGTGTCGTGCTCGCATTAAGGTGCTTTTCGTATACTTTGAAAATCGTCCCACCCACGATCATTCGGGCGAAATACTTAGACTCGTCACCAAGTGCGATATATCCTATATATCACTCAGGTCAGTTAAACAAAGGTATAACTATCGTTATCCTACACTTGACGGTTGAGTTCCTTTAGTCCTTAGATTCCTAACGAATTTCGATCTTTTTCACAAGAAATTCGTATGGTTTCACTGTTGTTTCCACTTTCCCTTTGATTCTCTGTTTTAGAAAAAAAGCTCGTCCGCTGGAATCGGTTCGAGACGATGGCATTCTAATGTACATGGTGATGATAATACGAGACATTTCGGAACCTCTGAAGTTATCGCTGATCAACAAGAAGTCCGCTGCAAAGCATTTGTCGCACGTGATTCTTCTTGTGCGCGATGCAAGCAATATTTCCCTAGACTGGCTGCGTGCAAGCTTCAGGCAGTTCTGGACCATTTGGCTACTGAATATAGTCATAATTTTTTGGCGCGACAATCGCTTGAATGTGTATCGTTATAATCCCTTTACGGACGACTTCCTGTTACCCTTGCCCCTGCCACCGCAGCCGGATGAGTTGCCAACACTGGCGCAACTTTTTCCAAAGGCCATTCCGAATATGCAGCGAAAGCCTCTGCGAATGTGCCTCTATATGGACGATGTGCGTGCCTTCTATGGCTCCAATGGCCAGATCATGGGCACAGACGGTTTGCTCTCCGGTTATGTAGCGCAACGTTTGAATGCCACACAGGTTATCACGCGGCCGCTATCCTACAACAAGCATAATCAGTCCACAGACATATGCTTTCAGGAGATCGCCAATGAGTTCGATGACATGGCCATGAACATCCGTTTTCTGTCGCCGGAAACTTTTGGAAAGCTTGTCGAGCCAACTATATCACATAAGCGCGATGATCTCTGCGTGATTGTGCCCAAAGCCGAATCGGAGACCCTTTTCTGGAACCTATTCCGCTCATTTGGCCAATGGGTCTGGTTCCTCATCCTGCTCAGTCTGTTGCTGGCGAATCTCTTTAGCCAGCTGCTGTTGCACGGCCAGCGTAATGGGGTGACTCTTAATTTGATCGCGGGCAGCTTCTCGCAACCCTTGTGGCACATACCGCATCGAAGCTCGTTCCGCATGTTCCTCGTCTTCTGGCTGTACTTCGGCATGCTCATCGGCAACGCCTTCAAGTGCAATCTGACCAGCATGTTGGTCTACCGTAAATCACTACCGGACATCAATGATCTACGTGAATTGGCCAATTCCCCATATAAGATACTCATACGACCTCGTCACATCCGATACATACAGCACTTTCTTAGCATTGGGCTTCAACACGAGGCACGCATACGGCAACTCATGCAGGAGGTGCCCGACGTAGTGCTTGCCGACTATTTGGAGAAAAACGATCGCTCGTTTTCCTACCTAGAGAAGTATCACATTGCCTCGTTTCAGGTGAACGCACGCCAGCATATGTGTCGGGGACGACCACTGTTCCATCTGATGAAGAGCTGCCTGGTACCGTTTCATGCTGTCTATACGGTTCCATATGGTTCGCCCTATTTGGGTTTCCTTAATCGGCTGATACGGGACGCCTACGAATACGGCTTCGACCGCTATTGGGATCGCATTATGAACGTGGCGTTCATCAAGTCCGGCACCAAGGTACATCACAATCGGCGTACCAATAACGACGACCCGGTCGTGCTCAAACTGGAGCACTTTCACGCCGTCTTCGTTCTGTGGGCCATTGGAGTTGCCCTGGCTGCCGTGACGTTCTGCTGGGAGCTGCTGGCACATAACTGGGCCATAACAAAGCGCAAGCGCTAGGCAAGCGGGCGAGCATGCAAACTAAACTAGGTACAGGGAAACTTCGCTAAAGACACCTACACTAATCTAGAGCTGCGGGCAAGGAATACTCCCTCGTTTTATTCCTTATTGATAGTGCTCAATCACCCTTTCTCTATACTTATAAGGGTCACCTTATTACTCATTATTCATGCATACAGATTTCTATTGTATAGCTTGGTTTAACCTTTATCCTTAGCGAGTTTTCCCTGTACATAGTACAAATATATTATATACATACATAAATTAACGCACATGCATCATAATCAGCCTCCCCTTCGCGGGTTCTTCTTCTAATTACCTGGGTTTTCTCCTCTTTGGTTCTGTTTGCTTCCTTCAGCACGGCAATTTCATTAGTCAGTCTTTGGATTTCATGGTTGATTAGGCCATCGACGGCCACGTGACTATTACTGGCCTCCACGGCCAGCTCGTTGGGTTTCTTTACATGCACATTCGATTTCTTTGTCGTCTCCAGCGTCTGCTGCAGTTTCTTCACGTCGTTGCGCCATTTTCGGCTATCGGCATCGTTTTGCGCCCTGCAAGGAAATCAAAACAAAGTTTCTTGACGCCATTAAAACAATCGATAACAATAATAATAACAATGCAAGTGAAATGTTATCGGCACTCGTGCACTTTTAAGCTAGAGATGGACAAATAATGAAGACGGTACTTAGGGCGCACGCACGCAAGAACCTATGTACTGAACTGTTTGTATTAAGGCGGTACACACTAACCGCTGAAATTAACCGCGCTGATAGTTCAGATTTCAATAAGCTCGTACTCAAGTATTATAATCCTAAATATTAGCTCGAACTGAGCGTGTCAGTTCCGCTTCGCTTTGTTTAATTGATTAAGAATGTTTGATTTTGTCAAACGCTTTCAAGCCTTTTTGGAATTCTCAATGAGTCATTAGAAAATATTAAGATTAATTCGTTGACATGCTTGGAAGTTCATTTTAAGTTATCACTAAAGTTCGTGCGCAAGAGACTTTTATTATAACAAATCAATAAACACGTTGCTTACCTTAAAGCTCGCACTGCACTGCGTTCAGTTATTAAGCTGGACTTGAGCTGTAAATAAGGTAAAATATATATAAAAAATATACTCAAATTTAATAATATATAAAATAAAATTGTAAATTTAGCTTTACCTCATTTACTTCCAAACGCAGCTGTTCGGCGAGTGCGTTAAGCTTCTGTATGGTGTCCACATTCTCCTGGAGCTTTCGCTTAAAGCGCTGCGGTGCCGTTGCAAGTACATTAACGCCTCCAATTATAACAGGGCGTTCGACTTTGTTTGGCGACTGTTGTTGGTTTAATTGTTGCTGTTGAGATTGTGTTTGCTGCTGATGCTTGGCAGCAGCTTTTTTCATTCCAATCTCATTAGTACCGTTATTGTCCTTGCTGCGTGACTTTATATTGAGGTGTATACCCTCAATGCGTGTGCGCTTCTCCTGATTAACGGTATCCCCAACCGATGTGAGCGATGCGCTCAGTTTCTTTTTACGTTTCAATTGATTTTTACTCTGGACCAGCGTCTGCCAGTCTTCTCGCTCTGTCTGGAAGCTTTGTTTCGTCTTGGACACCGAATCGTGTTCCATAGTTTTACGCAATACTGCCCCATTGTGTGGGGTCAAAATATGTGTGTGTGCGATTTTCTCATTGAATCCTTTGCTAGAGGTCGTTTTTGTTTTTTCAGCCATTTTTATAAAATTTTCATATATGTTTTATATAAAAATATAGCCGTCGTTATTTTTATTTTTTATTTTTTCCTAATATATCTGCATATACGGTGCGGTCCGACCTAATTGAAAGTCTCGCTATATCTCACTTTATTCATTTTAAATATCAATCTCGCAGCCACTGAGTTCATTCAGGGTTTATCTGTAACAATTAAGAATATATGAAATACATTTCAAAAGTTCGTGAAGCTTTAACAATAAGTTGTGCAGTTGAATTTATTTTTAAATGGTTCATTTTGTTTATCTTTTGTTTTGGCATTTGACTGGCTTCTGCTACTTCACGTTGCATTCTATCAACAAGTTCTTCCCCCTTTTATTGATTTGTACAGAAAGTGCGAGCTTTCTTTGCCACAAATATGTAGCACATACGCACGCACACACACATACACATAGTGCAATACATCATCTACATATTTAGTTAGTGTTACTTTGTAAGTTTTATTTTAACATGACGTCAAGCGGCGCGCCTTCGCAATAATATGATTGTACTCACACTCAAACCCATCCATAGCACTCCCCACTGGGGGTGTACCATGTACCATGTATATCATATACCATATACCATTTAGCGTGAATTGGGTTGTGCACGCATGAGAACCGTATATTATGATGGGCAACCCAAGCACTAACAAAAATTCTTTACATTGTTCGCGCATCCGTTTAATAATAAAAAGAGATTTTGATACAGCTGTAGTGAATATGCGATAAAAGGTATTCTTTCGGTTATGTTACAGCTATTCAGTAATAACAATTGCTAGTATCAATTCATTTATGCTTTAAATTCAGTTATTTTAGAAAGGAATGTGATATAATGGAAGTTTATTATATTATATTTCAATTTCTGATCAGCAAAATTCTTAGAAATGAAAGAGTATCTGATATATTTTCATTACCTACTTAACAGCTTTTGTTGATAAATCATTTCAATTTCAATAATAAACAAATTTTACTTGATCTCCATTTATGTTTCAAAATATATGATCTCATTTATGGAGCATACACTGTACAGCACTCTGAGCGAGCACAGTGCAGACAGCAACAGCTCACCGAGGGCCTCGCGAGTTCATATAAATCGGTCGCTCTCTCGAATTTCCGCAAGATCATCTTTATCAAGGCCGCCGATCTCTATATATACATGATCATATTTATATACATGAGATAGGCATGCACTTTAAATAACGGCTACGATTGGAATTTGATTTGTAGGACTATATATATAATATTGCGGACAAGCAGATAACGCGTATACGTCAAGTTATAGAGCTCTTGTTGCACATTTAATTAAATTAAACAAAGTGTTTTGGGGCCTCCGACCGAGTCGACTTTTAATAAAGTGTTGTAGTAGCACGACATGGTGACATCACGAGGCTTGCCTTTCGCTACTTCCCGCCCACAACATCTCTGGCACAACCACAACCAAAAAAATAAATAATGAGAAATTTGCCACATTTCTCGCAACATTTGAACATTTCGGTTTTCAGCAAGAAAAATAATGTGGAAACGATGAGTCGTTAAAGTTTGTCTATAATGTGCTGGTACGCAGTGATTCATGGTGCAAGATCTTTTCCTAAATACTATGTATACGCACCATTAACATTAAAAACCTTGGATATACTTTGCTAGAACTAGAACAAAGTTTGGCATGCGTCGTAATTTACATGAGAATATTGTTTTTCTTCTTTTTATATCTTCTTCTCTCACTCCACACTCGATTTCGTAATGTAAACAGTTTACTTAATTTCGGTTTGCTTGTTTGTTTTAACTATTTCAGTTCTTGCAGTGTACTCTCTGCAGTGACGTCAATCTGTGTGTACTATGTTCATTTTTTGTAGTATCACTTAAGAACTGTTTCCAATTCTATATACATACAGTAATTGTTTCCACAAATATTTTAGAATATATATCTTCGATTTCAACACGTTTTTTTCGCAATCGTAACACGTAGCTTTTCAATATTTGTTCGGCAAATATTTCGACTACTGCTAAAGTTCGACGAATAATATTTGAATATCGTAAACGAAGTTAATTAATAATTATGATACCAATTTAATACAAATAAAACTATTTACTACTACTATGCGGTTTCGTTTAGCGGAGAGGAGATCTTTCGTTTCGGTCGGACACCGATTGACTAACCCAACGTCGCGAGCTTTCTTGTGCTTTTCCCCGATTCGCTTGCTCCACTTAATTGAAGAAAGCTTTGGCATTTTATTGATGCATTCTCGCTCGGGTTGGGGTCAATTGCCGACCGCACCGAGGAGGGTGGAAAGCTGTGCGTGCTCGAAAGAAATTTCTGACCGGGAAAAGACGCTTCTGTTGCCGTTGCCGGAAGCGGCGGCGGAAAATTGAATGAATCTTGAGCATTTGTTTTGACTGCATTCATAACAAAAACAAACCGTACCCACACTCCCTTCGCCGGAAGACCGAATGAGTGGAGGGAACAGGAGGAGCAAGTTGCCGACAGCTGAAGCTTTACAAATGATACACAAATTTATGACAACGACTTAACGACACGATGAATGATGGACACAATTAGGACGGCCTAAGATTTCACATCAATATTTCTAAACATAGACGAGCCCAATTATAATCACACAATACTCCCATTCCCGATATACTTACTCCTTTTACGTATAGTATGAATATTTATTCATATCGTTATCCAAATCGTGCACAGTTCGTAGTTTCGTAATCACTTTACTCTTGCTTCTCGAAACTCATTTGACATCTTTTCTTTTGCTAGAGCTCCTATTCCACATTACCGAATTAGATTCAGATGAAACTATTTGTGCATGTTGTGATAATTGGCTTTAAATTGGCTATATTAGCTATATAGCCCTGCTGCTCGAAGAAAACAACTCACTCAAGTTGAGCGATCGGAACAAACTGAAACAGCACGCAAGAAATTCGAAAATGGAATTTACATACAGCCTATGTGTGTGCAGCGAGTGGAACATCGCCAAATTTATATAAATAGATAGAATAATATATCTATATTTGAAGTTTCAAATAAAAGGGGACAAATGTATGTAGTATTTAACACTAATTTCTATAAATGGATAAAAAGAGCGGTGACTTAACTAGGAGTTTTCAAACAACATAATGCAAATTTTCTGCGAGTGATAATTCACTTTCACTATTATGCAGTTTTTGTAACGGACTTTTATATACGTACGTTTTTGTGTGGGGCTTTTTTTCAAATGATGATATCGATAATTAAACTGCAATAAAAAAAGTATTTTATAATCACATAACACGCAGTGCAGTTCCAAAGGAAAGTTATGGGAATATGTAAGTTAATATAAATTCAAGTAAAGGTAAGACTTTAATAATTGTGCGACAAATTAATTACAGCTGATAGTTGCATTGATTGCTGCCTACAACCAAATTGTATTGTCCCCATCGATATTTGAAAACTAAGCTTTTCGCGGCGATTATTTGAACATCGCAATCAATGTGATGACTATCGCGATGCCGAATACGATATTTGAGCTTGTATCGATATCAGAGCAACCCTGCGATTATAACTATAGAGTCATCGATAATTTACAGCCTGCCGCTTACTCATTGCGGAAAACGTGAAAGAAAATCATATTGCCGCCTGTCTGCTACCAAAATTGATTGTTTTAGCTAATATTAACGTCTAACGGCAAATACCATCACTTAAATATGGTTAGTACATCTGTAAATTAAACAATAAACACTAATTCAAGTGATAATACTAAGTAAATAAAGTAAATGCGATATTGGTTTTATATTTTACACCATGTGCACCTCGTGATCAAATCATGTATTTAAATAATTAAAAATATATACCAAGTGAACAGCAATTTGAAAGCAAATGCAACAAATTATCCCACAATGCACTGCACTGCATTGCAGCTGTGCATCATGCGGCATCCAAACATAACCTTCAAAGAAGCTTCTCGCAAAACCATGACATATTGAGGCTGTCAAACCGCTATATAGCTGACTAATACCCATTTCGTACCATTGCAGCAGCCACAAATTGTGCTCCTCAAGGAAGGCACCGATACGTCGCAGGGAAAGCCTCAGCTAGTGTCGAACATCAATGCCTGCCAATCGATTGTTGATGCAGTGCGCACCACCCTGGGTCCGCGCGGTATGGACAAACTGATTGTAGATTCTCAGGGCAAGGCAACCATATCTAATGATGGTGCTACAATCATGAAACTGCTGGAGATTATACATCCTGCAGCTAAAACATTGGTAGACATAGCCAAGTCACAGGACGCCGAGGTAAGTCCCTTATGCGTATACCCCCTTTCCACTTTTAATTTACCTAATTCTTAACATAGGTGGGCGATGGCACCACTTCAGTCGTACTATTGGCTGGTGAATTCCTCAAGCAGGTTAAACCCTTCGTCGAGGAAGGCGTGCATCCGCGTATTGTGATTAAGGCCATACGTAAGGCCCTGCAGCTCTGCATGGATAAGATCAACGAGATGGCCGTGCGCATTGAGAAGCAATCGAAGGAGGAGCAGCGTTCTCTACTCGAGAAATGCGCCGCCACAGCCATGTCCTCCAAGCTGATACATCAGCAACGCGATTTCTTCTCAAAGATTGTGGTTGATGCTGTGCTCTCGCTGGATGAGCTGCTGCCGTTGAACATGATTGGTATCAAGAAGGTTGCCGGCGGTTCGTTGGAGGAATCCCAACTAATCTCTGGTGTCGCTTTCAAGAAGACCTTCTCCTATGCCGGTTTCGAGATGGCACCCAAATCGTATGAGAACTGCAAAATTGCCTTGTTGAACATTGAACTGGAACTGAAGGCCGAACGCGATAATGCCGAAATTCGTGTGGACAATGTGAAAGAGTATCAGAAGGTCGTGGATGCCGAATGGCAAATTCTGTACAACAAATTGGCCAAAATTCACGAATCCGGCGCCAATGTGGTGCTATCCAAACTGCCCATTGGCGATGTGGCCACACAGTATTTCGCCGATCGTGACATTTTCTGCGCCGGCCGTGTGCCCGAAGAGGATCTCAAGCGCACAATGAAGGCCTGCGGTGGCGCTGTCATGACCACAGCGAATGACATCAATGCCAGCGTGCTAGGCAAGTGCGAACGCTTCGAGGAGACCCAAGTGGGCGGCGAGCGCTTCAACCTATTCCAAGGTGCGTTTGTGCATATCTTTAATAAATCATGATTATGCTAAAACCATTTACTCTATAGGGTGCCCGAATGCCAAGACCAGCACACTGATACTGCGCGGCGGTGCAGAGCAGTTCCTGGAGGAGACGGAGCGTTCACTGCACGATGCTATTATGATTGTGCGTCGTACAATCAAACATGATTCCGTTGTTGCCGGCGGCGGTGCCATTGAAATGGAGCTGTCCAAGGTGCTGCGCGACTATTCGCGCACCATTGCCGGCAAGGAGCAGCTGCTGATTGCTTCGATTGCCAAGGGACTGGAGATCATACCGCGTCAGCTGTGTGACAATGCCGGCTTTGATGCAACAAACATTCTTAATAAACTGCGCCAGAAGCATGCCCAAGGTAAGTCTCTTGCCCTGCGCTTTATATATAATATCTAGGGTAAATCTATCACTGCACACAGGAGAGACATACTTAAAGTATACATATTCTTGATAAGAATTAACAGGCGATTCGAGCTAGAAATGTCCGTCTGTCTGTCTCACAGTTATGGAACTATTTTGATAAAAACTTGCATGCTATAACAGTTTTTAATAACTAACCAATGTTAGAAACCTCTGCACTGTTAAATAGTACTAAAACTAGTCCAGGAACAATCAGCCAAAAGGTTAAGATAGTTTCTTATATGGTTTTTGAAATAGTTTTATTGGTAATCTTCACGTATAGTTGGATATTTATGTCATGTTCTCATCCTTGAGGCGTTCGTGCCACAATTTAAAGCATGGGTCCTGGCAGAGTCCCGGATTATTGGGGCACAGGTTGCACATGTATTTGGTGAATTGCAACATGCCAACCTTGTTGCAATGTTGGCAATTCTTACGCAATGGTTTCGCTGTCTTATCCTGCTGAATGGTAATCAGCTCGTGCATGGGTTCCTTGAGCTTCGACTCGGGGATGGGTCGAATGCCTACGGCTGCAGTAGATACCCTAGACTTCGTATCCTGCCGTTTGCTACTAACAGTGGCTGTAAGTGAAACTGCCTCCACTTGTGTTGTTGTGGGTGCTGCAACTGCAACTGCCGCCGGCACAACATCCTCCTTGAGCAACGACTTGATGATGGCCACACGAAACTCCGCATAGGACTTTAGCTTGACATCAGTGTTGGGGAAACCGCGCGTGGGCTGCGCATTGGCCAGATAAAGCAGATGAGCGTTGAAGACGAGCATATTGAGCAAATAAACAATCAACTGTTGCTGCCGTTGCATGCCACCACAGCTGGGCTGATAGCTGATGAGCTGCTGCCGTGTGGATTGCGTGGAGCGCAAATGGAAATCCAATTGTTGTATCAACTTGGGTCTAGCATTTATCTTCTGCATGGACATCTCCTTCGCGTAGATGGCCAAGCAATCGGAGCTGTAAAAATAGACACACTTCTCACGGCGGCGCCACTTGGCCATCATCAGAGGTGTTGCATAACGGGTGGCAATGCTGTTCGGTGTCATCCGTTGATGCACTAAGGCCTTGCTGTTCCCATAGCGGTTCCTGTCCAACAATCCACTGCAGTAGGTGCGACGCTGGGCGAGAACATTGGCCAAGCCATAGCTGCCATAGTATTTGCATGCGTAGACGCTGTGTCCCCGATGCTGATGCTCCTGCAGCAACTGCAGTGCCAGCTCAGTGCGCTGCACCACCAGTTGCCGGGAATTCCGCGCCAGCTGCTGTTGATCCACAATCTCCGGCAGTATGCGTACTATCAGGCCGCTCTGTTCGCTAAGCAAGTGCAGCATGACCGCATTGCTTCGATGTCTCTGGGGTAACTCGTTTTGGAAACTAAACTTGCCCTTCCACTGAATGATTGGATCATTCAGCACAAGCGGCTGTCCACAGACATATAGCTCAGCCATGCGTAGATTGAAGAAGTTGACTAATTTTCCAGCATCCCCGCCAGCATTGTGTGCAGTGCCTGTGTTCGGATCGAGCTCATCAAAGCTCAGCCACTGTAGCAACTGGAGGAATCTTTCCAGTGGCATTTTCTTTGCAAATCCCACAAATCCATGAAACATATTATCGCTCCAATAGTCGCTCAACTCAGCTAGCTTCACATCGCTCAACAGCAGGCAGAGCCCCAGAAAGGTTTCCATCTCTTCCGGGCTTGCACGCAATGTCACATTGCGTTGATTACAACCGCGTGCCAATTGGGCAAAGAAATCGGAGCGTGCGCCAAGCAGTGTGTTGAAGTAATACAAGGGACAGACGAACTTACGCACTGTCTTCAGGCCTATCTGCTGTGTGGGTGTGTTGAATTTGAAGATGAGGCGTGGCGATGCCTGATGCACAGTCCACTCGGCATCGTAGTCATCCTCATCATCTGCATAGGGGGGAAGAAAGAAGAAGACAATGAGTTGGGGTATTCATATTGGACAGACCAAACTCACCTTCGCAGAAGAGCTCACGCGGTGTTAGGTTAATCTCAGAGTAGCCATCCTCATCGGAGTCACTTTGCTGCAACTCCAACTCCAGTTCACATTTGATGTTGTCCTCCTGACTTGTTGTTGCAGTTGCTTCCTTCTGCTTGCCCACCGCCAGTTGAAGCTGCAGCTCAGTTAGATCGGGTTTAATATCCATACAGTCGTAGTCGGCCAACGGGTAACTGCTTTGAAGCAGAGACTCCGTTTTGGTATCGAGACTCTGACGCTTCACTGGCGACCTGTGCACATCCTGACGTGGTCGCAATTGTTGCTTTCGTTTGCGTCCCGATGAGGACATTGTCAATCGCAGTTGAAATTTAAAATTTTTGCGAATTTATATTATTTTTCTTTATTTTTGATTGTATTTTCTTCAAGCAAATGCCATTGAAAAACTGCTGTTCTGTACTAACTCCTCTCTTCTTCGGCACTAGCGCGTGTTTGTCTTGGCAGCTCTTTCGTTCGCCAACGGCATTGCCATACTGTGTGCTCTTTCGCACCCATTGTGCGGTGCGAGCATATTTGTTGCTTTGTCTTATGCGCGGGCACTTTTTCATGGAGTTGCCATCAGGTTCGAAGTTGCTTGGGTTTACTAGAGATGTGCGTGCTTGGCGCGCACACAATGTGACACGAAATTTTCAAAAAATACTCAATACTGGTTATTAAAATTTCGGCAGTTATCGTTTGTAGTTCAGATAACCTAAACAATTATTATTATTCTTTTTTGTATGTTTCTAAATTTTAAATTTAAATGATTTTTTATTTTCTCTCTTTCCTAGGTGGTCAATGGTATGGCGTTGATATTACCAAGGAGGACATTTCCGATAACTTTGAGCAGTGCGTCTGGGAGCCTTCGATTATCAAGATCAATGCGCTGACTGCCGCCGCTGAGGCTGCTTGCATGATTCTGTCCGTGGACGAGACAATAAAGAGCCCCAAGGCTGGCGAGGCGCCAATGGCAGGTGGTGGCATGGGAATGGGTCGCGGTATGGGCAGGCCCATGTAAAAAATACTTATACTACATTTACTACAAGTGTGAAGTATCACCCACAACAACACTTATCAACAAAATACACAACAATACACACACTCATTGCGTTTCGTGAACATTTCACTTGCATTTCTTTCTCTTTAACTTAACACACACACACACACGAGTTCTCACATGTATTACTGGTCATAAAACGCAGGCTCTTTTCTTCAACTTATACAATAACTGACCTATGCCTATGTCTAATAATAATAAATGAAAACATTTTCATAACACAAGCAAGCGTGTTTTATTTTCAGTTATCTGGTAACCTTAGCTGTTCTTTCCATCTCTTTCAGCTAAACTAGGAATCAAAAACTTATTAAAATACTATAAATAGTCTAATGATAGCAGAGCAAACTCAGTGTGTATAAAAATACTTAAGGAGAATCTATTAGAAAACGCTTCTTAGAAACAATTGGCAAATTAATTATTAATATGAGATTGAGTTTTATAGTTAACTATGCTTAATTAATTAAGTTTGTATAAGCCACTTTCAAAAATTTCAAAATACCCAACATCCTCCCACCTGTTGAAATGGAGAAAATATTTTTCGTTTTCATAGATTTGCAAAACAATTCCTTGTTGCACCGATCTGGCAACCTTGTTAGCGATTGCCGTGCGCTTTGCTAGCGTTTTTCGCACGCGGCACTCGTCAGTTCATAGCTGTTTTAGTAGTCGGCACGTTGTTACTGCGCGCGTTTTTCCCAAGCACAGGCACACACATACAAAACAGCGTGAGAAACAACAACATACAAGAAACGCGGCAAAATGGGCAACCACAAAGTGCTGAAAACAGCCGGAATAAACCTGCGGTACTCCATGTATGATTTTATAGATGCCGTCAAGAAGCATCACATCATCTGGGATCGGGAGCACAAGAACTTCCACAATCGTGAGTTGCGCGATCAGGCTTGGCAGCAAATTGGGCAACAGCTGTGCAAGAATTTCGAGTTGGCAAACAGCGCAGAAAAACAGGAGATAAGTAAGTACGAGAATCTTCAATGAGTGTTTCCTTCTCATATTCCTCTATTTCCCGCCTGCAGCAAAGACATTGCTGAAACGCTGGAAAAACACTCGCGATAGTTATTTGCGGGTCAATAGGTTGCGCCAGAGCGGCGATGAGATCGCACGTGCGTCGTATATATACGAAAAGGAACTTGGTTTTCTCTTGGAAGTCAAAGCAGAAGATGTGGAAGAGCAGACGGAGGAGCCAAAGGAGGCAACCGGTAAGAGTCCGGCAAAACGCAAGCAATTTCGCACACTACGATCGCCGACTAAGCGGCAATGCAAGGAATTGGACACGGTGCCAGATCCTGAGCCAGACCAGCAACAGGATGGCGGTCTGCACACGATACTGGACACACTGAATTGCAGCAGCAGTTCAACTACAAATGCCTCCACATTTCACAACCCGAAGAGCGATTGCAACTCAAGCAGTTTTACGCCGGATATCAACGCAGGCACAGCAGTCCCTGCAGGCTCGTCTTCCTTCCTGGCCAATGGCAGTGGCAGCTCAGATCCTCCAGATCCTGATCAGGCATTCTTCGACAGCATTAAGCCCGATATGCAACGCATGAGTAGCGATCAGAAGCTCGAATTCAAAATCGAAGTCTTGAAAATACTTCGCAATTTCAAGTAATTTAGCAATTGTCATAAGTGAAACAGCTTTAAATTAAGTGAATAATATAAATTTGGTATATCATTTTATGTAATGTGACTGAATTTATGGAAATACAAAACGACAACACAAACTGCAGCATGCAGCCCTGGTTGCATGATGGGCGATTGCTATTCATGGGAAACAATAAAAAACTCAGTATTATGGCGACAATCAAACAAACCATACAATTAATACAATTCAAAATAAAATAAATTTATGTAAACTTATATTTTTGAAAACAATTCACACGCCAGTGAAGAGAAAATTAAATCTTTTAAAACATCGATAGCACTATTGGAAAAGTATCGACTTGCGATAAAAAATGAGCATTCAGGGAGGTCGATTAACGAGGCCCTGTAATCGTAATTTGGAAAAAACTAAATTGATGCCATATATTAGGTCAAGTAAAAACATGTTGCACACGTCATACTATAAGGCACTGAAAACGCGTTTATTCGCGCTAAAAGTTTGTCATTGACAGTTTTCGATTGCTTACGTACATCGATGTTTTTTAGAAAAGGACATCTATGTATCGATATATCGATTTTTTAAGGGCGCCAGCTTTTAATTTATATATAAAATACTTTATATAAGAAATATATAAATTAAAAAGGAAATAACAGTTTCGGAAGGATCTAACGATTGATCCTTATAAATCTCGACTAGATAAAATGAAAATACTATGTAATCAATGAAAGTTTTCGGCATAGTTACGAGGGTCGTTTGATAAGTCCGTGACTTTTTGTATTTGCCGCGCACCTGCTCTAAATACAACACTGCTCCTGTCAGCAGTTATCGATTAACAGCGTTATCGATTGAGAAAGCTGCGTTTTTTGGTTTGCGTTTTATAGGCATTGAAAGCAGACGATCTCGTGAATTTTAACGAAAATGGAAAAAAGTGAATTTCGTGTGCTAATTAAGCATTATTTTTTGCGTAAAAAATCCATCACCGAAACCAAGGAAAGACTTGATAAATATTATGGGGACTCTGCACCATCAGTTTCAATGGTTAAGAAATGGTTTACTGAGTTCCGTTGTGGTCGTACCAGTACAAGTGATGCCGAACGTTCAGGTCGCCCAAAAGAGGTCGTCACGCAAGAAATCGTCGACAAAATCCATGGAATGATATTGGATGATCGGAGAATGAAAGTGCGTGAGGTAGCTGAGGCTGTAGGCATCTCAACTGAACGGGTACATCACATTTTACATGAATATTTGGACATGAAAAAGCTTTCCGCGCGATGGGTGCCGCGATTGCTCACACACGACCATAAGCGCAACCGTGTGACCATTTCAAAGGAGTGTTTGGCGATGTTCAACCGCAATCCAAACGAATTTTTGAGCCGTTTCGTTACCGTAGACCAAACGTGGATCCACTACACCACACCAGAGACCAAACGTGCACCAAAGAAGGCCAAGGTGGGTCTGTCGGCCAACAAGGTCATGGCCACAGTTTTTTGGGATGCACAAGGTATCATTCACATCGATTACCTTGAAAAGGGTAAAAAGATCACCGGCGAATATTATTCAGAGCTTTTGGACAGATTCGATATTGATTTGAAGCAGAAACGACCGCATTTGACGAAAAGAAAAGTGCTGTTCCATCAGGACAATGCACGGGTGCACACGTGTGTAGTCAGCATGGCAAAATTTCATAAATTGGGCTACGAACTGCTACCCCATCCAGCATATTCTCCAGATTTAGCCCCCTGTGACTATTTTTTGTTTCCAAACATGAAGAAATGGCTCGGCGGTAAGAGATTCGGGTCAAATGAAGAGGTCATCACAGAAACAAACGACTATTTTGAGGGCCTTGAGAAAACCTATTATTTGGAAGGAATAAAAGAATTGGAAAAACGCTGGACTAAATGTATAGAGCTAAAAGGAGATTATGTTGAGAAATAAAACGCTTCTTTGACGAAAAAAATATATTTTATTCAAAAAGTCACGGACTTATCAAACGACCCTCGTACTATGTAATCAATGAAAATTTTCGGCATAGTTAGAAGATATTGCCTTCGATACGTTCCGATTTCCCATATACAATTCTTAGCTGAACATCTATGAGTATATCATCTAAAACTTATAAATAAAATACCCATTTTGTTGGGGGTTATTAATTTTCAACCACCTTTTTAGCATTTCCGTTGCCCTCATATTTTGTTGCACGTTGAACATATAGAGTTATTGTATTTTCCACCCCTACAGATTCTGTCCCACGATCGCTGTTTATAAAAATGTATATATTCAGTTCTTAAGTGTTTAAATTAATATAATCAGTTAGTATATTGTTTTCCATATTGCTTTTGAAAGGCTTGTTGTGTTTCTACAACCTGCAAGATCGGTTCCGCATCGATTTTCACCAAAAAGGGATAGTACATTGTTCTTACACTATGTGAATGAGTATGTATTGTATATATGTATGTATGTGTGTGTATGTATGTACATACTTAAATGGAAGTGGTTCTTATTGACAGCATAATTGAAGGTAACAGGAAACCGTGAACAGGCTCACGAACCAAGTGCCCGTGCTTGCACATATTTCAGATATAAGAACGATCCTATATACAGTATACATACATACATATGTATGTACCCGCATAGCACAGACACACACACATACAGATGCAATACATATTCATGGCCTTATAAGTATTTATATTGCATGCACGTTTTTGTGGTAGTTTCGAGTTTCAGGAATTTCAGGACCATCAAAGTGGTTGGGGGAACAGACTGGGACCCTGTCGGGTTGCACATTAGCGACGGCTGTGGCAGCTGCTGCATTGCCCGATCGTTCTCCGTTTGTTCGATCGGTTCACGCGTCGCTTGCTTTGTCTGGCGACTACCTGAATCCACTCGTAACGTTTTCACAGCGTGCGTAACGTATTTTCCCAACAACAACCACCGACCCTAGGGAGATTTGGGTCAGATGAAGGCCTCGGCTTGCTTTGTACCCCGCCTGCTATACCTGTATCGATGCCGAGCCTGGCAGTGCAATGCCAGGACAGGAAATCCTTTTCTCTTTTCTAAATTCCTCTTATTGTTTTCACTTTGGCAGGACTTAGTATCTATACGTAGTACTTAGTTCTTAATCTAAATCTGCACATCTATTGATTCAACTCTCAGCGAGCACAACCTGTGTGTTCTGGTACCGCGTCCATGACTCGTCCGCTTGCTGCAGCCAAGCGGAGACCTCCTGCTGTGTGGAAAGCAATCGATACTTTTCCATTGCCAACTTAAGCAGCACAAACTCCAATGTACGCGAGCCTCCTTGGAGGGATGATGGTGTGCTCAGATCTTGCACCAGTTTTACATATTTGCGCAACTGTTCGATCAGTTCAGCGAACTCCAGTGAACTCCTCTCGAGCTGTGCATCCACCTCGTTCGTGTAGCGCAGTGTGCGTTTCAGCAACTTGGCCAACTCATTGCTGCGTCCCGCCAGCGGTGTCAACTCCTGATTGAGTTGCTGAACTGCCCGCCTGGTGGCCATCAGATGCTCCATAGCCGCCTCACTGTACTGCATCCGTTCTGGCCAGTTGGTCATGTTCGTCAGGTTGTTGTTCTCCTCCACATACACCCGATTATTGGCTATAGTAATGGTCTGATTCATCACTTCGCTGGAGTCAGTTGAGTTTGACGGTTCCTTCACTTTGAAATCCAGCGAGAAGTGAAAGACAACGTTGGCCTGGAAGGAGAAAAGGAATGTTAGGAAATCTCCCCAATATATAATACTCTCTATAGCTTACCTGGCTCAGGGAGCTCAGCGTTATCCCGACAATGAGTATCACTAGCAAAGCTGAAGACATCTTGCAGTGCAGCTGGAAAAAGTTGAACTGATCTCTCTCGGGCTCTAGGCCCGTGGCAGGCAAATCGATCACACCATACTCAGCATCTTGGGGCTTATCAGGCGAATTGATAAGCGATTTCTACTGCTCAATGAATGACAGCCGGCAGGCGGCTGTCCGTTGGGGTTGTGAACTCTCCCAGACAATCGGCAAGTCACGTGGGTCTTTTCGACATAGTATACCGTATGGTATATAGTAAATATAAGTATATGTGTTTTTGTAAATAGTAAATGCGGTTCTAGAAATCATCATCATTTTATATTCGTATATCGCTTTCAGTTTGTCAATTTACAATTAACAATTTTGAAATCTATACTCAATATGAATCGATCTACTTATCCCGTAACTGCTTTAAAATTAATAATTTAAACCGGTATGTTATCTAAAGCCTAAGGCTAAAAAATGGTCTTGATCTTAACCGGTTTTAAAACAGTGTTCCAAATAATTTAAAACAGCGTACATCGCTATATTGAGTATATCTTAAGAAGTACTCAAAAGTTATTTTTCGTTATTAAAAAATTTAAACTGCACAAAAATTTAATAATCCTTCCAAAATGTGATCGGTACAACATATAGCTCGCATAGAAATGATCAGCCAAAACGAACACTTTAGCACCAAAGCCTCAAAGGCTTGTTAAGATCTATCAATTAATATTGTATAACTTGTAAAAATTTTATTATTGTATTATGATTTAAACATAAGTTGAAAATTTATATAAATGTTAGGCTCTCAATGTAACTCAACATATAAATAAAGATCCTCAGTGAACCTATTCGGGTGACTCGCATAGTACGCGTTTATTTGTGAGTAAACATGTGCACGGGCGTCACTTCATAAACACTCACACTAACAAACGTAATAACACTTGTCTCTTCATATTATTTTAAAATAATAAGAGATTACGCCAAAGCGTTATCAAATACAATAAAAATACTTTAGAACGCTTTACGTACATATTGCACTTGCGTACATACATACTAATGTACATCGTACGTTTTATATATGTACATATGTACATTCTTATCTAACTATCTTTGTTTATCTGTGCATTTGTTTGTATACAGTCTGAAGAAAGTGTTTTGACTTGTTTATTGACTTCCGCTGAATTTTATTTTCATTCAGAAGTAGCAGGGTATAGTAAGTATATATGTATGTACAAGAGTATGTATGTATATTTGTTTTACTTAATATTAGGTATTATTGAATATACATAATTGGGTTTTTTATCCGAAAATGTACATACTTGCTAATGAACTTACTTACCGAAATATGTAAGACTTTCGATTAAGTTTCGATAGTTTTAAACAAGAGTGTCTGCACTATAAACGATTTCAGCTTACCAGAAAATACATTTGCAAAGTGTGTACAAATGCAAAGCAATATGTATGTACACATTTACATGTCTATATGTATGTGTGTGGGTCCATATATAAATAAAAGAACAAGTAAAAGTGCAAGAATATACATGCATACATACATACATATGTATGTCGATTGCAATTATGAAGCTTTGTTTAAGCTGTCGCCAGTCACGTAGGCCCCAAGAAGTTCGTGCTCATGTATTTGAATATTTACATAAATACATACATACAAACACATGTTAAGACAAATACACAAATGCAGACTATATACATATATGTACATATGTTTGCCATTGTACAATCATGTACATATATATTTGTGTGTATGTACGTATGTGTGTTCATCAAAATGAACCCGCATAAATCAATTTTTAAGTTTGTTTTCAAGAGCACTTCCCGCCTCCCCGTCTAAATTGCTTTGTCAATTTTAATTTTTCACAGTGTGTTTCCATCTGCTCGTGTCTATTATATTCGTTTCGATTAGTCTGCTGTTTCGAGTACGTGTGCTGATTACAACAGAAATGTGTAGGTGTGCAATAATAACGTTTCAAATAAAAGTAAACACAAATATATACACACATGCATATGTACATACACAGATGTGCATCTGCACGTGAAACTCGATCAAAACTTTCTATGCCATCCACACACACTTAGAGCCTAACTGTTCCATAAACAACTTCAGCCATGCACATATGCATGTATACACATGTCGAGTTTGTAGCTGTGTATCAAACCCAAGCAGCGTCGTTGACTGTGACGCTGGCAGCGAAGTCGCAACGAAAAGTATAATAAAACAACAACAAGACGCAAAAATAACAGCCACTGGGAATCAATAGTAGAAATTGCGCAGTAAAAATAAATTATTCCATAGCTTGAAAAGCCGCTGGCATCAACACACACACATACACATGTACACGCACAAACTGAGATACGTGTGTGTGTGTGTGTGTGTGTTTATGTGTATTTCCATTTTGTATTCAAATTTATTTTTATATTTTTCAGCTTTTGCGTATGTCGCACAAGCCTACGTAGATACAAAGGTGTGTATGTATGAGTAGAATGTAAATATGTTCGCATGTGTGTGTGCATACAATGATAAAACACTCCGTGTCAGGTCAAAATCAACGGCAGTATGTGTGTTTGTGCGCGCGTGTAAGGTACTACATACAGACAAACGTACGCACAAGCTTACGCACTTACAGAAATAAACGTAAGTGCGTGAGTTTGTATACACACATGTACATTTATATACATACATATGTATACATACATACACGCATAAGCTCTCATCGCGTGTGTTGTCTTCTGCTGTAGTGTTGCTGTTTTTTCCTCTTTCTTTCTCAATAATAACAACGCGAAGTCGTATTCGCTATCGCAACGCCTTTCATTGGTGGGGGAGGGGATCGGAGGGGAGGAGGGAGACCGCATTAGTTGGAAAGAGCTCGAGCGATACGCAAACATTTGCCGAGTCAACGTCAACGACGAGTTGTCTATGCTTTGAACATGTACATACATACATACACATGTATATACATATGTATTCATGCACACATACATACATATACGTACGGCAGTGTTTTCTTGCGTCGCCTACACACCACACTCCCTCCGCACGGTCTGCACATTTGCTTGTTGATTGCAATTATCGCAAGCACAGCACCATAAAAGAAGAATGGCAGAAAAACAAAACAGAAATGAAATTGTTTACGCGTTTGCTTTGAAATAGCCTACATACTGTTGCGAGAGTGTGTGGCTTGGATGTGCAAATCTACATATGTACATACATATGTACATGCATGTGTATGTGAGTAATTTAGCTTTGTTAAACGAGAGGGTGGTCGTCCATTTATTTGCGTATTTACATGCAGCTATACATATTTATATGTACATGAGTACCTATGTATGTAATGCATGCTCTAGGCAACAAAATATAAATAACGGTATAATACCTGACTATACCACATGTACTTTAAAAAATACTAACCATGATCTTTTATTGCAAAAAATATTGCAATATACTACTATTTAGTGTTTTAAAAACTACTGATTTATCAGTTCTTGTATAGATATTAATTTTAATAATAACGAATTAACGTAAAAAATCAAAATCAATTGAATTCAGTTAAAGCTTTTCAATATGACTCTGCATACCTATTGTTTTGTACATGAGTGTACATTTGTTTTGGTTTATTTGTTGCCAAAAATATCTTAACATGGTCATAGGCCAAAAAACAAAAGTGCGTACAAACATATTTATATATACATATATATATATATATATATATATATATATATATATATGTACTAACGTATATAAACATGTACTATGTACTTAAGTATGTGACTCCAACATGTACATGCTTGTATGTATGTGCATAAATATGAAAACATGTATTAACAAATCAATTTCGCGTCAAATGTGTACTTATACATGCATATATGTATGTGTGAGTTTATATATGTAGTTATACATACATACATATATCTACATACATATGTATGTATGTCTGTCTTATAATGGTGCTTAGGTATGCGTGACTATACGCGTTATCATAAATACAATAGTACAACGCACATGCTTAGTGTACATATGTAGGAATAAATAAATATGTAATACATATGTATGTATGTACTTTTATATGATCGTTTTGCAAATGTATATACAAACATACATACATCTGTATGTATGGACGTTTCCAAAAGGCATGAAATTGGCTTGTTGCTTGGTGTTGTTTTTTATTTTGCCTGGAATGATTCAGCAACTTAAAATAAATAAATTTGACACATGTATGTATCTGAATGCATACATACATAGTGTATTTGTATTGTGGGCCTTTTAGTACGTAAACAAATACAGATTAGGCACAGCTAATTTTCGTAAAGCCAAAAAATATATACATACATACACATCTAATCTAAAATTTGGAAAATACTGCTGTATTGCACATATTATGTATATTTGTGTGCCAGTGTATAACAGATTTCGTTAGAGAAGTTTAACTGGAAACACATACATACATGCAAGTAAACATGTGTTTGTGTGTGTGTTGCAAAACTTCGCTTTGTTCGCGTCTCGTCTGCGTAAATCCAGTTTTATTTCGCGACAGCATTTAATAAACAACTCTAAACCGATCACTTCTCTTTCTTCTTCATCTATACTGTGGTCTCTTTCCAGCTTGACGACGACGACAACGACGAAACAGTGGGGCGAGGTGATGCGAGGCACGTTTACAGTTTTTTTCTTTACCTTCTGTGATTTTTGGTGCGACAACGACGAGAAATCACCACAAGCGTCTACCAGTTTCCAGGCATGTGTGTGCGCATACATTTAAGCCCAACTGTGCCAGATAATACTAGTTTCGTAGAAACCGTGTGAAGTGACTCATTCCTAATAAATATTTATGTACCACTGAATGTATTTCTATCGAAAACGTTTTTATATCTTTGGCAACGAGGTGTTTCTCTTTGTATTGGATGACACTGAGCTGCTCCGGCGGTATTACCCACTGTGCCCATTGTACCCCGTTCAAGACGAAACACTCAATGATGTTTGCATAACCTCCGTTGTTTCATACCGTATCCGCGTTTACGCACATACTGAAATCAGTCTCTTTGTTCATATAATTTTTGGGGTTTGGGGTGGGGGTGTTTGAATTTAGTGCGGATGTAGGAAACCTAGAGTGTGTGCGTGTTACTTTGAATACGCTTCGATTAAATAATCGATCTTATTCTTACAATTTTCTGCCTATCATGACAATTATGCGATTTTTGTTTGTCGCCAATAAAGATAACTTTAATTTAAGAATGCAATTCGCAGTTGATAAAAGAGGGAATACAATATTGTATACATTCTTATATACATGTGCCTCTGTGTGTGGGCAAGCACATGGAAGCCACGCGTTGTTCATCTCTGCAAGGGTATTTTCTGTTCGCCGTAAATAAATGATTCTTGCTGCGCTTACACACACACACACACACACACACCTACAAACAAGTTGATCTAAATGCGCCTACACACATGCATGCATGCACATGCCTCTGTGGCCGTCGTTTATTGCGTATCCATGTGCTCTTGGAAACGGCGTTCCAAGCCGATGCCTGGAAACGCGCGCGACGTCTATGTGTGGAACACATGTGGATGCCATGCGGTCGGTCCCGCGAGCAGTGTACACCGATAAGCCGCGTGTGTGTATGTGAAAGGCCTAGCGACGGTGGCGGGGTGGGGGTCAAGGGGGCTAAGAATGTGAACAGAAATAAAAACGCAAACGTCAGTTGTTTTTTTTTGTTAATTATACAAAGCTTCAATAAATTTCTTTACGAAAGCCATGTACAATTGTTTATTTTTTTCTATTGTTTTGATGGTTGTTGTTGTTGGGTTTCTCGTTTTCCTCTTTTTGTATTATCTTTTCTTTTTTTTTATCTCAAATTGTTACAAGTTGACTTGATTTTAACACAATTTCAATATTGCTTTTACAAATTTTCATATTTCGTTTCGTATTCACGAACTTCAATTCGGGTTTTTACAATGTTCAAATTGCATGTTGTTGTGGTCCATTAACAGTAAATTGGGTTGGTTGGATGGGGTTTATCTTTAGTTAGGTTAAGTTTTCAATTTGTAAAATACATGTATAAACCGGATTTAAAATTATATAGCAAAGTATCACAAAAGATTGCAAATTAAATTGTAAATTAGATCAATGGAGGAAATTAAAAAATTACAAATATACATACACATATATATATATATTTATATATATACATATATAGTAAGACTGATAAATCTCTGCTTAAAAGTGGTAAAAATAATATTCGAACTCCAATACAATATTATCAACTCTGTTATATAATTGAAATCGTCATTAAATGAGAAACAACAAAGAAAATTTAACTTATAAAGAATATCTGAATTAAAGCGCTTTGTTTCTTTCTCTTCTTCTGTTTCAATTTTTGTATTGTATTTCTTCTGCATTTGCTTTTTCATTTATCTTCGAATCATGTGGGCTCCGCGGACCTTGTGCTGGGGCACTGTATCGATCTCTCGATTGGCCCCGAGACTATAAACTTTAAAATGGAAATTAATTTGTACTGATTGGTGTATTTTTTGTTGTTGTTAAAAAGTTACCAAAGCCAAACGCGTAGCTTAATAGACTCGAAGGTAAGCGAAAAAGGGGTAGAATGATCATTATTATAATTGTTCTTTTTATGTGCGCTATTTTGGTTCAGGGGTACAGTATTATATTATTTGTATTTGTATCATTTATATAAGGTTTTGCTTTTGGTTTTCTCGATTCGATTCAGATCGATCGTGTTTCTCTCTCTCTATTTTACTTAAATTGACGTCCAGTAACAAATGTTTTGTTTATTAGTTTTAGCTTACACTCTTAAAAAAATGCAAAATTCTGCGCGACAAGTACTCTCGAGTTCTTCTGTGTGTACGGGATAAGCTTCTTCTCCCCATTCTCTCACTCCCTTCTTCCTCTCGGTATCTTTTGTTGGCTAGTGTAGAGCACTGCTCGAACTGTATCATCGTAAAATACTCTTAGTAGTATAGTGTACAAATGTGTGTGTGTGTGTGTGTGTATGTTACATGGGGTATGTTGTGTGTATGTGTATGTGTGTAGTAACTTGAAGGATACAAGCTTTAAAGCTACCAATATATGACAACTTGCTCTCAAGTAAACCTAAACAGTAGTGCATGACTTTTTTGGCTTTTCAACATTAAAAACTAACATCATCATCTTAATTTTCATCATGATCGTGATCTGTATCAATTGTATGTTTGTATAATTTAGCTGTAGCAGGAAGTTAAACAATATCAACTCAAATTGTGCTTGGGTTTCCTTTCTCTTCTTCTTCTCTATATCTTTATATCTTTTATCATTTTTGGCTTATCACGCGAGAGGCCAATTCACATGGCTAAAAAGAAATAATAGACAACAAATAACAACAAAACTCACGCTGCGCATATGATTGTTGTTGTTCTTACGCAAAATACAATAACTTTGGATAGGGTAAGGATATAAGGTAGGATAGGTTGGGATCGGGTAACTTGCTTAAATAATTTACATACATATTAATCATTAACAATTAATATTAAATGCTAATAATGAAAATAAGGTACTGGGTTCAAGTGTTTTTTTTAGTTTGTTTTTTTTTTTTTTTTTTTTTAGTTTGTTATTATTTTTAATATATGAGCATCAACGAATAGTTTCACATAAAAAGTAGTAGTAGGTTTTCCCCTCTTCGTTTTCATTTACTTTTACCCTCCTCCTCTCTTTCTCTATCTCTTTCTTTTTGTCTAACTCTATCCTTATTATCATCACCATCATCTCGTACCGTTATCGTACACATATTAAAGCGTTTTCATTTGGGTTTTTGGATTCGGTTGGGGGGAAAAAATTGCAACAAAGTTTCACAATTGTGTTTTTTACAAATAGTTTTAGAATATGCTTTTCAGTTTGAGATTCCGGCTAGGAGGGCGCAAAAACTTCATTTTTATTTGGTTTATTAAATAAAATGTTTGCGCCCGTCTTCGCTGAAGGAACTCTAACAAAGAATTGTTGTTGTGTTCTTCGTATATTTTTTGAAATATTTTATTTTTTGTTTACTGTTATAGTATTTACAATTCAAGAATGTATTTTCTTTTAGTTCGAATTTAAAGCCATTTTTGTTGTAATTTGTAATTTAACTCATTTTTACAAAAGTTTTAAAAACTAAAAATAATGGAAGTTATGCTATGTATTAAGTTTCGTATGTATGATGCATGTATTTATGTTCTCTATGGGTGTGTGTGTCTCTGGTATTTATGGTATTATGTGATATCTTAAGGTAGAGAGGCCGTTGAGTTTTAGTTAAATATTTTAAGGTTTTTCTCTTTCTTTTTAGGCAAGTTGAATGCATTTTGCGCTGCTTTCTCTCTCTCTTTCTCCTTTCTCCTCTTATTCTTCTTTTTTCGCAGCGTTGAGTTTGTCGTTGAGTTCTCTTTCTTTCTTTTTGTTAGTTGAATTAGTCTTTTGTGATTTGGTGGGTGGTATTATTATTGTTATTATTATTATTATCTCTTTTATTATTTCAAGTTTTTGTTTTAATTTAAATTCTCCTCTCTCCCATCCTTCATTTCTGTGCTTTCTTTTTGTATCATCTCAACAGTTTTTTTTTGTTTTTTAGTTTTTAAGTTTTATATTTTTGTTTTGTGTGTTTTAAGGTACGTTGCACATTTTGTCCGCTTGGGGAATATATAAGTAAACATAAGCTGTACTTATGTAGCGCTTCTAGCGTCTTGTTTTACTTTTGTAATTACTCATAAATA
The DNA here is from genome assembly GCA_018904595.1 of Zaprionus indianus. NCBI lineage: Eukaryota > Metazoa > Arthropoda > Insecta > Diptera > Drosophilidae > Zaprionus > Zaprionus indianus. The sequence goes on from JAEIHA010000860.1 coordinate 7,504,949, forward strand.
CATCATACATATTTATATAATTTATAATTTTACTTATTAATTACATTTTCAAGTCTATTTGCGTATCACGTTTATAAAACAATGTTCAGTTGTGAAGTATCCGTTATACATACATATAGAGCGTTTTCTGTTCTCAATTCTTTCTAGCCAAGCGTCCGTCTCTGCCTCCTCCTTTTTCTTCTCTACTCAGTTGTTTAGCTTAAGATTTTCTGATTTGTTTCTTCTTCATCTCTCAGTGTTGATTAGTCGATTGGCCTTTTAAAGTTTGCATATTGAAGTTAACAGCAGAATACTCTCTCTTCATCTTGTTGTTCGGGGAATTTTGCATCTTTTTGGTTGTGCATCTGTGTCGTTGTTGTTGTAGGACTGTGGTGTTTTTTTGATGTTGTTTCCATTTGTTTACTTTTCTTAAGAGTTTTGCATTTTTTTTCGTTTCGATTTTTAGCTTCTCAATTTCGTCGCTGTTTTATGATACATTTGAGATCACAAACATTTACTCATTTTTTTTTGTTTTAATTGTTTTTCTTTTTTTGTTTAAAAAAGTTCAAATTTCCAGTTTAAATGATTTGTTTTTTTTTTTGTTTTTTTTTTGTTTGTAGTTTTTACAATTTTTATATTTTTGATTTTTTGTATACTTGTTTTTGTTTTTCCTTTTTGCAAGTCATTGACAGGGTCATCATTTTTTGGGTCCTTCATTCGTTCAGCATCGGCGTCTGTTGCTGTCGTTCGTTTATTCATCGCCTGCGTTACGAGTGCACATTGAGCAACAACTTGAGATTGTGCGTATCGAAGTCATCGAGGAGATTCCGCTTGGATGACTTGATCACATAGCCGGCACCAGGTCCGCCATGATGATACAATTTGGATGCACTGCATCGATCAACGCCGCCGCCTCCGCCTCGCAATAGACTCTGCAGTGCTGGGCCAGCGCTGCTGGCCACAAGCTTCTCCTCGGACTTGGTCAGCGATGTCCAATGCTGTGGTGGCTTGGGCAATGCCGTCGGTGCCGGTGCGTCAAAACACTTGCTTCCCGCAAAATGCGTCAATGCGGTGGGTATGAGTGGGTGCTGTGGCGATATCTTGCCACCCACACCAAAACTGGGTACACTTGCCGCAGCAGCAGCTGCCGCTCCTCCTGTTCCGGCTGCCACAGCAGTTCCGACAATTGTTGGACTTCTACGTTGCTTGCGAGCCGAACCTCCACCTCCAACTACTCCTGATGCTGCCACTGCCACTGGTGAGAAACCACCGCCCAAAATTGTTGCCGGTGATTGGCGAATCGCTGCTCCTCCTCCTCCTGATGCTGCCGTTGACTGCGGCGAGCGACCACCACCGCCGCCGCCATTTCGCCGTGAATTGTTGGCAAAAAAGAAACCGCCGCCGCCCATCTGCTGGGGCGACTGTCGCTGTTGGCGACTGCGCTGCTGTTGATTGGCGCCAGCCGATTGGGACTGCTGCAGTCGCTGAATGCGATTGTTGGGGGTGCTGGGGGTGGCACAGTGCGTGGGCGAGGTGCTTAAAGCTTGGAAGTGCTGATTGTTGTTGGTGTTGTTGAAGTTTGTACTGCTGGCAATACTGTTGGAATGTGCAGTTACCAAGGGTGGTGGCGTTGTTGCTATTGTTGTTGTAGGTTCAATTGATGATGTTGGTGTTGTTGGAGCCGACGCAGATGTTGTTGCGGGGCCTGCTGGGGGTGGGGTAGTTGCGCCCTTTTTTAACCGTATGGACTTTGTTGCTGATGCTGTTGTCATTTTAATGTTGTTTCTAACGCTATTGTGCGAGTATGTCATAGTAATTTCTTTGCTTTCGTCGCTTTCTCTACAGAGCTTTATCCAATGCGCGTTCTCTCTCTTCTTTGCTCTTCTCTCTTTCGATCTCGATATCGATCTACTTTAAACTCTGATTTGTTAAAATTTCTGCTTTTTGCCTTTTTTGTTTTTGGTTATTCGCTAAATTAATGCTTAACGTTAAATATCACACGCACTTAAAATCAAATTGTTTAAATTGTTTTGTTTATTATCGATAACAAACCGAACTTGCTATTGCGCTCGTCGCTGCTTGCTGCTCTTCCCTTCGTCTCGGCTCCTCTTCCCTTTCTCTATCGACGACGACGACGATCGGGCTGCTGCTCACGTAGTGCGATCTTTGCTCTCTCTCTTATTCTGCTTCTGTTGTTGTTGTCGTGTAGCTCGTTCGGTTTGTGTCTCGTTTTTATGTACAGATTTAGTTATATATTTATATGTACGTTTATATAGTTTAACTTTATGTATTGTTTATCAGTCTGTTGATTTATATCTTCTTCTTTTTGTTAGGCTATTCTTTTCCTTCTTCCTTAGCTCTAAATTCCAAAGTTTTCTTCTTACTTTTTGTTCCTTTTCTCTTGCCTTCGTTTCTGTGGTAGCTGTCATCCAAGCCGGGCCCGGTCCTATTTGTTGTTTTTCATTGGTGTAGGTGAATATAGAAAGAAAGAAAACAAACAAAAAGCGCTTAGCAAATGGGGGCAAAAAGTGTCAAACGTAGAGTGCATACAACGTAACTGTATGTTTATTTCTAGTGTGCCAGAAAAAGAAAAAAAATCGAAAAACAAAACCAAACCACATGCAATTATATTTTTGTATATGTGAGTAAACGAATGTTTTGTTTTAAATACTGGCTATGCTCTAAATGCATGAACAATAGGAATTTTCTTATGCACCAATCAGACCTTTCCATATGCTAAAATCGCTTTTGAATCAACTATAAATTCATTGTATATAGTCTATAAATGAGCTTCACACGTAGAATTAGTAATACTTCTTTACAAATAAATTTACATTTAATTTAAGCAATTGTAAATGTTGAATTGGAAAAGTTAAAAATATTGGCACCATGTTGACATTTCTTAAGTTTGGTACTTTAACTTTTCTATCCCGCATATGTGTATATAGAAACACACACACACACACACTAGTAGACAAACACATTCTCGCACAGACATGTTATTGATACCCTCTTGCCGTTTATCTGTAACAACGTTACTGAGACGCGCCTGTAACGACGTCAAAACGTGTATACCTGAATTAATGAATCAACACACATGCACACACACACAAATGGAAGCATGCACAAACAAGCACAGTACTAATACAATTGCGACTTACTTTGAGTTGTAAACCTTTTCACACCAATGATGTGTTGGTGTTGCTGCTGCTTTTTCTGCAGTCTTGCTCGCTCGCACACACGCTGTTTTTTGTAGTACTGCGCGGTATGGGAGTAAAGAAGACGACTGTATATATGTCGCAGTTATTGATTGCTCTGCAGCTGCGGGGGGTTTTTCTTTGCCACTCTGATATACTGATTTTTACAATTTATTTGCATTTATATTTAAGAGTTGCCTTGTTTTCACTGTTGCCAGTACAATTAAATTTTTTGCAATTGTGTGTTGTTATACTATAGGGATTGTTTGTTGTTGATTTTCTCTGATGTGGTTATGTATGTGTACGTATATATTTGTATTTGTATGTATGTAAAATCACTTTCAAAATGGCGACGGGATGTTTGCTTAAAGGGATTCCGCTTAAAGCTTTCTCCTCTCACTTACAGACAAAGGCTCAAAAAAATCACACTATTAACTGATTCTGATTCTTTTTTGTTTAACGTTGTATTGTTTTACAATTTTTTTGTTTTCTCGCAAAGTACACGACGACGACCATGGGCACAATCTGCTCTCAATGTGCCACACACAAGAAAAGTTTTGCTTTGCGTTTAATTTTTTTTTTGTATTGTAGTTGTTGGTGCTTTTGCTTCTTGTTTTTCTGTGTGCGATTTGCTTCACTCGTTGTACTTTGACGTGTATTAAAATATTAAACGTTACACAAATATTTGATTTATATCACTTAAATTAAAGACATTTACAATATATAATTACATATATATATTTTTTGCAGAAATTTTAATCAATATTCAACTTTCTTCTTCCTTGCTTATTCTTGCGCATAGGTACGCTCTACTCGAATTTTCCACCATGACTAACGAACTGTCAAACAGTGTGGCCGCATTTAGCTAGGAATAAAATGCGTGAATTAGAGAGGGTCGCGTGCGAAGCACGATATCAACTCACTCACGCTGTTAATTCATTTAATAGTTCTGTTAATATGATGTTATCGCCATAGGCTCTGTTACTCGTTAACATTATAGAATAAAGTAGATTTTCCCATAATTAACAGTCTTGGTTGTTTGTTTTGGTATTTTAATGTTATCATGGTATTAAATTGCTAATTGTAGGTTGATTGTAAAAATAAAACGCATTTATTTCAAAAATATAATTTTTTTATTCAAAAAGTCACAGACTACAAACCACTTTCGTCTACACGTTTGCGAAAAATGGCTTTTAATTCATTAGAAAATATATGTGAAGCTTAGAAATACGAAATTACATCAATAACAATCGGAAATGACATTATCGGATTCACGTTTGATAGCATTTAGAATGTCATCCAGAAGGCAGACCAGGTTATCCTTACAATCGAACCACTCCTCCTGTTGCACCACCAATTTCTCCAAATCAAACTTGGCGACCTCCTCTCGCCATTGTCGGACGGGAACAGCAAATTGTTTGTAATAAAATTCATCTATATGTCGCTTCTGTGTGACATCTTCATTGATCTGCATCTGCGACTCGAACGTCTTTTCCAACAACTGCAGATCCTGTGAGTCCAAAATTGACTCAATGACAACCTCGGCCTGACTTTGATTTATACCTGGAGTCACCACATCATCATCATCATCCGCATCCACCACAATTGGTTCCGTTTGGGATGAATGGGAAAAGTTGGGATCATCATTATTGATCGATGGTGATAGGGTCTCAATATCACTGAGTATGATCTCGAAATCACATTCGTTTAGTTTCTTGTTCATCGTTTTGATACCCGTGACAATCAGTTTGAGAACCTCGAGGGCATATTCTTCTCTCAGACACCTCAGGACAACTCCGTAGTAACCGTATTGCTGAACCTCCGCCAGAACTTTGGCTAGACGCAGCTTAATTTCTCGTTCCGTTAGGGTAACAATCTTTTTGTGCTCTTTGGAGAATGTAACGCTGGGAAAGACTCCATCGATCATGCCCTGATTTTTCAATTGACGCTGAAATTCCATTTTCCAAAAGCACAACGCATTCACTTTAACCTCCCAGTGATGGTCGCCAACAATGCAATAGTTGAGGGTTGAGAAAAGGGTGTTCTTATATTTACTTGGTATCTTACGATGATCGTAGATCTTGCTCAGCGTCAGTATCGCCTCAGAACGTACAATATCTTCATTCTCGCGATACAGCACGTAGAGCAGATGATCCTGTAAGGAATAAGATAATAAAAGTTATAAGATATTCTTCGATTACATTTGTAATTTTGCATTATTTACCACTAGATCCAGTTGACTTAGGCTGTTCTCCCACAATGTATTAATGGACACCATTTTGGTTAGGCATTTGTAGGCAGAGGCACGCACATATGACTCGCTATCATGCTTGGCCATTTCATAGACAATCGGCGGGATTTTCATATCAATAAGAAAACGTTGGAATGCAGGAAATTCTATAAAGAAAAACGATTTTTAAATTGTTTAAGGAAAACTATCCATAGATACTGACTAATTCTCGAGATGCAGGCAATGGATGTGGCCAATTCCAGTGCGGAGTCACGCACCTCCCATGCAGTATCGTGCATGCGAGACACAATGATGGGACCAAGGCAAACCAAAGCCGAGCCCTGCAGATTGTCCACAAGTAAAGCCATATTGGGGGACAGAAAGTGCTCCACAGCAAGCTGGACAAGTTTCAATGCCTGTACTGTGCACTAGAAGTACAAATATATTAATATTTTATAATAAATAGTTTATAGATCAACCTACAGTCGCATCCATGTTGCAGTTCTCTAGCACATAGGCCAAACAGTTGACCAGACCAATAGTCTCCACGGACTCCTTCCACGTGATCTTGAAACGTTCGATGAATGTTCGCAAACCCACAATAACCGAATGCAGCACACGAGGATCATTGACAATGGCCTCAGCGCCGCGTGGATAGATATCGAAGTAGTTATTGCTCGATGTGCTAGCCCCATGGCAATCCTCCGGGTCCATAGTCTTGTTGGCGCCACTAAGAGCGACAACTTCACGCAGAGCATAGAGCAGCGCTTGACAAACAGTGATTGCCTGTTCGCGATCCATGACGTGCACCAGTGAGAGAATGCTGTGTACACATTTCCGTGCCAATTCCGGGGTGAACAAATTGCCGTTGGCGGTTCCCTCAGGCGTGATGAAGGCATCTCGTAAGCTATAGCACAATCGCAGTGTCTGTTCACAGGACATGACCAATAGCTTCATTATATACGTATCGAAGAGTTCACTCTTGCTCTCATCGGCCATTTTCATGGCAAACTTCATGGAGAAGAGAAGTGGCAGTAAATGAAAGCAAATCAATTGATTCTCAAAAGCGACACGTTCGTCCTGTATGATAATTTCCTTGGGGGCACGCGTACCCAGCTTCTTCCAGAGTATATGATGCAATTCGGCCATTTTGACAAAGTTAATGCCATCCACACGCTGTATACAGAACTTCATGAGGTTAAAGAACGAGAGTCCGAATTCGGTGAACTGTTCTGGTGGCTCTGTACAGGCGGGATTGAGAATTTTCTCATGAACCAACAGGGCAAAGTGATAACTGCACAGGGCGTTCAGCATTTTCTCTGTGAAGTAAGTGTTGTGCGTCATCTCAACCAGTTTCCAAAGGTTTAACTCTATATTATGATGATCTCGCAGTAGAGCAACAATACGCGTTCGCCCCTCGAGTACCAGTGTCTGTTGTAGTATATAACAAAGTAGATCCACTGTGGATGATATCTTATGCAGTAGTTCATTGTCATCCACGCTAACATGTATGTGCTCCTCTCCTCCTCCTCCTCCTCCTTCTTCGCCATTCATATTACTGTCATCGTTTCTATGTTCCGTTATATAGACATTGTCGTGTATCGGTTTCATAATCTCAGCCAGAACCTCAAGAGTAACTGCCTCATCCTGCATCTTGTCACAGAACTTGTATAGCATTTCGTAGAGCAATTGACGGGCCTCACGTACCACGTACAAGGTGTGCTCATTGTTGCTGTACTGGATGAGCAGAGTCCAGGTGCGTTTCATGCGCTGAAAGAATAGACCCATGCTATAAATGGTTGTAGCCTTCATCACGCGTATCCCACTCAGTTTAATCGATGGACTTAGTTGACTCTCATGAGCCTGCAGAAAGTAGACAACTCTGGAAGTATTTGGGGAATATGTTTCAATAGCTTGTATATTAGAGTACAAACTGACGCTTACCTGTGCATGATGTCCATCTCACGCAGTCGTATGATCATCCACTCATTAGAGATCATAAAACTGACCAGATTTAACATAAATGATATAACCTTTGGATGCACCTTGTTGATGTCCTCGCTGACCAGTGTGAGACACTTGTCCACCCATTCTATAACAAACGGTGCCTGCAGCACAAAGTCGTTTTCTGTTTGTGGAGAGATTAACAAAAACAGTTAGAAAATGCCGCCTGTTGCACACACACCCACACAGACATGCACACTAACACTTACCCTTAGCCTGCAGGTGTGAGAGGAGCTTTTCAAAGTAAACATTGTCGGTCGTTCTAAAGTTATCACGCAGAAATAAGTCGAAGATTGTCTTCAGGCGCGTTGTGATCTCTTCTTGCTTTTGCATCTTTGTATTGCTGGCACTATTCCTAATGCAGATTCGTTTGACGCATAGTTCAATGCGCAATTTAACAAAAAATAATGAAATTTGCCTTCTTATCAAAATCAGAATAACACTGTGTTCATGTGTGCAGTGTGACCAATGTGGACCAAAAGTATCCAAATGTGTTAATTTTGTTTATCACGGGCTGCTGATCACAATCATCGCAATGAGTCGACAAAATCATAATAACTATTTCCCAGAATAATTAAAAACATTAAAGTACATCTAGAAGAGTATGTTATACTTTTTCTTATTAATATTTAATTTAATTTAGTTCAATTAATTAACTGGCAATCCAAGAAATACAATATTGAAGAGAACCGACAGTCACTGCTTCCCGAAAGCTTAACAGCTGTACGTAAGTGCTGCTTAACATTAACAGACTGCTCGGCTTGTGCGCAGTGTGACCACGGCACAATTTTTTAAATTAGAGATGACAAGAATATGCGGCAACTTTGGTTATTTACAAAACACAGTGATCGGTCACACTGTCACAGATGCAATGACGCTGACACTGACATCGGACTTCGATATTTATTATGGACAATAATGTAGGACAAACCGAAGAAAAAACCAAAATAGCTGCAATAACCACAAGCCCTACCGAATTTATTGCGGCAACACATTGTGCACCTGCCGGAGCAAAATCACCATCAAGCATAATAACGAATTCAACGTCATTTTGGAAGAATAGCGGCCGCGCAGTGCCCGGACGGCCGAGTCCGAAACGCGATTTTCTCGGCCCAAAGTCGACGAGTGGAGCAGCAGATCCGCAGCGCGATCGTGGCAACGGTAGCGGCGGCATGGTATCCACCTTTCGTGATTATCAGCAGTCGGTGAGCGATGCCTGGGATACGGGCGATGATGAATTCTGCATTATAAGCAGCACAGAAGCTGCAGCGGCGGCGGCAGTTGGTGGTAAACAAATAATGAAAAACAAATTTAAAATAATCTAGTTTACATATATCCGTATCCACTGTTCCTTAACTTGCAGATGCTGCACGCATTTCACGTCAGGTGTCACAAACGGTGGCCCTAAATGTCATCGAAACCCATTCACGTAGCAATCAAAACCACGTCACAACTTGCGAGGGTCAATCAGAACCACAGAACCATAGCCAGAATGCGGATCTACTCACGGAAGATATCAAGGAAGAGCGCAGGTCTTCGCACGACAGCAACGAAAACAGGTGCGAGCCTCGATTGCATACCTGCCCTGACTTCGCAGTTGTGTAAACATTGCGAGCATTTCAAGCATACTTAAGAATTTCTTTGCTTATGGCTTAATTTAACTTTTTTCTGGCCCTCTATACAAGAGATTTCACTCGTCGGAGGCCATTGTACGCAGCACAAACCCTGCACTGATACCTTATGTTTCTTTTTCCTATCAGATCTCGACTGCGTAACTATCCGGGACGACCGCAGCTACAAAAGATCAGCTCAAACTCACAGGACGGGGAATATGAGACGAAAATAGAGAAATTTCAACTGTTGCTCAACTCAGCGCAGCTCGATTTAGTGGCACTTAAGAAACTCAGTTGGTCGGGTGTGCCACGAAAGGTGAGCGATTGTCGACACGCCCCACATAAACATACGTTGTTATCACAATATTTTACTACTATAACTATAGATGCGTGCTGTCAGCTGGCGTTTGCTATCAAAATATTTGCCGCCATCGTGTGAGCGACGTAGTGCAGTGCTAGAGAGTAAACGACAGGGTTATCAGGATTTGCGACACAACTATTTCCGCGTAGACAGTCAGGATGAAACGCAGCAAGACACTTACCGCCAGATACATATCGATGTGCCGCGCATGAATCCACAGATACCCCTCTTCCAGCAGAAGCTCGTGCAGGAGATGTTTGAACGTGTGCTCTTCATCTGGGCTATACGTCATCCCGCCTCTGGTTATGTGCAGGGCATCAATGATTTGGTTACGCCCTTTTTCATTGTCTTTCTTCAGGAGGTGCTCTCCCCGGACACCGATCTGGAAAAGTATGAGATGTCACAGTTGCCGGAGGAGACGCGCAACATCATCGAAGCTGATTCGTTTTGGTGTCTGTCCAAATTTCTTGACTGCATACAGGATAATTACATATTCGCACAGCTGGGCATTCAGGAGAAGGTGAACCAACTCAAGGATCTTATACAACGCATAGACGGTAGGCAATGTTACATATATATGTAGGCTATCTTGTTACTAATTAGCATAGGAACAATGATTGATTTTGTATAAAGACGTTTAGTAGTCTTATTGAAGTAACCTCACTTAGCAGTACCAATATAAATGAAATTTGCAGTGCTTGCAATTGTAATGTCAAGTTTTTTGCAGCTCATCTGAATTGATTTAATTGATCCCATTTTCGCGTTTATATAATTTATAAATAAATCGCTTTCTTTTTTTTCAGTCAATCTGCATCGTCATTTACAGGCGCATGGCGTCGACTATTTGCAATTCTCATTTCGTTGGATGAACAATCTGCTGACACGCGAACTGCCCCTGCATTGCACAATTCGACTGTGGGACACATATCTAGCCGAATCAGATGGCTTTGCGCTCTTTCATCTGTATGTGTGTGCAGCATTTCTGTTGCACTGGAAAGAGCAGCTGATGCAACAGACTGATTTTCAGGTACCTTTCATAAATGAAGCTCATTAAATATTCATATATCCTCTCTAATACTCTTCTTTTCTATTTCTCTAGGGTCTCATGTTGTTGCTACAAAATCTGCCAACCCATAATTGGTCCGATCGCCAAATAAATGTGCTGCTCGCTGAGGCGTTTCGCTTGAAGTTCACATATGCGGACGCTCCCAAACATCTTGAAACGAAAAGTTGACACAAAACGCAAACCGAAATGATGCATATACGATACGTAACATAGAAATTAGTTTACTACCTTGCGGAATCTAATTACACACACAAACACCACAAACACGTAATGAAACATACATATACTATATATATTATATATACAATTTGTTATTAGCTCTTTTTCCGTTTTTTATGTTAGTGTGTTTGTTTTCTTTCATTTGTTTTGAAGCTGGTCGTTAAAAATAATACGCTTTTTATGTACATATAGATGCAATTCAAAATTCCAAATACGATTACGATTTTACATGCATTCAAACCAGATATAACAGATTATATTTAAAGCTACAATTACTTCCAAAGGGACTGCTGAATGAAAAGAGTTCTATTGAAGCAATAAAATTAACTCCCGAACACACATAATGAAAATGATTCTAAACGAGTGCAATAGAGATATTACAATATAGAAATGATAGTCTGTTGTTCGATAATGCAATAAAATTAAATACAATCTCTAAGGAAAGTTTACATTTCAAATGATATAAGATATTCAATAAATTGATACTTGGCAGCTATATATAATAAACGAAGCATTAATTTAATATGATATAAAACAAGACAAAAGTTACAGTCGAACGCCCCTGCCAGCATGATCAATTTGAAAGACTTACAAATACATTATCACACTTGCAACTTTGAACTGCTATGACTTAAATACTCTACTTAATACGGAATGCCAAATTACCGAATTCCCTGAACGTTGGGTGTGGTTTTTAAAATTTGAAATAAAAGTGATCTGCGTATGACATATAAGAACCTTTTTGCCAAATTTGGTGACCATAGTTTTTATTTTTATTGCTGAGGACCACGACGTTCAAACAGACAAACAGATAGACATGACTTAATCGATTCCGATAGTTATCAAGATCAATTCTGCCACGCCTCCATTTGCTCGTTACATACAGTTGCACAAGGTATTAAACCTTTTTAAAATATGAATATTTAAATATTTTGGTTCAACTGGTTAGGGTGTTATTTGATTTATTTAATTTCATAAATACTTTCACAATACTCTTAAATCAATCTGCAATGAATAAAAAGTACTGCCCTTAAGCAGTTTTTTTAGGTCTTACAATATAATGCTGTTATATGTATATGCTAAAGTAGTGTGTCCTATCATATCATATAACATTCTTATCCTAACTCTGACGCTCGGCAATATGCTTGAGCTGTTTGAGAACCGTTTCCAGCAGCTTCTTCTTATCGTTTTTACGAACAAGTGAGAAAATGGGTTTCTTATCTGCCTCGCGTATCTTCTCTAGAATGACAATTATAGACTGCGGCTGCACAAGATGGTAGCGATTCTCCTGTTTACCATAATCATGGAAATACGTGCTCCACTCCTCAAGTATCAGCAGATCGAGCAATTGGCGATTTCGTTGAAAGTATTTACTAAGTTCACCTTCACGCAGACCCGGCACTGGCTCCGAGGCGGCAAAGAACTCGCACTGCATTAGATCCAAATTGATTTGGGTTAGGGCGCCGGTTGAGATCTGCTTGACCTCCTCATCGTACAATATGGAATAGATCTTATCGGCAATATGCTCGCAGGTGCGACGGCAGGCAGCCTGTGCAATCTGCGGCAGTTTGTACGAGAAGTTATCGAAAGTACTCTTTAAGTAGGAGATCATGTCCGTAATAAAGGCGGACGCAATGCCCGGCGGCTCCACTAACAGCCAATCATAGGCGCTTAACTCGAAGAATTCATCGATTTTAAAGCATATTCGAACCGCCACCTGCTTCTCTGCATCTTGTCGTGCAACATGAAACATTGCCGAGGGTGTCTGTGAAATGCTACGATCCGTATTGGTCATGTGGCAGACGAACTCATCAAGGAATGGTCCCGCCTTGTCCAGATACTGTGTATCAATGATGATCTGTATGAGCTGAACTAACGTTATGCTGGGCTGACGGAAGACCACCGAGAGGCAGCCGCTAAAACTGCGCGTAAGCAGTAAATTGGCTGCCTTGCGCACCATTGCCGCCACCTCGTTGGGGGAGAGAGTCAGTTCCTCAGCAAACTTCATGCACGCGTACATAAACTCCTTGGCCTGATGATATACTTCGGGAACCATGCGAGAGAATGGAAAATGCTTTGGAAATGGTGCATTTTCTAACTGCTCCGAGTGGAAGGGGAAACGCTCGATGATACATTCATATTCCTCCGCGTTCTCAACAACCATTGGTACAAATTGTTCCTTATCCAGAATCTCGCGGAACACATGCACCCATCGTTGAAGAAGCACCTGCAAAAGACACATTGCTCAACATCAGTATGTGAATCAAAAAGTAAGGTCGGCTCCACTTACCTCGTTGTAGTGATCTCTCATGTCGTGCAGAAGTTCCCACAGGATCTGCACCGTGTAACCATAGCATTTGAATGTGTTGATCGATAGCATAATGAGGTTCTTGATGCGTAACAGAATATTGGGATCGGTACAGGAGGAGGAGCTCATGCTGATTTCATTGACAAACTTGGTCAGCGAACTGGACCAGAGCTCTTCCAGATAACTGCTGGTGACCACATCACCTGCCGTGTTCTTTACATGATCCTCAACCACAAAAAATCCAACAATTGCACATATATATGTCTTATAGGCTTCCAGATTATCATGCATATTTGGCGGTGGCTGTAGCACAAGTTTGGACTGATCCCTGCGCTGCTGACGATAGTCCTTCTCAAAGTATTCTCGTTGACCCAGCACCATGTAGATGTGCAAGCAGCGATAAATGGGAGAGAAATCAAGCAAATCCTGTGCGCTTACATTGCTGCCATCGTCATCGCCTGCTCCGTTGTTTCCTTGCTGCTGCTTGTGTTCCAGTATGATGGCATTGATGTCACGCTTTTGCAATTCCTTGGTGTGCGAAATTGCTAGTTCACCAATGCGTGGCGAGAACTTCCGTATGTTCTCGAGGAACTCACGGAAATCAGCGGCAGCTGAATGACGAATATTCTCTTTGATGATGGGAATCTGAGTCTGCATTTGCGTGGCGAAGCGGTAATTATGACGCTGTAGCCGCGACAAATGCTCCGTTTCCAGAGTCTCCAGCGTTCGCAATGCCTGATAGTATTGCTTATTCTTCGCTTGCTGCGTAAATTTCATATAGCATTCCAATGCAGGCAAACAGGATTTCAGCGCCTCAATGGCCTTGGCCAGATTCGATTCGATTTGACGCGCACGAACCAGTTCATTTCCCTGCTGGATCAGAGAGGCACTTATGGTGCGCAGCGATGTGTCCAGTGAATGAACCTCGTCGTGCAGTTGCTTCGCTTGCGTCCGCACCTGCAGCAGCTCCTGTATGGAGTCAATAAAGCCCTGATAATACAAATTGCATATACGCTCAATCTCCTTGTCGTGGCTGCGTATGCGCTGATCCAACTGCTCACTGATCGACTTTGTATTGTTTCCTATATTGTTTTTGTTTTGTGGGAGGGCGTTAGTCGTTATTCCTATTGATGACGAAGCAAGGGTGGAGCTTACCTTCGAGTATCGAGCGGAATGTTGGCCCCCAATAATCATCCACGGCCTCAATGTCTTGTACCGTCACTTTGGACATTTTAATATTTGCCTTGGGCTTTATTTATTGCACTTTATCCTAAAAAATTACGGAGCCTGAAGACGAAAGTATTTGCGGTGGTTTTGCAAAGTGTTGCAAACAGAATGCAGCCAGCTGTTTGCAATACGCATTTTACAACACTAAAAAGATAGGCGGTCAGCTGTTTGTATTGTTGCATCGGCAGCCCATACACGACACAAATCCACCACAACCTGTTGAATTACGATTTTAGTTATATTTTGATCCTTCGTTTATTCTAAATCAAGGCTAACTATAAAGGTATAATTATATGGTAATATTTTGAGGAAATACTGTATTGTTTTGTGAATATATACCATGTTGTTTGAATAGACAACTGGGCTAAGCTTCTCCATCATGCAAACCTATCGTTGTAGACTACATTCGACTTTCACTTCTGTTGCTTGGGAAGCGGTTACTTAGCGTACCGACCGCTTTTTGTTTTGGGCCAAGTGGTTGGGCGGGCGTATAAGCAGTAAAGTGCTCACCGTCGCATCGTCAGCTCCAGATCCAATAAGAAACAAGAAGCAACAATTTATGTACACGCACGCAATTCAGCGACTTACCAGCAGAAACATTTATCAATATGGACACCATACGGAGTCGCCCAAACATAACAACAACAAGCATACCGGAAGAACTGCGGAGCGGCAGCAAAAACAACAATAGCAATGGGAAAGCTGCTTTGGAAAAAGAGAAAAGTGACCCAATGATCTATATAATATTTCTATCGCTTCTCTTTGATCTGCTGGCATTTACCATTATCTTGCCACTATTGCCATCGCTTTTAGAATATTATCGGGTTAACGATAGTTCTGGTCTGTATGCCTTCCTTACGTCCCGCGTGCGCTGGTTTCAGCAGCTACTGGGAGCACCGGATCGCTATTTATCAGTGCTCTTCGGTGGATTCCTTGGATCCATGTTCAGTTTTCTGCAATTCCTTGCAAGTCCCATAGTCGGAAGTCTCTCGGATTACTATGGACGCAAGCCTGTCTTGTTGCTGTGCACAGTAAGTAGAAAAAATATACATATATTCTCTTGATTCCCCCTTCAACTTGTCTCTCTTTTAGTCGGGAATTGCGCTTTCATATCTGATCTGGGCGTTTTCCAGTAACTTTGCCTTGTTTGTGATTGCCCGTGTGGTAGGAGGCATCAGTAAGGGTAACATATCGCTCTGCATGAGCGTCATCACGGATGTGTCCAGTGTGCGGAACCGTGGACGCGGCATGGCCCTGGTGGGCGTTGCCTTCTCACTGGGCTTCATAGTGGGTCCCATGATTGGCGCCATGTTTGCCATATTCTCGAATAAAAGCGCCAGCGGTGGTGCTTGGTTTGTGCTGCCTTCCCTGCTGGCTCTGGGACTGGCGCTGAGCGATGTCCTGCTGCTCACCTTCTGTTTGCGCGAAACCCTGCCCCAGGTGAGTCCCTGGCCCATTTAAACTTCCCAATGTGTCACTAAAATCGATTGCCCTTTTCTTTTGCAGGAGAAACGCGCTCGCGAAATCTCTTCGGCGCTGTCTTACGGCCTGCAACTGCTCAACGTTTCGTCCATATTTAGGTGAGTCTTGTCTTTGATTTAATTAGCGTATCCGGCAAACCAGTCATGCGACTTTGTAAGTTATTGTTTACGCTCAAGCTCTGAACAGGTTTGATAGAAATGTTGTTGTTGTTCTTTTAATATTACTGTTGTATCTGTAGTTGCTCTTGTCGCTATCTTGCCGGCATGTTAGCACGTTCCTGTTGTGGATTCATTTGATTTGGTGTTATCAATGAGCGTGATCGTTCGTTCTGATCAATTGGAAATTCATAGTAATATGCTGGTATGACTAATGGTTACTCAAGTGCTATAACATAATCTAACTAGCTTTAATCACAGCGAACTTCATTGAAACAAAAGGGGTATATTACGAGGTTTATTAAATATTGAGGGGTCTATAAAAAAGGGTTGCCACAAATAAAAATAAACAAAGTATGCTTATATGGTATATCGTACATCTGTGATTGTATCTTTCGTTCTTGTCATGTTTGGAAGATATCGCAATCAAAGTTAAAGTGATTTTGACTTCGACACAAAAATAAAATGAAATGAAAAATTTTACAATTTTCTGAAAATCTTCTTTACATGATATGTATTGTAACAATTAAAGGTTAAGCTCACATAATCAAGTTACAAATTGATTAATTTAAAGAGCTTCCCATTGGTTTTAAATTGTAACTTTAATTAATTCCAGTTCAAACAATCTCTAACTTAAACTTTAAATTTTGTTTACAGATTTGCTGCCATCAAAAATGTGGCGAAAAAGGATATCCAAGCTCTGCGGAAGATTGGGAGTATTTACTTTCTCTATTTATTCCTTTACTCGGGTTTGGAGTTCACTGTAACTTTTCTCATGTATCATAAATTTGGTTACACTTCCATGGACCAAGCCAAAATGTTTCTGACAACGGGTCTGGTGATGACAGTACTGCAGGGTTCGGTGGTACGTCGTCTTCCCGAAGCCAAGATCAAAAGCTACGCTATTTTTAGTCTATATTTAATAGTACCAGCATTTATACTCGTTGGCCTAGCAGAGAGTAGTGCGATGCTCTATGCAGGCATGATATTATTCGCAATATCCACCGCATTCGCCGTCACCTGTCTGACAACTTTGGTCTCCAAGTATGGCAACGATGATCAAAAGGGTTCAGTATTAGGCATCTTCCGTTCGTTGGGTGCTCTAGCACGTGCTTTAGGTCCCGTTGTGGGATCAATAGGTATGTATACACAAACTACTTTAAGTTCCATTGTACATTTTATTTCTTTCAGCCTTTTGGTGTGTGGGCTCAAAAATCACATATATCACTGGGGGTCTATTACTTATCTATCCGGCGATAGCATTGCAGCGTGCGCAACTTTAAAACGTATTTCAAAGAGCTATGAGCACATTAAGATCAAAAGTTTTATATTGTTTAGCTACCGTTAGTATTAATTGCACTATATACTTAAACTATTGTTTTTATACAATTTGTTTTATATTAAAATAAAAAAAAATCATTTTTATACTAATTTATCAGTATTCATTAACTTGGTTATATATTTGAGCTCTTTGAATTTTGAATAATAACGGCGATGGTCAAAGTTGACGTCATCAACATGGCGTTCATGAGTGTATCCCGAGGTATCGATACTTGTTGGTGCTGTCACTCGAATTGCCTTACATGCCGCAGCCAACTTCGTTTCGTTGAATATATTGGGAGTGACTAAGTCTAAGTGAGTGTGTGTCGCGAGAAAGAAAATTATAAATAAATGCAATTAAAAGCCACAGAAAGTGGCAAATTTTTCTGGCACTAATTGTCGCTGCAAGTTTGCCTCGTATAGAGCACGTCAAAGTATTGAATTAACGCCTTTTTGCCATTAAATTGATAAAATTCTTTCTTTTCTTTATATTGTCCCCCGATTACAACTACAAATAAAAGTGTACAAAGTGTGAGAGCAAAATACACAAAAAAAAAGAAAACGCATAAAGAAACGGCGGCGCGCAAGGATTATTGGATTTTACATTACACGGACACACACACGAGAATCCCAATCGGTTGAAGAAGCAGCAGGAGGAGCACAACATTAAAAAAACACAACAAAAATGGGTGCAAGGGAAGACGAATACGATTATCTTTTCAAAGGTAAATTATGAACATGACTTTTAGAATTCGTGTGTGTGTGTGTAGCAATTAATAATGGGCTAGCCGCCGCCGGTGACGACGGAGTAACAGTAACTTGGGCTTGTGCAACATGGGAACTTTGGTGTAGCAGGAGCAACGTTGACTGGCGATTTCAATTTCACTGCTGATGATGATAATGACGCAGTGGTTCAATGCCACTAATTGAAACTAATTGAAATAACAAATGCAGACTTAGTCGTGACACACACACACTAATAAACATTTGTAATTATGCACATATGTTTTCACGAAAAACCCCATATGATTTTTAAGTATTTAAAATATCACAAAATACGCCCCCTGGCGCTGTATTGCTGCATTTGCCTTATTGTTGTTGTTGTTTGCCCTTTTCACTGTGGCTCTCGCTCTCTCTCTTCTACTCTCTCTGGTTTTGCGTACTCCTCGCCCCCCGGACTTTTAACCCCCTCCCTGTTTCACATCACACGCGTAACTACTTTGCCGTTAACTGCCTTCAGTTTTGTCATTGCGTTCCCATTGCCGTTCTTTCTTTTGCCAGCAACAGCAGCCAGCGTGACACGTTGCATAAATCGTAATAATAATTCATGATATAAGCAAACGGTTATTTTTGTTGTTGTGGCTTGATTAGATTTACAGCCATTAATATTATTATTGTTATTGGCAAGACTTACTTACTTTAGACGTCATTTATACACACATTTATTTCAGTATTTATATCGACGTATAAATTGAAGTTTTTCAATTTCTTTTGCATATGTTTATTTCGTTCAGTTGTTGTTGCTCTCTGCCCATACTCATTTACTCTCACTGTCGCCCACTCTCCCGTTCACTCTCTCTCAATGAACACTACAGCTTGTTGTTGTGATTACAGAAACTTCAGACCCGCTAAGCGGACGTTTCTACAGTGCATCAAGATCAATTTAATTTTTTTTTTTTTTGTGATCAGAAAATAAATATTTTGTTCCAACCCCAAATTGATTTGTGCAGTATGCGGGCACAGTAACTTCCCATTTCACATTTCACAGCCCCACTTTGAGGTCTTTACATAGTTTCTTTGTTTGCCAGTCTCTCGAGTACTTTGCATTTGTATTTGTAGTTGAGTTTAGGTATTTTGGGGTCACCAATTCTCAATTTTCTCTTTGTTCTCTTGTTTGCATACCGTATAAATTATTGCGCTTTAAGATTTCCATCCAAGCTCAGCTCCGTCGATTCATTGTATTCGGTATGTGTGTAAGCGGAATGAATCTCAGACGGGTTATCGGCGGAAGTTTTTATTTTTTCTGTCATAGAATTTCGACATAATTGAACTAAAAATATGCATGTATATTTACTGAAAAGTGTGACTCAAGTAGCAGTACGATAAGCGCTTAATCACTAAGTGTATAAGTGATAAAGATTAAAGTCGTACACTTTACTTCTCCACATTTAATGTACATCCTTTTGCCTGTATATAATGAACAGCGCAAGACTTAAATACAAATCACTTCGGCTAGAATTAGTTTTAATTTGAAGATCGTTAATGAACTCGCAAAAAGAGAGTTTGGGAGAGAACTACGTAATGAATCATGGCTAACACGTTATACGCGAGCTGCTGTCAAGCAATCAAACGCAAAGCTGATAACTGACAGAGAGAGAGAGAGAAGGAGAGAGCACAAAGAGAGAGGAAGAGCTATCGTAATATTGTCGCATAGCTGATAAACAAACCCGAAAAGGTGTCAAAAAGTAAAACTAACAGAGGTGATAATATAACAGCCATCTGATATCTGATATTGCATGAATGTAATGAATTTTGCCTTGCATTCAGTATGATTAAAGTAAAGGGGCCACAATAAACATAATTAATTAAAAAAATGCATTTATTTTAAAACATAATCGTTCAAATATTGCATGAATATTCAATATATCAAAATTGCTCTTGAATTTAATATGTGGGTGCTTCACAGACGACGTCCATAAAACGGTTGTTTTTATGACCGTCATCGCACTAAATTTCCCCCAAAAGAGCATAGAGTAATTTATTGCGCCTGCTGACCTTCAGGCTCTGCTCCGCTCATTTTGCCAATAACTGGGTGAGAGAACACTCGACCCAAGCCAGAAAGCCTTCTCCATTCAGTCTTAGGCATTGCTCAATTATGCAACTGCTAGACAGGAGTCAACCCCACACACACCCACACACACACAAAGATACATACATATACATATTGATACATACATCTATGGGTACTAATGCTTTCTTGAAACGTTTTCTTTGCAGTTGTGCTTATTGGTGACTCTGGCGTAGGTAAAAGTAATCTGCTGTCACGTTTCACGCGAAATGAATTCAATTTGGAGTCCAAGTCGACAATTGGCGTTGAGTTCGCAACGCGCAGCATAGAGGTGAGTCTGCGGTCCCGCCTTCAGGGATTGACTGTGATAATGTGAATGAATAATTCGAAGAAAAATTTTATTTTATCTTGAAACTATTGAATGAGTTTAGCTCGGCAATTTGCTAACATGTATGTTATTATTGGGTGGGGACAGCTGTATTGCGACCTTTGAGATGTATTGTACCCATCGCTTGGCTTTGAACTCCCTACCTAGACTAGTTATTCTATAGAAATATATAAGCCATCAGCTTCAATAACTGCATAAACCTCTTGAGGGTGTAGCACCCTTAAAGGGACTTCGATTCGGATATGTGTCACCTGATCCTAGTGATAGTCTTTCTGCCTATACCGCTAAACGACTCTGGCAATATTATGTAGATGTAACAAAGCTGTAAATATGAATAATTCTGGATCTGTAATTAAACATTTTCTTTCTCCTCCCTCCCTAGGTCGATGGTAAAACAATTAAGGCGCAAATATGGGATACGGCCGGACAGGAGCGTTATCGGGCCATTACCTCTGCATATTATCGTGGTGCTGTCGGCGCACTGCTCGTCTACGATATTGCCAAGCATTTGACGTACGAGAATGTGGAGCGATGGTTGCGAGAGCTGCGCGATCATGCCGACCAGAACATTGTCATTATGTTGGTGGGCAACAAGTCCGATTTGAGGCACTTGCGTTCGGTACCGACGGATGAGGCGAAATTGTTTGCGGAGCGCAACGGTTTGAGTTTCATAGAAACCTCGGCCCTCGACTCGACGAACGTTGAAACCGCATTCCAAAATATACTCACAGGTAAAACCTATAAATTACAAAACATACATTGAATATAGTATTTGAAATGGAATGTCTACTTTGCAGAGATCTATCGCATTGTGTCGCAGAAACAAATCAGAGACCCGCCCGAAGGTGATGTGATTCGTCCCTCGAATGTGGAGCCCATCGATGTGAAGCCGACTGTTACAGCCGATGTACGCAAACAGTGCTGTCAGTGACCGCCCCAAGCAGCCCCCCGGAAAAACAGCCAGAGCTGCAGTAAGATCAGCAGCAATAACAACAGCAACAACCGTTACAACAACTACAACAAGTACATGAAGGGCATAAGATGTTATTTTTTAAACCACAGCCACAAGCAATTCGTCATATACGCATGAAATCAACAACAATAATAATAAAAATAAAAAGAAACTTCTAGAAAACAACAACAAGAAGAAGAGGGAGTAGAACACCAACACCACTACAAACACCAAGAACAACAACCGCAACATCAACATCCGGCTGTAGTTAACTGCAGTTTAAACTGAAGTTTTATATATACATACATATAAATAATATATCGTATCTCGCATTATGGTATGAATGTGATGATGATGATGATGAATGAAATGCAAATAACACTAAAACACTCCAAATTCAGTTTAAGCTGTAGCTGTAACTATAATTTATATAAATATACATAAATGCTAATATTAAAAATATTAATATTATTAATTTTCACAACATAAATACATAGTTGTAATTTTCAAAGAAAAAACAAACGTTTTATCAGCCGCCACCGCCGCATTGTTTTCCAACATATTTTACATAAATACATTTATAAATTAAAAAGGAACGACTTAACGGCCAGGCCCTTTTAAAATTGCCTATCATTTTTTTCCTTCATTTCACCACCACTACCACCTCCCTTTGTTTTGTGAGCGTCGTTGCGAAATCTTTCGGTTAATTTAAAAAATTTTTTACTTATGAAATAAAAGTGAGACCTTAACTTTAAAACTGCAATAGTTATAGCGGCAATTAAATATCCTCTTTAGAAAATTTTCATTTGATTTAATTCTCAATATTGGCTATCAGACGATTTCTTAAAACTAGCTGATAAAAAATTATGAAAAACAAAAAATAGTTGTAAAACTTTAAATGCAGAATCAGAATAATGGTATATCATCGGAAGGGAAAATAACTAAATACAGCATCATTTTCGTTTGCTATGTTGAGTGTGATTGAATAAATATAATTTAAATAAATCAAGCTTATACTTTTCTGACACTGAATTGTTTTGGTTATCGAAGGTAGTGTATTGGAATTTTTATTAAATCGGATGTTTTGAAATTGCCTGGCACTTATTAGTGTTGGTCAACGTAAAATACTGCATGCATTCACAAGTTAGGTTAACAGCTGTTGACTTAACAGAATGTATCACACATTTTGTAAACAAACCTATCGACCTATCGTGTCGGCGAATGATGTGAATGGCGTCACAACACCATACAAACACGTGCGGTGCGGGCTTTGAATTGAATACTTTTATAAATATAAGTTATTAATCAAACATGGGAAAGATTAAAAAGAAAGTGCACCCCAAAACGCGTACTGCAGCGTTTAAGGCCGCCGAGCCCAGCGAATTGGTTGAGGCGCCCCATTCGTTTATAATACATCGCGGTCTTTCCTGTCCGTACATAAACGATTTGACGCTCGACTTTCGTCGCATAATGGAGCCCTTCACGGCCACTCAGTTGCGTGAGAAAAAAATGAACCGCATTAAGGATTTCGTCAGCCTCAGCAGCTTCTTTCATGTTTCCCACATGGGCATCTTCAACAAAGCCTCCACCCAGCTGTCCTTTAAAGTAGTGCGCCTGCCGCGTGGTCCCTCGCTTACATTCAAGGTTTGTCTTGACTGAATTTCGTATAGTTCTTCTTCTAATTTCTGAATTACATCTGAAGGTGCATCAGTTTACCCTGGCACGTGATGTTATCTCGTGCAGCAAACGACAAATGGTAGATGTGGATGATTTCAAGCAACCACCACTGGTGATCATGAACAACTTTAGCGGCGACGGGAAACACTTAAAACTGATGGCCACAACGTTTCAGAACATGTTCCCATCGATCAATTTGGCTCAGGTGCACATTGATACCATTCGCCGCTGTGTGCTCTTCTCATACAATCCCGAAACAAAGCTGGTGGAGATGCGACACTATTCTGTGCAGGTGGTACCGGTGGGACTGAAGAAAGCGGTGCAGAAGATTGTCAGCGGCACTGTGCCGAATCTAAACAAATGCAACGAGGTGGTGGACTTTGTGACTAGGTAACATTCCCCTGTCACTATGAAAGGTTCTCAACTAACTGCTTGGCCATTTCAGAGATGGGTATGCATCGGAATCAGAAGCTGAGGACGATGAACAATCTCATGTGGTATTGGCACAGACACTGAAGAGCAAAGGCAACCTGGAAGATTGCAAGAGTTCGGTGAAGTTGCATGAGATCGGACCTCGTCTGACTATGCAGCTTATTAAGATCGAGGAAGGATTGCTAACCGGCGAAGTACTCTACCACGATCACGTTGTGAAGACGGAGGACGAGAAAGAGACGTTACGCAAACTGATCGAGAAGAAGCGTAAACTTAAGGAGCAACGTAAGAAGCAACAGACAGAGAACCGGGCGCGCAATTTGAAACTGAAAAAGGAAGAAAATAAAAATTCGAAACGGGAAAATGTCGATGGAGATGAGGACAACGTTAGTGATGCGGACGATGATGCACAATATTACAAGGAGGAAGTGGGCGAGGAACCTGACGAAGGTATGCATTGAGATTACGATATGTATATAAGAAGATTCTTATTAGTTTAACCTACTTTCAGAACTATTCAAACATGACAATACAACGACGCGTAAGAGACACAAATTGCCGGGCGGCATGAAGTACAAGAATAAGAAACCAAAACTGGACACAAAAGCAGCAAAGAGCTCCAAGTCGAACTACAAGCCGAACCCAAAGTCGAGTTCCAAGTTTAATCCTAAATCGAAGTCAAAGTCGAAATAGAACTGTAAATTATACATTCATATATTTGTATTAAATGCCTAGGAATATACTGTTATTATAACATCTATCTGTCTAGCTAAACATGCGCTGCACCACCTGTTTGTAACTGGCGTTGCTATCCTTCCAGCTGGACGCAATCATATCACGTAATTTGCTAAACTCGCGCTTTTCCTCGTAGTTTGGTACACGCTCGATCGTCTTCTGCGCCTTATCGAACTCCTTAAGATTATAGAATGCAAGCGCACGCCGGTAAATGCTTTTCTCGCTGGGATTCTTCATGGTCTCAACGAACTCGGTGTGGTAGACGACATGCTCGTAGCGCTTCTCTTGGAGCAAACAAGCGGCTAGATTGGTTTGGATCTGCACGAAAAGCGTCTCCAGTTCACTGCCCTCGATCCCTTGCGTCTTCTTGTCCAGTTTATCGAAAGGCTTATATGTTATTAACAATTTCGCTGCACGTGCAAAGTAATCGAAAGCAAATTTTGGATATGCCTTGAACATTGCTACGCCGTTCTCCTTGTAACGCAATGCCACCTTGTAAAGATCCGCGGCATTTAACTTGTCCACTTGAGTATTGCTCTTGATGTTTTCAAGCCTTAATTCAAAATCAAGTTGTTCGCCACTTTTGGTCTTTATGCTACACGCGGATGTTTCGCCCGGCAGAAACTGTTGCAACAACATCTCCAAGTAGCAATCAATGGGAGTCACTGCCGTTCCTATTTGCATGGTCTGTTCAATCTCCGGTTCATTATTTAAATATTTGCTCGGCCTTCCTCCTAGGTCTTTACAGGATTTTGTTATGGTGAAGACCACGGTACTCTCCGCAAAAGGTTTCTCCATAGCCTTAAACTTTAGGCTCAGCACTTTTTTGTACAAGCCACGAGTGACATCGTTCCATTCATTACCAATGTACCAATCCATAGCTCAGTTTCAAAAAGTAATAAGTTTGCGAAAACTATAAGATTTATTGTTGATATTTGCTTGTGAGTCTAACACAAATTCCGTAAGCATCACTGGTTATCGACTGTGTGCTCAAATGGCAGTGTTGAATAACAGCTGTTTCTGCTGTTAGCTGTTGGCAAACAGCAATGTGACCACTTACGACTAATTTCATGCTTCAAAATGAAAAAATTAGCAAATATGTGTATTTGTAGATAAAGATAATATGCGAGAAAGAAAAGAACTGTATATACCTGCATCGTAATAAATAATTAAAAGTTGGCGACAATAAGTTGTTAATTAAAAATATTTAACATGCGTCAAAAACTAGTTTTCTGAAAAGCACACTAATTAATGTTGCTATACTTGTAGTGCTAGGAATTTGTATCAATAAATAATAAACAAATAAGTTAAATATAAGTAATATTGCATTATTAATGCACTTACCGTTTACGGTATCCCTAATTAATAAACAAATATTAAACAGTGTATGTTATACCTGTACTATTTTTATGACCCGGAGTGTACTCATATAACAGCATGTATAAAATACAAGCTCAGTTTATCCAGCATGTCAAAAGACTTCCACAGCTGGTAAAAGCAGCAACAATGAGCACCTCGAAGCCATCTGTCTATGTAACCAGGCCAGATGTCGATGCCAGTGGATTGAAATTACTCAGCGAAAGGTTTTGTTATTTATTTGTTTGTTGATCTTTCAGCATAATAAATATAACATTCTACCCTAGCTGCGATGTCAGCACCTGGTCGAAGCCTTTGCCGGTGCCACGAGAGGAATTGCTGCGTGAAATCAAAGGCAAGGATGCGCTGTACTGTGCACTGACGGATAAAATAGATACCGAGGTGCTGGACGCTGCTGGGCCTCAACTAAAGTGTGTGTCCACAATATCCGTGGGCTTTGAGCATATTGATGTCCAAGAGTGCAAGAAACGTGGCATTCGCGTCGGATACACGCCGGACGTGCTGACCGATGCCACGGCTGAGCTAACGGTGGCCTTGTTGTTGGCCACCAATCGGCGGCTCTTCGAGGCCAATAAAGATGTGTACAATGGCGGCTGGAAATCGTGGTCCCCCATGTGGATGTGCGGGCACGGTCTAAAGAATTCACGCGTTGGATTTTTTGGCTTTGGTCGCATCGGGCAGGAGATTGCCGCACGCATTGTGCCCTTTAAGCCATCGCTGATAACGTATACAACCCGCTCGGCGAGGCCAGATGAGGCCGCTAAGGTCAATGCGAAGCATGTTGACTTTTCTGAAATGATAACCTTATCAGACTTCATTATTGTCTGCTGCGCTTTAACTCCCGCCACTAAGGAGATCTTCAATGCGGAAGCCTTCAACAAAATGAAGTCCAACTGCATTTTTATAAACACAGCACGTGGTGGAGTTGTCGATCAAAAGGCACTTTATGAGGCACTCAAGTCGAAAAGGATCCTTGCTGCAGGGTTGGATGTGACTACACCGGAACCACTGCCGCTAGATGATCCATTGCTGAAACTGGATAATATTGTTGTGCTGCCACATATCGGGAGTGCAGATATTGAGACCCGCAAGGAGATGTCCCGCATCACAGCCAGAAATATTCTGGCAGCACTTAAAGGTTGCGAAATGGAATCGGAGGTCATTGTTTAAAATGCATTTATAAACGCAACACTTCAAAGAACCGCCAAGTTAGGTGTAAAAGTTTTGAAGTCTAAATAAGTAACAAAAATGGTTATATCTTTAAAAGATTTTGTATTAAAAAACAAATACAGCGTTTCCGAAATCGGATTGTATATTTGTAATTCAGTGAATAATTTCCGACAGTATTATTATTATTTGTTTTGGCGAGACTGCTGTTTTCGGGGCGCCAAGTTTTTGCAATTAATCCTTGTACAGTTCGATGAGATCAGAGGAAAATATTAAGTAAAAATATGGATGATTTTTTTTTTCGTAATTTGGTCACACAATTTATTTCAGCTGACAAATTGTATAAAAATCGGGAGTTATCGAAGGCTTTATTTACTAGGCTAAGCCGAAATGGAAAAATAGTGTTTCACATTTTCGTTATATTTCGTCAAGCTATATACGGATCCATCGTTAAATTAATTAACTCCACAAATGGGATAACACTGAAAATCAATAGTTTGACAATCAGTTTTCGATGCATCTTTGATAACAGTCTATCGCATTTATTCGATTTTTTGTCAATTCGATAACATAATGTTCGCTATGGAAACATAGCAATTGTAAAAAATTAAAATTTGATTTGTGCTACAAATAAAAACAACTTTAAGCAGGTCCGCCAGTGACTAGCGACCAAAAAGCTTAAGTGATGGCGGCGCATGAGAATGCCGAGCTCAAAGACTTACAAATATTTGAGCTACGTCCGCTCGTTACAAATTTCAGCTGCAAGCTATCCGCCGTGACAGTTACACCTTTCGACGAAAAACAATTCCTATGTCTGGTTAGCGAGGAAAATGAGATTGTACTGCGTTATATCAGCGCTGAAGGGGCTCAGGAAGTGCTCAAGATGATCTCCTGGTTTCGTCGTACGAACCGTGTCATACACGACGTATGTTTCGATCCTGCGGGCATTTGGCTTTTGGTTCTGTGTAAGTATTAGTGCGTGTGTACGTTCATGTATGTGCGAGCCTTTACCAGGAGGGGTGTGAGAATGGGTGCTACGTAGTAAAGCCTAAAATTACTCTCCTCTTGTGGGTGGAAGTGAGTGTGCTTAAGTGTGTGTATGTGTGTGTGCATGCGATTTACATTATTGATTTTCTTTAGTTCGTATTTTGTTTTGATTTGCTGCTTCTTCAGCTGGCAGTTGCCAGGGAATGGGAAGAGACTATTAAAGTGTTACTGAACTCAGTTTTTTTTTCAACTTATAATATTAAAAACATATAACTTCATAAATCAACAGGTTTCGACAATACACTTCATATTGTGCCGGCTCTGGCTCTGGTGGATAAATCGCACAATCTGGCCGCTTGTTCTTTATACAGCACCACTCAAGTGACATCCTATATAATACCGTTCGTAGGCCCACACGAATGCCCCAATTCAAAGAAATGTCCAAACCATTCCACGGCACAGAATGAGGTGGTTGAGCAACAACAGCAGCAAGTGGATCAATTGGTGGATAACTTAGAAAATATTAAGCTAGATAAAGATGCTGACATTGAGGATGAGGAGCCATTAGGACATGAATTACCTGAGCATATGCTAGCCAATGGTCCATCGATCGAACCATCTACGGATCAATCCGTCCAACAGCAAGCACCTACGTTTGATGCAACAGGCAACAGTCAAATGATGGCCACTTCATTCATGGCTTCTAAGACCTGTCCTTACCCATTGTCAGTGGTTTGGTGGAAAACATACTATGGATTAAATCGTGCCATAATTGGTTACTCAGATGGTTCCATTTGCTTTGTGGGTCTCAGTCCCAACTGTCCAATGATAGCTAGTACATCCATTGAAAATGGCTCTGTCGTCCGTTTGACAATTTGCAAGGACAACACTTTTGATGGGGTCATGTTGTTGGTAAGTTGCTGATAAGTTAATGTAGATAATCTTAATAACGGATTTGTCTATGATGTGCAGGTGACCTCGTCGCTTAAGGAACAATACAAGCTCTTGCTCGAGCAGAAGGCTATCATGTATGTCTATCCAGGAGATAGCTCACCTACAACTCGCGAGGGTGCTTGGCAAATCGTCATGAATGTGCATTCAAGGCATAAGGCCGCAAGCGGAAACGACGCACGGCAAAGCAATAGTTCCGATCCCGCTTCTGATAGTAGCCAACTGGAAGAGGATGTGTTTGCACCGCCTGATAGTGAGGAAATTGCTCCTAGCACTCAAACAGTTCCAATTGCCAAGTCCGTGCCGGTATCCAGTGAAAATATCACTCCTACACCACCGTCACCGCCTCCGGCTCCGGGTCCGGGCCCGCCATCGTACAACGAATGCGCAACACGTTACCAACAACAGCAATTGCCTATCAATAGCTTCGACGGTATTTTGCCTGCCACACGCGCACGTCTTGCTTCACTTAAAAGTCTTGGATCTAAGAAACTACAGGCTATCAAAATGAGATTATCCGATCAGCGGCAAAAGAATGATGAATGTACGTAAATACACCTCATAGTATTTCTTAAATTATTTCGATACTTATCACATATTGTTTGCTTTTAGTCATGCCTGAAGCGAATTCGGGCACATTTGCAATCATGGACTCGCCATCCGTTACACCAGAGCCACTGGGAAACACGCAAGGATCCTTCTACAACTTACAAAATCTGCGTAGCACTTACCTGCTTAGTGCCCTACATAGCAACAGTTGCAGTCTCACGGTGCACAGCATTAACATCAACTTGAAGCCATTGTTTTTGTACAAGATACCTAAGCATTGTGTGGATATACTCATTAGCTCTAACATTCTGTATGGTGTACAATATGTGGACTTAAATAGCAACAGTGATGGAGCTAGTTTGACGGCAGCATCCTCTTTAGACGAGCCACTGGTGACAAATACCGAGAAAGAGAGTCTAGATGCGGACACCGAAAAATTGGAACAAATGGAGCCGGGCAACATAACGACGAGCAAGAGCGATGATACAAGTGCAACCACAACAAGCGCGTCAAGCCTCGATCAAAGTGAAATGCCCACCAATGCCATCAATGCGGTTAGCGTCATCAGCAGTGCAATGGCCTCGCTACACACCACCGACAATGATGTATGTTATTTTCAATTGAGTGGTATTCTTTCATTATTATCATATTTATATTGCAGCGCTTCAATCAACAGGCACAACTTGCATTGTTTCGCTTTGAACATGAAACTGTGCTTCATCTCTACCAAATGGCGCAATTTCGCAATAGCAACAACCAATCCGAAACTTTAACGAAAGAGGAAAAGGCAAAGGCGTTCGAGATAAAGGATATCCAAACACCAATGGACTATGTACAGTTTTATGAAACTGCCGATGTTAGCAGTGAATTTTCATTGCGGCAAATGGAGATTATGCAAGGAGAGTTTCCAAAAATCAACTACGATCCATGCTATGTCATAACCAACAAGAATGTATACACGATACAGCTCAAGTATGTTCTCAATTAATATTTAATGCTTTACTGTGATACATTTATTGTATTTTCAACTTTTCAGGAAGGAACCATTTGAAATATTTTTAGACGCGGCTCTGGTAAGCAATTGGAGTCAGTGCCGTGAATTCTGCAATACCTTCGATCTGTCCTTTGAACATTGCATTGAGTTTGCTGGAGATTATCTGTTGCGCCGCAAAAAAATTACACAGGCATTAATCACGTATAATGTTGCACGAGTGAAACCAATACGTACAGCCCTGAAGTTGGCCATGTATGGACATACCTATGCGTTAATGCAGTTGTCCGCTATGGCACTGAAGTCATCTTATCTTTTACGGTCGAGGCACTTGTGCCATCAGCTGCTCAAGAGCATTCTATCAGATGTTACCTATCGTCATTCAGAGGATGTCCGTGACATCTTGCCATTGAATAAGAAAGATCCAAATGTGGAGGTCAACTGTGGTGTCTCTTGCAGCGACTATCACTACGGTGTTGATGAATCGATCAGTGCACTTCAAATGTCGCCCTCTTCGCAATTTCATTTGGCTAATTTGCTTTTGATAACGCTAGCCGAGAAGGCGGTAAACGATAAAAATTATTTGCCTTTGTGGTAAGTTTCATTTGTTTAGCATCACTAACAATCAGTTTTGATTAATGCAAACGGGGCTTAACAATTTCAGGAACTTTTTGGTGACTAATACGAAGTATCACACCAATATGACAAGTATTGTCCTGTGCCAGAGTGGACTTTTTTCTGCCGCAATAATATTAGCGAAAGTTCGTGGTGTTTGTCTGGACACCTTCAATGCACTAGTTAGCGTTGTGGCACAGGAATTCGGATGGTACAACGAGCTCAACGTCTGTTTGTATAATCTAAGCCAAAATATCTTCATGGAGACAATCACATATTTACCAATGGTGTCAATGGATTACTTTAACTTCATACAGGATAAACTGGAATATCTTAGGCCTTGTGTGCTGCAGGTATGGAATCATTTATATTTATATTCACTTCCACTTTAATGTATCCCTTTTATTTAGCGTCTATCTGAACAATTGAATCCTTTTGCACCTTCAATGCGTCCTATTGTGTCGCACAGCTGCAGCAACGATTCGAACGGCAACGACAATAATGCACATCTTTTTGAGTTCAGTAAATGCCTAATTGAAACTTATTTGGCTGTGCTTATCCATATGGAATCTCAGCGTGTCAAGCACGATTCCATTGTGAATGCTTTGTCAAATTTTCGCATCAACTACGAGGACAATCAGGCAAGTGCATATATGACTGAGCAAGCGAAGCAGCAACTATAATTTATTTTATTGACTTGCAGTTCGCTATTGAATCATCACGTTTTAAGCCTATCTCTGCGGGGTGTGCCTACTGCACCTGCGTTGTAGATGGTGTCGCTTACTTTTGGGGTTCCAGCGGAGTTCCTTGCTGCTTCAGTGCCCAAAAGTCAACAGGTGAGCTTTAGTTTATTTTGAATAATTAATAAACTCAAATATTAATGTTCTATGCTTAATTTTTAGAACCTCCGGAACCTGCGCATGCTGTAAAGACGTTGGAGCTACTTTCGCAACTTAACTTGGAAGTGCATGCACTGAAATGTGGACGTCAACATACACTTATTTTAACCAATAATGGCGTAGGTTTATTGGAGAAATAATAATAACAATTTGTTTCAAAAATTACGCTTGGCATTCGCAGCTGTACGCCATGGGTAACAACAGCCTCTGCCAACTGGGCATCGGAACACATATGCAAATGGCCCTGCAGCCGATGCTGGTTACGGCTTTGGATGGCATGAACATTACATTACTGGAGGCAGGTCAATATCATAATGCAGCCGTTGCCGATGGAAAGCTTTATATGTGGGGGTAAGAAAATTGTTCAATATATTTTGAGGTGAACATTGATTAATACAGTTTTTTCGTGCAATTCAGCTGGGGAATCTACGGGCAGCTGGGCAATGGCAACTGCGAAAATATCGCAACACCAACACTAGTCAGTTTCTTTAAGTACAAGGTGAGCTACATGTTTTGTATATAAATTTCTTTTTAATCAATTTTTTTTTATATGATAGAATGTTTTACAAATTTCGCTGGGACATGCACATACTTTGGTGCTGTGTAGGAAGTTCCACAACAATTATCTAGAGGCTAATGAAATCGAGAATGAACTCTTTGTGTTTGGATCTAATCATTTTGGCCAACTTGGTATTGGCAGCAGTGAACAACCGGAGACAAAAACGAGTCTACCAATACGTCTGAACTTGGGGGACTGCAGCATAAGACTGATACACACAAAATTTTTTACAAATGTATGTTGAGAACATTTTCCATTATACAATTATACTTATTTACTTATCAACTTTCTTCTATAGTTAGCTGTAGATACGGAGGAACGAATGTACACATGGGGCAGTTCACCCCAAGCGTTACGTCTGGCCAATCAAATCAAGCGTCGTGCTAATGCCAAGCAAAAGCAAGAAGAAAATCAGCAGCGTGAAATGTTGAGCAAGCGCCTCGAGGAAACGTTATTGTCGGCATCTAATACACGTAGCGCACTAGTGGAACCAACCACGTCCTATGCAGCGGTAGTTGGCGGCAGCTTGCCCAAACAGAGAGTGGAAACCAAAGAGTCTAAAGAAGATGAGGCTTTGGCATCGAATGCAAGTGAAAATATTAGCTCAACATTGACTGCCAACGCGGAATCGTCAACAGCAACTGCACCGACTTCAACTAGCTCTTCAAGTTCACAAGCTTCAATCGAACCGGATCCAACGGAGCATTTGACGCCTCACTTTGTAGATACCAGTGAAGTCGCTGGAAAAATACTACAGATCTCCAGTGGATTGTTTCACTTTGCGTTGATATCCTCAACATGCACGTTATATACTTGGGGAAAGAACCTAGAGCATCAGCTGGGCACTGAGGACAAGGATCGTCGTGCCGTGCTCAAGCCAATGCCCATAGATAGTATCGAAAAACCTATGTATGTGGACTGTGGAGCCGATTTCACACTTGTCATGACCACCGATCACATTGTTAAAGCTTTTGGTGGCAACTCGAATGGTCAATGTGGCCGTGATTTAGGTGCAAGCTTGGATCGAATGCGACAGAGAGTGGTGTGCTTGCCAACGACAAAGCGACTGATGCGATTTGAGAGTCAATGCGTTGAGGCACCTGTTGAAATCAATTTACCACGTCCACGAATACGTCTTGATCAGGAACCAGTGCGTTACTTAAAGGTGATACCACCGTATCAGCCCCACTTTCTGCAACAAGCTAATATAAGCTTTGAGCATCGTAATTCGGAGGGTACGAATAACTATAAGTCCAGCACTGAACAAGCGGGTACTGGTCAGGACTCTGACGATATGCTGAGCAGCTTAGAGAACTTAAGCCATAATGATGCTAGCTGTTCGTTCAATGCAGCTCAAATGCCCGATGGAAATAGCTCGTTGGATATGGATTATTCGCCAGAAGAGCAAAGCTATTTGCCGTTGCCAAATCAGGCAGCGACGGGTTTGACATGCAGCGCTACCGGTCTTCTTCGGGATGGAGAAGATGTTAGCACATGTACACCCACCTCAGAGGATGGAGATGTGGTCGCGTTACAGCCACTGCGCCATTATATACACTACTGCCTGTATGCCTTCCATGGGCTATACAATCCGGATAAAATAGGGGAATGTGCACGTCCACATCGTAATGAGTATCGCATTAGAATTTGTATGCTCAATTTCAGATTTGTGGAGGCTTTTCGTCTCTGCCTTCACAGCTGCGATAGCGCTCAGCAAACACTTAAGCTATTTGAATACTTCAGCAAGGACACGGGCTATGTACCACTACATCGCTCGGATCTCAAACATCTTATCTATCATATGTGTATACACTTCATGGAGCGCAAGTTCGATATGCTAGAATGTGAGCGTTATTTTATGGGCGATCTAGATTATTATTTGCTGGAACTGGCATATGTATTTTACTTTAACAATAATAATTCGGCACTTGAACAGAATCTCAATCAGAAATTCAAGTTGCTGATTGCAGCGGCAGATAGTAATCAATCGTCAGCGGATGTTCTCCAGGATACTGATGCCATTTTTGATAGTTTTACGGTCAAGTTCAAGACGATTCTGTGCCAGCGCCTGCTCAGCTATTGTGATTCTGATGCCAATAATTCTGGCAATTAACATTGGAAATAATATTGTGCCCGCTGGCGTTGGTCTTGGAAAGGGCTTTCGTTTTGAATTTTCATGGTTAATCCTAAACTAACATTTCTAAGTTAAAAGTTTGTATGTTTGTTGTTTGCTTTTGGTTGTCTTCAGAAGTGTTTACGCAATTTGTTGTCAGTTCGAGCAGGAAACCAAAGATCAATAATGGTGTCATTTGCCTCAGTCCTTTTTGTCACCATGCATAAGTAAATATTACATACATACATATTATTATATATTGTCTATTTACCCGCCCACACATGTTTATATTTAATTACATAATTGTTGTTTGCGGTTTTCTGCGCATATTTATGCAAATAGCTTTTATAGCGATGTTATTTAAGAAAAATATTTAAGGCAAACAAACGATTTGTTTAAAGAATTTAATTTTTGTTGTGCTTTGTTTGCTATTGGCTTTAAACGCTTTTTGTTCACTCAATAAAAAGATACACATATAATAATGTTTATACACATACACCTACACACACACACACACACTTAAAAGGGATGAAGAATGGTCACAGATCGAAAGAGATCTGAACATTATATCCTTAATCGCAGCCATAGAAACATAAACATTTTTAATTGATATTCAGCTTGTGATTTGCAGTTATTTAATATAAAATTTGTAATTTTATTTATCATATGTTTACGAATACATATGATTATCCAGAATAATACAAATAAATATTCATTTATACAAAATTTGTGCTGCTGTCTACAGTTTCAGTTTTATATTGTCTGTAGTCCAGCGCTTACTCTGCAGCGCTTTTAGAGCATTCTCACAGTAGAATTGTTCCTCGGATCTGTCTGGTAGCGTTTCTTTGAGTTTCTGCAGCTCCTGCTGTTGTTTGAGGCTCACCATCGCATCAATTACAGCTTTGATGCATTTTACCCTCTGAGCTAGTGCCAGCTTTTCGCTGCTATTGCTCATTTTGGAGAGGAACAGCTGTAGCACCGTCGACGGTGCTTTCAGTTCGAAAAGACGCTGCACTGCCAATGCTAGATCAAAGCTTATGTGGAATTGCCTTGATTTAAGAGGATGCCATGTGGAGACACGCTCGAATATGCATTCTAAGTCCGCATAGGCCTGGGCCTGTGCACGTTCATTAAGTGCTGTCCATTCGTATTGTGCGGATGAGATTTCTTGATCAGCTACAAATCGTTGGGGTGAAGTAGGTTTAAGCATGTCCTGTTCCTTCCAATTTTTGTTCTGTGAACAAAACAAATAGAGCAGCTCGATGGGACTCGGATGCTCACCAATTCGATGACTCAAAGCTGTTGTGGTTTCCTTTTCTAGTACAAACTGCAGCTTATGCGCTGCATGGAAAACTTGTTCGTAGAGTGGAATTATTCCCACGCCGGCGTTTGCATAGGCATCGACAAGACGCTGCAGCTGCTGCTTACGTGTTGGAATTTCACTGCAGGCCATTGCGGCCTGAAACTGCCGGAGAGCGGCTTCCTGGTGACGTCCAAAACGTTGAAGGGCGTCAATGTAATTGCTCAAGTCGCTGCTTTGACGCAAATAGCTTAGATAATGCTCCAATGCTTTGGGTCGTTGCTGTAATATTCCATGAAACTGAGAAGTGTTTAGGGTACGTTTTAAAAAAAGCAGGACTCCAATGACTCCATCGCCACCGTGGCTCAGTAGCATGTCTAAGAGTTGTTGTTTCTCTTGCATAGACTTAAACATTTCCAGTGGAGCCACTTTACCATGCAGTAACTTTTGTACCGTCAGCTCCAGATTGGGACTGTAGAGAGTACTCTGAATTTGGCGTCGGAGTATCTTTAATTCTTCCTCAGGTGTAACGCCCTTCGGTAGTACATGATCGTCTAGTGTTTGTTCCTGTAGCACTAGATTCAGTTGCTCATCGCTCAGTATTGCTTTGATGGATAGATGATTTAGTGCTCCTAGGGCGGAACTGTTGTCAAAACTGGCTTCAGAGATGGTGTCATCGTTGAATATTGCATTGTTGTCCCATTTGTTCCCCAGACTGGCTTGACCTCCGGCTCCTCTCAAGTCGCCATCTCCGGCATCTATATCGTCCTCGTCATCGAAGCTGAATGCAGCTCTGGAGGAGCGGGTCCAATAGTTTTCGCTATAAATAAAATAAATTCAATCCTATTCTGCTTTTTTACTTTTTTAATTCAATGTACTCACTCAGCATTATCAAATTGTGATTCCATTTGTTTTATAAATGAAAACAGCTGAGCTACCAGTGTGACCGTGTCGAGATAATTAATAACAACCAGGGATGTAGCATATTGTAAACATCTATGAGCGCCCTTTTTAAAGGGCTTTGTACACAATAATAATATTTTAAATGAGTGAAACTTTATAGTTAAATAATTTTATACTGATTTCGTTTATTAATTTGTTGTTATGATGTTGTCATATAGATCGAACTATTGAATTCAAAGCTCACATAACGATTTTAAGCCGTTATATCTAAATTAGGTGCACAGTAATATTTATGATAATCTACAGCACAAACATTATACCTCTTCAGCTTATAATTATTTAAATATAAAGAACAATTTGTGTGTACTTGGAATATACAGATTAATTCAACAACAATAAAATAGAAGACATTTCTTCATTATCACCGTTCTCTTCTTCTTTGTTTCAGACAAGTGTACATGTGAATGTATGTACATAAGTGTGTGTATATACATATTAATAGTCGCGCAGTGAAAGGTTGAAGCTGATAATCCGAAAATAAAGTGTTCCAGTCTGCCATACTGTGAAGATGTTCTTCCATTGGCTACTCCTGTCCCTTGTGGTGACTATAGCACGAGGTGCCAACTTCTGCACAAATTCGGACAAATGTGCTTTGGGGACAGAGCCTGACTCAACAACTGCTGCTCCTGTGCTGGCACGTTATGACTACACCAGAGTTTACAATGTGGACCTGGCCACAACCTTACAAGTGCAAATCTTCCAGTCACTAGAAGAGGCAAGCGATTCGTGCATCTTCATGGGACATGCGCGTGAGCCAGGACAGAAACTAACAATACTAGTTGGTGCTCAGAAGGTTGCCGACTTTGAGGATCTGCTACAAAGCTACAACGTCAGCCATCGCCTTTTGCACAGTAACTTCCAGGCTCTGATCGATGTCAGTTATCAGGAGGTGGCACCGGAGAATACTCCTGCGGATCAATACAATTGGAAACAATTCTTTCGTCTAGAGAATATCTATGCCTGGTTGGAGAAAGTGTCACAAGATCACCCAGGAGTGGTTACACTTTTGGACCTTGGTGAAAGCACACAGGGAGTGCCTATTAAGGGAGTGCGCATTGCCTTTGGTGGCGAGAATCTTACCAGCGTATTCGTCGAGGGTGGCATCCATGCACGAGAATGGATTGCACCAGCCACGGCCACCTATTTCATCGACCAGTTACTACACTCCAATGACGCCTCAGTGCAGGCCTTGGCTCGTGCCCACAACTGGATAATTTTTCCTGTTGTCAACCCGGACGGATATCGTTATACCTTCACTGGAGATCGTATGTGGCGCAAGAACCGACAGCTTTTTGGCATTTGCCGCGGCGTCGATCTGAATCGTAACTTTCCACTTCATTGGAATACCACAGGTGCCAGTGGTAATCCCTGTCATTATGATTTCTCTGGACCAGTGCCTGCCAGCGAGGTAGAAACACAGCGTATAATTCAATTTCTAGACGCCCACGTTCTACCGGATCGCATTCGCACATTCCTAGCCCTGCACAGCTATTCCCAGCTGATTATGTTTCCTTATGGTCATTCGGCTGAGCGCGTTGATAACTACGGTGACCTCAAGGAGATTGGCCAACTGGCTGCGGGTCGAATTAAAGAGATCAGCGGGCGGGACTACAAAAGTGGTAGCATCTATGAGACCATATATCCCTCAAGTGGCGGCTCCAAGGACTACGCCCATGGCCAGCTCAAGGTTCCTATTACCTTTTCCTTCGAGCTCCGTGGACCACCAGATGCCAGAGAAATGTTCATTCTGCCAGCCAAGGAAATCGAGCCGACAGCTCGTGAGGCTTTCGCAGCAGTGCAAACCATTATAGAGGAATCTCGCAAGCGTGGATATTACCAGTGAAAAAATAACATTCATAATTGTTGCAACAGTAAAGTTCTATGTTTCATTCAGATTAAAAACCTTTAACCGCCTTAGCTTGTTTGTTTAAGATATTGATGCCAAGCAAGCAGTATCTCAACCCTCAAAGGAGGAAATAAGCGGTGTTGTGGTGTCTACCAAAACGAGTACGCTATGATCCAGTGGATAAATGCCGGACACTTGCACATAGTAGCCACGTTCACACTGCTCCTTGGATGAGTACAAGCTGCGCGTGAAAGAGATTTAAGCTCACCCATTGAAAACATGTATGATTCATACTCACGCTAATATATCCACGGGTTCTTTTATCAATTCCGATTTATAGACGGAAGCTAAAAAATTAGTGAATGCTGCCGTGTTGTTTCCCAGTTCTAGATCCCCGTTGGGAGTACAAACCTCTAGCCCTAAGCCACTGTTACTGGACCCTATATCGGGCATTCCATTCCGTGTACCCCACACAGAGATGATGTTATCTTCCGAGGCTACTATGGTGCACTGATCATTGCAGTTGACATTCTAGTCGAAAAAGAAATCAACTTTATGGCAATGTTGACCTTTTGTTAAGAATAATGACAACTAACCACAATGTAACGTGCACGTATTGTCTCGACTAGAGTAGGGTGATCCACGGGATTGCAGTGTCGTATGCCGCGCTGTCCCTCCTTGTTGCGTCCCATGGTGTACACATAGCCGCCTTCAATAAGAAATACCGAATGGGTGAAAGAGAAGCTCGCCTTCATTACCTTGTGAGGTAGTTGGATTTTTTTCTACAAAAATATAAAATCATATATCGTAAGTCTCTCGTAATTCTATGAACTCTGAGGAACTTACAAAAGCTGTAATCTTTCCCGGACGATTGAAACCTAGCTTGTTGTAGTTGTTGCTGCCACAAACATGCATTTCCCCATTCATAAACAGCACAGCAGTGGTATCTGGGCCGCAATAGATATGAGAAGGTTTGCTCTTAACATGTGACAACAGAACCTTTTGTGGATACTTC
The DNA here is from genome assembly GCA_018904595.1 of Zaprionus indianus. NCBI lineage: Eukaryota > Metazoa > Arthropoda > Insecta > Diptera > Drosophilidae > Zaprionus > Zaprionus indianus. Next base: position 7,544,414 of record JAEIHA010000860.1, read on the forward strand.
CTAACAAAGAAAGAAGGAGCCAGAGTTCTAATTGAAAAGAGTTTGAATTATGCAATTTACATACTGTTGCTGTTGATGGTTGCCCAGTCCCAAGGCACCACTTGTGCTCGTGCCCCATACGTAAACAGCTCGTTCGCGACTCAGCGCCACGACATGATGTACACCAGCTGCAATCTGATCAATGCGAACATCGGCGAGCTTAGCTATTAGTTTGGGATTGTAGTATATCTTCTGCTCGTCTTGACCAAGTGATAATTTGCTATTGTTGCCGCAGCTAAGCAAATTGCCAGACTGAGTGAGGAATATGGTAAAACCTTCGCCGGCACAAGCGCTGACCAAGTGATAATTGCGCACACTTTGCACCAGACCCGGATAGTGTTTCCATGTCTCCAGCGAAGTCAGGCCCAGCTGCCCATTTGTACCCTCGCCCCAGGAATAGGCAGAGCCATCGTCATTGATAACCACAAAGTGTGATTCGCTCATAGCAACGCAGACAATGACAGCCTTGGGCGGAAGCTGTATGGGACTCATACTGAAACTGTTGCCAAAGGACTTCAGTTGGTACAGGACGGAGCTATTGAGATAATAAAAATCTGATAAATTCCAAGCTTAACTGTAGCAAAGATAAACGAACCGTTTCTCTATAATCTCATTGGGTGCCACAGTTTCGGCGCTCATTAACTTCCTTGTCTCCGTCTGTGCCGTGGGCAGCTCCATTGCCAAATTGCTGTAGCTGGCAAAGACCGAAGTGGGAGCAACAATCGCACTGCCATTGCTGCTCAAGTTGTTCTCATAGGTGTACCTAGAAAGTATTATCTCGAGAGTTTTCTTCAATCTAACCTTTTCAGTAAATGCATCGCACGCTCACCCCTTGTTCTTGCCCAGGCTGCGGAATATCAATGGTATCCAATAGACTAAAACTTCAGATGCTGTAGGACGAAGTGCTGGGTCCACTTGCAGTAAATTCGCCATAAGACTACGCAGCCCAGAAGTGTAGCCAACAGGTACTGCTGTATATGCACCAGCCATAATCTTTGTTACTAGCTCCGACAAGTTGGAGGCAGCAAAGGTCTTCTTCAGGCAGCAAAGCTCACCCAGAATGCAGCCCAAGGCCCAAATGTCGCTTTTGTTGTCGTACTCCTTACCTTCGCACTGAATAGAAATGAGGGAATAATGATAAACGAAATTGCGAAACATAAAACTATTGCTACCATCTCAGGACTGAAGTAGTAGGGTGTTCCCAGCACAGTCTGTGCATGAATTTTGGCATTCATTATCTTGGATATGCCAAAGTCACCTATTTTAACGATGCCTCGTTTGTTGAGAAACACATTGGCTGTCTTCAGATCGCTGTAGAATGTAGAAGTACTTTAGATAAAGTATGATAATGTATGGAATAATCTGATTCTACCGATGTAAGATGTTCTCCGAGTGCATGTAGTTAATGGCACTGGATATTTGCTCAAATACAGCAATTATATAGCGCTCCGGAAAGTGTTGTTTACCCTGCCGTTCGGCTATGATTTGAGCCAGGGTGCCGCCATCGGCGTACTCCATTTCAATCATCAACGTATTATCCTTGATAAAGCTACCCAGATAACTGACTATGTTTGGATGATGCAGCTTCGAGAACACCTCTACCTCGTTCATGGCCAAGTCACGCCCTGGCGGCGTAAGCTCAGTCAAATTGATTTGCTTGAAGACGATGTGATGACCATCGAATTTACGTCTATAGAGAACTGCAATGCCAAAGGATCCCTGACCCACAACGCGTATCTTTTCATAATTGGCCAACTCGGTGCCAGCTATGTTGAGTGTCTCTTTTGTCACTGCCAACTGTTGTAGCGGCTGCGAGTGAGGTTGTTCTGCGGACTGTGGTGGTATGTGACTTGTGGACATTGCCTCAGCCAGTGAGGTGCTTGGTGCCCCTGTATTGCCGTCGGTTATGGTGAAAACTGAGGGTTTTTTACGTGAACTGTGTTTAGGATTATTGCTCTGCCTATGTGCCACAGCTAATGGCAGTTGCAACGATGTTGTGGTCAATGTGATGGCATCTGTAATGCGCCCATTGAAGATTGGCAACGAGCTCGCTTTATTACGAAATTGTTTCATGTCAGCGGCGCGAGTCAAAAAATCGAACTAACCATATTTATTGTCTCTAATCTTGTCATGGACTCCTCATCGTTGTGGTCAATCAGGTTGCTAGGCACCGCTAAGGCAAGTAGCGATTAGGCCATACTGTTTAAAATACGTATTGGCCTAATCGCGACTTTCATCTGTGAAGCCCTAAATGACGGAACAATTGGTATCGATTGGCTTTCCGGTTCATTTTCAAATACTCATTTGCATAATGAAAATTGGACACAGTGGATTTACGTATTGTATGTATAATTGATCAATTCTAAGTAAACCAGTCGATGTAGACATTATTGACTTTGCTTTACTTTAAAAGTTTGTAATCGTAACAATTGTTACAGGCGGCTTACAATTGGATTTCGCATTAAACATTATAGCTATTTTACAATATATTTTTATGTATATATTTATATTTAATTTTATAGACTTATTTAACTTATCCGAGTACATGTGTTAGTTATTTTAAGAAATCAAGATCCGACTATTATGGAATTATATATCTGCTGGAGTATGCTAAAATATTATGCTATTCTTGGACTATTTTTAAAAATGCACAATCTGTACGTTTCGGCTTGACATTCGACTACACGTATTATGCATTTCCAAATTGGTTCTCATTCGATTCACATCGTTTCCTTTCATTTCTTTCCATATTTGTTATTGTTATTGTTGGTATTAACATGCACAAACATTTTCTACATGAAATTACTGTTGCTATAAGCTGTACAATGCCTCCATCGAAAACGCATCCATGATGATGAGATTAGCTTAGCAGGTGCAGCGATTATCACCGGAGAAACTACCCAAGCTGAAGGTTCCCAAGCCATTTGAACCTGGCGATTTCTTGTCTTGCTTGTCGTCGTTATCAAAGTTGTCGCCCTGTAAAGGAATATTTAAGTTTAATTTAAGTTATATATATAAAGGTAATACGTTTTTTTTTTCACTTACGCGTCGCTCGCGCTGTTCGCGTATTTTACGAGCTAGCGATAAAAATGCGTCCTCTATGTTTATGTTTGACTTGCATGAGACTTCGAAGAATGGCATATCAAAGTTTTCGGCAATCTGCAAAGCAATAAAGTGTTTTTTAATAGATTACGATTATAAAAAGTTGCTCAATAATCAAGTATTAGCTAATTATACTTAATATACAGATTTAGTATAACCATATTTGAATTTCTATCGAACCTTTTCTCCTCTATCCTTGTCTACCATACGCTGCGTCGCTGAACATTCGCATTTGTTGCCAGCGAGCACCTTAACCACATCGGGTGATGCATTCTCCTGTATGTTGCGCAACCAGTAGGATAAATTGTTGTAGCTCTCCAGATTGGTCACATCGTACATCAATAGAATACCCATTGCGCCGCGATAATAAGCTGTGGTTAGTGTGCGAAAACGTTCCTGGCCAGCCGTGTCCCAGATTTGCAACTTTATGGGCACACCATCCAAATTGATTAGTTTCTGTTTGAAATCGATGCCTATGTGTGAATAAAAGAAGATGCTGTCGTCAATTAAAGCCAGACAAAGGATGCCAATGTATGTATGTGAATATGTGTGGATGTGTCACTTACCGATGGTGGAGATGTATGTGTCGTAGTATTTTTCATCGCAATATCTATGTACAATGCAGGTTTTGCCCACATTGGAGTCACCCAGCACCAGCACTTTGTATGTTGCCACAAAATCCAAAGCCATATTGCGAAATGCAGCTAGCGGGTTTTATGTTACAGATGGACTTTTGTGTTGTTGTTGGTGGTGTCAGTAGAGCAGAGTAGAAGTCAAGAAGTTGGTGGCAACGTTGGTGGTGGTGGTGGTGGTATGAAGGTTTGGCCGTGGGGGTTGAAACAAGTATCTGTGCTGTTTATGTATCTGTTTGTTGTTGTTGTTGTTTCACGCAGCTGTTTTCGAGCTTAAGCAAAGGCTGATGCTGCACTTATTGTTGCAGCACACGATGCGCGTCAGCGAAATAATAATTTTCACAGTTTCCGTCGCATTTTACCCGCTGAATTTCATCAAGAGCATGAGGAGCATGATAAAACAGACCACACGCACACAGAACAAATGCCAGTTAAGTGGAAAACTTCTTGTGTTTGCTTATTTATATGATTTCTCTTTATTTATTATTGATATATTGAATAGTTTTCACTTATGATGAATTAAATAACGTCGCCCGCTTATCACTCAACGTTGAATCAACATCGACATACTGTCGCTGTCGCTCGCTTTTGCTACTGCTGACTGGGCTGCACGAAAAATCAATAGAATTGCGACGGCGCAGCGTCGACAATCAAATAGAAACCGAATGTAAATATGAAGAACCAATCGTAATCGAAATTCGAATGCGCAGTTACGCAGAGACGTTACATAGATTGTTCACAATATGGGATAGGTAATATGTGTATATATGATAGAAATACAGTTTTATAAAATATAGTCGATTTTCGCTTAACATAATTATATAAGGGTTAAACAACAAAAAGTCGGGTCCCGGCCTGATTTGGTCGTTGGTTGGTTTACATGATAAACACTTTGTCGATTTTGGGCTGCGTAAACTTAACATGTGTCACCGGACATGTCATGGTGCCGTCTTCTTTGGTTATTTTCGGCAGAGCCAGTCGACCATAGATTTGTCCGTTTGGCAACATCATGGGCTGATTATTCTCGTTCAGGGGCAGGCCAGTAACACGGCAGATGAGCCGACTCTGGACACAATGAGAGTATGGCAACTTGAGCGCAATCCGATTGAGATCCTCCTGACAGACAGGACAATTAAGATTGCGGCAGGTCTGTGAGTAGCATTGCGGCGTCTTCAACGCTGATAGACCGGCTTGGACGGCCGCTGAAAATACTGATGTATTTGAGAGTTGGAACAGGCGATAGTTCTCATGACGAAAGTCCAAAACTAGCTGATCCCATCGTTTTGGATCCATGTATTTTTTGCAGTACTCGTTATCCGCATCGGCTGAGTAGCCCAGTAGGCCCATGACGTGGCAAATCTCGTCCAATTGAGTTTCCTTATATGCTGGAAAATAACGTCGAGAATGCTTGACAGCTTCAAAGCGTTGATCCTGACGTACTAGCTCGATAAACTCCTGCACACGTAGACTAAATTCAATGGTTGAATTGATTTTCCGCAACTTAGATTTGTTATCGATGCACCAATGTACGCATTTAGTAGTGCTATGATTGGCCAAGTCGTCCTCCACTTCACGAGATGTTTGGAAGATCTCAAGATTGGTCAGATGTCGTACATCAGAACGAGCTGCCAGCTCCTCGGCTGTTTCATAATAGCCCATGCGTAGTAAGTGTTCAATGACCAACCGGTCCAAACGAATGCGCTTCCATTGGTCAACTGAACCCTGACCAACTTCGCCAGTGTTACGACTCTGGGGCATAATTCCCTTCAGATGGTCCAACTTACGTTTGCAGATCTGTGTGACGCTCAGCTCATCAGTGATGCTCTCATCGGCCTTGCGTTTTAGCACCTGCAATTTCTGGGCGACATTGCCCATTAGTTTAGTCACATCAGAGAGGATTGGTGCTTGGTCAGCGTCCAAGGCCTTTTCCACTTGTCGCGAAACATTCATTACTTGATCAACTTCACGGTCGATTATCTTTTGAGCAGATCTAAAACGTTTGTTTAGTATCTCGTAGGGCACCTTTAATGTGGCATGCTCCAATGCCTTTATTTCAGACATTTTTCTGATGATTTATTCTCGTTTTGTTATTTATTTTCGTTTTTTTATTATTCTGAGACGCAATTGCTCGCTGCTTTGTCCTACAGCTGTAAAATTATCGATAGCAACACTCAAACCACCTAATTGCTTTATCTCAATAGTTCGATTGTTTGTGGAGGCCCGCGATATCTCTTGAAGAATGTGCGGTTTTTTCAACAATTAGAGCTTTACCGTAGAAATTAGTTTCTTCATTTCCTTAAATTTTTGAAAATATATTTAATTTACACGAGCAATAACTGATATTTCAGATGTTTTGTTTGTCACTCATATTTTATGACTCTGTAAATCACTTCTCCAACACACCTGAAGAATTGTTTACAAACAGCTGGGTCGCCAGTTGTTCTTTTTGGACAAATTTAGCGCATTTTGGAAATGAATATAATTTCCAGGGTTGATTTTTGATCATCAGTTATCGTTTACAGTAAAAATAAATTAAAACATATACCCAGTACAATATGTGGGGTAAGATTACTAAAAAAAATAAAAAAAGAATTAAAATCAGTTAAGGATTATAATGCTTGCAATGAAACCAAAAACAAAATAGGCAAAATGATAACTATAAATTTTCGGAGCTATCGATATTTCTTAAAGCAGCCGTGTTGATGGTAAAGCAGTGCGAGCGACGGCCATGTTATCGGTAATGCAGACTGCTGTCTTTCTTTCTTTTTGACCACGTTCCGTGCGAGTCGTATGAAATGAACATGAACCTGACGATTTCAAAGAAACGCAAGGTAAATAAACTAAAATTGCATTAAAAATGGATAAGCAAAATGGGCTGCACCAGTCTGTATAAATTGTGACTTAAGTTGTGTGAAAAATCTGCGTTACTGACTCGAAAAACTACGACAATCCGAAGTTAACCTCAAATCGCGGGCGTTGACGGCGGCGTGGAGCACCCGTGTCATGCTCTCAGATTGAACACAATAAAAACAATTTTGACAATTGGGAACGCGGCTGCCTATCAAGTTATATGTAGTGATCTAGTGAATTTCTGGCTAACAATTTGTATTTTTTGCATGCTTTTAGTTCGTCTCGGACGGTATCTTCAAGGCTGAGTTGAACGAGTTCCTGACTCGTGAGCTCGCTGAGGATGGTTACTCCGGTGTCGAGGTGCGTGTGACCCCATCCCGCACTGAAATCATCATCATGGCCACCAAGACCCAGCAAGTTCTGGGCGAGAAGGGCCGTCGCATCCGTGAGCTGACCGCTATGGTGCAGAAGCGTTTCAACTTTGAGACTGGCCGCATCGAGCTGTACGCTGAGAAGGTTGCCACTCGTGGTCTGTGCGCCATCGCCCAGGCCGAGTCTCTGCGTTACAAGCTGACTGGTGGACTTGCCGTCCGTCGTGCCTGCTACGGTGTGCTGCGCTTCATCATGGAGTCTGGAGCTAAGGGCTGTGAAGTCGTTGTCTCTGGCAAGCTTCGTGGTCAGCGTGCCAAGTCGATGAAGTTCGTCGATGGACTTATGATTCACTCTGGTGATCCATGCAACGACTACGTCGAGACCGCCACTCGTCACGTCCTGCTGCGCCAGGGTGTGCTTGGCATCAAGGTCAAGATCATGTTGCCCTACGATCCCAAGAACAAGATTGGCCCCAAGAAGCCACTGCCCGACAATGTGTCTGTTGTCGAGCCCAAGGAGGAGAAGATCTACGAGACCCCAGAGACGGAGTACAAGATTCCACCACCCAGCAAGCCCCTGGACGATCTGTCTGAGGCTAAGGTTCTGTAAACTTAAGTTTTACTGTTTAACTAAAAGAGCAACAACAACAATTGCAAGAAGACCGCAAATGTCGCGTTAAATACAACAACAACAAACAAAAACAAATGCTGCAAATTGATTTACGATGTGAGGAGCTAATAAACAAATGTAATTTTTAGTAAATTGTAAACTGAAAACTAACAACACAGTCCCAGTTTCGTGCAGTGCAGTTTGAAAGTGTGTGTGTGAGGGTTGTCCCAGTAGTTGTGCGTATTCCAATGTTGCATACCAACGGGAGAGATTGCCACACTGATCCCTGACCGGCGGCAAACCAGTTTGCTGCGTTGCATTGCGTTTGCGGCATGTCTCCGTTTTCATTTCCAATGAAGCGGAAATCAGCGATTAAAACGAGGCAAACTGATTTATGCGCTTGTCCTTCGCTTTGCGTGTAGCGCCCGGACACTGTCCGATAACCACGATCGCTTATGGACCGCATATTTATCATGTTGATATGTTTATTTGGGTTCTCCTTGGCACAGAGTGACATGGTATAAGTGCCAGAGAGCCGACTGCATCAATTGCAGGAATGGAAATCAACAATCAACTAATTTATCAACATTATTATGTGAGGCCAGTGAGAGAGCAGCTAGAGATTAATGTAGAGATTTAGCTTTTCCCTTAGTCACATCGCATCGCATCTCACCTCGTGCAGCACACGAACATCACAGCTGCATCTAGCCGGCACACGATCGCTTGCATGACAAATGGGCCACATGCAGCAACAGGCGATGCCCAGTTGCATCGCTGGTGGTGGCTAGTGGACTAGACACGGTGGTGGCGGAGGCGGCAGCGGTGTTGGCATCACGCATCAGGCAAGTTGCGATTTGCACCATAAATCTAAATTAGCGCGCCAAAGCGGTTCCTGGACATAATTCAAAGGTAAGACAGTGCCTGGGATCAGCTGGCACAAGATCGTTGACGGGGGAGGTGGTGTTTGACGGTGAAGGCGAGGGCCAGTGTTGCCATAAACAGGACAGATGAAAAGAAATATAACTAATTAAAGCTCGATAGGCGAATCGATAAATAAAGATAACGATGTTCAAAATAATTATGTGGTGGTCGATTTTTAGAACTGTAAAGAAAATTTGAAAAAGGAAAAACATTTTCTTAGAGAAAAAACGCAGATTTTCGCACTGTAACATTACGCGATTTTTTCGGCTAGAGGTCAGATTTATCTAAAAAAAAGGCTAACTTGGCAACACTGGTGGGGGCAGACGACTCTCGATTGGCCGTTGCGTTTCTCGCTTGGACAATGCCAATCAATTAGGTTGAGTGCATCTACAGCAGTACTGTGAGAAATTTCCTCAACACATTTTGGCATTTCAACGCGCGCATAAATCATAAAGAACCTTTTTTAACAACACGACTTCGAACGTATGATTTCAACACAATTTGTAAATAAATTAGATCGTGATTATGGTAACATCAATATCATCCATCGGCGACGAGCATCAGCAACATTATTAACAAGCCGACTCTGACTCGGTCTGACATGTGTTGTTGTATGCTGTCCGCTGCCTCCTCACGCTCCCCTTTGCCAACGTTGCGATCGCATATTGACAGCAATAACACTAACTATATATTTTAATGGCTTAAACAGCACAACAGCAATAACAACAGCGGACAAAACATGCATAAAGTAAGTTCTACTTAATGATCGATCATGTGATGCTCATTAGTTCTGTCTTGGTGCTCGGTATATAATCGGTAAGTGTTTTAATTATTTGAATTTATTTAGAATTAAGCTTTAAAAAGGTTACCAGAGTTTAGATAAACCACAGTACATACCCCTTCCAAAAACTACACAGGGTATAATAAGCCAGCCAAGACAAAAGCTGCCGTCAACAAGTCTGCGGCGGTGGCTGGCAACGTGTTGCCAGTCGTTTTTGCTGTGTCCTACGTGCCACATGCATATGCAGCGGCGCAGGTTCATAACTTGGCAGCCTGCTTTGGTTCTGGCCATGTCAACATTCGATTAGCTCGAACATTGTATGCTCTGTTAGTGATCTTTTATAGTGGGTGTCTTGTAGGCCACTCGGCAAAACGAATGGACTTTTAGCTAGGGTAGAACAATGCGACGTAACTGTAAGCGTACATTTCTCATAGCCCCTTCGTGTGCACCCTCTAAGTATAGAGTCAGTCGTATTTGCTTTGATTTATCCACATTATTGTGAGTCTTGTGTCATGATTTTTCCATCATTATTGAACATTAAGAAACTCTCTGGCGCGTAATGTGTTTTTCATGTGAACTGCCAGAGATCGGGCGACACATTTATCATCATCAGTTGCCGCCGCTGCTGCTGCTGCTGTTGCTGCTCTTGATGATGATGCTGCCTACCTCTGCCTGCCGCCTGCTGCTGCTGCTGCTGGCAGTCATCATCATTGCTGGCATTGCGAGCGCACAAATTGTCGAGCACCTGGATGGATCTATGTGCTTCATCTATTCCAAATGGGCCAAAAGTTGAAGAAATCTACAGCTAAAGCTTGAAAGTCACTTTCAATTAATTCAGCACAGTGATTGTCCATCTCATGTGGAGCACTAGTGGTTGCTCTCGAGGGGTCACCAACTGATCCCTTGCGCCACCTCACGCTGGCGGTTAGTTATCAGAGAGCTATCGGCGTTCCACCAATGTTGTGTAGTTCAGTATGCGATGGTTCACATCACAGTTCAGTGTCAGCCACCTTTGGCGCCGCGTCGGCGTAATTGTTGTAGCTTTTGGCCAGAGGCACGCGCGCACGTCACATGCAACTGCACGACGAATCGGAGGAGGTTGCCACAGTTGCACTCGCTTGCGGCAGACTTATGACCATATCCGCATGTGAACATAGGAGTTTTCGTTCCGTTTAGCTTAAGCAAATGAAGGTGTGGCAGTCTGGAGTCGATACATTCTTAAACTTGATCGTCATAGGGGAAGGTAGGAAAAAACTGAAACCTAGGCGGAATACTTAGTATAGACTGGGTATATAAATACTTGAACTTGATCATAAGAGAGGTTGGTTAAACGAGCTGAAACCTGGGCGGGATATTTACGCACACAACCGTAACACGATCATGCACGCAATACGAGCTGATCCAGTAGTACTTGAAATCCCAAATCGCAATTTCTTGGGGCCTCCTGGCGCTGGCACTGGTGTTGGTGTTGCAATGGAATGCAACGATTTATGAGCACCTTTCATAACACATCATTAGCTACATTTTTGTCAGAATTTATAGCGCAATGCAATCTGAAAACGTTTAACGAGCTTGTTCTAAGCTTTTAGTGGCACTAACTATCCAAATTCGGACTGCAGCAGCAGCCGACGTCGGACGGCGGCGGGCAAACAAGTGTGTGCAGCGTTGCGATGTTGCATCGTTGCAGCGGTTGGCTTTAAATGCTGCTGCAAATGCAGAAACCAATTACAGGTGCACTTTTCATATACAAACGGGTGCGAGTGTGTGCGAGTGTGTTTGCGTGCATGTAGTTATGTGTAAATTTGTCGCATGCCCCCTGGACATTGGCCCAGTAGTTTACGATGAGCTTTTAGTGTTAATTTATTGCGCCAGCGAATTACAAATGGCGTCTTTCTTTCCAATCAGCGAGCGTAAACCTGCTTGTCAAACACACTCGTGGCAACTAAAACAACAACAACAAATGGCGTTATGCAACATACAACAGTCGCGTCACCCGCTCAAGTGTATGGCACACACACACACACAGACACACACTGGCACACACGATTGAGTACATACTGCCAAAATGCATTTCTCGTAATAGACTTAACGTGACTTGGACTTGAGAAACCAATTACAGAGCCACATTAATATTGGCAACATGGTGCTGCAACAAAATTGGCTGGCATGCAACAGATTTTAATTAAGGACACTTTGCCTGCGCGGGGGAGTTGCCTGCAGTCAGTGCAGCCCAGCGTTGCACTGCTGCTGCATGCGCACATAATAATCTTATCAGGATTTCTATATATATATATATTTTGGCAATTAATTTCGACTTCTCATTCTCGTGGCAAATAACTTTGTGGTCTTTGATTAAACAGTAGCGCCCGACCGGAGAGACAGACAGATCTTGCTCTAGTGCTGGCCATAAAAGCATTTTAATTTCTTTATTTATAACAACTATAAATCACGGCCTAGGTGTTTTACCATAATTAAAAACTACTCGCATTCACACTACTATTTTCCAACATTTTCACTTCGTCTTCTTCGCCACGTATTTTATTGCTAATAGAAAATGGCAAGTGGGCCGCCTCGGCTTGGACTGGACGATTGGACTGCACTGCACTGGAACCGGGACAGCAGAGAGGCCTGGCTGGCTCTCTCGGAGGACTGAGGTGTTGTAAAAATTCCAAAAATACCGCTACACCGTGTTGGTCACGTTGTCCGATCTGCAGCTTCATTAGGTGACGCTCGTACATATTAATTTAAACGTTGCATTTATGGTCAGCCTGAGCGGCCTAGGCGGCACTAAATCATCTCAATCCTCCCAATCAGCAACGCGGGAGGAGGTGGCGTCGTTTGATCTGCGCTTGTCAGCGACCATTTTGGCCGGCATCTGCTGCACATATGGAAATCGTTGCAACATGCGGCGCTTAATTGGCAACACTTGAGCCAACTCAACTACAACTCACCTCGATCACCTCACCACATATCACCACAGTTTCACCTCTTTTCCGTTCAGTGCGGAAAGTCGCGGCATTTGGAAATTTAAGCAACAACAAAAAACAAAAATAAAAATGAAATTCATTAATAATTGCATTAATTGTCAATCGCGTGAGCTTAACGCCAAGATCGTTTAGCCGCTGATCTTACTGAGAATTCAATTTGGGGGAAACACTACAAATAAATCAAGGAAATGTCAGAAATTTGCCATGACTTGTCGCCGTGGCGTGTTGCCTGTCTCTGTGGCATGTGTATTTCGCTTTGGGCGCGAGCGCGCGCAAATTAATGCAATTTTGTGTAAATTACTCATTAAAAATGAAATAAATTTAAGTTGCCGGCATAAATCACAGCCTATAAACTGTAACAAGACACACATACACACACAGACAGACTCCATACGATACCATACCTGTGAGTGCAGAGCTGCAGACAAAACGGACAATTGGCAAAGCAAATCTCCAAACAAAAGTCTCGATTACGTTTTCGACTCCCCGCCAAACACGAGTCGCTATAATGAAATTTCATTTCTTGACTTGCCTCGGCTCCTATTATTGTTGTTGCTATATGCTCTTGTTGTTGTTGCTGTTGTTGTTGTTGCTCAAGAGACGCCAATTAGATATTTTATTGCTAATGTGCGCTTGTCAGATGTGGTCGAGCCCCGGCCCGGCTCGAGTGTCCAGCCGTGCTGTCCAATCTGTACGGGCGCTGTCTACATCAATTAAAAGCGCATTTGACAATGATATTTGCCTTGCACGGTGCCGGGTGGCAAGCCAGATCACTGATCACCGATCGCTGATCACTTGAAATGATTCCAAATTGGGCAAAGTCAAAGCGAGCCTGACTGCGTTATAACTGCAATGTGAAGACAAAAGAGAGTTGAGAAGTGGCACAGAAAGTTTTCCCAAATCAAAATATCTGCATGAATATCCCACTTTAAATTTCCTCACACGAAAAGAACTTCAATAATGGTAAATTATAGTAAAAACATAAAATGTTGTAAGCAAATGGAAAACGTAGATAATTTTGAGCTTGAGATTTCATTTCCACTTATTACATGTTGCTGCAACATTGATTAAGATACATATTGCTCGCATTGGCAATTCGGACAGCAACAGGCACTCGACACGGCAGCAGCAGCAGCAGTCGCAGTCATGGCAACGACAACAGCAACAATGTTGCTGCTTACAAATTATCAACAGCCAAGCAAGGCCTCGGGCTGGGCAAACATGCAGTGTAGCTCGCTTCGCTTGTTGGACTAAAACAAATGTTAAATGTTTAAAATTGTAACAAACTCGCATGCGATATATGTATGTGGCAATATCCATGACAATCTCACACACACACACCGAGACACAGAGACATACACACGCATACAGCAAGACAATGACCATATTTGCTTGGCCAAAAACTAATGATGTGGCTCAAGCTTGGCCCGTGTGTTTTAATTGTGAAATTTAAATGCAGCGCAATAAATTGCAAGATGGCCAAAAATTGGCCACAATTCGAGTTCGAATTCGAATTTCGTATCCTGTGTGCCATTCAATTACAGCTCAATTTCGCAGCGGCAGCAACAGGCAGAGCCAGAGCAGTCCATTTAGAGCGCATGGCGACAATTTGTTTATGGAACCGCCGTGGACTTTAAATGGTTTGCCGCATAAATCATGCGGTTCCACTTGATATAGCATTGTCAATTGCAGGTGCCTTATAATTGGGCTAACAGCGGCAGCGGCAGCAGCAGCAGCAACATCACCCACCAACATGGCAGCAGTAGCAGCAAAAGCATGTAGCATGCATCATTTTGAGTGCAACATGCTTCCGCCCTTGGGCGAGTTTGGCAACCGAAACAATTTTCCCTGTTGCTGCTCCATTTGCAATTAGATCGGCGTGTTGTCCCCGGGCCAGCAGCGGCAATTTGTCGACTATCAGCAGCAAGAGCAACAGCCGCAGCAACGGCAGCAATATGTTGCGCAGCTCTAGCGCTAAATGTTGCCACTTAATTTCTTAATTTCATTGTGCGTGACTTGGCCTTACCTTTGCACTGTGGGGCCAGTCAGTCAGCACTCACTGTAATGACATCATTTGCTGGCTTAGACTGCAAACAAGCTGCACATAATTAAACAGCAACAACTGCTGCTGCAGCGGCAGCCATAAGTGGCACATTGCATGCGAGGTTGCTTGCAACACGCGGCCAAAGCGTAACTCATAAATGTGGCAAACGCAAAACGACTTCCTGCTCCTCGAACATGTCATGTCGGGCAACAAACATGCAGCATGCGCTGCCACAGCCGTGGCCGTAGCAGCAACAGCAACAACATAGGCTGCTGCATAGGCAGCAGCAGCAACACCATATTTCATACACGCAGGCGCCTCTTCAAAGACACACGGCTGCTGCCTCCTCCACCTGGCAGCAGCGGCCTCTTCAGTCAATAAAAACCGAAACGCTGGCAAAAATGTTGCTTACGAAAAGGCCGCAGCAACAGCAGCAGCAACAACAACCCACTATAGGCACACAGTGCGACCACAGCCACATGCCAACATGATTTTTCTTGCTTTTTCATTATTGTGCTATTGCGACATTTTTGTGTGCCTGCTGCTCTGCGAAATCAAAGCACGCCAGCAACAACAGCAGCAGCGGCAGCAGCATCATCAATTCAACAACATGCAGGCGGCTCTGGCAACAAATCGCTGGCAAAAATGTGCGCGCTATAAATTTATGTTGGAAACATCAAATCGACGTAAATTACGCGCCGCCTGGCCTGGCCTGGCTTGGCCAGAGTTGCAGGCAGGCGGCGCTTTAGCTGTTAAATTCTTGACTTGTCTTGACTTGCAATTTAGCAACAGCAACAGCAACAGTTGCAGCGACAACGGCAAGCGCTGCAGACGACTTTCAAGATCTACTGACTCCAGCAACACATTAATTCGCGCGTACTTAACACGACCATGGCAACAACAACAACAGCAGCAGCAACACTAACCTGAACAGCAACAACAGTGTCATCTATCTGTAATACAAACGCATGCCTTGATTAAGGAGCAACCAACGAGAGGGAGGTGGGGAGGGGAAAACGAGCCAGCAAATTGCCGATTGTAATTGATTTAAATACGTTGATGATGCGTGGCAAATAACTTGTCCAGCAACAGGCCAAACTCCAATTGCAACTGCAACTTGGCTGGCAGCAACAGTTAATTATATTGCCACACATTTTTGTTTAATTGTTGCTCAATTCGCTGCACTTGAGAACTTTCCCAACGGGCCAATTTGTTCGCTTGGCGTGAAAGCAGCCAGGAAAGACAGAGAGGCAGAGAGTGAGAAGGATAGAGAGACGGACAAATGGCAAGTGGCTGTGGCGGGCAACAGTTGCCAATTATCACTGTGATTTATGCACTCTGTCAAAATGCGTTTTCCTAAGCGCTTTTCACAAATTTTCCCCATCAGTTATCCATAAAATGCAAACAAACAAATTTGCAATAAACTGCGCACTCGGTGAAAAGGCAATTTTCCACAGGGTTAAAGGCAACACTCATTCTAACAGCAACAACAACAACAGCAACAACAACTGAAGGCACTACAGCGTCAGCAACAACAACTTCAATTACAATCACGTCAACATTATTTTCATCGCAACGAGATATATTTCTATTAGCCGATTTAATGTCAGCGTAATTAATCACATCTTATAATGCTCATTGGACAACATCAGCAACAACGACAGCAACAGCTACAGGTACAGCTACAACAACAACAACAACAGCAACAACGACCGCGACAGCAGCAGGGTCAAAAGTTCGTCTTATGTTATTGGTTTTTGCTTAGTTTTTTTTCTTTTACCTTTTTTCTTTGCCTACTTTAGACTCGTCTGAGAGATTGGCCAGTTCGAGACCTTCACACTTTGCTAACTGGGACTCCATGGCTAATTTATTGACCACACTGCGTAGGTTGTAGCTGGAGGCATTTTGTATTTGGATAGAGTCCTATAACGATCCGTTGGGGCAACACAAGACGTATTTGCTTAGCGGACTGCGCTGACGGGTTCGTGCAACAGCAACAGGGGCTGATTATGAGAAGAAAAAGATGGCAAAGATGTTTTCGAAAGTGGCGGAAGGAGCAAGAATATCTAGAATATTAATAAAGTAAACACTTGAGGCTAAAATCGGAAAATATTTAGAAGAGCAGAGTAAACTTAATGAGGAATATGATGGAGACTTAGTTGAAACTGATTCAGGAACTTAATAAGCGAATACTCTGTATATATTTCAGATATTTTACATACTCTTTGAAGACTCTAAGACCCTTTTAATTGAATGTTAAGCTTAAGTCAGCCAACAGTCTTGCTATAATATTAGTACAAAATATAAAGAAAATACTCAATAGATTCAAAGATGTAAAACATTTTCAGTTTTTAGTATTCGACGTCTAATCTTTTCTGCAGATTTCGGCAGGAAATGCAGTTATATCTCAAGTAAACAAAAAATAACTCAACTATTGATTTATTTCATAACATTTTTATTGGCATTTTCGGCGGTGCTGATGTTAATCAATTTGCACAAATTAAAAATTAATTGCAAATTTATGGCTTTTAATTTTCTTATCGTTGATTTATGCTACCAAAAAGTAACACCACAACAACTGCAATAGCAGCAGCAGCAGCAGCAACAGCAGCAGCAGCAGCAGCAGCAGCAACAACAGCATCAGCCACGCTTGGTGGCTTTTTGCGAGCAACTTTGAGCTGCGACTCCACTTCAAAATATTTAAAATCTGTGCGATTTAATTGATACTTAAGCGCATTTAAAAGCAGCGCAATTTAAATAAACTAATTGTGGGTTTTTTATTTCGTTGACAAGCGACGCGACGCGACTGATAACGAAAAAGCCGTTTAACTTGAGCTCCTTTTTTTAGCGAACTCGAATTTGGATTCGACATAAATCGGAAGCTGAGCGTCAATGTCATAAAAGTGCATTAGGCAGATTGCAGAATTGCGCAGAACAGATTGCCAATGCATGTAGGTGGATGGTTCTAGGAGGAGTGAGTGATGGGTGGGGGAGGGAGGTACCCTGACGTTAATAATGATATTCCAATTTATGCTTGCTTTTGGGCTGGCCAAATTATTCAAAGAGAGCCGGATAGTCGCTTGGGTGCAATTGTTTTTTTTTTGTTGGCTGGATGATCACTCGACCGACCACCGATTGCCACCACAAGGCGCAGTTGCAGTTGCAGCAATTGCAGCCCAGTCTGAGCCAAAAATTTATGCACTGCAGGCGGCCGGCGGCAGGAAAATGCAACAATAAATCTCATTTTATGCGGCTCAGACGGCGCAACAGGCCCTTTTATAGGTAACGCTAATGTAGCCCAAAATTGAACTTGACATTTGAATGGCCAATTAACCGTGACGTGTGCGCGCCGCGTCCTCATCCTTGGCATCGACTTCGACTGTGGCTGCTCCCCAATTGCTGCTGCTGGACAGTCGCCGGTCGTCGGCAGTCAGCGGCGTTTGAGGTCAACTTTTGGGCATTCCATTGCGTTATGTTTTATTGGAGCAATGGTTGCATTCCATCTCCTTCATCCTTCCTCCATGCATGCCGGATGCCTGTGCAGCATGGCCGGCAGCTAATTAACCCACTTTCTAAGACCGCGCGCGACCTTTTTTATCTGCGCCATTCGAATCACGGAGCCAACATTGCGCTGCTGCCATGTGGCAAAATTTGCCTGCCATAAAAAAGAAAATGTGGTCAGTTCTGTGTGCGATTCTCACGCATGCCAAATGTGGTTGCCTTCTCGTTGCTGTTGTTGTTGTTGCGAATGGTGCAGTTGTGTACGTTGTGGAGCGTGCAATGCCAGTTGGTTTGGTGCCTCTGCCATGATTATAAAATCACGATAAATATTTATACTGCACTTAGATTTATGATGATTTATGATTCGCCCCAGCAGAAGTCATCGGCCAATGGGCATCAGTATTCTCTATAAATATTTTATTATTGGCAATAATTGCAAAATGTTCCGCGTCGCCAATACGAGAACATTATGATTATTTTATGGCCTGACAAAATTCGATCTAGTCGATCTTATCCGCTCTGCTGGCCTTGACATGCGCTGCCATCGAGGCCAGTGCGACAATCAACAGACAGTCAGAAGCCCAAGGCAGCCCTAAACACGCGATTCTGCATTATAATAACAATAATAATAATGAAAATTAAATTAAATTCACCAGTTCTGGCAATACATTAAATACAGCATTTAGATTAATAAAGTTGTATACAATAATTTCAGTAATAGTCCAACTAGCTGGAAACACAAACACCTCGCTCGAAAATGTTAATCTTAAGCTCAAATGGGTCTACGTAGCCCCAAGCCGGGGTAATTTGACGGAATCATAATATATAATAATTTACTTACTTTTGTTTTATTGACTGAAGGCTAACCATAGTAAATACAGCGTTGGGGAAAGAAAACAAATGTTATTTGCGAGTTTTTAAATATTTTATCGCGGACTCCGTGAAATAAATAACCAATTAAATTCATATAGTTGAGAAAAGAAGTTACGCCTAAGAATTAAAAATATAATATAATGTATGCCATATTTTATATTGTTCGCACATTCTCGCTCATTTGCGCTACTGTGCAACCTTCCACACGTTTGTGTTATAAATAAACAGCCGATCAATGACATTTTGGCACTCGCGAACGACGATCATAAAATATATTTGTATATTTTGTGTAATTGGGGTTGCCGCCCCGAACCGCTTGCAGTTGCAGTTGCAATAAGAGCTGGAACTGGAGTCGAACGGAGCCTGTGGCCCTGTCAGTCGGCTAAGTGCTGCTAAGTGTTTTGTCTTGTAATTTACAAATGCAAATTGTTAAATGACCAAATTGATTTACAGCGCAATTTATAAAACGCATTGATAGTGTGCTTCCTTTTGGCCCAGTTAACGTGCGTACGGCCCGGCCAACAGGCCTGCTCTGCCTAGGCATCCTCCTTCAAACGGGCAAACTAGTTTAGTGTTCCCTCACTCTCTTTCGCTCTCTCTCTCTCTCTCTCTCTCCATCTACCTTTAGCGCTCTACGCATGTTGCGTGTTTGGCCTTGATCTAGAATTTCGATTTTCCGATGTTTTCGATTTCGTTTGCAAAGAGATGAAGTAAAACGCGCGGGCTGGCTGGCCAGACGATAAACATACTGTGTACCACGCGGCGTATGTGCGATGCGGTATGTGATGTGCGGTGGCAATTGCGTAATCTCGACTTGCGAGTACTCTAGCACCGGTTTCAACTTCAGCATCGAGTCTGGACCAGTTCACAGTTTACACTCATGTGCATCATGAGCAGTCGACCAACTGGGCTTAGCTGAGCCGAAACTATGTTGCTCTGTGTAGGCTAGAGAAACGCGTGCGTTTTTGCACTTATAATTTATTGAGAAATTTAATTGAATTCGCTTGCTCAGTTAGTTAACTGGACAACTGGTCAACTAGTACAAACTGGTCGTATTATTTTGCAGATTGAGCAATTGCTGACCAGTGCAGTGGTAGAGTCCAGTGACAATAGATATGAATATACCTGATTCCAATACTCAAAGATTACAGATTTATTGCACAAAATTCTTACTTTCTATTGTTCAATAGTTTTATTTCCTTTTAAAATTATCTTTCTTTTCTCGTACTAATGTATTCCGATCGTCGATAACGATGACTTTAACAATTGGTCAATTGTTCTAATTACATGATGATTCCAAAATATAAGAACAACTATCGCAACTTCTAAATTTATCTAACATCGATTAATCGTTAACTCTCATAAAGCTTTTTCAAATATATTATAAATACAGACTTCAATTTATTAATGCGTTTGCTTTCCTGCAGATAAATGCTCATTCTAACATGAAAACGTAGGAGTCTGTATTTTACTTAGTACCATAATTATGTTCATAAAGTATGCAATATGTTCACATACTCGAGAACATACTCGAAGAAGATTGCATTAATGCATGCCATAACAAAGAGAACTAAATTCAGAACAAATATTTATTTGAGCTTATTTAATTTGTTGGCAAACTTATGGACACTGCACACTGTGACAGTACCAAATGTAAGTGCATCTGTGGCACATAAAAAACGCTTCGGGAATCGCTAGCGTTTCGGGCACTCGCCAGATGCGCGGTTTATTAACGAACGGCGATTTTTTGGTACAACCCAGAGCAGGCGCACAGCAAGCAAACAGCGTGAAAACTTTCGCACACTGGCTGCGACAATAAGCAATTGGCCCAAATACATTTGCACTCACACACATACATATATACACATGCTGCACACTCACTTGTACTCGCCCACCTGTTCGCTTGCACAAGGGCTGGGCAAATATTGCGCTGCTTGCTCGCATTTGGAACAGGCGCACAGCATTATCGACACACGTGTTGTTGTTTGGCGAAAGCTCTGAAAAGTTTTGTGTCTGTATGCCATTTGTACTTGTGTTCGCATGTGCTAGCATGCGTGTGTGTGTGTGCGTGAGTGTGCATTACTCAGCTGCGCGTGCATGTGCAAGTCCGCTGTCGTCTGTTTCCTGTGAATGGCAATGGCCAATGCCAATGCAAAAGCGCAAACACACAACGCGAATGGCGAAATCAAAGAATAAAGTCACGCAATTTCAATTACAAATAAACGCACAGCAATCGCAATCACCGAATGATGGCAGCTGCTTTCCCCTCCCCCCTCTCTTTCACTCCCTTGCTGTCGCTATCTGTGCATACTGTGAATTTACTATGGCAATAGTAATAATAATAATAATACTTGTAATAATGAAATTGTGATAAGCTGTGCGCCACAAATTGCACGCTAGCGCGATTCCACGGGAAATAATTTAAACCGTTAAGCTTCGAGTTGCGGCAGCATCAAGAAGACCATGCCGCGCCACACTGCACCAACCAGGACCACGAATCGTCGCTGTCGTTGTCGACGTCGTCGTCATTCTGGCTGGCATCGCATCAAAAGCAGTCCCCCTTGGTTCCCAGCATCCCATTCCCGTTCCCGTTCCCGCAGCTTGAGTTAGCTATCGTGTTGCTTGGCAACATTTGACGCACGCCGCAACTTATTGCTGGCAACATTAGCGCTAGCACGTGTGTGTGTGTGTGTGTGTCTGTCTCTTCTGGCCTCTGCCTGCGAGTCAGAGTTGTAGAGTTTGTAGTCAGTGTCGGGGCCCGAGAGCTGCGCTTTGGTGTTTGCCAATTAATATTCGTATGATCAAATGCTTAACGCATTTAGCCTTATAAAAACCAACAAGACGTACATATCGTACATACGTACGTACTGCAAAACCGGCTGGCGGTCAATTTGTGTAAATGATCTGCGTTCTGCAATGAGCTGTGCGCAGTCGCAGTCGCAGTCGGAGTCGGAGTCAGAGGCAATCAGGGCGGGTGCTTGTGGATGAGGCCTGTGGGAAAGTGCGGCATAATTGACGTGAGGCTCGTTTAACCCGCGTGCAGCACATTAGGGTATAAATAACTCCAGTCGATGGTGGCTTCATGTATGTATTGTATATATTTATGTTTGTTTTTTTTTTTTTTGTTTAGTATATTGATTTGTATAGGGTTTTTCTTCTTCCATTCTCCTGTTAGTTGTACATTCGCTCAATAGATTTCATTAGGTTATTTGGATAAACTTGTTTATGCAATTTGACGAAGACAAATCAGGTTTACAGGTTTGCATTTAGGTTTGTTTTCTTTCTTTCTTTCTTTCGATAAACATGTTTCTTTTGCTATATATTTATTTATGCATAGATCGCTATTAAATTTTATTAGTTATGCGCTAGTTTGTTGTTGTTGTTGAGAATAAGTATGTATGTTTTTGTATATATAGAGATGTATGTATATATTGTATATGTAGTTTTACGAATCGTAGTGCAAATGGCATAACAAACTTTAAAACTGCGTACAGAAAATGCACAAATACATATTACATTCATTCTTATGAATAGGTACTTCTTATAAACATTGTTGTACCGTAAAGCAGGCTAACATTTAAAGCATTGCACATATTCGAGAGAGAAACTCTATTAAAAATATTAAATAGTTTTCTAAAATTCGGTAATTAACTAAAAATTCATTGTAAACAAAGGGTAACAAAAGGGCTTTGCCCCAAATTAATAGAAAAATGTAAAGAAGAATTTGAAATTATTGATTTTTTATCTAGATGCCCCGATTAACAACTAAAAGACTAGTTAAAAAAGTTTCTCAAAATCTTAAAACAATTCACAAACATTTCACAATTATTCTTAACTCTTGTTGTTGTTATTCTTTCGTATAGTTTTTGTTTTTGTAAGCGAATTCGCTTATAACTTTGCGTTGTATTCAATTTGATTAGAGTTGATTAGCTTTCGATTTAGTGTTTATTAAAATTATATAACAACACGCACAATCATGGTATTACTTGTGTATATATCTTTCAATCGCTTGTATATAGCCAATTAGTAATATATGTATGTATGTTTAGTATGTGTGGATACACACACACAATAAATTTGTTCGCGGGATATGAATTTACATTGCTTTCATATGCAATTTCTCATTAAATTTTTTGTATTTTTCTTTTGTTTTTCCATTTCAACATCAATAAAATTGTTTATATGCCAATATTATAGTAATAGTTTAAACTTTCGATTTGGTTTTTTTGATTATAAGATATAGCAAAAATTGTCTAAAACATTATTACACACAAGTTGGATGTAATTAAATGCAATTGCGTTAATATATGTTTGTATTTCTTTTTTGTAATCTGAAGAATTTTAAATGCATTATTTATCATACGAGAATTATGAATCTATATGCCTAGATTTCGTAATTGGAAATTTGTGCGTTCTGTTTCAGTTTTGTTCTTGGAAGTACGAAGCTCGAAAAAAGCTGTTCTCTTATTTTGTGGGTGCATTTCGTGTAAAAAAATTGTGCCATCTCTTACAAGTCTTTTTGTTCAGTGTTTGTTGTTGTTGTTGTTTTTGTTTTTCATCTGTTGTTGGCCATTAAAAAAGGAGAATCGTATAAAAAGACAATTGGGGACTAGGATCGTAGCGTTGCGTCCGTCTACAGCTTGAAGAGCGCCCCGTAGTTGGTCAAGCAAAATAGTTTGGCGCACAGGCTGCGCGTGCGATTCGATCGGCTTGCCAAAGATTGTGTCTGGGCCCGGGCGGTGGCCAGCTCCTGGCTCTATTTGCTGCCACCGCCGGCACCGCAATATTCACCCTGAAGCATGGAGCCATTGTCGAGCAGCAGCGAGGGTGTCGTAGCAATTCCATCTCGCAACGCCAGCTGATAGGCCACCTCAAAGGCCTGGCCCAGAGTGAGTATAATCTCGCTGGCCAAGTCCTGTGGGGCAAAGATAACCATTTCAAAGATACTCATACTGCAGTTATTGATCGAAGTACTTACCGTGCTTGGCACTAGGAACACATGGCAATAGTGCATGTCCAGCTCCTTGGTGATGTACGCGAAATGACGCAGATCTTCAGAGTCTTGGCAGGCGCAATTGATGTTCTGTATCTCATGCTCGCAGATGATGCGCTATAATGGGAGGGGTAAATATCAGCTGCTATACGATAATGGGACTACCTTATTGCTACTACTCACCTTACTGCTGGCATCAATAAACTCCACGCCGCGATGGCAAATGGCCAAAGTCAGCGCTGCGCCCTGCTTGAGCACTTGCTCATTTGCCTGATCAGCTGAGGCTTTCAGCTTCTGTATGGACTTCTTTGTGGACTCGGTGCCACGTAGTTCTTTCACAACCGTTGAGCCGAGGTACTGCAGGGATTAGCAAATAAACTATATAGTCTGCTCGTTCCCCTTTGGTTAACACTTACCTGAACCTCGTATTTGATGTGCTCTTTGAGTAGGGTTTGCGCCGAGTGACGCCATTGGGTGGTGCGTAGATTCGCTGGCAGGCCCAGCAGCAGCTCGGAGGGAGCGCGTATCTGCAGTGGCGCAGCTGCTTTCTGCGCTGCGGCCGTAGGTGGAGGAGGTGCGGGGCTAGAGAAATATATTAATTGTTTATTTTTCTAATTCTTTTCCCTTTTAGCCTTTGCTACTCACCGATTCTTTCGATATCCCGTAATAGAGTTGCGATGTGGCAGCGATGCGTTGCTGTTGGGCTGTGCGTTGCCTGCAACAGTTGCTGAAGTTGCTGTGGTTGTTGTTGTCACCGACGTCGGTGTTGCCTCCTTGTTGCCATTCGTTGTCATTTTATTGGTTTCGTTGTTCTCAGCTAGCGGAGTTTTTTGTGATTTCGATTCACGCATTTGCCTTATATATGCCAAGGATTGCAGGATGCGTCTACGGTGTCCCAACTTATTGATCTCCAGCACAGTTTGCAGTTCCACATCCCACACACCGCAGACGCTGTCGATGGTGTTGTAAAGGTGCTTGCTGTGGTATGAATAAAGTGAGAAATTGATCACCTTGAAGAGAATTACCAAACTCACTTGAAGAACTCCAGATATTCGGGCAGCGCGATGCTATGCAGCCACTGTTGTAGGCTGGCCACGCCCTGCTGCTTGTTCTCCTGTTGCGTCTTGAAGGGCACTTGTGGCAGAAACTCTGCCGGTGGTAAGGTCTCCACGAAGCGCAGCAGTTTTGCCGCATCCCGTTCCTGTATGTCAAGCAGCGGAATATCGGGCTCCTCAAAGACATTGCGCTGCAAAGATGCCCATGAATTATTAAGATTTTCCTCACAGAGATACCCCAAAAGTACTTACCACAAATTTGTAGTTATCATAGCCGTTCTCGAAGAGAATCCGCTCCAGATGCAGCAAGCCTGCGTTGCGTAATCGTACAGCCAATTCTCGACGTTCAGGCAGCACTTCAAGATCCTCGAAATCCAACTCAATGTCATGGGTGGGTGTTATGTTGGTATTTAGGATGCCACTACCAAAGTTCTCAATGATTTCGGAGATCTTCTTGCGCGCCTCCTCCGCATTGAAGGGACTGAGTAGGTTCAGCGAGTTGCGAGCGATTGATTGTCCACTGCCTGGGGATTTTGCCGGAGACTTGGCTGGGGATTTACCTGATGACGACTTGCCTGGTGACTTCGCAGGTGACTTGGCTGGTGACTTGTCTCCCTTTCGAATACAGTTTTCTGCCTCTCCATTTCCATTTGTTTCCAGCTTCACCTCGGCAATCTGTTGGGTGGGCGTCGTCGGCGGCTTGAAAAACTTTCGCTCGGGTACCAATGGCTTTGTTGCAATCGGTGGACGAGCACGTGGTGCCGGTGGCTGCTGCTGTTGTTGCTGAAGCGTCTCCTGCTCCTGCGCTTGTCCCTTTTGTTCCTTGTGCTGGGTGGAGCCCTTGAGCAGCCCGGCAAAGGGCACATCGCTAACAAACTCCTCCACATAATCGGTGGATAGTGACAGACTGTGATCCGAGCAAGAGATGCTCGAGCTCAGCGATCCCGACGACGGAGCCGGACAGCGAGGCACCACCGTGACGGTGTCGTCGTAATCATAGCCAGGCGTGCCCAGCGTAGGCAGTAGCTTCGATGGCGACGAACCCGTCTCGATCATCAGCTGTTGCGCCGCCTGCAATTGCAGCAAGGCCGAGCGACGTTTGTACTCCTGGCTCAGTGGCCGAATGCGTTCGTGTATGGTTCGCTCCGCTTGACTGGAGCTGGGAGGCGGATGATCCGGTGTCGGTGGTTGCTTGTAGTGTGTGGGGCTGCTTGGAATCTGCTGCTTGGGATCACAGTTCTGATCCACAGCATCTGATTTGTCGGCAACGTTAAGTGAGCTTAAGTAAAGGTTGTTTACAATCATTAATAATTTCAAATTGATAACAAAATGTATAAAAATAAAAGTAAATAAATAAAAAGAAGAGAACAATTTTAGATAAGATGAATATAAATTATAAATAAAAAATGGTTAAGTAAAATTAAAAAAATCAGTAGAGTATTGTTAATATTAATTGTTTATTGCTCATTTAAAGAAGGGTATATTAAAGTAGTTTGTGTACAAAGTTGCATCTTCCACCTGCTACTCACCAGCTATTGCGATTGCGTTTCAGTTTGCGATTGGGATTGTATGACTTGAGTGTGGCACTCTCGCAGGACTTGAGTAGTTCCTTTGAGAGTTTTGTTGAAGCACTGCGCTGTGCTGGAATGGGTCGCTTCATTGAGTTTGTGGCATGTGGGCCACCAGGAGCGGGCGACTCACCACTAGAATTGGCCACACTCGTCTCACTGTTTAGCTCAGAGCTACTGCACTGGCGATCTAGCATGTCATCTGAGTTGGAAATGAATATATAAAAATGTGGTTACATACAATCACTACGGATTACTCACTGCTGGAACTGAGATTCATGCCACCGCCGCCGGTCACAGCAGAGCGTGTGCTCTGCCTATCGCTGGCGTAGAGACGATCACCGCGTTGTCGCTCGCGGAGTTGTGTCTCATCGAAGCTCATGCCACCCACGCTGCCGTGGCTTTGATGCGAGTACGGACTGTCTGCGGGTGGTGGACGACGGCGTCCCTGACCGGCTCCTGGTTGCCTCTGGCCGCCCTGACTTGAGGGTGAACTATAGCTAAACTGTTGTCCGGGGCCGGCGTGCGTGGGTGATACGGAAAGATTCCGACGTGGCGGCTTCTTGGGTGGCCCACTCGGTGCAAAGGTGCTCATCTGCAGTGGCTGTGTGCCGCCAGTGGAGCAGCGTGAACGTGGCGAAACAGAAGCCGGTTCAAAGCTGCTTAGCGAAGAAGAAGGACTGACGCTGTAGCCGCCACCGCCCATGTCGCTGGAAGTTAATTGGAGTCTTAGCCTCGTCTAAAGATTTGTCTAAGTTGCAACTCACTTTTGTATGTGCAGTGGAGAGTGTGCGTTGAGCTCCTGATAGAATCTATCCTCGGGCTGCAGCGCGCTGTCCAGCGACTTGCCTCCGTTGTAATGACCGCCATTGCCGGCACTCAGGCGCTGCTTGCTGTAGCCGGACTGCTGCATGGAGTGCGAGTGGTTCAGCAAGTGATTGTTCGAGTTGAAGTGATAGTGGTTGTAGCTGTTGTGCTGTTGCGGCGGTGGCTGGTTAGAGCTCTGGCCACGCTGGCGATAGATGACCTCGTCGCCCTCATCGGTGTCCATTTGGTGGCGAAAGTCTGCGAGAAGATTAAAAGGGGTTAAGATAAGCGACTACACTGACGAGCAAGAATAAGCTTTAAAAGACAGCAAACATAGCTGTAACTGCTTTCGTATTACGTATACGTACTGTTGATCACTGCAATTATGTGTTTGGTCACATGTGGCGGAAACTCGCGAAGTATATCGAGTGCGGTGCGTCCCTCATTGTCTGTTGCCGATAGATCAATGCCGGCACGCAGCAGTGTGCGTACCACATTCTCCTTGCCACAGAGGGCTGCCTCATGCAACGCACTGCCCGATGGCGTCAGTAGATTCACACAGACACCAGCGGCGAGGAGGACATCCACAACACTCTTGTGCCCATTGCGACTGGCCAGATGCAGGCAGGTGTGCGGAAATATTTGACGGCGTGTTGGGGAAGACGGCGACGAGGGCGACGCTGCTGCTGCGTGACTCTCTATGGCTGCTGTACTCAAATGTGAAATCAGTTCCGGATGCGCCCGAATGAGCATTTGCACAGCCTGTAGGCGACCATATTGGGCGGCCAAGTCCAGTGGCGTCTCGCCGCGAGAGTTACGCATATTGGGATCCGCATCGTGTGACAGGAGCAGCGCCAGTGCGCCCGTATGTCCATGCTGGGCAGCACAATGCAGTGGTGTCTCCTGTTCGATGGTCTGCAAATTGGCACTGGCCGGTCGATAAGGTTGCGTCAACAGCAAACGCACAATGTCCGTTTCGCCAGCCCAGGCAGCTAGATGCAATGGCGAGGAGCCTCTTGAATCGGGTAGATTGGTTGAAGCCTCATGTGCCAGCAGCAATCGCACAATATCCTCGTGTCCATTGAGGCACGCGTGGTGTAGTGCAGAGTAGCCACCGCTATCCTGGACATTGACGCCAGTGCGACGCAGACTCGCTAGGGGCCCAGCACGTTTTCCCTTTTGCGAGAGCACTTTCTCGATATGGCTGATGTTGCCATTCCGCGCCGCCTCCAGAAACTCTTGATCCTTGCCCATTTCCCGTGCTGCAAGTTAATGTTCATTAGTCAAATCTCTTTTACTTCCCACGCCCCTTTCTTTCCCTTGAGTGTTTTCACACATTCTCGAATCGCTTTCAGAAATCGGCGCCCTAAAACGAATTATAACTGTGAAGTGTACTTCATTAAAACGCCGTTAGCTTTGGGCCTTTGTACAGACGGCTCGGGTCGCCTTTTAGCCCTAATGACTTTTCTTTCGCCTTTGAATTGCGCGTTCCTCTAACCCCTAGTCCCTAATCTCCACCCACACCCAAGTCCCTTGGCAAGTCTAGCAGCAGACAAGGGCTCGAGCACTCACGACTCTCAGCTGTCGCCTGCTTTGCTGCCGATGAAGTGCTCTTTGTGTGTTCTGTTATAATCTTAAAGTATCTGCCACGTTACAATGGTCGCAAAGGGGATTGTCTGTTAGCAAATGTTGTCATGGTTGGTGGTTAAGAGTCAAATTATTTATTATTTTTTAAGATTTGAATTATATTTTATACTTTTGTTTATTTAAAAACTAAGCCTTTTGGAATTGCATACTTTCGGGCACAATTTGAAAAAACTCATTGTTTTATTGCCATGAAACATTACAAATTAAGAAATACAAATGTCACAGTTTGCCACTGATTTATATTGTCAAAAGCAAACTGATAGAATCAAGTTGAAATTCTTTGGTTTCTTATATTTCTTGATAAAATATAATTATTTTAATCTTGTCTTTGGAAAAGATGTTTTTATTCAATTATTTCTAACAAAAAAACTTTTCTTGTTGTTTATTACTTTATTTCTTAATCTTTCTGTCATTTATCCATTGTACCGTTAATCTGGGGCCTGTCTGTCGTATGATATCTGCCCACAGGGGCGCTGAAATTGAAAGCGAACTGTCTGTCACTCTGTCACTTCTGTCACTTCGGCTTCAATGAGATAAATACAAGACTGCAACAGATAATCACCTGCTTACACACGCGCTCGTACTACAGCACACGCTCACTCACACACACACACAGAAGCGAACACACCCGCACATTTATTGTGCTACTACAGAATTCAACAAAAGGTAGGTTAGGCACGTCCTTTCGTCACTCGTCGAGAGTTCGAGAGTGCCACGAAAGAGAGAGAGCCATTAAGAGCGCACGACTCTCAAAGAGAGGGAGAGAGAGAGAGCGAGCACAACTCCTGCTCCTGCTCAGTATGCGGGCTTGCTCCTGCCGCGCCCACCAGCGACTCCAACCGACTTCAACCCCCAATCGCAATCCCAGAACGCAACTGTGACATTTTTTGCATGCAAACGTTGAGGCGTGTCCAGAGAGCGGGGGCGGGGTAGGTGGCCACCGAGTCGGGGGAGCTGTTTGTCTATGCAAAGAAATCCAAATACAAAAGCAGCGGAAATTGAAGCACATTATAAACGAGTTGGCGCTGTCAGAGTATCAACAACAACAACAGCAACAACAACATAAGCAGCACCATCAGCAACAACAAGCAATAATAATGTCAATTGGCTTCTTGTCGCTTCGCTTTTGAGTTTTTAGTCTGGCTCCCATAATTGGGTCAAAGGATATTGACCTCCCCAGGCGGATCTATGGCACTGTTGGCAAATGGCCAGTTGAGTCTTGTGTACATATGGCCAGAAAATCGGTTCAATTTTCCCACAGACGACAGTTTGTCTGGCACATGAGATGCACAAACTTCCTGCTTGCTTAACCATTTGCAGAGTAATTTGAGCTGGGAGCGTAAGTAGTGAAAATTACTTGTGAAAATTGTGTGGAAAACGAAATTTCAATGCAAGTTTTGTTATTGGCATTTTCTGCTGCTGCTGCTGGTGCTGCTGCATTCAAGAGGCGTGTACGTTCATATACACACACACATTGGGAACTCTGGGAACACCACTACACTACACTCACACACACACAAACACTTCACAGATACATTTTCTGACTGCACTAAGCCCAAGTGAACAATTTGTTTAGCTACCTTTTGTGGCAAGTGTAAGTAGACGTTTGTGTAGATATCTCTGTATCTGTATATAGATTTGTGTATATAGATTTGTAGTATCTAAATGTGCTGTGTAAATTTTCACTTCCGCTCGTTGCACGTATCGTTCACGTCTTCTTTAATTTAATAAATTTCATTTGCCTGCCGCGCGCGCCTTCTGCGTCTCGAGCACATTTCCATTTACGAAATGAGTTTGTTACGCCCGCGTTTGGCTCCGACCGCGAACTGACGACACTGACGACGACTACGACGACGATGGCGACGACGACGACTCAGCCTGGTTGACGTCGACTCTGACTACGACTACGACTACGATGACTACGGCTACGGCATGCGAGTCTGACTCTGACTCTGACTCTGTCAGTGTCTGGGTCTGGGCTGACGCTGTAGCTGTCGCTTCCCCAAGAATTTCTGCCACATTTTTCACGCACGCACACACGCACAAAATTCACTCTCCGTGCGCCGTGCACTTTGCTCTTGTTCGTTGCAAGCGTAGTGCTCGTATCTGTATCTGTATCTGTATCTGCTGCTGAGCAAACGAAAGTTTTAGATACTCGCACACAATAAGTTTCGGCTGTGCTCGACTCTGCTCTGCTCGACGCAGCGCTTTCACTTGATTGTTTGCCATGCGGGCTACAGAGAGAGAGAGAGTGTGCCAGAGAGAGAGAGTGCCAGAGAGAAGAGTCGCGCAGAGCGCCACGCTGTGAGAATAAATGTTTCGTTTGTGTTTATTTACACGATAGTACGGTTTTGTTTACGTATTTTCATGTGCAAAACTGACAAAGTTAGAGAGGCAGTGGCAGAGAGCAACAGAGGAATGTTGAAAGGGAGAGAGAGCTAGAGAGGGAGGGAGAGAGAGCTACGCACTGTCCACAAAAGTGTTGTAACTGCGTGCAGCGCGTAAAAATAGTATCAGTTCTTTTACATAGTTGTCATCATGGATTAAGAATGTGGCACAGGGAACGCCCCGATCGTCACAGAAGTGCATCGACATGCTAAAGATACATTGTGTTATGTGATTCATGACTTACTCAAGAAGAAAGAACACAATACACAATATTCTCATTTTCTCAGGAATGATTAAACAGAAATTAAAGCAGCACAAAAGTCGTCAAGTGACAATAAATAAATATATATGATCGCATTTATATATGAGTAAGTGTTGTAAGTTTCCATTTATAGCAAGTGCAATAGTAACATTGTCTACGTGCTAGGTAATGAAATATCTCAATAATTAAAGTTAACTGAAAATGACTAAACATAAAAAACTTTGCTTTAACGAGCAAATGCGAAAAACAAACCTGACAAAGTTATATTTACTCACGAGAACTTATGAAATCATTCGTCGTTGTTTTTTTTAAGTTTGAATACAGTTGTATAATGAAGATATTTAAATACCTACACTAATATTAATAATATAGCATTCATTATACAATTTATTTTAACTTAGAGAAATATAAAAAATAATAAAATAGTTTCTTAAATTCAAGTCCAATTGTTTTTAATATCATATTTGTATTCAAAATATTTTCTTTCAAGATTACACAGTAGAACAAAGTCGAACCCTTTTTCAAAAATCTTAGTTATTGTTATTTGTTTTCGTTGCGTTTCTTTTTGATTCTCTGCAGTTTGTCACTGTGTTGTGGGTGCTCCATGTTGATGAGCTTGCTCAAAGCTTATCACTGCGCTTGCGCTCTCACCCGCACACTCTCTCTATCTTTCTCTCTGCGCTCTGCGCTCACTACACATGCGCCGCGTTGGAAAGCTTTCTTATCAGCTTGCCAGTGTAGGGCTAAGCTTTTTGGGTGGAACGTGCTAAGCTTTTGAGGCAACAGCTGTTTTGATAACCGTCGTCTGTTAACCCTTAGTCGGCCCTTTAAATGCTGCTGTCAAAATTGTTGTGCTATTGTTGTCATTGTTGTTGTTCGCTAACGGAATTGGACATGAAATATTGTTGGGTTGACTGGCAACGTGACTCACTTGTGGCGTTGACCAACCTCACAGTGGGCGGACACATGCCGTTTTGTTGTGGCATGCCGCGCACTCACACACACAAGCACACACAGAGACAAGCTCCCAGATGAGTTGATACAGGGGAAACATAGCGAAACAGACACACTGCTAACACCTACGACTCTGCAGTGGCACAGCGGCGACCCACCGCATTGATTTTCATATTTGAGTGCCACAAATGCCACAAATATGTGTAATTGACTTGAAAATGCGCCAAGCAAATCAATCCGAGCCCCAAAAACAGAGCGCCACAGGCACAGCTAGAGCCCGCAGTTGGCTCTGAGCACGAATATGAATGCGAGTACGCGAATACGCGAATACGAAACGAATTCGACCTCTCAAGTGCAGCGCGTGAACTCATTCTCATTCCTGGCCAGCGCGCTCAGTGCTGCGCTGTGCTGTGTGATTGATGAATGTTGCATATTTTGGACGCAGCGGGAAGTTGCCGTTGCCGTCGCCGTCGGCGGTTGACTCCATTGTGTGGCATTAATGAGACATTGGCCATTTGTTTGGCCTGACAATGAGCCAGCTAGCTGCACGGAGCACGGAGCATGGACACGGACTGGCACTGGCCAGTGACTGAGTGACCGTTGGTCGGCTGGTTAAATTGCACGTCTTAAATTGCCAGTTGCACTCAATGACGCCTGAACATTTCAATAGACAAGCCAAAGTGCTAATGGCCAATCGCAAATTTGCATGCACCATGAATGAATGAATGAGCGAAATCAGCACAATGCTATTTTGTAGAAATTGTTCTCTGGTGTTCTGCTGTTCTGCCGCAGAGTGCCGCAATTAGAGACGCATTATGTGGGCTCGACTTGGGGGTGCCAGATTTAGTACCAGCGATATCTATACTCACACACACACATTTATACATATGCATTGGCTTAGCATCCAGTCTAATGCTAGCGATTCTATTTATTACCATAAATAATTGTCAAAGCCAGAAAAGTCAACTGATATACAGTCGCATGGATTGGCTCAGCATGGGCTGCCCTCCCTGGCCTGGCTTGGCCTGGCCGGGTACTCATGCTGGTACACTCTCGTATTCATTTCGGTTTACGGCACACTTAAAAGGCTGCAAGCCGCCGTCGTTGTTGTCGGGCACACCCCTGACGTCATTTTTGGTGGGTGCAGCCGCAGTCGCAGCCCCAGCAGCAGCAGAGCAAACCAGAAATGAACAACAACAATAACAGCAAGAGCAAAACATTATTGCCTTTGCCCTGCATTGCTCATAATAAAGTCATTAGAATGTGCGATACGAATATGCGCAAAATATTCTGGCACATAAGTCCGCATTATCTCACATCGGGTTCGGGGCGTTAATGCTTTAGTTCCGCAGCATTAGCCACGCAACTTGGCCTGGGCGTGTGTGTACAGTGAAAATCACTTCCGTGATAATCATACATATTCTTTATTTATTGCGATTAATGTTACAATAATGACATAGGAGGATATTAATTAATAAATGTATAGCAGCAATATTGTTTTGATATTTTTCCCTAACTGTGTGTTTAAGTTATTAGATATGGGTTATGCATACCGGTACTGAACCTAAATATAAACAAATTATTTTTTTTTTATATTTTATATTGTTTAGCAATAATTTTCCATCGATTTTTCATGCGTTGCACATTTGTTCTAGGGTTTTCTAATTAATTTGCATTAAAATGGTTTAGGTAAGTTCAGCGATACCTTTCTCGTTTTCAGTATTTTCTTGCTCTTCGCTATCATTTTCTTTTGCCTCCTCTAAATTATCAATATATTCCCGTTCGATTTCTTCTTTAACAGATTCATTAAACCTGTTTTCCATTTCACCAATATCGTATTGCATTATTTGCGTTTCGTTAAAATCATTACTTCCGTCGACATCTTCTATATTTTGAGTTGTAGGTTCCATTTCAGGATCCGGCTCGGGTGTTTCCCCTTGATTATCTTCATCTTCACCATCAGCATCTCCATATCCATCTTCATCTCCATCCCCATCTCCATCCCCATCTGCATCTTCTCCGTCCCCGTACTCCCCGCTGTCTGGGTTTTCTGTTTCATCGGGGTTATCAGGTTCATCCGTTTGTTCACCATAGTAATCGACACTTGTGTCAGTTTGGTTTTCTTCTGACTTATTTTTATCTCCCCCTTCATATATATTCCTTGTCATGATACAAGCTTTATGACAATCCGAATAGGAGGTGAATCGATTCGGATTGCCACCGCAACCACCATAGTTGAAATAGTTGCAGGAATTCATAAATGGATCATAGCCATAGACACTAATCTTTCCCCGACACGGTCCTGGGTCTGCCATAAATTGGCACATCTCTATTTGGTAAATATTCTTGAAATAGATTGATACAAATGTGTAACTTTCAACTCACGATCTCGGACAAAAACAAATTTCTTAAATGACTGATCAAAAGCGAATACTCCCAACGAACTGGTGACCACGTACAACAATTCGAACTTCATGGTTATCGATCCAATTGTTAACTAGACCCACTGCCTGAAGCTGGGTTCCCTTTTAACTAAAAATTTCTGTGAAATCTGGAACTTTATTTGAACTGCATACACCGTTTAATCCAACTTGAGCATGACTAAGGGTTGCCTGGTGTGTATGTATGAATTTTCAATAATTTCCAGTTGATTACCTCAGCTAATTTTGTTCTCACAGAATGTCATGCGGCTGCGATGATGTGCACTTGACGTGAGCTGCTCTTTTAAGTGAGCTGCTCTTAAATCTACACAGACCCTGGAAGATTGAGTGCCCGCTATGGCAGGCAGGCAGGGAGCTGTCGCTTGCCAACATGTTTGGCAGACAAAATGTTGCTAACGATGCACAGTGGAGTTTGCGTCGCAATTTTAGCCTTTGACTTCAGTAACAAATTTATTGTTTCTTTACTTATTAAATTGTTTTAATTGAATCAAGGCTTTTTCTCTTTGTTAATATCATTTACGAAGAGTTTTCTTTATAGTAGTGAATTGATGCTTGATGCTTCATTTGCAACATCCCACTGTGCAGATCGTTGTTGGTCGTCTCGTCATTGTCGCACGACTCACGACGGTGATAAATAATCATCAGACTGACTGGCTGACTGGGCAAGCTGGAGTCTTTGGTAGGATCAGAACAAGTCTAGAGTTCTCGGTTGCCCTCTATATGTGTCTAATTAAGCCTCGGCAGCAATTGCACGTATCCGTAATTGCATAAGGAGTAACGGCACTTGTTGCTCCTGTCTCAACTGAATGGGCCCGCAATCGCAATCTTTGCAAGCCCAAGCCCAAGCCCAAGAACGAGCCCAACAATCGTTATTATCGCCATCGCTGGCGTCGTTTTTGGGCAGTTTAATAGCTGAGGAAGCGGCAGCGGTACCAACAGCCGATAGCAACAGTTGGCAATGACATTTCAATGCATTTATGATGTTTATCTTGGCCAACAGGCCATGCAAAGTGCCTGCTCTCTCCCTCGTCTTCTCTCTTCTTCTCTCTGTCCTACTCTGCACCGATTTCGATAAATTAAGCACGTTTTCTAAAGCAAGGCAGGGCCTTTATCAAAACAACTTCATCATCTGCAGCAGCTCTTGTTGATCTCCTGGCCAGGTCAGTCAGTTGGTCTGTCTCTTGGCCAGCTTAATTGGCCCATACACTGCTGGCTAAGTAGTTTTTAATGAAAAGCACAGCAAAAACTAAAACGAAACTGGCTGACTGTACCCTTTGTCGATCTTGGCCATAATTCATTTGGGCGCAGAGATTTATTTTGGCCACGCGCGATTAACATACAATTAGAGCAGATCTGCATTTGATCGAATATAAATATAAATATGATTTAAGCTGTATTCATAGATATTTGTTTTTTGCATTATGCAAATGTGCAAGGTGCCTCAGATTTGCAGCCAAGCTAAATATAGGCATCGATTATATGACCAAGTAGATTCGACTAGACTCGACGACTCTCCACAGTTTTTGGAAAGTTTTTGCTTTGAGCACAAAGTTTACTGCTACGCGGAGAGCATGTTGACCGTTAAGTGCCATTAAACAGGCGACGACGGCAACGGCGACGACGACGATGGCTTTGGCTGTAACTGCGGCTGCAACTGTGGCAGTGGCATTGGCATTGTTGCTGCTGCCGCAATGCCGCTTTCTAAGAGAAGAAGAAAATGAAGCAGGTGCGCAATTGTCAATTTTCTTGCTGGCTGCAAGTGAAATAGAGAGAGACAGACACATAGAAAGACAGAGAGGGAACAAAAACAATGAATAACAAGGCAAAATTATGCAAGTACTGCAAACGAAGCTGAAATACACTTTAATTGCTCTGTAATATATCCGAAGGATGCATTTATTTATTAAATTGGTTTACTTTACCTTTTTTTGTACATATTAAATTTGTTTTTTTTTTTACCCGGCACCACTTCGCGTATACTTAATACAATTGCAGACTGTTTCGATAAGTTTATCGCACATCTTGTCTTACCCTATTTTGTTAGAGTATTTCCTATCTCTGATTGTTTTCTGCACAGGTTTTTATCAGTCGCATATCGGCTTGACATAGACATAGTAAGTAGCTTTTGTTGCCTGTTGTCAGTGGCCGTTGCTGCTTGTTGTTGTCGTTTTTGTTGCTGTTGCAGCAAGCGAGCAGCCGTTGTGACTGTGATTATTATGATTGTCCAGTCAAGCATGGACGATGCCAATGACTATGCCGATGCCGATTGCTGCTGGCAAAAGTATCGTATATGATTTATGGCCTTTTCCTAGCCAGATTCAGCAACAGCAGCAGCAGCATCTATAGCGGCGTCGGCGCTTGTTCTACTATGTAGCTGTAGTTCGCAGATATATCTCTCTCTATCTGTGCATGTATATGTGTGTGTTGTACATGTGTCTATGTGGTATCTTCTTTATGCTTATTCATGTGGAATGCAATAATAACTATAATTTGCCTGATTTATGATTCGATTTTGTGACATCAATTAGGCGTGTTGGGGGCCGCCAAAGAACTATAGGTCTTCATCAGAGCCTGTTTAGGATGTAGGCGCTGAGCTCAATAGTGGTTTAATGTTCCAACTCAGTAATGAGAATACAGTGTCATTGTCAATGTGTTCAATTGCTAATGATGACACAGGATTGCCCACTTCATTTTTCATTCATACAATAACAGACATATTTACAGTATGCTCACAGTAAACTCCCAATTCACCTACGATGTTATGAAGATTAAAGAACTGCCAGTTCTTTATTTGATTGCCACATAATATGATATAATCAAATTCCTTTTAGCAATGAGATAAGTCACCATTTAATCTTTATGTTAGTGGCGTATTATTTTTGCAATTTCCGATTTGTATTCAACATAATATGAGCTAATATAATGTTACCTAATTCCTTTTTTTTATACAGACACTTCATGTACAGTTTTCCAGTCGTTTTGCAGCAAAAAAAAGTGTCATAAAAACATGGAATCGATGCTCGATAAGCTGGAGGCCCCGTTCGGACAATGCTCGTTAACGCAGTGTCAGGGATAAATTCCAAAGACCATAATTTATGTGGACATGAAGCTTACGCGAATGACGCAGATCATTTGATGAGGCCGGGCGTCGCTAGAAGAAAGCGAGGAGGAGGGTAGGAAATGAGGAGGAGGCACATAGACATCTGGTGTGGCACTGCCACCGCTGGATGTCACATAAAGTCGGCTAACTAATTTCCGCCGTATGCTAATTAAACGTGCTAACGGCATGAATGCCATTGGGCAAATTGCCGAGAGTATCTGTTTAGGAAAGGGAGCCAGAGACAAGTGCCCCGGATCACAGTTCTAGGAAGTGCAGCCGGCGGCACATGCTGCGCGCCCGGCTAGACCGAACGACCGACCGACAGACCGACCGGCAGACCAACCATGCCCAAGCCAAGCAGCCATCCAGCCAGCCAGCCAGCCAGCGAGTCGTTTCGTTATGGTTTAAATGAGCAATTTAACAAGCAGACAGCAGCGCTTGAGCAGCAAGCGGCTGCAACAGTTGCAGTCGCTGCAGCAGCAGCAGCCGTTGCTGCATGTGGAGTAAGAGATCAAAGATAGAAATCTCGGCAAGAAGCGGCAGACAGTGGCAAACAGACACACGGCGCTGGCGGCTCTGTCGGTTAGGGTTATTGCTTGTTGTTGTCGTCGACTTAATAGCGGCGCTTGGCTGCTGCTGTTGTTGCTGCTACTGCTGCTGCTGTTGCTGCTGCTGCTGCACTTGAAATTGAATCTGAAGGAAAATCGTGCACATTCTGAGGCGACACCGAGATGCGGAAACGGCAGCACAACAAGCACAGAAGCCGTTAGTTAAACTGTTGCCGCTGCCGGCGGCCAGCGTCCAAGTGCAGCTGCATCCCGATCGCTGCTGCTGCTGCTGTTACTGTTGCCTCGAACCCTGCCCTTGTCGCCTGTCATAAAGGCTGCCCGGTTTCTTTTTTGAGGCATATTAATTATTTTTTCGGCCTTTTGTCGTTGCTGCTGTTACTGCCGTTGTTGTTACCCGTTTTCCGCTTGCCTGTTGCCGCTTACCAACGCGACTGAGGATGTATCCGGGGCTTGGGCTTGGTCTTGGCCTGCAGCTGCTGCTGCTCCTGCTACTGCCGCTGCTGTTGCTTGCATGCGCCATGGTCAAAACGCCCGCCAGTGATTTTTCGGCTGAGATTTCAGCCAAGTGGGCCTTGTGGCCCCTTCCCGGGCCTGGCCTGGCGAATCGTGGCCGCAGTGCAGCGCGGAGCAGCGCCGAGCAAAAACTTTTGCCAAGCAATGAAATTTTTCGTACATGTTATTGTCCATGTCCCCAGTCCAGTGTTGCTGTTGCCGTCTCGCTCGCTGCTCGCTGCTTGCTGCTCTGGGCACTCTGGCAGCGCGAGCCACCCATGGCGGGTTCAATCGGGTTTCGTTACAGTTTTACTATGGGCAACATTGCCGAACAACCGCACTGCGATTCGGGCTGGTCGTCTAGTTGTTGTCTTTTAGCGTTTGGCATTTTCAATTTCATGTTTTGTTGCTCTTACTGTTGTTGTTGTTGTCGGGTTTCTGTGAAGCACGATAAGCATTTCTTTTGAATTCGTTTTGTTGAGGGCGTGTGCGCTGCAAAAAGAGAAACAAAAAAACAAAAACAGCAAAAATCACAGTTACATCAAATTGTTAATTCGTTTCATTTTGCACCGACTCTCCAGTTATCAGAGTCAACTCTTGTAGCGCTACCGTTGCTTTAAGCACTCCAACAACAGCAACAACAACAACAACAATCGCTACATCAACTTGAGGTCAATTGAAATAGTGCATAAAATCAATTGACAACTTTTTGTGGTTTCGCCGCACAATAGAAACCGTCGAGGGCCCGGATTCGTTCTGGCCTGGTTGAAAGCAACGCCAATTGTCGCGCATTATGGATGGCCAATCTATTAGCCATGGCACGACATCAAATTGCAGTGCGAAGTACTTCATTACTCACTGTCAGCTTACGGGCGACACTTAATGAGAAATCGATAATTTCACTTACATCACCAACGTGCTGCCGGTTTTTTTTGTCTTGTTCGTACTGTGATGTTCCATTTTCGAGTTGTCTGTTTTAATTTGGTTTTTTTATTAGAGTGCTGCTACTGCTGCCCCGCCCACTTGCCACCGTTTTGGCCTCGATAGATTCACACAGGCAGTTGAGGCAGATGTGCCATGAAATTTCCACATAAATTTCAATTTGCCTGCCTCCACGCAGAGAAATTGGCAAAGAAAGCGAGGCATCTGTCGGCAGTCGGGACAACACTCACACACACACACACTGCAGAACACACACACACATATATGGTAGCAATGCAATTGCTATCACCACCCACTGTTTTAATTAAGTCGAAATGCAAATGAGTCGCAACTCTTTGGGGGCGTAGGGGGTTGGAGGCGGCTTAGATCGGACTCTTGCTATGCGATTAATTGCGCAAAATTGGCGCGGCATTTTCATGCAAATGCGCGAGGCAAGTGAAAGCGGCAGCAGCAGCAGCAATTGCCGGTGGCATCTTTATTTTCCAGGGTGTAGCAGGGGCAGTAGTTGTGGCTGCTGTTGCAGCAGTGATAAGCATCGATTGCTGCTGCCGGTGCTGCTGCACTTGATGAACAGTTGCTGCCGTTGATCGATATTCAATCTGCTGGGCTGATAGCCCAGCGTACGCCAAATCACTTAACAATCAACTGTAATAACAGCAACAACAACAGCAACAATAACAACAACAATAACTACAGCTGCGACACTTTTAAAACTCGTTTGACAGCGATGTTACGAGGCGATCGTTGCAGCCAACGCCAAGCAGAGACCCAGTCCCAGTCCCAATCGCAGTCCCAGTCCCAGCCACAGTTCCAGCCCAGTCTCACTCCCAATCTGAGCCCGACCCCTCGCACTGCGTCGGTGCCAGTGCCAAGTGCCAGTGCCGCGTTAGATTAATTTCCAAAGGCTGTCATTAAAATTCCAGCGGGCTGCAATTTATATGCCACACACATGCCACACACTGCAGCGCGTCTAGGAGGCCTCGCTCGCGCGCTCAATTTTTAATAAAAACAGCTTTATATTTATGATATCAGAATATGGCTACAACAACAACAAAAACACGAAACAAAGTTGGCAGAGAGCAAAATAAAAACAACCAGAGAGAGTGAGAGAGAGAGGCTAAACCCGCGAGACGAAACAAAACCGACATCGCCATCGACAACGACGACAACAACAACATTTGCAACGACAACGACGACCACGCGCCGCTCGTTAGCTCGATCCGCTCGAGACCGAGACAACATCATCAGCGCAACAACGTGCAACGTGCAGCAGCAACAACAGCAGCTCCAGCAACAGCAGCAGCAGGCGGCGTGCTACATAAAGCAGCCTGTTGAAATTTGCATGACAAACTCAAACTCATCCATCAATCAAAGAGCGAATTGCAGTCGCAGTCGCGGTCGCAGTTGGAGTCGCACTCGGAGTTGGAGTTAGAAACTCGTTAGGACCCCTTGGCCAAATAATTTCACTTTTAATTACTCACTGGCGAATATTAACTTACATGCTGAGTCTGTCTGTGTGTGTGTGTGTCTGCGCTAATCCCCCTGGCTATGCACATATATGGATATATGTATTTGTATCGTGTTTAATACAATGCGCAGACGTCGCCGCTTAAAGTAAATTTTCACTTGTCTTTTGCATAATGTGGACAACCCGGCGACGCAAGTTGGCTGAGATCCCCAGCACGATCCCCAGCCAAGATTCGTGATGCCTGGAGGCTTTGGCACGGGCGGCGCCACAAAATCAATTTACAGCCACGCAGTGCGTTATCAGTGCGTGTGCGAGAGAGTGAGTGAGTACAAGGAGAGAGATGTACGACGATAGATGTTAGCTAGACCAGGGACTAGACTATGCGTAGCGCCAACTTGTTGGACCGCGTCACCTGTCGTCGCTCGTTAGCGTCATCATAAATAATTTTAGCAGTTTTATATTGCGAAATCTATGGAAATTTATGACGATTCACATCGTTCCACTCGCCCGATCGGCGTTTCCTTGTTGTTTGCTGGTGGTGGTTCACCTCAGTGATAACAAAATGACCATAATGGCCATTAGGAGCACTTGCTGTTGTTGTTGTTGGGGTTGCCAGTTGTGGTTGTTGTTGTAACATACGTTGTGCATGTCCATGTTATTGCAGTTGTCCGCTGTGCCACGAAATGCATTCAACTAGACTTCTTTCCCATTCTCCCTCCGCCCTGCCCCTCTCTCTCTCTCTCTCTCTTTCCTCTCCCTTGCTCTCTCTTCCTCTAACACTCTTTTGCTGTATCAGAAATAAAAGCAAAGAGCCAACGAAAATAATTGTAAATCGTTAGATTTATGACCGAAAACACAGCCACGAATTATGACGCCGGTCACAGGTGGAAATCGCATGCTGATTTCTACTTGATTTGCTTGCCATATAATTGCAAATTGTATTTGTTTAAACACGTTCACATACAGCACTAGCTGGCACATGCACATGCATGCACCAGCATGCACAGACACACACACAGAGAGACACACGTGTATTGGTTGTGCCTTGGCCGGAGATATCTGACTGGGATCCACGAAATTGGCATCAGGCCAGCGCACGTCGCATGTGCACAATGTGCTTTTATTGTTGCTGTTGCTTGTTGTTGTTGCTGTGGCCTGTTGTTGCTGTTATTCAGACGTTGCACGCCCACGCAAACACTCCACTCCACTCTGAGCAACAGCTTAAAGAGAAGTTTAGCGATTGTCCATTGGAAACACTTTGAATGATTGCTTGACGTGGTTTGGTTTTTGCTGCTGCTGCTGCTGCTGCTGCTGTTGTTGTTGCTGTTGCTGTTGCTTTTCAAGTGCCTTTTGGCGATGTTCACAAATTATTATTATTTATGTGTATTATTTGATTTGTTTGTATTTTGTAATGAAATAATTAAATAGACAATCAATCAGTTGGATTTAATTATTAACATATTTATTTAGGTTTTCAGACAGAAATCTGTCTTGCTATAAAATCAATTAACGAATGAATCGTTTAAGATTTAATTGAAGTAGTTAATGTACATATGAGGTTTGGTTTTTTTAATAATAAAGACCTTATAAATAACTCTAGACAATTTATCATGATTTCGAAAGAATTTAAGAGCGGTTTTTAGAGTCTCATTTGCTTTCCATATTTCTTTAGATAAGTTAGAAGCACTTCAAATTATCATTGGCCCCAGCTGAGATGACGCAGGACTTGCTGTGGGCATCCAATTTCACTGTGGGTCTCTCCAGGCATAGACCTCGGGCACGTGCGTGCTCCATTTCCTTGTGGCCAAAAGGTGGCAATGTGGCAAATGTGGTACGCTTAACATTTTTATGACCGCCATAAGTCGCCTTAGAATGTAGTAAATGTGGCATGCCGCATCTGCTAACGGCCACTGAACCAGGAGCTGCGGAACAACGATCTGGCAACCGGCAACTGCCCACTGGCAACTTGCAACTGGCAAGTCGCAACTGGCAACTGGTCCGGCAACTGACACTTGAGGTATCGGTTTCATTAGCGAAATGTTTCCGTAAGAATGCCAAAGGTCGCAATTGATGCCATTTACAAGACGTTGGCCACAAGGAGACCACTTGCCGCAGTTGCAGTTGCAGTTGCAGTGGCAATGGCAGTGGCATCGTACGAGCCATTATAATTTGTATTGAATTTCGTTTCTCTTATCGCGCATCGCAAGTGATTTGTTTTTGGGGCAGAAAGTGTGTGGCGAGAAACGCGATAAATTTATCAAATTGAAAAATGCGCAATCGAAATCAAATCAAAGCGTGTCTCCAACAACAACTCCAACTCTTGCAGCAGCAGCAATACATGTGTGTGTGTAAATAAATAAATACGTATACGAGAGCGTGTGTTGATTTTCATGGAATTGTGAAAACAATTCGACGAGCGCTTTGCAATCAACGACAGTCAGGCCCCACCTAACCTTGCGCTGCGGTTAGGGTATCTACGCGCGGCACAAACTTTACAAACTGCATAAACTTGCGACAAAATGTCGAAATTTATGCCTCAGTTTTGTTGCAGCAAAGTGCAGCCGCTTGTTGTTGTCTTGTGGCAGCAATAGGGGCGTGCCACAGTGCGATGCAGTGCGCGGCCAGGGACACAGCGGGAGCGGGCTACGGGCCACGGGCCACGGGGCACGATGCTGTCAGCAACAAATGCAAAGCGCCAAAAACTGCGACACTTTGTATAAATTGTGTCGAAAACGGCAGCGGCCAATCGCATCGGGAGTCGAGCGTTGAGCGTCGAGCGGCGCGTCCAAGTTGAACCAAATCGAACAACGCCAACGCTGGCAGGGACAGCTAAGAGCCAACTGTCTGCCAAGACAATTTGTTGGTCTATCGCACCGACTGACTGGCTGGTTGACTGCCTGGCTGGCTGGCTGGCCACACCCCCCTGGGCAAATGCAACAAATTATTGTCATCAATTTTTAGATGCAA
This sequence comes from Zaprionus indianus, assembly GCA_018904595.1. Lineage (NCBI taxonomy): Eukaryota > Metazoa > Arthropoda > Insecta > Diptera > Drosophilidae > Zaprionus > Zaprionus indianus. The sequence continues at coordinate 7,588,778 of JAEIHA010000860.1, forward strand.
AGCTCGAGGAGTGACATTTATTGAAGCGTGGCTAAAACGCTAAGCCCGGCGGCCCGACGACAACGGCCTGGCCAGGATGCAGCCCCGGACGTGATTGCTCACATAACGCTCCACATTGCAGGCTGGTGTAGACTAGGTGCTGGGTGCTTTAGCTGGCCGCTTGACTGGCTGGTAATGCTGATGTTGATTATAGACTGCCATCGTCGGTCTGCTCTGCTTTGGCCTGGTGACTGCCGACTGCGAATGACACGTTTGTCGCTGATTGCTAGGAAACGATGGCAACAAGTGGCCATCGGGTGGTCAGTTAAATTAGCACCGGGCTCAAGGGTTTCGTATTTACCAGCATTTTCGGTTTCAGCGACAGCGTTGGCTGCTTCATTAGCGTGTAGCCGGACGGACTGTTGGACTGCTGGACTGCTGGTGTTGTACTGGTGGCCTGGTGGAAAAAGTAAAAGCCGAAAATTATGACCATATTTGTGGTAAATTATCAGACCCTTTCATAAATATGCACTGGGGGCAGCTGCAGCCTCGCCGACAACCTCCACCTCGTATATACCCAGTTGCAAGTTGCAGTCTTTCTTCTCTTTTGACTTTGTTTTCGGTCAAAACAGAAGGACTACTTCTTATAGTATAGGCCAAAAGACACCAAACACAGTCCAAAATGGTCCATTGAAATTTACATTGTGCCGCTGGAGTGGACAATCGCCAGCGGTTGACTTGCTGCAAACTATGCCATTTATCATACACATATCGACCGATATACACATTTTGTCAGCTTTGTCCGCATTTGGCCTTTTGCTATTTTCACCATTTCTTTCGCTTTTCAATGTGCAACAATTCCATTGTTGTAAGGCGTACGACGACTGACTACTCTGGTCCGATAAATGGGCTACTGTTTGCTCGCGTTGTCGCTGCGCCACTTACTACGCCACACGTATCCAGTGACCGAGCTGCGTGGCGACTCCCAGTGGGGCGCAGGGGGCTTAATTCAGCCAAACTCAGTCTATGTCTTGTGGCCTCTAACAATACCAGCGACAATGACTCGAGGAAGCCGCGTCGTTTACACTTATTTATAAGTCGCGCGAATCAGAGCACTCACATGTTCGGATGACACTGGGAAATGGGAGCACAGCCTCTCACATGTCCCGGATATATTTGAATGGCTTTTTTTTTTTCAAAGTGATTCTTTCTCTCTCTTACCACACCCATTATTTTTATTTATATTTAAAAATCATTTCTACAGCACTCAACGAATTTCTCTACAACTCGACAGATTTATTCGAATCTGCACTTGTGAACTTTGAAGCATGCAACAAATTGTCATCGCTGCATACGCAACCATGCCAATTAAAGACTCCAGATGACCCCCGGCCCAAGATGGTCTGTCATGCGGACGGTTGGCTTTCCATTCCGCCAGTTATGTGTTGTTGTTGTTGTTGTTGCTGTTGTGATACGCGCAGCTAATTGACCGACAACAGAGGCCTCAGTTTGCTGCACTTCATCAAAAGAGTGAGACCATGTCGAGTGGCGCAGCATTACGTCAACGTCAACTTAATTTGGCGGCTAACAAGCCTGGGACAGAGTCAAAGATGGACGCCGCGACCGAGTCCGAGCCCAAGTCGCTAAGCCCAAAAGTCCCAGACCGAGCGCGGGTCAAGTGCTGACGCATCTGCCAAATCGAGTGAAGTGCATCCAAACTTGTAGTAAGCAAAATACAAAAAAAAAAAAATGCTTGAAATACTTATAATGAGAGTTGTTTCAGTACTTGTTGTTGTTAATCTTGTTGTTGTAGCTCGCAGCATCATTAAGAGTGATCATCTGTCAGGCGGCATGGAACATGAGCGAGATCTTCGCTCCATTTGAGTTTTTCTTTTTGCGTTTGTGGCGATGTCGCTTTTGGACAGCTCATTATGAGTTTGAATTTCCATTTCATAAAATTATGCTTGTGAAATTTTCGATAAACGATACGCTTATGGACATTAACTGTTAATAAACTCATTCCTTGTTCGTTAGGTTTGCATAAGGCACTGAAATTAGTTGTATTTCTAGAAGTCATAATTATTTAAAAAATATATGCAAACTGTTTATTACAACAGCTTATTGTTCACATTGACTTGATTTATTTTTCTTAGCCTTTCGAAAACGCATGGTTAATATGTACAATATAAGTCGCAGATTTTTCAGATGTGTGCTGTGTGAAACGTGACAGTTACTATAAGAATTTATATGCCATTGCTGAAGAATACAATAAAAATTTCCCGTATAATCATGGCGAGCGTTGGGAGAACTCAGAACTAATTTACAGCAAGTCTCAAGCTTAATTAAAATCCGTTTTTTAACTTCTACTCCCTATGGATGTTTTAATGTTCGATGTGCGTGTGACCGGTTGAAGGATATGTTGTATATAGAGGGTATAAATAGAGTTGGTAACTTTCGTTCGTCGTTAGTTGCCCACAAAATGCGCCCGTGGCTTATTTGGTTTGGTTTTATTTTGGTGTCATCCAGAGTTATCCGCAGTTTCTCCATCTCACAGCTACTACAACGGTTGCAACGAGAAAACAGTTTCGATTATGTTCTGATTGTGGGTGAAACGGACGGAATTTTGCCGCGTTTATTTTCCAAGCTATCAACACCAATCATCCTGATTGAGGAAAATTCTAACATCACTCATAACCTTGATAAACATTTTTCAAGAAACTTGCTTTGTGTTGCTTTTGTTGATAAATCGATAAAAGGTTTACTTGAATTTTATAATCTAAATTTACAATTATGGAATACCGAACCATTATTTCTGATCATGAAAAAACACACAAAGATTGGAATATTGGAAAGCTTCTGGCGAAGTAACCAGCTGCTAAACGTATTGGCGATCTTCGAAGACTTTGAGGTAAGAATTAAGCAGAACTTATACTCTTAAGTCACAGCTGTGATTTCTGTTGTTTCCAAGAGGTCTTCAATTGATTCTTCTTCAAGAATATCTGACGCATTACATGCGGCACGACATTCCACAAATGACTTGAAGCGATTTGGGTTTCCTCCACATCCACTATAAAAAAATGTCTTGCATTGATTTTCGTACAAATCGTAAGCGTACATCTTGATTAGTTGTCGGCATGGACCCGGGTTAACAATAAAAACGCATCTGTCTGTAATTATTTTATAGTAATATTAATTCATGAAATCAAATATAAGTCTTACCATCTCGAGGTGGTGGTTCAGCCAGAGCTGCAATTTGTAAACACAATAGGCAAAAAAGGTAAACTGACATTTTTTATTTATAAATCGTATATAAAGTGCTAAATTATAACAATACTAATGTTTATAAAATGTAGTGTGGTGATTAGACACAAAAGGTTAACACGATTTAATTGAGTTTTATATTTATTTTATTTAATTTTATTTTCAGGAAACTGGTCTCATCTATGATTACTCACCCTTTCCGGAGTTCCACATAGAGGAGCGATGCATTAATAACAGCACGAGTCCGCTTATTAAATTACGGCTTGGAAATTTGAATGGCTATAAACTGCCTATAATGGTAGGTGGGTCGACGCCACGTCTAATAATTTATCGCCGTCCAGCTGGAGATTTGTTCTACGCCGGATTTGTGGGTCATTTGAAACACTGTTTTGAGGTGAAGTACAATTGTCAGTTGGTTGAGCCCATTCCAATGAATGAGTCTACTCTTGTGCCGGCCCTACAACTTCTGGGTGCAGTTCACAATGGTAGTGTTCAGTTTGCTTTGGCAGCCACCTTTACAGAACCTCCTATAGATGGATACATCTACCCCTTTGAGTTGATGAATTGGTGTTTCATGATGCCTGTGCCGGAGCAGGTGCCTCACAGCCAGCTTTACAGTCGCGTACTTGACCTGAACACTTCGATGATCATACTCGTAGCTTTAATAATGATTTCTATTCTTCTCTCGCTTACTTTGCGTGTTCATGGATATAACGTTCAGCTGTATGAGTTCCTATTGCATGATAATTGTCTGCGCGGAGTTCTGGGGCAATGCTTCAATGAGGTTCTTCAAGCGCCTACTCTAGTCCGTGGAATGTACTTAGAGATTTGTATATTGGGATTTCTTTTAACCGCCTGGTATAACTCATACTTCTCTGCCTATATTACCAGTGGACCCTACCAAAAACCATTTACTAGTTTCGAGACTATTCTGAAGGCAAACTTTAAAATAGTATTTTGGACACCAGAGTATAAAAAACTTATTTCATACTCCGACGATATAAAGCCGTATGAGGCTATTTTTAAGTTGGAACCGAGCTATAGCAAATTTCTACAGCTACGCGATTCCTTCGACACCCATTTCGGCTATATGATGCCTCTGGAGAAGTGGAACCTTGTCGATCAGCAGCAGAAATTCTTCAGTTCACCATTGTTCACATTTCGAGATGATTTATGCCTTTTTCGAACTGTTCCGGTTGCGTTTCCGATTGTAAATAACTCGGTATTTAGGGAGCCACTAGAACGACTGATTGGAGAGGTAACTGCCACGGGTTTAATGAGCCACTGGCGCGATAATGCCTTCAGTGAAATGATAACAGCCGGAAAACTGAAAATATTAGATCTCGGCAAACCCAAAGAATTTCGGGCAATGAAACTTGAGGATTTGAAAAATATTTTACTGGGTGGAGCATTCATGGTAGCTCTGGCATCTATTGTATTTGTGTTGGAGCATATTTGGTTTCGATTGGATATGTTAAGGAAAAAATTTTTATAACTCAGAAATCACTTTTAATAAAAAATACTACAGTTTTTAAGCCAATTAACTTACTAATTTACTCATGTAATATGTTTCAAGCCTCTGAGCTTGTTTAACTCCTCTGAATTAGCCCACAGGGTATAATTATCAATATTGTCGTGTAATCTCGTGGGTTGTGTTGTTCTCGCACACGTTGTACAGACAGCACTAATTAGAGCTGAATATAGAATTCATTAGCAACCCTTTAAAAGGAGCCCACATGACGCACAAACAAATAGTTGCGACTCAATTGCTAGGATGAAATATTCTTGGTTGAACTTTTGCTTTTTGCTTTGGATGGTAGGCCCTACAGTTGAGGAGAATAACTCGGCATTGATTGAGTTTCTAAGGACGATAAAAAAAGAAAATAATTTTGGATATTTATTGCTTATGAAACACCGCAATGCAAATATGTCAACTAGATCCAACCCCGAACAAGAGGACTTTGATTTGGAAAAAAATATTATGGAAGACTTGGAAGTTCCTCTTATGCAGCTCGATGAACAAGTTTCGTTTTTTATTTTCGGAAAACAATCAAATCTCATAATGTCTGTGGTGTATTTAGATGGAAGTCAGTTGGAAAATAATATGGTCTTACTTCAACGTTTGGTTGCCAATTTACGCCTTATGACAACAACGCGCGTAGTATTTTTGGCGCAATCCTCTGAAGCCAATGAATTATTTTTATTTGATTTGTTTGTCTTTTGCTGGAAAAATAATCTCTTAAATGTGTTGGTGTTGTTTGAGAACTTTGAGGTAAGCAAATATAATAAAAAGATTTATATATCGTAGTATTTACATGTTGGTTATATATTTTCTATGCCAGACAACAAAGATGTTTTATAGCTACACTCACTTTCCGAACTTTAAGCTAGAGGAACGCACTTACGATCCTAGTACAACAATTTTTCCCAATCGCCTAAGGAACCTTAAGGGGTATCGGTTACCGATTGCAATTGGCGGATCAGCCCCACGTATCATTGGCTACTATGATAAACATGGCCAGGCCGTATACAAAGGCACGGTGGGCCACTTCATGAAGGCCTTTCAGCAAAAATATAATTGTACATTTTTTGAGCCCTTCCCAGCGAACCCAATTGCATTCGAACCATCTACTCGGATCATAAAATATGTAAGAAATGGAAGTGTGGATATATCGATGGGTCTTACATTCCCCAGCATACCGCTGCGGGGCTATTCCTATCCGATTGAACAAATGAATTGGTGCTTGATGCTGCCCATTGAACCGGATATACCTCAATCGGAGTATTATGTTAAAGTATTTGAGCTACAGGCGTTTTTGGTAACTTTGGCAGTATTGATGATCCTTTCATTAACCTTGGCAACAGCTTTAAAGCACTTTGGTTATAGTGTGCAGTGGCATGAGTTTCTACTCCATGAAAACTGCCTAAGAGGAGCTCTGGGACAATCGTTTTACGAAGTATTTCGAGCACCGCTTTTGATTCGTGGAATTTATTTGCAGATCTGTGTGCTCGGATTTCTTCTTACCGCCTGGTATAATTCGTATTTTTCTGCTTATGTCACAAGTGCTCCCAAAGAGCTACCATATCGCAACTATGACGAGCTGATGGCATCCAAACTGAAAGTGGTAGCATGGGAGCCGGAGCATGAGGAGCTAGTTGGACGCATAAAGGGTTTCCAAAAATATAAGCCCATGTTTTATTTAGAGCCCAATTTTACCAAATATATCATCATGAGAGACTCACTCAACACCGAATACGGATACATGATGACGACCATCAAATGGATTGTTATTAATGCCCAGCAAAAAGTATTCTCAAAACCATTATTTCGTTTACGCAACGATCTTTGTTTCTTTAATACGGTTCCCTTTGTTTTTCCCGTTCATGAAAATTCTATTTACATGGAACCAATTAATTCACTGATTTTGGATATTACTGATATGGGTCTCATCGCATACTGGACTTCGAAATGCTTTTCCGAATTAGTTGAGGCAGGCGAATTGAACTTTGTTGATCCAAGCCCTCGCAGAGAGTTCCGTGCAATGCACTTGCAGGATCTGCAGTATGTTTGGTATGGATTTGCTTTTATGGCAACGCTATCAACAACTGTTTGGCTTTTAGAACTCATTTGTAATTGGCAAGACAAGAGACGTAAGCATTGTATAACTACTCAAGTTTCTACCTCTTAGAATAACTTTTGGCTTAAAGCAAAGTTTTACATGGGAAAAGCAGGCTTTAAACAACATTTTTGATATCCAAAAAAATAAATATTCATACTGTATAGTTGATCAGAATATTCATACTGTATAGTTGATCAGAATAAAGTTTTGGTGTAAGAAATGATTTGGAATTTAAATTTTTAAAGTATATTCAGTTTTTAGTATTTTGTGTCTTTATAAGTATTATACCTTAAGCAATGAGAGGAGACCAGTGGCACAATTCAAGGCACGGACAAGTTCCAACGCCCTACAGAGTTATGAGAGTGCAGAACTGTAAGACATACCCATATCAATCCAAGGAAGGGTACCCCAGCATCAGACCCCCTATAAGTAAATGTAAACACAGAAAGACAACACAGTGGATGTCTGAAGCCATGGAGCAGGTTGGTTGTCACAAGGTCGATCAGGATTGGATTGAAGAATCATTAGAAAATCCATATTCTAAGCCATTAACTACGTCTTTGTATAAAGTACCGAATCAAAATTTTAATAGTTACTGTAAGAATCGTAAGTTGTACACAAAAAAGACACGGAATAGAAAAAAGCCGCCACACGACTGGAACAAGCTAACACCCTACGATTTAGTACGATTGCAAAACTGCAAGCTATATGATTTCAACGAGTGTGAATCATACCCAAGCGTAAGACCGCCCCATTTTAAGTGCAGTGCCGAGATGACAGCCAATTGGCTATATGACGCAGCTGAAGATGTCGGTTGTGAATTCATTGATATGGATAAAGCAGATGTCCTCGAGATATGGAAGCGTAGTCCCAGAAAAAAAACGCTAAGCTTTTACGGCGTTGGTTCACTGAAAAGGCCGGAGGTGGCTGCATTTAATCGAGTGGTAACCAAATGTTTAAAAATAGCCAACAAACCTAAACCTAAGCAGCCATCAAATATCGACTCGTACCCCGTAAGACCTGTAACAGCTTTAGAACCAACGCTTCCGCCAATTCGTTTAGAGCTTCCCACAAGACCGCGGCGATCATCTTACCCTCGTTTCGTACTAAACCAAACATGCTTGGCAGAAAAAGTCAAAAATATGCCCACTGTACAAAAGTACACTGATTCAAAGAGCGCCATTGGTTGGAAGTACTGTAGGAGATGTAGAAGCAAATTGCCACCTTTTGTTGATCCCCCCTCAAAGGTTATAAAAAAAGAAGATACAGAGTTGAAGCCGCCCACAGACGAACAGATTTACTGTGAGCTGCAGTGCGGCATACCAGAGAATGCGTGCACAGATTACGAATGGAAGAAATACGTAGACGATCCCGCGGTATATAATGAAGCATTTAAAGAGGAAATGAAGCGACAGATGAAGGCTAAGTCCGAGCCGAAGGATTATGAAGAGCTCTATGACGAGCTAATTACCTGTTTTGAAAAGAAAACTAGCGATCCGCTTTTGACCACCCTTATTGAATGTTGCCCTGACTATGCTCAGGCTATTACCGATGGAGGTTGGCCTGGTGGGCATGGTGGTGACGGCGACGGTAAAGGCGGAAGAGGAGACAAAGGAGACGAGAGTGATGAAGATGATGATGGAAAAGACGGTAAGGATGGTAAGGATGGCGGAACGAGTGATGGAGATGGCGATAATGATGATAAAGATGGCAAAGATGGTGATGGAGATGGCGATGGTGGTAAAGGCGACGGTCTGGATGGTGATGGCGGTAAAGGCGGCAAAGGCGGTAAAGGTGATAAAGGAGATGATGATGGTAAAGGTGGCAAAGGCGATGGAGGTGGGAAAGGCGGTAAAGGTGGTAAAGGCGACGGCAAGGATAAAAAAGATGGTAAAGGCGGTGATGGTGGTAAAGGTGGTAAAGGGGACGGTCTGGATGACGGACATGAAGGTGGTAAAGGTGGTGATGGCGGTGAAGGCGGTGATGGCAGTGAAGGTGGTAAAGGTGGTGAAGGTGATGATGCTGAAGGTGGTGGAGACGGTAAAGGTGGTAAAGGAAAAGGAAAGCTAAAAAGAAGGGGAAAGGACAAAGGAAAAGACAAAGGAAGAGGAAAGAGAAAAGATAAGGGGGATAAAGGAGAAACATATGATACTAATGTACCTGATTGTCCTTGTCCTTACTGCAAATTCAAGAAGAAACGTGGGCTGGAGCCGGACACTCCGCTTATAACCAAGTTAAAACGCGAAGAGGAACGTCGGAAGCTAAAAGAATACCTTAAAATAATGTGCTATCGCGAATATATCAAGCGATGTGGGCCAGAGTATCGTGCTCCGGTTCGAAAGTGTGAAGATATTGACTGTAGCACATGCTTCTGTCGGAACCCGAAATTGGGCGAGTACTGCGAATGTCTCAATGCCTTACAAGATTTGATGAAACTTGTGCCTGCCAATAACTGTCCAGCATTACAGAACTTGAAAGATCGCATCTGCACACGCCTATGCGAATGTCTGTAGATACAGTTTTAGCATTGAGTAGTTTTTTTTGTATGTAGTGTTTTACAATTGTTAGTCATGTCTGTTTCAGCACAACGGATAAGAGTTCTTAGGATGTAAAAATTATTTGTAATTTTGTATTATTTAGTAGGAAGTGGTCAATTTGAAATGTGAAGTGTTTAAATATAGATTTTTTTATTGTTTGTTTATGCAAGTATTTGGTTTCATTCACTTTGCATATTAGCTGCGCTGGCTACAAAAATTCGTTAAAATAATGATGTAGTCAATAAAAGTGACACCCCTCGTCTGCGCCATCCTACTATCCACCACACTTGTGCAAATATTCATTTGGCAGAAGGCTAGGCTCAAAGTTCATCAAATGCAATTAAGATGCTTGCTCGCTGTATTCGCTCCCCCTAGGTGGCACGACGACGCGGATGAGGATGATGTGTGCCACCTGCGCCAGTAACTGGCGCCTCTTAAAATTCCCTAATCGACATGTTTCGATCTCAAATGGCTTTGCCGCTCACTGCGCCACTCGGCGCCGGAGCTGTTGCGTCTTGTGCGGCTGCCGTTGCCATTGGTTGATCTTGCCAAGTGGCAGCGAGTAAAACATTTTCTCTAATCTGCACTGATGTCTGCCGGCAGTTGGCGCATGCGTGCCGCATTTGCTACCACCAACCCCGCCAATCCCGCTGCTCCACAACTAGTCCGTTGATGATGCTGTTAATGCAGCGGTAGCTGCGCACTTTGATTTTGACTGACAAGTGCCGCCTGTGTAATGTTGCAGCCGTTGCAGTTGTTGCTATTGCTGCTCCTGGCGCGTTGCTGCCACCGATGTTGTTGTTGTTGTTGCAGTTGTTGTTGACATGCGCAGCTGCATGCGCTTTCATGCGCTTCCTTTATTGGAGAAATTTATTTATATGCCCCTGATGATCTCGGCCACGCAGCTTACCCCAACAAGACCCGTCCCGTAACGGGCGGTCGCCGTTAAAACTAATTAACGCAACTGCTCGACTAGCGAAAATGGACCCCTTGAGTTGCGGCCTTGAGTTTCATAGATACTTTGCACTTGGTCGATTAAATTGGCAATAAAACTTTTTATTCTTCTTTATTTTGAATGCTTGCAATACTAAAGTATTTAATTTACGAGAACTCACAAGAGCCAACTGCTAGTGGGTAGTTGTATTCAGTTAACATAAATAAACTAAATAACTAACAAACATTTAACTAAACATAGGTCTACAAGAAGATGTATATATATATATGTGTATGTATGTATGTATGCACGTATAAACAAGGGGCTTAGGCATAGCAATTAGAGTATCTTCGTGTTTTGTCATTATCATTATCGTTATTATGTACATAAAGTAAATTTAATAAATTAGAGAATATTGCAGAGTTCACAGTAATATATTTACTTACTACAAGTACACATACATAGGTATATAACAACGTATAACATATAGCCCAAACACCGGAAAGTCGAAATTTGTATTAAAACTATCACATAATAATTGGCAGTTTAATCGATCGTTAATTGTTAATTATAAATAATTAACTAATTTTTAGTTGTGATTCAATTGATATTTGTTTTACTTAGCATACACTTAGCGTAGTTCTACATACATTTGCGGCGAGTTAAAAATTATGTGCATACTACGAATTCCGAATTGAAATATTTATAAGGTACTACATATGGTATTTATTCTTAAACGATTCCTCCCCCTCCTTCCATCGTTCGCATTCTCTTTGTAACGCAAATACAAAATAATGGCAAGTGCAATGCGTTGCATAAGAAAATATAAAATTAACAACTACATTTTGTGATCTTTAGGTACCTTGAACACTTTTCGGAAAACTGAAAGCGTGAGTATTTTTCTTGTGGAGTCTACATCACCGACTGGCTTTGACGTAACTGAGCTTTCGAGCTGATGCTATAAATTCGATTAAACTTATTTGTAGTGTTCCAATTTGTTAGTTTAATAAAACTGACGACTTTGTGCTTATTTGAACAAAGCAACTGAAACTCAATACTTTTAATTTACAGGAAACAATGATCAGAATATAATCTATAAATACGCCGCATAGAATTCATTAGAGAAACAAATGTTCAAAGATTAATTTATTTTGTAAGATGTGTTCCGGAAGCGTTTGGCCTCATTTTAATATCACCTCTCGTAGAATTGCTTGTTAGCTTCATTTAAACCTTTACTTGGTAAGTATTCCATACACTTAGTTATTAGTTAAGATTGCGTTTTGTTCTATATTCTTTTCGATTTGGCACATTTAAAATTAATTTGTGTATGCGTGTGTGTGTGAGTTTGCTTACTTTAGCATTAGGTATAGAATAAAATCGAGTATTTCATTTGGAAGTGCTTCTAGTGAGTTTAGTCTGTCTTCGCGTGTGTGTATATGTGAGAGTGTGTATGTTTGTGTGCATGTTTATTTCGATGTGTTTGTGATATAGTATAGGAATTGCACAGAAAGCTGAGATAGGAATTCATCAATGACGTTGATTCAAAAGGGAAACACTTCCTCAGCGCTGGGGGCGAGTACTTCCCTAAGAGTATTCGAGTAGTTTCTAGTTTTGTTTTACATTTTGCAAGTAAGGAACAAGAAATAGTTTGCTGTTTGGGTTTTCATCCGGCACCGTGCACTACCGGTTCGCGAGGAGGCCATTAGCGGGCGGTAGCACGCTGGGCGATGCATTTGGCCCACTGAGCACAACGCCAGCGCTCATCAAACTGGGACTCCCCACGGCGGAGGCGACAGCACTGCTGAGTTGTCGCTGCTGCTGGGCCAGACTTGCAGCAGAGTTGCTCGAGCCGCCGCCACCGCCGCGTTGATGCTTAGACGAGCTGCCTTTGATCAAGCTGCCGTTGTTCTTCTGCGTCATGTGCGTCTGATAATGCTTGGCCAGATGCGCTTTCTGACGGAAACTTTTACCGCATAATGAGCATGCGAATGGCTTCTCGCCTGTGTGCGTGCGTATGTGCACATTAACCGAGTATTTGTCCTTGAAGCCCTTCGAGCAGATGGAACAATAGTGCAGGGAACGCTCCTTCCTCTGGCTTCCACCGCCCGAGCTGGCCGAACTGCCGCTTGCACTGCAATTAGCCGGGGGACTGTTGCTGCTGCTGCTGGCACTGCCGCTGGAGGAGGAACTGCCGCCGTTGCCGATGACCACGCCGAGGACACCATTGCCGTTGCCCCCGCCGCCGCTGCTGTTGTTGTTGTTGGCGACATTAGGATTGTTGTTGTTGTTGTTGGCACTGCTGTTGCTGCGCTTGTACTGCTTCTTGGGCTTGCTGACGCCTCCAAGTCGACCACTTGTCCCTGAATTCCCTACCGTGGTAGTTGCCGTCGATGTGGATACCTCCGGCTTCAGAGGTTGCGGTGGGGGTGGCGGCTGCTGTTGCTGCTGTTGTTGCTGTTGCTGCTGGGATTGCTGTACATTGGCTAAGGGTTGCAGTTGCGGTGTTGTTGTCGTTGCAGTGGCTGTGGCGCTGGGTGAAATTTGCATGAGCACATCACTGCCTCCATAATCGCCCGGGGTAGGCGTGCCTGAGCTGCAGAACTGCTGCACCTCGTTTGCCAGCCGCTTAATCTTCTCAAAGTCATCACTGAAGGCATTCTCCAGAGACAGGAACATATCATCAACAATGATGCTGGCATTGCCGCCATGCTGCCCGTGATTAGCCGACGACATGTGTGCACCGCCTCCACCACCGGCTGCATGATTCATCGTCTGCCCATCGTCGAACATTTGAGCTGCATTCAGCGTGGAATCCGCAAATCCCAAGGCATCGGCAGCATCATCTGGCGTAAAGAGCAATCGTCGCATCTCATCGTCCTTCACCACCGGCAGCGATAGCCCGTTCTGCATGTGCAGTCCCTTTGCGTAGCCTTTGCCCTGCAATGCACTGCGCAACAGCGACTCAGCCGAGTTCTGTTCCGCCTCTGCATTGTGATCCGCCATGTGCCAGTCGTTGTTGTTGTTCTGGAATTGGGCCAACTGTTGTCCCAGCTCATTAATACCACCCCCGCCTCCGCCGCCGCCTGCTATGGAGATGGCTGTCACCAGGGATGGTAGCGTCTGTCCATGAGGCTGCGACTGCGACGAAATACTGCTGAGACCATTGGCATCGGCACCACTAACAATCACATCCTTGCCATCCGTGCTGAAGCCACTGTCGTCGTAGGGATATTCCGATTTAATGTAGCCAGGAAAACTGCCCAGCAGACTGTCCAGATCCAGCGTGCTGGGCAATTGCTCCGTCTCACGTTTCAGCCACGGTTCGCCTCCATTTAATACTGTCAGTGTGTAGATCTGGCCGTCGGTTGTGTCCAGGCTGCTAATGGTATCGCTGCTGCTTCCCGCAGCACTTGATGAGCTGCTGGGATTGGGCTGCTGTTGCTGCTGCTGCTGGTGTTGGTGTTGCTGGTGTTGATGCTGCTGTTGCTGTTGCTGATGGACATGCGACTGCGGCGATGTGGGACTGGGCTGATTGCTACATCTCACGTTGTTGTTGTTGGTGTTGACGCTGGTCGTGGCGCTGGCGGTGACCGTCTGCTGTTGCCAGCAATAGCGATCGAGGTCTTCAAAGATGGAACTAGAGTCAAGGCGACTGTTATCCTTATCCTGGTGCCAGAACTGCAACAGATAATAGAAAACAGAAAGAGAATGGTTCAAACTGTTAACTGCAAATAATTTTGGCCACAAGCTGAAAAGGAAGACAACAATCGCTGAAACTCACCTCGTAGCCCTGTAACGTGGGATCACCGCCATTGCTGGTGTTGCTGCCATTGCGATTGCTCACGGGGACAATTCCACTACCAGCAACGGCTGCACTGCCACCGTGTGTCATGCTGCTGCTGCTGTTGCCGCTGCTGGTTCTCGCACCGCCGCCGCAGACTGCCTGCTGTGGCGTTTGTGACGTTGTGGACTGATGGTTGTGGCTGTGCGTATGTTGCGTGTGCGTGTGCTGCGAGTGTTGTGTGTGCTGCTGATGGTGTTGCTGCTGTTGTTGTTGTTGCTGTTGCTGCTGCAGGCTGATACCAACACCAACGCCCACATCGACACCAACGCCAATGCCAATGCCCATGTCGGGCGCTGTGACAAAGTCGAAAAAGTCTGTCTTCGAGAGATCCTCGGCACGAAAGGATTCACTTATATCCATGCCAGCCGCTGTGGACATATCCTCGGTGCCAATCATTGGTTGTGTGTGGATTTCCAGTGCGAATAAGTGTGATTAGTGCTGGACAAAGTGTTGTTGCTGTTGTGTATTCCTCGTTGATAAACTGCAGTAGATAAATGAGGGGAAAAATGTATTTAGAGCAAGTAATGAAGGTGGCAGTAAACATGATCGTAAAAATAGTAGTAAAGTGAGCTGTTCTAGTATTAATTATTTTTATAGTAAACTTTTATAGTTGTAGAACTGTTTTAGTAGCCACTAATGCCCCCAGGAAACCAGATTTGAGTGCACCATCCAACGGCTGAGATTGTCGGTCTGATTGGCACATTCACATTAATTTATTTAAGCCACTTGTCAGCTGGCTGCATAAGTCAATCACTCATTCATTCGCCCATTTCTTGCACTTGGCGCAGTTCTGTTTCAGTTCGCTTCAGTTTGCTTGAGTTCTCTCCCCCCTCCCACCTTGCCGCGCCCCACGGCGATTCGCCATGGACTTTGTGCATTCCAGCAATACTTGCATTTTAATTTGGCCAGCTACTTTAGCCTTCTCGGCTTGTTTGCTTTTTGCTGGCTATCTGCAAATAAATAAATCAAACTGACAGAAGGGTGACAAAGTGTAAACACATTTGGCGTGCTCGGCTCGTAAATCTCTTGACGCCGCAATTGGACTTTGGCTAAAGTCAGCGCTCTGACGCTGTGACATGTTGTTTTTGTTTCATTTGCATAGATTTTGTCCAGTCCAACGCAACAAGCCGGGCATTTAGAACAGCCGGACAGTCATACACTCCCCGCACTCTCTTCCCTTCCCCCTAGCACCTTAGCCAAAATATATATCGTCGCAAGACTGAGAGCGTTGGGTGTGCTGGCCAGCACCAGCTGACTCTGGCCTTTTTGGCCGTCTTGATTAGAGCAAGACCCAAGCGGTCAATGCAAGTTAAGGTAATCGAAATCGAAATCGAACTGACAGCTTGCGTGCAGTTGCAGCGATTGCGATTTCGATTGCGAATAAGATTTTGATCTGTTGTTCATGTGCTTCGTTTGTTTACTTTTGTTTTGTCTGCATGTCTGTCCCACTCAAATCGTGCAGCAAGTACTAAATGTTCAAATTGTCAATTGATTTTTTTTCGGGGTCTGCGTATAAGTTTTGGGAAAAACGGTCTCTGGTGTGGCAGCGTGAGAACCACAAATAAAAATGACTTAACAAATTTGCATACAACACCACAGAGAGAGAGAGAGAGAGCAGGACGGCGCAGTCTCGAGCAGCGGCAAAGTCGAGACAAGCAGAGCGCACTGCGCATAGCGCATACTTTAGATAAGGGCATAGCGAAGAGAAAATGCCTTGGTATAAATATTTCAGATGCTGTGTTGCCTAGGAACATTTAAGTGCAATCTACGCAGAAATCAACTGCAATGTGCACAGTCCAAGCCGCGGACCAACTCAATGTGATACATGGTATGAGTACGAGTGGAGACCGCAACAGAGGCAGCAGCAGCATCAACACCTGATCTCCAAATACATTAAAATGCGGCAGTGGCAGCCAAAGACACGACCCATTAGAGCCTGCATAGAGCGGCAACAACAACAATAACAACAACAATAAAAACAACAGCAGATGCAACTACAACAAGTGCAGGCCACAGTCCACTGGCCTGGCCAGTTCGCATCTTAAGCACTTGAACTGAGCTCGTTTCCAGTGCTGTTTTCCATGCCTTATCGCTCATCCATCTGGCCCGCCAGGCCATAGAAGGCAAAGGCTGCCTCGCAAATTTCACCAAAAAACTTTTCTGCGGCTTTGGTCAAATGCGTAATCATTTGTAGTCATTTGCCCGGTTGACTCTGACTCTGACTGCCGCTCGGTAGTTTAGTTAATCATGATGTTTAAGTCCAAAAATTACTTTATACATATTTCCAAGACAGAGCGAGGCACAGAAGGAAAGAGAGAGAGTGAGACGGCATCTCACAAGTAAAAAATATCATAATTTTTTTACAGTAACAGCAAATATAAAACATAAAATGCATAAAAAAGTATTAAACGAAAATAATAAGCTTTTGTTTGAACGTTTTGGGGCGCAAATATTGACTAATTTGGCCACGATTATTGTGATTTGGTTGCGGCCCCGAGAAGCCCCCACCAAAAGAAAGTTGCCGCGTGGCCGACGACGACGACGACGACGTGCAAGAAACATGCAAGACAAACATAGCCAGATATTTTTACAGATGTATCGCATAGTATCGTATCGTACATAACGGGCGGATCAGCAGCTGCCTGGCGGCCAATCATGGATGTGCATGTGCCCAGCACATGTATCATGAGTCTAAAATGAAGATGCATGTGGCCAAGAGAGACGGCGACGCCGATTCCAATGCCGACTGCAACTTTATTCCTTTATTGCAATTGTAATCGTAGAAATTGTTAGCGCATTTTGGCCAATGCAAACAGCCGGCGGCGGCATCATTTAGAAAACATGATAGCAAGCTAGATGTTACCTACTTCTCTAGGGGTACGTTTACTACGGTGCTACTTATCGAATTACCTAAAATTGCATTTTATTATATAGCAAATAAAACTTAAAAGAAAAAAAATTAGGGTATGCACTATTCGGTGCGTTGTCGTTAGTTGTTTTCCCCCTCTGAGTAACTTGTTTTCGCTGCTTTCGATTTTGTTAGTTGGCAAGGCGTGGGGAATGGGGATATCTATCGATTATGGGCCATAAATAAAAATGTGCCAATAATTTTTTTAATTAAACGAAATTTTGGCATATTTATTTGCACATTGGAAGCCACATAGTCAGGCTAGCTGGCCTGCTAGTCAGTCGTGTGCTATTTGACATGTAGTCAAGTTTTCGCTCGCAGCTCTCTCGAGGAAACATATTTATTGTTGTATTGTGTTGTGGTCTGTGTGGACTGTGCGCGCTGTGTTTGGCATGCAAATTGCAGACGAAAATTGCCAGGAAAATTTATTGAAGTATGCAGCGAGTACGTAAAAAGGAAAAGAGAAGGAGAGAGATAGAGAAAGCGAGAAAGAGTGAGAGAGGAAGAACAATATTATGAAATTTTCGGCACAATTTCTTTGGTGTGCATGGTCGGGCATGATTAGCATCCCTCATCTGCCATACCTCATGCTCCTCCCCGCTCCTCCTCGCGCTCATCTTTCCTTTGCCTTGTGACCCGTCGAAGCGGGCGTCAAATACAAAGGAGAAGAAAATAAAACGCGGTAGTCAAAAGCCATCGCCGTTGCCGAGATTAGTTTATGTGCAGGAATTTTTATATTGCGGTTACACAATTTTCTTTAACATCGACCGACTACCCTGACAACTTCCCCCAGTCTTCCTCAGGCCCCTTGGTATAGTTGGTTTGCTTTAAAAATCACACGCTTTAGCTCTTCTGCTTACGCCTGGTTGTTGCTTCTGTCTTTGCTTTGGCCGCATTTTCTTGTCAAATGTTTCTTTTTTTTTCATTCAATTTTCTGTCTTGTATCTCTGTTTATTTTTTCTATGTTTGTTGCGTTGATTTTTCACGATTTTCCACGCATTTTTAACCTAAATTCCGTGCTAAACGATTTTTTAATGTCTTCACTAACAAGTTTCAATTACCAATAGGCCGGTACGATGGGGCAAAATGCGTGCAGATGCCGTTTGCAGGCATGATCCAATGAAAACCAGTCCCCATCCCCAGCGCAATCAATTAAAATAATTCAACAATTGCAGCGAAACTGCCAAGCATACAAAGATAAAAGGAAAACAGAAAGAAGAGCGAGCGAAAAGGAAAAGAAAGAAAGATAACGAAGACAATGCGCGAAGAGAGCCGCAGGCAGGCAAAGCATGAGAACAGGTTGACTCACGTACTGCAATCGATTGGCAATTCGCATTGGCCAAAATGGAGTCGTCAGTGAAAACGCTTATCGCTAATATCGATAATACAAAATTTATTGACATATTAAACGTAGATCGAGATAAGCCAAATAAATAACTCTCTTAAAAGTAGTTCATTTGCGCCGTATAAGGATAATAAATCGGAGCAGGTAACTTTTTCAGAGAAACTTCCGGGAAAAATGTTGAAATTGATTGAGAATCAAATCACAATTGAATAACAATATAAATTATTATTTAACATACTGTTACACACTGTGACATTAACGCATCGTAAGTCAAACCAGGTGCAGCTGTGCGATTTTAGCCAGTTTTATTGATTTATTTAAGTTTTAGTTGGCTTTTTTTTTTTGCTGCTGCTGCTGCTGCCAACCATATGCAAATGTGCATCGTTAGCGAAGTGAGACCGCGCCGCAGCATGCCATAAGCCAGTCGATCATTTTTCAAGCAGATAATTATCGCCCACCAACCGAACGAAAGGCAACTAGTACTACTACTGCCCCGAAAACCGGCCAAATGCGCGTAACGGCCGAACAAGTCAGTCGCTCCGCCGTTGACCAATTGACCAATTGAGCCGCCTGGCATGGTAGCCTGATAAGCAGCGGATGGCACTCGGATTGCAGCTGTGCTTGGAAGCCGACTTATGTTTCAATTGCATGCAAATGCATAATTGAATCAAATGGACTTCTGCGTTTGCCCCCAAGGAACTACAGCAGCAGCAGCAGCAAGCAACTGTGCAACGGCAACTGCAGCGGCAACTTTCGCAGAGCAACGCACACCTAATGAAGTAATCAACGGACATCATCTACGACGTTTGCCTGGCATTGTCAATCAAAAGCAACGTTTTTATTGGTCTGCGTTACAAAGCAAATCGCATCAAGATGTATTAATCATTTCGACCACTGTGCGGCGTTGGCGGTGGCAGTGGCAGTGCCGAAGAAGAAGACGGCTTCGTTGCTTTATCAGTCTGCACAGATCTTTGGCATAACGAAACGTAAAAACGTAAAAAGCCAAATAACTTCAGGCGAGACAAGCATGATTAAAATGCGCAAAAATGGCAAACTCCAAATGGGCGCTACATGTTGGTAGCGCCAAACACAGGCAACAACAAGAGCAACAACATCAGCAACAGCATGAGGGGCAACAACAACAACAACAGCAACATCGTGTGATGTACACGCGGCGCATTTCAATTCCATTTGATTAATGACAAAGCCTTAAAAGCAACTCCAACAAAACGAAGCAAGCGAAGATGTTGCTGATTGGCCCGTTGTCTGTTGCTGTTGTCAACTGCCAATTGCAGTGGCTGCTGCTGCTGCTGTTGCCGTTGTCACTGCTGCTGCCTGTGTTGTTGCTGCCAGCTACTGTCGTAGGTGCAACATCTTAGTTAGCTGCACTTGTGCCCGTTTACGATGCACTATAAAAACCATTTGCTTAGCTAACCAGGCTCTCCGATCGCTCTTCGTGCCATCATAAAAAGCTCTTTATGATTTTCCTTTTGACTTGATTAAATGCAAAGTAGAAAGTGTCGTTTTTGCCACCCACACGAAATGCCACAAAATCTGCATAAAGACTGGCCGCCAAATAAGGCCGGGCCAGGCCAGGCCAGGCCTAGCATAGCTGGAGAGCATGGAGAGCAATGTTGGCCTTGTTTGTGGGTGCTGCTGCTGCTGCGCTGGCTCTGAGTGATGCAGCAGCAACATGGCAACAACTGTAATAAATTTCGAATTTGCTCTGAAACTTGTATCAGAACATGTCCATCTTGGTAGCCCCCACACTCGCACAGGAGGACATCACGTTGGTATCCAGGTGAAAATTCAGGCGGCTCGCTTTCACAGTAGCAACAACAACTGTGGCAACAACACACAGTAACTAGCAGCAGCAGCAGCAGCAGGAGCAAATTCTCCACGCTGTGATTAATGTATTAATTAAAGCCAGTTAGCGGGAACTTTTCAATACCCAGCCCCAAATTCGTGGCTATAGAAATCGGTGGACATTAATCAAAATCAATAAAGGCTGCTGCTGCTGCTGTTGCTTGACTCAATGCCAAACGGAAAGGCGAGCAAAGGCCCCCAAGTCAAAAAATTTGCATTTTAACAAGTTAATTTGTTGTTGTTGTCGTTGTTGCTGTCGATGCTGTTATTGTTGTCTCTGTTGTCCTTCTTGTTACTGTTCTAAAGCATTGCAAAACGGTAGCGCACGAATTTTGGGCAAGATCTGCTGTGGTTGCTGCTGCTGCTGTTAATGTTGCTTGTGTATTTGTTGTTGTTGCTTTTGTTGTTTTTACTTTCAATTGCTTTTGACTGGCGACATAATAATGAGAAACGAAAACTGCATTCATTGCCCAAACGTGACATGTTAATTGAGTTTTTTCGGGTGGGCGTTAACCCAGCGAGTCACAGTTTTGACAGCTGTCTAGGCGCACTAACTTAATTTGCTGCTTTCAAATGCCTGTGCAATGCATAACGCACACACACTAACGCATGCGAGAATATATATTATATAGTATAATAAGCAGGGCGATGAGCCATGATAACTCTATTGATTTTTAGCAAGCGAGCCGAACCGACATTGAAACCGAATCGTGAGTCTGGGCAAGACAATCAAAAGCAAATAGTAACAATGAGTTGTGCCTTGTGTATTGCTGTCTGTGACGTGATCGCTGCAGGCGCCACTTGGCAGGCAAACAAAAGAGCAGGTCAGAGCAGAGCACAGCCACAGCATAGCACAGCACGCCAGGAATTCTGGCTAATCAGCGCTGACTGCAAACCTGAAGCCAGACAAAAGGGTGGGCGCCTAACGACGACGACGACGATCCCATCTGGTATTCGACAATAGTTTTGAAGGCTGCCAGTCATTAAAGCTATTTAACCGCTCGTATTGTAGGTGTGTGCAGGTGTGTGCACATTGTGTGTGTCTGTGTGTGATTTTCTGCCTGGCAATTTGTTTGCTGTCATGTCAAAGTGCAATGAAAATATTTTCACTTGCTCTACAGACAAGCAAGACACACTCACACACACACCATACTTGAAATGAGACAGCAACGTCAAACATTCCGCAATGCCACCCAAAAGGCATCTTCATAAATTTGATGCTGTTGCCGTTGCAGCCAACTGCAGCAACAACAGCAACTGCAACGGCAATATCTACAGCAGCAACAGCAGCAGTTACACTCCCACATCTCCCCAAAGTCTTCATGGCAATATCGTGTGTTGTGTGTTGTGTCTGTGGGCTCCTTGAGGCAGCCTCGTCTTGTGGGTCGATCAAAATTTTTGTGGCGTCGTTTTCATCATCATCATTAAATTCGTCAAGATGCAAATTTCTTGCCGTTTTTTGTTTCTCTACGCGACAGGCTGTTTGTTTTGTTGTTGTTGCCGTTGTTGTTGTTGCTGCAGGTCGTGCGCATCTTCCAGGAAGGGGGACAGATTGCTTCCAGTCGTTGGTGCAGTTCGTTGTGCGCCTAAACCTGTCTCAGCTTGTGCCTAAGCCGTTAAGACTCTAAGGGCCACTTGTGGGCGTACTCCCGTAGTAGTGTGGCCAATCGTTTGACTATATATAGTTTGCATATAGTATCGTTGAGTATATATAACTCATGCTTAGACAAACTACATAAATTGCTCGTGACTGCAATTAGACAATTGTCGGCTGTCGTCAAGCCCAGCCATGGCTCAGAAGCTAATGAATTTTTATTTGTGCTCGCATATGTCGTACAAGACAACAGCAGCAGCAGCAGCAGAGTGGTAACAGCAGCAACAGTCTTCAATGTGTTGGTGTTGCCTGTTGTGGGCATTAGCGGCTGCTGCCGCTGCTGCTTGTATAAATTACCATAATAACAAATTACGGATCATTAAGATTGTCAGCTACTTCGTTTCAATTAATTAACCATTAATTACAAAGCGCCTGAATGGCAGAATGTGGCAACAACAGTGCCTACTACCTGTGCCTGCCTGCCTAACGACAAACGCTGTACATGAGCCTACAGCATGAGCCCAAAGCCCAAGCGGTGACAGCGGGAAACGGCTGCCGAGAGCGGCCATATAAGCCACGACGTTAGCGGCGACAAGAAGCCAAAATTAATGCAATAGAAGACAACAACAACAGCAACAACAGGAACAACAACAATCGCAGCAGCAAGTGAAGAAAAGCACAAAAAGCAGCTGTGCACAAAAATGCAAATTTTACAAAGTTAAACAACAGCAACAACAACAACAACGACATCAACAAATATGCTAAGAGACTTCACTTTCAATGTATAGCAAAGGATGCTATTTGTTGTTGCTGTTGGTGCTGTTGCTGCTGCTGTTTGTCGCGTTTGCAAGTTGCACAAATTGCATTTTGCCATATAAAACACAATTTCAACTGAAGACAAAAGAAAAGAAAACAAAACCGAAAACCAAGAAAACAACAACAACAAAAAGAAACTGCCTACTACCGATGCATATGGCACACGGGGCGCACAGACAAAAGCAGCATCGGCAAAAGCCCAAAAACGTAAATTGAAAGTGAAACTCAAGAGAACCGAAATGGAAACTAGAAATTTGCATAGAAATGAATTTGCAAGAGTTGTCGCACCACACGATTCGTAGTACTTGTCTTAAACGAATCTGCATCCGCAGACTGCATTAGCGCAGTCATAATGATCTATTGCATTTTGTCGGGGCCTGGGAACTTTTCATGTGAACAAATCGAGCACATGATTATCGCAGAGATCTGCTTAAGCAAATATAATATATAGTTTGGGGTTTTTATCATCTGTTAAGTGATTCTTATTGCACTGTAATTGCATGTGCTGATGCCATAAAGAATTCCAACATGCTAATATACAACTGGGCCCTAATAATAATCCGTTGTCCGCTGTCTGTTGTCCGATATTGCTGCCCTGAGGCATAGCTTTATGACAGGCCGATGACTGAGCGAGTTCGTTGCCTAAGTCTTTCGTATACACACACACGCATTTGTATGTGTATCTGTATCTGGTTCTGCGCATGCAAATATTTGCATATATTGAGCACTTGAGTGCCAGCCCGGCTCTACACACCCACTGCAACTGCAGACAGGCCTTAGTAACAGTTGTGCGGCAAACGAGCCTCTTTTGAGATACGACTGCGATATAGCAAGCCAGAGCCAGAGCAAACGAAGCCAAACTCTAAATATATTACACTCTAATGTCTTTTAAACCGAAACTATAAATTTCTTATCGCACATCGAAAATCAAGCTTGCCCCTACAAGTCAAAACCGAACGTGGCCGGCGGCAGTTGCAGTCGTCGTCGTCTCGAACCTGGACACGGACACGGACACGGGCACACACCCTAGTTGGCCATGCGGCGCACTCGTGCGTCATATTCAAATGTGGAGTTGATGTCGGGAGTCTGGCCAAGAGTCTGTAGATTGCGTTCGGTAGATAAGCCAGCGCCACTGTTTCTGTGCTGGCTAAAGCGTCTGTGGCATTCTTTCAAAGGCCGTTCGTTTGTCCGGCCACAGGCAGCCGGCAGCAGGCGAACAGGCTAACGGATTCAACCAGGAACCAAGGCGAAGCCAACACAAACACACAAAGAGACGCAGACATACAAACGCACACCGTAAATGGACGTTGCCTTAAAAAGTCAAATGTGTGGATAATAATTTTGATTTATTGCTAAAGCGACCCGGCCACGACGACGGCGGCGACGACGAGTGCAAGCTCAAGCTTAGTTACCAACTAAGTTAGCAACAACAATCTGAGCTAGATAACTCAATTCAGCCAACACCGGCTGATGGCTATGGCTATTATCAGCTAAAACTTGGCCGGAATCAGGCTCAGCCTATTGGGGCGTGCGCTGTGCGGAGGGGCGTGTGCCAAACATGCTAATGAGCCAACATTCGGTGGACCAATCGCTGCGCAGCTTGACTAATATTCAAAACAACATTAGCTACAGCAACAGCAGCAACAACAAAGACAGCAACAATGCCCACGTTCGCTAGGCAATATGAGTATTTGGCTATTTCTTTTGTATTATTGTTTTGTTTTGCATCTCCAACTTCAGCTCCAGCTCCAGCTCCAGGTCTCTTCGATTTCTGCTTTCTTGCATAATCTTTGCGGTAGCTCGAACGGACCACAACATTTCCCGCTTAGCCGTGCATTTTAATTATGAAACATGAAGCTCGTGCCAAATGGAAATCGATAGGCTTATTTGCATAAACACTGGCCAAAAGGTTTACCATAGCTATAGAGCTAATGTCTTAGTTATTATATGCATATTTAATGATTATACACGATTTATTTCTCTCTCTCCTTCGCTTGCAGAACATCCCATGAAACGACTTTGAAACTCTTTAAGAACCTCGAAGACTCTTCAAGCTTTATTTGTAATATTCTATAGGGACGTTTAGTTGGCAAACGTTTCGTTTTTTAAAAGGCTGTTGACTCATTGCAAAAAGAAAGTCATTCGGATTACTTTCTACCTGTGTCTGTGTGTTATTTTTTATCACAATTCACCTATCGCCCCAGGCTGCAACTGCAGAGAGTCATTCGTCTTGTCGCGCCGAGGCAGTAAAACAGATTAAGCTGTAAATAAAGCTGCTGCTCTGTCAATCTGTCAGCCGATGTCCTCGTCCTCATCCTCGTTGCTTCGATGCTTCGATGCTCTTTTAATTGCACACACCAAATCGGATCTGACATTTATGCGCGCGCTCCATTTTACGGATTTGTTAGGCTGCCAATTGAATTGGCTGCCCGGCTAATTGCTCAGAATGCGAGACGCTTTCTGGCTCTAACTCCAGCTCTCTAACGGTATATTCGTAGACGTCTCTTTTTCTACTTCTTCTGCACCCAACACTGTGTCATCCTCTCTAGCTGTTGGCATGCAAATTGAGATGTTGCAGTTGCAGATGTACGCACAATTAATGCTTGGCAGCGCTTAGCCCGGGACAACACTCAAAGGCAATTAGGGTCGTGTCGCTCCTCGGTTCTGTTGTGTGTGCGAGTGTGTGTGAGTGCGTGTGTGCGACAAGTGTGCTCGTTGTTGGACATGCTACAAGCGTGCAAATTGTAATTTATGTGACAAATTTTTATGTACCACTCGCGGAAATTTATTGAACACTTGCGACGCGTCGCACCAACGACGAACCCCATTGGGCCATCGGGGTTCAAGCTAACAGGTGTTTCAAGCTTCTTATTTCCACGGTAAATCAACAAGCTTAAGCTTAAGCCAACTCAAGTGAAACTCGCACTCACACTCACACAGCCATATGGAGATGGGTTCACACTACCGACTACCGATGTGTGTTCATTTCGTTTATCTTACGCGTTTCATTCATTGGTTTTTTTTTCAGTTTGTCAAACTTTTTCATTGAGCATCTCATGACGGAAGGAGCTCACACACATCAAGTTAGATGTGTTGACTCTTAACAGATGTACGCACAGCATAATCCACGTCATATTCAAAAGCCATTTATCATTTGAGCGACTTAAGCTTAAAGCACAGCAAATGCCTTTTGTCTAGCAATTTGTCAATAATGCACGGATATAATCGTAAGTTAAGCATCTGTACTACCTACAATACAGTATCCGAAGTCATCGATTAATTGCCATCGTACGGAAACTTGTTTCAAGCATAGCGCTGCACCGCGTCACCAAAAAATAGAAATCAATAAAACCAAACTCGAAACTAGAAGAATCAAATGTAAAATGTGAGCCACACACACGCATTAGGCTAATTAAAATATACAAGCAAATTCGATTTGCATTTAAAATCGATTCAAAAATTTCAAAGTGGCCAACTAAAAATCAAATAAAACACATAAAATATATTAGACACCCCCATACACAGGTCAACCAGTTTGTCGACCAGACTCATCAGTCATTTTGATAGCGCGAAACGAAGCCGGAATTAGAATCGGATTTGCCAACGGCTTTAATATGGTTTGTCGTTAATTGATAATGAATTGGACTAAGACTAAGAGTAGCTTTAGTGTCGGCTGAACTTACATTTTAAAGCTGTGCTTTGCTCTTGCCGGATCCAGCTTAAGATGCTGACTTTGAGTCTGACATATTGCTGCACATAGGATGCGCACTGAAACAGAACACACATATCAGAGATTAGACAGACGGCTGGCAAAAAATATACAAAATTTTCAGCACAAAAATAAATAAATAATTAAAAAGATGAAGAACAACAAACCAAAGGGAAGGAACAATGATAATAAACAAAAGGTCAAATCACAAATAAAAAACCGGTTTTACAATTTAGCAAAAACACAGAAATTAACTCTTTTTTTGACGTCAGTAGCGGCAAACAAATACGAAGCGATGCGAAAAAGAAATATTTTAATAAAATTAAATTTATTCGCAATTTCTATCCTTCCATAAAAGAACACACACAGAAGAAATAAACCCACCAAGTGGTGACCCAATTTTATGTACAAATTATCAAAATAAATTTGTAAAAAATAAATAACAGGACTAACAAAAGAAATGCTCTTCGAAATGGCCCTCGCCTTGTGCCGTTGTAATTTATTGCATGTTTTGCTCATTAAATTGATTTTTCCTGCGATTTTGAGTGCGAGTGTCAATGCCGGCAACTGTGCAGAGCAGAGTGGAGAAACCAACACAATCCGGGAACTCAGAAGCACGAATGTCTCTCAATCTTGTTGCTGTTGTTGTTTTTGTCTTCGTTTTCGTTTTCGGCACGCTCGGGTTTCATAAAAAATGCCAATTAAGCGTGAATATAAGTGCCAGATAATTTTTCAGACAGCAGCCAATGTAACCCAAATTGCCAAAAAAAAAAAAAAATAAAACAACCCGAAAAAAAGAAACAAAAAATAAAGCAAATAAAAGTTACAGCAATAAAAGCAATCCCAACTGTGGACCCCAAGATTGCATGGAAAAAAAGTGAAAAAGAAGAAACAACATTTTTGGCGGAATATGCTCTTTATTGGAAAAAGCAAAATCTCCTTTTCTAGCAGGACTTGTAACACATTATATAAACATTGAAAATGGAAATGAAATCGGGTTAAAATTTTCAAACTAATTGAAAATCCAATGGCCCATAAAAACTTTTATAATAATTTCTGGGACCACCCTGACAACCGCTTAAGATCACGTGATATCTTCAAAGCGACCGTCAACTATTAATAAGCTTTGCTTATAATTCACCTTGCACATTAACCATACCCATCTCTGTGCATGTCAGAGCATTTGAGATTCGTTTCAACTTTAGCGCCTGACACAATAAGGCAGCTTTAAAAAATATTTACAACACTCAAGTACAGTTCAAGTGCTGGGCCAAGTCAACGATATGCCCGAGACGATGTCCAGTGACTGCGGCTTCGACTGTGGCGGCTGCGACTCCATCTCACAGGCCGTCAGGCAATAAGGCAGGCAAAAACGAAGGCCCCCACATAACGAAGAACGATACAGAGTGTTTCTTCTTTATTTCGTATTTTGAGCATTTTTCATTTAAAAGCGACAGCCAACTGATGTCGATGTCCACTTCCATTGCCAGCCAAAAGTCGAATTGGAGTTTCGGATGACCGAGATCTGTATGTGTTGTATTATGTTGGGTATGTGAATAGTTTTTTTTCTTCGGTTCGGTTCACCTTTTCAAGCTTTATGCGGGAGAGTCATCTCAATTTCAATTTTAATTTCGTTTTCAACCAACAAAGTAACTAACGCAATAAAGGCGAGACAATGTCAAAAAAAAAAAATGAAAACAAAAATCGTAGCTAGTACAGAAATCTGACCGAAACAATGACTAGCAAAATAAGTATATTTCTATGTTGAAATGTCAACAGTGCGCCAGATCCCAGGCATCTTTTTGTGGGTTTTTGTTTTATTTTTCGTTATTCGTTTTGGTTTTTTTCCGGGAGATGCTCGTTTATTGCCTTGCGATGCGGCTTTGATTTTGATAAATGTTTAATTAATTTTGTGCCTCAGTCAAACATTAAACTTGGCCATTTTCTGACTTAATGAACAAAAATTAACAACAAACTGAGTGATAGAGTGAGAGAGAAACCAACAGCTGTGCCCAGTCAACCAGCCAGCAGCCTCACCGGCCACGCGGAAGATCTTCAAAGTGAGTTTTCGAATTTCTGTTTCTTAGTTTCTCGTCGTTTACATTATGCTGGCTTGCTGTGGATTGTGTGGTTTAATATTATGAATGAATGTTTACATATGTGAAAAATGTTGTAATTAGTTTTTTCTTCTCTCCTACTCTTCGGCTCTCTCTTCTCTGCTGCCCTACTCTGACCGACACCGACCGCGTCTCCCTCTCTCAGTGGTTTTCAACAACGGGGGCTTTGAAACAACTGCAAATTACAAGTTATTATTAATGTTAACAAGCGAAATCGCCGTGTACTTATGTGAAAACTCATTTGGCAGGGGGTCGTCATGATTTATTTTTTATACTTTGGATATATGCGTTTCTGTACATCTGTGTATATATTCATCTTTATATGTATGTGTTGCTGTACATGATGTCTGTTCTTGATTTATTACAAGAATAAGCACAGCACAACACAGCGGAGCGGAGCGCAGCGCAGCGGAGCACATCGCTAAGGTGCCAGCAAGTGGGTCACCTGTCCCCTGGGTCAGGTATTGACGAAACCTGGCAACTTAACGCGCTCATAAAACAATCTTCTGCTTGCAGTAGCTGCCAGCAGAGTACATAGAATTCAAATCAAAACGTTCCACAGTAATTATGCAAAAGATTTTCAGAACAACAACCACAATAACAAAAAGTTCCATTGCACAAGCCCAGACATGACTTTGGGTAACGGCTACAGTTTAGGCCCATCCACTGTCAGCAACAACAACAACAACAACATTAGTAGCAACAGCAATGGCAACGGCAGCGATGACAACGACAACAACACGAACTCGTAAAATATGCAAAATGTGTGCCAGGCCGTGCAGCCAGCCGGCAGTGAGCAGTCCGCTAACGACTTGTGTCAATAAAAATCAAGCGCACCACTGAAATGCATTGCTTTCGTGGATGTACTCGTAAGTATGTATGTACATATTCTCCAGCTTAGAGCTGCCTCAGATGCACTTGTTCTACTCATCTGTTGCCGCTGTTGTGGTGTTGATGTTGTTGCAGCTGGCAGGAAAAATCGAAGAATGTCTAGACAGCAGACAGCCAAAGTCACTTCAGATTGCACATTGCTTCCTGACTGGCTCTAACGGACGAGCGTTGACGGTGGATGTGTGCCTATGGATGTGGATATGGACAGATCGAACATAGTGCCAAGCCAGGTCTATAAATAGTGGTAGAAATGTGCAGGAATAGGAACTACAGATTCGATAAGACTTCAGTTTATCTTGAACATTCGTACATATAAGTTTTCCAAAACGGAAGACTTAGACAACGAACTTGGCTAAATGAAAAGAGTAAGACAATGAACATCGACAAGGGTGAGAAGCCACTGTGCTTGTAGTATTTCATAACACTATTTGTCATCTCCCAACAACTGCACTTAAGATACCAAGAGATCGATAAAATAAAGAACTACATAGTGAGTGTTGCAGTTCATACATAAGACTGTGTTTATTTACGGTAGTCTGAGGTAAATAAATAAATGAAACAACGAAAATCAAGCAGGCAAAAGTTGCTCCGACAAAAGTTCTCAGCCAGGCAGCAAGAGCAAGAGCAACAAATAATTTATGACACATGAAGTTGTAGTATACGCCGGCAACAACAGCAACATCGGCAGCTACTCCACCATCACCAACCAGCAAAGAGACGACATCAGCGACGGGGACGGCGACGATGATGACTGAAGTGTAACTTCCCACTGACCCAATTTACAAGCACTTAATGCCAAAGAGGAGAAGTTGTAGAAGAAATAAACAAAGACGAAAGCCAAGCTGGTAATGCATATCAAATAAAATTAAAGCAGCAACAACAACAGCAACACTTACAACAACAGCAATGCGAGCATCAGCAATGGAGCAGCAACAATGCGTGCCAAAGAGACGACAAAAATTATGACCAAAATAGACAAAATAAAAAGAAATAGAAAAAAATTTAAATAAAAAGCCAAAAACTCCCACACATAAAAGTCGAGAAAGAAACTTGAAAAAAAGGTCTGTCAAAATTAAATCATTTCGGTGGCACACAACATAAACCGATGGTTAAAAGTTGATAATGATGATGCTTGGATAACGCTCGTTATTACTTTGCCTGAGACTCGGGACGATGTTGTTTCTGTTGTTGTTGTTGTTGTTGCTGCTGTTTCTGTTGCTTCTGTTTGTTGTTGTTCGGTGCGTTGGTGGCTGGCACTGGCAGCGTAACAAATGCTATTTTGACAAAGTGTCTGACATGAGGAGCGTGGAAAAAAGGCAATACAAACAAGCAGAGAGCACCGAGCACCGGACACACACACATGCACACACTCATGGGATATGAAAACGCGAAAGTGAGAAAACTGAGTGCAAAATGTTTGTGTGCTTCGTGCGTTGTGTATAAATATTAAAATTTCTTTTGCTACTGTTGCTGCCTCTACTGCTGATAAACTAAACACACACTTCCCCGTCGACCGGGCCAGGCCAGTCGACCTACAGAGCAACAGTTTGAGTCCATTCCACTTGACGAGCGCGCTTCCGGTTTCATTTGAGTGAAATTTTGCGCCTGCGGCAAATTTATGTGAGAAAACAACCGACATTCCAGCAACACCACCACCAACACTAACAACAACGACGCCGAAACTAACACCGGCCACATTTTTCATAGAAAATTATGAACGAAACCGAACAAACACATATAATTTGCATATGACGCCTTTGGCGCTTTAACACATATTAAGTTTTGTTGTTGTTGTTGTTGTCTTTGGACAGCCGTCGCGTATTAATTATTAATATTAAAAATTTGGAAAAATCCATAAAAGCCAAACAAATTAATCAGTTTGATTTTCTAAGCTTCAACGCGAAGCTTAACAGCTTTTAATTTAGGCATTATCTTTGATTGTTCTCGACGAATATTAGCCACGAATTGAGAAAGATCATTCTGTTTCGTCATGTCCAATGGATAATTGAGATGATCATGAATTCGATGAGATTAGCCAAAAACCGCAACAGGGAAAAGAAATCGCCAATGAAGAAAGCTGTTGCTTTTGACGGACCGTCCACAAGGGCAATAGATTAACTGATTGTTCCATATCAATATGGTTATAATGAACTTGGCAGCTTTTGTCAAACATTAATCAAAAATTGCATTGCTTGGGTTTATCTTGATGACACACGACACACTTTCTAATCAAATGTTACTCTTGATTTCAACAAATTTACCAGGTTCATACTACATAATACAATTTCCTGCTTATTATCGCATGTCCATGGGTTTGTTTTTGCTGTCAGTTTATACTATTCAACATTAATATAATTTAAATAATTGAATCTGCTTAGTATTCATTGATTGCTTGTTTATTAGTTTCGCATTAAGCGTTGCTGCTGTTATACTTCATCTCTATTGCTAGATTTACTTGTCATATAAATAATGTTTACGTTATGAACAGACTTATTTACCGCGATCAGATCTTATTCCATTAGCTGCTTGAATTAAAAATGTGATTTGTTGTATTGAAAAAGAATTTGTACATGATTTTCTCAGTATCCCATTAACAATTGTATATCTTAAAATTTTCCCAAATATGTTTTGCTTTTATTTTGTGACTAGGATAGGATTATGGCTGGTATGACTAGCACCATAAGAATATCTAGAGAATTTTGAACATGTTCCATGGCAAACCGAAATTTTCAATTATGAAGCCATTAATATTTACAGAGACCCCTAACACAAGCGAACAAATTTGATTAATAGCTTTTTCAGCTTGTCAAAGGTTTAGTCATGCAAACTCGCTCTTTTCTATTTTCGCAAATATTTTTGCACAGAAGGTGTAGCCGGAAGATTTTGAAGCTTTTTGGCTTTTCAGTTTTTCGTTTTTGTGGTGGCTTTGCTGCGCAGTTCTAATTAGCTAATTATACGCTAAATTAGTGTATAATTATTGTGAGCTAGGCGCGTGATCACAGCGAGTGAATAATTTCTGCCACGATCAGTGGCATTTTTCAAACGATTTAAACGCGCCAAAGTGT
Organism: Zaprionus indianus; assembly: GCA_018904595.1. Taxonomy (NCBI): domain Eukaryota; kingdom Metazoa; phylum Arthropoda; class Insecta; order Diptera; family Drosophilidae; genus Zaprionus; species Zaprionus indianus. Next base: position 7,621,264 of record JAEIHA010000860.1, read on the forward strand.
TTGCATATTTTGGATTTTCTCAGAGCCCGTTTTGCGAAGATGCAGTTCCCAATGTGCTGAATCATGATTTCTCTTTATCAACTTTTGCCAACCCTCTTATTATATTTGCTTTTATAAATTTATCTATTTCTAACTTGTTTCGGTTGACAACAGAAACATAAGCATTCAAGAGTATGCCAAAAAATGAAACAAAGAAGAGCATTTAAAATTAATGAAACTAGCTGAACACAGGTGGATAGTTTCAGTCGATTCCATGCGATGTTCGTGGTGTTTGTCCCATGCAAACGATAAAGATAAAATTTATGCTCACGATAAGACGTTAGTTTCCGATGCTGCTTTGTGTATTGAAATCATTTTTTTCCCATATACTTATAAAATATTTTTATTTTCGACCTATAGAAATTTTATAGATTTGTTGTTAGATTTGTTTTTTTGCCTTAGATTGGCATGATCAACAAAAAAGTCATGCTTGCGTCAAACAAAAGACTTGGGCAACGAACTTCTCTCAAGAAACTTGCACTCACCAGTTTCAAGACGTAGGAAATTTTATCCAATTTGAATATCTTAATAAATCCATATAAAGGTGAGCGCGACTTTTTTCATGAGTGTATATAAATATAGATGTTGAAATTGATAACGCAGACAATTCTGTTGTTGTTGCTGTTGTTTCTGTTGTTTTGTGCTTCACACTTTGCCTTAGTTTCTCACATGGATTCTCAACGAATTTCAACCCATTATGGGCATTATTTATGACTCTCAATTGTTGGCAACACTCAACTCACACACAAATCACTATAAGTATTATCAACTTATCATACAATACATATTTTTGCACTTTTCATTTCCATTCCTTGTTGTGCGCTTGGCTCATTAAAAATTCTGGAAAACTAATTTTACTCCAACGAGGCTCGTTAATTAAAAATACTGCAATAATCGTCGGTCGTTATCGCTGGCCCCGACTTCCGTTCGCGGTTTTGAATCGGTTTTTTTTCGTTTTGTTTGGTTTCCGTTGCGTTTTGGGCTTGCGTTTGCGCGGTAAGTTGGCGACAGGAGTCGCGACGCCCACGAAGACGACAACGACGACGATCGTGATTGAAATTTTTGGCGGTGGTCGGCGGCCGACGGCAACAAAACTCTACGGAAGTCGATTCGACGAAGCCGAAAGAAACGACAACCACAACGACGACAACGAAACGCTACAAAGTCTCCGCTCTCCGCTTCGTGGCGCACGCAACGCACAAACACTTGAAACTGAACTAAATCTCGCCGGGCTCGGACCCGGGCCAGCAAGTCCAAGAAGTTGCTGGTGCGCAGCAGCGCAGCGCTGCTTGCTTCGCAGTCTAAGTCGGTGCTGGGGCTGGTGCTGGTGTTGTTTCTGTTGTTGTTGCTATTGGTGTTGCTGTTGCTGTTGGCGTTGGTGCTGCTGCTGAGAGCATGACGGCAACACTGGAAGAGCGAGACATGAATGATTTTTTTGTGCTTTTTCTGTTGTTGTTTTGTACGGTGGACAAGCGGTAAATGATAATAAAAGCTGCCTAGGTTTTATTTTTGGTAGACGCCGACGTCGCAGTCAACGTCGCAGTCAGCGAAAAATCAATGAAAACGTTTCGATCTTTCTTGTCAAAGTTGTTGTTGCCTCTGCTGCTGCGCAGTCGCAGTCACCGCTGCCGCCTTCGTTGTTGGTATTGTGTGGAGGGATTTGGAGCTAAGAGTAAACTGTGCGCTCTTCGCGCTCTATTAGCTATTCTGATTTATATATGTATAATATATTTGTCAATTATTTTTATGTTTGTTCGTTTCTCAAGTCTTTTGTTTGGGTCCAAAATCATTTTCGGTTGTAGCATTTTTCATTGTGAGTATTTATTTCTTTGATTTGTAGTGCTTATTGTTATATGGTTTATTTTTAGAGAAGCTTTTGAAACTATTTTTGTATGGAGGATTTGCATAGTTTGTGTGGCATACCCCGCATTCAACATATATATCATCCACACGTTGCTGAATTTATAAATCTGTCAGCATTTGTAACGTTGCGCCTCATAAACTTAACATTTTATGAGTGCTTTTAGATAAGTCTATCAATGAATGAAGCCATGGAGGCCTGTGCAAATTTCGGAGTTTGCCAAAAAAACGAAAAATACTTTTTGTACCTTTTGACCTCTAGAATTTCGAAAGGCCCCAAATAATGGACACGCCCAGCTCTCGAAACTTTCCAATATGCACGATATTTTCTCACACAATTATGCTGCCCCATTGATAGTTTTTACCATACAATTTAGCGTTCATTGATGTAGTAGTAGCTTGCCCTCTCTGTCACTCCTGCAGTCTTTCACCACAACTCGCCTTAGCCAACTGTCTTTTTCGTATAATTTATCAAAAGCTTTTAGTCAATGATTTCGAATTTACGATTTCGACTGTGGCTCGTTGTGTGACGAGTTGCTTCAATGGCCCATTGATCTGGAACTGGCACCGGGGGCCTCTCTCGGGGTCTCTTGGGTCGTCGCTTAAAAGCCTTTGAGTCGCTCCGGTAAACAGTTCTTTGAGTGCCGCAACGTCGCGACCCCCATAAGCGTTCACTAATTCATTTCACTTCCACTTATTAGCTACAACAGCAACAACAACAACAACAGTGAAAACGAAAACCACTTGCACCTGGCTCTTAGAGTTTTGCTCCATTTAAAACATTTCAACGTCAATCAATATGCATTTTGAGCTCAATCTTTGGTTATGGATTTTGATTTCCAGCAGAGGTTTTCGTTCATTTGGCCATATCTAGTTTTATGGCTTAATGCCGTTTTTTGGATTTTGATCACTTAACGCTACATTTGACGAGGGCCCCATTGTGCTTCCCTAGCTCCAGTTCCAGCATTGCCATTACCCGGCTTATTAGTTGTCATATCTATCGCTATCTGTGGTCATCTCTCTCGTCACTCTCTCCCTCCCGAACCACTTCTCATTTGCATTTTACAGCGCATTTATGCGTCCATTTCTCGCATGCTGCGTTTTTCTCACATTTCTCAGAGAGTGTTTTTCAATTTTGAGCACTTTTTATGAATTCCTAATAATATCTTTTATGTTTGATTTGACACCTAGCGACGAGCGTTTCCAATATTAACGGTGTTTTAATTACCTATGCGCCCCATTGGTTCTGCTTCTCGACTTTGTTGGCGACGAGAGTCTTTTGTCTCGCCAGGTCCAGCTAGCATGACAAGCTGTCTTGATCATACGCATACATATACATACATGTGTGTATATGCCTGGCTATATGTAGAAAAGTGAAATTGAAAACTCGAGTAATAATAATAAGAATAACAATGGAGGTAGCTCATTAACTTGCCGCTTTCGTCAACTGTGCGACTGCCGAAATGCCAAATAGCGCCACGTCATGGACACTGCCCTGCAACCTCATGTCTGTCTTTGGTCTCTTCAAGCTAGCTTGCTACCTGGAAAACACTTGCCCCTTGCAAGTCCATCTGTGGCATGCAGCGCCCACTCAAACGCCGATCTCGAACTACTTTTTTTCTGGGCTGGTCCGCCGCCCCGCTTGACCCATTTCGTTTCGTTGTTGGGTTGCTTGGGCTGCTCTACCACTTTCCTGGTCTCCAATCTTCTGGAGCTCATTGTTAAGTGTAACTATTAGTTCGAGCGCTGTGTACTGCGTTTCCAGGTCAACGGGGCAATCAATCATATTACAGTGTAAAAAATTTGTATACCGCTGCCGCCACCCGACGCGCATAAAAACAAATCAATAAACGCACAAGAATTCCCTACAAGCAAGTACTCGACTTGAAAATACCCTGTGCAATTATTATATCAATTGAAAATACCCTGTGCCTCTCAGCAATTATGACATTAATTGAAAACGAAAAACTGAAATAATTTCTTTATCTTCCCTTGAATATTTTACGTACTGATTCCAATTCGAGTCAGTAAATCGAAAAAAAATAAAACACATTAACAGCACGCGCCTCTTTTGGCCAATTGTTTTTTATCATAATTCTTCGGGGATTTTTTTAAAGATTATGCAAATATTTCAATATAATTTGTCAAAACTTTATGCAAAATGTGAGCAAGCTCGAGGAATGCTGTTATTGTCATGTTTCGGAATATGCATATTCAGATCACAGCTAAATCAATCGTGTGCATTACTCAGCCGCTCAATAAGTCGGAATTATCTGTAATCATGTTGTTATTCCGATAATTTGTAAATAATTTCAAACACATGTAGCAAGTATTCGAGATCGCAACATCGGATTACATTTGTATTTGTGGGCTTCCGATTCCTGTGCCCGATCTCTGAGGTCAGTTCCGTTAACACAAATATTTTCGCCCTGAGTATGGAAATATTTCATGTTACAAGTTGATTTGTTATTTTCTCAGCATATTTCTTAGTACTTGGACGAGTACGAGTACATATATAGAAATCAGAAATCAGCGCAGGAAGCGCATACCACGAAAAAACTTGCACATTCATTACTGACTGACCGGCGGTGAGTATGAAAATGAGTTTATTTTTGTTTGTTTACTTTGAAAATGAACTTTTCCCCATGCTCCGATCTTGCTCTCGTTGTCGTTGCTGTTTGCTGTTGTGGTTGTTGTTGTTGTTTTGGCTGCTGTTGCTGCTGTCGTTTCTATTGCTGTTACCGTTGCTGTTGTTGGCTGCTGGCTGTCGCTGTTACTGTTGCTGCTGGGCGGATGTCGAGTGTTTAGCGGAAAGTGAAAAGTACTGCTTAAAATGGCTTAGTTTGCAGGTTTCGCCTTGCGGAAGTGGCCGCTAACAACGCTAACAAGTTGTCTATCATAGAAAAGCAATTTCCATGCCAATGATTTATGAGCCGCTTAACCGGCCCATTACTATCTTATCTCTAGGCTATTATGTACACCATTTGAGCTGACAAAATATATTGTGCTCGAATCTAAAGCTGGCCTGGCTTTGCCCCATAGCCAGGCTGGCGCAGCTGACGCTGACATGTCGCGCTTATCGCCGCAAAACTATCAACAGACAAACACATAAGAGACAAACACACAACAAACAAAGCAGAAAACAAAGCCAAACTCTGACAAAAGGCACCAGCAATGCGGCTATACTCAGTCAGTGTACAGTGTTTCCCAATTGTTAGCCGCCACCACGCACGCGCGCATTTGCTTAAAAACAAATCCGAGCTCGAGTTTCAAACGGAGTCGAAACATGTGCCCACTGCACTGTTACCACTGCCATGCCGAGCCTGCAGACTGCAACTGGAGCTGTAGCTGAAGCTGAAGCTGGCAGTGGAGCTGTGGAGTGTGCGTGTGTGGGGGTCTATGCAAATGCAGCTCAACTCATTGAATGACCCTCGTTAGGCCTACTGCGTGAGTTCGCCCGTTTAGCTGTCTGTCCGTCGTCTTTTTGTCTGTCTATTCCCGCCGTCTGCTCGCCGCACGTCAGTCACGCTTTGTTTGGCCTGTCAAGATGACAAGTGTTTGCTTTGGACGGCGCGGCGTCTGCAGCATTCAGTACATGCAACTTGCAGCTTGTAGCCTGCCACCTCCCTCCTGCCGATTGCAGCTGGCGCTCCAGCGGGCTAAACTTGACATTTGATTGTATTTTAATTAAAAAGTGATCGAACATTCGCATAAAGAGCAGATTAAATTTATTGCGCTGCGCGAAAATTGTCAGTGCGTGGTCCAATGCTAAGAAAGAAAAAAAAATTGCCTCGCTTTGACTTGTGTCCATATCTCAAAAATTATTTCACGCAGCGTTATTGTACGTCAGCGGGGGGTGAGCGTAGGCGGGGAGTGGCGAAACGGGGGGCCAGTGGCATATGAACGCCGTCCGTGACCGTGTGGCGGACCAAGCAACAATGACGACGACGACGACGACGCCTAGCGAAATGAGGTCGAAATTATTTGCAATTTATTGAAGGCAATCATAATGCTTACGAGTTGCCAGAGTTGCCTGCCTGCCTCGTGGTCGGTTGTTGTGGTCGGTGATCGGTGGTCGCCGGTTCCTAAGCTGTTCATGGCGTCGAAGTTTATTAGTTCTTCGCTGAGCCATGAAAAGCCGTTTCTAAACTAAACTCGTGTTGGTTACCCTACCTTAGAAGAATATGCATTAGATCATTTTATGTCAATACTTCACTATCTCTTACTATCTAAATATACCTTCAAGTTAGAGTATTCAAAGGTCGCTTCAAAACATTCGCAGGTCTCTATTCTGACAGATCGTTTTTTTTGGTCGTTTTCTGTTTTGCCACTCCGCGAGATTAAGTTATTTTTGCTGCTAGCGGGTGCTTGATTATAACGGAAATGCTATGCATTTGGCTTAATAATGTTTCACGACTTGTTTTCTGACAGCCCCCAAAATGTTGAAGCTCGGCTCGAGAAGTGGCAAAACTATTTGCATGCTTTAACAAATACAACTCACATTTTTGAAGGTACCCAAAAATGTCATTAGGCAACTGGCAGCAACTTTGGCAACTTGGCAACTTTGGCAACTGCTGTCTGGCAGGAAGGCTGAAAAAAGGCTTAAGTCAATGTCGGAACGCGACTCGTTGCTCATTAATTACATCATATTTATTTTGGCAATGCTTTGAACTGTCTTTTCTTTTATGCTGACTGCCAGTCGTAAATATCGATGCAACTGTTGTAATGTGACGGAGGCATTGAAGGCATCTTCAGCTGGAGCCTGAGACTGTCAGCCTCTCGGTTTGTCTACCTGTCTGTCTGCCTGTCTATCAGTTTCTCAGGCTAGCAGGCCACAGCTGGGCTGACGATGTCAATTCTGGCAGGAGATTTGAATATGCTTGGAGAGGTCTAGAAGACGTCGTCGCCGTCGTTGACTTCTTTCATGCTTTTCATGTTCAGCGTGATCATTCAATGGCGACATAGCCTCATCTCACCCAGAGACGCAAGTCTGTTTGCTCTGTGTGCATCTCCATCTCCATCTTCATCTCCATCTGCAACTGCAACTTCAACTTCATTTAAAGCGCAGGTGTTGGATAAATATCAAAATAGTGCAAAATCGTGCATACGAAATTTGTACGTGATGCCATGTTGTAGGTGTCGGTTTTGGGTTTCAGTTTCGGCATCGACTCAAGCGACTTCAGAGCGTCCAATTTGAAGCTTTGGCCGTCGAAAAAGAACTGTATGGAAACAAAGGCAGAGCAGAGGCTTGCGGCAATGGGGCATGTAACTAAGCCAGAGATTTTGGTCGTCGTCATTCGGGGGTACATGAAATGCGTGGCTCATTCAAATTGCTCAAGACACACATATACACACACACATGAACACCCATACCTAGCGATGTCATTAAAAAACGTTTAAAATAAATTTTTGCGCTTTTATTAACTCTGACATTTGAACAAAGGCTTTTGTCAGCTTTGCTGCCAGTTGTCTATTATTATGATTAAAATATCTTAGAAAAGTTTATTTTTTTTTTATCTTAACCCCCGATGCCGCTATATTTTTCATTATGCGCGCTCTGGCTGTTTGTTTAAGTAGCCAGTGCCAGCAGCAGCAGCCACCTCAGAAATTTATTGTTGGTTTTTTGGGCCGCGCTTGTTGTTTCATTGTTGTTTTCTTTGCTGGGCTTTTCAAATCAAACTGCTCCACATTCAATATTGGAACTCATTCAATGCTACACATGGCTTGATTTTCTGTGTCTGTGTGTGTGTTTTTTCCCCACGAGTTTTTTGTGTTTATTTTCATAATGTCTACCCGAATCGGGCCTGGGACACACCTCAAAAAGCAAGAAAACAACAACGACTGCCACTGATAGCCACCGACTCCAACTTCGACATCGACACCAACTCCCGATTTCCCCCATCTCAAATCCGAAACAGATACCAACACAAAGATAGATGGCAATGCCGACACCAACGCCGACGCGTCGGCTTCTTTTGGGGGCCCCGCAACTATGCGGCATTTAAACATTTACGATTTGTTTTAAATAAAAGCAATCGCATACCGCCAAAAAGTATTAGCCGTATTGCAGCAGCACCAGCAACACATAATCACAAAGGCGCAGCAATGTCTCTCTCGCCAAGCGATATTTCAATATATACCGATGCCGAATATTGGCTTGACATTAAAATCTGTAAATAATTCGCGCCATTAAGCGAGCGATCACCGTTCGATCGACAGCAGCGCCATTAGCCGCCTTTATAAATGCGCCCAAAAATGCGATCTCAAGTTGTTCGATTATTTATTTATTTATTTAGTGTTGTTGTCCGATCTCTTGTTAATAATTTACAACAATTTTCGGGCCAGCTTATTTATGGCGCAATTTGACCGATAATTTGCTGTTCAAAATGTGAACAATGCCGACGACATTTGAATACAACATGCATAAAGATACATGGATTTAGTATATATAAATACTTAATCTACTGTGAAAATGTATCTACATACTTAGGTTTAAACTTTTCCACTCATATACCCTGTAATCGGTACAGACGTTTGTGTGGGAAATAGGAATGTTTCATTTGATCTATGGTGTATTTCTGCTCACTTCACATCAATTTTAATTTATCGTTTTCACTCTCGATTATCTTATCTTCGAATTTGATGGAAGACTAATTGGAAATCATAGAAGGTTACGTTTTCGGCGGCTTTTCAACAAATGGACAAGTTATCAAAGAAGTTACAGTCAATTAGTTGTTAAATTTGGACCGCTGCTGAGTGCAAAACATTTATCAAACTTTACATGATTAAGAATGTGGACGGGGAATATTTAAATGTTCCCATTAACATAAATCGACAGAAACAGAAAGATACATATAAGAAAAAAGTAAAAAATAAGTTATATAAAATCTTTAAGGCTCGTTAATTTAATTAACATTAGCATTTTTAGCATGCATATTCATGCTCAATCAAAATGACGGCGACCCTAACAGAATTTCGGGCTTATTTGGTATGCGCCGCCATTAAGGAAAATAAATATAATATATAGTATATTTCTTGTTTCAGTATTCGGTTTAGATGCCGAAGTTGCCCGATGACGATGCCATGTCGGAAATTGGGCTGCAAGCTATTAAAAATGCTCAAATTTAAAATCAATTAAGCCAAATTTATGCTGACATGAGACAAATCTGAGGCAACAACGCACAGCGTAGTTTGCGTAGGCGGCCATAAAAATGCGAACGAGAAATGAAACGAACTACAAGATGCGGCACAGCCCCGACGCCGAGTTGGTAGCCCATTACCAGGGCATAAACAAATCATTAGACGCTGTTTCGGACCAAATTATTCCTGTTTGCCATACGACTTTGGTATGATTTGATTTGATTTCGATTTTAGGCTGATTAATGTCATGGCTGCACGCGATTTCTAGAGCTGAATGACTATGAAGCGAAGGACTTGACGCAGGGACAGGTGCGACGTCTACTTGGACCACAACTGGTGATGGCAGGGCCACCTACGGCGTGATGAATAACAATTAGTGGCATAAATCAATGACAATCGGCAATCGAGTATCGACGAGTGTCTCAAAAGGCAAATAAGCGCATAAATAACTAACGCAGCCAATGGCTACATATCTCTCCAAGAGATTTGACTTTGGCTCCAGCTTGAGCTCCATTGGGTCTGCTCACTTGTCGCCGTCGCCTGCTTGGCTCTAATTGCTGCGCGTCAATGTTTACCAAGCTGTGGGTGTTCCACACGCTTGTTGACCGCTATTGGGATGTATGAAATTTTTTGGTATGTTTGCTTATTCTAATGAGCCAACGCAGAGGCAGCCCACACGGCGCATGCGCAACTTCTCACACTTGCTATAGCCATCTCTCTCGCTCGGTGTGTGTGTTTACTTTTGCGCAATGCGGCAAATGATCTCATGTAACTCAATTCACATGATTCATGTGTGTGCCAGAGCTTTGGCTGTGAGAAAAATGATTGAATTAAAAGATACAACGCGAGTGAGAGAGGAAGGGGCAGGCCTGGCGAAATGTGTAACTGTGCAGGCGTTCGATTTTAATCGCTTCATTTAAAATGCCGCTCGATACGCATCAGGTAGCCACCATCACAGCCGGCAGCCGGCAGCGTCAGCGGACGCAGAAGCAGCTGCAACTGCAATGTGCAACTGAGGCAAGGCATTGCGTGCCACTTGCTGCGATCTTGTTTTGACCGAAAAGAGCGCTGCTGGCCAAAAACCAATTGGCTGCAGCAGCAGCAGCAGCGGCTGCCTCAGCTGCCGTTAAAGATTGCACACACATTTTGATTATATATTTTTTTAATGGCAATGGCGAAATTGTTTAATTAAATTGTTTGGCTTGCCGACCGCAAATGCTGCGAATTAATTTGCGCAAGTTATCAATAACGAGTGCAAATTGAATATGAATATTGTGCATGCATTGCTCACAGTCGAATACGTAATCGCAATCGCATTCATATTCGTATTCATATTCATATCTCTAGTGCATGCACTAACCGTACATTTAGAGTCACATCCCGGCGATAGGAACACGTGTGTTTTGCATTGGATTCGACTTCGGCTTTGGCTGTGGTTGTAAATCAAATTGCCTAATGATGCATTTAGCGCTTGAAATATGCCAATGCAGCCACGCCGGGTCACTAACAGCGGATAATTTACAGCACCGCTGTGCCGGCTGCGTCGGTGCTGGCCGTGCAGGCGGCAATGGTCATTGCCGGGTCCGGTGCCGGAGCCTTCAGCTGCGGTGTGGTGCGGATTGCGGTGTGTGCATGTGGCGGCATTATGGCATTATGGCCTATCAAAGTCAAGGTGGATATTAAATGTTGAAAAATATGTGAGCTCAGCTGCTAATACACATACAAATACATACATTCGCACATGCACCGAGTCATACACATTTGTAATTCTCACAGCCGGCGCACAGAAATCAACACCAAGACAGGCACACATATCATACTAATGATGCAAAATAGCTTTAACGGCATTTTTTCTTTTTTTTTTTTGCATTGCATTGCATTGCATTGGTAACAGCGACAACAACAACGTGGCCGGCTGGGAGCTCAGACGGGGCCAACTGGTTCTTTGCTCTCTCCCGCATTTGCAGTTGGCTAAATGCAGACATCGCCAAGCTAAGCGTCGGCGATGTCTTCGATGACTTAAAGGTCGCGAGCCGCAAAAAAAATAACATAGACAGTTTTAGTTTTCAATTTTCGAGAATTAACAAGTGTTTTTTCAACTGGGTCTACTTTATATACATCTATTTGGATGATTCGCATTGCAATTAAGCGACATAAACGATGAAGATTTATGGTTTGAGGCTTCTGGGTCGACATCTGTGCAGCCACTTTTGGCCTTACGTTTTCTATGATGGTCTTTTTATGACGAAGATAAAATTAATTAAGCAATATGGATGCGCAGTTGCTCTAGATCTCGTTTTATATACTTTTAAAAAAGGTATATTGGGTCTGTTAAAATATATATATATATATAAAAGTAGAAGGCAGTAATTTTCGGATAGTTTGGAGAACAGATTTCATAGCATAAAAATCTTACAGGTTTAGGTTGGAGTATAAAACATCCATTTGTACCATTGAGTAGGTAGATATATTACAGTCCTGCATACCCCACTGTGACTTTCTTTAGTTCTCTTCTAAAGTTCTCGCTTATCTGTGCTCAATAATGCCTATTGACTGAGACTCTTTTATTCAGTTTTAATTATGTCTTTTTAAAGATTTATTTATGCAAACCGAAAGCCAATGAACTACTTAAATCTATAGATATATTTTTTATTGATTGGCATACTTAATACTTAAGAAGATCTGATGCCAGTTGGCGCCGCATATAATCGAAGAAGCCGAAAGAAAGCTGACCCAACACGACTCTTTATTTATTTCCGCCTTCTCAAGATCGGGCAACACATGCCATTGCTCCAATTTGTTATGCCTGCGTTTCGCTCACAATAAACGATAAGAAAGCGCTCTTAAATCAAATCGCTTAACAACGGAAGCTTTGGGTTACCCCCACCACCACCATCATCATCAAGACCGGGTCCCACAAATGTTTGCTGCTTCACGGCAACGAAGAGAAAAAAATCCAACAAAATAAATAAGACGAGGGGGAAAAACAACAAAAAATTAATCAAAATAAGCAACAAAGAAATCTTAAAGCAAATAAAAAGTTTGCCATGCCACGATAGACAGCATGAAATTGGGTCTAGATGTGCTGCACAGCGCGTCTGTGTTGCCCCCGGCTAATTTGCAAATTCGAAGAGTGACCGAAGAGTGGGCCAGCAGCAGACCCGTCTGCACTCTCTCCTTCCCTCTCTCTTTCTCTCTCTCTCTTTCTGTCGCCCTTTATGCTGTGCTGCGTAAGGGCGTCAACTATTTTGCTGCGTAATCTTATGGCAATTTTAGATGCGGACAGCGATCGACACGATTCAGAGGCGGATCGAGTCTGGAAAGTAGAACAATCCACACTGAACCCCCACAGCAACAATTGACCAAGAGGCCACAAAGATATTGAGCTATGAAAAGGCCAATTAATATGAATAACTCGTTTCGATGCTGGAATGTTGCGGCTTATTACAGTTTTGCAGCTTCGTTGAGCCCCAAACATTACTCATACGCACCGTGAGCGCCAGGCTAAAGATTTAACGCGCCTCTGTCAAGTCCGCCACTGCCTGTGCGAGTGTACCTCTGTCTATATGGCTTTGGCTTTGGCTCTGGTTAATATTTATGTTGACTTTTGTGGCTTTGGGGCAGGTAGCTGCGATGCCTCCGTTGCGACACGTTACGCATACGCCGCATTGGTCCGCTCGCTGAAATGATCGCACAAGGCACGCGGTGCTGCTGCTCACAGTTTGTCGTGGTCATGATTGATATGCGCTCGCTTAATATGATCGATCTCTTTTTTCATCATCAATTACACTTTGAATGGCTTATGGCCAGCCGCGGCAGCTTATTGTATGTATAGTGCGCGCACACAGGGTAGAGGCAACGCTACGTTACGCCGAATTGCCGTTAGCTTTGATAGTTTTTCGAAAAGAAAAAAATGTTAATAATAGCACACGTTGTTTTGCACTGGCATTTGTGGGTTAACTGCATATTAGTTACTGTTTGCTTTGCCCGCACGGGCCACACACACGCCAAGAGCCAAGTCCAAACCAAGAGCCGAAGTTGTAATGAGAGTTTGAGGCAGCGCGCTGGACGTGGACGTGTGTGTTATTAGCCTAAGACCCATCAACAGTTTCAACTTTAGCATATGAAAAGCCAAGACCCCCACACAAGTTATAGTTAGTCTGCCCGCGTTACCGTTTAGTCCAGTTAACGCCTGCATTTTAACCCACTTAAGTCACTCTTTGTAACAGCCTCGCGATCAGGCGATCACTCTCAGCTGATTATGCAAATGCCATGCATGAAATATTTGTGTATCGCATCGAAATGAAGTGCTTTAATCAAAATGAGTTGACGTCTTTTAGCTGCGATTTACTGCTGCTGCTGTTGCTGCTAGTGCTGCTGACGACCGCCACTCAAGTTTTGAGAAACTGTCGAGAGAATTTGCATAAATGATTTCTTTATCGAAATAGCCCAATCGTCTAGAGTTGCGTACGAGCAGGGGGCGTGGTGTGTCTGTATGACTAGCGAACGTGCGTGTCGTATCGTATCTCGCATCGTGTTTTTCGTTTTTATTTAGCTTGTTTTCACATGTTGTCTCACTCTTTACACACAGTCTGTGGGCTTGTAAAATTGACATGTCAGTCACTCGATGCTGGTGACTATGCCGAAATGGATCGATCGATCGGTCTTACGTTGTGTGCTGTGGCTGTGCTGGGGCGTGGCGTAAAAATAAAATACTCAAGGCGGGCTAACATCGCGCATAACTGGAATTTCAGCTCGGAGCATTAAATAATCTTAACAATTATAAAATCAATATAATTTTTAATCGCTTGCTGAGTTCCTGAGCTAATTACAAATTGATTTACTTCAGCTCTCATGGGAAACGCCTCCGTTTATGTTGATTAAGGTATAAAGTATAGAGTTATAACACTCCATCATTATTCCATTATTGTTTCTTATCTTTCTCGAGATTAAAGCGGATTCAGAATTAATTTGTTTAGCTTCTTAGAAACGCTGTTAAAGTTAAGTATTTTTATAAGCCGATTTCCTTTTGGATTTATCGATTTCAATCACTCAATATAAAAACGCACACCGGCAGCAACTATTGCAATTGCACTAACAACAACAATCAACTTATATGAAGTGCCAAATGTTGTTGGTATGTACGAGTATATAACCATTAGATACGATGGTTGTTTCTTGCAATGCTTAACACACACTGCTCCCCTCGCTCCTCTCTAGTCACTCCAGCTCGCTCTCTCTTTCTGTCAACCTCTTGCGGACCACCGTCCAACGTTCCTTATCTGCTGACTGGCCACGCCATTTGCATGCGCTGCTGACAGCGCAACATTTTGTTGCCCGGCTACCAATTCCGCAGTTGAAGTCGTCGATGTTGCCGTCGCGTTGCATGGGCAGCAGCAGCAGCAGGCAACAAGGTGCTGCTGTTGCACTGTGTGTGCTGCACTTAGTTAGGTTGTAGTTGCAGCAGCAGCCTGGCATTAGTTGTAGCTCGTTTGGCTGCAGGTTGTTCTTGTTGCAGTCGCTTGTTGGTTGTCATGTACGAAAATTGTAGCGCGCATTGCTGCAGGAAATAGTTCAAACATATCAATTTTATTTTTATTTATGCTAATAAACCGTTAGGCCGCCTGAGTGAATTATTGTCCGCACACACACACACTCCTTAATCTGGGTGTCTGTGTGTGTGTGTGTGTGTGCGAACACATAAGTCAGCGCCTGGGCACGACCCGTCGGCGCATGCTGCTGTCATAGTCAGAGACAGAGATAGAGCGAGTGTAAGGCGAACTGATATCGATACCGATACCGATACATTGAGCCTGCGATCGGGGTGAAATCTGTGCATGCAGCTTGATTAATCAAATCAAATTAACGCCACATTCCCACACAAATCAATGCAATTTGCGGTGTTGCCTGCGCCTACCTGTCTATAACCCAATTGCCGCACTGCATCAGCATCGGCAACGGCGGCGGCGGTGGCGGCGTTGGCGAAAGTGTTGAATCCGACACCCACCCAAATGTAGCGACAAACCAAAATGGCAGCCGTGCCCCTTTGTAACGGCCGCACGGACTGCAACTGCAACTCGAAATGGGACTGAAGCTGGAACTGGGCTGGGACTGGGACTGTAACAACGACTGGGCGCGGGCGTCAAGTAAATGCAAAGCAAGTGCAGGCAACAAAACAAAGCAAAACAAACAAACAACAAGCGAAACAAGCGCACAACACACACGAAATCAATCCCAGTCAGGCACATGCGGATTGAGATTCAGATGCGGATTCAGATTCAGATTCAGTTTCGGTTCAAGTCTGTTAAAGGCAACACTGACAAACGACAAGCGGCTGGCGGCAAGCGCGACATGCTGACTGTGCCTGCCGCACAACACAACATACAACACACAGCACACAACAAAAACTGGCCCGAGCCAGCACCATGTTTGGGCAACCCCTGACGTCGTCATTATTTTTTGGACACATAATTAAAATTGACTGCCGCATTGTCGCGCCCAGTTGCGGTCGTCCTGTGTCCGTCCGTCCCGTTGTAGAGTGTTCTCGATTGCCATTTCGACTGTGACTGCATAAATTTCCAGAGCCAATTGTCAGCAGCAGCAGCAGCAGCAGTGGCAGCTGTTGTTTTTGCTGTAGTTGTCAGTCGCTGATGTCTTGTTGTTGTTATAGTTGTTAATGTTAGTACAACAAATCACTGTCAAATAGTAAAATAAATGTTTATTGTTTTGTAAGTGCCGCCAGGCCATGAAAAAAGTCACATTTAATGTACGCCCGAGTTTGGGCCCATTTACGGCCGCCATTTTCGGCCCAGTTCCGACAGAAAGTCCCGCAATGGGCGTTGACTGATTGTCAAAACGTATCACTCTGCACAGTTGTCCGTGTGTCTATGTGTGAGTATTTCGAAAACATCACGTATTTTCACCTACAAATTTACAGCATGCCACAAGCTGACCAAATAACTCGCGGTGGCCAAAATTGGCAGTGTCGCCAAAAAAATTTGTCGTTTACTTTTTGTTCATACTTCGTCAATTGTTTTTTTCCTTGTTTCTATTTTCTATTCTTTTTTTTTTTGCAAAAGTGAAAACTTCATAAGTGCTTGAGATTTTCTAACAAAAAAAAAAATCAAAAATATTTTCAAACATTAATTTACATTGCCCCACCAACAGGTGCTGATGTTGCTGCCGCTGTTCACTGTTTGCTTTCTGCGCAATTAGCAATGGACACGAGACTCTAACATTGGTCAAGTACTAAATCTCTCACTTGCCTACCCTCTGTCTATGTGTGTGAGGTCCGTACAGTGGCCGTATTTACAGTAGGCATTAAACCATTTGCATTTACACATGGCGGGGAAGGGCATCAAATGGCCTTGTGGGCCACATAGTCCCTTCTTGGATATTCTCATTGAGTTTGAGACTAGCGATCATTTTACGAATCTAATTTATTTAAATACAATGATTATGGTCGTCACTACGGTGATAAGCTTAAAATGAACAAATACTTATTCTTCAAATTCAGAACAAGCATTTCTATCATCGACACAAACTTTCGATTACACTCGCACTCACTCTCTCTCTATCTCTCACACGTAGTGTATCAAAGCTTCGGCGTGTCTTATTGACTTATTGACCAAAAGTGTTTGTTTTTGTTTCAGCCTTAGCTTTGGCTTAGAGTTCGAAGTGTTTGCCCAATGCTAATGTACATTTAAAACTAATACGAACGACAGCAGCAGAGTTTACTCTGGCGCTGGCTGGTTACAGCTACTTGGCCAGCAGTTGTGTCTGGCTGTGCCACCAATATGGTATTGAAAACAGTCAATGGCAAACATTGGACAGACTCCAGACTGCTTGGCGGCACACACATACAGTAAGCCAGTCGCAGTTGGTTGTTTGCATTGGGCAAATACAATTGACTCGGAAGCAAACGAGCCAAAGACAACCGAAAATTCCTCCACGTGTCCGGGAGCCCAGAGTAGTGCTTAGTGAGTTTGTATGTGTGATGTGTGTAACTTTGCAGTGTAGAGGCGGAACGTTACCTAGCGTTGCATGTTCATATTTCTCTGCCCCCACCGACAGCCACCCGCACCACACCGGGGCAGTTGATACTCCTACCCGCAGCAGACACGGACAGGCACTTGATACGAAATTGCGGATGCAATGTCTACTACAACAACGGCAGCAGCAACAACAACTCGGTCATCTCGGTCCACATGTGATCCACTTGTCAGGCAGTCGGGCAGGAGGGACGGACAGTCAGACAAGCAGGCTGAGGCCAGTAACTGGGCACACTCCTATGGCTTTTCTAACTGTTTATCTGCATGAGCGCTCCGACTATGCTCCCTGATGAGTTTTCCCCATGCCATGCACCTGTTGGCTCAAAGCTGCCTTCTTCTCCTCCTGCTCTGCGACGGTTTTATGTTGCAAATTAATTTTGCTTTCATTAGTTTTCGACTCTGCTCGCATTTGCATACAAAGTGAAAATCTGTGAATCTCTCTTGGGCAACACCGATTGTCTCTCTCGATGTGCCCGCATAGGGGTATCATGTAATATTACATTTTCATTTCTCAGTCAGCCCCCATTTGGCTCACAAATGGGATGTCTAATGAAGCCTGACGTCGGCTAAATTTAAAGTTGTCACGCAGCAAGCAGAGACAGAAAGAGAGAGCGAACGAGAGAAAGAGATCCAAACTGGTTTTCGGGCAAGAACTTCATTCGACTACGTTGCGGTTGTCGTAAGGCGATAAGTTCTCTGATATGAATATGTGATATAACTGCCGGGATATGTTGACAGCGGGCCGAACACAGGTAGTCAGTTTGCCGCCTGTCAACAGAACGCTTAGCGCGGTTTTACTGGGGTTATCTCTCCCTGTCTCTCTCGGGAAACGTTCTTTTTGAACAACTCATCAGAATTGTGAAGAAATTGATCGAAAACATGAAAAATCAAATGTCAATTACACAAACAGGTTTTCCCCCAAGCCATCAAAAGATCCCACGGATCTTCTTGAGCATACTCAGCCTTAATTGGTCTTAAATTTTGTATTGATAACCTTGCTGACTTCTTTATGGGCCAGGCAAGTGCAGCACACAAGCAATTATAACTATTTTATAGTTCAGTGCCAGCGAATTTCTCTACGCTAAGTGAAAGCCTCGCTCGGATAGGAACCACATTTAAAGCCTGCTTTAATTTACTACATGCAAAATGCAGCCCAGGCACAAAAAGAAAATAGAACCGACTCTCTCAAGCACCTCTTCGGCGTTGCAGCAGCCCCAGCACTGCCCCAGCGCAGCATCACAGCGGAGCATTCTCAGCTCAGGACGCATGCTGTGCACAGGCAATTTATTGTGTGTTTGTTTTGGGCGCACATATGAGCACATGTGCTCCCATGTATCTCCCAGATACCAGCACCAGGCACCAGCTCGAGCAATAACTATAGAAACGGTGCCTGACTGCAAATGTGAGAAAAACACAATTAGCTTTTGGCGGCGGTGCAACAGGGGACCACCTGCTGCTCGCTCGCCAGCCTGGCTATGAAATCAAAATATAAAAACTTTCAACACACGACGCGAAATCTACAAAAAAAAAATAAAAACAAAATACAGTTGGAAATAGAAAAACACAAACACACACACAGACTGGACTTATATAGTAAAAACTAATTGCACATAGAAGCTAACGCTGACCGCTGCATAGTTTATTTGAATTTGTTATTTGCCATAACAAAAGCCCCGGCACGGCAAGTTTAAGGTCAGTTCGTCGTGTGATATGCGACCGAGACTCAGTTTGAAATTTCATGTAATTGCGGCATTGCTGAGGTTGCCGATATTGACGCGGTGTGTTGCGGCTGCGGATCTGTGGCTGACGGCGGCGACTGCGACAGCTGCTGCTGCGGTTCGATCAGACAGCATGGAAATATAAACTATACATACATACTACTCAAATAAATATGCAAAAGCCAGACAATAAAAGACAAACAACCATATAATACAATACCACATTCGCACCAACACCAGCCACAGCAAGAACAACAGCAACAACAATAACAACAATAACAATAACAGCAAATTGAAACTAATCGAGTTTTGGCCAGCAGGCAGCAATAAAACAGAACAAACCAACGGTGCATAGATAGTAATAAAAATCACTTTGAGTATCGCATAGGTGTGGTCCTAATTACCGATATTAAAGCGGATCTATTTCATCCAACTGGTTGGGTTTGGGTTACCTCGAGATCGAGAGACTCTCTTGCCTCTGAATTCGTTTCGATATGCTGCCACGCGCGCTCCCCGAGACTAAAAAGAAAAACAATCTTTATTGGCGCCAAGCTGACGGTTGCCAGAGATGCTCTTACCCCAAACCGAACCTGTAGCCGAACTATAGGAGAAGGCTGTTGAGGGAGCCCACTGTAAACGGGCACTGTTACGACAATAAGCGACACCCGCAAGTCGCTGGCATCAAAGCAACCTTGTGCAGTGCAGCATTGCAGATTTGTGTTAATAGCATCAAATATCAGTAATTTCACTTGGCAATTCAATACAACAAATGCGCTCCACTTCGGACTCAGATTGCCCAACGGCGACGGCGGAAAAGGAGCGACCAACAACGTTGACTGTGTAAAAGCCTTTGCGGCCGTTTGCCTATCAGGTTCTTATCAAGGCCAGCAGAGGCACAGGCAACTTACGCCGAACAGGGCAGGGCAGTTAGTCAGGCAGGCCGCTGTGTTTTAATTAGATAGCGGCACATAAAATACAATACACTTAAGCCGACAACTTACCTGGCCAAGCAGGAAGTGGTCACCCCCAACTTTCGTTGGTATCAATTTCACTTGGCCAATGCGCTGGCGTAGCCCATCAGTGTCAGTCTATCAGTCAGATAGGCAGCTAGCCAGCCAGCCAGCCAGTCAGGCAGGCCTAGCCAGGCCAGGCAAGCAAGCAAGCAGTCATTCATTCAGTCAGTCAATCTACGATCCACACTCTACGATCTCCCATCTTGGTCTCGGCTTTGGGCTGTCTATCAAAACGCACGCCCATTCATAAGTTGAGTTTTACATTTAACGCTCAATTATTGTGTACACTTAATGAACTCATCACATGACAGCGCATCAAACAATAACTGCAAACTGTCAAAACATTTTTGGTCAGCTTCAGCTTGAGGCTTGACTGAGGCACGAACAAATCAAATTGGAGCATTCGCAACGACTGATTGAAGCAGCTGCTGGCAGCTTGCGTGGGAGAGAGAGTCGAAGTCAGTTTCAATATAAAAGAAAGCAATTAGGAATTACAATTACAGTTCGATCGGATCGAAGACTAGGCGCGCCATTAGCTAAGACGACATTAATCCAGCAATTGAAATTGCGAAAATACTCTGAAATGAGTAATAAAACAAAAATCTATTTGAAATATGAAACGGAAACTAACTGAATGGCAGTTCCTTCTTCGTTGTTAACCGTTAAGAGGCTGACAGTTATTATTTTGCTACCCTGACAACCACTTCCCGCCCAAATTCAGTGTAACACCGAACGTTAAACCGTTTTCGATACACTGACTGGCGCACGCCTTTCTCTTCGATCCTGAGTCATGTGAAACCTCTAATAGTATGTTAGTACTTATTACCGTTTCAGGGGTCTAATTGATTGTTGTAGTTGCTGGCCGCCACCTACTGACCTTCACATTGAGCGACCGCAGTAGCCGCCGCCGCCGCGCCGCATGGACAGCAGCAGTATCCGCAAACCGATCGATCCGGTAGACAAAAGTCGCGTCGCGTCTGGCTCATGCATACACATACCATATGAACATGGAACCAAAGCAAGCCGGGGCTGGGGTTGTGAGTCCGACCACACAATGGGCGCGTTAGATTGCTAATCGATTTGCTGCTCATTCGATTTTTATTACGTATTCAAATTGGAGCAATTACCACTTGAAACTTGTATGGCATAAAAGTGGGTGTGCCGACCCAGCAACAGCAACAACAGCAACAACAACCACAACATCAGCAGCAGGCACGTAATCATAGCAACTACGATAGATACGAGATACTAGCAACATTTTTGCGAATTGTGTTGTGATAATTATAAATGTTGCTACAAGTGGACCCGACCACATTTAGCCAGCAATGTGCACTGAAATTTCTCTGGTGCTTAAATTACCTGCCATTTGCCGGATTTGAAGTACACAAGACAATGGTCGCTGCTGGTGCTCTGGGGCTGGGGCTTGCACATGGAGTCTCAGCTGTAGTACTGGTAACTGGATACCTTCTTTCACAAGAGGAGGCGCAGCAAAAAAAATGATTTTCATTCAGTTATTGCCATGCCTTGTGCTTGGTATGCAGATATTTGTAACCACAACCAGCAGCAGAGAGCCACCACCAGCAGTCGAGCAATATAGCAACCACATCGGTGGGCAACACTTGCTGCCTGGTTGGCTACCACGTCTGCCGGTTCAGCTGAGCTCAACTCGAGTCGGCTCGGCTTGGCTCTCTTGACTTGTTGCCAATCACTCAATCAAAACGTCACTTGGCGTGGCAGTTTTGCGTGGCGTTTGTTGGAAAATTGAAATAGAAACGTCAGAATTTCTGCTCTAATTATAAGGCGGTATGTTTTACGTACTAGCTGAGTTTCTTGACTTCTCTATCCGCTTGTCCGTCCCCTCCCGACTGTGTCTGCTAGTCAGTCACTCAGTCAGTCAGTCAGTCAGTCGCAGTGGCTCTGTCTGTGCTTTTTTCTTCAATGAATTGTTACCGTCTGTCTGACTGCGCCGCGGCGGAGCTGGTGAGCTGCGCTGCTGCCCGTCTCTGTTGCAAGAAAATTATGCTTTGATGCACTCACGTTAAGCTCACTTTACAGTTACAATTATTGTTTAATATCTTGACTCGACTCTTAACAAATGCAACCGAGTACACTAGCAGAAAATAGAAAAACTGAAAACAAAACCGCACTCGGCTTGCATTTGCAACACTCTCGTCGCAGCAGTTTTTGTGTGTTCGGCTTTTGCAATTTGAGTCGCGCAGGTTTTTCCAGCGGTTTTAATTTGCAATTATTATACGTTAATTGTGGGTGGGATGTCTCGGATGTCGCCCGGCTTTGCATCTGCGCGTCTGGCACAGTGCGACTTACCAATTGCAACACTAAGATATAACAGCGTTAGCGACAGCGCCAGTGCAAGCAGCGCCTCAACTTTAGCCAATTGTTGTTGCCGAAAAAAAAAAACCGAAACGCAAATTGTTTTAGATTGCCCCAAGCCGGCAGGCAGCAGGGGGCAGGCGGCAGTGGTGCTATGTGGTGGCTGGGGCAATGGCAAATTACATGTAGTATGTTGCCACGTTTTGTGTCGCCGCTGATTATATAAATCGGTGCAGAAATTGCCAGCAAAATCAGCCGCCGCCATCCAAAGAGCAGTTGCAGCACGACGACCAACCACGACACGACGCGACGCGTCGGGAGCAGCCCCTGGTCAATTGTGTGGTGTGTGGTGCGGATTTAATGCCAAGTGCCTGCCTGGACTCGACTGGGTGCAAAATGCGGCAGCACGTGATTATTGTCAGGTGCGAGCGGAGATTTATGTGTGCAGTCTGTGAATGTGCGGCAGAGTTAACTCGAAATCAAAGAAGAGAATAAATTCACAAACAATTTAAAAACTTCTTCGTGCTGCTTCTTCTTCTTTACTGCCATTCTCATTAATATCAGACACTGCAATATCGATATATTGTCGAATCGATAACTGCTAGCTTTCATTCACAATGCTAGCATAGGAGATCGTAGTTTATGCCGTCGGAGAAAGTGTATTCGAGATTCGCCAAGTTTCCTTAAGCTCAAATTCCCTGCTCGTTGCATTTAATTCAGTGTTTGAATTTCTGATTAAGCATGCATCAACTGGCAATGCACAAAACTACGTTCATGTTAAACGCCGCCGCTGCCGCCACCGTCGCTGCTCGCCGCTCGCCGCTGGCGTTGACGTCAGCAGCAGCGGCGCTATTTGCCGCTGGTTAAAAAATTTTGCGCGCTTTTCGAGCGTGTCAAAAAATTGGTCATTGTTCGTAATTATGAAAATTGCTTAATTGTTGCTTAACAGCGGTGGCAGCAGCGGCAGCGGCAAGCACCGGTAACAACAGCACAATATTTTTTTTTTTATTTTAAGTAATAAACAGTAAGTTTTCTGTATTTTGTTTTTGCAGCAAAGTGCATTTGTGGTGCCGCAGCGGGACGAATGAGCGCAGGATTGTAAGCCTCTTTGGCTCTTGGGGCTCGCGGACAATTTCTGTTTTGGCATCTGCTTAAGTGCATTGCACTGCACCTAATTGTTAATAATAAATGCTCCTATTGTGATTTCGTACATACACAATTTTATTGCCAAATTATTAATCGCAATAATATTTTCTGGTGCATTTTTGTGGCACTTTGCCGTGGCAGCCGTGGGCCAAATTGCTGCGCCCATTTTACGGCGCGTTTATTGCCGCTTGACTAAGCAAATTTGTGAACTAACTAAGCGCGCACACACACATGCACATACGTGCATGCATACATATGGTATAAAGCGGTATGTGTGTTAATGTGTGATTATAGCCCAGTTTGCTGTTGCTGTTGTTTTATTGTGCAGCCACTTGGCTCGAAAAATTGGTTTTTAATTATTATTATTGTTATTATTATGGCCACCATTTTTGGTATGTTGTTATAGTTATCGCTGTTGTTGCCGTCGCGTTGTACTTCTGCGTAATGACCACGTAATGAGTAATTTCAACTGAAATTCTTTCAAGTGTTGCCCCTTGTTAAGCTCTGCGCTGTATGCTACTGCAATTAAATGTTACTCATACGACCCTGTGGCCGCCCGCAAATTAAAGCAAATTGAGGCGGCTTATTAAGAAAACAAAAAAAACACACACCAACCATAACAATAACAATAACAATAAGCAAAGAGTGCGAGTAACGGCGGCCAGAAATGGTTCAAGCAGCAATTAAACGCCCAGCGGACAGTTTGTCATACGATTTTTAATCGGTTTTGCATAGATTTATTGACTTTCAGGTACTATGGCCCCGAGCAGGAAGAATGAGTGTGCGCGCCGAGCGGGAGAGGGAGCGGGAGCGCAGGAAATGCCGGCTGAACTGAGCAACGTTTAAGGCAAAAGCATTAAAACGTTATAATTAACACAAAGCACATACTTAACATATGCGCGCACACACTCACACGCACACACACATACAATCCCCGATGGGGGCCAGTTGCTGGTATGGTCGGCATGCAGCGCTATTTTAATTAGACATAAATACGCACAACAACAACAAGAGCAACGATGCCAATGCCGATGCCGAGATGATGATGACGACGACGACGACGACGACGATCGGGCTGAAAGTGTTTAGTTGGCAATTACATAAAATAAGGAGCAGCAGCAACTTGGCTGCCATGTAACGGCCATGCTCGATCGGGGGCCGCTTGTTTTGCTCTTTATGCAACGCGACGCACGGAGAATTAACATGTTCAACAGCAGCAAAAAGCAGCGCGCACAGCTCGCTGCCCAAGATGCTGTCATCGGACTTGGCCACAAGACACACACACGCTGCATGCACACACGCACATTCGCACGCACGCACACTGTGAGCCTTGCCTTGCTCTGATTTCAGCAGCCACTGCAACAGGTGCCTGGCAACGCCCATTGCGTGCCGCGGCGGCTAGAAAAAGTTGACGATAAGTTGCAAGCCGCGACGAAGGCAGTAGCAGCAGCAGCCACAGAGGCGTCGCTGGCAGGGGACACAACTGGTAGCCCACTCTAGCATATTCCTCTCGCTACGTCACTGGAGTCGAGCTATTGAAACTACTTTACAACTAGCTACCCCGTCTCCACGTCTGCCTGCCTGCCCGCATCACCATCAATTCCAACGCCAACTGCGACGGAAGGAGGCGAAGATGCGTTGCTCCAATGCTGGCGCTAAACGGTTTTGCCATATAAATGTCTTCATTGCGTATGAGTGATGAGGCAGCTCCGCATACGCGCATGCGTGGAGAGAAAGAAAGCCGCCGTCGCCGTCGCCGGCGCGTCTCTTCGTCATTCCCACTTGGGTGTTAATTTTTAATTTATGCGCTTTTAATGTGCGGGGAAACAAGCATTTAAAGTGCATTTATTATGAATGAAAATCGAATGTTAATTAAGTGTGCGACAGAGACAAAAGGTGCGCCAAAACGGGCGTCGGTGCCGTTGATAGCCAATCACAGAGGGACCAGAAGCGGGGGTCAATTATGAATCTGATTGGCAGGCACAGAATGAGGCAGTATGTGCAGAAATTTGTCGCACAGGGAATTGCTCAACATGTCGCACACAGTCTCTGCCTCTGCCACTCGTTGCTGCCCACATCCTGCGCCGGCGCGTCGCTGCCTGGGCACGGCAAGACTGCGGCACGCATGCGCGCGGCTTTTTAATGTGCAAAGTGCAGCACCAACATCAACAGCATCAAGAGCAGAGCACGCCCACTTTTTGCCCAGACTCAACGGCTCTTTTTTTGAGATTTATTATATTGTATAATAGCCCGTACGCTGTTTTATTTATTGCGACGCACGCCAAGCACTGCACACCACCGATCTGCTGCGCCGTGCTCCGAAATCAATTGAAAAGCTATAAAAACACTCGTTTATTTATTGTTGCGTTTCTTTTCGCGTATTTGCTGCATGTATTTTGTAAAGTATTTCAACATATTCTGTTGCTTGCCGCATTGCACCAAATTACCAAAATGGCAAAAGCGTTTTTGCTCTGCTCAGCCAAACGGATTCGGATTCGAAGTCGGGCGGGGGATTGGTCGCTCGGCCAGGCAATACTGAGTTTTAGTGCGATTTTTAATTTGTTAGCCAACGGAATGGCCTCTAAGTCTTCGTATGTATGGTATCTATCGTATATAGGTTAGTGCGTTTTGGGGGCGGGGAGTCATACACGGGAGGAATTTTTAGTGCCGTTTTGCGCAGTGGCACAGTGTGATAAGTTTTTGTAGACTAGAAAATGAATATCATAAATCGAGCGATTTCATATTCAACAAATAATCTATTAATATTTCATTTATCAAAAAACGATTTTAAAATTATTTTTTTAAACATCTCAAGATAGTTTTATCTGTATAATTTGCTTGAGTTTTTATTGCCCAAAAGTTCATGGACGATTTCACTTTGGCAGCAGAAACACATTATTCAGTTTATTGCGAATCGTCGCTTGGAGAATCCCCTCGACTACTTAAGCCCCCTAACAATAGCTCCGGCACTTTGTCGCCGTGCTCCTTTGTGTGTGGCTTATGGATCGTTTTATGGTTCTTCACACATTAACAAGTTGCTGCCTGACAGCAGCAAGCGAGCGGAAATGACACACCCATTTGCAAGGGTTCTTCGAATTTTACGATCGTTTATTGATCCGAAAAAGTGTCAACACTTTTCTAAACTATAGCTGCCATTATAGTACGATAAATGCGATTGTTAATGCGTGTAGGCTATAAAACTATGTGCACAAGAGATTAGAGAGATGGTAAGAAAGAGAGAGACAGGCAAAGCAGGAAGCGAAAGGGAAAGAGGGAGTGGAAGAGAGATATAAACTTATAAACCCCCCATCATTTTGCGCCTTTTTAAGCCATAAGCAACAACGGAACCAGCTTGTTAGTATATTGACGGATTATGTCTATAAGTACAGCATAAAACCCATTCACTTTTTGTTGTGATGATTTCACTCAAAGGCCATAAACTTGAGTGTGCATGTGTGTGTATGTTGTGTGCGTGAGTGTGTATGTTAGCTAATAAGTTTAACGCATCTTTAACGTTGCCATTGTTTGACGCATTCAACGTAATGCAAAGTCAATAACAACAACAAATACGTAGGCTGCTGCTGTCGGCTGTTGCTGTTGTTGTTGTTGCTATTGTTATTGCCGTTGTTGGGTCGTAAATATTGGTCAGCTGTCCAAGCGGAGTTTGACGAATGGCTGAAAACGCTGCCCAAGCGCCTGATTGGTTCGCAAACAAGTGGCTTAATATATGCAAATGCCACTTGAGCAGATCGTTGCAGATCGTCGTCGCTCTGCACTCTGCCACTCGCGGAGTGAAGTGGCTGCATTTGAGTGCGCACAAAGTGAGCCAAATGCTGAATTTGTGTGTACTCTGCATAACAATAAGATCGCTGCCTGTGGCTGTGGCTCTGGCTGTGGCTCTTTTGCCTTTTGCATAAGAATCTCACGGACCGACGCGGGCAATTAGACGTATGAATATGAACGCCCTCTGCCCGCCGCCTCTCAGTGACTGAGTGCCTGACTGACTCCCCAACTGACTGACTGACTGGCAGACGGACTGACTGACATGTTGGGCGTACTTGGCTTTTGTGTTTCGCATTGCATATTTGCATAAACGATCTAAGCAGCGACACCTCTGAATGGGGCGCTGTGACCACGCATGAATGGCACCGCTATAAACAGACACACAAGCAGACACACATACACACAGACACACATCGCAGCACAGAGTGTGGGGTCTCTCTTTCTAGCGTTGTGATTTATGCCTGGGAGCCTGCGCTGCTGCGTCGCCGTTGTTGCATATCAAATTTATTAAAGTGGGAAACACTTTTTCAGATAGCTTCGCAGGAGGAGGAGAACGCATAATTTAATTAGACACAATCGAATATGCTAAACGAAGCGAAGCGATGGGAAACTCTAGATTGAAAGGTAGGAATAAAAAGTCACATGACTTAAATTCGAATAGATTTCCATATGAAATTTGAGTTGAGTTTTCCTAAATGTTTTCAATTTCGTAAATGTATCTTTTCCATAATAATAAAGATAGTTCTACGCAGAGTTAATGATTCAATTACGATGAAAACTTAGTCATCACATCAAGGTGGTATTTGTCTCACATCTTGTGGCGGCCTCATGCGGAAGACTTTGCTTGCAACACTGCGCAGCAGCAGCAATAGCTCGCCCAAGGACGCTGGCCAAATTAACGCTTAATAAAGCAATCAATGCGAGCGGGGCCTGCAAATCAAATTGGTAGCAGTCGCCGCAGCACCAAAATTAAACAAAATGCGCTAAATTAACTAAGTTTTAAGCAACGACAGCCGCAGCAGCCGCGGCAGCAAAAACAAAGCCGCGCCATGAGTGGGAAAATAAGTGAGCTGCTCTGACAATGGCACAAAGTAGAAAACTTGGCTGGGACGTGGACTCCGAGTTGGACTTGGCTGTCCAAGTCGAAGTCGAAGCTGAGCTGAGCTCAAACTGAGGCAGGGCATGGCCCGAGATCTGCAATACGCTTGCACTAGTGGCAGTGGCAACTTTGTGGGCGCAGCCGCTGTCCGTGTATGCCATAACTATTTATGAACAGTTAGTTAACTCAAATGCTAGGTGGCAATTAAATGGGCGTGGCTGACTGGCCACAGAGACACACACTCACAGATAGACTGACTACAGCTGGAGCGCAACAGCTTCTTGTATTCTTGCTCCACAACATAACCTTGCCCTGGCCCCAGCTCTAGCGAGAGAATCAATGAGAGCTTCGTTCGCAGCGAGTACCCGAGTACGAGTACCCAAGACGTACCCGGTAAGCATATAATTAGCATTTGTTTTGCGCAGACCGGCGCGCGGGACTCGCCCAGCTCGGCCGCACACACCCCGAAAAGAGTCAGAGTCAATTTGTGGTGTTCTTTTGTTTCGGCATCTCTATAATGGCCACCTTAGTGGGGGCCACTAATTTGGCCAGCCAGCGCCACATGCCGCAATTAAGAGCCGCAGCTCTCTAATTGATAAGTTAAACATAAAACACAATTAAATACGCGGCCGCGTCGCATAGGTGTAAAGTTGTTAACACAAGCATTGAACTTCAAGTCGCCTGGGCAACATTGGCAGCATTGGATTGAGTTGGGTTCGATGAATCCATTAATTTACGCCTGCGCCTCCAAATAGTAATAATAACAACAACTACAGACAACAACAACAGCTAAGGCAACTGCAATTGAAGTGCAAAGTTGAACAACAATGCTGGCTTGGGTTGCTGACGCTGCCACAGCTGCTGCTGCTGCTGCTGCGGCTGCTGCTGCGACTTGGATGCGGAATAAGTCGCGAACCTCGCCTTGTCTGGTGTGCAGCAGTTTGTAGTCCTAGCCAATCTTGATCGCATTTTTTACGGCACATAAATATATGCCAAAACACTACAATGAAAATATTGTGCTATACGAAAATGTGGCAACAACAACAACAACAGCGACAGCAACCGCATCCACTGCAGCAGCGGCAGCAGCAGCAACTATGGCGAAAATATGAAAACGTTTTCAATGAAAATTAATGGGCAACGCCGAAAATTTTGGGGTGCTCGCTGCGCATGCGCAAAAATGTTAAAATCGTGACCACAGCAGAGCCAAAGCTGAAGCTGGAGCTGGAGCAAGAGCTCCCAGCAACAACTATAACAGCAGCAGCAACTGCAGCCACAAAAGCAAGAACAACAATGCGGACGGCACTGTATTGTCTGAGTCTGCACAGCGCGTGTGATTTAGCAAATATTTAGACCGTATATGGAGCACCCGCTGCCGCTGTGTCCACTGGTCAAGCAATGGCAACAATTTCCTGCGTTGCAACAAACCGTCGCATTCTGGTCGCACTGCAACCGGCAACTGGCAACGGCGACGATGTCACCAGGGGCGGCGGCTCCATATTGATAATTCATAACGCGACCATTTTTGGTGAGCCATTTGAAATCTGAAATTCGCTGAAATTAACGCGCCAGCGACGCCGGCAATCGTCGGCAGTCCACGTAGTCTGTTGAAATGTCAACTTCAATTTGTTGCGCTGCGAGCTCTTTGATAAAAAAAGCAGAAAAAATCTGTCGAAAATCTGTTGCCAATCTTCGCTGCAATCGTTGTCGTTGTGGGCAATTAAAAATGCGCATACGCCGCGTTGTCAGCCGCCGCGTCGGCTTGGTTTTTTTTTTTTTGACGGCGGCGTTGTTAAAAGTGAGCGCTTGACAACGCGGAAACTAACGGCAGAAACGGCAGGCATCATCTGGCAATAACAGCTCATTTCCATTTTGATTTCTAGAAATATTTGAGTGCAGCGGAGGAGGCAACTCAAAATGCAGCCAAATATTTGGCAAGGTGTCGCCAGAGCTGACAAAATACATGTTGCAAGATTATGAGATAACCGTTTTTATATGTTAACTACCTAGTATTAATTATATTATAATTATTTGTTTTTATATTTAGTATTTGCTTCCCCCCATTATTACGAATGATTTATAGAATTTGAAAATATGCTTTGCTTCGACCCTCGGGCGAATTCAAATGCAAAACAAATGAATTTAATTTTACTCCATGCGAGTCACGCGAATCTACTGCTGCACTCATTAGACTAATAAATCGTATTCGCGCATACGTAATTCGCAATGAATGGAGCGCTCTATGGATTTCATTATATTCATTTCACGTTTCGCTTGAAGCTCACGCACTTTATTAAGCCATTATATAAAAGTATATTTTATTAGCTTCACTTCGCCTCGCTTTGCTTTGCTTGGCTTTGCGCTTAATTAGCTTATGACTGGACTGGATCCATTGACAAAATTTAGCTGCGCCAGCCCGCCCGCATTGCGCTGCGTCGATTTGCGTGCGAAATGCGACTAGAGTTGAGTGTATTTTGTTAATTAGAGTGCAGTTAATTTGAATGTTCATTAATGTGCTGGCCAGGTGTGAACAGCACCAGCACCAGCACTGGCACCAGCAACATAACAAGCTCGCTTGACTGTTCGTTTTGTTGTTGTTGCTGTTGCTGTTGCCTTTGCTTGCGAGCATAATCAATCAGCGTCATTTGTTGTGCCAAAATTGCTATTGCAATCGCAGCATTCCCACACACGCCCAAAACTTCGCAAGCGAAGTTAGGAAAGCGAAATATACTAAATGGCCACAGCCTATGGCGTTAATAATGCCAATTGCAAGTTTTATGTGCCACAACGACGCCAATAACAATAATAAACTGCATATTATTAAGCGCTTTAAAGTATTTCCAACGTGCGACGGTTTGGTTGTAACTCAAAGGCCTCCGACCGAGCGACTGAGAGACTGAACGTGCGACAGAGCGAGGGATCGACCGACGAAACGACGAACGACTCAGCGACCGAGCGAACTGAACGTACATACGTCCGACCGATCGACCAACGCGTCCGGTCGTCCGATCGAGTGCCAGAGCGACAGAACGACCGCCAAGCCGGATCTGACGGCGGCTGGACGACCTCTCGCGGGGGCACACACGCTGCCCCGACCAGACCAGACCAGACACGGCGACGTGGTCAGTATACAGTCTGTTGTTGTTGTTGTTGCTGCTGCTGCTGCTGCAGTTGTCGTCGTGTTGTTGCTCTCTTTTTGTACGTTTTATGTTTCCCCTGTACACTGCAATTTCTGCAGCATTTCTGTTGCTGTTGCCGCAACGATTGCAAAATAATTGCAATGTTTTTGGGGACTGCCGTGCGTCGGTGGCCTCAGCTTTGCTCGACTAATTGATTGATGGAACTGTTGGCACCTTCATGCTTAGCTCGCTAATGTTTATCAATGCGAGGCGATCTATAAGCACACACACTCAGAAATAGTCATATCGTGCGTCTGCAACAAATTAATTAGTCGCTTAATAGTGACACTAAGCCCAAGCTGGCACAGACCCGAAACGTACAAATTACCTCGGGCATTAGCATAATAAAACGATGCACCCAAACGATGCTCATAAATTATGCATCGTTTTTGGACAAAACGAAACCGTTGCGGCCGTTCGACTGCGATGCTAGCTAGCAGCGGCAGCAGCAGCATCAGCAGCAGCGGGAGCAACAGCAAAATTACAATAATAAAAGAAGGCGAGACGATGAAACCAAAGCCGTTTGCTGATAGCGCGCAGCATCGTCTGGTGGCTTTCGCATATATTTCATTAGTGGCGCATATGCGATTGGTGAAAACTGCACGATAGATGGCGCTGCTGCAAACTGGTTCACATTCTGCTTTCAACGTTGCCAGGATGATGCGGATGATGATGATGAAAATCGCTATTGACAACGGAAGACGACGGCGGAACGAGAGACCGAGCCGGAGCCCGAATCAGCTGAGCGATTTCCATGCAAATGGCCATGAAATGGAATCTGCTCGTTTGCCTCTGGACCGGTCGCAGGCGAAGGCGCGCAGGAGCAGGCGCAGACGCAGGCGATGTCGACTTATCTGCGACAAACGTACTTGAACCAGAAAACGAACGACACTTTAATGCGAGCCGACATTGAAACGTTGTCATTGTGGTTGTTGTGGCGTTGCTTGTTGCCGTTGTTGCCCCATGTTGCCTGTTGCCAGTTGCCAGTTGCCTGTTGCCCATTGCTCGTTGTTGCCTGTCATGGCCAGAAAGTGGCACACACTGGCGAACAATGCGTAAAGGAAAGCGAAAGAGTGCCGGCCAAGTAGTAAAATTAATTGAAATGTTTCGAGGAATGCGGCGTGCAGCAAAAGGATTTTTCAATTTTTCAATTTTGCAGTATTTCAATTTTTGATTTTTCAGTTTTTGGACAATGGCATGCGGCGATTGGCCGCTTTTCAATTAAGCTCGCAGCTAATTGCATTTGACAGCGACACACGCAGCGAAATTGCAACGCAAAATTTGTGGCAAGTTTGTTGCCTAAGTCTTTTGTCAACACATGTGTGTGTGTGTTTGTGTGCGTGATAACTGTGACTGTGACAGGGTGGCCGGGGTAATTTTTGAAAAAATATAATAATCATAAAATAAAAAGCTGGCAACAATCAAACGGCTTCAGCAGCAGCAACAATAACAGCAGCGGCGGCAGCAACAACTACAGCAGTTGCGCGATAAAAAAGAAATCTTTGTGATTTCGCAAGCTCAAAAAGCGTTGGGAAAAAGCAACACGGCACAGAAATCAAAGCAGGCAACAGTTAAACCGACTGCAAACTCCCCAGAGATTTTTATGACATT
The DNA here is from genome assembly GCA_018904595.1 of Zaprionus indianus. Classification (NCBI taxonomy): domain Eukaryota; kingdom Metazoa; phylum Arthropoda; class Insecta; order Diptera; family Drosophilidae; genus Zaprionus; species Zaprionus indianus. Next base: position 7,654,234 of record JAEIHA010000860.1, read on the forward strand.
TTCACAGGCAGCCCGAGAGAGCTGCGCTAGCTGCGCGGGGGAGCAACGCCGGCGGAGGGATGCGACGGCCTGTGGCTCTGGCTCTGGTCTGGCTCTGGCTACATGGCAGCCGGCTGACAGACGCGTCACTACGTGAGCGACGTGTTTAAAAGTTTAATGAGCCGCAAAATAATTGCAAATGCGGCGCATGTCGCCAAAACGTAGCACGGAGGCAGTCAGGAAGGCAGCCCAAAGAAAGAAAGAGCAAGCGCGATCGGGCGAGCCGCAGCTTGCAACTCGCAACGGATGGCCAACACCCCCAGTACCAGTAGTGCCCGGAAAGGAGACTGCCACTGCAACTGCAACTGAGGTTGAGGCTGTGCCCGAGCCAGAGCCACCTGTCGAGGGCGGCCACAGGCCACAGTCGATGAGGTTTGGCTGCCGCTGCCACTGCTGCTGCTGTTGCTGCTTTGGCTGCTCTGGCTGTCTTTGGTGTCGTTGTTGGTGTCGGTGTCGGTGTTGGGGGCACTTAATTGCCAAAAGCGTGACTTACATTTAAAAAATCATAAAAGCCACGAGACCAGCGCAGCGATAGCCAACAGATAAGGCTAGACGGATGCTAAGCGGTTTGTCAGTTTCGCAAATTAATGAAAAAAACTGCGCTTTAGGACCGGGTTAGGTGGCCAATTAGGAGCACTTAGGAGGAAAGCACAGCACAGCTGCCGACAACGAGAGGCGTTGCGAATCTTGTTTTGTCGTCTGTCTGTCTGTCGCTGATGAGTTGCCCCAACTCGTTTGGTGTTGCCTTTGGTTTATTGATTTTTAATTAGCAGCGTATTAAAAGCTTTGGCACATTTCGGTTTCGTGTGTTTTTGAGTCAGACCCCAAAAATATGGGAAATTCCACTCGCCACAATGACAAATCCCTCGTATTACAGATATCTCAGTTTGCGTGTGTTGGTGTGTATGTGTGTGTGTGTGCAAGTGTAAGTACAATCTGTACTCGGCATTAGCGTCAGCGAGTGGGCGTAATTGCCTCAACACGTTGTTACTGCTGGGGCGACTCTACGCACACACTCAGCACGCCGCGTTGCGCCGAGTGGCAGCCAAGAAACGCTCTACACACATAAATCATGGGCCCAAAGTGTCACTAGGCTGACAGCGGAGTTACAATATCGGCTGCCAGATGCCGATGCCGATGCTGATGCCGATCCGATGCGATACGATGCCGATACAGCGATTTCAATTCTGTTTCGGTTTCGGCTGCAGATCTGGAGCAGTAGATAAATGAAAAATGTGCGAGTATGACTCGTATTTAATAAACAATGTGGGAGAACCTTGGGGGGGGAAGGGGCTCGGGTAACTGTAACAGAGGTTGACCAGCGCGCGACTTATTGTTGTGTTTCTTTTTCTCCCGCACTTCACCAAAGTTGTGTTATTGTTGGCTTTTTTTTGCCGTTGTTCGTTTGTCACTCTTTCTCTGTCGCTCTTTCCTGCCCCGTCGATTTATCAACGTTTACAATTTCTAAACTTTTTAGCGCGTGCCTCACGCCGTCAGCTTAGCCATCCATATTGCTTATGTATCCCTCGCTAAGCACTAATCCCTTGGGCAACGTATTCATTTTGCATAGTATCGGATGGCAGCGGTAGACAGAGACATACAGAAACAGATACATTTGTAGCGCAGGGATTAACGCACCATTGACATTTTTGTCTCTAGCGGACGCACAGCAGGTGATGTGTTGTTGTAGTTGGTCGGCTAACGAAGCGGGCGGATTTGTAAGCTTGGCCGAATCAGCCTATAATCAAGTGTAGCTGTTCATGCGATCGTGAGAGTCGCGTTTGATTTATTTGCCTGGCCATTTAATGGCTAGGCAGGAGGGACGAGCGTAGCTTTGTTGTTTCTTCGCTGTTTCATTAAACAATCGTTGACTTCTAGCCGCGACGGGCCTGAGGAACGGACAGCTTTTATGACCACCATATAAACATGCATAAAAATTCATCAGCAGTTGTGAGTTGATTTTAGTTATGTGCCCGTTTTCCGTTTTGCTTGGCTTTTATAGTCTTACAATTCTTGGTGTCGCTGGTTGTGCGAGTGTGTGTGCGTGTGTTTGCCGTCTACCACAGTCTCATGGTGTTCATTTTATTGGCCCAATTTGTAAATATAGCGCAAAAGTGTCGAGCATAACAATGAGCTGCTGCCTGCTGCCTGGAACCTCTCGATCATGCCCCATCAAGTTCGTTCCCTTAGTGATTCGTTCGAGTCGTCATTCGTTTCAATTCGAATCGATTTGATTTCAATTCAACTTGGTTTTCCATCCATCCATTTCGTGCTGCATGATTTGTTGTTTATTTGTCGTTTCTAATCAAAGACAAATCAAACACGCACCTACAGTCCCAATGTGTAGAAGTGCATATAAATTACAATTCTCAGCAGTGGCCTCTCGCAGCCCAACCTGGCCTGGCCTGGCTGGCCCGGCCTATGCATCAATTGGTATTTTTCGTATATCGTTTTCTTCTACATTTTTGTTGCGTTTTCATAAACAAACAGCGCAAAATTTACGCATTATTTATGATTGCAAGGCATGTAATTCGTATGCTAATTGATAAGTATCTCGAAATTTATTAACCAGCTAGACGAAAATGCAACTGCGAAGCACACAACAACAGCAACAACAAAAGCAACTACAATAAATGCGTGCGTGCCGTGCGGCGTCAATTTTCAAGTACACAAATGCAAAATTGAAATCTTGATATATATAAGGCAGCAGCAGCAGTTGTTGTTGTTGTTAATGGCAGGCTGGTTCTCACGCACAGCCGTTGAGCGCGCAGCTGCAATCGGACAGCGTCAGGTTTAGCGTTGACCCCGGCTGCCGACCCAACCCGCACGCCGCATGCTGCCCGCCCCCCATGCTGCGGCCCCTTCCCCTGGCGTAAGCCCGTGACTTTTGTTATACCGCCACCAAAATCAAGTTCAAAATAAAATAAGTCGCCTTAGTTGCGACTCGATTTGCAAGGCAAATTTATTTCAAGCTAAGTTTTTAGCTGCCTTAGCCGTGTTTGTCAATAGCGCAAATATTTGTGTAACATAAAACCGCCAACAACAGCAACAGCAACAAAAACAACAACTGCAACAAGCAGAACAAGTGCAGCCAACACAAACGGAAACTTTGTAACACGAAAAATCAAAGCAAATGCGCCTCAAACACCGAAGCAAAGGCGAATTTCGTATCAGCAACATTAATTATAATAGCCATGCAAGCTAGCCAACACCAGCAACAGCACCAACACCAACACCAATACCAGTAACACCACTCACATCAACAACAACAAAATAATAAAAGCGGCAACAACGTCGAAAACACGAGCCAACCAAAAAAGTGCGTTTTTGTTCGCAAATTGAAAATAAATAACCAATTACACTGTGAGAAATTTGTGGAGTTTCCCTTGTTTTTTGTTGTACATATTTAACTTATGTTTTTATGAGGATTAATAAACTTTAAATATTCATTTACGATGATTACTTATAATTACGATTGTAATATTTCTATATGTGAACATTAAAACTTTACAGAAATGAATTATGATGATATTAAATTATCACTTAAAAAATGTAATATGCAATTTAAATTTAAGTGTAGGTTAAGAGCTTATCAAATACTCATTTTTCTTTATAAAATCCCTCTTAAACCCTGAGTGTTTATCTACATTTGCATTGTTATGATAATCTAATGTCTCAACTAAGTATGAATATAAAAATTTTATTTCAGTGATTTATAATTAAATATTTTTTTCAAAAGATGTTGGGTATTTATTTTTGCAGCTTTGCAAGTTTTGCTGCCCATTTATGCGTCTGATGTAATTCCTATGCTGATGTCAGGTCAATAGTAAATAAAATGTGCAAAATGTGCTCAGACTTAGTGGAAACTATATAAAAATGTGCCTTTCTTAAAAGGGGTCAGACATGCGAAACGTATGCGTCGACTTCTACTGCGTGTCGATCAATAACAGCAACAATAACAGCAACAACGAGAACAACAGCAATAGCAACAACGCACGCTTGTCCCATGTGTGCGACATTTTTTTACATTTTCGCCTTGATCTAGAATTTTTTCCTATTAATTGATCTCATAATGACAGACACTTCAAAAGCGACATCACGACATTTATTAATTAATGCACGCAGCGCACAACTCAACGCAATGGGACGCAACGCAGTGCAACGCAGAGACGGAGCTGCAACTCGAACTCGAATTCGAATACAAAATCGAGCTAATCGAGCGACTGCGGTTGCGGTGCGTATACGTAACATGAGTTTTGCATGCGTTAAAAACAACAAGAACAGCGAGAACAACAACAGGCAAGACAGCAACAACAACAGCAACAGAAAAAACAACTGCAAATATTGCCGGCAGCTTAATTAGCATTCTAGATTACTCGGCCGCGTAGTGCGTAGAAAGAACCGATCCGAGAGATACTTGGTTTATGAGGTTACACCGAAGGTTGCAACTAAAGTGCATTTAAATCAGTTTAATAAGCGACTAGCTACGCCTGAACTATGCTAATTATGGACTGCAATCGATGTATTTCCCGTTTGTCAATATCTCTATCCCCCTTTGCATTGAAAATCCCCTTCCCCTCTCCCATCAAGTACTCAACACATGTGCAGGGAATGCCAGAGAGCTAAGCTATGCTGGCAGTTGGAAGCTGGCTTGCAGCAGCTTCTCAAATACATTAATTAAAGAGGCGTTATCAATTAGCCAACCCGTCTGCCCAGGCTAGGCAGCCAGCCCAGGCAGCCAAGGCTTTCCTGGCCATACAGCCTAACCATTACCAGTCCCATCCGCAAAACGATGTGCTTCCCATGGTTTTTGCTATCGGCAAATCATTGCGCAAATGCACGCAGCTCATGTTGAAACTCAATTGCAATTAAAAGTCAAAGAAAAGCGAGTCAATTGACTTGGCTCGTTAGCAACTTTAAATGCTTTAATAGAAATTGCCAACTGCAGCAGCAGCCGATGTCGAAATTGGCATTATCAAAAAGCTATTCGCAAAAATGTTCAGCTGTTTTTTGGTGTATTTTCATGACTCTATAAACTTAATTGCAGCTTCAATTTGGAACGAAAATAACAGTATACTACGGAGATAAATCAAATAAATTGTATATAATTTTAACGGGATGCTACTCTTTATTGTACTCTATATCGATCGAGACTGCTATCAGCTCGTAGCATAATTGCTTTCTGTATCAACTGATTGGGCCCGCTTTTGTTTGCCTCGCGAGTCTATGCAAATTTTTGCAAATTTGACAAATTACGTGTAGGCGAACAGAGCCGAGAGAGCTGGAAGTGTCGCTGTCACTGTCACGCCGTCGCCATCAAACGACGCCCCCACCACATCTACACTGCGAGACTGCTCGCTCCACAGTGGAGCAACAAGTTCATTGAACCACCTACGAGAAATATGCAAATCGCGAGTTGCAAAAAAAAGAAAACAAATAAATAAAAAATAAAAACAATGAGCGAAACGAAAAGAAAACTAATTTTTGATTTAATTTTCATAGCCTTTGTCTATCGTTGCTGAAATTTGTATGCATGAATTTTGCGAGCGATTTTATACCCTAAAACATTTGGTGAAGAAAGTGTGCAACGTATTGGAGATATATCTAAGATAAGCAAGGAACTACAACGTATTTCATATGTTAATAAGATCATTGATTCACCTTTGAAGTACGTAAGAACTAATTAAAATTAAATGTAAAATTATCTGTTGAAGGGTATTTCTCAGTTAAGTATTGCAGTTGTTTAGCTTTTGGTTTTTGCTGCTGCAGCACATCAAGCTTAATTAATTGATGTCACCAAAACATATGCAGATGAATTTTTGGTGTTGTTGACGTGAAGATTTATGTGGTAGACTCTACCCAAGACTCAGGCAGTTTATTAAAGTATTTGCTTAATATTCAGTCTATCGATATTTGTATACATCAGCACGTGTATATGGTAGGTGTATAAATTATTTATAACTAAATTAAAAACATCTTTCGGCCTGCCTTCAAAACTTTGTCCAAATTATGAATGCAAAGTAAATGTGTTTTAAATTGAGTAAATTCAGCGATGTATCCAATCGAATGACAAACAACATTAAATGAATCTTGCCGCCATCGCCGCCGCCGTCGTCGGGGTTCAAGCCAAAAACGGCTAATGAACATAAAGAAGCCGATTTGCGCGTATTTTTCACGGCTGACAATTAAGAGCTGTCGCAGTCATTGACACAAACACATCCGTAAATGCAGCGATTTAGTGTGTGTGCTGACATGTTCAACAGTTTTCGATTAATCATGCGCGCCTTATCAGTATACTTATCGATAATTATGGGAGCCATATGTTTAATGTTTAATTCATTAATCTAGGTTACCATATTCTCTGCGCGTATTTCCCAACTGCCTGCGACCTCCTTTCAAATCTCATGCGGTGGCATCATCATTACGCGATTCCTATTATAAACTAATACAAGCATTTTGGGATTCGATTATGATTTTGATTTGGATGTGGATTTCGAATTGGCGTTTTAATACAAAAAAAAATATTACTACGCCCATTTTCTGGTCGTTGGCTAAATTAAAAGGGCGGCCCTTAAATGGCTAGAAAAATTCATTAGGCGGCCTGAAAACGCACAAATTTCTCACTTGATTATAGACCAAGGTCCCGCAACGGTTTGCCCTTTTTCGATTCGAATCTGTTTCCAAGGGTCGCTGCGCCACATGCCACATGCGGCGTAATTAAATTTTCTTTGTTGCTTGGGAATTCGCTACGATTTTAATTGTGATGATGGTGAAGAGGCCTACGGCATCGTAGCGGTTCGATCTGAGGCCTATTGGCATGGGCTGGGCCCTTCCGCTAATGCTACAATTAGCAATTTCATGCGTAGTTATTTATTTTCGTTCGACTATTTTTTCGGTTTTGTTATGTGTGAAATTGATTATGATTGGCAATGGGTCTTATAAACAGACAGCAAGACAGCATTTTCCCACTCCACTTGTGTATGCAACTCACGCATTTTTCTCTCTCGATGATGGGAAACTATTTTAATTATTTTCTAAGGCTGCATTACAAAGTGATAAAGTGCTAGGTATGTGTGTCTATAGTCGATGTGTTATACAGCTTTTTGTAGACTGACTTTTCTGATTTGCAATTCGCACATCTGTAAAGCAAAATCGAGAGACTCTTGGCCTGGCGTTCTCTTTGAAGTGGGTTTTATCAAAAGCTGCCTAGACAAAGCCGGCGCCTGGGACTTGCATCTGGACACCTCGTAGGCATTACGACTGCATGTACTATAAACAACAACAACAACGGCAACAAAAACAACAGGCACATTCAAATGACACTAACGGTTCTGTCACTTTGCCCGTTTGTCTGTCTGTCTGTCGGTCAGGTCCGTCTGCCTGTCTGTGCGAGCGCCAGTAATCATGTTTTAACGACACTCACTCACACAGTCGCACACACACACATAGCAACGCACATAAACACTCAGTTGCAGACACACAGGCGCGTCATCTGCGAGTTCATATAGAAATCTTGTAATCTGATAGGCATGACAAGAAATATTTTGCTTGTCATTAAATTTACTTTTATTTATGCAGCCGTGCTGATTGTTTGCCGCTGTTGTTGCCAACATTGCCGTTGCTATTGTTGTTGTTGCTGTGCTGTTGTTGTTGTCGCTGGAGTTTATGTTGTTTCATTCGCGTGTTTTGTTTCGCAGCGACTCGAAATTAGTGAAAACTCTTCACATTTGTGGCATGAAGTTGGCTTAGAGGAGCGACGAGCAGCCAAAGCGTATATGCATATTGTGTTGGCGCCTCAACCAAGCTCATCGATTTTGGCCGTTGTTGCTGTTGTTGTTTCTGTTGTTGTCGGTTTGGGCTGAGTTTGCTCGTTGCGTTGCGTAATAGACGAAATATTTGCGCATGGCTCATTACAGTTGGTTTGGGTTGCTGTAATCGACGCAGAGACGCTGCTGTGTAAGCGAAATATTCGGGGAATTCCGAGTTGCAAGTGGCGAAACAAAAGACTTAGGCAACAAACCTGGTCGCCAGCGCGCGCAGCTGCTTAGAATATGCAGCTAGCTGTGCAGTGCTCATTGATCACTACTCAGAAGTGCGTGACATTTGAAGTGCGGGCCAGGCTGGCTGACTGGCTGACATTGCTGACGGGGCTGCTGACGATAGCGGAGATGACATCAGAGCAATCAGTAAATGTCAGCCAAGTGCGTCATTGATTGAACTCATAAAACAAAGGGCATAATCGTTTAGCTGGAAAATCAAAGCGTTCACAGCTAAAAAGCAGCAGCCAAATGGGCAGACAGCCAGATGGACGTACTGACTGACGGAATGACGGACGTGCAAACGATCAGCAAATGACGATAGACAGACAGACTGACAGACAGACAGACAGTCTGACTGCTGCCCAGACAACATGTGTAATGACGCGCGCCAATGCAAAAACTGCATCAGAACAGCGGCAGCAATAGCAACAGCAACAACAATGGCAGGCATAATGAGCACAATTACAAACAAAGCAAATCAAACGCAACGCGTTACTTGCGCGCAGCACTTTGAATCAGTCACAATAATTGCGCTGGCAAACAAAAAAGTTAATAAATTATGGCAGCAGTAGAAAAAAGTTTCAATTAAAAAAGCACAGCGAGAAAAACTTGCAACGGTAACAACAGAACAGCAGCAGAAAAAATGCAAGCAGACGGCTATTAAGAAAATTTCTTGTTGACTCATCCATCCAAGCTGTGCCAGCCCACAATTTACAACCCAGACGAGCGAGACAAGCAAGAGAGCAGGCAAACCAGGGGCAGCTCCACCAGGTTACCGAGAAAACTGCCAGGCAACATTTCTTGAACTCATTTGCCGCGTTTTGTATCAACAGCGGCTCAGCGGCAATTTCTTTGTCAGCGTTGCAATTAAACAATTGCCGACTTTTCATGTTGATGTTGCTTTTGTTGTTGTTGTTGCTGTTATTTTTATTAATGTTGCGTCTGCTGTTGTTGTTGCTGCTGCTGCTGCTGCTGCTTACTGCTACAGATGCTGCTGCTGCTGTCTCTCTGCCTGTTGTCACTGTTGTTGTTGTTTCTGGCAATAAATTTAATTGAATTCGCCTTTTGCACACGCCCAATTGCAACTGGAATCTCGTGACTTGGCGCGTTTCGCAATTGTGAGAATTAAATAATTCTTTGCATATTTATTCGCAAGTTTGCCTTTTTATGTAATTTCCTTACTGTTCATTTATTTTTTTCCACTTTTTTGTTCGACTTTGTTTTAATTAGTGCATTTTAATTGCTTTGAAAACGACAAAAAGGCAAATACTGTTTGATATATGGCACACAGAGCAGAATACCCCATACCGAGCACAGGGGGAGACGCAAGGCGATCGATCGCGTTTCAGGAAAATAATTTCTAATCAAATATTAAAATAAATCGTCGCTGTGCTAACTGTGTGAAAGATTTTATGCAAACTTTGATTTCACATTAATATCAGTTCCTCTGTACGAGGGTCGTTTGATAAGTCCGTGACTTTTTGAATAAAATATATTTTTTTCGTCAAAGAAGCGTTTTATTTCTCAACATAATCTCCTTTTAGCTCTATACATTTAGTCCAGCGTTTTTCCAATTTTTTTATTCCTTCCAAATAATAGGTTTTCTCAAGGCCCTCAAAATAGTCGTTTGTTTCTGTGATGACCCGAATCTCTTACCGCCGAGCCATTTCTTCATGTTTGGAAACAAAAAATAGTCACAGGGGGCTAAATCTGGAGAATATGCTGGATGGGGTAGCAGTTCGTAGCCCAATTTATGAAATTTTGCCATGCTGACACGAAATTCACTTTTTTCCATTTTCGTTAAAATTCACGAGATCGTCTGCTTTCAATGCCTATAAAACGCAAACCAAAAAACGCAGCTTTCTCAAAATTTTACAGTCAGCTGTTAATCGATAACTGCTGACAGGAGCAGTGTTTTATTTAGAGCAGGTGCGCGGCAAATACAAAAAGTCACGGACTTATCAAACGACCCTCGTATTAACATAAAGAAGTCAAGCTGTGCGTGTGGCTACATTTAAATTGTATTTGCAGTTAAAACGTTTTTCCGATAAATTGCATCACCAGACATTAACAATTACACTAAGACTGACAATTAGCCGGACAGACAGTTGGCTGCTGCTACTGCTGGCGGAGTTGATTCGTCTATTGTTAAAGTGTTGAAGTGTTTTTATTTAAATTGCTCAAATGAACTTGTAATTATGGCGCGCGCACTCTTTAAAGCTGCTGTGGCTGCTGCTCTCATTGTTATTGGCTCCACTTCGGCTGCTCTTTGGTGTTTTTTACATAAAGCTAGGAAATAGATGGAAGCTGTAGCTGAAACTGTAGTCAGTAAAAGCCAAGTGGCCCGTTTCTCTCTCTGAAATCACTGCAATTAATTGTTGTGGCAAACTTTTAACTAACGGTTTTATGGCCGAACGCACTAACCCGAACACTATCAGCAGCGGCAGCAGCAGCAGAGACAGCAGCGACAGCAGCAACACCAGCAGCAAATGCGGCAGCTGTTTTTCTTTGTCTGTTAATTGTAATTGAAATCGTTGTATCTGTTAATTGATGAATCTGTCGCTCTGCCGCAAAAGTCTTCTTAATGAGAGTCTTTGCATTCGATGCTGCACATAAAGTGCAATTAAAAGCGCGTAAAACCAAAACAGACCCTAACTAAATAATAACAAAACTATAGTCAAATCCAATTGAAGACAATTACAAATTACACTTACCGCCGTCAAAGTCCGCCAGGCTAATGCTGTTGTTGTTGTTCTCGTTTTTAGGTATTATCTTTTATATTGATCTGGCACTGGTATTTAACAGTTGAGAGGATTCATTGTGCGATGGACAGGGAAAGTGTGGAAGGGGAGGAGGTATGGGATTTACACAGAATATACACAGTCAAGCACTGTGGCCACACTGGCCAATCTCAATCTTTGAAACGCGGATGTGACCGTTGTCGATGCAACAAACCAGGCAGGCATTCAGCCAGCACGTGAAATATTTATGTTAATTTATTTGGTTTTTTTTGTGGCAGTTAAAATGCATTGGAAAACATTAAGAGACACACTTTGCAATTGTCGTTGGGGCTGCGATTTGATTTTGAGTTTGAAGCCACCAGCAGCACTGCCACCTGTCCGCCAGTCGACGACCTGTTGTTTCTTTTCGCTTTTTTTATTGTTAGCTGTTTTCTGTTTGGCTGCTGCTGGTTGGTTGGTTGGTTGTTTGTTGTTGCCAGCTGTTTGTTCGCTGTGGCAGGCAGGATTTGACTTGTCAATTAGTTTGTTGCTTGTTGCATTTCGTAGTTGTTGTTACTTCTGTTGCTGTTGTTGTTGTTGATGCGGTTTTGCTACTATCAAGCGAATCACCGTTATCTGGCGCACTCAACACTCGAAAGAGTCGCACATAATACGAGCGCGAGCAAATGAAAACGGCAGCAGCAACGGCAGCAAGTTCGTTGCCTAAGTCTTTTGTTTAGCGCGCCTGTTTTGTTTTGTTATCGCGCTTCTGTGTCGTTGGATTTCTTGGGTTTATTTCTACAATATACTACCATATAAATACATTTGTTTTTGTGTTTGTATGTTACTTTATTTTTAAATCGTAAACTTTTTATCGCATCATGTTTTTCTATATACAATATAATTAATTTGCTGATATTTTTCTTTTTACTGCACGCTTTTTATGTGATCTTTTGGCGGCAATTAAAATTAATTTAATTTAATTTGTTTTATATTCGCTGTTGCCGCGCGCGCTCGCAGCCGTTGTTGGAAACAAGTTTATCTCTTTGATTATACTACACAAGTATATATACTACATAAATATATATATTATTAGGTATATAGTATGTGTGTGTTTGTTATGTGGCAGCTTTACGAAGGGCATATCCATGTACATATTTAATTACATACAAATCTGTACATGTATCTGTGTGTGTTTGCTTGGCTGTTTGTGTGTGCTTGAATGTGTATTAATTTGATTTTATGGCAGCACTGAATTGCTTTTTACTGTTTGGCTTGTTTGGCTGCTTTTATGAGTGATTTAGTTTGGAGCAACCACAGGTGGCTAAACATAAAAACATTTGAAGCTCTCGTTACAACGGATGCACGCACGCACGCACACACTCACTGAAGTGTGCTCAGTTCAGCCCAAAATAAATGTAAGTCTTGCATACGCGCGACGCGCAAAAAAGACGCACACAAATCGCATGTAAAACGCGCGCACGCGACTGCGAGAAACGCGTGAACAAATCGAAAAGAAACGAGATTCGATTTTCGCTTTTTTGCTTTTGCAACTTGCGCGCAACCGCAAAAAGTTTAAACAGTCCCGCAAGAAAGTCGCACAGAAACTGCAAGAGGATGAAAATTGCAGGCAGCTCTCGACGCTCGAGCTTGAGCTCCACAGTGCAGCGCAGCGCAGCAGTCGCCGCGGCAGCAGTTGAGTGCAATTGCCGTTGCTGTTGCCGGTGCAGCAACGAGCAACAGCGAGCGACAGCGGCAGCAACAGAAACAACAACAACAAGTTGCAAAACACCAACGAAGCGCAGCGAGCAAAAATCGCTAAGCAAAAAAGTGGCAAAATAGCAACAACCTCTCAAAGACCGACTGACCGAGTAATACAGTCCAGCAACAACTACAACTACAACAGTAACAGCAGCAGCAACTACAACAACAACAACAGCAATAACAAAAGCCAAACAGGCAACAGGCTGCGCGCAGCAGCAGCGGCTCTGACGGCTCGGCGACTGCGCGACTTACGATACGATTGAGGAGCCGAGCTCCCCATACGAACCTGGGAGCAACGGCAAAAAAGCCGCTAAAACGCAGAAAACCTGTTGAGCTGGCTGCGTCTCGGTCTCTCTGCCAGCGTCGTTCGTTGCTTCGTTTATCGCCGATCGACGCTCAGCTCGAAAACAGCTGCAGCTGAGCGCGCTCTCTAACTCGTTTGCTCTCTCCCTCTCTCGCTCTCGCTCGCTCTCTCACACAGTTGGCGTTGTTGAGTTTTGTTGGTGATTTTCCAGTCTGCCTGCTGCCTGGCTGGCTGACCTAGCGGTTCATTTCCAACACAGCTGCGCTATCAGTTGCCGATCAGCTTTTGACCAATAAAAAGAGGTTTCGCCGACGTCGCGGCTGGAAAGCTACGCAGCGACTGCGACGCCTGAAGAGACCGAGAGAGCGAGCCAGCTTTGGCTAAGAGAAACACGCCAGATTCGTTTATTGCGTTAAGAGAGTTTGCTGTGGCGGCTCAAGCCCGTTTAGCCTCGTGGCAATTTGGCTGATAAGAAATTGAATAAAATTATATGAATTTTATTAGCCAGAACGCGTCAAGTCTTTGCTGCTTTTTTATGGCATAATTTCGCCGTGGTAACGCCACAACGCCTCTCGACAAGTCGCAAGTTTGAATCATATCAAGGCTCATTTATCAGCAAAGCACTGCGCGCACACAAAAAATTGGCAATTTTCTTGTGCGAAATTTAGTCGCCGGCCAAGCCAAGCAACATGCGCACAAAAAAGGTAATAAATGAACTTTAAAAATCAAGCACAACAACAAAAACACCAGCAACAATAAAATGAAGCTGTTGCTGCTGGCGGACTCGTGTGATTAAAATCATAATTGAAAAGTTCCCCTTCCGCTAGCTGCCTGAAAGGTGCCTTGCAGCGCTGCAGGCAACGAGACAACACCAGGAACACAAGCAAAACAACCACAACAAGAACGACAACAACAACAACGGCGGCAACAACAACGGCAACACGTTTGACACTTGCCACGCGTCAATGTCAAAGGCAGCGCTTGACAATTTAATTGTCACACGCCCGCCGCATTTGGTCAGCAGTCGCAGCAGCCACAGACGCAGTCGCCGTCGCAGTCGGAGCTGCGGCACACGAACTCGGCGCGCTCGAACTCTATTAACGATGCCAATTGACGGACACTTGAATGCACCGACGCTGTCAGCGTTGGAGTGCGAGGAGACAGAGAAAGAAAGAGAGAGAAAGAGAGTAAGAGGGAGAACGTCTCGAACTTAGCATTAACATAAACCGCGCTGGGCAGCAGCAGCAGCAACAGCATCAGGAGACGCCACAAGGGAAGCTGCAACAGCAACAGCAAGAGCAACAGCAGAAACATCTTGAACATTGTCATAAATAACGCGCCAATGACAACTTGTTTGGTCGCTGGATGGGATTGGGATCGCTGCTCGAATTGGGACTGGGAATGGGCTTGGGATTGGTACTGGGATGGAGACTGCGAGTCAGTCTTGGCGACGTCGACTGGCACTGGGAGTGAGACTGGAACAGCGACTACTGCCGTCTAATGCAGCAATTGACGTGCGGCGTTTGCACCTTCCCAAGTTTTTGATGCGTCCGCTGTAGCTGCAGCAGCAGCTCCCCAGGCGAGGAGGCCACATAAAAGTGGCGCGGCAATTGCCAACTTTGGTCAATGCCGGCGACAAGTGTAAAACGACTATCGATGGCGGCGGCGACAACTGCCTCAGCAGCAGCAACAGCAACAGCAACAGCATCAGTAACAGCAGCAGCATCAGCCACCGTATCAGCAACTGTTGGCACCAAGTGGAGCCTGGCCTGGTCTACTCCTTTCAGCCGCATCGTCGACACGTTGACGGCGTGTTTGTGTGTTTATGGCAGCTGCCGTTTGATACTCATTCAAGTGCCGCCTAACATGATTTCGGTGTCATCTGCTTTTCAGCTTTAATATCGCCTGTTTAATGTGACATTTCGTAGCTGCATGTTGCTGCTGCATTATTTATGAGATTGCTGCAGCAGCAACGTTCCCTACTTGCCCCCTTTCCATGCCCCATGCAGGAATCTTAAATGTTTTTTAATTTAGTGATGATTGATGTCTTGTCCGCGTTGCCTTGACAACGACACACTTGACACAGCAACACACGCACACACGCACACACACAACGGGCCACCGTTGGCTGCGGTTGCAGGTTGCAAGTTGCAGGTTGCGCGTTGCCTGTGGGGACACGCAGCCGCAACGAAAAAGTCAATTAAGGCGCGATTTAAATGCAAGCAGGGTCAATGTCATGCGGCGACTGCACCGCGACTAGAAAGGAGTCGCTCAAGTGGCTGACCAGATTTGGCCTAATGCTCTCTCGCTGCGACTACGTGCTGCCCATTGTGCCCCATTTGACCTGATTTTATTTGCAGTATTTTACTTTTATTACTCACTGTGCACGGTGCTAGCTGCTGACTGCCGACTAGGTGCTGGCTGGGTGCTGACTGGGCTGCTGCTGCTGCTGCTGCCGTTGGTTGCCCTGGCAATGATGCGGAACTGAATTCGAAATGAAATTGCGACCACAAATTGCCATCGTCGCGCGGCGCATCGACAATTTCATTTTTCTCAATGCGAGGCAAGTTCAAAAGGTTTTCCAAATTATAAATTAAAAGTAAATCGAATCGAATGCGCGCCCATTTGTCTTTGAACTTGAAAGTGCTCAATCCGCTTGGTAGCTTGTGAAAGTCAGCTTTGGGGTCAGCCTAGTCAGCCCCAGTCAGAGCAGCAGCCGGAGCAGCAATCGAAGCAGGTGCATGCCAAATCCGTTTGTCAGCGCTGTCAGGCCCGCATGTGTTTTTCCAGCTTGTTCTAATTTGCATGCAAACGGAACTGAAGCCGGACTGGCTTCGATTCTGCCTGCTCTGCCACATGCCATGACGAATTACTTGACACTGGCATCGTGTGGGCGTTCGCAGCAATGTCGATGGCGACTCCGATTGCCGCAATCTCAATTCATAATGATTATGTCCGTCATTAGCAGCCGCATTGGTTGCTCTTGGTGTTTCGCTGCTGCTAATTACAATTGCCTGACGTCTTTAACGAGGACATTGGCAATGCCAGCAACGTTTCGCCTGATTGATGCCCACGCATCATTGCCAATGTGTGCTATGATTCTACTGGCTATCATTTTCGTCGTCTTCGTCTTCGCCATTGGCCATTTGACTGTCAGCTTTTAGTGCGTGCATCACTCATTGTTACAGTTAGAGAGTTGGCGGCTCTAATTTAATTTAAATGCAACCGCATGTGGCCACAAACACCCGCGCACCCATGTCCGCATGCTGCACATTTATCTGCCAGCGGCGACTAGGACGGAGACTTGGAACTGGCACTGGGCAACAAGCGGATCTTACTCCACATCCACTTGGCTCTCCAAGCAACTTTACAAGTGTGTTTGTATGTGTGTGCTGCCCCTCAACTAGGTGAAATTTTGAAGCAGACGTAGGCGTTGCAATATTTTCGTTTTTATGGCCCCCGTTTCAATGCACTTCAATTTCTGTCGCTCAGCGCGGGCGCAGGCGCAGGAGCAGGCACAGACAAACATTGCCAAACTGCACAAACTGGCATCGCCATTAACCCATTAAGTTGTACCTGCAGCAGCAGCTCAAGCTGCGACTCAAATGTGAATCATTTCGTTGCTCTAAATTCCTCAAGTTGAGCGCAGGGAAATTGCCGAAAGTAAAAGATTACGAGCCAAGAACTTTCTTCAAGTGAAACGTTGGCAAGGTTTTGATAAATCGCTTGGTGGATGCACTGCATCTATCAGAGGATGCATACTATGCATCGTTATCTAGCAGTGACAGTTTTATTAATCCGAAAATAATTAGATACGAGGGTCGTTTGATAAGTCCGTGACTTTTTGAATAAAATATATTTTTTTCGTCAAAGAAGCGTTTTATTTCTCAACATAATCTCCTTTTAGCTCTATACATTTAGTCCAGCGTTTTTCCAATTTTTTTATTCCTTCCAAATAATAGGTTTTCTCAAGGCCCTCAAAATAGTCGTTTGTTTCTGTGTTTCTCTTCATTTGACCCGAATCTCTTACCGCCGAGCCATTTCTTCATGTTTGGAAACAAAAAATAGTCACAGGGGGCTAAATCTGGAGAATATGCTGGATGGGGTAGCAGTTCGTAGCCCAATTTATGAAATTTTGCCATTAGCACACGAAATTCACTTTTTTCCATTTTCGTTAAAATTCACGAGATCGTCTGCTTTCAATGCCTATAAAACGCAAACCAAAAAACGCAGCTTTCTCAAAATTTTACAGTCAGCTGTTAATCGATAACTGCTGACAGGAGCAGTGTTGTATTTAGAGCAGGTGCGCGGCAAATACAAAAAGTCACGGACTTATCAAACGACCCTCGTAAATAAATACCAAAGGCGGCGCTTGTCCCATCAGCAGCAGCAATTTAGCATCAGTAATTGTCATCGTCATCGTCGTCGTCAGACTCCTTGATGTTGTTGCTGCTGTTGTCTCAGTTGCATTTGCTGTTAATTCATTTTGCTTACGCTTATCAGCAGCGCCATCAGCGCAAAAGCGAACATTTGTTAAACACTAAATGCACTTATTTGTGTTGTGGCAGTGGCAGTGGCATCCACATCCGCAGCAGCAGCAGCGGCAGCAGCTGGTGCCGCAGCTGAAGAATGCAATCAACAGCGCGGTGGCCACACAGCAACGACGACTAACTGACTGACAGTAGTTAGGAGTTGCGACTTGGCCGCGCAGTGGGGAAGCTACTAAAATGAGGCAGCCAAGTCAGCCTGAGCCCCATGGCGGCGGCAACAGCTCTGCCACTGACTGCGACTCCAACTCTAACTCCAACTCCGACACCGACTCCAACTTGGATTCGGTCTGCGACTCGACGCTGACTCCCACGTTTGAGCTCAGGCGCATTGCACAAATTGCATTATTTGCACGCCGCGCAGTTGTCTGCCAGTTTGAGTTGTTGTTGTTGTTGGTGTTGTTGTTGTTACTATTATCATCAGCATTGTTCTTGTTTGGGCTTTGGCCGCTGGTGCGCAAATTTCTAACGTTTTGCTGCAGCAGCAACAGCGGCAGCAGCGGCAGCGGCACTTGACGCCACGAGAACATAAACATAAAAATGCTTTTCAGCACTCGCGCAAACGTACTCGAAACGATGACGACGCTGCCGCCTTGTTCAACTAAACTACTCCAGTCAAAATAGCATTTTAATAGACGCAGCAGCAACAGGAACAGTAACAACAGCAACAACAACAACAACAAGTTGCACAGCAACAACAGTCGACACGACGACCTGGCCCCGGTTTTATGACGCTGCAACATGTGAAAATACTTGAGCCAAAGAAATTACAAGCACACGCTTTTCTAATCTAAGAACCTTTAGCTGCATGTCCAGAAATTTGACAGTGGGTTGCAAGAGGGGGCGGCACCGTGCAAACGGGGTTGGACACAAATCTCTATTTTGTGTTTTATGTTAGCGCGGCGCGTCCGCGGGAATAAAACTCAGTTAGCTTCCTCTGGGCTCCTAAAGCAAATAGCACTTGCAACAACGCCCTGCAACGGCGGCGGCTCTGACTCTGATGACGAGTGTTGCTGCTGTAGGTTGCTGATGTCGGTTGTAGTTGTTGTTTTTGTTGTTGTTGCTGTTGTCAGTTGTTGTACATGTTTGCACTGCTGCTGAGGTGCTGAGCTGCTGAGCTGATGCTCATTTAGCCTACCCTTACCCCATTTATTTGGGTGGGTGTTTGTGTAATGAGCAACTGTTTATGGCTGTCTCAAGTTGGCCAGCTGAAGTGCTCATCATGACAGCCGCAAATTTGCCAAGGCGAAGATGATTTATAATTGTCATAGACTTCCTGGTTTTGTTATTTAAACTGGTGGAGTGAAAAGCAATGCAAACTGCATCAACTCAGATACTCATACTCGCACTGGCACTCGCCCTCGTGTACTCATAATCATAATCACATTCGCATTTGCATTCATTGTGCATGTAATCGCACATGGCAGATACATTTCAACCGCTTGGCAGCCGCCTGGCATCATGACCTGGCCTTAAGCAAACAGTCGATGTGTGTGTGTGCTTTAATTTTGGAGTAGCTCGACTTGGGCATTGGCTGTTTAGCTCTTTAATTGTAAATTTGTACAAGTAATCGTTAAACGTTGCCTGAAGCCTAATTGCGAATTGGACTGACTCGTTGCAACACTTTAAAGAGACAGCCAAGAAAAGTTGGCAATTGTTTTTTTTACTCTGTAAATTTACTTTTAATATAATGAGGAGAGTAGAATTTTAACAGGTGGTAGAAAGTATTCAATATCTGTAATGTACGTTTCATTTCATTTTTCCCACGGCGGCTTAAAAAATAAAATCTATTGATAATATTGCTATTGAAATATCACAGTACTGTACGATATGTGCAAACAACATACACACATGCAAACACACTTCGACCCTCTCTCACCTAAATCGTAAAGTCAGTGATTAGACAAACTTTGTCTTCATTTAAGGCGATCTGAAACAACAAAATCAACTGCTAACTGAATTATGCAACTCAAGCCTGCCCCATTGGCAGTCAGCGGCAATTAATATAATTACGACTGCATGAAATCCCACCACGCCCGGTGGTATATTAATTAGTTTAAAATGGGCTTCATTGCTGGCACACACAACCATTACGACGTAAGTGCAGTCACGGCGATGCAGTGAAGCGTTGCGGCCAGCCCCCTATGCCGCTCCTTCTCGTGCTGCTCCTCTTGGTTCAAACAAACTCAACAAAATGCGAAAATAGTTCAATTTAACGAGAGTTATTTATAATTTTATAGACTACTTGTCGACAATCTATTGATGGCGGATTCTGGGGGCGCAGTTTTGAAATCCGGCGCAGCAGAATCGCCACTGGCGCTGACATGTGCGATTGGGTCTCGACTCGACTCGAGACTCAGTTTGGTACGGTCTTGGAAAAGCCAACGTGGAGCTGCATTTTTCGACATTAGTTTGCAATTTGATGGCCCAAAGCTGTCACGCCGCAATGGCAAAGAGAGAAAGAGAGAGGGAGGAAGCGAGGGAGAGAGACAGCTAGAGAAAAATGTAAAGCAGCAACACATTTGCAACATTTTGACTTCTCGTCAAAAGTGACTTTCCGCGGCCCAGACAATGTTTGCTAAACAGGCACACGTCGAGCCACCAAGCTCAGTTGTTGAGCTCTCAGTGCAGTTCAGTCGCAGTTGCAGTCTCCGTCTTCGTCTCCATCTCCATTTGAGCCGCAGCCTCAGCCTCTGACATATTCCTTGTTGACGGCGCACGACTTGGTTAAGGACGGCCGCCGTCTCTGCGTCTCCGACTGCCAACGGATTGAGGGCATCATTATGATGTGACTGTGACTGCAGCAGCGATGGCGGTGCGGTGCGGGGACGGCAACCTTTCGGGAGGGGCTGCTACATAAACATTTTCATTTTCGTTTGGCATAGAAACGTCGCCGCTTGGCACATTTATCAAAAAATGCCGTACTGACATTTGCAAGCCACTTGAACTGGGTTAGCGGTGCAGCAGCGACGGTTCTTTTTCGTTCCCCTCTCCTTCACGTCCAGCTCTAAGCTCATTAATTTTATTTGTTGCCAAGAAAGTTTGCTGTTGCTGTAGTTGTTGCAATTCTGCATGTTGCCGCCTGCAGGCATCGCGATGTGGTGATTTCTCAATACGCAATTTTAAGGTCCATTTATCGAATTGGAAATGAGTCAGAGAACCCTTCAATACAACATCAAAGGGCGGTTCTCTAATGATATCAGGCACCGCCCCCGTTGACCGGGAAATCACAGGAGTATTAATAAAGTTTCTAACGATTTGCTGGTACAGGCAACAGCAGCCCCCTAAATCAATTAACGCCTGCAGGCGAACAGGCCGAGATAACAAGCCGAAGCCAAAAGCAAATTATTTTGACATTTGCAACCGCAATACGCCCGATCCAGTGCAAGTTGACTGCAATGATGTAATCGCAGCCTGGCATCGCTGGTTGGTTGCTTAGCCTGCCTGCTTGCCCGCTTAGTGCTGGTGCTGGCCAGAAATATGTTTTATCGCATTTATTATCAGCTACACAAAATCGTCTATAATTGAAAAACTGTTAACTAGATTAGCGGCCATTAGAGACGAACGCGTTTTCGAGGCCCGCGTGGCAGTTAAACTAAACGGCGGGCGTTGCTTTTTTGCAGCCAGTTTATTGGCTGGCTGACCAGATACGTCACTCGACGGCGCAGTTTGTTACCAAAATGGCGTTGTTTGGTAAACGCCAGTCAAATAAATCATCCGTAGCCTGCCCGAAGGGACTTGCACTCCATTTTTGATTTTCCGATTTTCTGTTTTGTTTATTTAAGTGCATTCGAATCAGCCTTTTTACTGTATTTTCAAGCTAATTAAGTTGTTTAAGTGGAATTTGCAGCCATAAAATTATGCAAATGTTGCCGCACTCCTGAGACTCACACACACACACACACACATTTGCATTAGTAATTTGCGCGTTGTTGCCCTGGGGGGGAAACGGGAATCGTAAATCACGAAATGGGTAAGCTGCGTACACAAGCATGTGCGAGGGAGGCAACAAAACTTACCGTACAACATTAGACATATTTTTGATAAACCTTAAATATTTTTACTAAGTATTTTTCAATTTTGCTTTGCAACTAACCATTAAATCAATCCATAATCCAGTCGAAAATTCTTGTAGTGTTAAAATTTCTCATTTGCCATGAAAAATATTTAATTTTCTGGACCTCAATTACATTTTCTTATAAATCTACAATGTCTGAGCACACACAAACACATACAAAAGGCTAGTCTGCGCATTTTGGATGCCTCGTTACATTTACTGCTCATTGGCGGAGGCGCTGCATAAAAAGTTCTCATGATCATAAAAAGCGCATCATGAATTTTTAATTGTCATCAACGCTTGACGCAAGCCTCAGCCACAAATTGTACACGCATTTGTTTATTTGGTTTTTATGATGGCTCCTTTGTGGTTCGTGGTCAGCTCCGTTGACTGACAGCCGGGCAGGCAACTGCCAATGCTGCTGCTGACGATGATGATGATGATGACGCTGGGTTTGTTTGCTTGTTTAGTGCCCACACACGCACATAAAGATGTCAACGCTTAACTTATCAAGCAAGTGAAGCAACCGACAGACGACGGACGACATAAAGCAGAAGGCAGAAGGCAGACGATGGACGATGGACGCGGTGGACGGTGGCAGATGGCGACGCCAACGATGCTGACGTTAATACAATAAAACTACAATAATTTCTTGTTTGAGTTTTATTTGCGTGTCGTGGCGGGACACACAAAATACAAAATACAAGTAGCGCCCACCGTTGGCCGTTTATCAAACAACAATAAACTGTAATTTATGAAAAATGCTTGTAAAATGACGATAAAACAAGTGCCAGCCAGCCAAGTGGACAGACGGGCGGACAGACGAACCCGATGCAGCCATTGAGACTACAAACACGACAACGACAACGACAACGATGATGATGACATGGACATGGACATTGCTGCCCGTCTTGTGCAGAGGCAAAGCTTTAGCCAGAGAAGCCACAGCCGCAGTCAGACCCATGTGGGTGTCTCTTTATCTCTGTGTGTGTGCCAGCGAGCGAGCGAGTGTTGGTGCGCAAGTATTTGTGGGAGCACAAAGCGAAGACAAACAATTCATTGTATGCAAGTGTCTCGTGGTGGTGGCCCGGGGTCTGCGATCTGCGATCCCAGCTGCATCTTCACTTTGGCCTGCACATTTGACCATTGTCAACACGCCTGCTTTGTGCGCCCCGTCAAGTGGGCAGCAGCCAACAGTTAGTAAGCTCCGGCAACAAGAGGCTAGTGTTCGGGGCAGTCTACTGGTGACAGGTCAAGCCGAGAAGCCAACAGCAATTGCCCCTAGGCGAAACTCTTACTTTCGTATCCTGTCCACGATGAGCTCTTTGCCTAATTGTGTGCAGATTATGAACACGATGAAGTTGCAAGTCAGTCCTTAAAAATGCTGATGCCACAATTTAAGCAGCCCCATAAAATACGCTGACAGCTAAGCTGACCGTAGTCAACTGTTGAGCAATATCGGGTTGGGCCCACTTTAGGGTGGGTGCACCCATGTCGCATACGCAATATTTCGAGTAAAATGTAAGGGTCAAATTGTTGCTAACTCATGATTACTATGTCTGCTTGCATTGATAAGCGTATCTGGGAAATAAATGCCGTGGGTCTTGCGGGACTTTTGTTTACCGCAGCACGCGACGGTGCTCGATAAAACCGCAATTAAGTTAAGTATACATAGTAGTAGTTCGGGCAACTCTTTTACGGTTTATCATATGCTGACGAAATTAGTCGCGAATCAGAACCGACATCCGCTCTTGGCGTTTCTTTGGTAAGTGAATATTTTTCAATGAATTCATGAATACTTTTCTGAGTTTTCAACTTTGTTTGGCAAATATGCAAATTAGCTGCCAAGAAGTCAACGCGAAGGCACGACTCATTTGAGCCTCAGAAATGAGGAATGGAAATCACAAAGGAAAACAACCGAATTATGTAAAACCGCAGCGAAGAGGCCTTCAAGTAGCTGCAAACAAAGTGTGGCCTAGTCACCTTTGGGAGACTTGAGGAGACTTCGAGAAGCTGCCTTAGCTTGGACTTGACTCTATTAACATAAAACGAGGAAATGTACACCTCAAAAACAGGCACTTAACCACATAGCACGATTTTAGCCCAAGTTAGTTGAATACTAGATAGAGGCTATCAGAATATTTTCTCTATCTCAAGAACCAATATAATAAGACAATTAATATCAGCTGAAAATTGCATGCGTTTCTCTATAACAACTTTGCAATACCAGAAAGAAGCCATCACCTTTGCCACAATAATGTGTATAAAGACACATAGCCAGAAAACCATTGTCTCGTGAGATGATAATATATTGCTTTGTGGTCTCTTAACTTCTTAGAATATTGAGCGAACACATATTTCTAAATCATCGACGGCTATTAGACAATTGGCATACAAGCAAGCTAGGGAAATATAGAAAAGAAAAACAATTTATGGCGCCACGATTTGTTGACAAATTTCCCACAACACGATCCATAAATTATGTGACCGTGACCATGAGGATTGCCTGTGCAAAAGTTAACCCAGAGACCGCACGACATGTGAGACAATTTGGAATCGCAATCGTGCTCTTGGTGTCACTCCGAACCGACTGACACTATTTCACTGGGCCAGCTTCGCTTATCATTTTGCCGCAAATTATTTAAAAACTCTTCTCGCTGTCGCGGGAGGTCGAAGAAGAAATTTCAGCAAGATTTGTCTGCTGACCTCAAAATTAAATTGTGTGCCGTGAGGGAGGAGTGTTGCCAGCGAACGCATGCATAACTTTCTCTCTCACTCCCCGCGTGCTGGTTGACCCAGAGAGGCAAGCGCGGGTGTCGGCACGCTGTCATTAAGGATCAGCAGCGCTACGGTGTGAATTTAACTTTATGGCACACATAAAAAATGCCATATGATCTCTGACATGTGGTAAGCAAAGCGTAAATAACACACGTTGTAAAAGTATCAGCAGAATGTAAAATGTTTAATATTTTCCGCTGTACTTGGTCGCAAACTATCAGGGACTGCTGAGTTGTGTATTCAAAATCCTTAGGTAATTACAATTGGTTTCCCCGGGCAATTACGCTCTATATTCGATGGTGACCGATAAAAGTATTTGGTATACAAAAGGAAACTGACAATCACTTTTCCGTTTGCTTTGGCATTCTTTATACTTTTCACAGTTCTTGTCGGCAGTTGATTGCTGCAATGTGGCGTAATAATAATGGGAATTTCTCTACAGAAATTTACCACCTGTACTCGGTGCTGGTACTGCAGCTCATTGCAAAGGGAACAGACATATTTTATTATAGTCCCGATAACCTGGAATGCAACTTGCATACTCTGCAAAGTAACTTAAAAAACCAACCACAGTTAGTGTGGAACACCGAAGTGGCTTATGCTCTGCTGAGAAGGCAAAGCAACAGTGAAATTTTTGTGCTGACGTGTCTAAAAGACCCCAACATGGAACAACTTAACGGGTTAACGGAAAGTTTAGTTGGTTTAAAGCAGGCTCGCATAATGATTGAGCTGACAAGTTGTGAGAACTCAACAAGAGACTTTCTGGCGAAAGAAATTCTCAAGTATTTTCATCGAAAAAATATGCTTAATGTAGTGCTATATTGTAATCCCAATTTTGAGTCTTTTAATCTCTACAGTTTTGAGGCATATCCGCGCTTTAAGTTACTCAAGCAAAATATTACCAGAGAAATACAGTTATTTCCCAATCAAATAAATAATCTCAGGGGATATGATTTAAATGTTATGCACGATTTTTCGGAACCAAATACGATTCTTTACAATGATTCGAGGGGCCACGAACGTCTCACAGGATTCATGTGGCGTTTCATTGAGACATTCGCTTGGAAACTTAATTCAAAGATTAATGCAATGCATCCCACTTGGCTGCCAGGACGCCTGTTGTCCGAACCGCACATGTTGGACCTTACAAGGAACGGAACCATCGACTTTGGGGTAGTTACAGTGCAAATGTCTGGAAAGTACGCCAAAAGGTAAGGCATACAGTCTTTCACATTTGGACTTCCCATTAAACGATCAATATTGTTGCAGCTATCATCAGTACTCGTATCCAATACTTTTTGGAGGTTGGTGCACCATGCTCCCCTTGGAGCTTCCCATTGGAAGAAAAGAGTTACTTGCCCACGTTTGGGAAGTCAGCTTACTCACGCTGCTTTTAATGACTCTTGTCATTTCTTATATATCTGGCGGATTAAGTATTTTCCGTATACCATATTGGATAATCAATTGCCGACACTGCCTTCGTTTAACTCCCAGATTATTGACTCAATTCATAATATGCATATCTCTCGCTCAGTTGTTTCATCTGACTGTGAAGCGACCCCAGTTCGCTCCAATCGAGAGCTTTGATGATTTAATTGCATCCAATATTCACATATTTGGACTTCGTGCCGAGTTTGATCTACTTGAGAATGATTTCCGAGCACGATATGCAGAGGCCTTCAGGCTGACAAGAAATCTGAGCGAGTTTTTCAGGATGCGCAACAGTTTCAACACCAGCTGGGCCTACAGCGTTGCAACAAATAAGTGGGTCATACTCCAAGAACAGCAGCGTCACTTCCAGCGTCCGCTGTTTCGCTACTCAGATCTCTGCTTCTCTGAAAGTCATCCCCAGAGCATCCTGTTGGGTGAGGATTCAATTTATTACAATGCGTTGCAAGTGTTTACTATGCGGATGCAACAATCTGGTATACTACATCATTGGATGCAACACAGCCTGTACGACATGGTAAAAGCGGGTCGCATTGAGTTAAAGGACTACAGCACACTCCGCCCAATGATGCCGCTTAGTATGGAGGACTTACAGCTAGCCTGGCGCTGCTGTGGTGCTGGCTTAGTTCTCGCACTCTCCGCATTTGTTGTGGAGCTGTTGCGGTTTTATGTGAATGTCTGCTTGGACTTGCTGTAGAGCTGCGAAAGTCTCTTTGCGGAATATAAAACTACATGCAAATTGACTGTCAGGAACCCACCACAACATCACGACGGACTGCACGAAGACTCATTGCAGTTCGGTGGGGGAATAGAGAATTGAGGCGCAACCACAAGAAAACAAATTATGCCGAATCAAGGCGCAAAACAAGGCACAACTTGTGTCGATGAGTTTTTGGCACTTCCTAACTTAAATCTATCAGGTTTTATTTTATTAGTGATCAAATTTATTTATTTGTAATCTTAATGTCGTAAAATATTTATTCAAGAGTTAAAGTGCATACAAAATATTTGCATACTATAGCCGAGTGCTACATTTAATTTTATGGAGGAATGTGGTAAAGCTCTTAAATAACTGAAACACTGAAATGCAAAAGGTTCGCCTTTACCTTGGAACCAATCAACGATGACTCACTGTCAGACTCATTGGGTGACCGCCCAACTGGTGACCGGTGGCCTGGTCACCGCCGCGTCGTCATCGTGGTTCGCGACGCCTGGCTCGCGTCCAGGTGTTCAATTAAACACTGACGTTGACCTTAATACTCGAGAGTCGCTGCAAAAGACTGCCAGAATTTTTGACAAATTGTCGCTGACTGCGCGCAGAAAAATCAAGTTTATGGTCAATTTGGTTGAGCAACTTTTAAAAAATACTCACAAACATTCACGCACGCACACGCACACTCACACAAACACACACATACGCATACACATACCAAGTATATAGCCCATAATCCGCAGAGTTGGAAGCCAACTTTTTGATTTCGACGCTATCGCAGCTATCGTTGGCTCGTGTATAGAAAGTTGCACTAAGCTGGCATTAAAATACCAAAAATAGTCAACGGCAACGATGCAACTGCCAATTCGAAGGTGTTAAAATACTAACGTATGCATTAAAATTGCTGATGAAGCGTCTTGTAGTCTGGCCGACTTGCAGACTGACTGACTGGCTGACTGACTGGATGCTGGATGGCGGGATTACCAAATATTTACGATAGCTGCCAAAAGTCAAAAGAAATCAATCAAAATGCCACAATCAACAACAATAGCAACACCAACAGCAAGAGCGGCAACAGCAACAGCAACTTGCAACAAAAGCAGCAACTAGCAGCAACTGTGGCAACTGCAACTGCAGCAACACACGCCACGGACAGAAGCGACAGTCTGACGTGTGCCTAAGACGCTTAGTGGCTGCCTGCCTGCTTGCCAGCCTGCCAGACAGACTGTTGGCTGCTGCCTGGTACTGGGCAGACAGCGCGACAGACAGCCCCTCGTCTCTAAGTGGACAACAAAACGCCTCCAACACTTTTGGGCGCGAAAAATGTGTTGCCATTGCCGGCAATGCTGTTGCTGTGTTGCAGATGTTGCTGTTGCTGTAGCTGTTGGTGTTGCTGATGTTGCAGCAAGTTGGCCTGGCCAAGTGTTTGCCAAGTGCTTTGGCCACATGCGGCAGTTCGCAGTTGCAGGGGCGTAACGGCTTTTGTACTTTAACTCGCAGCCGAAACTTAGACTCATGTGATGCATATAAAATAAATAAGCCAACGTTGATCTTCATTTGTTGTTGTCAAGAAGTTGACATGACTCTGCCATTGCCATCGGGGCTTGACACATATTTGCATAGTTGCTGCTGAGAGGAGCAGCAACAAAATGGCAGCGCCAAAATGTTGACAAGTGTCAGTCAGGCAGGCAAACGATTCGTGGCTGGTCTTCGCTGGCATCTCTCTTAGGTCTATCTCTGCTCGTGTCGTGTACAAAATTTGCATGTGGTCGCATCTCACGCTTCAGCACCAAAGATTTCGAATACATTTTGCGGTTGCGCCAGTGAAATTTTCTTCTATTTTTCTGTTTTTCGATATCTTGGTTGTTTTTTGAGCGCACCTTTATGGTCTATTATACTAACGGGAATGCCCCAAGAGCGCAACCTGGTCGGTCGTCGACGTCGGCAATAATAAGTAAATTGATTGAAATGTGCGATATCATGTTAGCCGCAATTGAACGGAAATGGCCAACCTCCGACGCCCGCCTGCCCACCTCCCGCACAACGCATCCACGAGCCATCCACAATTTTGTGGTAGCGCATTCAATGTCGATTTCATTTTGCACCCAAGGCGCAGATACGCAGCCATCGATAGACGTCTGCGAGTGGGGTTGGGTCTGGCTATGGCTTTGGCTATAGCTTTGGCTTTGGCTGGGTCGTTGCCAATGCCACGCAGTGGCGGGGTGCGGCCCGTCCGGTTCATGACGCCCACCCAGCTTGCCCAGCGGGCAATCAGTTAAGGTCGGGGTCGGGGGCTGCTCTGCTGCTGCCCTGGCCGTATGCTTTAAATAAATCATTAGCGCAATATTTATGCCACAAAACGGTTGCCAGAACCGCCGATGAATATTCACCATGCGAGATGAATTATAATTGAATACTAAAGATTGCCAAATGATTTTAAATGCATTCCAGAAATAGGTGCACTTTGAAATTAATTGAAATTGAATACCTCAGATTCATTAATTAGGTGAATGAATTTTCAGTTCATTAAGGTTGTGCAACACTTGATCGGAGATTGAAGTTGCCTATGCATTTTCCTTTTCCGTTACACTCTTGGGTAAGTTCGTTGCCTAAGTCTTTCGATATGCGTGTTCACCAAAAATGCGCTCTGAACCAATTTGCAACATTGGCAGCCGGCAACCGGCAGCAGTGGCTATTTGGCGACATGTTGCTGGCGTGTAATTAGCATGCTAACTGGCCAGCTTACTCAGAGTGTGGTGCACCTGCAGCTGGTGCTGCTTCCTTCTCAGCGCACTGCCCGTTCGCTCGTTCGACGTCACCGTCATCTCAAATGATCTCATAAAATGCTACTTAACACGTCGTTGTTGTCGTTGCTCGGTCGGCACCTCAGTCGATTGGTAATGATAACTCTTTGGCTCGTGTGCATGCGACTGATCGTGTGAACGTCTGGCTTGGCGATTTTTATTGACTTTTCATTGATTGCGTCCGCGAAGCAGAAAGAAAAAAACCGCCAAAAGCCGAAATTCTTTTTAAAATTGCCGGCTTTTTGGCACATGCGTAATTAAAAGACCGCAAAAAACGTGGCGAATTATATTAACCAGTCGCAGTGATTTTTGACATTTTTTGCGTGCACTGACATGTCGATCTCCTCTATACACCCAATGCGGCCTGATGTAATGCATTTTAATGTATGAATATTCATGCTTTATACTTCTTTTTCGTTTTCGTTAATGGGCTGTTTTTATGCTCATGCAAATGTATGGTTTCCTGTCGGCTATAACCGAATCAATTGCAACAACAACAACAATCACAACAACAACTGCTATAGCCCATAAATAGGCAATTTTAGCTTGGCCGTTTAACGCCAACACCAAAATTGGCGCTGGCTCAGCCCCAGCCCCAACATTGCGAGCAGGTTTGCAACGAATCGAATCGATTATCGTGCACTTAACACCAAGCAGCTCTTTAACCTGTGTGCCCCGTTTTCGGGCCAAGCTGTGGCAGTGTTACCCTTTAAGGTTTTTCTGTAACAATTTTCAAAATATTTTCAATCAAAAACTAGGCGGTAACTGCAGCGTGTACGGAGCGTTGATTGCTCCCCGTCGCTGCACTCGAACATGATTGAAACCCCTCAAAAACAAAAAAAAATCAACAACAACAACCACGGTCAGAGCCGCAATCAAGGCCAGCGCGCTGGCATCATTATCAGCTTCAGTTGCAACTTCCACTTCGGCTTCAGGTTCAGCTGCAGCTTCGGCATTGGCATCGACATCGCTATCGTCATCGGCATTGACTTCGTGCTGATTATCAGCATGTGCACTGGCTGCGGACTGA
The DNA here is from genome assembly GCA_018904595.1 of Zaprionus indianus. NCBI lineage: Eukaryota > Metazoa > Arthropoda > Insecta > Diptera > Drosophilidae > Zaprionus > Zaprionus indianus. The sequence goes on from JAEIHA010000860.1 coordinate 7,684,477, forward strand.
CTACGACGACGACGACGACGCTGACGCTGACGACGGCGGTGACGACGACGACGTCGCCGCATGTGCTTTTGCCCTCGATCCATAGATCAAGATCATAAATAGCAATAAGCCCGGCCAGACAATGTCTGCTAACTGTTTCAGGCAATCAATCAATCCATCTAGCCGATGCTGCGCCGGCTGCGCAGCTGCTCAGTTGACGCCGACAGCATTTCGCGAGCTGCTGGTGCAACGCGCGAGCTGCCCATTTGGAAAGTTCATTCAGTTGCGCTTCAGTTTTTCTGGCTCTTTTTTTGCTCAGCGTTTGCCTCTGCTTCTTCTTAGCCGAGCAAGTCTGCTGCAGCACTATAAAACGTGATCGATTGATTTGTGTGATCGCAGCGGAGTCAGTGACGGCAGCGGCAGCTCATACGGCCACAGCCACAGCAACAACTGCACAGCTACAGCTGGAGCGCCGGTTGCAAGTTCAACGAGCCGATTGACTGACTGACTGCTGACTAGATAATTGTGGCGTTCTGCTGCCGCTGACGCTGACGCTACTTTTTGCGCTAAACAGCTGGAGCAGGCAGCAAAAGCTGAAGCTGAGGCTGAGACTGAGGCATGCAGCGCATTCCACACGGCTTGACCAGGCCGGGCAGCAGCTCCATCTCCTTCTCCGGTTTCCTGCTTACTGCTCTCTCGCTGAAAGCGGCCAATCTGTCAGGCTGACAGTTGGCCCAGTCACAGAATTCTGTCGGCCGCTGTCGGCATGATGCATTTGATGATTGATGATTGTTGAAACGCGAACAAAATTATGATTAAATAAGTAATTGTAGTTAAACAAAACGGCGATACCAACGGTGACGACGACGAGCACGCTGCAGCAAAAAATAGCTGAATAAAAGCCAAACTGCAAACGGCAAGCGGCAAACGGCGATAGGCACAAACCGATTTTGACTGCGATAAGTGCAGCGGTTGTTGTTGTTGAGATGCCAAGCACAGTGACAATGTTGTGAATGGTCTTGACTTTTGAAAATCAATTATCTAGCATTGGAAAACAGTGCCGTTTGTTTTTGGCAAAGCCAATCGAAATCGGCAGCTTGGTCGGCCGAGGTCTAGGTCAATGCCTGCCTGCCTGGTCGGTAGCAAGCGCAGCTGCTTGGGTGGTCCACTGCCGCTCATGTTAAGGTCAAATACTGTTAGAAAACAGTTCGCACACACACATTAACGGATACGCTCACGATCACTGACATACACATGCACACTCACAATGCAACGAGCCGCACGAAATATGAAAATAATGAAATAACTTAGCACTTATAATAAATTCAAACGCTCGGCAATTAAATCGTAAATTTTTACAACTACAAATTTACAGTTATTAAAAACATAATTTGTTGTTGCTGGCTGCTATTATTAATTACTACAACAGTTTGGTGTCACGCTGCAAAAACAACAACAACAACAACAACAGCAGCAGCAACAAATGGCAGGCAGCAGCAGTAGGCAGCGACGCGATGTGGGGAAGTCTCGCGTCGTTTGTGTTGCATTTGCTAAATAAGTAGTCGAACGAAAGACTTAGGCAACGAACTTGAGTTCAATCAACATTTTCAATTTAAAAGCAGTTGTTGTAATTGTTGTTGCTGTGCTCCGCAAGTCATTGGAGCACCAGCACGTTTTTGTTATGTGTGCTTCGACAGTTTCGAGGGCTGCTTGGACAGTTTCAGAAAATCTTGTTCAGGAAACAAATGCATAAATAATTTCAACAGTAAATTGATGTAAAGATGGGAACAAATTGAGACCATTGAGACATTAGATCTCGAATAACATGAAGAGGTGCTCAACTAAATCTATGTTTGGTTCTCACTTTGCCGCAAGTGTTGTGGCGAACTGTGGAGCACGTGTTCCTACAATAGACCTCATTGCTAATCGCCCATATTTACCAATGTCGTTTGTTCACTTGGCTTTACCCGATCGATGCTTATCGCCAAATGTGTTGAACGCCAGCCGAGTGCGCAGCCGTTGCAAAAAATTAATTAGAACAAAATACAAAACGCGAAAATATTTACAATAATGGGCGTGCCCAGGCTGAAAGATTTTGTGTATTTGTTTAGCCAAACAATTGGCAACAATTTGTGGCAGCAACTGCCAGTCTGGCTGGGGAGTTTGAGCTGGAGCTGGAGTCGGAGTCGGAGGCGAAGTCAGCGTCGCAGTCAAAGTCACAATGCTCAGACAGGCATGACGATGTGGCAGCCGTGGCGCTATCGCGATTTTTGTTTCTATGAATTATTTGTTAAATTGGCTGCCCGCGCACATGTGCGCGACTATTGACGAAAGGTTCGGCAGGCCAATCAAAAGGCAGCCCCAATTGCTGCATGGTCGGGACTTCATCCATGAATCCAAACCGGTTGCCACAGTAGGATTTTCAACTAATTAGGCGTGGTGGCTTTTAATCAAAACGATTAAAATGCTTTCCGACAATATTTTTCCACGCCTAATCAAAGACTTTATGCCATTTTTTGCATTGCGTTCATGACAGCTGCAATAACCTGAAGCAACAGCGCCAGCAGCAGACGCAGAAACTGAAGCTGCAGTTGTGGCCGGAGGCCAGGCGTGGCGTTGCCATATCAAATTGTGCTACAATTTATTAAAAACGAAATATGTGCGAGCCGGGCAAGTTGGGTGAGTCGGGTGAGCCGGGCGACGAGTTGCGACGGGCACACACACGAACGATAACAAGTTGTCGAACCAGATGTCAAAGCGATTTGCAAATATTTGACAAGCGCAAAACACCGACACCGAAAAATGGACTGAGGCAGGACAAGAACAGCAACCACAACAAGTTGGCAGAATACTCACACGATCGCGAATGAATAAATTACAAAAATACTTCTAGAATAGCGTAAATAATTGTTGTAAACTGAAAAGTAATCACAAGGGAATCGCACTTTATGACTTAAAGATACATAAAACAGTTCTTTAACTTAATTGAATTGTAATAATTTATATTCCGTTCACGTATTTTTGCTGTATTTCAGTTTTTACTGCCCCTATCGCTATATCTTTCTTGGGGCATGCGCTCATGCGGCGTCAACATAATAATAACATAAATTTTTATTTTATTTTTATTTTCAATTTAAATTTATTGAAAATCATCAAAAACGATCATGTTGAAAAAAGAAGTATACTACATAAAATATAAAGGCGCGTGGCGAGCGGCGGGCGAGAGCTGAGGGAATCTTTTGGGTTTTTTGCAAAAAAAGGGAAAACAAAATTTGATACAACACGAGGAGGCAGCGGCGCACGCATTAAAACCGCAACAGAGTCGGCGTGGTTTTACCCCTGCTCCTGCTCCTCTTGCGATAACCTTCGCGAGCGTAGCCATCGGCTTGGGCCGGGCACTTTTCGCCCATTGTCAGCTTGGCAAAAATCTGATAAGTCGCATTATAAGAACATAAAAACACCCAAGCCAGAAAACGTAAGCGAAACATACACGAGGGAGAGAAAATAATTTCAGCCTGTCGGACGCAGGCCTGGCCAGGCCCGAGATCCCGAGAGTACAACAAGCTTGGGCCCGATGCGGTCTGCGATCTGCAGGCAACAAGGCCGAAACCAAAATATGCAAGATGCATGTTGTTGTTGCTGCTGTTGTTGTTGCTGTTGTTATTGTTGTTACTTATGTTGTGGTCGCCAAAGCAAACCGAAACGAAGTGAAAATATTTGGGGCCATGCCACGAAATGAAGTTGCAACAAGATACTGTACTTTACTTAAGGGCACTGAGATGCCCAACTGATACATGGACATGGGACTTGATTTCGCCTTTATGGGTATTTCTTCAGCTGTTCGCATCGTTCGACTTTAATTTCTTGTGCAAACTTCGGACCCCTTTTGATGGGGCGTGTTAAGCCCTGTGCGTTGCATGCAGCATCGCAACTGCTGCCCTCATTAAGTTCGACAAGGATGCCAAGAGGACACGGCGAACATGGGCCAGGACTGCCATTGTCTTGTTGCTTCTGTTGTTGTTGTTGCTGTTGTTGCTGTTGCTGCTGTTGCTGCCGGCTCATTGCCATTGTAAATCTGCATTACGTGCGCATCATTTTGAGGTGTTCAATTAACGTTCGATGCAACCGGAGTCGGGGCCTCAGCTCCACAGTCTGGAGACTGGGGCACACTTAATGCTCGTGTGGCATTTAATTACATTCGCCATAGCCTTAACCCAGTCAAAAACTGAGATCAGTCAAAGTCCGGAGAACGAAGAGTTCCATTCAATTACGAATAATGCGCAGTCTGCCCACTGTTCTTCTGGATGAGTGTATTCATGATGAGCCATTGTAGAGTAAATCTCGTTTTCAGCTAGTTTCTATAATTGACTTCAATTTTGGACGCCAGCTGTTTTTTGTGGCTTATTCACTTGACTGTTTGTTTATTTTTAGCCGACTTCATATGGTGAAACTGTAAAACGCCTTTGGCCCAGCTCCATCTTCATCTCCATCTCCTGCTCTATCACCATCTCCATCTATAAATCTGATTGATGGCGTCGACATCAACAACAACGATAACCGACCATTTGGCATTTATTTTTAGCCCAACTTATGTATTTGTTATTTACTTTGATTCGCTTTGATGAAGCGGCAGCCGCGGCTGGGGAAGATGATGAAGCATGTTCAAGTGCATTTTGAAAATCGTTTAACATTTCCGAGACGATCCTCGGCTGATCCGCGGCTGAGTTGAGCCCCAAAACGTTTTGAATGTTAATCAATTAAGTCGATTTGTTTGGCTCATGTTAGGCATTTAGGCCTAATAAGCAGCAATGCGGAACTGCAAGCGTGCCCAAATTTTTTCGCCAGTAGACTAATTACTTTGGCACTCAGTCACCAACAGCACCGGAGAGCACTTACTTCTAAGTAACTCGGCGTGCTTTCATCTCGCTGGCATCCAACGCCGACCAAATGCAGCCGAATGTGCTTGTGGTTGTTGTAGTTTTTGTAGTTGTAGCTGTAGTTGTTGTCGTCGTGGTGGTTGATGTGGCTGTGGGTCAGCGGCAACTAGCCAAGCAGCCACCGGGACGGCTGGTCAGTTCACTGCGCTCTGCTGCCGCCTGGTCAACCTACTTTGGCAGCACGCCAGCCCCAGTGAGCAAGCCAGAGTGAAGCCACAAAAGGTGATGATGAGGTTGATTACTTGCATTGCGATCTGGCATTGGCGACTTTCCTTCTAATTTGAGTTGTACAAATAATCAAAAAATTTTTAGCGCTCGCTTTGTAGCATTTAATTTGATTTCCAGCACGTTTCGGCTTTAATTGAAAACGATTTTCGGACGCCATTTGTAGCGCAGTCTGAGTGCGGATCGACTACGGATCGGCGAGTGGCAACTCCGAGTACGGCAACTGTGAGTGCGAGTGCGAGTGCACTTTGCTTTCGGGTGTCAAAATGAGCGCACGTTTTTGGACCAACTTTCACCCATTTCGTAGGCGTTGGCTAGGGCAACAGATTGTGCCGGTTGCTGCTGCTCATTAAATTAGCTCATTTTGCCAGGGCATTTCGCATTGTTCGGGGAAAACTCAATTTTGGGCCAAGTGAAATCAGAGTATGAAGATTATTTCAGAATGCTCTAATTTAAATCAATAGCTTTTTTTTATATATTTATACGATTGATACCATTTAAAATTTTATCAGATATTTTAAAATTATTGGATCTCTTAAATTTTAAGAACTTCCAATGAGTAAATTACATATACCGCATAGATCACTTGGACCCACCCGAATAAGCAATAGAAAATAACGTTAAATCATCAAAAGTTGCACGAGCCACGCGCCATCGTCATAGATATTGTTGCTGTTGGAGCTGTCAGCACTTGACCCAATGCGGCAGACAATGGCTTTAATTTCTGGCTGTCCATTTGTAGTTTCATTTTGATCTGCGTTGCGGGTGTGGCGCATCTTTTTCTTACCTTCCGCCCCTCTTCAATCTTTTCGGCTTTTTGTTGTTATTTATTGTAAATGTTGGTTGCTGTGAATTTTTTTTTGTTTTTTCGTTTTTTTTTTATTTTTGTTTTGATCTTTGCGCGTCGGAAAACAATAAAACCCGTACAAGCAAATTGTCTGCCAGACCCACCATGCCACGAATCAAGCCATGAACCATGCCATGGACCTCGGACTGTTGATGGCCTGGTCAAAATGCTTGATGCCCTTACAAATGGCGCTTTTTGATTTCGTTTTCGTTTTCATTTTGGCGGCGACGGCGGTGGCGGCATCGGTTCGGTCACCTTTCTGGGCGGCATGACCTGGCTTAAATGAAAAACCATATTTCTCCTGATGCTGGCCCCAGTTTTTGACGTGCGATCGATTGCGCTTGTCCGGGTGCTGCAGCAGCGCAAATTTGTTGCTGTCTCTCTGGGCGGCGTCTCTGGCTGCGGCTCCGACCGCTGCCGCGTGGCGTGGCCTGATTTCATTTTTAGGTTGGGCAGCAAAAGTCATGCACTTGCTGGGTCCGAAAAACAAAACCGAAATCAAAACCGAAAACCCAAACGCAAAGGCAACACCAAAAACAAATCAAATCCAAGTCCGATTCCAATTCCAAATACGATTCAAAATGCGAATAACAGTCGGGGATGTCTGTGGGTAATGCCATTGGAAATTGCCTTCTAATTAAGTGCATTTCATTTAATTAATTTAAACTAACTGTAAATTGGGCGCGGTGGCGTCGTCCATACCTGTAGACCAATAGCCGTTCGCCAGACCAGTGGCAGCAGCAGTATCCAGGCAACAAGCTCGTTAAGACGACCAAATCGAGGGCCAAAGCCGTCGACGACGACGACGACGACCAAGTTTATTAGTTCGTGCCTTCATTTCGTAATTACTTCAATTGATTTTGCGCTGCTGATGGCTTTGCCACGGCCATAGCCCAGGAGGTGGTGGGGTGGTGAATGGGGGAGGGGGATCAGTGCCAAGGGAATAGAAGCCAACGGGATCTTACAAACGAATTGAACGGAACTAAACCGAGCTCGAGTCGAGACTTCATTGCGACTCTTTGCGCGCTTCGTTGCCTTTGATTGTAAATCAGTTTAATTTGCCATTTAGAAGCATTTGTGTTGTTGTTGTTGTTGTTGTTGTTATAGTCGGTGGTAGTTGCCAGTTTGCAGTTGCCGGCTTGCCGTTTGCCTGCCTTCTTGGTTCCACCTTGTACAAAAGGTGAAATCACGATTTTCAAGTGCATCGCCATCGATATACAATGAGTACCAGGCCAGCCCCGAGTTCCTCCTGTGGCCGTTGCAAATTGTAACTCTAACTGTACAACAGGTTCAAAGTATCTCTTAACAGGTACGCCTGACAATGCTGTTGGCCCAAAAGGGGGCACTGTCTGTCTGTCTATCTGTCTCCGACTGCCCCAGCACACTGTAGTACTGTAGTGGTACTCGTACTTCTCGTAGTTGGCTTTAATTATCGCCAGGCATTTCAACGATTTTCCCCAAACTAAGCAAATAAATTTAAAATACTTGTGCCAAACAGAAAAGTTAATTAGTTTTAGGTTTTTTTTTAGCTTTTTCGGGGGTCTACACAGCCCAAAGTCCAAAGTCCAATCAAGAAATCACTCAATTAGATCAACTCGGGCGAAAGGCTGCCAGCAAAATGTGGCAATAACTTGCAGCCTTAAATTGCTCGTTGGGCTCGCTGACGTGCATACGAACAAAAAACAATGGCTAAAATGTGGCCAGAAACTGGCCATAAGCATGAACAACACAGCGTGTGAGGTCAACGAGCGACTCACGTGATAATCATGTGAAAATACTTTGATTTAATAAAGTAGCCATTGCCAACATTGGCAGCAGCCCTGGCAGGCAACTATAACAATAATTTTGCAGCCTTAATCGCATCTAAACGCTTTGCCGCAGCTGCGAACTGCGAATGGGTACCCTCCTCTTTCCCCTCTCCTGGTCGGGTCAGAGCGCAGCCGGCAAAGTTCGCCGGCATCAACACCTCGACTAAGGTTGAAGATGGGGCCCGAGTGCCGAGAGCCGGTAGACTATCATAGACCGTAGTCCACCAGAGCCTGGCTGACCCATGGCTGGCTAATTGACAGTATCGTGACTAAAATCAATTTGTTGTCTACAGGCGCAGCAACAAATTTCACGTTGTTGCTGCTGCTGCGGCAGCCGATGCAACTACGGTGCGGTGCATTGCCGGCTGATCCCTCTATGAATGATTTACGATGCGTCGTACCCGGCTATGACCCCAAAGTTCGACGTTGTTGAAACATCAAAAAGTTAACATCAAGCGGAGGCGCAATCGCAGCAGCAGTAGGAGTCGTAGGAGTCCCTGTCCCCGTCCTTCTGCAGTTGCAGTCGAGGCAGCCGCCGATTATGTGTTTGTCAGTGACGCCCGCTCATAATCAGCAGCACATAAACAACAACATTGCCGACCACCGCATCGATCAGGCGGGCCAGATCGCTTGTTGATGGCCGAAGATGGTCGAATATTGCCGATCGTTGATTTTCACTATCCCGGCTGTAAAGAGACGTCTCTGGACAAGCACTACACTGGTCTACACATTAAAAGTTTTCAAACACTTTATGCAAGTTTTCTTTCTTTTGGATGTTTGAAACTCAGCTGTAATTTTAAACAGTTATCTATTCTGTGAAAATACCATATTCTAATGGGACTTCGTTCATTCCTATTACGTACCAATACAAACAGTTTTATTATCTGAAGACATGTTCTTTTTCAATTTAATTATTAATTATTTGAACACTTTTTCTATTTAAAATATTTTGTTACTCAATATTAAAAAGTACAAAAATTGCGGATGATAAATGACCGAAAAATGGATGCCAGTTTGTTGATATTATCCAAAACGTTGTTGATTGTTGATCTGTGTGCTCAATACGCCACCTTCAGTACAGAGACATTGGCCGCGACGAAGATAATCAGCAAGTGGGTGTCCAGCAGTGAATGAACTTGTGCATACATCGCACAATATTCATCCTATATAAATAATATAGCCATGATAACAGCTGCAGCACCTAAAGCACTGAAAAATATTTGACAACAACAACACATTATATATGTTGGTTGGTGAAAATTTTGAAATTTATTACTCATTTTCATTGACGACTGAAAACTCAAAAAGCATTTCGTAGCACTTTGTACTTTGACAGGTAAATTGCCACGCCTTTTGCGAACTGCCCCTACAGTCCTCCATACTATTTGATTGTGCATTAAGCAGACATTATCGGCAATCAGCGGGCGACTGTCTGCACAACATTATAGCAAATTAGTGGAATATACGTACTCATATCTGTGAATATGAATGAAAAACTTTAGATACGTTTGATTCGTTAAAAAATCGATTACGCTGTTGGGCTGGCATCGGTGCTTTTACGTTAATTACAATTCGAGACACACTTTTTTCTTGCTATTTATAAACTTAGCTTATTAATGTGTCTGACCTCAATTTGCATTAATAGACCACTAATAGGCAGAGGTTAGGCAAAGGTTAAGGAATATAATGGAGATTGATTTCTCAAGCTGAAAACGGCTAAGAGAAAAACTTTAAAAAATCATGGAACTCCAAAGATTTTCAACTTCAACTTTCTTCCACCAATTTCAGCAAGGCTATTTTGTTTTATGGTCCCCCAATCCAGTTCTCGCAACGGATTCGGCCCGCCTGTCATATTGTGCCTGAGCCACTGTGACGTGATAAAGTCGCGTAATTAAAATATGAACAGCGTTCATCTGTTGGCCCAGCAATTGTCTATGGCTCTGGTGCTCCATTGCCTGAGGGGATAAAAAACGCTGCTCTATTTTAAATAAATGTTTTGTGGCAGGAGAAAAACTTGGCTCGTATTAGCTCAAGGATAGAAACTAGCAGCGGCTCAAACACGATGTGCGACTCTCACGGATGCGACCGCCGCATCTGTCGGCTATCAGTATCCGTAGCCAAAGCTATATGACGGTGGTGGGGCCAACACATGGCAGGCAGGCAGGCCCGTTCCTTGTGCCTCTGCCAGAGCAGCTCGAGCTGCGGGAGCTAATAAATTTTTAGCTGACTGTTGTCTGTTTGCCTGCCGCTATTGATCGTTAAGTAAATTGTCTGCAATTATGCCAAAAGGGAAAATAATAGAAATTATAACGAAAATGCTGTTGACTTTGTGTGCCGAACGGTCGTCGGAATTGTGGGAAGGTATTGCCGCAGCCTCCACAGCTCGTTGGACTTCCTCCAGCACACTTCAGTTCACTCCACTTCAGCTGAGATTCACTCGGTTTAGTTCGCTTTAGTGCGGTTCAGTTGCCATTTGTGCATACGTGAAATGACGCGTTGTCTCCCGTTGATGTTGTTGTTGTCTATACTGTTGTTGTGTTTATTGTCTAAGCCATGTGTCGAGCAAATGCTGGTGCTCATAATTTTCTCTTAGGTGGCAAATTGCTGGCAGTTGCAGTTCCATGTGGGTCACAAGGCACACGAAACTCCAACTCCGACTCCGAGTCGGATCTCAGGCAAGGCATCATGACATTCATATTTATAACTCGTGCATATTTATTTAATTGTTTGCTGATACGTGAAACTCGCAATGCCCCAAGACTGGTGGCCAAAATGCTTGGCAAGCTGTTGTTGCTGCAGCAGTCAACCAAATCTCTTGCAAGTTAACAGACTAACTAACTAACTCAGTCGGTACTAACTGACTGACTATTCAACTGACTGACTGTTCGACTGACTGACTGGCTGCATGACTGACAACTGAGTGGACAACTGGCTCGAGTCTGGAGTTCGACTTGTTTCAGGCGACTATCGACATGTTACATCCGCGGTACTGCGACTCGCTGCGTTCAATTAACGTGGCCAGCAACAAAATCAATTAAGCAATTGCCATGCGATGCTAATAATAACTATGCCACGCCCCAAAGTCATCGCCCGTCGATTGAGAACCTGCAGTAGCTGTCATTCAGCTGCAATTCTGAATGGGTCAGGCATTTGCATTGGGTTTGTGCGAGGGCAGCTTGAGTGTACTTATATATTATTTGGAACATTCTTTTGGCGTGTCTAACTAGCATATTTCATCTGCCAGATGGATATACTGTTCTATAGATCATATTTTGTCGAGTCACCCTCGCTGAATGTGAAGTCTGACTGCCTGACCAACTGACTGAGTGTGCCAGTTGTGTGTTTATCCTGCAGACATTTGATTGATGCATGTTCGCTGCGCTTACAGACAAACTGCTTAATTGGCGCATATTCATGACAAGCCCCGGAGCGCCGTCCAAAAAATGCAGATTACATAAATGTCGAGAGGTTGACAAATGTTTAGGCAGGACTTTGATCCTGTTTTCACACATTGTGCAACACGCCCAAGTCTGGACACACTGGACACGCCGCTGAACACTTGCATTGGTGTACAGCTGACGTATCTATGACAGGCACATATGTTTGTATTTCGGCATGTGTGAGTGTTGCCCCGCCCGCGCATTGTCACTCTTTGCGAATTCCCAATTGGAAACCGCGACGTGTAAAAATATTTGTGTAGCTCTGTTCGATTTTCTTTATTTTTTGCATTTTCATTTTGATTTTGTTTTTAGTTTGTTTCTATTTCTGATTGCTGCAGTTGATGCATTTCAAATGAGTTGATTTATGGCAACATTTCGGCTTTGCAGTGACTGACTGACTGCCTGAATGACTGACTGACTGAGTTCGCTAACTGGCTGCTCGCCTGTCTGACCGACTGTCGCAGTGCATGAATGAAGGCTTGTTGATGTTGTGACAGCTTCAAAAACTGGCCAGTTCGGGCCCAGCTTCCAGCCAAGTTCCAGCGACATGTTAAACTGCTTTAATTACTCAGCCTGAGCTCGAAGAGTACAACTGTGTACAACTGTACAACTGTACATTTGTACGATTGTACGATTTTACGATCGTATATATGCAGCAGTATTTGCAGCATTTTGAGGCCAAAGATTTATGAGAATTTATGCCGCGCCCAGTTGCGCTCGCAGTCGCCAGAGCTCGATGCAGCCTCAGCCTCAGCTCAGCTCAGCTGCTGGAGCGGCCCTTTAGCCAAAAGGAAAGTTGTTGGACATGCGACGACTTATCTTAACTGACCTGCAGATAGTTTTGTTTGCATACAGCAACAACAAAAAAAGAGCAACATTTGACTCCCACGCGACAGAGCAACAGCTAAAGCGACACGAATTGAAACCAAATGGCACACATGCTGCTGCCCCCAGTGGGTGCCTCCGCATTGGCCTCGTCTCCAAGTGGTGATGCTGGCGGTGGTGCAGTCTGCGCGAGCGACTTTGATAAATTCCGCACAGACACACACGAGCATTTGAATAATGAAGCGGGGGCCTCGGCCTCCGACTTGGAAATGGACGTGGACGTGGACTTGGACTCTCATACTCTCGCAACCGATGGCTGAAGGCGCAACAAGGCAAAGGCTGCAGTTGGTCGAGGTTGCCTGGCAACGCGGGCGGCTGTTGGGGGCATCAATCTGTCAACGCCGTCGCGTTTGTTGCATGCGCGTGCGCACAGTTTGAGTTCGATGAGTTTTGTGCCACTGGCGGCGGCCTGGCAAAAGGCGAAGCCAACAGCAACAGAAACAACAGCAACAGAAACAGCAACCACAACGACAGCAACAACAACAACCGCAAGAGCAATATGCAACAGTTAAATCGCGTGCCGCATGGCTGGCGCAGCGTTGTCGCCGGCGTGGGTCGTCTATCAATTAAACAAAGCGGCTGCTGCAATATCAAATGCAAGGCCGGCATGACGGCCACCCAAAACGCCGAACGCTGCAAGCTGCAAGCTGCGGGTTGCTGTGCGCTGCGAGCGCTGCTCCAGTTGCCTTTTGTGGCATCAACGGCAGGCAACGTTGTCGCTTCCGCAGCTCCAACCAGTTTGCAGTTCGCCCTGTGCCCGTTGCGAGCACCTTCTCCTACAGCACCTTCTCCTCCCCTTCCTTCTTCTAGTTCACTCCAGGATTTGCCGACATGGCGCATTATTTAACGACACAATTCGTGCAACTCCCACGCATGCAAAGCGAACTGAAAGCGAAAAATGCGCACAGCGCTTGCCGCTGCTGCAGTGCTGCTTAACTGATGCCCCAGCGACCGAAATTGGCGCAAAAATGTCACCAGGTTGCACTCCCTGGATATGCATCGATCATCGCTCAGCGAAATGTCAAATTGGCGGCGCGTTTATCGACCCACCAAAAAAGCTGCTTTAATGTCAGTTTAGCAATTTGACAAATGACTGCAGATAACAACAGCAACAACAACAAGTATTGCACAAAACGAAGTTGAAAGCTGCGTTCAGCTGGAACTCGATGAGAACTCAACTCTGCTCAACTCGGCTGGAGCAGGTAGGCAAGCCTTCAACTGCAGCTACCTGTGCGTCGATTGGGGTTATCGACTGCGCCTAATCGGCGATAAAAATGTTTGCCAGCATGTTAAATCAGATGTCGTCGATGCGGCCGAACAGTCCGATCGGAGACATTCATAAATGCAACGATTAGGAGTGTTTCCAAAAATTCGAGCATATCGCATTTCAGCAACAGCAATAGCAACAGCAGCAGCAACGGCAGCAACTGCCACAAATTACACGCAACACAGCGACAACAGGCATTAATAATTGGCAAACTAAACGCAATATCAAAGCTGGCTGGCAAGCGTTATCAATAAAAACTGTTCAACGGCCACGCCCTCGCACGCACTGGGAGCAACCAACGTGGTGGCGAGATCGGCCGCCAAGGCAGCAGGATGGATGACAAATTGCGCAAATCCATGAGATAGTTCAGCCAGTTGGACAGTCGGCTGCATTGCATAATGCTCAGCTTAGATTTGTATCTTTTGCATGCGGCATGCGGCATGCGGCAAGCAGCAAGCAGCCAACTAGCCAGCAAGTCAGCAAGCCAGCGAGCCATGTTGTTGACTCAAAACTCTGTCAAAATGGCAAAGCAAAAATGATTCGTGCGATAAAGACCTGGGTGAACACACAAAAAGCCAAACGAAACCAATGAGAGTCGCAAACAAATGAACACTCGTTGCTCTCTGTGTGCTGGCCCAGAGCTGGGCTAGGCCGCTGGCCACTGGTCAACCATGAGCCATGAGCCATGAGCCATGAGCCAAGCGCATTTAATAAACAATTTTGCACCATTTTTAAGGCAGGCGGCAACAGCAAATGTTGCTGCTGCTGTTGTAGCTGCGGCTGCTGCCGTTGTTAATTGCCATCGTTAGCTGGTCATCTGCAGCGGAGGCTTATCAATTATCTGCACTGGCCAGATCGATGGCAATTAGCCAGGCTAAGCGTCTAATTAAGTTGCCCCAGCAGTTGGCAATTTGCGCACATACACGTCGAGTTCTGATCGATGATGGTGTTGCTGCTGCTGTGTTTGGTGGCCGCCAATTTGGTTATGTAGATGAGGATGCTGGCAGATTGCTGTATTTCATTTAACAAATAAAATAAGCTAAGAAACCAACAGTCGTGTATTATAAACCATTAAATACCCTGTAGTTGACTGTTTAAGATCCATACGGGTTAAAAAGAAAATAACTTATATATATAGAATAGTTTATATTTTCTCTGCCTACGACCTTGAAACTACATTTGCAAAAATAGTAAATCGGGAATAATCACATATATACTTTAAGTTAGTTTTGTATATATTGTTAATTTGTTTATTTAATGCCTTATAAATATTTAAAATTTATTAACTTTCCTCTTTCTTCAAACTTGTAAAAAAGGCTTAACAATATTAATCAGCAAATATTAAATTAACATTTTAAGCTCACCTTATAACAAATATTACGAATCAGATGTATATAATAACAATGGAGAGTGTAGTGCCTGAAGAAATAAGTATTGTTGTACAGATAATTGGAATGTGAATACTAAACTTATATTCCAATTATGTTTCTAAAGCTGCACGCATCTTGTGCAGATGTCGGTCGTTGATTTTCGCGCAGCACTTCATCGTACAGGTCGGTAAAGAGTCTGACCTCCTGTTCCGTGAGAGTCAGCAGCAAAGTATCATTCAACATATCGATATCAATATCAATATCAATATCAAAGAGATTAGCTGAAATGGACGACTGTGGAAATGTTGATGGTGCCGTGGCCGTTGTGGTTCCCGGCTGCATGACTGCTGAGACAACATACGAATCTGGATCTGTGTTGCTGACATTGGATGCTTCGCATAAATCGCTCGCGCTCACCTGAAACACGCGACGACACAACGGACACCGACGATCGTCCCTCACCTGCAAATAGTTTACTAAGCACAGCGTGCAGAAAGTATGGCCACACGCTAAGCAACAAGGTCGCCGCTGCTCATCTAAACAGAATACACATGGGTTAGCAATATGCTTCATCATACTGAATGGTTCACACGAACTTAATTATCGCACACAGTTTGACAATCGAATTACACTTGCTCCCTAGGCTCCGAAATTTGTAAAGTCAAAATCTTGTCAAATACATTGAGACTGGAACAGCCAACTAAGCTCCAAAAACGATGTTGCTGCCGATTGCTGCTTGTTATTATAATTGCAAGATTTCGTAAACATTATTAAATATTTACTCCTATAATGGGGTACACACGTATTTTTGCTTTAGACTGGGAGTAATCTTTGCTGTTCTGTACTGAACAATTTTGTTTAATCTTGGCCAAAGCCTTTGGCAATTTTCAATCTATTGACGCTGACGCTACTGCACCCGTTGCGGCTGTTTGTATTTTGGCTTTGTTGTCGTTGTTCTTGCAGTGGTTGCTCCACTCATTCAAATTGTATTCAAATCAATTACATTCGAACTAAACATAATTCATGTGGTACGGGTTAATACAACAAATTACAACTGACATTTAAACAGAAACATGAAACGGACAATTTAACATGAGGCACAGCCGAACCGGCAAAAATACAAAATAAAAAGCACAGAAACAAAGGCTGCAACAGCCGCGGCCGCTGCCAGGCATCATATGAGGCAAACGGGCAACGGGCAAAGGCGAAAAATCGCAAAAATCGCAAAGGCGAACAAAAAAATCCAAAAAGCCAAAAAGTCAAAATGATACGAAAACAAAATTCAAAAATAAAGGCGCATATAAAATCGGAGCCACTCAGGCGAGCCCGCACCGCACCGCATTGAGGTACTGCGGCTCAGAGCGATCAAGGCAAAGTGACCTTCAGTGGCCACAAAACACTGCTGCAGCCCCACACTCACACATACACACACAGGCAACAACACGAGCGAGGAGTAAAAAAAACAATAAAATTCTTTTCTCACGATTGTTGACTTTAACACTTACAGCGTCGAAAAGTTACGAGCCATATTCACTGTCATTGCCTGCAGTGCCCCGCCAGAAATTAAGCTTGACAGCGTGGCCGCATAAAATGCCCTCGTATATACAAAGTTTGCCCCAAGTTCCCAAAAAAAATTACGAGAGAGAAACAACAACAATATAAACACAAGCTCAAGTGGAAATACTCCAGCTACCGTTTGCGAGACAAATTTCCAGCCAGGAAGACTCGTGGCAAGTACATTTCAATGGAATCACGAGGAAGAGAGAGCCCTCAAGAGACAGAGAGAGGGAAAGAGACAGAGAGAAGGAGAGAGACTGAGAGAGAGTAAAAGATAAATGTTCTTGGATCTGGCCAGGTCGTTTCAATTTTGCTTAATTTTATGTGCTTTGCATATTTGCGCTGTGATTGCATTAAAATTTTGCCAGCGTGTTGAACTCGTTTATTTCTGCTGCTGGCTTATTTCTCTTTTTTGTTATCGATTTAATGCATTTTGTAGTTGTCTGGTTGCCTGCTTTAAATCTGTCCGCTTGCTTTGTTTTTGCAATTAAGTGAAATTTATGTTACTGCAAGTTTGTCGCTTAAGTCTTTTGTTTGCGCGTCTTGCGTCGTGGCACGTAAATTGCCGAAAAAGATATTTCCTACTTAGTCTTGTCCCGCTGCGTGGGCTGCCGCTACTCACAGCACTGCCCCAGCACCATCCCCCAACCTCCCCCAACTCTACCGCGTCTGTGCATATCTCTGTTTATTTGTGTGTGAGTATGTGTCTCTTCGGCTTACTTGTGTCAAGCTGAGCTTGAGCTTGAGTTGTCCTGGCATCGGCTTCTCTCTTGCAGCAGTAGCTTATTTTAATCCACCGCGTTGGTGGCGTGCATACATAATACATAATTACCGGTTTCACTTTTGCCTGCCTGTGATTATCGTGGCATTTCTTGAGGTTTTTTCTTTACTTTTTTTCGCATCCAATGCGGTTTTTACTGCCCTCCTTCGTTGCTGTCGCATTGTTGTTGTTGTTGTTGTTTACGTATCGTATGAATATATTTATATTTATTTATATTTAATTAATTTAAAGTCAACTAAATGCAGTCGACTGAATTGACAAAAGAACAATTAATAAGTGAAAAATTTATAAAAATGTAAGCATAAAGTATATATAAAGCATATAAAAGATCTAAGATTATTTTAATTTTATTAAATTTAATTTTAATTTAATTTAATTTAATCTGGGATAGACAATGATATAACCGATCCAACATTTGTTGCGAAGAATTGGGGAAAACCCAGAAAAAACCAATCAGATCAGAAGAGTTAATAGTATTAGTAAAAAGTTAGTATATGTTAAGACATGCCCAACCGACCGAGGGGCAGTGTCATAAACGCGAGCATGCAGAAATAGAAGCTAAGAAAAAATAGACAGGCGTTTCGAGGAAAATTTAACTTCTACCTAGGTAGGACAAAAGTTTTAATTTTAAGGCTGGTACAGAGTCAGTATTTGTTAATATGAAGGAGTACTTATTAAAATCAGAACATAATACCCTGAATGGTTCATGCAGGGCATAGTTCGATCTACAATTAGGAAGAGTTAGTGGTAAGTAATTACGGGTGATTCTACATGGGACGGCGAAGTTTAACTGGCTAACCAGATCAACACTCTCAACGTCCCCTTGGATAAGGTTATTCATAAAAACTACACCAAGCATAGTTCTACGGTTAGCTAAGGACGGTAAATTAAGTAATCTAAGTCTATTTGTATAAGGAGGAAGTCTTATATCTACATCCCAGTTGAGACCTCGCAAGGCGAAAATTAAAAAGTTCTTTTGTACGGATTCAATACGGTCCCTGTGAATCGAATACTGAGGACACCAAACGCATGATTCGTACTCCAAAATTGGACGAACAAGTGAGGTATAAAGGGTCTTTGTTAGATAAGGATCGTCAAACTCCTTAGACCATCGCTTAATAAAGCCAAGTATTCCCATAGCCTTATTGACCATTGTAGAAATATGTTCCGAAAACTTAAGTTTACGGTCCAGACGGATACCAAGATCGTCAACTAAGGCAATTCTTTCTAAGGCACAAACACAAAGTGTATAGGATACCAACTCAGGGTTGGTTCGGTAGAATGTCATCAGCTTGCATTTAGAACTATTCAGAATTAATAAATTTACACGGCACCATGATTGAAAACTATCTAGGTCAGCTTGTAAGTAAGAGTGACAGAAGGCATCTTTAAGTTGAAAACACAGCTTTACATCATCTGCATACATAAGAGTGCGAGCAGATCGTATGACAAGCGGAAGGTCATTGATGAAAAGAGTGAATAGAAGGGGACCTAAATGACTCCCTTGAGGAACACCAGAGGTGGCATGAAGTGGGTTTGAAAGGCAATCTTTAAAAAGTACCATTTGGGTTCTGTCAGTCAGATAACTAACAATCCAACTAAGAAGTTTAGGTGAGAAACCAAGAAGTTTAAGCTTTTCTGCTAGGAGGGAATGATTTACTGAGTCAAAAGCTTTACTGAAATCAGTATAAATGACATCAGTTTGAAGATTTTGCTGAAATCCCTGTACTACAAAGGATGTCAGCTCAAGTAAATTTGTCGTAGTGGAACGACGTTTGATGAATCCGTGTTGACAAGGGGAAATGATGGATCTACAAAAGTGTTGCAAGTGAGGGGTTAAGACATTCTCGAAGAATTTAGGTATGGCCGATAGCTTAGAGATGCCTCTATAGTTAGTTGCATCCGACTTGCTGCCCTTTTTGAGTAAGGGAATAATGAATGATTCCTTCCAGATGGAAGGAAAAAAAGAAGTTTCTAAGGACAGCGAGAATAGTTTAAGCAATGGCTTACTCAAGGAATTAGCACAGAACCGTAGTACGCACGCGGGAATTCCGTCGGGGCCTGGCGAGTAAAGTGGTGTAACCAAGTGAAGATCCCTAGCAATTGAACTTTCATTCAAAAGTGGAGTGAAGATACCATTCGAACATGGGATATTATAAGGATATGACTGAGTGTTATGGGTGGCAGGTAAATAAATAGTTTGAAAAAACCTTGCAAACATATCGGCCATGGCCTGATCCGTGTCTGCAATAGCATTTTCAAATTCCAATTTACATGGAAAAGCCGCTGATTTACGCTTCATGTTAACAAAATTATAAAACTGTTTGGGGTTTTGAAAAAACTGAGCCCTACAACGGTTTAAATAATTTTTATAACACTTGGCGTTAAGCACGGTGAAGTTTGACCGAGCAGTTAAATAGCGAGAAAAGAATAAAGAAGAGTGTTTAAGTTTATATTTTTTAAATAAGGCGTTCTTTAAATTCTTTAGGCGTGACAGCTCTTTTGTAAACCACGGGGGCTTACTTGAGGCTGTCGGATAGAATCTCGGAACACATATATCAAAGAATGAATTAATGGTCCTATAAAAGACTTTTATGGCTACTGCCATATCAGTGCACAGGTGAAGATTAGACCAGTCAAAGTTAGAAATAAGGTTATTTAATAATAGGAAGTCTGCTTTTCTGAAACAGCGCACACGCTTACTATTAGTGTTACTCTTAGTCAAAGAATAATATCCCAAATCGAAATTGACTTCGAGGGTGGGATGGTATGGATCTTCAGGTACAGAGAGGGGTTGGGCCCTATTTAAAATTACCTTAGATGGATCAGAAACGAAACATAGATCCAGCGATCTTTTCATGGAGTTAAGAACATGATTGACCTGCGACAATGACATGTCAAACAGTCCATCGAAAAGATCGTGCTGATGGGAAGGCAATAGAGAATATTCCTCAGGACTAGGTGTCCAATTGCAGTCAGGAATATTAAAGTCCCCAAGGACTATGAACTGATCCCTGTCTGATAACAGGTTAAATACAGTCTTAATTGCAGACAAATGCTGCGAATAGACTGATGATTCCGATGACGGCGGAATATATGAGCAGGTTATATATAAGAAGAAGCCGGGAAGGTGTAGTTTTACACAAATAAATTCAATATCATATTGAACCTCCGGCTGTATAAAATCTGATGCAATGGTGGAGTCTACTGCAACAAGAACGCCACCACCACGTCGATCAGTTCTATCACGCCTGTAAATAGTGTACTTACTTGGTAAAACCTCGGAGCTTAGGATTTCCGGTTTTAACCAAGTCTCTGTTAACACCAAAAACTGAGAAGTAAATGAAAGACTATTCATAAAGAAAGTTGAAAGTTTGCTACGAAGGCCTCTTACATTTTGATAGGAGAAAGAAAGATAAGATTTTAGTTTTTTGTCGTCTTATTGGGCGCAGTGGTCTGGTTTGGCAAAGTAAGTCTAATCGGGGGCCGATTCTTTTTTTCTTTGCCTCGAATTCTTTAACCACGATATGAGCTGGCCAAAAATCAGGCGTGCATATGTGGTTAAAGCAATCGTTAGGGACACAAAGTTTAAAGGATGATACGTCCCGTTCATAAGAGAACTTAAATTTTTCCACCTTAATCTCAGCGGCTTGTATTTTGGCTTGAATAAAAGCCATAACATCATCAGATGTGAGATCAGGGGCAAGCCTGGAAACAAAGATTTGTTTCCTCGGGGGAATCCCTACAAGAGGCTTGGGCACCACTGATAAAGAAGCAGTGGTTGTTGCCCTGGGTGAAGCAGACACAGGTATTGAGGCAGGAGCTAAAATGGTAGGGATTTTTGGCGTCACTGGCTGCGAAGACTCACTGTTGACACATTCGGAAACCGAATTTTTCTGAGCCGCCGATCTCGTTACCACCGATGTGGTGACCGGTATCAACGGCTGTGTCAACGGAGTAATAGGCTGAGCTACGTTTGGTGGCGGAACAGCAGCAGACATGGTCTCTTCTTTGCGCGTTGATTTTTTGCGCTTCGGGGACTCATTTAACAGCTGAAGGCCATTAAAGTCCGAGTCCAGCTTAGAGAACTGTTTAGATAGCGTACGAAAACCACTAAACAATTCCTTAAAGCCTTTCCGTGTCTGCCGCATGAAGGCTCTCATTTCGTTCTGCACCTCACGACACTCCTCGCAACAATAGTGCAGCCCAATGCGCTTAGCCAAAGCATCAGCAGTTGAACCAGTGACGTTGACACATTTGGCATGTACAACATTATCACACAGCCAACATAAGATACTTGGCTGAGCACACGTAATCTCACCTTTGCAGGTTTTAACAGCACAAATAAGATGTCCTTCCATTATAATAAGACACCACTGTAAAAGAGTAGCCAAATAAAACGTTAGAAAAAACTAAGAGTAAACTATGTACGAAAAAAAGAGAGCAAATGCTAAATAGGCGAGAGCGTTAGCTGTCGTTACAGTAATTGCAACAACAAATGCACAGCGCAGACGAAAGTAGGAGAGAGAGAGCGAACAGAAGAGAGTAAGCGCGCTCACGACAGAATCTAAAAATAGATCAAGCTACCAAGCAATGCAACAACAAAGCTACAAAGAGTTGATGTAAACAAAGAAGCAAATTGCAAACCAATTCCCAAATTACCAAACACAAATGTTTGACTAATTTAATAGAAAAGCACTCGCGAGTGAACAGATTCTGCAGCAAAAGAATAAGAAAAAACACTACAAGAAGTATTAATAATTTTTTGTTACATAGAACACCGGTTGTTCAAAGAAATAAAGAAACTTCGGGGAGCAAAAGAAAAACGCGTCTGTTCACTTGAAGAGAAAGTTGTTGTATGGTTGTTGTATGGTTTCTTAATTTTTAATTTTTATGATGTGTTAATGGATATTTTTCTGACATGACCTCCTGGCGTGCTGTTGTTATGGCCGTAGTCAATCCGCCTACTTGATGAGTTCTGCAGCGCCTGTGAGTCCGTCCCATGTCCAATGCAGCTGAGTCGTTGCCCCCTGAGCGATGCATAGAGAGGAAGTCTCATCTCCAGCGTTATGCAATGTGCAATGCATGTCAAACCTGAAGTGCGCTTTAATTGAAGCTATTTAAAGCTCGTTAAACAGCAAGGACAAGCCGGGCGTGCACAAGGCTGACTCCTTCTCGACTGACTGCCAATCAAAGTGATGGCTATGAAAATATGCAACGGCCTCTTGTGGTATGCGATTTATATCTTTATAGTGTTTGGCGGCGCTAGATGGCGCCAATGTTCGAGTGGGGGCTGCCCTAACAGATTCGCCAGCTCATCAGAGTTAAGTGAATTTTTGCATCACATCGTGACCCAGTTTCCTATCAAGATGCAACGAGCAGTTTCCAGTTCAGGGCACAGGCATCTTGAATTCTGCGAAGTGCCCGCAGTGCCCACGGCTGATATAGAGAACAAACCGGAGGCAGCGACAACAGAGTTGCAGCTGAAGTTAAACTGGGAGTCGGACCAGAAGTGGAGTTGGGGCGAGTTGTCGCTCAAATTACACGCACACTCGGCTCGGCTGAAAGCTGATTACAGGCCTCGAGGCATGCAATTTGCATCAATAAAACTTGAAGCCTGTCCCGCGTCCTGGCTTCGTCTCTTCCGGCTGCTGTTGCTGCTGCTGCTGTAGGTCAGTTTGTGATTCCAGTTCCTGGACTGGGATTGGGCTGCCCTTAAATGCCGTTCATCTTGTTCAGCGTGGCGTTGATTTGTTGACTGCTTCTGCATTTGCCTCTGCCGCCGTTCACTAGTGACTTCAATCAAGTGACGATGGGTGCAAACGAGGATGAATTCCAGAGGCCCAGAGACCCTGCCTAACGCACGCCCCATTTACTTTCATCTGAGCCGATGCCGACGTGTTATCCACCACGACTCTCTTATCCGATAAGAGGCCGCCTTGCCTGATGGCTCTGATGGCCACTTGACCGGCCAATAATTACTTTCTCCATCTTGAGTGGAGCAACGACTGTTATTGATTTCTGATTGCGGGCATCATTTTATTATGCATCATTAGGCCGATAAAGTCGATGCCCCATACACCAAATAACAACGCACTTTTTCGGTCATTTGCAAATTGCTTATGGCCTTTGAAGAACTTGAAGAAAAATGATAAAAATGTCGAAAAAATCCCATGGATTCAGAGATCATTTTCATGATCATAAAACTTTCCAAAAAAATGATGTGTAAATGTGAAAGGTTCAAGTGGCTTTTATAGGGCACAGGGAGGGGTCAACTCATTTGCATATGAAAAGGCGGCTGCTTTTTGTTTTATTACTATATTATTATCGATTAATACAAATACAACAAATACAATGACTAATTGAGATGTTTAACAGAGTTATCTTGTTCAAACTGAGAGCCAATTTATGTTGCACAAGTTCTTTCAAAAATTTAACAGTTAAGTTTACGCCAGCTCGATCTGATTGATATCTGCACAAAGCCTTACAAAGCCAGACAAGCTCCTACACCATACCCACCCCTTTCCATTTTGTGCTTGTTGTGTTTATCTGTATCTCATTGTGCAATTTCTTTTGTGCCGGTTGGAGTTCGCTAAATTAACTTCACTTCAGGTCAAAAAACAACATCTGAAAATCTGCAAAGCCCGAAAAAATAAACTCGCGGCTTCTCCACACTGCTCAAGTGTGATTTCTGACAGCTCCGACATGCACTCCAATGTGAGATCTGTCATAAAGGCGACCTGTGCCGCTCTTGATTGTGATTGCGATTGTGATTTTGACGGGTTCGGATGACGGGCAAGCAGCCTGGCCAAGACTGTAGTGCCTGGGCCGCCATTTCAGAAAAGCAACTGCCCAAAAATGTATGCAGATTTTAAATTAAAGCGCGTTATCAACAACGAAAAATACATAACCGGTTCGCCGATAGCCAATTTGAGCTGGCACTCAGTCGAAGTCGCCGTTGCAGTTGATGAGCTTAATGTTTTCTGTTTTGCTCTTTTGGAGTGGCACTTCCTTAATTGGAGCAGGCATTGCAACAAGTGCAGCGCTAATTTATTATGTTATTTAATAAATATAATTAATGAATAACGAGCAAAACAAAATGAAGCAAAGTTGCAGCCACGGAGCCACATAAAAATTACTTAATAATTTCCATCAAAACTAATTAATTTCAATATTATTCAGGCTCGCAAGCAAAAACAGCCGCGGGGCAACTGAAAACGAACGTGGACGCTGAGAACCGCAAAGGGGGAACCTTTAAGGGAAACGGTAACCTCAACGGCATCTGCGTGTTAAGCATATTGTCTTGCACTTAACCCTTTTAGGCCGACATTGCGCTTTGAAGATTGTTTTCGCTGGTTTGCAACCCAAAAATGCTTATTACTTGGCAGTGGGCCCAACGGCGATTTACATGCATATGTGAATACCTATTCGTTCTCTCTCTTTCCCTCCTCCTCTGCTCATTTAGTTGGTTTTTGGGGGTAACTTAAATCAATTGCGGCGCATAGCGGCAAAACCGTCAAGCGTCTTGCAGCCATGTCCAATGATGAAGCTGCAGCTGAAGCTGATGCGGTTTCTGATGCTGCGACCCGTTGTAGTGTCTCTTTCTTCTCCCTCCCCGTTCTCTGTCTACCTGTGGCGCGTTCGCTACGCTTGAGTAATTTCATTTTTGGCGGCTTTGTCCTTACTGGCAAATGACTCGCATCTTTGGACTCGGCTTCCTTGCAAGCTTTTATGGCATTTATGCTACTTATGCAGCGTCGCCAACTGCTGCTGCAACGGCGGCGACCGCTACCTCTGCTGCTGCGGCAGGGGCTGCGGCTGCGGCTGCTTCTGCTGCGTTCCGAAATGACCGTAATTAATCAATTTAAGTAAAGTGGCAGCAGCGCGGGACCTGGAGTAGGGCGTTCGGTCAACGGCAATGTCCGTGTAATAACAATGAAAACAGCGTGTGTTGGGCCATGGAACACGGCTGCCAGACGCGCCAGCCAAGTGGTACTTGGTACTCGGCACTGGGCACTCGGAGGCACTCGGGTGCTCGGGTACTCATGTATATCTGCACACCATAAATTATGTTCGCACAGGGTTAAGCGCATTATTTAAGCATTCATCACGAGCTGCGTCCCAGTCGCAGTTGCCGTCGCCGTCGCCGTCGTCTGGGGGCCTCAGCTTGGGCCTGGCTGCTGTGGCTGCTGCTGCTGGCTCTCATCTCTCATCTGTTGCCGTGTAATAATTTTTGAAATTTATGTAAACAGTGTTGATTATGGATGAGTTATGTAGCGTGTTCTACCCTTTTGTTGCCGTTTCCATTTTGCGCGAGCTGCGAGCGCAGTTAATTTTAAGCTTGTTTTGCAGGAACTTGGTCAGAGTAGCCGGCCCCTGAGCGAGAGCCAGAGCCAGAGCCAGAGCTGGAGCCTGAGACAGGGCTTGAGCTTGAGTCATCGGCCAGGCCAATTGATGTCTTTATTAGGCTACCCGCCAGCCGAGGCTGCTAAATATCAAGCGTGCTCAATATTTCTGCCTGCAACAATAAAATGCCAGCTAGTAAACGACTTTGACTCCGACTCCCTGACTCCGACTGAGACCGGGAGGGAGACTCTGAATATGCCGACAGCTGAGATTTAAGGCGTGTTCGGGCACTTAGCAAGCCATGGGAAGCCAAATGTCGATCACGGCGTATACGAGTGCTTGCGAGCATCGAAGACTCGTATTTTCAATTGCCGAATTTGTATGTGGCACATTAAAATGACACAAACAATTACATGCCACACACACACAACCACGCACACACTCATGCTGATTTTCGTAGAATTATGAGCTGTGCGGAGGCTGGAGTCAGAGTCAGCGACTATTTGGGTGGCGCCTTTGTCTTTGTCGCTGCTGAAACGTGCCCGTGCAGCAGCGTGCCACATGCAGCGTGCATGCTGCCAGCAACGTTGCAAGCGCCAATAATATTTTAATTTTTCTATGCAGCATGTCATGCTCGGCGGCGGGCCACGTAGCCGGACCAGACCAGGCACGTTTAGCTTAGCTACAATCACTCGATCCGAGCGACGGCACACGTCCCCCTCCCCTGCCCACTTAAACGCATGTCAGCCGAAGCCGAAGCAGAAGCAGAAGCTGAGCTGCCTGCTTCGACAGGCAGCTTGCACTGGTCATGCCTAATGGCTTGCGGCTGAAGCTTTTAACCGTTCGCGCTGATAAGCACGACAAACATTTAACAAGTAATTAAACATATTTGCACAGAGCCAGCGACAGTTTCTGTTTCAGCCTCAGTTCCAGGCGGGACAGAGGCGGTGGTTCTGTTGCCAAAAGTGGGTTAAGGACGCACTCAGCACTCAGCAGTGGTCGCCCCGCCCCTTTCCGTTTTGCCATTTGCTGTTTGCCGTTGGCAGGCAGCGTTCATTTTGTTTTTGTTTCGTTTCTTTTTCGGGGTATGCGGTGCAGTTGCAAATAGAGTTGCTGAAATTCGGCATTGTATTTACGACCACGGTGGGGCAGCACACAGAGCACACACAGCACACAGATGTCTGACCCACACCCACATTTCATTAGCAGCAATCGGCAGTCTGCAGTCTGCAGTCTACAGTCTGCGCCGTCGCTTGGCGCTGTGATAAATGTGATAATAAATATTCGAGTTGTTTGTGAGTGTTATAATTTAGTGTTGATTAGTTTGCGCAAATAAGAGTTATTGATTCAATTTCAATTAAAAGGATATGAATGTTTTGCGTTAGCGCCGCTCCCCAGCCCCATCAATCCGCTGTCCTACATCAAAAGACTGAGAAAACAAACTCGCTCGTTATGGTGTTGCCCGCTGCTCGAGTCATGTCGGTTTTTGTTGTTTGGCACCTTCGCATTGATAAGTCCGAATTCAGATTCCGAATGCAGATAATTAATGATGCCTAATGAGTGGGCTAGGCCGCGTCGCGTCGCTGCTGCAGTTGCAACTGCATGCAGAGTGGCAATTATGTGTCATTTATATGGTTCGCCGACTGTGTAATTTGTATGTAAACTAAAAGCTCAAACATTTATTAAATTAATTTCGCAAGAGGGAGCAAGTGAGCATGTGCTGGTAAGCTTTGTTTCGGGTCGATAGAACAGCCTCTGCGCAAGGGCACCGACAGCTTCCAGCGCTGCCGACGCGGCGGCTGCTGGCGACTGCTGCTGCAGCTGCGGGAATTGTAGCCGGAGCTGTTGGAGTGCGTGGACGTCGTTGAGGGATTCGATGAACAGCACAAAGGAACAACTGTAAAGACAGCTTACTGCTTTAGATAGAATATCCGGAGAATATAAAGGCTGGACTTAGCTACTTACTTGGACAAACGGAGAACTACGAACTATAGTGGTAAAGCAACAAATAGGAAGACAAAACATGGACGAGAAACTGAAGCTTATGAAGCCTGATCTGAATGATTGGTGGACAGCTGACGCATTGTGAAGGTTGTTTCTGCAGTTACAGTGGACAAGAAGCATTAAAATTGTAACATATAGTATAAGTAACTTATTTCTTACCCGGAGTGCGGAAGCCTTCTTGAATTTTGTAGATCTCGTTCAGCTCGCGTGCACTGCACAGCGGAGTGTCCACTTGCGTTGTCTCGTTGAAGCGAGAGTAGTCGATCTCGTATGCCTGCAGATCCTTGTTGTATAGCACCACGGGGTCGAAGCGGTGACCCCAAAGAATCTCTGTATTGATGTAGCTCGACCGTGCCTGCGTTGATTGGCCTGTGGACTCCACTGTACCTTCGAGTAGAACCACAATCTCGAACTTGTCTTGCAACATGTCGGTTGCGTTCATATTATACAATGGTGAATTTTCGTCGATTCTGTGTTCAATGACCATGGGCCAAATGAAGAACAAATCGGAACCAGAATCATCGGTGCCTATTTGTAGTTCAGTGAAATACTGTGTCATGACCTCTCCTTCCTTAGTGCTTCGCGTCCTTATGAGTTGTGCTCGCACTCCGGCGCCAATAATGTGCGATTTGCGCATATCACCCACACGGAACATCAACGAGAGGTTGCCATCCCGTTGGCAGATTACCGCATGCTTGGAGAAGAGCAGTGTCTGTGCACGCTGCTTGGCGCGTGTCATTTTGGCAAACACAATGCCGGCCATGAATGCCGATGACATTACGCCAAAGATGGACTGGAAGCACATCATGAAGATGGCTTCAGGGCACTCGGGCGAAGTGGTGCGCACGCCATAGCCGATGGTGTGCTGTGTCTCGATGGAGAACAGAAAGCAGGAGGTGAAACCATCGATTGCCGACACACAAGGCGCCCAACCAGATTCCTCTAGAAGATTACCAGATTATCAGTTTATCAGCTATTTAATTGCGCTCCTAACCTACCCTGATTGTGTGGTAAATGTAGCTCCTCCAGGTCACCGTGAGTGTACATGATTAGCCACCAGATCAGCGCGAAGAACAGCCAAGATAATATGAAACTTAGCGCAAAGGCTAGCAGTGTCCAGCGCCATTGCCAGTCCACCATGGTTGTGTACATGTCCTGCAAAAAACGCACCCGTCTGCGCTGCAGATGCTTCTGCACCACATTGCAGTCGCCATTCTTGAATACCGCACGTCGACGCACGCGTCGCATGCTGCCAGGCCGAAAGTTGCGAGATCTAAGTAAAAGAGAAATAAATGCAAATATTGAAATTATTTGTCATTAATTTCGCAATAAATTAACTGATTTTCCATGAATTTCTTTTACTGTCTTAAAGTATGCTTCAGTTTTTGTACAGATTCAAAGAGAACAAGCCACAGTGGACGGCGTTGTATGGAGAGCGCGGCCATAAAAAATACTTCCAGTTGAGCTAGAGGCTTGAAACTTTGCACAAAATTTTCTAATAACACCTCTCATATCATATATAAAAATTAGCCAGATCGGACGACTATATCATACAACTGCCATAGAGTCTCGCTTTTTGTGCATTACGTGCACCACATATCAAATATGTCCATACAGGAAGAAACGCAAAATTTGCCTAACAGTAACGTAAATAACAGACAAATAAAAAGAAAATAATAACAAAACATATTTTAATGAAAATAAAATAACCTGATCACAACAACAAACCAAACGCAGGGATGTAACTAGAAATTCGACCTTGGAATAAAGGGGGACGGCGTTAGAATTTTTAATTTTTGAGTACTTTGGAGCAGAAAGGCGTAAATGCCTTCTGTTTTTCCTTAATCAAAAAACATTGAGAAATACACTAGTTAAGGTTTCATTAAGGGGCTCGGGAGGAACACAACTAAAACTTAAACAAAACATAGAAAAGGCACAAAAAAGAAAACACTTTCAACTTTCATAATCATTTTAAATATTAAAATTTGGAAATTTATAACACGGGTTTTACTGCTTTGAAGTTTGCGTTTGCTTTTTGTGAAATGCACTTCGTACAATTGCGCGCAGCAAAAGAACACAATCTCGGCACTTTAGTTCTATATTAAGAAGGTACCGTTAGCTTTGCAGATAAAACCAATTTCATATTGATATATTTGCACATTTTAGAGATGGTTTGGCTACTTTATGAGCAAATCGGCTGTGCTACCTTTTTTGATTTTTGGCCTATGGGTGCAACCACTGTGCAGGCTAGAGAACAAAGCAGCAGCAGATTTAAATTGGTTTTTTGGACAGAAACGTTCTAAAAATCTGGAAATGAGTAACATTAATGCAACATTTTTCTATTTTTAGTATTCTATTACTAATTCAATGCAATTGCTGGAAGAAGAATGTTATGTTCTTGCTAAATCATATGTTCAATTTGCGCGCTGACATTGCACTCATATGCATATGCATATTTACTGTCTGTGCACTTGACTGTCGTTTGGTCTGTTTACTCTTGAATTGCCTGTCCAGACAGAGACTTGCGCCACTTATTCGCGTGTCTCGGTAAGCGGCTAATTGCCTAAATTAGTTGTTCACATTTCTTGACACCGCTATGAAGTGCATCAGTTAAGCCAATGTCAATAACGCTTAACTGCCGATGGCTAAATGCAGTGCAAACACTCGCGTTAGGCACACCCGCGATACTCTTAATTGAATTCATCGAATTGATTCACACTCTCAGCTGATAATTGCAGCAAATTGTCACCACAAGATTTCCGTTTTGTGCACATCCCCCACATGTGCCGGGAATGACTCAATTTGTACCCCATGTGGCACTCACAGCGCTTGCACTGGGGCGATTAATTGGCACTGTGCTGGTTCCATAAATAACGGTTAATCGAATTTAACGCACAACTCTACGTAAATGTAGTCTACATCGTATGGGGGGACAAATGAGAGCAGGGCCATCAGATGATTCACGTCTCTTTGTAGTATAGCCGCAGCTTCTTAATTGTTAATTGCTTATATTCTATTTTCGCCGCCAACGCAGACCACACTCGGCTCAGCATCAACCCTCAGTACGACTTGAAATCTGTTGAGGAGCGGAAATGATTTCATACGGCTTCACGTGTGGGAAAATTCGTACGACAGCTGATTGATAAAACGTGGAAGTGATAAAGATAAGCTAAACACAGCAAACAAATCGTTTAACTAGAATGAGATATGTGACGACGCGTGTAAATTATTTGACAGTCGAACAATGTGTCTGTCCCTTTTGAGAGGCGTCCAATTCAATGGACCGGCTAATGAGTCTGCAATAGTGTGCAACGCAGCGGAGGCAGGAAAACTTTTGAACGACTTCTCGTTTAGATAATGCTCGTAACTCATGAAAAAATGCAGCAAGTCGCAGCTCAGCGTGGGCGACAGACAGTACAGTATAAATTACAACCGCAAACAGCGCACGGAGCACTTAAAACCAAATGAGCGGCGCACTGCTAATCAGCAAAACAAATCGTACTCGAAGACTTGTATGTGTCTCTGAGATACACAAGATTGCGTGCTGCCCCCTTGGATTATCGAGCAAGTTCAAGTTGAATGTCGTACTGCAGTCGAGAGATTTATATAAGATATAGTAACATTTCTAGCGCACCCCTTGGCCAGCGAATGACTGGATCCTTTTAGTGCTTCGTAGTAGACTCCCGCTTGTGAGGGCGTGTGCGAAATGCCTCTCATGTATTGCCGTTTCCATTCCTTCATGTGTGCAAAGGTTTCATCCTTTTCCCCAGCTACGGTATCTACTTCGGCAGGATCCTGCAGCACCTGCACATCGGTCAAAGGCACCTGCATATTGACGCGTATAAGTTCTAAGCCCGATCGCGAACAAAACTCAACTGGCGTAGCGCTATCATATCTAATCGCAGGCCGACATTCAAGCGTCCAAAGCTCGACAATATTTGATTTGCGAATTAGAGCAGGAGTAACAAATAATCATCTATTGATCTAATAACTTAGACAGCTGCCAAAATATGAACAAACAGTTTCCTAATGGCCTCAAGCCCCCACCCGCCTTATCCAACGAGCAGATACCCTGCCACACACTTACCTGCAACTTGGCTGCCGCTGAAACGCTTTTCCATTCGTAGAGAGCCCATAGAAGCTGGTCGGACGATTCGGTACTATAGTTATTGGATACGACTCTGGATTGCTTATCACGCTGTCCAGCGTATCAGGATCCTCTTCGATAGTGGCCGGTCTCTTCGGCTGCTTGACTGACTTCTCCTTCGGGCCCGCCGTTGTCGTGGTAGAGGAGGCATTTGTTG
The DNA here is from genome assembly GCA_018904595.1 of Zaprionus indianus. Classification (NCBI taxonomy): domain Eukaryota; kingdom Metazoa; phylum Arthropoda; class Insecta; order Diptera; family Drosophilidae; genus Zaprionus; species Zaprionus indianus. The sequence goes on from JAEIHA010000860.1 coordinate 7,716,227, forward strand.
TCGCTGCTGCAGTCGAGTGGCTCGTAAAATTGAAGCGCATCTGTAAAGCCAGATGAATCGCGTTGATATATTGTATTTATAGCAAGTATACAGTCGCATATCGATAGTGCTGCTCTTGTTGCAATTGGAACGCAAATGGAAACTTGTGAGGCGAGCAGGCAAGGTGCGAAAAAATAAACTCATAGTAGAATGCACGTAAGAGATTCATGTTTGCAAACTTTACAGATGAACGTGTGCAAAACAACAGCAAAACTGTTATCAGTGAAAAAAATAATATTTGCTGCACAATATCATTTATGACAAGTTACATGTGTGTTGAATTTGTCACTCTTGTATCACTTTGTTGACTCTCGACTGATGCAAGAGAGAAGCTCTAAAATAAAGTCTATCATCAACAAGCCTGGGAATAAAGCAGAAAGAATTTTTGGATAACACACTTCACACAATACGTATACGTATGTATGTTTACATTAATGTTCGCAGCTTCCGACTTTATTTTCACAACAGCCACTGTTTGTCTAATCCTATTTGGGCACTTAAATATTCGACCATTTAAAAATACATAAAATTTGTGAACACGGACACACCTTTTCGGGTCGACAGAAATTATTTTCTTTCTGGCTTGCTTCTGGGGGGATTAGATATTTTTTAGCACCTTTTTACGAGCATACAATTTTCAATTAATTGGCACCTTCAAAACGAGCATTTGGCATTTTTTGTTATGCAAAAGACTTTAACACATCTTTAACAATTTAGTCACTTTTTTGTTGTTAAAAACCGCTAAAATTTTACTTTGTATTGTATCCGCGAGCGCGTCGAACCAGAAATGAACTGAGTGAGAGAGATCACAGGGCAACTGCACGCAGAATAAATAGAAGCCACAACCGATGCTCGACCTAAGCAGACTGCGACACTAGAAGCAGAAGCTTGCTAAGGCAGCGCAATGGATTAAATGAGGACCGACCGACAGCAGCGACGACAAGCGACACCGCCAGCGACAGAAAGAAAATATCAAACTAAACAAAAGTTGTGAACAAAAGGCCGCTTGCTGTAAATGAGCTCGGTTACGCACACATGCACAATGACAGTTCGCACTCATATAGTACAGCAGATTGATGCTCTCTTTCTCTCTCCCTCTCTCTGATACAGATACATTTACAGATACGGATACAGAGACAGGCGAGATGGCATATGCAGAGACAGAAGATAAAGCAGCCACTTTGATACGAGAAAAGTTCAATTGAAATGATTTTTAAATTGAAAATGAGGCGGAAGATAAGCGCGATAAATACAGCTTATCTATATACGATGCTTACATGGACAAGTGAAATTATAAAGTAGCCACGTACGACCTTGACTCCCAATGTCTGAATTTTCAAGGGTTTCGCATGCGCAATATTTATCAGGCACCTTCAAAATATATTCGTAAGCCCGGTTGATTATTTACAATAGATAACAATGTGAACAATTTATTTACAGCTACTACTCGCTACTGTTTCGGATGTGCACCTGTAATATTTGCGCATGGCTGACTGTAGTTGATTCATCTGTCTGTTTCTTGCAGTCTGCAAATAAATATGCCTTTATCGTTCAGCTATCCATAAATCTCCCAGAATGTCACGATTTGTTACGTCGGAAGCTGGGGAATAAAAGCAATTCACGCATTATAAATTCATTATTTATGAATTGGGCTTATTGAATATGAACTTAAGTTCATGGTATAAAATATAAATGGGGCCTTACCAACGTTTTTTGTTCAAAAACGGATGTCTTCGTATCTCTAAAGCGGATAATCTTTTATCTTGTGATTTACATAGAAGGGATCTCAAGAGATTTTGAGCATCTGGACTGATCATTTTAGCTGTTTCAACAGACATATCGAAAATTTTCGTTGATATGCTTTTCCAAACTTCTGCTTTATCATGGTCGTCATGAGCAAAGGGAAAACGACGAAACAGCAAATTGTATAAAGTAATGCCGAAAGCCCAACAATCAACGCGATAGTCATAGCCGGAATAAGTGATAATCTCGGGTGCCATGTAGTGAGGTGTGCCGCACCATTGAAATAGTTCTCGATCATGGTAGTGAATGGCCAATCCGAAATCGGCGATCTTCACTGTGTGGACATCGAGGGTCTTTTTGTTTTGAGTTTGCTGTAAACCAACAAGTAAATTCTCCAACTTTATATCCCGATGAATTATGCCTTTCGAATGAATATAATGTAATCCTTTGGCTACATTTCTCATGATAAATTTCACTAAGGCTTCGGGAAAAATTGCACGTGCCGTCATTAGTTCAAACAGGTCACAATTCATGCGCTCGACCACAATGAAAATATGTTTGGGTTGCTCAACCGAATATATGAGTTCGATAATATTCGGATGACTTTGAAGACTGCGCAAGATCTTGATTTCATTATGAAGCTCAGAGCTGTGCACTGATATGGAATCTTTATCGACCATTTTAACGATATACAGCTTACTTCTATCGGCTTTTCCAATCCCCTCGAATATTACCGACGATTTATTCCGAAATATAAAATTCGGCACGTCAATATATAAGCTAATCGATTGTGGTAGATCAGAGATATCAAAGTCTACCAAACTTCTCTCATTTCTTCGTTGAGGGGAAACGTAGTATTTTCCTCGCAGATGTACCATATTTCCCAGCAGCTCGGTATAGTTCCTATTGACCTTATAGCCCACATCCGTGAATGCTTCGTATTGGCAACAGCAGATAATTATGTCTCCATCAAGGATGTCATCTAGCTGCAGAATAGGAGCCCCATCGATGCGGTAAATTCGTCTTATTGCAGACTTTAGTACCACATGCCGTCGTAATGCCACGGTAAGTGTCTCTAAAAGGATGTCTAAGGTCTTATAGTGTTTTTTCAAAATCGCCATCGAAACACCTTCGAAGTGTGGGTCTTTGTTGCGTAAAAAACAAGTTCGTAGTGCTTTATTTGGGTTTCTTTTAGGTTCTCTGCCATTTATGAATTTATCAGTATGTTGACGATGGAGTACTGGAACTCTTGCTTTATGCTGTAGTTCTTGGAGACTCGAGCTTCGTTTCATAATAAATATACTTTGTAATGGACGTGTTGTTCTTTTGGATATTTTGTGACTTATGTCATGAATTGACAAGGCTACTGAAAAATAGTTTTAGATGTATAGAACACAATCTGCATCTGCAATACTAGCAATACTGGTATGCAGTTTCCAGGCGGCAGTCAATTTGTTATATGGTTCCGCGTCACAAAAGGTATGGACTCGAGGGGAGGAGGGTTCAAAATATAATAACTACATAAATTATGTCACGCTCAATTGTGAATGTGACTGACGACTGGTGACTGGCAAGCGACGCTGATGAAGAGCGCCCAAGCAGCTGTGAAAATTGAATAATCAGCTTAGTTGCGCAGCTTGATAATACGCGACCCCAAGATGTGCACTGCCACAGTGTGCTGAAATACACACATATACATACATACATACGTATGTATAGGTACATACGTAAGTATATGTAGGTAGTCAACATATAAGCAAGCCTACATACTTTCTTCCTCTTAGCGATACAAGTGCAAATTTGTAGGCAATCATGGGCCATTTTATTGTTAATTCGCTTTTAACGCATGGTACAGCAACGGCTTGTGCTTATTTTTAAATATACTTTGTTAAATTGCAGCCAGGCTTGCTTTTGGTTTGTTTTTGCAATTATCATATTTTTGAAGCATTTTCAAGGGAAATGTTTTCGAATGCAATATTTGCATTGATAACGAATTCGTGTTTAGTTAAAATAAACTTAAATCACAAAGTATCTCACTCCATTTTTGTTATTTCTGTTGATGGGATTAAACTGAAAAATGCAAGTAGTCCAAGCAGCTTAAAGCTTATTGCACAGTAATTAATGAGAATGTCAGCGCTTTTAAATTTTTGTTATACAAAATGCGGAAAAACTCTCTCTGTGAAGAACACCCTAAAGTTGTGGACACTTCATTCAGTGTCTGTTTGTTTTTAAAAATCGCCACTGCCTGGACCACACAAAAATCGACTTGGGGCTGTTTCGATTTCGTTCTTGTTTTCTTCATTGATCATCAGTACCCACGCTTCCAAGTTCGAAAAGTGTATAGCTCGCCCAGGAAAAGGAAAAACTTTTGTAGGCTGATTTTTGAGTTTCTCTCGTTTCTTTTAGATGAAAACCCTTTTTAAACCCGACTTTTAGCGCCCCCTGGCGGCAGGGCGGGGAAATTCGAAAATTTAACATTTCACTGTAAACGTAAAATCGATTGAGCGCAAAAGTATGCTACACATAATTAAATCATGCAAGAAAATAATTAACATTTCTTCGTTGTAAAAGTATTGTAGCATACTTATTTAACTAACTATGTTACATTACCCTGTTGACGCTCTGTTAACTCAAAATTATTTTCTGAATAAATAAATAAATAATTGAAATTGCAGCAGAATTTGGCTATGGACTATCATAGTATCACTTATTTTCGGTTATTTATAATGAAAATGTTGCTTTAAACAACGCACAATATCAATTGATGGACAGAAGACGAAGAACGCATGAAAGCGAATAAACACGTGGTATAAGAATTAGACAGAGCGAGAGGGCAACAAGTTGATGTATGTATGCATTTTTACGTAGTAGCAAAAGTAGAAGCGGCCGCAGGAATCGCATAGTAGATTAGTGGACTATGTGCCGCGCTCTTGGGCCAAAAAAGTGTCAGTGTTCGGAGTTCGAATGCTGCCGGGGGATCAATATGTGAAATGTCTCTGTTTTTTTCATTCCTATTAAATAATTTAAAAGCTCAACAAACAATACTTTTTTTAATTTTTTGGTACGGCACGTATGTAATTAGAACACTTTTATAAACCGAACCATGATTGTCTGAAATATTTATTGAATAAAATCATGAAATCAAATTTTTGAAAATAATTTTTTTATTGATATTAAATTAAATAATTTACCATGTGACATGCGGGTGTATAACAGCCCGTTTGACTGTATGTAAGAATGAAAAAAAAACCAAAAAAAAGTAATCAAAATAAAAAATTACACCAAGTCAGCCAGCCGATTCTAAGAGTCGTACGCAGAATATATATTGTTTATGAGGTCGGAGATGCTTCCTTCTGCCTGTTACGCAAATTTTGGTTCCGACAAACACAATAAATAAACCATGATTTTTTTTAAAATCCATGGCCTAATAAAAACTACGATATTCATTACAACAACTTTATTATGGGCTTTCAATGGTCCCGTGAATGTTTTTGGATGAACATGGGAAACTTTATAACACTTGACTATTTACACCTGATATTGCATACGAAGTAAGGAAAAGTTTGTTGGCTTTGGGTATAGACTATATAAGAACAAGGCTTAGACTATGTATTTGTGTGGCTATGTAGTGGTAAATGTGGGTTTGCCTGTGTATAAATGCTGCAACACTTATCGTATATACAAGGTAATGCTAAGTAATATTTGTATGTACCTACTTACTACTACTAAAATCTACCATAATTTTATAATGAAATTTGCATTAAATATTCTTCTGCTCACAATGTCAAAAAATGGCGAAATCTGGAGTGTGAGTGTGTGTGTGTGGAGGTGAGCAATGTGCATGATGCCTATACATATCTATGTTTCTATGTAACTATCCTTCCTTACATAGCTGCACCATTGTAATGTTGATACATCTCATCCCAGAACCGCTGACGCTCTGGCTCCGGATTCGTCTTCATGTTCAACTCGTTGGAAATGTCCAAATAATTAAGACTGTTCATTACATTTGTGGAATCAATGGGCGTCCACTTTGTGGTTAGCACAGGATCCTCAACGTTCGGTGTAGGCGTACTAAAAATAGTTAAGAGTTAATACATCTTCAAATTAAGCCTGAGCTACCTCAGCACTTACCCGTATTTGGCAAAGTTTGTCCACATGCGAACCATACGGTTCTTGACCTGCACTTCCATAGACTTCGGGTCAAGACTCAAATTGAAGAAGCCAAACTTGAATAGGTAGCCCATCTCATCGCCATGACAGACACCTGGCCTGGGAATACCCAACATCCGCTTGTACAGACCCAGAGCTCCATCGAAGGAGAATCTATACAAATAGACTGGAGCATTGCCGTATCTCGCGTGGTTTCGTGCCGTGCGGCGTATCCCTTGCAAAAACATCAGATCCGTGAGGAGCTACAAAACGTTTGTGATGGTTTAAGTTGAGTTCTAATACTGACATCACTTTCGCTTACTGCTATCATTTCGTCTACAGACTCGAGCCCAACGTGCTTGTTTCCCAGATAGAATGAGCGTATATCGCGCGTCACCCTGTCATGGTTGTCTGTCACGTTCAGATCGTGTGGCACCAGGCGCCCAAAATCGTTCTCAATAATTTGCAAAAGTTGAGGGTTTTTGCGAAGTCCTACGAATAAGAGATAATTAAATATTTCAATTCGAAGAATATCTGAGGATCAGTTACGTCTTATGAACAGCATGGCTTCGTGTGTGTTGTAGCCTGTCATGTAGGGAACATCGCTGTTGAAGTTGTGCGCATCGTACATTTCACTGGGATGTTCCGTGAGGAAGGGTTCTTCCAGATATTCCACTTCTCGCGAATTTTTGTTCCAGTAGCCTTCCACAACGGGAACAAAGGGCAGACCAATGTTGTTCCGTTGATCCTCGGCCGTTAGAGTTGTAGGTGCTGCTTCGACCAATTTCATGGCGGGTACACGGCGCAAAAAGTCCAAGATTTCCTCGGTATTATTAGCACCCACATAGCCGAGATTTGCTGCAAGTCTAGCTGCTCTCTGGCTCGAACTGGCTGCCATAGACCAAGGATTTAGTGCTGAGCCGCTCTGAGAGATGGCGCGATGGAAAAGACCCTTTGCCATGGGAGAGAGCAGCAGAAGTTGCACTGATGAGGCACCAGCAGATTCACCGAAAATTGTCACCTGCCCTGGATCACCGCCAAAGGCTGCAATATTGTCCTGCACCCACTTGAGGGCAAGTAGCTGATCCTTAAGTCCCTGATTGCCCGGTGCATCTGGTCCAGCAGTGAGAAAACCAAGCGGACCAAGTCGATAATTAAAAGTGACTAAAACGATGTCCTCAGCTACCAAATAGTCAGGTCCATAAAGGAAGGAGTTTCCCGAGCCAAAGGAGAAGCCACCTCCATGTAGCCACACCATGACAGGCAGCTTCGGCTGTGAACTGGATAAGAAAGGAAGATGCACTAAGAATAGTTCTTTTTAGTTTCCTTTATCTACTTACTCGTCGTCCTTGGGCATGCGGGTGGTAAATACATTCAGAAAGAGACAATCTTCGTCCCCCTTAAATGTGTCCAATATCATGTTCTTGTGCGGACAACTCTGTCCCTCTCGCGAGGCATCTCTGATGCCAGACCAAGGTTTCTCTGGCTCCGCAGCACGGAATCTGAGCAACAAGTGTGTATTGAAAATGTATTCTAGGAATTTTCATCGCACTTACCTTCTTGCACCAATTGGTGGCGCGCCATAGCGCATGCCCTTGAAGCTGTAGTAGCCACCTCGCTCGCCGGAGCGATACTTTTGGTAGCGACCTCGCACCTTACCCAGCGTGGTGCTGGCAACTATTTCACGTTCCTTCTGCAAACAACATTGAGGTAAATAACTGTAAGTAAATCTCGCGCTCATAAATCGAGCGTGTGAACTTGCAGAGCATTTCGGAGTATCAAAAATGGCTGCTGTCGAATGTTTCTAATTTTTGCACCATGCCAAGTACCTGCGATATTGCATTTACTTATGTGTTTGCTTGCGCAATCGCTGCAAGAATTTGCAAAAATTAATCTTGGTCAGCGTTGGAGTACACAAAAGCAGGCCATGGTAAAATACGTTTCGCAACTGCAGTCTCGGCCAACTGGCAATGGCCAATGGAGCCGGTTCTTATCCAAATTAGGTAATTGATTTCATTTATTGAGGCGTGCAACTCTTTCTTTGTTCTTGAAGCCAGGCGAACGTACGTATGCTCAGATCTGTCGACTTAGACTTGACCTCGTCCACAGTAAACATGGCAAGCATGGCCAGCTGCCACAGATGATGTCAGTGAGCCCGATTGATTCATACCGAGAATCATGCATATTTGACATTTGGCGCTAGCCAAGGTTTGTTTTGCTTACCCGCAATGATCTCACCACCTCCTGCACCACTCGCATGGCCCGCGAGGGCAGCAATTGCACCAACGAATTGGGATGCGAGGTCAGCGTTTTCCATGCCGTCGTCTCCTGCAATTACAAAGGTCGTGTGTGCTGTTAATTGAATTAACTGCAATTCGCAAGCATGCCTAGTGTGCGCGCCTTGTGCAAACGCAGCGCTCAAGTTCACTCACTCACTCACTGACTGTCTGATTCGCTGTAGGTATTCACCAACTACACTCACACACACACACATAATGTTGCATTAATGTTGACAATTTTGTTATTGTCTCTGTCTGTGTCTGGGGCCGGACTTGCCCGCTTTTAATGATGTTAACGGGCAACCTTGCGGCCAGGCAAATTTCGTTTAATTGAAATGCCATTTGCATCATACGAAAGAGGCAAAGCAAGCGCAAAGCCAACAACAACAGCAACAACAACAATGGCAGCAGCACGTGCAGCCAACGCTTAACAGTTAGATGAAACCACAGAGAAACACACTTGAGTAGACTATATATACTTATAGCTGGTGTATGCCAGACAAACGTCTGTCAGCTGTCACATTAGCCGGCGTGTGCCGCAGGCCGAAATGTATCTGTATCTGTATCGCGCTCGCTTGTAACTTGAAGTGAATCATGACACAGTTGGACAATGTCTTGGCGCACCAAAATCAACATCGTTGAATGGTTTCAAGTTCACATTTTATAACACTCGATGCTAATTTCTTTCTGTCTCACTTGACCCGCTAGCTGCGTGGGTCGACTTCAACTTCTCCAACTCGGCATAATGCGATGTTATGCTAATGTGGGTGTAGCCGGTTATATAAAACAGTTTTGCTTGAGCTTAATTCAAATTGATTTGCTTAATTTGGAGCTGTGTGGCCATAAAACACATATTTATAACTGTTGTTCGCATTGTTTACTTTTTTGGCTTGTTTTGCGATTATTGATTGGGGGAATTGAAGTGGCCTACAGCTTGTTTGAACTGGGTCAGTCTGCTTAATTTGTTATGGGCCATATACAGATACTAATCCTAAAAGTTTCTTCCCTGGAAAATCTTATACTTTGCTCTTTAATTTACTCTCCCAAGTTAAAACTGGCCATCGTCAGAGGCTCTCGCACAAAAACGATGCCACTTATAATGCATACATTATGTAAGCACTGAGACAACAACAGCAACAATAACAGGGAGCGCTTTCACGCTACGCTCGAAATATAAAAATAAATACAACAAAACAAATGCAGTCCGGCAGATCGCCAACAACGTTGCAGCGCTGCCACTGCCCCATGCAACAAAGTAGAAAGTTGCAGTAGCAGCCTGAAAAGCCAACAACAAAATTAGCAACAAATACAAACAAATCGCATATTGCGTAAGTGCACTGAGTGAATTACCGAATGATGTTATTCAAAAACGAACCTCAGTTATGCTCGCAGAATGTTCCATATCCATATCGAGTGACGATCCGGAAGAAGATAATCGCTCTGTGCTGGTTGTCATTGTGCTAGCTGATGTTGTTGCCGCTGCTGGGGTAGTTGTTGTGGTGCCCACTAGGAACATCGCTTTGCCCAGTAAGTCTGGCAAATCACCTGCAACGGAGCCCGCAACATCGCCATCCACGGGCAGCACAGCCTCTGGCTCTAGCTCTGACTGCGACTCATCGCTAAGGCAATCCAGCAGCGAATTATCATATTGATCGAATTTCATGAGGTTGCTCGGCTCGCGTGGACGCTCCACACAAATGGCAAAGACAATGAGAGCAATCGCTAGAAGAAGGGCCAGGGCAGCGAATGCAGCTGACGTACCTGGGCGGCACGCCATGTCGGGATGGGCGTCGCTGTTGGGGTCTCTTTTTATGCAACACTAGCGTTGACAATTGCCAACAATTGCATGCGGCGCAGCACACTGTGCAAATGTTTTACGGTCTTTGTTGCGGTTGCCTTTGGCTTTGCCTGTGCAGTTGCAGTTGCAGTTGCAGCAACGGCACGCGTCGCAATGCGAAACTGTAAACTGTGATTTATTGAACAGTCTCAGCTGTGTGGGGCAACTGACACACTACCCTAGCGCACTGTGACTAGCGTCGCACACGTTAGGACCAAGCTTAGCCTTGCGTAGCCTGTTGCCTGCTGGCTACATCCGTTGCTGCTGCTACTGTTGCACTCGCGGCCACAGTCGACGGACTTTTGAGCCGTGGCACAACTAACACGGCGCATATAATTCGCGCTTTGCTTGCTTTGCTCCGACTACATACTCTCTCTTCGGGGGTTATACGATCTGTAGTACACTACGAATTACAAGACTCTTATTGTAACCTTTGGTCTTTTCTAACTGGTCTTTACTTGCTTTCTTAAACAATATTAATAAAATGTTTTCCCACACAGCAATCATGCGCTAACCATTTCATGCCCAACTCCTTTGAAGTGTATTTTAAAGTTCGGCTCAGCAAAGTCAACTCAATCTATTGTTTTAATTGCACTTGTTGTTAGTTATCGCTTGAACTGTTGGGATTTTAGCTACATATTTCGAGTGTTTGTTACAGTTTTAGTTACCCTGTAAAATGTATCTACCTAAAGGGGATTGCCAATGGTTTTCCAGTAAATATATTAGACAAAAGTGTGCAGAATATCTCCTAGTCGAGCACTCTATTGAGTACTCCATTGAACACTTCGAAGCTCATAGCTGCCTGCAGACGCCGTCATTGTTGTAGCTGTTGTTAAAGTTGGATCACTTGTTAACTTATTATTGCCTACAGCTAATTTTTATATATCTCTCAATGTTATCGAAGAGCCAACGGAAATGTATTTCGATAGTAATTAAGTCATTTACTTTAATTACAATTGCAGTCGAATTAGATACCAAATGTTGGCTTGCATCCGAGGTGTTAGCAGGTTTATTATACAAGTTATGTTAGATTTTACATGACACAAAGTGAGTAGGTTACAAGGTCAACACACATAAAAGGTTTATATTATACATATACACAGAGTGAAAACGAAAAAAGAGGGATAGAGAGAAGAGAGGGGAAGATAGAGACACACATAGTGATATTATGAACCGGGGCTCACCTGACTCAAATCTTCAATTATCATAAACAAAATCTGCTGCATAGTCGAATAACTATACTGTCCTCTCATGGAGTGAGATACCTACAATCAGCGAGAGTTAAGATAAGGCACACAAACGATTTTCATAAGAATGTTCAATGTGAATATCATTGTAACCTCTGCCCGACCCATCAATTTAATTCTAATAAAGTAAAGACTTCCATTCATTATCCGCCTTAGTGCGGTAATTTATTCATTATGCCTTTGCTCGAAGCTGAATATCATTGGCTTTGGCAATGTAATGCTTAATGCTGACATAAGATTCAAGATCAGATACCAAATACGCGCACACAGTCGTCATTCACGCGCATTGGGCACAGAATCTGAAAAGCCATGGCCATGCAAGCAATCGAATCGAACAACAAGTGAATAAGTGAACAACAAGTGAATAGCTTAGAAAATAATTGTGTTTTCTGCGGATCATAAACCGCTGCGGCAATGGCGCAGAGAATGGCTCTGGGTGAATCTTTAAGTTGCTGCTGTAACGTGCCTTGCCAGTCCATAAAATCCATTAACAGCCGTCTGTAAATGCACTCTCGAGGCGGCAGTGGGCAATAACTCAGAGAGTCTGACCAACGACAATGGCTCAATGTTCACTTCAGGCAGCTGCGAGTGCTGGAACTGAATTTGCGACATGTTGTCAAAAGAGCACACGCTGCAGACAGTCGGACGGACAGACAGATAGGCAGACAGACAGACTGTCTGACAGAAGTTGTGGCTTTAATTTAATGCCAAAAGCGTTGTAAGCAAATTTCAACTCTGGCACGCTTCGTGTGCTGTTAATTGCGACGGTTTCTTTGTTTAAACACACACACTCACTCACTCACACACACACACACACATAGCGTAGTATTTTCTTTGCACTTACCTTTAACGTATTGGAAATCTTTCCAGCGCGCGCTATGGCCGTGCCAAAAGTTGAGGGCGCTATGGCAATGGACGCACTCTCATTGCACAGCAGCAGGGGAAGCAGCAGGAAGGCGAGCAGTATCACTGGACTGGAGAGTCTCTTGCGTATCATGTTGTGTTTCGGACCCTTGGACTGCGACTAGGCAAACGAAAAGCGAATAATGCATTAGTCGAATTCGACTAGACAGCCGATAATGTGTTTGCCAACGCACAACAACACACAAGAAAACACAAAACACCGCACCGCACCGAACCAAACTAAACTGAACTGAGCCCACTGCGACGCGTTGCTTCTCAGACTACTTCTTGGTCAGGGCCAAGCTGCGAATGTCAACAGCTCGCGCCATCAGCAGCGGCGGCGGTGGCGGCGGCAGCAGCAGCTGCACAACTGAGCTTAACAGCACTGCGCTGAGCTGAGCTTGAACCACTGCGAGCCACCACAAGCCGAGTCAGTTTTCCGGTGACTATAGCTGCGGTGTCTTACATTTAATTGGCTGATATTAATTTCGCATTTGTTGACTTTAGCCGGTCGTCAGTTGTCACTGTTGTTGTTGAAGTCGATGTTATTGTTGTTTGTGCTGGTCAATTTTAGTACGAAACTAATACAGACATTATTCAATTTTGCCTTTGCCGCTAGTTTGAGGTCATTGAGCGCACTTGGTGGCTCTGACTAAATATTTGCATGCTCACTGGGCGTATGATTAATAAGTTATGCATATAGTGTCGTTTTCGGCCACTGGCTTCGCCTATTGTGCCTTTTGTGTTGCTATTGTCAGCCATGGAATTTGCCATTAGCAATAGTCGACCCAATGGCAGACGAGGTTAATTAACTGCGCAACGGAAAAGTCTCTGGCAAAGCCGGAAACATTACAGAAGGTTACGATAACAGCTTCACTTCGCATCATCTTTAATTTAGCATAGTTCTAATTAGTCAACAGGGAGTAGTGCTAATTGTTAACCAACTAATTAGCCCGACTAGCGGAACTTCGTCAAACTTGTCAAGAATTACTTTGTCATTGGGTCTATTCTGGGACTAGGAAAGATTACCCAAAGACTTGAGCAACAAACCTGTTTAAGCTCATCAAATTACATACATATTCGTATATCACATAATATTCGAATTAACAACTCTTATAGCGCTGAGGCGCCGCTTTACAGCGAATAAATTTGCCGTCGCATCATTGTGCATCAACAACAAAAACGCGCGACGCTGCCGACACGCCCCCTCTTTAATGCCAAGCAACAACTGCAACTTGAAGCGCACAATGCATAACAGGCGCGTGTGTGTGTAGGGGAGGTGAGGTGAGGCAGGTGGGCTTCGCTTAAACCAGTAACCCACTTCCTACTTGAGGCAAACGCTCGACGATCGGCACATGGCTAGCTCGGCCTTAAGTGCGACGACATTGCCGTTGTTGTGGGCTGTTGTGGTTTTTGTTGTTGTTGTGTTCATGGTGGCCAAAGCGAACAATGCTAAGGAAACACTTGCACTTTCGTGGAAAGTTGTTTGGCGAGTTGCAAACACGAGAGAGAGAGCGAGAAGAAGGGGAGATAAAGAGAGAAATATGAAGAGCGATATACCATAGACGACTCTGTCAGGGAGAGAGAGAGGCTTAGCAGGGGAGAGAGAGAGAGAGCCAGCATTGAAGTTAAGTTAGCTGTATCTGTAAGCATGTTTATGGCGCATCAATGAATACACTTGCATGCATTCAAAAGCTACATTCACACGTATTCACAATCATATCAAAACACTCATAAATACTTATAATCGTATGCAAATTAGCTTGGGCAACATTGCATTTAAATTGGTAACACGACGGTCGAATAGCCAGCAGAATGCGCCGATTTTGCAATGAGCAGTTGTAAGAGGAGAGAAAGAAAGAGCGGGAAAGAGTGAGAAGGAGGGGGGAAGAGTGGGAGGCAATGCGAGGGAGGGGGAGAGCCATGAGCCAACCAACTGAGCGGCAAATTAGCTGCAATCAAACGAGAAATTAACAACCGAAGGCAGGTGGCAACCAGCGCGAGAGAGTGCAGCCGTAGCAACCGTAGCAAGGAGCACTGCAGGCTGAAGACAGACACAGATGCAGTGTGGACAAACCGGGACTCTAGCTGGAGCGGGCGGTGGCAGATAAAACTCGGTCAGACGGCGGCATCGACTACTGCGACTGCGACTACAGAGTGCCCGATGAGAGTTGACTCCGTCTGAATACCGCTATGCAATGCGGCATTACGTAAGCAGCGATCAAAACAAAAAAGGTAAATATTGAAGAAAAAATAAATAAATAAGTCAAACACGTTGAAGACCCGAAGGCGGCCCAAAAACGAGCCGGGCAACGACAGCAACGCTAGCGACAACGGCAGCAAAAATGATCTGCGAAAAAGCTGCAATGAGTGAGAGTGTTACTTTTGTACACCCGAAGAGACTGACAGAGATGGATAGAAAGAGAGTTTGGGAGAGAGAGAGAGAGAGAGAGAGAGTAGGGGCACTAACAATAAAACAGCTGCTTGGATGATAACGTGACCAACAGAGTTTTGGCCAGCTTGCGAGCCATTTTAATTATGCATTCGTACAAATTAAAACAAAACGTCAAATTTCGCTTGACCTCTTATATAAAGCCGGCAGGCTGAAAACGGAACTAATATACGCGATCTGGCCGATTAGGCACGTAAAAGAGTCGAAGTCGTTTGTTGTTGTTTAGCTAACTGGTCAAACATTACAGTGCGCCAGTTGGCGGACAAATAAAATCGAATTCGACACACATGTGTAGACTTTATAGTTGACTACATATATAGGTATATATTATTTCTGGGATTGGGATTATGACTCAACGGACACGGCAAGTGTGAACAAACATTTCCCGCAACTGTTTTCAATGACAGCGACAAACCGATTACCGTTTAGCGCCTACCGATTACCGTTAACCGTTAGCCGATTACTGAATATTTTTTAGAGCACGCGATGTGGTCAATGCATACAAGTTTAGTATAACACAAACAAAATGCACTGCACAAGTTCAAGTTTGTCGCCTAAGTCTTTCGTTCGTATCGGGCCAGGCGCATTACTGGCTGCCCTCCTCTGATGTCGCGTACCGAAAATGGATTCGTGTGTGTCTCGTCTGACTGTCGCCGTCGAACTGAGTCTGTGGCTGGCCGGCGGTGCGCTTAAGCGTCAAATTGCTCTTTCCATACGCGCTGTGGCGCTTCGTCTCGCCGATGATGAGAGACGTCGAGCAGAGTGAGAGGGCGAGCGGGAGCGCTGGCAGCATTGAGCGGCATCCTAAATGCCTAACAGTTTGTTGGCGGTTCGGTTTCTGTTTCTGGTGGCAAAACAAATCTCAAACTAAACGACAACGAGCCACGCATAAATTATGCAAAAACTTATTTTGGTTTTTTGGTTTTCTTTTTCCATTTGGTAGTTTGCATGTAAAGCAAGCGGGCAACTGGCAACTGGCAGCAGCTAGCGACAACTTTGTATTCTTGACCAAGATTGGACGCTTTCGAGCACTTCTTCAGATCGTTAAACTATGGACACGTGCAAAGGGCTGGAAAAGCGGTTGGCCATGAACCAAGATGCGGCTGCCTGCGGCTTTTTGACGCTCTTCGTTTTAGATCAAGGATACAGTATTATAACGCCTCACGACTTTATTACATTATAGTCAGGTAAATCTGCGAAACCCCCAAGTTGACATTGCCAGAATGTACAAATGACAATTGAGTGACAGCTGTAAATGACATTAGGAGGCGGCGGCAGCGGCCCGCAAGGTGTGGAAATAATTTATTAATGGTCCATTGTGGCGATTAAGTTTTCACTAATCGTTTAGTGTTGTGTAAGCCAGCATCTCACCTGACCTGTCAATTAACGGTAATCAGCATCCCATTCACATGCAGCGCCTCATGTGACCTTATTGGATCCGCAGCATCTGCACTTGACTAGGCAAACAGCTCGCTCTTTCGAAGGGGTTCGATAAGTCTTCGCAGCGCCAGAATGCAAACAAGCCTCGAAAATAATATTCGAAACTCAAATTACTGCCAGATATATGAATACATTTTGTGCATTCAACGCGAAGCTGTTTGTTCTGCTGGCTGGAAAGCGGGTCACCATATTGTTCTATACAAATATTTGGACGGGCGTAAATTACAAAAAATATGCGCACAAAATAAAATGTGCTGTTTCCCGCGTGGAAGGGGAGGAGGGGGGACCCCTCTGACTCTGCATCGGTTGGGCAAACAAGAATTTCGAAAGCGACCCGGTAGTTAAAAAGCTATAAACAAACTGACGCATGCTGTACATATAAAAATGTGGGCAACGAGATTGATGAGAGCGCCATCAACGAGGGATCTAGAAAGGCTCAACTAGGCACAGAGTGCTATGAAGTCCCGTTGAATGCGCTCTTCAAGGTCAACTGTAAAGCACTGCAAGTACTGCACTAAGCTGACGTCAAAAGATTCTTGACGACACGTTAATTCCTGTTTTACCGTATTTAGTAAAGACTTCATCAAAAATGTCAGTCCCAGTTAACTGTACCTACCTACAACATCTGTTTCTTATATTAAAAAAAATTAATTTTAATAAAAATAAATATACAAATAAAATAGGATCGTGTCTTCACTAAAATCAGATCGTGTCCTGGGAATGCACTGAAGTGCAAGCAGTGTACTGCTTATCTTGTTTTGCAGCGCCATCTATTGCGTTTTAAAGAAAAGTCATGTCCGACATCTAGTGGGTTTTACATAAGTGTCATTTATTTAAAACGCAATAGATGGCGCTTCAAAAATGAATGGTAGTGTGTGTCTTGGCTAAATTATAAATACAAAATAACTTTCAATAGGGTGCGCCAGACTGCAAATCGCAGCCAACTTCAACGTGTACAGTTTTGCGTTAACAGCCTAATGTAAAATGTTAAAAACGCTAAGTGTTAACAGAGTTTTTTCCCAAGATTTTTCACAAATTAAAAAGAAGGTCTTCTTTGAGTACCATCCCAAGACACCATCCCCTTTCAGTCAAGACACTTGCAATTTATTTTTAATTGTATTTTATTTAATTTTTTTATTTTAAGAATCATAAGCTGAGCGAAAATAAGAGCGTGTCTTAAACAAATTTAATTCAAAAATCACGTTTAATTACAGTAAGAGATTTCACTGCTTAACCCACATACATATATAATCATTGATAATGAGAATATTAGTATAACACTTATATCTAAAATATCAGTTCTTTGTTCTTTGCAATTACGTTTAATAAAAAAAAATGCTCTTTTCTCTTACTACTGCTTAAATATAATTATGATCCTAGCGATGACAAATGCTCCTGAGCAGCTCAGAAAATAAAAAATTCACAAGCAAATAGCCGGAAATGAATACAATTAGTAAGGTGAGGCCAATACGTCCACATAGCATAGAGATAAAACTAAGGTTATAGTATGACATGATGGGCACATCTTGATCGGACAACCGCATGTGACCTGCGCCATTATGGCGCAATATGTACTCCGTCCACCAAACAGCCTTTTCTAAGGGCTTAACTGGCTGATCTCGAAAACGATCAGATAAGGCCTTGGCCCTTAAAGTATAACTTGGATTTTCCACCAAGTCCCTGATGCTGCGCGTAAACTGCTCGGCGGTCATTTTGTTGATATTCAGATTGAGTGCAACGCCTGCTTGTTGCATTCGCTGCATGTTGTCGAACTGATCGTAATACATAGGCAGTCCCAGCATAGGTATACCCGAGTTCACCGCCTCGATTATACTGAGCAATCCACCATGTGTTATGAATAGTTTTAAGTTGTGGTGCTCCAATATCTTGCGTTGCGACACCATTGGACTTTCATAAATGTTTTCCGATTTATTAGCAGACGTCTCCATTTCGTTCTTCCATATAACACGCTGATCCAGCTGGGAAAAAGTTTCTAGTAGAATTGTTTGTATATCTTTCGGTAGCAGTCCGTTGGCAATCTCCAAACCCAAGGAGAAATAAATGACGCCATTCTCAGCTTCATCCATAAAATTTTGAAGTTCCGAATCTAGAGGTGGACTGGGTGACTCCAAATGGATTCCGGCCACTTCAATAACATTGGGAGCATTGGATCTGACGCGACCCAAACTAAAGTGGTGGTTAATAAGTATCAACGAAAAACTTCTGCGTCTGTCATATAGTTTGGAGGCTGGATAGTGAAAATATTCAGTGAACAACTTTAATTGACCAGGAAGGAAAATCAGTTTATCCGTTAGCCATTCCTCGGCAATGTATATCCAATTGTACCACCTATCAATTAGGCTAGTTCCTTCTGAATATCCCATTGGCCAGATAGGCCTGTAATTACTAGGCGCCAAATTTCCAGCCATATAGTCAATCATCCACGAGGAACCAAATGCTGTTAGACCAACTTGAGCAGCATCAAAGTGTTCAGCTAAGCCAAACAGGGCATAACATTGCACTGGTTCCATAAGGAGAATGTCGAAGTTCTCATTTTTATCATGAATCAAAGACTTGACTTCTGGGTCGCTGAGAATAATCCTGGAGATATTGTAAAGCATAACGGCAAACACTGATGCTTCTTTCCATTTGTTTCTAAGCAACTCGGGGTCATAATCGTTAACAAGATCTAAGAGAATATAAATTATAATTTTAATTGCTTTTCTTTTGTTTTTAATCCATTGCTTTTATAACTTTTTAAGCTCTTATCAATTGTCAAAAAGTGTATATTCTATTGAATGATTATATCGATAAGAATCTATTATACGCCACGGGTATCAATTATTGTAGTTTACTTAAATTGTTACAAAGAGTAACACTCAAAAAACTAGACCAACATTTTATAAATATAACTAAAAAGAATAGAATAATGTTTTGCTCACCGTCGACCAGGTGATCCAACGCAATAATACGAATATGTCGAACGCCTTCAATGTCTGGCAAGTTTCCAACGGTTGAAATGCAAGTTATATTATGTCCATTATTGATAAGGGCTTTAATGTATGGTAGAACTACCAAATAAGAAGTGCTGAACGAGTATACGAATATGGCCAATATATTGGCAGATCCTGCTAAACGCGTACACAAAATAAAAACCAAGAATGCAATAACATTTCTTGCCACCTTCATGTTGCTCTACGTCCGCTCATGGCGATATCCGATGACAAACTAACCATACGAACCTTGCGCACTACACCTTCCGTAATCTTATCACATTGTGAGATAAGAAAAAATAACTTACTCTCTCTCAGCTGTTTTTTGCATGTTTATAGTGGATTGTTTTGGATAGACCCTTACGGTTTTCGTTTGTTAGTAATTCGAAGTTTCCGATTTTCCCATTTTTGATATTTAATTTATTATTAAGATAATATTAATGCTTGCGAGAAATGACTCCATCATTGTGTTGTGCATATTACATTGTAGTTTTTAAATATCACATAGTAATGATCTGAAACTATACATTTTATTTGCATAATATTGATCTATACTAGACAGTCTTTTTCTTCTCTCTCATTCTTGCTTACTCCAGTTATTTTCTTAACGATGGCCAAAACTTCTTTGCAATTCCGAATACAAAAAAGTCAAAAGCACAAAGCCGAAAAATAATACAATAAGTAACGTAATTCCAATACGAGCGAAAAGCAACGCGAAAAAATTAATTTTATAGTACGAAGCGATGGGTACATCTTGTTCAGATATCCGCATGTGATCTGCTCCCTCATGCCGCAACACGTACTCCGTCCACCAGACAGCCTTTTCTAAGGGCTTTACAGGCTGATCTCCAAAGCGTTCAGATAATTCCTGGGCCCTAAGAGTGTAGCACGAATTTTGAAGTAAATCTTTGATACTGCGTGTGAGCTGAGCGACGGTCATCGTATTGATATCCAGAGTTTGTGCAAGGCCTGCTTTTTGCATTCGCTTCATGTTGTCAAATTGATCGTAATATACAGGCAGTCCAATCATAGGGACTCCGGAGGTAACTGCTTCGATTATACTGAGTAATCCGCCGTGTGTTATGAACAGTTTTAAGTTGGGATGCTCCAATATCTTGCGTTGCGGAACCATTGGACTTACATAAATATTTTTCGATTTGTTGGCAAAGTTTCCCATTTCGTGTTTCCATATAATACGTTGGTCTAGCTTAGAAAAAGTTTCCAGTAGGATTGTCTGCATGTTTTTTGGAAGTAATACATTTATAATCTCCAAACCCAGAGAAAAATAAATGACGCCATTCTCAGCTTCATCCATAAAACGTTGTAGTTCTTGATCAAGATGTGGGCTGGGTGACTCCAAATGGATGCCAGCCACTTCGATAACATTAGGAACATTGGATCTGACGCGACCCAAACTAAAGTGGTGGTTAATGATTATCAAAGAGAAGTTCCTACGTCTCTCATAAAACTTGGAGGCTGGATATGGAAAGTGCTCGGTGAAAAGCTTTAACTGACCAGGCAGAAAAATTAGTTGCTCCGTTAGCCATTCCTCCGCTATGTATATCCAATTGTTCCACTTATCTATGAGGCTACTACCTTGAGAGTATCCCATCGGAAAAATGGGTCGATAACTGCTAGGTGCCGAGTTTCCAGCCATAAAGTCAATCACCCACGAGGAATCAAAGGCTGATATTCCTACTAGAGAGGCTCCAAAATGTTCGGCTATGCCAAAAAGAGCATCTGAGTGCAGAGGTTCCATGAGAACCATTTCAAAGCTTTCATTATCGTCTTGAATCAAAGACCGTACTCCCGGATCGCTGAGAATAATCCGAGAAATGTTGTAGTGAAAATGTGCCGTTAATGAAGCTTCTTTCCATTTGTTCCTGAGTTCCTCGAAGTCCGCACTGTTCATTGTCTCTATAGGAATAGGAGTAAGTAATCGTTATTCTTTCATTCAAAATACTGTGTTTAATAGCTTGTGGGACTGTTATCAATAGTTATAAAGTACTCGTGTATGCGATAATAGGATTGATAAGAAGTTTAAGAGGGTGATAAACCTAATGAACTTTAATCATTTTATATACTTGAATTGCTTTTGTCACGAAACGAACTTAAACAAAGAAGACTTTAAATATTTTGAAATTAATTCAAGTCCTTACATACCATATATCAGTCTATCCAATGCAGGAACACGAATATGTCGAACATCCTTAATGTCTGGCAAGTTTTCAACGGGTGAAATTATAGTTATATTATGTCCATTATCGACGAGTGCTTGTATATATGGTATTACTACCAAGTATGGAGTACTAAAGGTGTACGTAAATATGGCCAATATGTTTGCGGATTCAACTAAGCGCATACACAAGACCAACGTCAACAATGCAACGACAATTTGTGCCACTCTCATGTTGCTCTATGCCCGTTCATTGCGATATCCGATGGCTAACTAACCACTCAATTTCACCTTGCGCCTTGGGCCTGCTAAAATTTGCACTTATCTTATCAATTGTAAGATAAGAGCAAATAGCAGACACTTTTGTTTATGAATCAAAGCTGATAATTGGTCGATTGAATTGGGTTAGCCAACGAAAAAAAAAAACAATTTTTCAACTGAATGAATTTAAACTTGGCGCGCGTTTGTTACACTGTTTGTGCTACTCGCATTTGATAGCTCTCCTGCTTGCACAAAACAATTTGATTCGATTACGTTAATATATCTGTTTCACTTTTGTGTCCCGCTCTAAGAATAGCGCATTGTATATTGGCGCCACCTTTGGTAATTTGGAATTGTGTAGACTTTCGACTGCGCCCTCTGTCCTGCTGACAAAGAAACAGGACATCATGTTACGTTAACAGAGGGTTGCTTTCAACTCTGAATCCTGATATAGAGGGAAATTTAAACAGGGGGTAAATTAAAACGTCAGCTTACAGAGCGTAATTCGTTTCTTTTGAGTATTTACTATGTTTACATTGGGTAACTGTTTCTTAACATTGAGTACTTTACATCATTACAATTGCTGAATGATGCAACCATTCTAATCAAGGAGCTTTTTTTGTATAACACCCGCGAACATGAACAACTAAGGAACTTTTAAGTCGCCTCAAATCTTTCATCCTTTTCCAGAATTCTTTCCTCAATAAGGCAGAATCAATGTATCCTAAGGCAAAATAAGCCCCAGATTTGTTCTGAAACAGCATCTGGGGATACAGAAGTGTAATCACCTTTATGGCCTACAGGAAAGTTAGTTTCTGAAAGGGGCTATCTGTTTTCATTCACCTCACACGCATGCAGTATAAATGAAACTGTGCGTTTTATATTTTGACTATAACTCAAAGTGCAGCGGGCCGGAGGTTGCCGAAAGGCTGCCCGAATAACTCGCTGTTGTTAGTGAGTCTGTGTATATTTGAGGGAATGCGGCGGGGTTACACTTAAACTTGCATGAGCCGCAGGAACAGAGGCAACACCAGGCAGTGGGAAAAGGGAAGCGGCTGCTGCAGTGGGAGATGGAGATGGCTGTTGCAGCCGCGCGCTTGCAGCTCAAATTAACTTAACACCCATAAATCAGCGTTAAGGGTGACCGCAAAAGCGGTGCATAAAAAATAGTTATGACGCTTATTTTTTGCTTTAGTATTTGTAGTGGAAAACGAGCCCGTAATCGAGACCGAAACTGAAACTGAAACAGAAACTGGGTTGCATTTCGACACAGTCTGTACGCCGTGCCGTATGCCAAATAAACGATATTCATAAAACGCGTGAGTTCGCATTGCCAATTTGATGGACCCCACATTTTCTGATATGCGTCCCGTCGGCAGAGCCGGGTCTGTCTACCCGCCTGGTGCCTGCTGCCTGCCGGCTGACGCCTCTCGTCAGCTGTCAGTAAAACGGCTCGGCAATTTCGTTAGCCGGCAAAATGACGGCTGCCAGACGGAGTAATCAAATTGTAGTGCGCAATTTTGTTATTTCCTTTTTTTCTGCATTTTTTTGTTTTGTTACCCATGTGTCCAGTTGCATAGATGAAATACAGTCATCATTTTTTATTCACAATTTACACTAACCGTGAGGTAGCAGACAAAATTGTACGAAACGCGTAATCGCTTACTAAGTGCAAACAGTTTACCGGATGTTTAAAATGTCAACTACAGCTTAAAATTAACGCATTATTCAAAGGTAGAAATAATTAATTGCTGCAAATGACGAATTGACCAATATGTGGTCTCCTGAATTGGCATTATTGATGCGCTTTTAATGGATTGATGAAACGTTGCGCTTGTACTCTTTAATCTCCCGGCAAACCAAAATCAGTTCGAGTGAAACAAGCAAAGTTGGCTTGACGACACTCTTTGTGTGTGCAAAACAGAAACTACACAGATTGCTATGCTGCAGCAACAGGTGGTCTAATTCCAAAGATGTCCTGAAAGGCTATGCCAAATATAAAGATTTTTTTGAGTTTCCGACGAGGGAAAGAGACACCCCACATGTGGTAACAGGCTTACATACACGTGTATAACAGTGTATTGCCTTAATCTGAGTGCTATTGGAGTTGGTGCCTCTCGGTGAGAGCTCTTTTAATTATCCTAATGCGGCAAACTAAGCGTGTGTGCCACATTGACTTTGAACAGAGTGAAAATGTGCGAATCTGACTTATTCACGAGTGCCTCTGAGTGGCAACTGGGAGTTAGTGGTGTTGGGGGCGTTGGAGTGCTAAGGTAGTAAGTAGGGTGTTGCCGCATTGCATTAAAAACCCGAACCATTAGAATGCTTGCCAACTTGCGCCGGCAGGTGTCGCCAGCGTGATAATGTCAACAGAGGAAACAATAAAAGCCGCAGTTGTCTTTTACTTTTGCTGCGGGGGATACGAGCAAAGTCAGAAGGATGCGAGCTGCCATTTGATGAAGACAACAGCTGGGAGGGTGGAGGAAACAAAAAGCAAGAGGATGCCTCGAAATGAGATACGTTCTATTGCCCTTCTCATACTCCATGTGTCTGGGTATATAATTGAGTAAAAGTAATATATGCTGAACAGTTTCTTGATTTGTATTGCTTGAGTTGCTGGGAATGTTCTTTGCGTGTGGTAAATGTGATTGTATATTTACATATATGTTGTATCTAAAGGGTATCAGATAATGTAATTAATATTTCTGTATACCTATTGCGTAAACAGCCAATTTATATTCACATTAAACAGTTCTTCAAAAAATGATAAATCTGATACACTCTTTTTGCACTCCATCATCAATTCCAACACGTTTTGTGTTCTCTGCAAGACCCTGGCAGATGTCAGACCTAATTAATTAACGTAAAATTTGGCATCTGCTTTTCTTTGTCTACATAAATTAGCCATGTCTGTCGTGACCTTTAACTGAATTCGTGTAGGCAATGGCAAAGGGGGAATGAGTGAATTGTGAAGCTGAAATTACAATTTATGTATAATGTGGAAAGTTGTGGTAAGTAAAGCAGCTAACTTTGTGTCACATTGAGGGCAATAATGCATGTTGCAATAGCACTTTTACCCAACGGCAGAAGCAGAGCCAACAACAATAGCCATAACAATAGAAACGCAAAGAGACTACCTAGAGCCGCATGGAGTCTGTGCTCAACTGGCGCAAGACTAATGCAAACTAATGCAAAATTCACCACAGGAAAGCTGAGCACTGCCAGATGGCTTAGAGACAGAGAGAGACTGAATCTGAATCGGAATCAGAATTAGAATCAAAATCTAAAATCCGAAACGGGAATGGGAAACGGGAACAGCCACTTTGGTGGTTGTGGCAACTGCTCCCAGCGGTGCACTTTGTTGTTGTTGTTGTTGTTGTTGTTATATCACAGTTATACGGCAATGCTCCGCTCCGCAAATGCAAATTTGATCTCCGGCGGCTTGAATGTGTCAGTTGCGGTGCATCGCAGTGTGTCTATTTCGGTTAGCAAGTTTTTAATTGTCGGAAACAAGTTCAAATTGGCTGCATAAAATGATCAAAATTGCATGCAAAGACATTAGCTGTCTGACCATAGAAAATCAGACCAGACCAGACCAGACCATACCCGAGAAAATGTTTAGCAAAGTTTTCATTTATTTTGGTATTCATCAATTTAACGTTCAATTTCATGCGATTATCGTAGTTTGCTTCGTTAAGTAGCCGACGGCATTGCAGTTCCTAAAACCAAAAGAGCAACAACGGTGCAGCAGTCCTCTACTCCAGCTCCAGCTCCAGCTCGGACCCTGGCAATGATCCCTTACAGCTTTTAAGCGTTCAAATATTTATAAAGCGGAAAATGTTATGTTTACACGCTGCTGCTCCTGGTCGCTCCTAGTCGCTTCGAGGTGCCACGAAAGTGGAAACTGGAAACTGTAAACGGGAGTTAAGTGCTACCAATGAGAGAGAGTGAATGCAAAGTAAAAGTGGCTGAGTGGCTAAAATGTGTGAGGTCGTGCAACCTTTTGCAGTGTTGCACAGCACTTACCACTCCAGAGGCGATAATTGTTTCAAGCAGCAAAGGAATTAGTTATGATTATTCGATTTGCATTACTTTAACTTTAAACAATATAATTGAGAGCGTCTATATGTAGATGCGACTAATATTGAACTGCTCACATGTTTCACACTTGTTTTCCCTCACATGTATATTGCGCATACGCCGTGTTGGCATGTGCCACTTAGTGACGCACACACACAGCTTCACAGACGTAAGCGCGTTGCAATATTTGCCTGCATAACAAACTGCTTACGACTATAGACTGTGGCAGCGTTGCGGTATTAAGACCTCAGCTGAAATGATTACATGCCTGTTTAGATTTGTCAGTCGACGGCAGCGGCTTCTGCTTTGATTTACTACCGTGGCCGAGAGACTGCCGTGCGGTTCTGTTCCCTGCCGAGACGACGACGACGACGACGTTGACGTAGACCGACGCGTCGAGCGTCGCTTGGCGTTGCCAGCTCATGCATTTTACACTTGATAAATGATCAAATTAGGCAGGGAAAGCGGCGACTTGCATATGTACACCACATTTTATATACATATATATTCGTGTACACATTGCACGCCGCGTCGACTGGCTGCAGCTGCTAGCTTGACGCTATAGCTTCAGGCGGCATCTTCTGCATACTGCCAGCTTCTGCTGCACGGTATTGTCTTGCCGCGCTGCCGTTGCACTGGGCCGGCTTCCAAGTAAGGCTCTCCTGCTTTATATGCGTTGCATGTCTTGCACTTTTGCCGCTGCCGCTGTTGCTGTTGCTGCAGCTGCGAGCTGTCTTAGTTGTGCGGCGACTTGCTTGGTCTTGGGCTCCATGGTCGGTCGTGTGGCTGCTGCAGTGAAACAGCATCTTATGTAAGAGTATGTGTGTGTGTATGTTTGTGTGTGTGTCTTCGAAATAAAGCGCATCTTGTTGCATGACTCCAAACTGTTTGGAAGCATCATGCACGTTTTCATTTAGCTGAGTGCATGCAACTGCCTGAACCAGCTCAATGTACTTGTAGCAGATGCCTTAATTCAACCCAACTCGGCTGAGCTGAACAGGGCTCAGTTTACATCGGCTCTGCTGAAACTGCTGTATCTCATTGGAGAGCATCTAAATGCAAGTTTCAGCCCGGTATTGTAAAGTTATCATTGAAATAATTTATGCTTTAATTTCCTAGGCATAAATAACTATTTCACTTATGTTGCTACCACAGCAGACCGCACACTTGGGACTTTGGAAACAGGCTCCTCATCAACTGCCAATTACTCTGGAGTGTGTGGTGAAGATTTAAACATTTTGGAAATGTTTCAAGTGGAATTTACTTCAATATTTCATATTTAATTGCCTTGTGGCAAGGAAATTGGCCAAGCTGTCCGCTCTGGCTACATTCTGGCTCCGTAATTTCCTTTTGTCCCGCAAAATTAATTGCAATAATAATGCCAAAATTATTTGAGTAAGTCCGGCAAACTGACCTTGCGCATACCATAATAATCAGCAAATCACTCTGGGCAAACACAGACAAATCCGCTGTCAATGTTTACATACATTAAGTTAATTGAAATCAGGGGATAGTTAGGTTCGTTGATGATGATTCACCAAAACCAGCAACTATTTAATAATTGATCGAGAAATATGTGCGGAAAAATGTGTGAAAAGTATGTTTCCAATTTCAATTGTGGCTAAACCACACACACAGCATTCAGCTTCCCAGTAAGGTTTTTGTTCCATTGTTTTTGACAAAGCAGTAGCTGTGCTACTGTTGCCGCAATTGAAATTTATTCCGGCTAGCAAAATAAAAAACGAATTTAATTTAGAGCAGAAAATGATGTTTCCTCGCTCTATTAGTCGGTGCGCGCAGAGGCAAGCGAAAAGTTGCACATTATAAAAACAATTTTGGCAAGTTTTTGCCAAGTTTTGAAATGATTCAATTTGGCAGGCGAAACTTTGCCAGGTACCAGCTGCTCCTCAACGGGGTTATCCTGGCGCAAGCGCATCCTTAATAGCTTGCGGCAGGCCACAAACAGACTCTGGCTGGCAATTAGTTGCTGCTGCTGACGCTGCCGCTGAACCGGAAGCCGCGGATCCTGCGTTGCTTTAATATTTTATGTTCGGCGTTCCGAAAAAGGTAAATAACGCATAAATATCAAATAACAGTCATTAAATTACTACCCGGAAAGCAAATATTTCCCGAATAAAAATGCAATAAAATAATAAAATAAAATGTACTCTCGCAAAAAAGAAGCAGCTTACATACTTGAGCGCATTTGCACGTGCATAAATAACACAATGCATGAGGGCGTGTGTGTGAGAGCAGCGAACATCATAAACACGCTTAACCGCAGGTTGACATATGCAAACAATTTAACTGCACATGACTTCTGCCACCCCATCACCCCCACACCCACAGACGCACACTCACACAGGTGTCCTAAGCGTCATTATATTCACGTGGCAAATATTTGGAACGCGCCCCAAGTTATGCAAGTCAATGGTTTTAACTGCTGTGGGCGCAGCCACGCCCCAATTTAGCACGATGTCATGTGGTTCAGGAATTCCATTGTATGTTTCGCGTTGTTTGGTTTCCCAGGGCATTAAGTAGTTGTTGTTTTCCACAAATATTTTCAACAGTCAAAGGATGATGAGCACTGTCGTTTATTTGCACTACATGAGTCAGAAAGAAGGCAACACAGGGACATAAAATTATGTCTTGTTAGTAATAGACTACCCCATTAGTTATGGTCAGTATAGGGCATAACGTCATGCAGGGATTGTGTGCCATACGTACACTGCAACGAACACACACACACAGAAACTGATGCATGTATGTAGAATAAGCCATGCTGTAGTTCCCCACTTAGTCGCAACTCCGAAGAGACTTAGAATGCTAGTGCGTGTTCATGTTAATATGCGTGTGTAAGTGTCTCTACATTGCATCCTTGTGTGTGTGTGTGTGTCTCAGTTGAGTTGAGCAGTGTCACTCACTCAGTGCGGCTGGCAGTGCTGCTCCATCGCTCATCCGTGACAGAGAGTTCCTGCTTAAGCGTGGTAAATGACAGACAACAGGGCGGCACGTCCCTTCTAAAACATTAAATATAATTTGTGTAATGCAATAGAAATTGACACTGATTATGTGCCAGCAAATGGGTCAACAGTAAAGGCACGAGAAGAAGCTTTCACTCAATGCCAAGGAAAGTAGTCTTACTATGATATTGACCCTAACTCCACATATAGTGTATTCAAAAGTATGTGCTTTAGCTCAGACAAAGCTAAACATATTGTATCTTTTGTTTAAACTTGTCAAACCAATGTCCCTTGGCAGAAATGAGACTAGAAGAAAGCTTATATTACCACGACAAATATTATACTTTTCACAATTTCACAATTCTGAATTCCCATTTAAAATGACACTTGAAAAGGAAAAAAAAGAAAAAAACGATGGAAAACTTGGACATAAAATCAATAAAAGCAATTGGTACTTTACCCAGGGGTACGCCCCTTGAAGAGAGAAGCTCACAAATTGAATGACTGACAAATGCACTTATATGTTGGTTTCCACGTTGCATAAGGATATGCTGGGGCGAATCTCCTGGGGATTTGCATACGCAACGAGAGCTCAAGGCACAACAAAAGCTGAAACTGAACTAGAACAGAAAACGAAGCAGTTCTGAAAGATATCAAAATACACACACCGATACGTATGTAGCAGTTAAAGTCAATCTATATTAATATCTAAAACGTCTAACGTCCCAATTCACAGCATAAAGCTGTACGGAGGAATTTTACTTAAGCCACAAAATATTTACGAGTCCACAATTTTCGGTAATTACTCACTGATTAAGAATAGATGCGCCTTGCCTCATCTGGCTTGGGGCGAACTAAGCAATGTGAATTGCACAAATACCTCCAAGCCACAAAGTGCAGTATTTATTGTATAACGGGTGTATTAAGCGGGTAAATGTATTTGTGTATTTGTGTGCGTATAATATGTGGGAAAGATAATAACAAAAAATTGCTTGAAAAGAACTTTTGCACATAATAAATAAGCAGAGAATGCAATGCTGCAGCTTAAGGACCCCGGAAAAAAGTCGAAGAATGCGTGGTAGAGGAGCAGAGTAGAGGCAGCTCGTATTTTTAATAAAAGCAAATAAACAGCAAAATGACCATAAAAGCTTTGAGGACGCCAGAGGTCTGTTCTGCACAGTGTTTGCAATATTAAAGCAGGGCCCAGAAATCAAGCTGAGAGAGACCCAAGCAAGTAAACAGTACTACTGAGTTGCCACGGCGTGCCCGCCTGTGGGCGCAGGCCAAGAAAAATGAGAAAAATACAATAAAAATTACTGAACCGAATGCATCATAATGTTTACGTCGAAACTGAACAACACAAGAAAGCTGAGCCAGCTGCCCCACTCTGTCCCTCAGCCACGGACAGGCCCAGCTGGCCAGTTCGACAGGCGAGCCAAGCAACCAAGCAGGCGGCTATGATTCAGACCCCAGGCAGCTTGGCCTGGCCTGCTGTGCTCTTTGTTCCAAGGAAGTGCAGCGCAGTCTGAGCCTGTGTGATATTTCAGGGCAAACACAGAAAGGAAAATGTGCATCGTACACATACTTCACGTAATTCTAAAGGCTGCTGTTGCGGGTATTGCGCCCAGGAATCATCTAAATTGATTATGAGCAGCGCAGTGAAGGTCCTTACCTAGTGCTGCCGCTACTATTGAGCGAGCCATAAAATTTAATATGTGTTAGAGCAATACGACTAGGGTCTATTTACGCAGGGGCCATTTGCTATTGAACCGAGAAGAGCTGCAAGTGTGTTTGCTCGTTTTCAATGGGTAAATAAGTTATTAAATTAAATTAAATTGATTGTTGAACAGTTTTTTTATAGCTCCATATCCTTTAGTGCTCATGCAGGGCCGGGCAGGTGTTCACGTGTAAGCCTTTTGGTATTTGTTTTTTAGGGCAATGCAACAGCCGGACAAAGAAGTTATCCGACACTGGTGTTTATAGATGCCATACCAGAGGGTAGACACACAGAATTTGATCCGGGCGAATTGGTTACACAGGCAAACACGAAAGTTGTAGAAGACGAGGAATAAAGAAAATCCGGGCAAAGGCTTTTAATGTCACCGTTATATAAGTGGCTTTCAGCAAAAGGCCATAAGAACCCCCGACTTGCCGGTGGGCAAAGTTTTAAATGCGCTAAAGCCTAAGCATTTCTGAAGCACCGCAACAACAGCCTCTTCAAGTTTGCAGCTGCGGCTTTAGTGCGCTTGCCTTGAAAAGTTGTTGCATGCAACTGCACTTGACTGCAACGGCAACAGTAGCAACAACAACATCAACATCGGAGTCGCCATTTAGCTGCTGAAAATGGCATAACATAATTACGGGTTGCCATTCGGCAACGCTAAGGGCAACGCCAACAGTAACAGCAACAGCGGCTTCCCATCTCTGTCTCTATCACACACTTCTCGCAAACCTTTACGGCACCTGGTCCTGAAACCGGCATAACCAGACGACCATCACATGGTCGCCACAAAGTGTCACAGTGAAATGTAAAAACATTTCGAGTGACATTCGTGTTTCTCTGTTTTTTTTTTTTTCCTGTGCTGCTTTTGCCTTTTGCGTCAACTCCAAAATGCCGCAAAACGCCCAAGTGCACACTTCATTCACACTCAATGTGTTTTCACGGGCGGACGTCGAGGGGATTTGTGCCAGCGATGGGAGGATGACAGTTTTGCCTTCCTGGCAAACAGTTAAAACCGACTGTTGTTTTATGGCAAAATATTTACGATTCGGTATGTAAAGTGGCATTTCTTGTGCGCTTTTCCGTTTCGCCTTCTCGTGCGGCGTTTAGTTGTACGTTTTAAAAGCCTCTTGGGCTTTTGTTTGCACTCGCACACACCCACACATCCGCACGCACACACCTATAAATACATTCATCTAGAGACGACGTTGTCAGAAGTACCCACACCCCTTCACGACATAAGCTTTGCAAGAGCATTTGAGTCGGCAAGCCTTTTTCCGTGTCCTGTCAAGTGCCAGCCCGAGCTGCATTGAGTGTAATGCCCGCCAGATGATTCGTTACCTATAAGTCTGTTAAAATTTCTATGCTCTCGTTCCGCTCGTTGCGCTCTAGCACTCGCTCTTGCCATTTATTTGATTGAACAGTTTCATTGTTTGCCCAGCAATCCTATTTATTTCTATGCAAATTCCACCTATCCCCCTTCCCACATCTCAGCTTTGCGCCGAGATAAAGCTGTGAAGTTTGTCATTTGCGAGCTTGTTAGTCGTAGCCTATGCTGCGCCTGTGTCGTCCTTGGTAGCGCTTTTCCGTTCCGTTGTGATTTGATGCTGGTGCTCAGCTGTCAATTTGTCTATTCCATTTTTTTCTTCCCCACTTATTTCCTGTCTCTGTCGCAGAATGCATTTTTAATTGGCTTCAAATTTCCGGCCGTGCCGGGAAAACCGAAGCATCGGCAAAGGAATGAAATTGAATTCTATTATTATAGAGCACGGCATTGCACTGAAGTATATAACAGCGATTTTCTCATTGTCTTACTTACTTGAGTGAAGCATTTGCTGCAAAGGATCAAGTTGCTTAGCTGCAGTTTGTTTATTCAAAGTTATATCAAATGAAACCATTGAAATTTCTTGGATTGCAAATATGCAATTTTATATTTAATGCTATTTCATAACAATAAAACAAGATGATTAACTTATTGATTTCCCTCCCACATGCCCTTCACTGAATTCTGTTTCACAAAACATGGTAGATAATGTCTAATTAACAAATACGCACATATAAATATATGTAATTTTATGGCTTGTTCTCTGGAGAATTAAATTAAGATCAAATGATGTCAGAACACATATGTACATGCATATGTATGTATGAATAGTGTTCTATATGCTCCCTTGCAAATCGCATTTAATCCATCTGCAGCTTGGTGCTGCACTTTGGGCCAATAAATTCACAACCAACTGTGTTCACTCTTCAAACAAACTACTCCTAACTAACGTTGCCACACACGCACACACACACACACATGAGCAAATACAGCACAGAGTGACACACTCGGTACCACACTGAGTACCGCCTGCAGCTGATCATCCGCTGGTGTTGCCGCTGCCACTGCAGCTGCGCCCTGCACTGCTCGCCCCTGCCCTGCTCGGCTTTCTGGCTGCGCTCCACATTTTTGTTACGAAGATTTTAACTGTCAGCAAGTTGGGCGACTTAATTTGAATTTACGGCGCCATGAGGAGCGGCTCGTTCTGCTTCTGGGTCCTGCTGCAGCTGCCACGGGTCCTGCTCGGCTATTATTTCGCACAAACACCATTAAATACTGAGTGCCGCTTCTAATGTGTTTATTGTTGTTGCTGTCTTTAGGTCGGGGCATGTCCAGAACGTAAGCTCCGCAGTTCGCGCGTGTGTGTGTGTGAGTGAGTTTGTATGCGCGCGACAATAATATTCAAATGCTCCGGCATAGCTTGACTCTGTTGCAGCAGCACCATGTGTGTGTCTATTTGTGTGCACTTGTGTGTGTAAGTGTGTAAATGTGCAAATGTGGGCGGGGCGCGACGCTTTTTCACTCAGCAGCAGTCAGCGCCTAGGTGTTCACTTTTCGCCAGTCCATGCATGCTTATACGAGCACTCACGCTTGCACTCCTGTGCTCACAGTGCGCTCTCGAGTCCCGCCTGCATTTTCATATTTATGTGTCTCCAGATAGCGCCGCACTAGTCAAAAGTTCTACGTTCACACTTGCAACACATGCAAACAGTACCTTTATGTGTGTGTGCATGTGCGTGTGTGTGTGCGTGTGTGTGTGTATGTTTATATGCTAATATTTTAGCGCACATGCCGAGCGCTATTATCGTGGCTGCCACTTGGGCGTCGAACTTCCGTTCGCCTGCAGTTCACAGCTCAGAGCTCGCAGCTCACAGTCGGAGCCGGAGTCGGATCTCAAGGCAATCCTGCAGCATTGCAATTTGGGTTTGAGTTTGCAGTGTGTAATAAAATGAATTTTACTTCATTTTGATATGTTTTCCCAGCTGGTTTTAGTACCGGGCACATAAATATATCTCCAATGTACTTAGATGTGTAAAGGGGCGCTTTGTTTGTTTGTTTGTTTTGCTTGTCGGTTGCTCTATCGCAATAATAATAAATTTTATTAATCGGACTGTCACACACACACACACACACACACAGTTGCAGCCCACTTGCCTCTTGCATTGCACTCACCGATCAAATGCTCAAGCTGGAGTACTCAGACATGTAAACGTGGCCCTGTGCCCAGATACCCCATTAGCCCCAACAACCTGCAATTTATTTTCATCTCACAAAGCTAATGAGAGATGCACCTCAAGTTCACTTATCCATTGAGTCTGAATTAGCTGCCTAATTATTATAAGGCATTCCCTAATTGCGTGACCATCTTTTAATTAGCAAAGCGTCTGGGATGAAAATAGTGTATAGTTAAATAGGATATGCATGCAATAGAAATGCGGCTGACAGTCAACGATCGCTTTTTGGCATTCCAGCCAGGCACTCAGCTGGTGCTCAGCCCAGTCTGAATTTCCAAGTGGACGCCGCCGCCGCAATATGGCCTCAGAAACATATACAAAATGAGCTAATCAAAAATTTATTTAATCTGTGCAGCACTCAAAGGCGTGCGGAGTGAAAGTGCATGCCCCGGTCCAGTGCGGGTCAAACAGAATTCCCCAGATGTGGTTGCAATTAAACCTGCAGGCTAACGGATTTTCTGTCGTTTGGTTAGCTTCTGCTGTGCGGCGTGTGGTCGGCTCACTGCGTCGTTCCGCGTCACGCGTCCCTCGACCGTGGGCCCTCGACCTCGCGTCCTTCAGCCATGCTAAGCAGCAAATTTGATGATGCCGACAGTAGCAGCCCTTGTGGATAAGCCGCTGTCTGTTGTTGCCGCAGGAAATGCAGTCCAAAACCAACAAACGTCGCAAATGCGCCGCTGTTGTCGTCGCTGCGATTAAACTTTCTGCATTAAAAATTTGGGCCAGCGAAGCAGGCAGGCATCAGGATATGGCTGGCCAAATGCTGTGGCTGCTTTTTACTAAATCTAATTGCAAATTTTATGTAACGCCCACACGCCAAGTGGATACACAATGCTGGGCTGCCAGCGGGCACGAGGATATTTCTGTTGGATGGTTTATGCTCAGCTTTGCTTTGTGTTGTTGCCGAAATGTGTCCGGAGAGCGCAACTATTTCTATTCTGCCACTGAAAATCATGGAATTTATTTAGCCAAAAAAAGTTAAATAATTTGCAAATGTTGAAGACCTTTGGGAGTGAGCGTGGACATTCATTTAGATGTTGTTTTTAATTTGGTTTTGTTGGCTAAACTCATTGACAAAGCCTCAAAGAACACAGAAGCCACAAAGAAATTTTGTGTTTGTGATTTCATTAAAACTAATTGAAACTTTTGTCTTGCCGTCGCGTTGTTGGGCTGTCAGCACTGCCGCTCTGCCCCCGGCAACTGAAGTAGTCGAGCAGCAGTCAATCTTGCAATTTAAGCGACAACGAGAAGGGCCAAAAATGATTTTTGCCCAGTGGCGGAGAACAGTGGCTTCTGTCCCAAGAGGCTTGCTTCACTCCCAACGAGAGAACAGAAACAGAGATGCCAAGCACTACTAGGCTGACATTTTGGCAAATCTGACAAAAGTTGATAGCACTCTCCGGAAGTGTGAGAAGCTACAATGCCGTTCGCTGCCCAGCTATGTGAAGTTGCTCGACACTGAGATGACTCTTTAAGATCGGGCTTAAGCCAAACTTAGAGTTGGTAAAAGTTTAAAGCACTTTTGCCACAATTACGCAAACGTCGCCATGTTCCACGCCCCACGCCTGTCCTACTCTTTCGGAAATGAGCACTGAAAGTGCGACAATTGCGTGGCAGGTGGAGCGCAAGCCGCAATTAGGTACCCCAATTACTCAACCCACTAAGAAACTCGTCTAAAGTTTCACTTGCTGTGCACAATTCGACCACCGACGAACGTGTACTATTAAAGAAAATATTCTAAAAATTAGATAAGGTTTGATTTCGGATTGGGTTGGTGTGATCCGCAAACAGAGATCTAGTTGAAAATAAATTTTAATCAGAAAAATATAATGGAAAAAACTGAACTTTTTGATTTTCTTCACTTCCTTGCTTTTGTCGACAGTCTCGATGGTAATTCTAAATATCTTCTATCACGTCGGGGTTGCTGGTCAGCAGCTGAAGAAGTGCTCAGATTCTTATCGATATTCATTGGATTATTGCACAGCGATTGGAACTTATTTTCGTCATGTTGCAGAGTACTCTGGAAGAGTGAATTGGTGTCGGTATTTGATGGCACTGGAGTAAATATTGTAATAACCGGATTTCTTGACAAGGAACACTCTGAGTATGACAAGCGCTGAGGCGCACAGGGTATATTCTTGGGAATCATAACTTGAGAATTACTTTTGCTATCTGTCTGTGACTTTGCAGACTCTACGCTAACGTTTGCGGTGGGTGAAATAGTTACCAGGTATGATAGCGGTCCTTTCTTGGGCTCGAGTTTTTTTATTTCCTGTTGCTGATTAGGAAGCTGCAATAGCAAATCGCCGATTTGGTTAATTATTTTGGGAAGTTCAGTGGAGCTTTGTTTTTTGCTTGTCTTATTGTTATTTGTCTGCATCTCATTGTAAGACTTGTTTTTGAATAAGTAAGTCGTACTACATTTTTTGATCGGATACCCATTTGGACATTCAGCCGAAGAATGAATCGTTGCTGACCGCGTTAGCTTTTGTGGAGATGGAATACCTGCCCTTACGTTGATGGACTTCAGACACACAGGGCTGCTTACTGAGTGCTTTACCAAGTGTTTTGAATTAGCTAACTGCTCCTCAGGCGGAACCTCAAATGTGCCCTGTCTTGTGAGTTTTGGTTCTGACACCGTCTGGTAGGTTAAAGCAGCACTATGAGCTGATGATTGATTTGCTGTTTCACATTGCTGTGAGCGTCGTAACTTTTGCAGTTTTTGGCGAATCTCATTTAATTTTTTCTCATTTTTTTGCAGATTCTCAGCACTGTTA
Source organism: Zaprionus indianus (assembly GCA_018904595.1). Classification (NCBI taxonomy): domain Eukaryota; kingdom Metazoa; phylum Arthropoda; class Insecta; order Diptera; family Drosophilidae; genus Zaprionus; species Zaprionus indianus. The sequence goes on from JAEIHA010000860.1 coordinate 7,752,847, forward strand.
ACGTATGGAATTGGTGTAGTACTTTCGGTGCTATACAGGGTATCTTTCTGTTCATCCCCAGACAATAAGTCTAAGGACAACATTTTAAGATCAGCCTCAAACTCCAATTCATCCTGAATTTCCTTTTCGAATTCACTGATCGGTCTAATAGTTTTAGGCTCTCGAGTGTATGTTAATAAAGGAAGAAGACTACATTCCTTCTCAATTGTTTCCATACGTTTTCTTTCAATCTTTGCCAACGCTACCTGCAACTGATGTCGATTTCTCATGTTTACAGCGTCCACCAATATAAATGGCATTCCATCGTTATCACCCAGAGGATCTTTAATGTCAGTGGTTCGACCAGGGCTTTCTGTTTTACCAGAGCAACCAGCTTTGCTTATTAGATTTGTCCCGGTAGGTAAAATTGTTTGGTTTTTTATTTTTGGAGTTACCCGATTCTTTTTACTGCTCATTCTGGGCTGGGAGAGAGAATGAGTCAAGTGACATGTCGAACCAATGCAAATTAAATTAAAAATCAAATGATTTTTCAAATGGCATGTTAAATTGTGTATTTGGTATGTGATTTCAGTTTAATTGGTGCGGAAATAGATTGAAGGCTGTCTAGACGCCCTCATCCGTCACGCTAAGAGTCTTACCTGGACTAGAACTAGTTGCTTTGGGCGCTTTAATCCTTAGAAAGTCCTGGTTTCAAAAAATATAAAAGTTGCTCAAGTGAGAAAAAGAAACAAGTTGAGCTTTAAGTCCTTCGGCGACCTGTGGGCACAGCGCGCACTTGTGGCTTCAGTTTTGGTGTTTGCCGTTATTCTTTTTTCTGTTGCTCAATCTATACTCGAAAAACTTTATTTTGTTGATAAAAACTTAAATGCAGCAGCTGCCTCCGGGCGGGTCGCTGGTGGAAGGTGCCTGCACGAGAATCGTAAATGTTCCCAAAAGGTTAACAATTTCGACTGCTGTTCCCGGTTTGGTTTAGTTTAGTTTCGAGCTTCGTTTTCGGTTTTTTTTCACCAAATGACACCACAACGTTAGAATTACCCAAGAAAACACACGCAAAGACGCATTGCCGCACAGACAAATCGTATTTGTACACCGGTGTTCAGTTCCTTTCTTTCTGTTTGTGTTTTATTTTCCACTTATCTGCTGGCTGCTACATTAGAAAAAGCGTGCTCAGTTAAATTTAGGCTATGTAAAAAATTGAAAATGAACGCGTATCTAGTCCGTATCTATATAATTTATATACATTGGTTTGTAAAAATAATCATAAAACTGACAAGATTCGCAAAGCACCGAAAAAATCGTACTCAGTTTTAGATAGATTTGTAGACCTATACGCATCTTGATTATCACAGACTACCCTCACCTCTTCATCTCATATAAATTCCTTTATCGTATTTTGCTGGCTCTCTTAAATTTCTTACGACACAAGAACTTAAGAGAGCTACCGCTTATCGCTCATTGTACTAAAAAAGCTCACGAAGCGACAGACTCCTGGCACCCGAACTCGCTATCGACAAAGCAGCCGAACACGAAGCGTTGTTTGTGGATTTGCCGATGTGGCTGTGCTTTCTCGGACTGCGTTACAAACCAGTGAACTGTGCCCAAGCCAAGGACTGTTTAGTCGAATTCGGTTGGGTCTGCGGCACGGACGTGATAGCGGCTGACTAGAAAGAAAAAAACAGCAACGGTATTCGCAAGGGTCGCTCAACGCTAATGCTAGACGCGTGTGAATATCACTATAATCTAAAATTAGTTGTGCCCCGTATAGCCGACTTGGTCACTTGACTGGCATGTGCTGAGCCAGGCAGGCAGGCAGGCAGGCAAGTGCAGCGCAGGTGCGGTACAAATTGTTTTCAAAGTGCGCGGGCAATTAAATTTTCAGACACCACCCCGACGAGGCAAGTCTGATGGATGGCTGACTGGGGCCTAGTTGATTGGCCGCATGAGTTGCAAGTCGAGGCGTAAATTGCATGTCGCGGTATTGTTACATGACACGAAACGCGCGCGAAAGTGACGGTTAAAGCATGAGCCCAAATGTGTTACAAAGTGTTAAATACCAAACCAAAGGCAGCATTAAATAACACAAATATGCAGCTAGTCGACAGTGAACTTAATAAGCAACATTGGTCTACGTAAATAAGAGCAACAGCAACAGGAACTACTACAATCAAAGAAATATCAAAACCTGGTAAGTATATTTAAATACGTATATGGGTTATGGTATCCTGAGGAACTAAAATAATATGTTACAGATACTCGCCCATATGCATTATATATTTTTAGAATATATATGTTTTATTAATAACTCATGGAATATTTAATATTACAAAAATAAGCGCGAAAACTCTTCTAAAATTCAACTTGTAGTATATTGAATTTTAAAATATATCCACGCTCTTTAAGGCCGAAACTGTTCAGCCATAGTTCAAGTTAAAATGCAAAATACACAAGGGAACTGGGTACCGTCACCTACTGCCCCCTTAGGCAATTAACAAACATTGTTACAGCAAACCCCTGTGGGTTGAGCGGGCGAGCTTATATAGTAGTTATAAAAGTATTGGGCAAACAATGCATATTCTAGCAGGCTTCTTCTCGCAGCCGCCCTGATGCCCTCTTTTCCGCCAAGGGTCACAAATAATGGACGGTAGTCAGCACTACAAAGCCAAACAGTTTAGCGCCTCGTCATAAATTCAATTAAAATTCAATCGAAAATCTATGTAAATGAAACAATGGCATAAATCGTGGGGTGTGCCATAAAATATGTGCTCAATATGTAAAGTAAACAATGGCGCAATGTCAGTCATAAAATCGAATTCGGTATGTATGTTTGTATGGAGTAACGTGGGCATACAATCATTACAACGTTTGTATTCATGTACACGCAAACAAAAGCGCGGCACGGAAAACGATTACATGGGTTACATTTTTCTCTGATTTTCATGATGATTACCATTAAAGAGCGAGACCGGGGGCGCATAAATAATGTTCGGAGATTTTCATTTATATTTCGGGGTCCTGCGCGGCAGCTCTAGTTCACATTGAGTTCGTCGCATTCGATAAAGTTCACGTCACTTGAACGAAACTTAAATAGTATTTTTCACACTTTCCTTTGTAGAAACTTTTCAAATTATGTGTCACTTTTCCCAACGCTTCATTTTTCAAAAAATTTACTTGAACGTTCATATTATTTCTATATGTATTTTTTTGTTCGACTTTTTGCTGAGGGAAAACTTTTTATCGTTCGAAATTATGCGGACATGAACGTTTCATATGATGAAACCCTAATTCAAAAGTTATATCAAAAACTAAGAGTGAACAGAAAGTGAAACAATTTGGTTTTTAATGGCTTGGCTTTTCTTCAACTTCTTCTTTCATGTTATAAATTTCCCCTCAATATTATTAATTTCATGGATTTTTTGCCCTCGAAATCTAACTAGCCTCTCTTGCCACTCTGTTTTGGGTGTTCTCTGAACCAAGTTTATTCATATATATTTATGTATTCATCTCTAGCAATTTTCACCGTCGCACTTGGAGTAACTGCGGAATATACTCGCACTACACGTTATTTCACTTAAGGATATTAAGACGAACTTCCTTTTGATTGTGGGCTTAATTTCCGGCTCAGACAATTTGTAGATGAGTGAAGCGACAAGCGGCCGCATTCGTCTTATTTTCTTAGATGGTGTGTATACACTAAATATTCATTTGAAGGAGAATATTGTGTTACGTAAACCCAAGATGGATTCATTTTATTTTGTAAATATAACAAAGGCGAAGTTGGTGTAATGAAGAACCGCAAGTTAAAAGCTTATGAGCTTATTTGAAATATTCTCTGAAAATGGCACTAAAAGAAAATAATCACCTGCATAACTCATACGCCATGCAGACAAAGGATGTGGACTGCTATATCTCATGGTGCTCCATTCGAGGTGTCGCTATGTTATTCTTTTTACAACTTTGTGCATAACACACAGATCTTCTGTATAGCAGTTAATTTTTTGACTACACGTGACACCCACGCGCCGGGTTTACCTTGGCTTTGGCTTTGGCTTTGGGTTTGGCTTTGACGTTGTGCTAAAATCTACCTCCGGTTGCTAAGGAGCAGCTTACGCCGCGACCACAAAATCTGCTGGCATTGCAATGTTGAAAAATATACGGGGGCTGTGTTTGTATATTTTTGTATATGAATGTATCTTTGTGTGAGTGTGGTTGTATGTATTATGGTGGAGGAACTATTTATGGACAGCAGTATTATGCTTATTTTAAGATATACTCTCACTACCGAAATGCTCCTAAGGCTTGTGTATCTGCAGAGTAAATTCTGTTGTCTTTAAAATTCAAAGGAATTTCGGATTTATTAAATTAAACTGAATTTATGTTTTTGTTTCAATTTTTCTGGTTAAATACTCGTACATTTAATTTTTTTATATTTTCAGATATTTCGAAATATTATTTCATTCCGATTATTGCCACAGATTCTAAAACAATACTCGAAATTCGTCATATTAAAGCAACTTTTCTCGTTATCTTGCATGACAAATAACTTAAAAACATTTAAGTTCCGCGCGCGTAACTGAAGTCTTAAGATTGTAGCGGTTGTTCCCAGCTCACGGGCCACACAATTGTGGTAGGATATTCAACGAGCCACTGCCACTGTGTCGACTTCTACGCAACTTTGTCACGGCTCTGTTCACGCGGGTGACTTTGGCGTGGTGGGGCTGTGTGTGCTCATTTATTTTTTATGTGTCTTGCACCTGGAAAACACCAGAGCAACAAACACAATGAAAGGAAACTCATATGACGACGTTGGCATTAAAAATTTAAGTTGTTTTCCCTTTGTCAATGAATATTGTTATTTTCAATTGCCTACGCTCTCTTCCTTGTGGAAGGAAATTTAAATTTTAAATGATTTTTTTAATTTTGCCATTGTTTAAATTTTTGTTTATCTCTCTATGTTATTATCCTGGACAAATTAACATTTCTAGTGTGCCACCAAAAACCATAAAATTTTGAATAGACAAACAGCGCTAATCGAGACTTCCTTTGTGCGTGCCTAAATGCCGACTCATTAGTTCCCATGCAGGTGCATGCAAATTATAATAATTTATTTATAACGGTTAGTTTAGGCAGTCTAATTCTTCGCGTTGGCGGACCATGAAAAAGCAATAAACACTATGTGCACCCATGTCATGTGCTATAAGTAGTCTCTACACAGTGAATGAGAAATTTTTTTATGTACTCATAAACTGGTTTTATTTACCAAGCGTGATATTTAACGCCAATGCAAAAATATGTACATGCACAGTACACATTTACGGTTATTTTAGGCCCTGCTGCCGCGATACTTATGTACACTCACACACACACATACAAAACGTACTCACAGTGTCATCTGAGTGTTTGTTCGTTTTATAAGTTTGTCACTCTATTCAAATGCCGTTAGAGTTCGCAGTTGCAGAGTCCTCCACTCTTGAGCACCAACTATAAAATGAAAAATCTGCCATATTTATATAGAAGCAGAGATACACATTTGTATGGGGCCAACAAATCTCGATTTTATTTGCACTGTCGAGCATATTTCAATGGGCCATCAAAACTTTTATAGGCTGCGGATTGCAACAGCTGCTTTATATCTTTATATCCAAAAGAGCCAATGAATTATTTATGTGAAAAATTCATAAAATAAAGTAGTATTTTTAATAATAGCTTGCATGGTGTATTCGGTCTTTTTTCGATTGATAAAATAACTTTCCCTTCCGTTTATCATACAATTTCTAGAAAATTTGCTCTGTTTTAAATTATCTATTTAAGACTATGAAAATACCTGGGACGGTGTTCTATTATCTGTTCTGTTACACAGAAATAATTTGTTTAATTTATGCGAATACCCTCCTCAATTCATTTGGGTGACAGCTGACAGTACAATATTTCGGGTAATCTCTTTAATTTGCCTTTGAGTGCTAATATAAAATTTATTTTTTAATTGGATTATGCGTCAAACATTTTGACTTGTGCCAACATCAATTTGTACCGTTGAATTTTAATGTGATTTTCGGCAATGCAGCCTGGTAATTTCGCTTGCAGAGCCGCTTGCAGGTTCAGCGGCCACAACAAGTACAAACACGCACGACCCATTGCTCCACTTGTGTGTACGTTCTGCATGCTTGAGTGTGAGTGTGTGTGTGTATTTGTCTGTCAATTTGTTAATTTCGGTGCGGATCCCCAGTCGTGTGTCAAACCGAAAATCAATATTTTACGCAAATAGGCAGCAGCTTGACATGTGGTCAGAGAGGGCAAATGGGATTGCGTGGGTCATGGTATAATTTTAAATTGTCAACTCACACACACACACGGGACACACACATGCGAATGTTTGTGCAGCAAATTATCAATAATTTCCGTGAAATGTCCAGAGCATTTGAGAGTGCCTGCCAAAATAAGTATTTTTGACTCGAAAAATAGTTTAAATGGCTGATGCGATAAGGAAAATCAGCTTAACTCAAACACATGACCCCAAAAAAGTTGCATCAACAAACTGAAAGATAAACAACTGAAAACTCAACATTAGTTTGGCCTAGGGACAAGTTTTTGGTGCTTTTGCCGCTTGTTTCACAATAATAAAGTGCGGCTGCAGCTTTAATAACTTCTGCAGCAGCAAACAGCCACAACAAAGTTGTATATAGCGACACAGACTGAGAGAGTGTGCGAGAGAAAGAAGGAGGGGACGAAACTAACTGAGAACAAACCCAGTCGCAGTGGAGATGCATTCTAATATCGTCGTCGGGGCCAAACGACAGATAAAACTAGAAAAGTTGGCGAAGCCCCCCACAAACATGTGGCATGGGAATCGGGCGCTCAAGTACTGCGTTGCATGGAATCCAACTGCGACCCTCAGCAAAATGCCAAAGACGAATTACATTTGTCGCTCGATGTTTGCACATATTTAAGCAACTTAAAAATTAGCCAACTTTGTAGGAAAATGCAGCGGAAAAATGTTGCCAGCTGCATTAGCTTAGAGTTGGAGTGCGAAAATTTAACTCTCGTACTCCCTTTCAACCCATGAGTCCGTCTTCCTCATGGGTCTTTCTTGTTGCCTTGGCCCCTGCTGCATTCAGTCATGCCGTCAATTCACAAACTTTCCTTGTGTCGCCAGTCGAGCAACCCAATTTGAGTTGCCCGCGCTTTGCAATGCAAAATGGCGGCGCTGGCAAAGTTTTTGCTGCATAATCGCAGGCGCAGCGCTTTTGGTTCGTGGAGGGCAACAAAAGCAATCGAAATACAGTGAGGAGGAGACGGAAAAAATAAATTCTACAAGACTCTACAAACTTTGGCAGTGCTGCGCGTAATGTTGAGTAAGGACAGGGACGACGAGGAAGAGACGAATTCATCTGCGTCTGTGGACAAAAAGTATCAAAAAGTTTCAGTTGCAAAATGCGAAAAGAATGAGGCGAAGCAAGGTTGAGGCGGCATGGGAGGAAACTGCGTTGACGACGACATCGTCACAGTTTACGTGGCGTTTACATTCACCCTGCTGTGCCACGTTTTTTATGATTGCTCGTGATTCGTATTTCATTAAAAGCAAAGCCGCACCAAATGTTTCCTGTCGTGGATTTATGCACATTTCATGAGCCCCTGGGACAGTATCCACACAAGGCCACCGTGAGAGAGTTTGTGTGTATGCTGTTTTTGTTTCTGCGTGGGGACTACTTCATGTTATTTCTGTTTTAAGGCGATTTTCGGTTTTTGTTGTGCTTTGATTTTTCTGCCCACTTCGTCGGAAAATCCCAAAAGTTTAATGATTTTTTAATGCATTATGAAATATGTATGTCACACTCAAAGTTCACATGAACCGGCGCAAAGCGTATTTGATACACACATATGTACATACTTAATCTAAGCTTTGCCGCAAGCGGTCGCCCACCAGGGTCATTTCAACGACAGGCAGTACAACAGCCACGCACAAGCGCCTTTGTTCTCAACTTCGATATTCACTAGTTTATTTTTAGATAAAGCACTTTCAATCAACTTTATTTTGATTGAATAATTGACAAACAGTGAAGAAAAGAACACAAGACAAGCATAACGATGGAACCACACACTTACTACATAAATACTTACGTTTTACGTTGTTAATAAATGGTATGTAACCTCGCACATACTACAGACAGTCATGCAAGTGTACTTGAGTTATAACGAGTTACGCTCGCAGTGGAGAGTGTCGTACTGAAGTACTTGTCGGCAAGGAAGTAATTTCTGAAAGCCTTTTAAGGGCTTATAAAAATTTCTCGGCACGTGAGGAAAAATCGATTTAATTATACAGCTGTCAACCCTTTGATTTTATATGTATGTGTGGAAGTTATCCTTTTGCTATGTATTTATTTATTTAGTTTATTTTGCCATTGAGAAAATAGAAAACATTCGAGAAGGATTAAATATAACTTAATTTATAGCTTAAGAAATAGTTAAATCACATGTATTTTACTAAAATCCATTTGGTTTTCTTTTACAGACTCAAACTCGCATTTAATGAGGCATCTGCAGTGCCTACACATGGGACTCGGTATACTACTACTATATCAAACTCTTTACTGAGCAAACGAGGCAACAGGCCGAAATTTATGCGAAAAGTTACACAAGTAATAAGAAAACAACAAACAGAACGCAACGAAACAAAACAAAACAAAACGAAACCAAAGTAAAGAGCAATGCCAACAAAAGCAATAAACAAAAGACGCAACTAAACCAAGAAACTACCAAAAAGAAAAACTGAAAACAGAAAATCACTTAAATCGGCTCAGAAGCAGGAAGAAAAAGCAACACTACTGCGCACACCACAGAGCGGCGCACAAAAGAATCACAAGGACGCACAAAACTTGAACTGAACAACGCTACAATCCAATTTCTGCTGCACACAATACACTGCCACGCCCACAGCAAGGCGTCATATCATTAGCACGGCGTATGGGATTATTATGCAACAAATATGAAACACATAAGCGATATATACATCATAGTACTTATTTGCTGTTTGCTACAAGGTGAGTGCAAAATTTACAGATTATGAGAGCACATGAGTAAGGGAGAGAAGTGTGAGGGAGGGGAGGGGATCGCACACTTGATTCGGGTGGGTGTCGGCACCTTTCAAGTCAATAAAAAGCAAATTGTAACTGCCGAACAAAGTCACTTGTGGCGTTTTAACACCTTAATACACACAAACGCACACACACACGACACACACACGCGGGCAAACTGTCTCTATGCCATGTGAAACTTTTCTCTGCGTGCGTGCAACCCATTCCAAGCGACAAGATTTGCCCCCTTCTATTCCCCCTTCCCTGGAACGTACGTTCGTTTCGCTTATTTCGGATATTTTTACTGTATGCGGCACACAGGACGCATACAAATAAGCCAGGATTCCATCTCCACCTCAACCTCCAGCTCACCTCACCTGTCTGACGTTTTTCGGTTTCGGATTTAAATAAAACATGATAAATTTTAATAGAATTTCGTAACTGCATCTGCTTCTACCTCTGGGCGCCTGTTGAGCGAGCTGTCAGTTTGTGTTTAAAATCGGCTCAATTGAGAGCCGTTTCCTCTAAATATAGCCAACTACGTCTGTTGTAGACATACTTACATACAAACAAACATACATGTATATGTATGTACAGACCACGTACGGCGTTCGGCATTTCTGCAGTTGACATTCGTTGCATCTCTCGCCTCTCCTTCCCCCGGGGGAAATCAGTCATATGTATGCACATATGTAGTGTGTGTACTCTGCGCCACTGACAGACCGAGCTCAGGTGGGAGCTGCAGCTGCCACTGGCACCCGATCGGTGGCATTGGCATAAATTCCATTTCATTTTGCAAATATGTAATCGTACTTAAATTGTGCACAACGCACACACTCACAAACCCATACAATACAAATCCGTCAAATCAAGGTGCAGATGGGGTGGGTGCTGCAGCCGCCGGGCAGTTAGTCCACAGAGCGCCGCACTAGTAACAAACGCGTTAGCTTTTTTCTGCTGTGTCAGCAAATTGTTTGTCGAACGTGGCCGTCGTGCACGTTTGCGTCCAGAGCTCCGTTCGAAACTCGTGTATTTCATTTGCAGTTTTCAAGAAGCATGCAGCACATTATTGTGCAGCGTATTTAGTTGGGCTTCAAATGACTCGTCATAGCACAAAATTACACATACGCTCCGTGGTACTCGCACTACGCTCAGTGTCAGAGCTCGTCACAGTGCTGCATTGCAGCAGCATTTATTGTTATTATTTTTTCAATTACGAGTCAGCTTAAGCACAATGGAAATTTCCCCCCCTTGCGCGTCCCATGGCGTTGCGTAAATATTATTTCAGTTATTTCGCTTTTAATTTCGTCGCTCGACGACGTCGCTTGTTGCAGCTCGTTGCTGTTGCTGTCGCTGTTGCTATTTTATTCATAAATGTTTCGCTAGAAGTCATGAGTTCTTCTGCTCTGTGTTACAGCGTATGCGAACACTCAAACACTCGCACTCTCAGGGACATGAACACCAACACTCATACTAACTTACACCCACACACACACACTCTCGCACAACACCCACTGACACTCACACACACGCAGACATTTGCATCGTGCGCGTCATGTCAGACTCGTTTAAAGTTGTATTGTCGCTGTCGTTTTTTGTTTGTGTGCGGATTTGCGCCAGATTTGTGTCAACTTGAATACATCAGAAGCGCTTGCACAGATTTGCTTGTTTGTTGTTTTTGCTCTTCTTCACGCTCTTGCTGTAGTTTTTACTGTTACTGTTGTTGTTGTCGTTGCTTTTGTAGCTTGTGGTGGCTCTAAACAAAAATGCACACGCAATCGCGTTGCAACGGGGCGTATGAGTATCGTATATGTGCGACTACATTCTACTGCTGTCTGTAAACCATCCGCGCGTCTCCAAACTGTTGAATACTCTTTTGTTTTTGTTGCTGTTGTTGTTGTTACTCTTGTTTCTCCCCACTGGTCCACCGCACACCGCCTCTGTGGCATTTGCTCGGTCTCTCGGATAGCCTTTGTTGCTCTCCTCTTGCAGAGCAAACTAACCTAAAGGCTTTTTCATTACAATCTCGCTCAGCTTTCCAGTTCGTTCCGCTTGCCTCCTACTCGAACCTTGTTTTGGTAGTATATTTTTAATAAAATTGTTTGCTTATTTAGCACAAGGCCAAAGAAACGCGTAATGAAGTTCACTTTTTGTTGGCGGTTGTCACAAAAAGTTTGTACTCATTTAAATACCTTGACCAAGAGGGTGAAATTAAACATAATTGTTTCTTAAACACATTAAATGTACCAAGCGAGCCGAAATGAGAAATGTCAATATCCCACAATTATGGAGAGCAGCCAAGTCACTGCGGATTGTAGTCTATTTTAATGAAGTCTAGACTGAAGAACAGAGAACAACAAAAGACTCTAATGAGCTGGTGGTGCTGCTGCTTCGCCCTTCCGAATATTTTGACAGTTTCGGAAACTTTTTTGCCGATACGCAAAGGGCCTGCCTCTCATTGTCCCTGGTAGGTTGGCCTAGGTCTGGGCGCAGAAACAGAATTAAATGCTAAACGTTTTCACAGATAACAAAGTTTCCCCGGCCCCAGTGTGGGGCGGCATAATTGCTGCAGAGGCGCAGAACTCATTAGTGGTGTAAAGTAGAATGCGCCCTCTCTCTTGTTCATATTGAATACTGGTGGCGGCCAGCAAACAACGAAAAACGTCCAACACAAAGGCTTTTCGATAGATATTCGGCCTGTTTTATCTTCTAATAGCGGTCTTCATTATGCGCTGTTTGATATCATACTGCAGGATGCCTCCCATCTCTCTGCGTGTTTATCGTGGGAAGCGATGCTCACTCGCACACTCTCTCTCTCTCCTTGCCTCTTTGTGCACCTTTCTCTTTCTGTCGTGGTTTAACTGCCGCCCACCGATTTAACCTATTTCACGGTAATCTTCTTCCCTTTCGCTGCTCTTGTGTTTGCGTTTCTAATTCTCCTTTCACTGCTCGCACTCGGCTCGCACGCTTCGTTCACTTTGTTTGCCAATTTTATCGAATTATGCAAAACGTCCAATTTAAAGCGTTTTCAAGAGCTGAGCCACAGCAAGGTAGCCAGCGAAAGCCATAGCCACAGCACAGGGAGTCCTTTGGGAATAGCTTGTTTAAATATGCGTTAATGAAAGAAATTATCATGCATACTTGATGATGTTACTTCACAGACCTGTCTCATCCCCGTTTTCAGGTGCTGCCGCTGCCTATGCATATTCAATTCGCGTAAAGTGCGCCGCATAGGGTGGAATTTCCATAAATTTAAGAGTGAAAAAATCATTGTATCATAGCTGCTCTTCCGAACAACATACTATGTGTTAGCAAGCTGTATGCAATTCTTTTCATATCCTTACATTAGCATAGTGTACAATGGAATTGATTACAGTTTAAATTTGTCACGAATGTATGTTAGTTTCATCGCTACACGAGCTCTAGCAAGGCTACATTTTAATCAAACATTCTCGTATTTTCCCCATTGTACTTCTCATGCTTATTGTGCTTGATGTTTTTGCAGACATTTTCTTGTGTCCTTGGCGTCGACTTTGTTGCTGTTGCTTTTGTTTATGTTTTTACTGGTTTTGTTGCTGTTGCTTTTGCTGTTGACGTTGCTGTTGCGTGCAAGCTTTGCTGCTTTTGCAGCTTTTAATTAATATTAAGACACATTGTAATGTAGCCAAAATGACATGTGTTTGCAATGCCAGCGTTGCTGCTTTGTGTAACTGTATGACTGTGCATGTGTACTGTACACACACACACCAACACACATACACATAGTTACACAGACATATATGTAGCTTTCTGTTTTGAAGGCAGCTGCTGCTGTTGCTTGCCACATCCTCTGTGCTTTATTCTCGCACGGACTGGCTATATAATTTGATTAAAATTACGCAACCGACTTTGAAGTCGTTGCTCATAAAAAGACAATTCTAGCTGCTTTCTTCCTTCGAGCGCAATTCAAATTATCAATTTAATTAGCTATTTCGAGCAATAAAAGTCTCTCCCACGCAAATATTGTTAATTGTTGTCGTAAAATATGCACGTTGCTTATTAATGCCCAATCTAATTAGAGGGAAATGAGTTTAGCTGCTTTTAAAAGCACACAACCTCTGCTCACTTTCGCGGAATTTACACAAATTTTGGAAAATGCAAAACTTTTGCCGAGCATGATAGAAATAGCTTCGGCTTATGCCAATGAATGAAGTTAACTGGAACTTAATGTGCCTTTTAATAGTCCAGTCCAATTTTGATGGTCATTAAAATATTTATAATAAAAAGGCAAAAAAACCGTTATTTTCTAATTTAACGCTGTATGAGCAGAGGGCCTCGTTTAAGCCGCGCTGCTGAAGCGTCGGTTAGAGAAGGGGGTGAGCGGCTGTGTGGTGCGATGCGGGGCGCCAATATCCTGTTCCTGGCTCTGTCCGTAATTTGTGGCCAGGATGTGCGACGTGGCAACCGGCGTCATAATTTTACAAAGGATTAAACCCGATTACGCACTCATTTATGAATATTTACGAGCTTCGCGCTGCTATTGGATAATAAAACAAGGGAAGTCCGTCGGCCGATTTAAAAGAGAGTTGCTGTCATGCGTCTCATTTAAGACCAGTAATTTTTTAATAATTTTCCCTCATAAATTATCCCTTTAAATGCAGTATGTAAGCTCTTGAATAACATATATCCGGTCTAGACGGTGCCCAGACTGTATCTGTATCTAATCTGTTTAGGGGTGCATATTGTTTCAAAAACATTGTTATTGATTATACTCTGTTGTTCTTTCTCTACCTTATCTCGTAGGTATTGCACTAGGAGTGCGTATGATCAAAGTGTCCATTCCCGCATACAAGATGCGCGGTGAATCGGCGTTTCTGGAATGCCAGTATGAACTTAATCGAACGCATGGACCACAGATGACCGTGAGCGAGGGTCATCGTGAGAGGGATCGGCATTCGCATGGCGGTGGTGGCGATGCTCATTATGTGGATGTAGACTCCGAACGTCAGCCATATCGGCGCATGTATCAGAATCAGCGGCAACACTCGCAGCATCGCAAACAGCACCAACCCATGGCAATGAGACAATATCAGAGTCAGACTGACAGCCAGAGTCCACAGCTGCCGCAGAAGTCGCCGTACGGCCACAGCGTCTATCGGGGCAGCGCGGCATCTGGTTATCTGGGCGGTCGTGTAGGCGCCAGCATACACAATGGCGGGTCGAGTGGTGGCAGCATGACAGGCAGCTCCTCCAGCGGTTCCGTTGCCTATATACCCGATTTCGATCATGAGGATCGATATGAGGAGAGCGAAGAGGAGCGACCGCAAGAGGAGGGCGAAGCGCTGTACGCCATCAAATGGTACAAGGACAACGAGGAGTTCTATCGCTATGTGCCAAAGTCGCGACCACCCAAGACCAGCTACCGCGTCGATGGCGTTCGCGTGATTGTAAGTTGTTGCCTGACTGACCAGTGCTAGTCGAAGATATTGAGCGATTTTCCTTCTCCCTCCTGTTTTGCAGGAGGAATTGTCCGATGCGAGTCGCGTGCTACTTCGGGGTCTGACCCTCAACTCAACTGGTCTTTATCGCTGTGAAATCTCCGCTGAGGCGCCAAACTTCTCATCTGTACAGGGCGAGGGTCGCATGGACATCGTGTGTAAGTATTGCCCGTTGTGGACCATCATTATACAGTTAATATGAACTACCTACGGTGTACTTACTGCCAGCTTTAAAGCAAACATTACCAGTGCAGTTACAGGCAAATATTTATTTGATTGCAAGTAAATAAACGAAGTGTTTTCGTTGTGACTACAAAATGCTACTTAATGAAGGATTATATTACAATTTATTTAACCAGCAGTTAATTATTTGCACAGTTTTTTACATGAATTAACTCTGCATTTTTTATTTTACTGAATGAAATAAAAATACACCATAAATAAAATTATGGTGCCTTGTACACATACAAAATTGGTGACACAAGCTCAGATTACTCAAGGCGCCGTGTATGAAGTTCATATCCGTTCTTCCTTTTTGTACAGCACACATACAGAGAAGGTTAAGCAATGTTCGCAGTGCAGTTTCTGTTTTTGTCGTTTGCTTAATGCGGCTTCCCGAGCTGTTTGTGTTGCGTTTGGAACACTTTTAAAAATCCATTTATAAGCTCTGCTTCTATAACTGACTTTTTCAGTAATTCCATGCCTGTGTATTTTTTATCATTTATCGCACCCCGGCATTTTATGACAGACATATGTACACATGTATGCATGTGTGTGCGTTATTTTTTTTTTAATCCAAATGGACATCTGCAAACTGGCAAAGGGAATACGGAAATTTGCAGTCGGCTTTTGCCCGGGGGCGTCGTCAGAGTTACACGGGGAAACTCTCTGGCAATATTTGCACTACTGTGGTATGGGTAGTCAGAAGCTCCATGACCATTGGTCCAAGCCAACGATTTATAAGTTGAAACGCCATTTTAATGGATATTTCCGCAGCCTGACCGTGCGCAACATTCGATTTTGTAAAGTGTTAGGGTTTTTATTTTTTAATTTTTTGCACTTTCAATGCACTCAGTGTTTTTTGTCGACTGTGCGAGATTTTTTCTTTTTTTCTGCAAGAAATATTGAAAGCGCTGAATGGATTGACCGTATTTATTTAATCGGGTTTTTTCGAATACACTCAGAGTCTTGTTGCTAGCACCAATAAAGTCAGAATTAATTACTTGACCCACATATTTTTTGGCAATGTCAAGATACGCTTGACATGCAAAGTAAAATGTAGTTCTTAATTCTTCTTCTTCTTAATTCGGTTCAGATATGCAGCAAAATCTCAAACCAAGCTATCTGTTGAAATGGAATATCAATTACCTTTAAATGAAGTATATAAACGTACTGATTTATTTTTTCTTTCATTTGCAGTTTTGCCACGTGACGGCCCTCATATAAGGGGTCAACAGTATCAGTATCAGATCGGTGAATATTTAAACTTAAACTGCACGTCGGGCAAGTCACATCCAGCCTCGCATCTGCAGTGGTTCGTCAATGAACAACCGGTAAGTCTGTTAGCCAACACCATCAACCAGAAGTGAAATTTAAATTTTTCCTGGCCACCTTTTTTTGTGCTACCTTTTTTTTGGCCCACCATTTTATGCCTTTTTGCGCTCAAACGCGTCGACACTAATCAGCCCAGGCCAGGCCTTCTGCCAATGTTGGGCCGACCAAAAAATGTTAAAATTATGCATACAGTAAATATTTAAGCTGCTAACAACGCAGCAAACAATGGACCGCGGACTGTGCAGGAAGTCTGGTGGGGGAGTGGGAGTTAAAGGAGGAGGATGAGGGAGCGTATCGCCCTACCGAATCCCAGGCACAGCTGCCGATGTGAAGGTGGCAGAAATTATTTCATGAGCAAAAATCATGTAACCGAGCAGACTTTGGGCTTCGCCCATGGTCCCTCTACTGCAATAGGGCTATGGGTAAAGCCATGGCATGGTTTATGGCACGTTGTTAGTTGTCTGTAGGTGTAGCCGGGCCATCCATCTGGCTGAAAGCTCGTTACACACGTCTGCTGTAGCCGGAACACAAAACGGTTGTCGATTCGCAGCAGGACCTGGAGCAGGCACAGGAACTAGTACCTAACTGGAGGGCACAGCAGTAGAATAAGAGAGAGAGAGAGAGAGAGAGAGAGAGAGATGGAGAGCGAGAAAAGGGAACTTAGGTAGTGTGCCTGAGCCTGGTCCCGGTCCCTTACTGCATTTTATAGTCAACGACTACATGCTACTCAAATTGTGTGAATCGAGGCGTTAAGGTACGAGTTAGTTCGTTCTACCATGTTGCTGCCAAGCCCCTTCCCTCCCCTTGTTCTGTATAGGCCGCTATGCTCTGACCACTTTGAATAAATACGAGAAAAATCAATAAGTGCGATTAGGCACGTTTCCCGGTTTATTTGCCCTACGACGGTGGTTACGATACTTTTGTGCCCGACAAAATAAACCAACATTTGTCATGAAAGTTTAATACTATCGAAAACTGATAAAACATTCATTTTGTCTTTCTTATTTTTAGTATTGCATTTTATACTCTTCCGCAACAAAGACCCCATTAGGGTAAATGAATATTTTGCATTTGAAAAAAGTTTGTGTTTATTTTTATTGTGCTTCTTTGGCCACAAAATGCTTGAAATGCTTTTTATTTAGCATTCGTTCTCGCTGCTAGTTCCGGGCTTTGCCTTGGAATGCGATAGGCATTTTAAATGCTTTCGATTTGCAGGGCATGCCCTGCTCCGCTTTGTTTATCCTTGGCCAGAACAGTGCCCTGTGACAGGCCAGCCAGGACAGCCAGGACAGAAGACATAGGACAGCTGCTGGCGTTTGCAGGCATGTTTGCTTTGTCAGTCCAGCCGAGACGGACAGAAGACGGGGCACAATTGCATACCGAAGTGCTGGCAGAGCAGCTCGTTTAATTTATGCCTTTAAACTCGCTCTCGCAACTTTGGAATTCAAGAGCTTTGTAATTTTTATGGACGCCATAAAGAATGGCAAAGCAATCGCATAACAAATGGCAACAATTTCGCCTCGCAAAGTGGAAAACTGCTGCTCAATCCGAACTCAATTCAAATCCAATATAGCTGGAAAAAAAAGTTTCAGCTATTTATTTGAACATTTCACATTTTGTATCTGCGCGCACCGTATTTTTCTTATTTATGGCTACAGGGGCTGCACAAATGACTCCATTTCTCTCCAGGCATACGGCATACGCTTCATAATGCCACGAGTGTGGGCACAATGTGCAAAGTGTGGGTATATGTGGGGCTGTTCTCCCCAGTCCACCACTTGCCGACGATTCGCTGACAGCAGCAACATTAAAAGGGAGGAATTATAAAGCGGCTGCCTGAACTGGTAATTGTAACCTTCAGTTCAGACTGCGCTCCCTTTGCCATTCCCCTTTCGTGGGTCAGGGCCCCTGGCGGACAAAAGAACCATTTGCTTTCCAGCTCAGCCCTTGAGCGTTTGCCAGACGTGTCTGACACACCCCAGCGCATCTTTACTGTCATTTCTCATACGCCGTGTGTGCCATCCGTGTGTTTTAATAATAAAATGCAATGCGGGTATGGCACGGCACATCGCTTAGCTCACTCTCAATCAAGTTTATGAAGAAGGAAAGAAAGAAAAGGAAAAGGAATCGGGGGAAGGCAAAGCCTGAAGAACGGGTCAGACATATTACTTTACTAAACAATACACATGTCTGGACATACCTTACAGATACTGGATGAGCGTTTCCTGCACAAATACAACGACGTTGTTCACAAGCACGGGCTAATCACCTCGACACTGGGTCTACTTCTGGAGCTGGAGCCGCGGCACTTTCACGATGGCGATATGCGCGTCAAGTGCTTGGCCAGCATTTCGCCTGTGCTGTGGAAGGGCGGCAAGGAAAGTGTGCTACAGCGTCGTCCCGGCATCATAGACAATCGCGAGACCATGCTGCTGGGTAGGTGAATGTGTGGCATGTAGCTTTGGGATAACCAGAACTTTAGCTGTTTTCTTTTGATTTGCCCACAGTACGCAGCACGGCTAACCAGGCTCAAGGTAATCTACTTCGCCTGCTGACCATCACCATCATCCTGGCGAGCAGCAGACTGTGGCTGCTCAGTCCGGAGCTGACCTAAAGCGGACCTCACAGCGGGCAGCGTACGATTCAATTCAATTCAATTCAATTGCAATTGCAGAGCATAAATGGTGATTTTGTATACTTTAAGTGTAATATCTTTAGTTTCTAAGGGATAACGGAATAACGGAAAATAGAAAATCTCCCGGCATCAACACGATGACCCAATCAAAAAGCATATACGTGTTTGTGTATTTGTGTGAGTTTCTAGTATTAACATACATAGCGTAAGCACTACAAATACAGTTTGCAAGCGAACACACACATACACACATACATACATGACACACGTACATACATCATAGTCCCAAACAATACTCTCGAAAACAACCGAGTTGTTTCTAACTTTAGATAATGTGGTAAATTTAGTGCAAATAACGCGTCTCCCTAACATGCAAACAAAAAGTTATGAATTGCGTGGGCAACTTCATATCTATTATTAACTGTTAACATATAGACAAATTAACAGACAACTGACAAAAGGAGGAAGTTAAATATTAGGTGCAGAATCCAATTAGTAATAATTTGAGTGACGATAACGAAATTCCACATCCTCCCACTACTTTAAGTGTCGTTTTTGTGTAAATAATTGAATGAAATGAATTTCAGAGTAAAATATATTTTAAAGCTCGAAATACTGTCAGATATAGAAAGTGTATTATGGTCATGAAATGTTATATACGTCAATTTTAACCGGGAAAACCTCTGATGGATTTATTTTACTTTCCGTAAATATATTTTGCCCAAATTATCATAATTTTTAAATATTTGTAAATAATAAAATGAAACGAATATCAGAGTAAAAAAATTTTAGCGCTCAAAAAACTGTCAGATATGCAAAGTCTATTATGGTCATGAAATGTTATATACGTCAATTTTAATTAGGAAAGCCTCTGATGGATTTATTTTACTTTCCGTAAATATATTTTGCCCAAATTATCATAATTTTTAAATATTTGTAGATAATAAAATGAAATTAATATCAGAGTAAAAAAAAAATTTTTTTTTTTAATTTCTATTATGGTCATGAAATGTTATATACGTCAATTTTAATTAGGAAAGCCTCTGATGGATTTATTTTACTTTCCGTAAATATATTTTGCCCAAATTATCATAATTTTTAAATATTTGTAGATAATAAAATGAAATTAATATCAGAGTAAAAAAAAATTTTTTTTTTAATTTCTATTATGGTCATGAAATGTTATATACGTCAATTTTAATTAGGAAAGCCTCTGATGGATTTATTTTACTTCCCGCAAATTTGTTTTCCCTAAATTATCATACGAGGGTCGTTTGATAAGTCCGTGACTTTTTGTATTTGCCGCGCACCTGCTCTAAATACAACACTGCTCCTGTCAGCAGTTATCGATTAACAGCTGACTGTAAAATTTTGGGAAAGCTGCGTTTTTTGGTTTGCGTTTTATAGGCATTGAAAGCAGACGATCTCGTGAATTTTAACGAAAATGGAAAAAAGTGAATTTCGTGTGCTAATGGCAAAATTTCATAAATTGGGCTACGAACTGCTACCCCATCCAGCATATTCTCCAGATTTAGCCCCCTGTGACTATTTTTTGTTTCCAAACATGAAGAAATGGCTCGGCGGTAAGAGATTCGGGTCAAATGAAGAGAAACACAGAAACAAACGACTATTTTGAGGGCCTTGAGAAAACCTATTATTTGGAAGGAATAAAAAAATTGGAAAAACGCTGGACTAAATGTATAGAGCTAAAAGGAGATTATGTTGAGAAATAAAACGCTTCTTTGACGAAAAAAATATATTTTATTCAAAAAGTCACGGACTTATCAAACGACCCTCGTATGTCTATGATATACAATATTTTAATATTTTTTTGGAATAGTATAAAGTAATAAAATGTAATAATGTGAGAATCGGTTTTTGGGCGCCCAGGCATTGTGGCAGTGTTTAGGTAAGGCATATGCAAATATGTTATGGTATATGAAAAAACTAGATTGTAAGCGTTTTTATTTGTAGTCGTGTGAGTTCCGTACAATTCATTCCGATATAAAATCAAATTATTTATTTCTAGTACATAAATTAAGCTATGATATGCCAAACGGGGCAAATATAATATTTATGATGTGACGACACGCACATACAACAAAACACACATACACACACATACACAGACACACCCCCTCTCTTTCTTGAGTGTTTATAATATATATAAATGTGAAACGAAATTTGAGTTGTGTTATTTTTTGTGGTGGTGTTTCTCGTACGTGGCATTTAATTCATATTTACTTTATCTACAGCAGACACGCAGTCTGGCTAAATAACAAACATTAACACCTGTAAAACCGCAGAAAACTTTTTGCCCAGGTGTTGAGCTTGGCTTGTCTGCTGCAGCCTTCCTTTTGCCTTGCTTGCAACACAGAATAAAATATACAAAACTTATGTGGAGCACACACAAAAGGGGGGCACAACGTGAAAATACCACGTACAAATGTTGAATGCAAACAAACCGCAGCCCGCGGCTCACGCATACGGGCAAATATATGTACTGGGGCACGTACAAAATGGCGGCGACTATGCTACAAATGAAAAAATTGCGTGCATCCTTTTAGGCCCGCGCGTAAAAAAATAACAAAGAGCAACAGAAGAGGAAACAAACTCAACTTGTGTTTATTTGCCGCACAGTCGGTCCCATTGCGGGTTACCCATTTTGATGGCGCACTAAACTTTATGCCATGCACATAAATAGAAATGCACGCAAAAGTTTCACAAAGCAGGGAGCGTAAAGGGGAAGGAATAGCAGCAAAGTGAAGAGTGCGAATAGCACGCAAGCGCGTCGCAACACACGCCCACGGCCGGAGTTCGTGCGTGGTGTAAGTTAGTCGCTGCCGTTCGCTGTAGGGCACCTTTTCCGGTGAAGGAGGATGGAATTTGGCAAGGAGGGTCGGCCACTCTAATCTGTGTATGTTCCCTGCACCTCAGCAGGTTGGTTAAGATTTATGTTCGCCATGCATTGCATAAGCGGCGCCATTTAAATGCCTCCGACCGGATTCGGGCAGCCTGCAGCCAGAGACTCAATCGGCCTTTTGGCTTCTTGTGCCAGGAAGAGGGCACAAATTTATTACCAATGATTGCATAGCTGATAAATTTACTATACTTTGCCCACAGCTCGCCCGAACTGACCCAGCCCAGTCAGTTGATGCTCCCTCTTGGTAATTATGACGCTTCAGCCATTACCGTGCGAAGTTGCAAAAGCATGTATTGGGAATGTTTGTGTATTTGTGCATATGGCATGAAAGGGCCTGACTAATGTACGGAAATAAGGTAAAATTACAATAAATTTGGTTTTTAACAGCTGCAATTAATGTGTAGGCGTAAGTGCAAAGCACTTTTCGTGCTTTGGGAAAATGCGACTTGAAACTTCTTAGGAGTCTTAAATTTTTCACTGACAAACTCTCTTTAAGCTGTTGTCTTTCTTAACAGCGCAAAACGAGATGGAAAATTAACTCGTTCTTTCATTTTCTGTACCAACTTGACCATGCGTTCACATATATAATTCATGAGCTTGAATTGCTTCATGCTGCACTTGACGACAATCCACTGACTTGCGCCATGTGCATTTTAACTATTAGTGGAAAATCAGAATGCAATTTTATTGTATAACGAAGCGAAAAGCAACACAATAAAACGATGATGACGATTGCGAGGAGAAACAGAGAGAGAGACAAAGAGAGAGAGAGAGAGAGAGAGAGAGAGAGAGTGCCTTGTTGGCTTGATGGCCCGTGGACATCCGGATGCGGGTCGCGTTTACCTACCTTTTGTATTTGCATAATATTGATTCAGAACTTCCTTCGGCCAAGTCTGAGCACGTAATGTCCTTACAAAGGCGATTCATCGTTATTGGCCTGACAGGAATTCTATAAATCAATCTCGGCCATTGTGCTACCCGAATCGACTTTATGGCAGGCACAACTGAGAATAGTCAAACTATTCCTGTTTCAATTCGTGCCTTGAAACTAGCCTGTAGCCACTTTAAAAGCAATTAATCTGTCAAAAACCTCCGGTTGTATGAGCATCTTTTATCGCTTCGTAATTAGAAGAAGTATAGAGTACAGCTATGAAATAAATGCAAAAATTCGATGCGTCGATCGAACTGCATTTCAATGAAGTTGTTCTGTCTGTTCTGTCCACATCTGTGGCTGCATAA
Source organism: Zaprionus indianus (assembly GCA_018904595.1). Taxonomy (NCBI): domain Eukaryota; kingdom Metazoa; phylum Arthropoda; class Insecta; order Diptera; family Drosophilidae; genus Zaprionus; species Zaprionus indianus. Next base: position 7,775,743 of record JAEIHA010000860.1, read on the forward strand.
TAACGTTGCCGGGTGGCTGCCCAGCATTGCGGCTTGTTCGGAATACATTTACATGCCTATCTGATGATGGCCACTGTCTGGCAGTCCAAAGTGGAGAGCGCCTGGTCGACATCGCTTAGCTCTTGTGTCGTTGGCATAATGAAATCGGTATAGCTGTGAATGCCCAGGGCGGTATTTACTCGGAATTTGCATGCAAAACTTGCTCGTTACGTTATGAATACCCTGGTCATAACCAAAGCTCGGCTTGGCGCCACAAAAACAGAGCTGCTGCCCGAATCGGTAGGCAGATGATGGCGATTTTGTAATTGCCATTTTGGTCGTCTGGCATTTTCATTTGCGGCGTGTGCACTTCGCGGATATTAAGTGGTTCTCTGTTGTTCCCCTCTCTCCACTTCCATCACAACTGTCTGCAACTCTGCAGTTGAAAATAAACTTACTTTATCCAATTTGTGAAAGAGACTGAGGAATATTTGCCTTTGAGTGAACTAGTCGAACAGAAACCCATAAAGTTGTGTGGCAAGTACAGTGCAATTAGCATTTAAAAAGAGTCAGAAGAGCAAGGCAACAGGAAAGCAGCTAGGTTTAAAATCCTTTTACTGTCAATGTGCAGGACCGACTATACAAGCAAAAAGCATTGAAAAGCAAAACCCAGAACAACAAAATGCATGCAGGAAACTCTTTTTTCCCTCTGTGTCGAAGCTAACTATTTGAAATGGAATTCTTGTACCTTCAGGAAAAAGCAGGCTTACATCATAAGTGCACAAACACACAAACACAAACACACACACACATACACATACACATAGATATATACACACAGATTTTTGCAGATAGTATTGAGATATGTTAACCTACAAAAAGATTGGGCACTCCTGCTGTCTGCCGGCTTTAAATACTTTTGTGTATATTATTTTATCTGTAAACACACAGTCAAAGAGATCTGACACAAATGTCTTTTTAAAATGGCACAAAAATACTCACCTTAAATATCTCTCTTAAATATGGAAAAGTTTTGCACACATTTCGCCCATTAACCTTTTAAAAGTTCTGTGCTGAGCTCTTTTCTATTGCTCGAAATGTGGCACTAAACCGATAAGTTTGTTCAGCGCAACTTTCGCATTTCTTTGCAGCTTCGTGGCATTGTTTTTACCGTCGAATAACTTTGAGCATATTCCCTGCCATGCCGCAGTTCATTAGCATGCTCCCCTTGCGTTGCACCTCCCTATACAAATCCGACGCAGGCATCTTTGCTAGGGCTGGTGCTGGCATTGGCATCGACAATAGCCAAGTCTTGGTATTATCTGGCAGACCTTATCTAGAATACATAAATTCCTGCCTAGACGCGCGTCGGGAAAGTTTCCTGTGGTTTGATGAGCAGGGTGGAAGGAGGCTAGCGGTCTGGGGTGGGGGCGCTAATTAAGACACGCAAAAAGCGGCAGCAAGACAAATGTTTCTGCGGCACGTAAGCGGCGCGTCAATCTTTCGATCGGGGTGAGTGGGCACGAGTGGGCGTGAAAACGCCCACGCCAGGCCAGACATTTTTTCGCTGCGTCCAGACATATTTAATTTTCTTATAGTTGTTGCTGTGGTTGAGATTTTTTTTTCTTTTTTGAAAAACTTTGAGAAACCGCAATTCACCGCCTCATAAAAAATGTCAATGAAGTGATTTATAAAAACTTCTGGAATAGGGAAATATGCTAATGTACTGCGGTTAATCAGGGTGCCGCATGAGCACAACTGGGCTGGTCGCCTTATTAGGCAGTCTGTTATTTGCCTCAGCAACCAGTCGACAGCAATTTGTATTCGGCATTTCAATAATGTCTTCATACACTGCCCTTCACTTGGTTATTCTACAATTTCGTTTTCTCCTGACGTTTTTTAGGTATGCCTTTTTTTGCGTGCACAGAACCGCACATTAAGTTTTAATGCCATATTTTATGCCAGCAAAATATACATAAATTTACTCACTGACCAGTCGAGTCGAGCAGCTCTCGTTGTGGCTAATCAAATCAGAAGAGAGACGACCCACGCCAGCCAGCGTAAGGCATGGCATGAATAGCAATCCATGAATTAGTAAGCAGACATGCAAAGTTTTTCGACCGCCTAAGAAGTTGAGACCAAAGAGAAGCTATACACTCGCACATATACAAGTCAAATGTATGACTGTTTGTATACAGTAGAATGTGCAGGGTATACAAATGGTAGTAGGGTATATTGCGCATACGACGTGTTGCCTTTGGCAAAACTGCAGACGCTGGCAGTGAGCCAATGTTGCTGCTAAAACCGAAATACAACAATGTATGCAAGGTACACACACTCACATAGAATTGCAACAATAACAACAATAACAATAACTGAAACTCCAATAGTTTTCAATGTTGTTGTTGTTGTTGTTTTTGCCAGTGCAGCTCCCGTAGGAAGTCGCTTCTAGGAAGGCGCATGTATAATTAGAGCTATGAAGCATGTCCGGTGAAGTTCGCCATTGAAATGCAACAACAATGCAGCAACTGCAGCACACACTTGCCAACAAACACACACACAGTACACAAACACAGACGCACACGCACACACACCTATGCAAACATTCGCAGCTCACGTTGAAGTTTGAATTGGGTAAAAAAGTTGCGCATGGTTGCGATATTATTGCTATAACATTTGTTTCTGTTGTTGTTGTTCTTGTTGCTGTCGTCCCCACCAGATATATTTTATAACGCCACACACATGCATCACAGGCAGTTTTACATATGAGTTTATGTGGCGTCTGTATGTGCTCTTAGTTTAGGTACTGCGCCTTTATTTCTAAGGTCTCAGAAATAACAATAAAAACATGGATCTAGGTCATTTTACCACTTTTTGCTATAAGTTTGTCCCTTGATTTACACAACAATAATTATAAAGGTTCCTAAAATTTTGCTATCTAAGCTGCCTAGGGATAAACTGAAATCGGCAGAGGAAAAATCACTTGCCTCAACATTAAGTAGAAGGTTTTACGAATTTCGTCGTGAATATACGAGGGTCGTTTGATAAGTCCGTGACTTATCTGCTCCTGTCAGCAGTTATCGATTAACAGCTGACTGTAAAATTTTGAGAAAGCTGCGTTTTTTGGTTTGCGTTTTATAGGCATTGAAAGCAGACGATCTCGTGAATTTTAACGAAAATGGAAAAAAGTGAATTTCGTGTGCTAATGGCAAAATTTCATAAATTGGGCTACGAACTGCTACCCCATCCAGCATATTCTCCAGATTTAGCCCCCTGTGACTATTTTTTGTTTCCAAACATGAAGAAATGGCTCGGCGGTAAGAGATTCGGGTCAAATGAAGAGAAACACAGAAACAAACGACTATTTTGAGGGCCTTGAGAAAACCTATTATTTGGAAGGAATAAAAAAATTGGAAAAACGCTGGACTAAATGTATAGAGCTAAAAGGAGATTATGTTGAGAAATAAAACGCTTCTTTGACGAAAAAAATATATTTTATTCAAAAAGTCACGGACTTATCAAACGACCCTCGTATACAAATTAGGAATATACTTTTCAAAGAGGTTGGGGCCAAGTAAAGCTTTATCTTAAGACATATTTTTCCTTTGCCAGAAATAGGCAAGCAGCTTTAATTTTCTACTCGAATCGAACAAATTGGCTAAGCTGCCATGAATCGTAGGCGGCTTCCATGAAATGCTGAACTTTGCTTCGCGTCTGCCCCCAAAAATGGCTCTCAACTCCCCCCAACTACCTTTTCACAGTGCGCTTCTCCGAAAGAAATGCAATGAAACACGCGAACTTCTTTCCCACCAAAGTCACAAATGTTGCCAGCATTTATTTTTATTGGAGCCCGCGTCGGGCTGGTCTGTGTGCTGCTACTGCTCTTGGGCAGCCATTTTGGGTGCGGCACAGCAAATGGCGTCAATGTTGTGCACATTACGGTTAACGCCGTTTAAACGAAAAGCCGCGAGCGGCGTCCAAAGTGAACTTTAAAGCGCAAGTTTATCGTTGCATGCGCTGGAGAATCGTGTAATATATTCGACCGGTCGCATTTGCACCGCGTCGCGTAATAATGTTAAATGTCAGGTGCAATGCAGTTGCCGTTGCAGTCGCAGTCGCACAGTTGCAGTGGCAGTGGCAATCGAAGTTGTTGCCAGCAGCTAATTAAGTTGCCTCTACCGGTGTCTCGGTGTTCCGTTGCCCCGTTGCGAGTTCTCACAGGAGGTTGGCGTAAAATATGCGCAGAGTCGTCGCTTTACCATCGCATTTAAAGTGAGGATGATGAAGGGGACCGTGGGGGAAAATGCTTTGCCTGCGTTTGTTCTAAAGACCGACGTTTATTGCCAAGCGCTTGCACCACGTGCCACGTGTACTTAATGGCAACTGGAACTGGCCAAGTAAGTTGAAAGTCGATCCGAAAGAAGCATGCAGGAGTTTTCATTTGTTTTGCGCTTCAAATTTACACACAACACGCAAACGCAGGCGGTGCAGCGGGCGGAGATGGATGATAAATGTGAGGGGCGGCGTAGGTCAGGTTATTCTCTGCGCAGGCAAGGCGGAAGCAGAGCCTACTATATAAATGTCTTACTTACGATCCAAGTGGCAGCTTTAAGCAGCTGCCAGCTCATTCAAACATGAAGCACTCGTGCAACATATGCAAGTGCTCTGAAGCTCAAGATACTCCGCCCATTAGACATTTGCTAAATGTGCTTGCATTTCCGGCAACAATTAAACTGACATGAGAAACAGAGATAGAACACTCACTTGCTTAAGGCCACAAAATGTAAGTGTTGAATTACAGAAATTACAGAATAATTGGAATAGCAAGTTTAAGGGATCATCTATAAGAAATTACAAGCTAAAAACATAAAACTTATTAATCGTCTATCGGGAATATAAATCATATCATAATTATATATTGTAGAACGCCTTTTCTACCATAACGCGATGGGCATTAGCTCACCTTTAATTTGTTGCTCTATGAAATTGGCAGCAATCACGTTATGTTCATTCAGACACACCCACACTCGTGCTGACACATACACGTATACACACAAAGTCACATTCACATGTTTGTGCTTGTTTCAAAGTGAATTCACTCGTTTGGCCCGTGTTGGTTTGTGTGTGTATGTATACAATCCCGGTACTGTCTGGCTTCCTTTAGTCGCACTCCTTTTGCTTTTGGTCTCCTTCCCTCTCTCATCTTTCTCTGACTCATTCATTTCCTTTCTCGTTGATTAAATACCAAAATTGTTTGACTTTATTTACGCGCATGCAATTAATTTAATTACAGCAGACCAGAGCCCCATTAGTCGAGAAGTACTACAAAAACAGAACTGTGTTCTTGGCAAAGGGACATACAAAACTGACAGAACTGACTGACTAACTGACATTAAGCTCGCCTTTGATTTTGCGCATATTGAATTATCATTTGACGCGTCAGTAAATGCAAATTTAAATTTATGCTGCGGCAAATTCTCTTTCTGTGCTTTGGCTAAGCCAAGAGACACTCCGGATACTCGACAGGATATCTACTTTCGTTTAGTTCAAATTTTATGACTTTATTTCATGACTGTTTGTCGTTTATGTGTCACACGCCAATGTTGGTATAATGACGAAATTGCGTTTTTAGTTCGTTTCACCATAAAAGAAAACCCAGGGTTCTCCTCGCTTTGTGCATACATCATGTATTTTCAATAATATAAAACACATTAAGTCTATCAGTTTGGGGCACGTGCTGCCAAGCGGCATATTGCCAATAAAGTTTAAGCCTCCCATTTAAATATAGCACGCGACTACGGTGAACGATGGCTAACGGACCATTAAAATGAGGGAAAATTTGCATTGGAAATGGCCACGAAGACTAATGGTAATTTTATTAAATTTCGTTGTCAGGCGTGTAAATTATTAATTAAATAACTTGAAGTTTAACTACATCGAATGGAAATGTACTTAAATAATTGATTAAAACAAATTAATTTTGCTAAATAGCTGGCGTAAGTGCGTGGCATAATTAAATAACCTGTAGCGCTGCTATGTGTGTTTGTAATTGTGTTAATTAGCTTCAATTGCTTTTAACACGCAATTATGTCACGAGTCTTGAAAAATGCTCATTGTTAATGCAATATACCTTTTTGCAAAAATAAAAAAAACTTACAAACATTAAAAACTTTGTAAACTAGGAAAAAAATTATTTGTCAGAAGTGGGATTCGAACCCACGCCCTCAGAGAGGACCAGAACGCTCATACACAACCTCTCTATGAGAGGCAAGACTGTTATATCTTGAGTCTGGCGCCTTAGACCGCTCGGCCATCCTGACATGTTGACGCTCGCTTGCTAAATTGTGCTCATTAACTCTGTTCAGAACAAACTGCATAAAGTTTGAGTTATAATTAGAACGAAAACAACACTTCACAGCTCCACAAACTCAAACCAATAACAACAACAACAGCAACAACGACACACGTTTTCACACCCCAACTTCAACGATAGCGCGTCAGTGTTACGTCGTTACGTCGCATGTCTGCGGGCTATTTTTAGACGCGTCGTGCTCGAATTCTCATTCTCTTAATTTCTCTCTTTCTCTTCACTTTTTCTGTGAGCTTGCGTGTGCTTGGCGAGAGTAGAGAGAACTCTAATTGTTGCATTGTTAAGCAAAAAGTGCTGCATACTTTACAGCATTCAATTTGCGAAAGTTGGGAATTAAGGGATACTTTTAGGCTGCCTTTACATATGCATATGGGAATGATCTGGCAACGCCGAGTCAGATGGCCTAAGCAACAGTCGACGGACTGGCAACAACGTAGATGTAGAAGAAGAAGAGCAGGAGTTCTTGATGATGACGCGAAGAGTTAAGAAGTGAATGAGTTATGGTACGACGTGAGAGAGCAAGGCTGACGCTCAATCAATTAATAAATAACGACGATATCAAGAATTAAACTACAATTACTATAACTAACTACGAATAAGAAACATACATTGATATATTACAAATAAAACAATTTAATTTAATATTCAAAAACCAACGTGTATTTTACACAACAACTGGGATTAAACTTAACCCAAGTCCCATATGCATATGTTAAATTACACTGAACATGGAACGAATACTTTTTTTTTTTTTAATTCGATGTTTTTTCTTATTTTCTAAATAAGATGTGCTGAAAATATACGAAAAAAGTAATGCCAAAAAGCCGAACTGATCGGTGATGTTTTTTCTACAACAACATTTTTAAAATGTTTTTTGTTCATGGTCTACTCAATTTGCAATGAATGCGCTGTGTTCGAAAGTTTCAGCCAAATAAAATTGGCTCAAAAGTTTGCCAAATTACGTCCATTCTGAGATTTTACTATTATTGACAGTACACTTTGCGATGATGGCACACAAATCGCTCGGACACAAATGGACAAATGAATTTTTGAAGCGACCTTCATGTAGTCAATTCAATTTCAATTTATCAAATGCTTCAGCAACTTCTCTAATTGAATTTCATCCCGGCATAATTCACAAAATATAACATTTCAATGCCACGAGAAGAGAAGGATGAAAAGGAGCACAAAAGGCATTTTACACAAGAAGAATCCATCCGCTTTGATACAATTCATTCAGGCAAAATACTCAAATCTTTTATACGCTGCTCGATTTGCTCCACAGTCGTGGATGCCGATGCTGCTCTTGCTCCTGCTGCTGTCGCTGTCGCAATCACATTGAGCAGATTCGCTGCCACATCAACGCGATAAGTTTCGCTTATAAATCACAATCGCCCGCCGGCAACCAGGACCAATGTGAGCTTGAGTCGGCTCTGTAGCGGCGCATGCTTTTAAATCGATGAGCATCGCAAAATTGACAATAATTTTTTAAAAATAATTTTATTACTTCATTCACTGGGGCATTCATGTGTACAGACGCTGGGGCAGCATCAGACACAGCGTCAACAACAGTCAGTCCATCAGGATAGCCCGAGCCGAAGCGTCGGGCAAGTCCTGTGATTGGGTGCACTCATGCGTGAATGTAAACGCTCTCTCGACCAACTCAAGAAGCACTAACACAAATTTTTGGCAGTTTCCGCCATGGTTTTTAATTAAATGTCCAAAACAAAATTTAATTACTGAAATTTGTTTTCATTCGTTACTTATATACACGAATCATACTTTTGTATATGAGCAAGTATTACTACTAGTTCAGGGCCAGCGTGCATCATACTGTTTGATGACATAGGTCAGTTTTTTAATGGTGAGCTCCACCTGTTCGTCGTCCACCTGTTCGTAAAGCACCAGACGCAAAAACTCCCAGTCACGGGCACTCGCCTTGATAACAATTCCATTCCCATTTTTATCGGTAACACCAGCAGCAATCTCATCGGGCTCGACGATACCCAGCCGATCGGCTAATTCTTTAGCTAACAGCTTCGGTTGTTTGCTTTGAATCAAAAGAATATTAGTCTGCACAGTGGGCAAGTCCACGGCAATGTTGGGACTGCGCAGCTTATCAATGGCTGTTGAAAAGAAAATTGGAATTTTAAAGGGTGCAAATGTTAAGCATTACCAACATACCTTCTGCAATTCGCTTGGTGCGCTCGTGGTCCTTGGGCAGCAATGGTACCACCTTCTCCAGTCCCACTAAACCGGCAGCCGCCAGAATGCCAACCTGACGCATGCCACCTCCCAAAGCCTTGCGTAGGCGGTGCGCTCTATAGAGAACACATTAGATGATTCTGACATTGCGAACTTTGGCTCCTCCATACTCACTGTGCAATAAACTTCTTAGAGCCGACGAGCACGGACCCCACGGGGGCCGACAAACTCTTGCTCAGACAGATGGACACAGAGTCAAAATCACGTGCGATGCGCTCAACACTGACGCCCAAAGCGGCGGCCGCATTAAATACCCTAGCACCATCCATGTGCAACGCAATGCGCACTGTGCCCACTCCTGGCTCACGGACCAAAGCCGCCAGTTCGTCCAGAAAGGAGAGGGGAATCACCTTGCCACCACAAATGTTATGTGTATTCTCCACAACGACCAGCGTGGTAACTGGCTCATGGCAGTCCACATATTGTCGTATCTTGTGTCGCAATTCCGTTAGACTGAAAGTGCCGTCTGGCTGATTTTTAATCGTCACTAATTGGACACCAGCCAAGTGTGCCGCCCCAGCTAAACAGGATAAAAATACGTATACGCTGCATTAACTTAAACATGTACAGGATTATTTATTACGCAGTGTAGACTCACCTTGCTCGTAGAGAAAGATGTGCGATAAATCTCCCACAATGGCCTCTGAGCCACGTTGGCTGCAATGAACCATAACTGCAAGCAGGCAAGAATTCAAGGAGCAGGTTAGGTACTTAGTGAAAATAGTTTAGTTGGAGTTGGCTAAAGCACTCGTGGGTTTCGCATTTATTAAAATAAGAATCCATTAAAAATATTTATTCGAGTGGTTATTATGGTTATGAGCCTAAACTACTATATAAGGCCTAGTTGCATTGCAATTGTTTATTCGGTGTTCACTATCATTGAGTTTTGTGTTTCACTTTAAACCAATAAACATCAGCAAAGGATTCAATTCTACATTAAACTAATATAAACAATGTATCGCCATGTTCAAAATTAAACTTTAAACAGCGAAGAATTATTATTATATATTATGTATGTGCACGTCGGGCAACTTACCAGCCAGTAAATTTCCCATGGTGCCACTGGGTACAAATAGGCCCGCCTCCTTGCCGAAAGTGGCTGCCATTTTCGACTGCAGTTCAATAACAGTGGGATCTTCGCCGTAGACATCGTCGCCCACCACAGCCTCAGCCATGCGGGCCCGCATCTCGGGCGTCGGCTTGCTCACGGTGTCCGATCGAAGGTCAACAACAGTGTTTGACATCGTGTAAGCCGCTATGGATAATGGATTGCGGAAGTTAGCTTTATATATATGTACTTTGCTTGTCTGAGGGTGCCGGACTGATAAACTTACAGCCAGTTTGCCATAAATAGATTATCAAGTACTATTAGGTTGGGAATTACCATATGTGTGCTTAAGAAAGTTGATTGTGAAATTTATTGTTGCTAGCTCTGACCAGATGTTTTTAAATTGATAAGAAGGGACCATATAAACAAGCGAAAGGTAAATACTCGAGTTGAATTGATAATAATTGGAAAAATACTGCACACTTAGCAATTTTCTAACTATGCATATTATAAGTATTCCGGAATTCCACGTGCTTATGATAGATCTATATAAATAGCACAGATCATTTAATTGAAAACAACAGAAAAGTAGTCACTTCATAGAAGCTTTTAAATAAAATCAAAATACTCTTTATGCAAACTACAATAACAACTCACTCACTTAAATGTGCTGTAACAATTGATCGAGAGACGAAACGCACAACTTGCTATGCTGAGCACAGAAAAAAAACTGAACATATTGACTGGCGGAATGCCACCAGCTGAGTTTCCAGCTGAGTAAATGTCCCAAGAGCGTATGAAAAGACGCGTTCTCAGCTGATTGAGCGGCTATCCAAGTTGTGCACTGTGGGACGAACAATGTGTACATGCGGTGAAATTTATCAAGAGTTGATAAGAAACACAACATAAAGCTTATATTTTATGTAGTTAAGAAAAAGACCGATTAATATTATACACTTAAATTAAAGAAAATAATTTATATGATTTGCACATTGTACATGTATGGAAGAATTTAAGTTTATACATTAATTTTGCGCAGACGCACCGTTGTCTATAATAAAACATGTACATACTAGGTCTGTATTTATGTTGGAGAATTATAACAGCCATGTACATGGCTGCCATAAAAAAATTTGCGTGGAACACTATTGTTGTTTTTCGAAATACCGCAAGTGTATAACATAATCGGTAGGCAAGCTGAATTTCGTGTTATCAAGCAGTGACACCGGCAGCAGCTCTGTATCAGCAGACTGTTAGTCTGGACAGTGTGATTAGAAATTTTAATTTCAACTGAGAGTCGGGGAGAGAAATATGTAAGCTAAACGTCTCCCACTCGCTCAGACTACTAAGAGCATTGAGTTCTCCTACTCTAGTCCAAAATACACATCTTACACTTTTTAGTTGCGTAGGTATTATGTGCTTTCCTCACTGTGAAGTAAAGTTGCAACACACCGAAGATAACTGGACATTTTCATGGCAATCTTTATGTTACCGAATCTTGTATCACCATTAGAACAAAAGTACCGTCTGCCTGATTGGTAATTGGATGACTGCCAAGTACTATTAAACGCAATAATGGCTAGGAGACCTGACTTAAATAAAAGTGTTCCAAATATTTATCACTTACCATGATCGTACCTTTTTCTTTGAGCAAGATTTGTGAATAATCTCTCACAACGAGTACCGAGGCATGTTGTCTGCAATGAACCATAACTGCAAGCAGGCAAGGATTCAAGAAGCAGTTGAAGTGCTTAGCGAGCACATATGTGAGTTGGCTGTAGAGTCAAGAGTACTCAGCGCATTCGCTTTTAATAAAATGCGAGTTCCATTAGAAATATTAATTCGAGTGGATACATAAATTGTCACGAAACCAACTTCACAATGAACCTGCCGACCCGGCGGGCACCCGTCCAATATCGGAGTACATCAAAATTAATGTTATGTATATGGTCGCCCTTAACCTTTACGATTATGAGCTTGAATCACGATATGAGCGCTGTTTTCTTTGTAATTTTCTCCTCGCTATTTTCTTGCTTCGGGCTTAGGGTTTTACTCAAAGCCAATAAACATCAGCGAGATGGAGCTAAACTCACTTTAAACTAATATATACATTGGCCAGTTCCAAGGCGGTAGCTTGGTTTATTAAAGATTCAAAGCTCAAACGGCGAGGCAATGTTATTTATGTGCACGTCGGGCAACTTACTAGCCAGTAGATTTCCCAAGGTACCGCTGGGCACAAATAGGCCCGCCTCCTTGCCGAAAGTGGCTGCCATCCTGGTCTCTAGTTCAATGACAGTAGGATTCTAGCCGTAGACATAGTCGCCCACCACAGCTACAGACGTGCGTGGTCCGTGTGCAGGACAACTTAGGAGTAGGTCGTTTGAAAAGCTTCTGCGGATGTATATTTGTATTATCTAACATAATTACCTGGGTAATAAGTGGTTATTTAGTATTATCATCATTCAAAGCATTGAATACTATTAAAATTGTGAATTGGAGGAACATTTAACTAAGATGTTTCCGTTTTAGTTTTATTAATAATCTCAAAATTGTGACTTCCGAGTAAGGGTGTAAGAAAAAAACGTAGATAAATTTCTTTGGTATTTTTTATTCAATATTTCTGAAATTTTCACTAAAACTTTTACTACATCTAACATTGTTTATTGTGTGTTTTTTCTTAGTACAATTATTTTACTCATCTGAATTGGCCAACAAACAAACTGCAATGCATTGCATTGTGTCACTTTCATCTAGATTAGGTACGATTTCGAAATGTACAATATAAACAAACGAAATTAACTACAAGTAGTATTTTTACTCAATAACCAAAATTATTTGTTAACAATAGTAGTTTAATAACTCGTGAAGTACATTTGTTTACGCCGGAACTAATTCAACTAACTAATAAGATAAAAACACGACAGTTCTCTGCCGATACTAGTAAGTGGGCTACAGTAGTAGGCATTATATGATAAAGCTACGTTCGATACCGATCGTATAGTTCCTTGTCATCTTATTGGCTAAATATGCAACAAATTTGCTATTTGTTTTGTTTTCTTTTGTTTAGGCTGGCAATTCACTTCCCATTCACATCATTTTACATTTGTAGATAAATATACATGTATACTTGTTTTGTTGTTGGTTGTAAAATTTATGAAACAATTATAAATAAATATTTAGCAAATAGTTGTTGGTTATAGTCTTTTCAAGAAGTTTCACTCGCTGCAATGTATAATTTAGTTTACACTTAGTTTCAATTCAAGTTCGCATTCTTCCCACGCAATGTACAAATGTCTGTGTATTTTTTATTTTGGCACCCACTGTTGTGTGTACGCAATAACTAGCGGCTTACACATATTTAGCTGCGTAGCTGAATGTGAAGGTACTTCATTTTGAGTTACACTACACAAGCGACATATTCGATCCGATCTACTCGGCTAACTTGGTTAGATGCATAACAAAATAAACCAAAATATGCACACAACGATATACCACAATTTGTTTGGTTGCTCTTAGTTGTTTGATTTCCTTTGTTTTCTCTCATTTTTTGGTATGTGCAGTCGGAACTGCAAGGATATCGCTGTGCAGGGCGATCTTTTTCAAAGATGCCTGCGATTGCAATTAGAACACTTACATCTAGACAGTACACAAGACACTCAATTAATATCTAAGTTTAGACTCTAGTTCTGCTTTGGACCTAGCGCTATGACGATAAATCCGTTTCAGAGGCATCCAGCTCACCGGGCGGATTTCGCTTGATGCAGTCCCGTATGCTTTGTAGAATGATGCCGACTCGTCTATCGAGCGCCTCCATGTGTGGTTGCCAGAGCACCGGACTGACGGGATCGACACTCAACGATTCGCGCATTACTTGCGATAGCGGCTTGGCTCCATTGTGGAATCTTAGAGAATTATATACACATAACGCTGTAAGTAATTGCTCACTCGAACTTTTGCATTGCGGTTACTCACTCAAGTAATTTGCTAAGCGTCGTCTTGCGTATTAGGCAGCACTGCAGCACTGGAGCCAGTATGGAAAGCTCATCGTGAAACGGTCGCCCAAAGCCACGCCCATGGTCCAAGTGTAGGGGAAATGTCTCGTTGCCATAGATTCTGTAATGGCAGAGCAAGTGTTGCTGTCAATTCGCGCATAAGGTTTATGCACATGGCTCGGCATAAGCATAATTGGCCGTGAATGTGATTAGAGACAACTCGAAGGATTGACTTTAGACTAGGATTTGGCTCAAACTGCAAAGGGCAGCAAGCGTGAGCCAACTATGACAACGCACAAGCGCCCAGCTAACGCTTGTGCATAGCTAACAATGTGGCAGCGAAGGCATCTTGCTAAGTCCGGAATGCATTTTGATGCATGTTTGCCTCTGCTGCCGTCTGGCTTCTTGAGCTGCACACAATTTCTGTTACCTTTGCCTGTCTGGATGAACATACATATGTACATATCTTTCCGTGGCATTGGCTTCTGCTGCTTAGCATGCCTGATGCTTGGGTGCATCCTTGCCAAATGCTCGTACTAACGTTGCAGACAGTTGCAGTGAAGCTCACATGGGGCGTAAACGTAACGTGCAGGCACACGGCACGTTGGTAGGCATGCAGCCAACCTGGCTATTTATGCGGAAATAAGCCAATCGCATTATGTCTTATGCCAAGATTGCAAGAATTTGGCATTGGCCTCTTACCCATTACCTTAGCGTTTGGCTATCTGGGCCAATACTCACTTGAAAGTCTCGTAATGATGACGATCCATGTTGCCGGTAAGAAAGTCAAACACAGCCATATCCATAAGGTCAAGCAATCGTCGGCCCTCGTCATAGGGTGGAATATCGCGAACCTGCAGATAGAATCAAATGCGAAATTAAATTGCAGCCCGGAAGAAACTGAGCGTAGGGAAGCAATGCTCTGGAAGGAGAATATCTTAATTAAGTCGGGGGAGACGGGAGTTTGCTTGCACAATGACATCAGAAGCAGCTCGAGCAGAAGTAACAAATAAAAACATTTGCATTCACTTCGAGCTAAAATGCAAATTAAGTAAAAGTAAACCGCAGCAGGAAGCGCCACAGACAAAGCAAGGCGAGGACAACCGGAAGTGGAAATGAAAACGGCACACAAAATTGGGGTAAGCAAAGATTCGGACCCCTCCACCACAAAAACAGAAATAGCAAAAAAAAACCCCGAAAATATATAAATGAATTCGAATAAGTAGCCAGCAAACTGAGCTACTCGTTTACTTACCAGAGCACAATAATTGGCATCTGTCTCCCATTGAGCCTTCTTGCGCTTATGATACGAGCGTCGCCAAGGATGCCGCCAGAGCTGTTGAAAAGAGAAAGCGGGAGAGAAGAACCAAAATCAATATCAATTTGAGCTGCTGAATGTTAAAATCCAAAGCTGCTGAGTAGCATTAATATGCCACACAAGTGTGCTTCGGTCCAGCAGCAGCAACATTTATTTCTCATCTCGCAATACGACAATATTATTTTTTATTTCACTCGTTTCGGTTGAGAAGCTACGCGCACGCTCTATACAAGTGAAATTAATTTTGTTTAAAAGAAATTATTTTGAGAGGCCGCCAAGGGAAGCAATAAAAGTTTCTCTTGGTAGTTTACCTCCCCGGAGCTGTCATTTACTTCGGGTCCCGACCGACCGCAACTTACTTACCTTTCGTCCCTATGCAATTGGCAATAGCAAAGCGCACATTTTGGTTGAGAGGAAGCGTTTTGGGATCGTAGGACAACAACAACGATTACAGTAACAGTAAGAGGGACAACGCAAAAATATGTGAAGAAATTAAAATAAAAAAGTTGAGAAAAAATCATAATAAAAAATTCACTGTGTAATGACCCAAAGCCCGCGCGGGGCCCAGAAATGCAGCAGGAGGCGCAAAGCAAATAGAAGGGGCATGCGAAAGAATTGCAAGCTGCCAGCCACACCAGAAGCGGCGGCAAAGCCAAAACGCCAACACAAAGCCATCCCACAATAGAAAGGTAAGTTAACGGTAACATGGCAACGAAAGAAGAAGAGTTGTTTGCATAAAAAGTGGACCGTGGACCACCCCACGCAAACTGCATAAATCAAGCAAAATTAAATTCCCGCTGAAAGACAGGAGAGCATGCTGCAAAGAAGCGCTAAAACTGAATAGCCAGAAAGTGGCATATATAGTAAGTATGAGGCGGCAAGCATTAAAGCTTTTTTTGTGAGTTGCACTTTAATTCTAGCTTAAAGCAGAACACAGCAATACTTCCGATTTACTTAAAAGATATGGGATGACCATGAGGCGTAAGCTTAAATATTTCAGTGCAGTATAAGATTAAAATGAGATGCGATGGTGTTTTAGAATGAAAATGTACGGACTGCAGTAAAAACACAGAAAAAAAAAAAACACATTCACCGACAATTGCTTTTTTATTCTTTATCTTCTTTGTTCTCCTAGAGGAATTAACAAGCGCGCAAATCAAATTTGCAACTTAATTAAAATTCTGCACAGTTAGAAAATTGTTTGTAATTCTCCTAACACAGCTGCCCCAAAGCAACTCACAAAGATAGTAACAGACCAAGGAAAACAATAACAGAAACAACACCTCTGGATTTGCCTCGTTTCTCACAAAAAACGGTACTAAAGAAAAATGATCTCCTGTGCATAATTTACAGTTTTGCCTTACGCTAAATCTCAAGTATACACTTAACCATTTTCTACTTGTTAACTGTTGGGGCTGTGCCGAGAGCATGCTAAAACAAAGCAAGGAAAAGAAAAGCGGTTATGCAAGGTATACCAAACTTAAGAATACTCTGTGCGTGCATAATAATATTAAAAAACATGTCATAGGCCTCTACGGAAGACAACACGGAAGTACATTTTTGATAACTTGCTAGTCCTAAAATTATTTTTTATGTCAAACTCGTCGAGTCAAACTAGAATACACTCGCTATTGCTACAGGGTAGAGCAAGAAAAAAAGAAAGAGAATTATTCCTTTGAGGCACAAGCCCAAAAAAAAATTACAAAAAAGAAAAATGTTTTAGCTGCGGCAAATCTGTCTGCAAAATGCTGGGGGACCCTGGTCAAAGGGATAAACCCTTTTCTATGCGACCAAGGAGGCTGAGTCGGTATGTTGCAAAACTGATGGAGTTGGGTATTTTTTGGTTTCGGTATCGGTTGAAATTTTCAGTTATTTGCATTTAAAAGCCGTTGCCTCTGTCCCTCTACATTTGATGGAGTGGACTCTAGAATTTATTAACGTCCCTTCGTGCGTCCGTCCGGTCTCGTCCGGGGCGTTGCTGCATTTATATTTCATTTTACGCTTTACGAGCTGCACAAGAACTGATACAATATTTTTGTTTTTAATTCAAGCGTCAGGCGGCAAAATGAATGAATGAATGAAATTGCCGAGTGCGGAGGCAAACAAAGGATGTGGAAGCAAAAAAATTATGCAAATTAAAAGCGAGCTTTTTGGAGCGCAGCAATGAAGCAATGAAGTGCCGTCCAAGTGACTAGTTGAAATTCTCTCATTCTCCCGACATTCAGTTCTGAACTCCCCTCAATGAACTGAGGTAATTGGCTAAAAGCGGACTTATTTCAGTTACCACAGACAGGCGAACGAACTGCCGTCCTGCTAACCTGTTGCGAGTCAATGAGATACAATACATTCTCACCAAAAACACACTAACTCACACATATGCCAAGTAAATAATGTGATTTGTTATTTAGTTAGAGCGAGCGCACGAAATTAGTAGTGAAGGCGGGAGACTTAAGCGGGCGTCGAATATAAATTGTAATCTGACACAACGTTGAGAGTTGCCGTGCATTAATCAAATACCACTTAGCTGCTGGACCCACCAATGGACCGACTACATGCGACCTCAGTCTCTAGACTAACCACCGTGAGCTCCGTTAACGTATGTGAGTGTTTGAAGGGTGTGAAGTGTCGAGTGCTGAGAGTTGTGCGTCGAGAGGTGCTGTTATTTGTGTATGTATACACACACATACATACCTTGCGATTGGAAGAGTCCAGACTGGGCAGAAAGGCGGCAAAGGAACCCTCGAGCATATCCGGATTGCCACAAATGGCATGCGAGGTGTCACAATAGTACGAGCACTTGCCATGGAAGCATAAATTAAGCGATGGCGAAACAAAGAATGTCTTCAATAAATTTTCGTCGGCCTTTTGATATATTTCGGTCGTAATGTTCAGTGTGCGCCCTGCCACAGGCATTGCTCGCCGAAATCCCAGGACTCTGCAAACAGAAAGTAAAGAATGGGAATGATGAGAGTTGAGTGAGAAATAAGCGGTAAATTAAATGCTGCAGTAAACATGGATATAACTGCTTGGTGTACTGGCTAAATACGACTGCAGAATACTCTACCATGTGTTCAATTCATTTGCTGGAAGATTAATTTCTAAAAACTACATATCTAGCAATCTTGATAAGTTGCGTATCATGTAAGCTCAAAAAATTACTTCAAATGTTGTTTTCAGCCTGGGAACATATACGAAAGTTTTTAAAAAGAGAAAAACGTGACCAACAAATTAACTGGCCATGAACAACATGATAAATATCTTCAAAATCATCGCCTGAGGATACCAGGAAAGAGACATAATTTTTTGTTCTACCCTGTGTTGTAGTATTTAGTAATTGTAATGCCAACAAGTGGCTGACCAAACCAAGCTGTACGTGAGTTTTTTGCGTGTTACCACAGCAAAATGTACAAGATAAGATATATCTGAGCTCTCTGATTGCTGAATGTTTAATTCTGACAGCTGCCAACTGGTATGTGAGCAATTTGAGTCTAAATTACTGTAAAACATGGTACACTGGTTGGTGAAGTGTCTGTGCAACTTAATTAGCCATAAAACGTCCATCAAGCTCTGGTTAGGACTTCTGAAGAATATTTCAACTGAGTGAACTTATTATAATTTACACCATACAGCGACTATTTGCTTTAGTGCAGATCTTCTTACTACATAAGCTTCAGTATTTATGTTCGTATGTAGAAAGAAGACGTAAATCATTTTATTGCCACATAAATAATAAGCTGATGTCCTTTCAACCTTCGTTTCTTGCGGCTTACTCATAAGCTTCTAATCGAATTCAACCAGACTGCTCTCATAAAGTAAAAAAAAAACGTACCCAATAGTTACGATTATTAAATGGTGAGTGGGTTGACCCAGCATAAGCTAATTTGATTACCTTAAGTCGTGAATCGTAAAAGGTGAACGCTTATTAACATTTTCTGATTTTCAGCCGTTCAATTTCATTCGTTTTCGTAATTGCAAAGTAACTTATTTTATGTTGAGATATTTGCAGAAATATTTGCATAAGCACTCAAAGTTTAATTAAAACTAAGACAGAGCCGGTCAATACTCTTCAAAATACCCTATACTCAATTGTTACAGGGTGCGTTTAAGTCATACTTGTTTACTTTTTATTTGTTTCCCATTTTGTTTCTGCGATGAAAAATGTATTCACTTTTTATTCAGGTTATTTGTAAGCCTGCTTCAATTTTCAATGGGTATGATAAAGTTTCAATGCGAGGTATGATAAAGTTTAAAACAAATATGCGGTAATTTTCCTAGATAAGTTCAATGGGTTCCTTTAGTGAAAAATTGCTACTGCATTTTTCTGTACGGTTCACTGAATTTTCCCAATGCACTTTGAAAGGACAGCTTAATCATCATCATGATGGGCAGGAGGGGTAACTCACCTGTCTAAATGAAACGCAGCAATCTCGGCATTGTGGCGCTCGTAGTCCGTGAAGTAGAAATGATTGGGCAACGTTTGCTGGTCCCTTGGAAAACTGCAAAGCAGATGCAAAAATACAGAAAAGAGCGTAAAATAATGAATTGAATTCAAAGTGCGGGTGGCCAATTGAATGCATTTGCATCCACAACAACAAAAACGGTGATGCGATCCGATGCGATTCGCTGCGTTGCGTTGCGATTCGCCAGCCAAGGTATGTGCAGCAGGCAAGCAGGGCTTCGTGGTAGGCGGTAGTAATGGTGGGCGTGGGCGTGGCTGACAGCACGATTGCTACGTGCCAGCTTAATTACTTACACGGCAACACCGCACGGTAATTCAAAAAACGTTTCATTTAAATTGCAAATGAAGAACATTAAAAGGACACTTTACACTTTGGCAGCTGCTGCGGTTACTCAGCTGTGTGGGCTGTGTGGGCTGCTGGGCCCCACTGACTGAGACTGGCCAAGCAGAGCGCGTTTTAAATCTCATTAAAAAGCGTATAAATGTTTTAAATTACGAGCTGCCTCAAGTACCACCACAGCCAGCTGCATCAAAAGCATTGCATTTTTACGCGAAAAATGCAGTATATAAAAATTCACTGAATTGTCCATTCTCTGGCCACACACAGAAGTCAGCAGGGGAAAAAATATATATTGACTCTGTCCAAAAATTGCTGACAACAATTGCAGTGGTCGTTGAACGCTCATACAGTTACTTTTATAAATATTTTTAATTACTTTCGTCTTTGTACTCACCGCATGGGTTTCATTAGGGCTTTAATATCGTTTGGATACTCAATAATCAGTTTCAGTTGCGTTCCGCCCTCCTTTTGTACTGCGAAGGCAGGAAAAACAAGAAGAGAAATTAAATAAAGTAAAAATAGGATTCTTGCATATTGCACACACTTGAATTTAATTGAAGCAAAAACACGGCCCAAAAATTTGCACATCGTTGCACAAATATTTTGGGCCACAAGGAGCAGAAGAAGCAGCAACAGCGGCAGAAGCAGCGGTTTCCTCAGATATTGCAATCATTGAAATTGCATTAAGTGAAAGTGCATGCGCAAATTACACTTGACTAAATTGCAATTAAAATGAATAAAGCTTACAAAAATATTGCGTATACGCAAAGTGCCCACAAAGGAACGAAAATGCTGACGTTTTTGTCTGTCAGCCTGAGCATTCATCCGAGAATTGGCCACTGCAATAATAGACACTTCAAAGGCATATTTCTGCTGGCTGTAAATGTAATTAAAAGCATGTTTCATCACTGCACAAACCATATCGACAGCTAAGACTAATACCATCCTGTGTAAATATTACAAGATTAAACTATTGGCCCTGCTGCACTTTATCTTCAAATATATAATGTAAACTTACTAAATTTATTTTAAGGCACAATTATTACGTAGTGCACACTAAGGAGGCTTATGAGCTATGGATAAATATTCATAGCAAACAAATTTGTACAAAAGTCGCCGCTTTAAGATATATACGATATAAGTGTCATTTTTGTTGTTGTTTTACAGTTGGTCCTGCAAATTTGAAAGTTCTTGCTTGCGCTTTTGTGCGTTGGATGCAAAACTTTATTTTTAATAAATTACGCTCATAGTAAACTTTCAAATGAAAATAGTTCTGCTTGCCACCTTGGCGGGTCTCAATAATCCGGCCAACTTTCTTGCAGCTCCTTTGCATAATTAAGTTAAATGTGCAGCCAGCCAGAGGGCGAGTAAGTTTCGTCCCGAAAACAGCGACAGCAACAGCAGCAGCATCTGATTCAACTAAATTCAGGCACGGCACAGCACGGCGTTCAAGTATTTATTGCTTTACAATATGTTCAATCGGTACAAGGTATTTCGTTGTGTTGGTGTGTGTGTGTGTGTGCAGGAGCTAACACTTACCCACATGCTCTATTGGCAGCTTGATCATGTCACGTAGCACCGCATCGACCAGTGTATCCTGCTCGCCGTAGAGTTCCTTCTTCGTAATGCGCAATTGGAAGCGCTCCAAATTGCTGGCATTTGCTCTGCAAAAGAAGCGAGATATACGAAAAAGAAGAAAGAACTTTTAGTCAGTTGTCGTATGTGAGTCGAAGAGTCGTCGAACTTAACGACAGACAATCAGCCAGCCAACAGGGGTAAAAACACGCTGCGCTTAAAAGTATGCTATGATAATGCTTTGGGCCACATTGCGAGAAGTTTCGAGTTGCCGTAATGATTGTCACATTGATTTATCAAAGCAGCCGCCAGCTGGCACAGGAAATCTCAGAGTTTCCTTCATCCCTCCTCTTCTCAACCGTATTTTTGCATTGGCAATTTCGTTCTCGAATGCGTTCTTATGTTTCTCTCTCATCAATTCACATTTGGAAAAAGACTGTGTACGCATTTTTCACTGTAACCCTTATGGCCTTCAGACAAGAAACCACTTCCTTTACCCTATTTTTTCCAGCAAAAAGCGGCACCAAACTTTGCTATCTTACGCCACGTTGCAGTCTGTTTTGCTCCCATTCTCCCAGTCTCTCTCTCTCTCTTTGATTTTTCTTTATTTTTTTGGCTATTGACTTTTTCAGCTTGTATTTAAAGCGGTTAACTTAGCTCTTTCTGCCGTTTCGTTTTAGTCTTGCTGTCTAAGCATTTAAACCGATTGAAAATTGCTGTTTGAATGTGCTGCAAGCTGTTTAAATGTAGCTCAACAGTTGAAAGTTCGTTTTTGCAGCTGTTGAAACCAGCGCGGGCTGCAGTGAATTCGCGTAGTAACTCAACCAAAATATTCAAATACAAAGCAGAATGTACGACTGACCAATTGAATTGTTGCAATTTGTAGTGAGAATTGCAGCTGTTGCTACTGCTGCTGCTGGTCAGCTACTGGTTACAAAGCGAAAATCTTTGCCAGGGCTTGACAGATCACAGCATGAGCAATGGCCACTGTCTGCGGCATTATGCAGCATGTTTATCACGATAATGTAGTCAGCAGCTCGCCAAGCTCCAGCTTCAGCTCCATCTCCGATTGCACACTAACACAACGCCTGGGTGAACTCACGTAACTCCCAATGGCCATATTCCTCGTTGTCGTCGCTCTTTCTCATCGCTCTTCTCGTTGTCACTGCCATTACTGCCACTACAATGATTGCTGTTGCTCTCTGCCCGTCTGTCCCACAGTCCTGCCCTAGTATTGCCAGCTGGCGAGCAGGGAGTTTTTGTTGCTGGACGGCCTAAAGTCAACTCACTGAAATCCTTTTCATAATTTGCCTGATGACGTCTGGTGATACTTGACGCAGGCAATGCTTTAATGCTGCCCTCTTCCGGTGGCTGCTGTTTGCAAACCTTTTGTCGCCTCTCTTAATCTTCGTGTGGCAGGAAGGAAACAAATGTCTGAGAGCTGTGCCAAGCCCCTTGTGCAGCGACCGGCGCAAAATGACTTTCAATATTTAAACTTTTTTTTATGGAAATAGCGACAACTTCCTGCCTGTTACCTGGTCTGCCTTGTAATGAGCGTGCTGCGAATTTGTACAGTAACTCAAAAGACTCCAAATAGTTAAAGCCCTGCAAGCTCCTGCCTCTTTTATTTTTAAATTGCTTCTGCGGCCTGCAATTAACAACATAGCAAACTGGCCGTTTCTTGGTAGCAGGCGGCAATTGTCATAAGCTGAGCAAGAAATTGACATGGGTCTACGGAGCGAAAGGTGCGTCGAGGTTGCAGACGCAGCTGCTAAGTGTGGTCGACACTCTTAACCACAGCAGCAGCCCCTAGCATCATACTTCATTTGAGCCGGTGACTGTAAATTGTGAAATTGCTACATCCGCTACAATGGCGAGTCTGAATCCAATTTCTGCGCATGTTTCATTTGTCAAATGCCACAGGGGCAGCCTGGGGTAGCCTGGGCGCTTAGAGCAGAGCCAAGCATTGCGTAATTGATGAAGCAGCTCGTTTAGACATTGACTAAGCACTGGACGCTGTCCAACTGGCAATATGTTGAGGTTGGCGGCGTGTTTAAATATTTCGCCATTGGTTTACGGCTTATATGAAGTCCCACAGATGTTGTCTGCCATGCTTAATCAAATCCCTTTTGCAATTGATTCATGCGAATGATTCGCAGCGCGCAGGGCCCCATTCTGTGGGTCAGCAAGTAATACATTACATTAAGCAACACATTCTAACGATGCTTAACAGATTTGTACCTATAGTCACTTCCTTCACTAATTTTATCTAACATATTTTAAGATTATTAATTGCAACTTCTGATAATTGGGATAACAACTAAAGTAAAAATTAGTATTTAAATCGCAGCAAAATGTGTTTCTATGTTTAATTACAATACCGAAACATACCTTACTCTTAGATGTTCAGTGTTCGCTGTGGACAATAGTTGAATTAAATTACTTCACCAACAAAGAAATAATTTTTAAATCTATCCCATAGTACAATTTAATCCTTTAACTTTTAAACAAACATTTCGGTCAACAATGAATCCAACTTTCACTTTAAGTTTTTACTCTTGCTGTGCCTTCTTCTTTTTTGTCATTGCAAATGTTTTCGCTCAGTCCCAAGTAGATATAATAACAGCTGTCAGTCGGCATGTCCAAGGTCTGTCCTAAGCCAGGCCAAAACTCCATGCTCCGCCCCATAATTGTTTCAACATAAGAAAATGTCAGGAAACTTTGCCATCGTCGATTTCCTTTTTGCAGCTGCGACACAGAGCACAGTCCTGGCCAGAGAGAAAGTCCTGGCCACAAGCTCTTCCTGTGCTCTTGCCGTGTGCTTAGAAAGCGAAAAACTTTGTGCGTGTAAAATTGTGGCGAGCCGGCAACCAAAGAATGGCCCAACAACGCAACCGCGGCCAAGAATCCAGCGACGACAGGCGCTTCCGTCGCCGTCGCCGTCTTGTCGACCGACCGTCGACGGGCGGACACTTTGAAGTGAGTTACAAAACCAACCAACGCACAAGAATGAAATTAAACTTATATTGTTGCGTTTGCCGGTCTACAAGGATAAACTTCAGCAGTAGCAAAAGCGCGCACATTAAAACCACTGACAGCGGAGCTACAGCTCCAGAGCCGCAGAGCCACAGCCACAGCCAGAGCCACAGCTGCAGCTGGGCCGGCAATAGATGGGAGCGTCAGTAGCGGTAGAGCGGTGGGGAGAAGGGTGCATCTCCGTGTTTCGCGTAGCTGGCAAAATGTCAGCGCACTTTAGTTTTACACACTCGCCGACATTGAGCATAGTCTTTTATTACGACGCGTCTGCCTTCCGCAGTCAGATCCGGGCCGGGACGGAACGAACTGGAGTGGCAGCAGCTGCTTAACTTGCAGTTGGGTTTTAACTTCGTTTTTGTTTCTCTCATTTTTTGTTACTCTGCTGTAATTCTCTCGCAATAAGATTGCTGTCCCAGCTCGACGCGGTCGCAATTGCAGGCTAATTAAAAATTTGTCATACTAATTAAACGCACGCCACAAGGCGACGTGATGGGAGAAAGCGACAGCAACCCAGAAGGACACTGCGGCTTATGGTAAATCAGTAGCAGAGACACAACCTCAAAACACTAGTGTAACAAGCACAAATTTTCGTAATTATATTTAGCTAATTCAGAACACGCCTTTCACCCAAATATCCCCTACCAGTTTCCCCTCTGCTGCAGTCCAATTTTCTCTTTCATATTTCACATTGTAATTTTAGGTGAATTTGCATTTTTTGTGTGCTGCATTTTTTTCTACAGAAAGACGGAGAGAGTCACCTGAATGTCGCTGCATTCTGTGGGCAAAGGCAGCCGAAAAGTGCTGACACAACCCTACACACCCACCCATCCGCTGAAGAGCCAAGACAAAAGACAGCCTAAGCCACACACGACATGAGCTCGGCACGCGTCTGCCGCGACAGCCAACAATGGCAACCAGCGAGACGACAGAATTTTAATGAGATATCTCTGATGGTGGCAGTTACTGAGAAGCTAGTAGCTAGCCTGGTTCCAATTTTGGTCTATATGTGCACCCACTCTGAGCTCTCCTGATATTTTGATAAGGTTTGGCGGTCACTTTAAAAGAAGACTCATAAATTATCTTTATCCTTAACTATTTTATTACATGATTTATTTTTAATAAAAGGTCTTGTTTACGTTGAAAGTATGATCCGAATAAAGGCAGCCCTTGTTTTTAAACTCCTGCTAAGCTCTTCCATCCCATAGTGAGTGTATTTTTTCTTCTACATGCCACGTGTGTGCTCTATCTCCCTCTTGCAACTTACAGCAGGCAATTTCGCTTGTTAATGAAATTTGCATTTGTGCTACGTGCAGCGCAAAAACATTTGCCTTCGTTTTGGTGATGTGCGATAAATTAGAAAATCAAGCATTTTATGCTAATGCCAACGCCCACAGACCGCCCCCGAGGCGATGCCTACATCAACATCTACAGCAACAGCAACAACGTACTTTCAGTTTGACAAGTTTTTACCACTTTACATTTTCCCCCGTTTGGCTTTTATGATTATTATTTTTTTTCATTTTCGTACTTCTTGCTGCACATGGTGTTCGCCAACTATTCGAGCAAATGAAATTACTCATACGCTACGTTTTCAATTTTGATAAAGACAGACAACAATTTCGCAGCAGCAGCAACAGCAGCTTCGACATTTTTGTGTGTCTTCGAAAATGTCGAAGAGAAAACCTAAGCTGATTACTGTGCAAGAAAATCAAATGTGTTCTCAGCGAAATAAATTTCATTGCAGCATTAAGTGAGAGGGAAAAAAGGGAACGGAGGGAGTGAAAGGGAAACACCGCAGAAGACTACTTTATTGCAATTTTATTTGATTGCGCTCATACGAAATTACGTATACGCAATGTTGAGACAAGCACTGTAACATCGCGCTAAACTCTCATCAGTGTTATCAGCGAGTGGCATCAGACCTGCAAAGCGCCGTTGACGGCAGCACCGAGAATGATACCAACAACAACGACGTCTGCAGAAATAGAAACAAGCCTAATGCCTGGCAACAACGTCAAAGTCGCGTCGGCATCGGCATCGGCATCAGCGTCAACCACAGCAACAACAATCAGGCAACACTTACAGAGATAGAAACGGTAAAGACGTAAACGTTAACGTTAGAGCAAATATCTAAAACGTAAATGTGTCACGTAAATGGAGCGTAAATTTCAATAAAAATCATTTCAATTTCAGCAAAGCCAAAAGAACCCGTAACTGCTTCACTCGAACACCGCACACAGGCTGAGAATTTAGCTGCTGCTCTTCGGGTGAGGGTGTCTCACTCACCCCTCCACGCCACTTTACCCACTATTACAGCAGTCGATGCGCGTGCCTGACAAATGTAAGTGAAACTCTGCAGGAAGGCAAATCACTAAGCATTATACCTTCCGCTTAGGGGAAATTGAATTTTTCGTCCAGCTTCCGTTCCGTTCACCGTTCTCGCTTCTATTAACAATCGCACTTAACTACTACTATCACTCACCCGATTTGGCGATGCAACACCTCAGCTAGCGTAGGATTATCCACCGTCACATCGGGATCATTGTCAACTATTACATGGAGGTATTCATCACTGATTAACAGCTTCTGCAGATCCGTATACCGATCGTGCGGCGTTGGTTTTCGCGTCGAGAGCGTAGAGCCAGCAACAACGGCCTCCTGTCCACTTGTTGTCCCTCCATTCTGACCAGCTGAAGCCTGGGCTTGTGTAGATGCCTCTTTGGAGCCTGAAGAGTTACTGTAAAGAAAACGCATTGAAGACATTTCAATTAGTTTTTCCTTTAAGCATAATTGAAGTGACCTGATAATAAAAACTAACAAGAGCCTGTTTCACTTAATATGCGTATGTATGTTCGCCTTAAAAAAATTCATTACAAGACTCATCTATTACTTCATTATTACATAATATGTACTTTAAACTTACAAACAAAAGTTAGTTCTGTGTAACAAGCATGTTTTGCATGAAAATAAAGTCTCTAGTGCACGTTGTATCATTACAGTCATTCACAATTCAAAGAAGTAACAGTTTACTTTTGCATTTGAAAACCCTTAAGTCACGACAGGTGAATAAACATCAGATAAGCTGTGGAAAAACTAGATTTTAGGCTTGTGCACTCTTTACTTGCCTCAGATTCTACTTAACAGCTTTCATTGACTATTAGAACTTAGCTCTAGGCTTTGATGTAGCTCTTGTAGATTGCAACTTTGCATGTCTCATTGCAGTTTCTGTGCGGCCTACCTTAACCTTGGCCAGGCTGTGTTTGTCAGCAAATTGCAGTTGCTCGTTAGTACAAATCTCGGAAGCTTTCTCAGTACTATCGTAATTTGAGTGCAGTTCTCTCTCTCCCTCTCTCTCGTTGTCTGTCTCTTTCTCACTCTAAGGCCATTAAAATAAATTTGAATGTATGTGCTTTCGACGAGTTGGCCACATGTAAAGGGCGAGTGCTCCATCATTAAACGAAGGCCCTACACGATGAGTTGAGCTCAGATGAGATGAGATGAGATAAAATGAGTTAAGTTAAGATGAGAGTTGCCTCAAATCAAAGTGGGGCAAATTGTTTTGCCACAGACGCAGAACTTTCTACATTGTCGTTTTAATTTTTAATTGTTGCTTCAAGTGTGCAACAAATCCCCCTCTCTCTCTCTCTCTCACTCTCTCCTTCTCTTTTGCCCGACAGGGTAGATCAGGTAGAATGTGTACGTTGTATGCGCTTGTCCCTGGGTGTCACTCAAAAGGTGCGCAGTGCGCACATGTGCAGTGCCAGGCAAAGTGCGAAACTTTTTCAATTAACAGTTGCCAGCAAGCTTTAAACTTTATAGCCGCAACAGGGCGTCAGATTCTCTTCAGCTCTCTGCGCCTCTGTTATCTTTGCCGCAAGGCTTATTACGAATATCTCATAACGAGCTTCAGCAGATTTAATGCTTTTAATGTCATCTTACTCACACACGTTCCCTGCGTAATACCATTTTGTGTGGCGAAGAGAATTAAGAACTTACTTCTGCAATGCGATGCATGGCAAACTGACAAATCAACCCACTGACAACCTTGGAGCTACGTTCAGCTGTTTGTGCAATATGCTTAATTGATTCTATGCTGCGGCCATCGCAGATTATATGTTGACTAACAAGCCACGAGGCAGCTTAGTCCTTAACATTGTTTGGTGATGCAACAAGGCAATAAGTTTGTTTGTGGCATTGTTCACTTGTTCCTCACATACAAGCACACATTGTCTATCTACAGTGTTGCAACACCACGGATCGATGTGCGTTGTGGCGTGCACTTAATTAAACCGAAAGTAAACTTTGCTCATTAAACTGTCAAGTGACATGCGTAAAACAGGTGACACTGCCAGGTGCTTCTCTCAGACTGGACACCCTAGTCTAGCTAGCGCAGCTAATTAAGCAATTTTTCAATCTAGTCCCGCTAGGTGTCAGTTGCAGCCGCTTTCTATCCCAGATTTATACCTATAAAGAGTTGTGTCCCGGCAAAAAGATAATCAAAACTAGTCGAAATGTCGCCGCGACCAACTGAAGATTTCGGATCAATAATGCGATTTGTTCGCTTTATAACTAGCTGCGTCGGTGCCAATGCATATGATGCTAATTATCGAATCAATCGCATCACTATCGCAACGGTGATAATTATTTTATTTTATATTTTGTTCACCACCTTGACAGTTTTTAAGGAGTCCAATTGGATGTACACGTTGGAAGCCATTTCCATGGCTGGCAGTGTAGTCCAAGGGATCAACAAAATGGTCATTGGAGTATTCTCGCATCGTAAAGTGTATGAGCTGAACCAGCTTATAATACGAATCTATGAGAAATACGAGCTACACGATGATCCGAGGTTTGCTCAAGCTCTCTTGAAGACCTCCCGCAAGCTACGGCGCGTCATTCACTTGGTTGGCATGAGTTATCTACTCGGAATTCTAGGCATGTTCCTCACTCCAATGCTTGCATGGAAAAAAACCGGAACAGTCTACCTAATAATGCACTATCATATCCCTGGCATTGACGTGGAAACCCCATTGGGCGCCTGGATTACTCAGGCAGTACATGCCGCCAGCTGCATTGTTGGGGCCATTGGAATGTATGCTGGTGATATGGTTATCATAGTGCATCTGCTTCAGGCCTATGTGTTTGCGGATGTATTACGTCTTAAGGTGGATATACTTAATAAGTGCTCAGATGCAGAAGAAGCAGAAGACGAATCGGCTCAAAATGAGAATTCCAAAATTCTCATTGATATTTCACGTTGGCATCAAACTTATTTGATGTGAG
This sequence comes from Zaprionus indianus, assembly GCA_018904595.1. Taxonomy (NCBI): domain Eukaryota; kingdom Metazoa; phylum Arthropoda; class Insecta; order Diptera; family Drosophilidae; genus Zaprionus; species Zaprionus indianus. Next base: position 7,805,408 of record JAEIHA010000860.1, read on the forward strand.
TGACCAGATTCAAATCATACCTTATTTGCTATATTTTTATCTCTACCGTAGATTTATCGCACAGTGCAACGATCTTTTCTATTCAATAGTCTCAACACAAGTTGCCAGTTCCGTCGTGTGCATTCTATTGACAACGTTTGTCTTAATTAGGGGTAACTGGCCAGGAGGCTATTGCTATATCTTTATTCTCTATCCGAATATGTATGTATATTGTATTCTCGGTACAATGTTAGAAAATTGTGTAAGTAATCTAAGTGTTTTTTGATTTGCATACTTTTTGTTCAAGTTTCGCTCTCACTCACAGAATGATGACATCATGTACGAGATTTATAACATATATTTCTACAATCTGAAAATTAGCCAACAGCGCATCGTATTATTTATGTTGGCCAAGAGCCAGAGACCCTATATGATTCGGCTGCTCGGAGTAATGCCCTTGGCCGTGAACACGGCTCTTCTGGTAAGCGATAGATGTGTCTTTACGGTTCAATTAAAGCAGTATAATATATTTTTCACAGATTACCAAAAACATTTATAGCATCACTATGATGATGATGAAGTTCCTTTAAAGGAGCCTTTTTTTAAAAAGCCTAATGCAAATTGAATTTATTACGCTTCAGAAGCACACTTTTCTGCACATCTACACGAAGTAGGCAACAGTATCATAATTCTGCTTTAAACACCATAAAGTGGCCCTATGAGAAGGAACAGGGCAAAGGTTGTTCGACAGAGAGAACGTTTCATAGGCAACACTTAGTACCTATGAATTAATTAATTATTCGCCAGCAAAATATTGGCAAGAAAACTTAAAATTTTTCCCCAAAAACCACGCTGCACCTGATGGTTTGTGGTTTGACAGCCTGTTGGGCTCGTGGCAAGCGAAATTGCTAGAGGAGAAGGCATGTCTGATGTGTTGTTTTTTTTATTAGTAGCTTGCGCAAGTTTTGAAGTGCATCTTAAAAGTGGCGCCTCTCACATAATCACACGCTTACACACATAGGAAGACAGCATGCGTTTTAAAGAAAAGGATGATCGAGTCGACGTCAATGATAAGAAACAGAAAATTCAAGACCTTGGGCTTTGCTAGTAGGTTATAATATCTCTGCAAAACGGCAAGTATAAGAAGCTTGACTGTACGTTTACCATATAAGTCTTCGATTGGAATAGTTTGATCTGAAAAGTTGCTTCAAATTACGCTTTAATGCAACTTTTACTGCAACTTCTGTTGCATTTACTAAATTGAATTAGATACTTTGTCAGAATCATCTAAGGATGTGTCCATGACCAGCGACCGTGTATGAAGAGACAAGGAAAGTGTTACGTGATGCAAAAGTCAGAGCACAATAAAAGTTAAATGCAATCAAATGATGGCTGCCTTAAATTCATTTTCACAGAATAAAGTATTTCTTTCAGTTTAAATTAAAAGTAGGTCATCTAACTTCTATTTTTATATATTTCCCATGTGTGCTCAACGCATGAATCATTCTATGTTAAAAGCTTTTTCCATTATCACCTGGCTGTGGTGCCTCTTACCTCTTTTGCAGGAACTTTCGTTTGAACTCATGCAGTAGTCCCCCGCCTCCGCCGGCTGGGCCCACTTCGTTGTAATCATTATTGTTGCCATAGCGCAGCTTTTGATGCTGCTGCTGTTGCTGCTGCTGCAGTAGATGCCGATTCGCCACACCAAAGTCCATTTGCACATCGACAATTAGCAGCAGCGTGAGCAGCACCAGCGTCGCACCTAGGCTAATGGCCAGGCGCTCTTTAAGTTTCATAGTACGCAGGACGGCCATAATGGGATTGATATCGGGATCGGGTGGGGGTGGTGGATTGAGACTGGCCTGTCTGTTGAGGCTCTGCTTGCTGGTGGAGTGGATGTTTTGCTGCTCGCTGGCACTACCGGTGCAAAATTGCCGCAGTCGCGATAGCCAGTCGAGGTGAGAACTCTGTGACGGCTCTGACCTGCAAGCAGAGTTTGACGGTGTTGTTCCTCGTTCACCAACGTTGCGGGCACGCGATGAGCGCACGATGCGACGCTTTATGAGTACGCGTCGCCGTGGCGTTGCCTCCTCCGCGTTACCAGCGTCACTTTGCTGTGCTGCTGCTTGCGGCTCGTCTAGCGCGTCAGTTGAGCAACGTGTGACGGCATCAACTGCAGCCCCGTGATGCGCTCCGCCACTCGGTTCGCGTTGATTGTTCTGGCTACGCCTATGCAAATTCGCAAAGGTTATTTGTTCAGCTGATAAATCGCTGTCGTCGATTTCAGCGCTATTGTAACGCTGCTGTCGTTGCCGGAATCGCTGCAGTCGCTCGGCCAACGGCGCAGACTGCGCACAGCTGTAAAAATCAGAGAAGAGAGGAGAATTTCATTAGCCAGGCATAACTGAGTACGGCATGTAACTACTATAAGACGAGATTGCTGTGTGAAGGGCAATCAAACCGGGCAATAAAACAAACTATGAAAAATCTGTGAGCAAATGTGAAAATTTTTATTTCAGACACTATAAAAAACACCGATTTTTACGGTGATGGGAAGAACAGAACAGGTTAGAACCGTAGATACCCCGGACTTATACAATACTATCAACATACATATTGAAAAATCAATTTGATTGTATGTAATAAACAATGTTAGCCTACTTGCAACCCTTCTACGGGTATGCAAAGTAATTCGACTTCTTGTACAGGTGACATAACAACACGAATGAGTGGCAAAAATATGAACAGTCCATAAGTCGGTTATTCTTTTTCTGGAGTTGGAGTTTTGCATAAAACGGCGCCGCGAACATTCGCCATGTTGACTGCTGCCGGAAATGCGACAGAGTTCATTTTTTTTCTGCGCTGCTGCCAACTTTGCAATTGCCGCTGCCGTCTATTGTCTGTTTTGGTTTTTTGTTACAGCACGAAGCATATTTTTTGCACTGCGCTCTCTTTTGTGTGTGCTCCCTTGCAGCCACATCGCCGGGATTTGCGAACAACAACAACAGGCTCGTCCAAGGGCTTACAAAGTACTCGTTTTGGTTGCGCCGTTCGTTGTTGTCGTTGCCGTTGATGTTGATAGGCAGGTCAGAGTTAACGAAGCTTGTTGCTCACCCACATAAAGAGCCAAACATTTGTTGTTTAATCCGCCCTGATAAAAACACTCATGTGACATTTGTATCTCCGCTTTAGTCCTCACAAAACTGTAAAACAAACGATGGCAGCCCAGTAGTATGTGCAAATTGCAGGCAACATTTATTAGCAGCTTCAAATTGTTGTTCAACTTCTTCGTGTGTGTGTGTGTGTGTAAGAGCATGTGTGAGTGAGTTATACCCGCATGCACAGTCTGTACTGTGCTGACATGACATAACTAAGCTAGCAGACATTGCAGACAGGCAGACATGTTCCAGCACGTAGCTGCGATCGTAATACCAATTTGACGGGGAGCTCATTGCCGATTAGAGCGATGTCTGACAGATAACACGACAAAGGCGCCTTCTGATTGCCAAAGGAATCAACTGAACTTTGCGACGGGCTGCAACTGCTCATGAACGAAGCGAGTCATGTCAAACAAATCAAACAACGTGCCAATTGCCAGTGCAGCCTATCAAAGTTGCATATCATGACTCGACGATCTGACAGCCAGATGCAGATGGAGCCAACAGCTCTGCCAAGCCATGACAATGCGGACGCGGCAAGTCGTGGTGCTGGTGCCCGGTAGGGCGGAGCTATCTGAGATATGCGCTATGTCTGCAACAATCAAATCAATTGCAGACATCGACGTTGGCTTCGGCTTCGACGTCGGCGTCGGCGTTGGCGTCGCCAGTTAAAATGGATCCCCCCGAGCGGCAGAAACATGACCTGTACAAATGGTATCGACTCTGTTCACAGACGGCAACACATTGACGACGACGTCGTCGACAGCTGATAAGCGACAGCTCCAACAACAACATCACCAACAACAAGAGTACCAACAACAATAATATCAAAACAGCACTGCGCTTGCATGAGAAGATGAAAGGGGTCGGAGGCGTGTTAAAAGCAGTTGCTATTTCCAGCATGTTGTTGTTGCCAACGTGTCTGCATTATTGTTGTAGTTGTTGTAGTGGGGTTGGTGGTGCCGTTTGATAAAATTGCTGCGTTGCATTAAATTAAGCTGATGTGGTGTATTAATGATGGAACTGGGAGAACACCGCGGCAGCACCTAACGTTGCCGTCCCCGTCGGCAACATCGATGTCGTCTGTGTCGCTTTAACGCAATTGCTGACAGTGCAACAACAACAACAACAGTAGTGAGTGACAACAATTTCCCTTCCAATTTGTGCTCTGTTTATATTAATCTGCTCTCTCTCTCTCTCTCTTAACTTTTCTCTCTCAAAACAGAAAAAGACTTCAATATATGTGGAGCGTGCAGAAGAGAGTCGATAATCAAACTGATAAGAGTTGGAAAGTAACAACAATAGGGACAATTAAAGCGCTGTTAGTTTGTTATCGTCAATTGAATTAATTTCATGGAATCTTTCGATTTGTGTCACTATCTTCGATAATTTAATTGCTGCCAATAAGCAGAGCATTTCAATGGGATTTAAAATTCAAAGAGCGAATAGCGAACACAACAACTAGCACAACTGCCCTCATTATCAACCTCGTAGTACTACATATAAATCAAACTCGCTTTCAATCAATTGACAAATTGCTTTCCGCTACCTTTCTCCTGCTCAATTAGCCGCAGTCAGTGAACTCGCATCAGCAGTTCCCTTAGTTCACCCGCTCGTCGACAACAAGATTATGCATTTCCCCCCAACTCGAGTGAACGCAGTTGCCTCGCCACGCATGATTGAATTTCGGAAACTATCCAAGCCACGCTCGCCCCATCTCACTCTCACTCTTATATACACTCTATCTCTCTTTCTCTCTTGATCCCCTATCCCTCTCTTTTGGCCACTTTGATGCAAGTGCGAATAAGTAAGCAGCGCGTAACCCGCACAATCTTGAATCACAAATTGGCAGAGAAGTCAAATCGAAACAGTTGGCGATTGTGCAACAGCAACAACAACTGCTAAAAATGACACGCCTAATGCATTCGCTAACACGCCCTTCCGCCGTTCCGCCCTTCGCCCTCCCCTTCCGTCTTCGCAGCTCGTTCGTTCGTTGCTTGCCACGCATCAGTGCGACCGAAGAATTTTCTCCATTGTGTCGTGGCAAACAAATCGAGAGTGGCTGACAAAAGACTTATCGATTTTACCGTGTTTGTTGTTAGCGGTTGCACTTGAGCTGCATACGGGTTGTGCACCAACAACAACAAAATACTATAGAAAGAACAACAGCGACGCCCCAATAAGCCGCAGCAGCAATAAAAACAACAACTTACACTATCGTCCAATCGAGCGGGCAAATCAAACCGATTGCAATTCGATATGCAAATGTCTGATACACTGACAAATTGACAAAGTGCTGCGATTACAGTTCCGATTCGGTTGTCAACAGACGGTCAAGGTTAGTTGCGCTTTCATTTTACTCAGTTCATGGAGGTTCAGCAACCCACTTTAAGGTTCACGTAAAGTGAACCAAATTCCCGAAATTCCAACTTCATTTCTTTTGCCTTTCTCATGTTGATTTGACTTTATCGGGCACGCCTTAACCTTATTTAATTTAATATGTTATTCCTTCAAAATGATTTCTCTGAAATTGTTACATTTAAATGCGACTATCTCAAAAGCCTATTCACCCACTTTACGCCTTGTCCATTTACCTTTCTCTTTGCATACTTTGAGGCTGCCTCCGCAATTTTTCAGCCTCATCCACATCGCAGTTGAAAGCCTCAGCAGCCGCAAGAGCAGAACCAGCACTTGCTGAATACCGCTCGTTGCCGTTGTCCAATGTCGAGGGATCGTGAAGCAATTCCAGATGACTCAAAGGTAGCGATTTCTCTCTGGCATTGCCCCAGGTTACTTCATTACCAAAGTCAACATTGCTGTTTTTCCAGATTCCAGGCAACTTAAGCTCCAGCGATTCCTGCGGCAATTGCTCCAGCTGCGGCTGTTGCTGCTGTAGTTGGTGGCTTTGCATGCTTCTGTTAATAAGATTTTCCGACTGCTTCTTTGATGGCCAGTTTTTTCCCTCATGCCACGTTAAAGAAGGGCGTCGAGGTGAGTCGTCAACTGACTGTTCATACCGGTGCTGCTGCTGTTGGTGCATCTGCCCAGCGGCCAATTGAAATGCGCTCTGCTGATGCCATCCATTGTTTTCCCTGCTGGGGAAGCCACCCGATGCATAAAGCGAGTCTTTGTTCGAAGCGTAGACAACGTCGTCATCGTCCTGCCGGTATTCGCGCTCCATTGAATTGCCGTTAACGGCCACAGCATTGTATTGTATTATTGCTGATTGATTCGCAATCATTGGCAATTGATTTATGTCTGACGAAACGCTCCCTTGACGTATGCCGTGCTGCTGATAATCAGCATTGTTCTTCTTATTATTTCCATTGTAGGCGCTAATATGCCCCATGGAGCGACGCAGCTGCTGGTTGCTCAGCGAGAGGGCACGTCCATGCTCGCTAGCATCCTCGCTGTTTCGTGGCCCCTGCCCCCCTTGCGCTTCTTGCTCGGACTTGCCCCGCTCCAGGCAAACGGTACTTTGGCTACGTTGTCTGGCCGCCTTCCGTTTAGCCACGGTTGCCGGCGAGGGAGCAAACAGATTTCGTATGTTCGCATTGCGTTGCGTGACGCTAATTTCACTGCCGCCGCCGCTGCCCGCTTCGCTGCTCTGCTTAACCTACATACATGATTGTAAAATGTTGCAATTTCATTTTCATTGCAGTTTTTTCGTTTCAAGCAGGAGGCGGCTTTGTTTGTTGGCCGTTTAGCATTGTTAATTGGGTTGGTTCTGCGAAGAAACCCGCTTAGGGCAAACCATGCGCAAGTAAAATCGCTAACAATTTCGGAGTTAGTAAGAAAAAATACAGCCGTAGAACGAAGAAACAGTAACGATAACGACAACGATAACGATAACGATATTCACAAAGTAGGCCAACAATGCAGGGGGCACACAACGTGAAGCAAAGGCAACGCTGGTCAACTCAATGCGCAAGCAGAACCGGATAAGTTTGTTGTGCAGCGGAAACTCATGTACTTACACTGCTTGCCAGTGAAATCCTTGACGAAAGTGACATTGAAAATACTCAACGTAACACAGAGGGTCATCAAGTAGATCCTAGATGGGATTTTTCGAAATTTTCTTTTGCCCTTCGAAAGATTTGAAAGCCGGCTCAATCTGTTCATCCGTGAAACACGAGGACGCAGCAAAAATGAAACAGAAACAGTTGGAGGGAACCACAGTCCGAATGAAGAAAAGAGAGAGAGAGAGAAAAGTTGAAACGTAAGACAGATTAGCATAAGCGGATAATTTCCCCAACAGCAAAATGACAACAAAGTGCAAAGGAATTCGGATGCCCAAATCTGAAGCTGAAGTGGACAACATGTGTGAAATGGCTAAGTGCTGATGCTAAGTAATTCCGCAATGCATAGATAAGAGCTACAGAGCAGAAAAAAAAGCAAGACAGAGAAGACAAAACCATTTAAATAGAAATGGATTGACGATCCTGCGAATGTTGCTGCTGTTTCCTTTAAATAAATAGCTTTTAAACACTAAAGAAAGCGTTCAGCACAATAAGAACAGCAATTGACAAAGAAATTCCTTTTTTTATGGTTTTAAGTCTTTTTAATTTCAACATCCAAGTGGTGTTTTTCGATATTTACAAATAAAACAAGTCAAAGAAGTTGTATAATGCAAGTCAAGTGTTGCATATGTAAAGAAAAGAGAACAAACAATAATAATAAATACAATTTCTTTCCCTAGTTGTCATGGGAAAGTCTTTATAAGCTTAACCACCCAAGTGATTTTTGTGTGTTTATTTATCTGAGCATTATCCGAGTCATGTTCGCATCTATCCATGATTTCGGCACTTCTCCTTGTTTGTGCAGTGATATACGAGTGCTTTCGGTTTTAGTGGATTCGCTGGCAAAATAATCAAAGTTGGGGGAACGCAGCCACAGAACGCAGGGTTCTATCTGATGCTGAGTTTACATCTGTTTGTTTGTCACAGAGTGCGGGAGCGTGCACCCAAAGTGGGACAGACACAAAAAATTGCATGTCAAGTGAAATGACTCGTTTGGCTGTGGCAACAAATGGCTAAAGGAAGGCGCCATCACGCAGGGAGTACTAAGAAAGAGTCGCAATGGTAACGCACACAGACACGCACAAATTTGTGCTGCATCTGTGCATGCAATACTGTGATATACACAGGCGACACCTCGATCTGTAAGGATGTGCAACTAGGAGCGATAAATTGAGATGAATGTCCCACACACTACAAGTTACAGCACTGTGCACTGTGCTCTGTAGATGTGTGCACTACTACGTCTGGCAGTTCCTCAGGCATTCATATCTCACATATATTTGGCATTGACTCGATAACATCTGCCTGGTCTCTGTCTCTCTATCTGCTCGTCCATTTGCTGAGCGCCATAAAAGCATTTTTTGACACCCCGATCGAACGAACGAACGGCTCGAATGAATCGAATGTGAATGTGGCTTTAAGATGCCCTGCAATTGAACTGTGCGAGGTCTATAAATATTTTATTGTGCACTTCATTGCATGCGCCATAAAAAACACCAAGTGGGCGCTGCGACAGCGAACGACCATTAAAATGCAACACGCATGCGACGCGTTGCAATTGCGTTGCATAATTTAAGGCGTTCGCGCACGCAGTCAACTGAAACAATCAGGAACAAGCCGCCAACTCTGCTACCAACTCTGCCAACCCTATTTTCAACGCCGCTGCAGATGCCGACCATAAAATATTCATTTAAAATGCAACATGCAACACTTTGCATGATGCATTCAACATATTCACCACGGACTTCTCTCCTACACCTCACACCCCTCTACACCTACACATCATTGCGGGTGTCACACATGCAAATGTCAACCCTGTATATGTTGCATGCCGATGACAGCCTCACACACCGGACAAATGAACAGCACCCAAATGAAGCGCCTTTTAACCCTGTTTAGCTTGGCCCCGCAATTTCTAATCTCTGGCACCAGAGGGTGATGTGTGGAGGGAGCTTGGCATTTCAAACAGATTGCAATAACAAGCGAACTAAAAACAATGCAAAGAAAAACAAAAACAAAAACTAACAACAACCACTTACCAAAACAACGTGCCACGGTTGACAATTGAATGACGATGTTACTCGCTTCTATGCAAATAGGCCCAAAAATATCAACTGTAAATAGAATAAATATTCGTTTGATTAGGATTTGCATTTACAGAACTCAATCAACGACAACGACTGTACTATCACTTTAAATACTTTACTGTCTGATTTAAATGAAATCTAAATTGAGTAATGACTAACATTTCTATTACTCGATATTGAGTTATCTTACCCGCATACAAGTTCAAGCATAGCAAATTGCTAGGTAATTGAATATCACTGCCAATAGTTACCCAAGTCAAACCTCACAGTGAGATAGTTGTAGTTAACAATACAATAAGTCAGCAGATTTTGCTTAATGGGTTTGTCAGCTGTCATGCCCACATTTCATTTAGACTCATTTGCAATTATCTCTATCTCTTATGCGATTGAGTATTGCTATGGAAATCATCTTGTTTTGTTGTTGTTGTTTGCCATGTACAAGAGTGCATTGCTGATATTGCAGCTTTTGCAGCTCAAAATGACAGGTTTCAGCACCCCCTCACCAGCACCTCCCACACACAGCGTTCCCTCATATGCAATGCACAGCAGATGTTTGGCAAGATACTATACGACTACACAGGCGAAACACACAACTTTACCTATTCGAATAATACTCGGTAAGCATATCGATAAGTTGCATTGTCTGATTATAATGGCCCACACACATTAAGGTAGACTTTAAATGCAGTATCTTGTACTCGTAAAGTATCAGATGGTAGTACCTACAATGATGATTCAACGTCGCAAGACAATGAAGTATTTACAGGAAACTGCAGCCCATGGCAGTCCAGACCATTTAAAGTATACTCAATTATCCAATTCAGTCAAACGTAGCATCCAAGTTGTTGTCTTTGTTATTGTTGATGTTGTTGCATTTGCTGTTGCTGTTGTCGTCAACAACGGTGAACAGCCCTCGGTATTTTCCTATAAACGCAAATTTATGGCTAAAGTGCCCACTGGCTTTGCCTAATTATGCTGTGGTAATAGATCGAGAGAGTCTGCCTGGCCAGAGATTCAGGCATTGATACACGATGCTCACGTTTCTGTGCGCCGTGATCAGAGCCTCAGATTATGAGCCCAACTGACTCTCGGGAATTGCACGTTTTGCACAACAACAATACAACAACAACAATAACGACAGCACAGAAAAAGCGAAAACTAAAAGGGAAATTTTCACAGTGCTCACGTAATTGAATTGCAGGCAGCTAAATTGGCATTTATTATAATAAAAGCAAATATGCAATTTCACTTTTCTAAAAAGCATAAAAAAAGACCAACAGCAACGAGGAAGCAGACTGCAGACAGCAGACTGCAAACTCAGCAGACCTGCAGAAACTTGTTTGAACTAGGAGCACAGATGCAAGCTACCAAAGGTGAAGCGGATAAGCAAAGTGAAGCCAGGCAAAACGACGTGTCAAATAAACGTTTGATTACAGTGATAATGTGATGGATGCCAATGGTAGTGCATTGGATGAACTCAACACACCATTAACGGTGAAACTCAGTAGTCGCCTCTCTTAATCAGCTTATGGAAAAGTGACATTGTCATGCCGTGCTTTATCACAGAGAATGAACTACATTTTAAGTACGTTTCTGATAATCTTCTTAAACGGTCAGCATACTTTTAATGAATTTTTCGTTAATCAGATTTCTTGCACAACATGGTTCAAAGAGTTTTCTTAAATTCTCTTTTAATGGGTTGCACAAAGTGTATTTATTCTTTACAGTTCTGTTGAGTGAATCTCTATCTGTAGGATTTATTCATAATCGGATTAAATTCGGACTATTTTTGGCCATTTTTAAATGATTTAATTGTATTTATATTTTTAGTAAGTTTTAGCACATAAGTCGAAAACTAATCGAACATTATCTTATTTTCGGTCAGGCTGTCATTTTACAAATTGCAACTTGCTCTAATTCAACCGCAGATGGATTTTAATTTAAATAAATAAATTATCTCTCTGCCACAAATAAATTAATCTTACAGCACAAATGCGCCCGAGTATTTCACATGAATATTTAATATGACACAATGACAGCATCAGGTTATAATTAAATCGAATATAAACATACCTTTTAGCGGCAAGTAGAATTATAATCGAATCAATTTATGCATAAATTAATACTAGTCGAACGTATTCATGCAGATTTGGCCGTTTTTCCGTTGAAAATTTAATTCGATTACGAGGTGAATCGTTTTACTAACAGGATATTCATTTGCATTCAATTTTCTTAAATGCCATAAAAATAGTGATTTTTGTAATCTCATCTCGCAGTTGCGTTCTATGGTATACTATGTATTATATTCAATACTCAAACTCTAATGAAAATTGTTCTTTTCACGTGCTAACGGGACTGTTGCACATCAATTTGCAAAATGCATTTATTTTCCCATTTTCAAATTAGGCATGCGGTTGCCTAATTTCGGGTGTATTGAAAGCAATAATGCCGAATAATTGCGAAATTTATTACGAAAACGAAGTACACAAGTGTATCTGTAAACATGGCTACCACAGGGAATAAACAACTGCTTACACACTTTTTCAGTGAATTGATAACAAATTTAAAAATATTTTGCTAGCATTTCGTAATTTAAATTATTTTCAGTGTTATTCCTAAACTTGCAAAATACATTATAAGTTTAAAGTTTATATTAAAGAAGAGTATCTGCAAGCCATTTTGACTAATTCCAATGAAAAATAAATTCGTGAAATGGGTTTTTCCACTGCGCCAAACAATTTCCGCATTTAATTACTTTAATTATCGTAGACCATTTAGATTCTCTAAGCCCATCGCACTAGTATTTTTTCTCGGCTTTTAAAGCTCTTGTATCGTTGCCTCTTATGCAGTGCTGAACTTGAAACTACGGCAAATTGCAACAATTAGTTGCGGTGGCTTGTGGGGTGGCAGCAACAGCCCAACACTTTCATGCTCTGCCAATTGCACAACAACAGCAACAAGTTGTGAGCTGCGGGAGGGTGTTTGTAGGCAGCACGTGCATTGTTGACGCTGTTGACAACAAAGTTAACGATTTTGCAAATTGTTTTAATTGGCAGGCAAGCAGCAGACGGTAGACAGCAGACAGCAGCCCAGTCAGCTAGGCCGGCCGGCAATAGTGTGCGAGAATTAAACAAAATCCATTAACTCATAATTTTCTGCTATGCTGCACTCGCCATCCGCTCTTCTGGCAATGCAAACAACAACGTCGACAATTGAGCGCTCAGTTTGTTAAGCCAAAAGGCAAAATTGTGCGCAATTTAACGGCAGAGCGCGCTTTGCCACACCAACAAAAGCGATGCGCACGTATCCGTGAAATATTGTGAAAATACCCACAGTAGCTACCATACAGCAGCAGCAACTGCAACAAGAACCACGTACTCCTCCGCTCTTCCAAAACCAGCTGGCTGCACTCTCTGTGTGTTAAGTGCAGCGCAATTGAGGCAGCGAAAAATCTTCCGAAAAAGTTGAGGCAGCTCGTTTTGAAAAATTCACACGATGTCGCTGTTGTTGATTATGGGAACCACTCAAAACAGGTTTCATTGCTGCAGTTTTTGTGATTATTTTTATTGTTTTCTTTCTGTTGTTGTCATAATTTGACTGTTGCAAGTGAGGTACATCGTGTGGAATATTCGTATTCATCGGCTAGGTAAATACAAAATAAAAAAATATATGATCAGTGCGTATGTATGTATGCTCGATTGAGCGTATCTTGGGTGCTCTGTTAAATCTTCCTTGGTATTTGTTGTTTTGCAGCACATGCTAATTTTTAATTCACAGCTCAATGTAAATAAAATAAATAACAATAAACATCGGATTTAATGAATGAAAATATAGTGCGTCCAAATATACATAGTTTTAGGAATTATTAGTTATGCATTCCTTGACATTCATACAATGTGTAAAGGGTAGCTGCCAGTTGCGATTGCATTTAGTTCTTTATTTCAAGGTTTATGTTTTTGCGCAGGAACCTAATTGAATTTGCCTACAGTGCGTTCAGATTGTCTCGCATTGCTTGGTTTATTCGTGTTTGTTTTTATTAACTGTAAATTGCTAAATTAAAGGCAATTATATAATTTCATAACCAGACAATTTCACACGCCAGCCACAGCGTATTTTGTCAGACTATTCCATTAGTAACAATTGCCCCATGGGTAACAAACGTACACACACACACACACGGACAACTCAATGGGCGATCCCATGACCAAACAATTTGATTAAAAAGTTCTGTGATTCGCCCCAGAACATGTATTATTATAATTTGTATACTACGCAGAATACAACCAAATGGATAGCGTATTCAAGTTTGAGTTTCATGGCTCATACAACAGCAAAAAGCGAAACTTTTTACGGACAGAAAAATTGAGTATACGCAATATTGTCAGCGTCAGGGACGGATATGGAGATGGAAACGATGACAACGGCGATGCTGACGTCGACCGGAAACTAGCGGAAATCATTAGACCCAGCACAAATGACTCGAAGTGCTCTTGCTATTACTACTGTAGCTTCAAGCAGTTATGTGTACACTGTAAGAAATTGAGCAATCAAAGAGTAAGTAGTTTTAAAAGTTCCCCTAATTAGGGAATGGTAATTTTGGAATTTAAAAATAATGTTACATATTTATTTTGAATTCTTAATATTGATTATGCATTCAGTATTACTCAGTTTTGTTATATTGAGTCCTGAAAATATAAAAAACATATTTTTTGACCGTGTATTGATGCTGTCCTTTCAAACTGTATTTGTTCTGGCTCGATATTTTCGCTTGCCTTCCACACACAAAAGGCAAAGAACTGCCCTACGAAGCATTATTGTTATTGTTGTTAGTTGTTGTTGGTTGTTGCTTGTTGGTTGCCGGCAGCTTATGCTCGAAACTACTTAAATATCCGGAACCATTATTAAAAGAACGTACTTGGGAGCGGATGCACTGGGTCAGGAAGTAATTACAGCGTTGCATATAATTGGTAAATTATCTGCAAGGCCCTAAAATGGCTTCGTAATGGCTTAGATAACGAGTTAGCCGCCTTGTAACGAACCCGAGGCAGGCAGAGCTAATAACATGAAAACAGCAGGTGGTAACGCTGTGCGATTAGTTACGAGTAATAGAAAGCGCTCGTTGCACATAAACTTCTGGAAAAGGACTATTTTTCAAATTCCCTAATAAAATCAGCAGTTGCGACGTCATCGGGTCGTATACGCGACGTGCTAAAGAGATGTATCCGCCCGGTTGCCAACTGGCGACGGTGAAAAAAATAAAAAGAAGATAAAAATCAAATTAACAAACGAAGTGAGCACACGGAAAAAGTTCGCACAAGTAAATAAAACTGACCCAAACTGAGCGAGTCATCTGATAAAAAAACCCGAAGGTCCAACCCCCATAGATACTGCGCGCTGCAGCAACAACTGGAGAAGAAGGAGGGATGGGGCGAGATGGGACGGGACAGCAACGCGGATGCAGGATGCTACAAGTCTCTAGCTTGTCGCATGGACAGAACCAATTTATATTTATGTATATGCAAACATTTGTTGTTGCTGTTGGCTGTGCTTGCTGTAGCTGCTCCTGATTGCGAGTAAAATGAATTCAGTTGCTGAGAAATAGCTACGGCCAAACGGCCGAAATGTTGAATTTGCTGACTGCTCCGGCTGAGTGAGTGAGTGAGTGAGCGCGCATGTGTCGCGTTGGCAATATAAAAACCCAATTTAACAATGACCAAAAGGACATTTACAAAGGCAAAATTTAATGACGTTTCGCGCAGCAGAAGGACACTGGAAAGGTCCACAGATAAAAGAACAGGTGAATTAAACGAATGAGCGAAAAGACAAGGCTGGCGAAAACTGTCCTTAATCTGTTTTAAAGCACAACTCCGCCGCGGACACCGCTGCCTTGCAGGGCATCAAAATTAACGACGAGGAATTTAAAATGTAATTGACAGGCCAACTGACGGTTGCTCCGGCGGCAGTTATTAAAACACACATTGCGTATACGCAGCGCGGATACGGAAATGTAGCATTAACTGAAAATAAAGCAGGCCAGCCATTGGACCAACGGGCCAACAGGCCTCTAAAAGAACACACACACACACAAACATTGACTTTCAGTCCGTCCCAGCGACTGTTGGCCGTTAATGTCGCTGTGCGCTCAGCGTAATTGCTCTCAGTGGAGGGCTTAGCGTGTTCGCCCCTTCGTCCTTGTACTTATGTGCATGTGTGTGTGTGCGTACGTCTGTGTCTGTATGACGATGTGCTGTTGTTGTCAATTCTTTATTTGCGTTTATCGCGATCATTTCTTTGGTCGCTTTCGTCCTGTTAATATGCCAATTTACGTTTACATTATTTTTATTACACAAACGACGAAAGCGAATCCCCTTACAAAATTTGTCATATTCAGCGTATCCGCTTGTCAGCCATTTTCCATCTCAATTTTCCTCGTTGGCCTTTTTTTCGCGGGCTCCCTTCGCTGCTTATCGCATAATTGCATTGCACTTAAGTTCTGCGCAAAGTTAAATTCAAAATGCTGCTATGAAATGGCAGTTGGGTCGAGAAGCCTCGAAGCCATAACAATTAGAAGCAATTGCTACTCCCTGCGCTACTCAGCTGCGCTGCCAGCAATTTCACTTTTCACGTGCAACTTGTCAGCAACGAGTGGCGACGAGTTGCGACGGGCGACGCGCGGTGACAAGTGGTGGCCGCAAGACGCGGCGTAGACTCGCGTACACTGACGACTGCCGTTTGCTGACTGCGGACTGACAGTCGCCGCCTGGTGGCATTGTGGCATCGTGGCTTCATTGCAAAGGTAAACATTAAACGTAAATCTCATGGCTCCAGCAGCTGAGCATTGTGAGCCGGAAGCACTAACGCATGCGAAAATTTCACTTTCAAATCCCAACTTTATGTACATCTTAGTGAGGCACATAAATACAATACATACATACCGTATATGCAAACATACCTATGTACATTCATATGCACAATAATAGATACCTACTTGGATACCTTCATGACACAACAGTCACAACAATGAGTGTTGTCCCAACAATGCGTCGGCGAAAGGCAACGCTGGGGCAACTAAGACAACAGATCTCGTGTTACCTGCAATACAGCACGTACTACATACATATGTGCATTCCGACAGCGTATGACAACGACAAGGATGCTGTAATATATCTGGTTGCAGTGAAAACCCCATCAAAAACCCCTAACAAATCTCAAAAAAATAAAAGAAAATGCATGCGACACTGTGTCCACTTAAAGAAAGAAAAAAACTCTGACAAAACTTGCCACAATGGCAACTGCGACAATTGTGACGCCATCGCCGAAGACAGTTATGTGAGGCGTATATAAGAAGAGGAGCATTACAAGTCTTAATTACCACATCAGGAGTGTCAACGGAATAGTATAACGAATGAGCAAAAAAAAGGGGTAAAATAAAATAAGGCAAATTAAATTCTCTCATAGCTCTCATCTCTGCCATAATATAATACTATTTGTTTTAATAAAAAAATCATCAAGTTTTTAGTTTTTTTCATATTCATTGCCAGTGGGTGGCAGTTTTCCAACTCATCTCCGAGTTTACTAATGCATCATCCTGGGTTGCTGTCATAACGTAAAACACCGGCAGTGACAAACAACAACAAATGCAATCAATTGCATCTTCTGCATGACTAAATGGGAGCACATGGCAAGTTCTCATCTGTACGCACAAGTGTAAGAGAATGAGGAAGAGACCCACATAGTACCACATCCGCTTCTCTGGTATGCGGTAATAAATAGCTGCAAAAAGTTCCATTCTACTGCCACAGCTCAAGTGCGTTGCTCATCTGAGTGAAAGGTTGTTTTGAATGGATGCTTTAGACGCCTAAGATGTTCACTTGTCCGGCTTAGTACTAGTAGCTTCTGCCACTGACTGAATCCGAAAGCAAAACAAAGAAAAAACGAAACTACAACTAAACACACAGTAACCACAGCAACTGCTGCAAGTACAATCTCAAATGGCTGTCAGGCTGACACGTTCGGTGGACGACAAAAGCAAATCACAGGGCGCTCCACGCGCAGCAAAGCTTAATCACAATCCGAACTTTTACTTTGCGCCAGCCCTGGGCCATGGCGATGATATTGATTTGCTGTCATTATTGTTAGTTTTTGTGGCACGGCGAGAGCCTTTTACGAGCGCCACGAGTCGGCGAGCCTAGAGGCGACTACAACAGCACCAGAGCACACAACTCTCAACGAACGCGGCACGTGTGAAAATAGTATCGTCCTTTCAGGTCTCGCCTTTGGGGGATTCAGCTACAAAATTTGAATTTACGCGACGCTCGATTCGCGAAATTGAAATTGTTATTTGCCGAGCAAGGCAAAAAGCTTTAAAAAAAAGTTAACGCTTTCCCGTTGCCCAAGGGCAGCCACAATTTCAGTACCTCTCCCAAATTATTATCCCGACTTTGCCTTTCAATACACATTCTGAGGGCGCTTTCTATTTTGTTGTCTATCGCCCTGGCAGTAATTGACTTTGGCCCATGCAATTTACATGCTGATAGCATTTCCAGCAGCTGCATTTTAATTGTGTTTATTGTACTTGGACTACAGCACAGCAAGCTGTGCCCTTTACAAGTCGTTCAGTCGGTGGTCCGCAGCCCGATGTTGTCGTTTAACTGCCAAGCTAGCATTTTGGCCAAAAGTAAAAGCAAACGAAATCAATTGTCAGGTCATCTGTCAATTTGTTTGTTGTCTCGCTGCAGCACGACAGCTGTCGAGGGAAGCTGATGGGTTAGGGAACTAGAGATAGGTAGGGCTAGTGCAACGGTAAACATGCCAAAACACAAAATGCTTTTAATGTGACGCGCAAGTTGCAATGAAAATGTAGACCCCCATCCCAGAAATTGAGACAGGCAACAGGGAGGCAGTAGCCCAACTGACAGACTGATAGACCCTCTGTCTGTCTGACTGGGCAACAGACAGAGTACCTGAAAGACACTCGCCGACTTAAGTCGCGGAAAAGTTCAAAAGTTCGTTGTCGCTTGTGTAAACAAATTATTTGTTTAAGCGGCTTTTCCTGCCAAGTAATTGGCCACGCGAGTTGCCCAGCGCAGAGTCAACACGTTCAGTGACTACAGCGTTGGCAAATACCCTGTTAATTTATTTTTAGAGAATACTAAACTTCTACTTAAGATACAGTAAAAAATTTTTGAATAACTCATAGCTAAATTTAAGATTTATACTGTGTACATAATCAATGGCAGAATGAATAAAAATCAATGTCTTCGCCATTTCTCTAGAAAGCCTAAACTGTCAGCACTCCCTTCACGTCTTAAGTTTCTCTCCCTTACTTGACGTTTGCCATTTATTTACCTTTGTGCGACCTAGCAAATTATCGACTTGTCATTGGGCTATTGTTATGCAAGGACCGGCTTGCAGTCCCCGCTTTGGTCGAATTCAAATACAAGCAGACAGCAAAAATCGCCATAGAAACTCAGAGCGCTTTCTATAATCTAGTTTGCTTGCGGTAATTAGTTAACAAAGTAAATCTATGGTCGCTGCTATTGACATCTGCCAACCAAGTTAACTGGCGAAATTGCACGAACACACAATGATAACAATTAATAAAACACTCGAAAACCAGCCCACAGGCGCAAGACAACTCCCCAGTAAGTGAATATCTTGCCCAGTCGTGCTCACACTTTGCCATTAATCAAACTAATTGAAATTGATGATATACCTTTTGAAAATCGTCTCAGTGGCATTGTTTAGTTGCCCCGGTTTTAACTGCTTTCACGTAATTGCAAGTACTTAAATAAAATATTTGCAGCTACAGGATTACGGCTTAAGCAGACATTGTGGGGTGGAAAAATGACAATACCAAATAAAATCCTCTGTGGCAACTTCCTTTTTGACCCTCTAATTATTTTGGATTACTCAAATTGCACCCATTTTGAGGCCTAAAAAAGGCGCAGCCTTTGTGAATGATATCCTGTAATGTTACCGGGCATCAGACTATATAATTTACTGCTTTTTCTCCCATTCCAATGAGTTTGCACTACACTTGCGATTAACTTCATTTCACTTCCTCTCCCCCTTCGCGGCATTCATAATACTTTCCATTTATTGTCTTTACGTAATTAATTAAAATTGAGGATTACGTGTGTATGCATAAGCCAATCGTTTTGTCCACCAAGTCTGCGATACTTTGTCAGGATATTTGGCCAGACAAGTGCCACACACAGACGCTGTTGAAAAATGAATGCAGTCCGTCCGGTGTATGTCCGACCATTTGCATAGCAGTGTGGTTTTGTGGCAATCGCCAGGGGCTTTGAGTCGTCAAATATTTGACTCATTAAAATGATTGAAAGGGCAAGCTGAGCTGTAACAAATGGTGCAAACGCTTTGGTTTTGTTGTGTAAAGAGTAAATCGACTGACTGATAGTATGAATCTGTTGCCTGGCAACAGACCAGAACTTAACGTGGCCATTACATCGATGCCAACCATGAATAATGTATAAATCCGGCAAACAGATTGTAGCGTGCGAAAATACTTTGCGTGCATTTACATGGAATTAAAATGTATGCAAAATGAAAATCACATTCAAATTCATATTGCTTGGTCCTTTATGAAGGGCATATTGAATGCGTAACTAACGCACAGTTAGTTAGGCTTCGAGCCTAACGAATCCGTGATGGAACATCTATGCGTGTGGGTGTACGTGGGCGAGTGGAAGCATTTTCCAATCAATTGAACTCCAATTTGCATAATTTTCGAAATGCCAACGTAATGTCCATATATAAAACTCGATTATTTTCTATTGAATTGAACTGGAGACATTGAAAGTGGACTTGAAGTGGACAAAGGACCCAAAGGTCCATCCAGTTCGATCGTCCAATGAATTTGCAAAACACACAAATACACAGATGTTATGGAGAGAACAAACATTTTTTCACATTTATATGTAGATGTGTATGTATGAATGTGTTTGTATGGGTTACTGTTGGCCAGACAGACGGAAACGGGCGGTGCAAAGCGACCCCAAACTAACCTAAAACTCAAAAGCATATAAAATGCGAAATAAATGCGAATATGCGGCAGGGTAGGGAGGGACGAGGGAGGACTCTAACATAGCTAACAGGGAAATGTTGAAGCATCGCAGAAAAGCAATAAAAAGCTTGGCAATGAAATTCTCGCTTCGGTTCGCTTCGCCTTAGTTCTGAAAAACTAACACAAATAGCAGAGTAAACGAAAAGAAATATCACAATAATCATCGAATCTCGCATACCCTAAAACTAATAACATAATGCACATCGATTACGTAGAGAATTAAATCGAACAATTTGTTTCAGCACAAGCTTTTATCGACCTACTGAGAATATACATAAATTTATTGCAAGTGATTTGCGTTGGGATTGAAAATCAATTTTGCTCCTAAAACAACAATCGAGCTTAAATATAGTCTCAATTTGTATATACCCAAACAGTATCATACATAGCCTTTTGTCACACGAAAGAGAACAATGTGCGTGTCCTTTTTGTACGGCTCACACACCCACGTGTCTTTTCTTTTTTTTCTTTTTTGGAAAAAAGGGTAAAATGTATTTACTTTTCTTTTTTGTTGTTCTTTTTGATCATTTCTTGCTTGAGAAATGTACAAAACACGCAAACCAGTCCGCAGACAGTGGCAATACGACAATGTCCTTGTCCTGCAGCCCTGCCCATTCAGAAGAAACTTTGCTGTGGCCACAAAAAGGCAAGTCACTTTTGGCTATCGCCCATTGAGTATTTCAGCTTTTGAGGGCGCGCGTGTCATAAAAATTTAATTAAAAAAACAAAATTATTTCGCTAACAATAAAAATCAACACTTCGCGAACCTTGAATGGCGAGCCAGCGGCAAAAGACATAATGATTAGGCATACGCTCTACGTTCTACTGAAAGGAGACAAGACAACAGAAGCTTCGAAAAGCTCTCTAGCTGCCTCGCCCATTAGACGTGGCAAAATGTGCGAATAATGTTTGTGGACAACGGGCATTTATGGCCCATTACTCCCGCCGCCCAGACGCTTATGTGTCAAGCCAACAAAATTATGATGACGACTTTTATTGGACGGACAGCCATTGTCTGCCATTGTCCTTGCCGTCCTTGGGGGCTGACGCCAAAGTGGACCACCAGCCGTTTCAGCAACTGTCTGCCAAGCCTGTATGCATTTGTTTAGCTGCCCACTTGGGCAAGTCAATAAAAATTCAGTAAACCTCTGTCGACATAGGCTCAAGGATTATTATTGCAACTTTATGACGGTTTATGTTTGTGTGCCAACACAGATTCAAAAGGATAAATACTTGCCCACGCACATACTCATACACACACTCTGGCAGAAGTGGCTGCGTGAAGTGATTTGTCAGATCCAGCACGAGGATACTAGATGCAAATTGGCTCTATGGGATAGGCAAAGCCACGGTTCATGGACAAGGTAAGCTTTTACCTATTTCCAAAAATAATTTTCACCCATAATGACACATCGAACAAGTATCTCAATTGTATCAAGATTATTTTAGGCCATCCCAAAAGCTGAACAAATTAAGCGTAATTTTGGGAAACTGGCCACCGAAGAGATCTTGAAACAACTTTATTTCCATTACAATTAACAATCTCAACGCACAGAAAAGCATCTTGCTGCCCAGTCAATTCTAATGTTAATAAAAAGAAACTCGACACAAATTAACAATTTGTAAATTAACAACGTCCGCAAACAAAAAAATAAAAAACAAAACAACAAATGCACCCAAATTCTCACGCTAATTACGCTCCGACTTTGGCAAAGGAACAAGAACCAAATGACGTCCATAGTCCCAAAGCTAATGAAGACGACGCTGGGCTTTGGCTTCGAGCCGAAACCTCAAGCTTGAGCTCTTGGCTCAATTACGGCCCCGTTTCAATGCCAGCCCCGTAAAATTAGCATATTTTCCACACTGCTTGTAGGTTTTCATGTTTCGAAAACTCCGACTTGGTAAAATTCGTTGACACCTCTTTGAACGGTCACTACACGGGCACACTCGACTTTAAGATACTCAGTACCCTGGCATGAGATTTTTAAATCTTGAGTGCTTCTTTATTCGAAAATATAAGTTTAATAAAAAATTATATAAAAGAAGGTTGGCTCGACTGGCAGCCCTGAGCGGTAAATTCTAGCTAAATATTTGTATAAGCAAACAACTCCCTACGAGAGCCAAGATACAAGGTATACAAATACTCACTGCTAATTGCAAGTGGGCGGCTCTACAGCGGATTAATTACGTTGCTGTTAACTTGACCTTTTGGCTTGACATGGCTAAATTTCATTTGCATAATTTGCATCAGCTTAATTTTCTAAATTTCAGTACCAATTTTGAACATACATTTCATCAAGAAAATTTTACCGGCATTGTCATCTACAAATAAAAAAGACATTGAGTCAAAGTTCACAAAATGAAACTTTACCCAACATTAAAACAAATATTAGTTGTAATACTACGAAAATAACAACTCCAACACTGGGAAAGCACGAAAAAAGTGCCACCAACAAAGTTTTCACAGCAATATTTGCACATCAAATTAGTTTTCTCGTACACGTTTTCAATTTTCGACACTGCAAAGTTTGTTACCCCAACCGGGAAAAAGAGAAGTGAAAGAGTCGCATTGGGTGAGGGAGCATGCCTCTGTTATAACTGGGTCAATTACTGGAAAAGGTAAACAAATTCAAGCTCTCATAGATAAACCCCAAAGTTATAGTAAACAAATTTAAATAGTATTGGAATTTCTATCAATTTTTCGCTATCAAAAACAAGCTTCAGCGGGCAATCGATAAGGAAATCTTGTTTCAACATTCTTAAAACGTTTGTCGTTGCAAAAACCGAATATTCCTCACCCACAGTTCTCAGTTAATTCCCAAATATCCGATTACTTTGGCTTTTGTATACATACGTAACGTATGTGTGTATTTGTGTGAAAATTTGTTGCGATAGTGCACATACTAGTATAACTAGTACAAATATTTACTTATTTACCTAAGCTGCTGCCAACGACAAACTGACGAGCGCTGTGTAAAGCGACTTGCCTTTGTTTACCATTGATTTCTATTAGTTTGGCATTTGAATGACGAAATTAATTGTTTTAAGCTTAGTTCAAATTTAAATAGATTTCGTTTGACGAAAAATAAACGAAAGCTTATTAATTATATTTAAAATGTCATTAAACTGGCAAATAGTATTAAAAAATCGAATTATTCATAAACTGTCATTAAACGGCAACTTCGGCTCTATAATCAGTTTACTTTTTGTAATGAAATTTTATCTTTCTTGAATTTTCCAAGTCATATTACTGTTGAATATTTGTACAATTCAAATATTATTTTGTTATTGCGTTTTATTTGAAAATGTTATCAAATATTACAATGTCGCAGTTTCCTGTAGAGGCAGAGAGGCCTCAATTCGCCAGCTGGAATCAGACAAATTTAAGACAGGCAAATATTGAACCAAGGTATTTATTTGGCACACACAGATATACATCAGAGTTTATACATGTATGTGTATATGTGCTTCCTTTCTACTGTCTTTCCACACACTGCGTCCATGCGCATATTTTTATCTGCCCCTGACATGCTAATGCCTGAGTTGATATGCAAAGACCTAGCGATTATATGCGACCTATACCCATGCCGGTCCCAGAGCAAGCGAATCACAAATATATTTTCATATTTGTTATGTGTATGTGTGTTATGAGTATATATTTGCCAGCTAAGAGGCTTTTTTAGCAAGCATGCAAATCAAAAGTAGCACATGACTAACATAGCACAATGCAATTCTATTTTGATATTGTTGCTGCTGCTATCTAATTATCAGCTGGTTGCTTATTTAATAAAGAGTGTGAACCAAGGGGCAAATAGTAGAAGAGTGACAACAAAAGCTAGTGTAAGTTAGATAAGTCCACAATTAAGGGAACTACAGCACTTGCCACATGTGATATCGCAGAATCAGATACTGGCTTATAGATAACAAAACAAATGTGGGAACTATCCGAACTGTGACTTGAGCTTGATAGGTCCGACAAAATTCCCTGACGTCAATTCTCTGAGAGACTTTCCGTAGTAGTAACCGTGGCTGATAAGTCTTGCAAAACTGTCTGTCCATAGAGTTTTCACAGCATTGTTGGGAGGCTTTTACTCACCCACTTTGCTGCACCACTGTCGACGGCGCTTGCCTGGAAATAGAGCAAAAAGCAAACTTGATTAATATGCAAATGCTCGGCAATTTGATTAACTATTCAACCCATTTTTTCTCTGTAGCCAGCACACTTCCGCTAACAAAAGCAAACTAAACCGCAAAACGAGCTTAATGCACTTGACGTGACTCAGTCTCAGTCCCAGACTCAAGTCAGTTTCGTAGATGGAAGTCGGTTTCCGACTGTCGCATAAAAAAGTCCATAACAATTTGGCTGAAGCTGTCAAGAAGTCGGAGACAAGTGACATGTCAAGAGTGCGCTGCCTAAGCCCCGCAGCTTTTATCAACTCTGGGCAAACTTCGCAATCGGTTTAATGGTCGTTTCTCAATCATGCGACATGTGCAAATGTTTAAAGAGCAATAAGCTTTGAAATCTGGTATATGCTTCCAACTAATTAAGATCTTGCTTTTGCTTTAGCTGTTGTACTTATCAGTAAAGTGCCGAGTTATGGGTCAACCTTTTGAGTTAGAGCTTCTCAAAGGCGTGCACACACACACCTTGGTATCGATGCCCCGACACACATATGTGCGGATGTATTCGCACAACCACTGTGGGTACTTAATGTTAAGCTGCTTAGTTGTTAATTGAATTAGTTTACAAGTGAGGCAAGGCATTCGCCTCTGGGTCTGTGGGTTGTTTATTGGCGCGTACAAATGCATTCGCTTGCATACAACCGCTGGCAACACACGCACACCCATACCTCAACCCACACCCACACCCGTGCATGCGCCATGGTGCAATTGTATATCCACACCCCCAATTACACTTGCACTTGATATACAATTAGATTCTTTGTTGTTGCTACCATAGCAATGGCTGCCCGCAAAGCCAAAGAGTTTTTACTCTTTGTGCAGCTGCTTCTCCTCTTAATCTTCTGCTGCAATTCTTTTTTTCCAGTTTTAATGAACATTTAATTGCGGGCGTCTCGGCTTTGACTCAAACATCCTCATCCACCCCGCCCACTCCGCAGCAAATCTCCGATTGGGCGCAGCCTGCAGCTGGTTGCATAATTGAACTATCGCGCAGCTCTAAGTAAATTGTTTAATTAAGTCATTAAAATGCCATAAAAATAATTAGCAGGCCTAGACGGAAGTTTGAGGCGGCTGCAGGGAGGCGGATTGGCGGTCAAATGGGCGACAGTTCAAATGACTTTTGACATGCGACTTTAGCTTAATGAGCTCAACTATCATGGGTAAGCTGAATACCAGAGCAAGGTTGGGGGCCAATATTTCACAAGCTGTTGAGTAACACGAGTAACACATTGTGTGACAGATTATCTAAGCAAGCTCAAAAGTCTATTCCACTTTGGCCTTAAATATTTAGATTTTAATTGTGAAATATATGAAACTTACATACATGTGTGATTCTAACACCTTTTGTTAAGGTGTGATCAACTAACGTTGTGACTGCTTTAGCCAATCAATATATGAGTAATGGACAAAGTGTCGCAACAACATCCCTGACAATGTATTCGGAACAAAGTGTCATTAATAATGACAGAAACATCAACAAAAAACAACTACAACAAACCCCCAAATGCTGTCACCATAACGATAAATGATTATAATATCATTAAATCAAATGAGCAACAACAATCAAGTATCGAACACACAAAGAATGCAAAGGGCGTTGAGTGTGTTGTTCAGACGAAATTTACCAAATAAAATATTGTTTCATAAAAACTGTAACATTTACAATAATATTCATTATCACATTAAAGTTCAATTAGATACACACAGGAAACCTGAAAAAAATAGTAGCATCAACCATTTCATCCCGTACTATATTTATTAGTTCCCACGGTCCTTGTTCAGTTGAGATTTATTGAAAAAATCACTGTTTAATTAAAAATAATTAATTGTTTTCTCTTTGTACTTAAAGTTAATATTATTTGTAAATAAAAATGTCACTCACAAAAGGCAAACTTTTTATGCATATGCTTGCTTTTAAATGATTTTAATATCTTTATGCGTTCACATTTTTTCATTTTAATTAAATTTTAATAACGTCAGTAATTTATATCGTTTTTGTCGCAACAACAAAAAGAGAAACTTGTGCAAAACAATCCGATTCCATTAGAGAAAAAGTGAAACCCGCCCAATGGTTCACAGAATCACATCTCCATTTTATTTCACAGCACATTGTCAGCCGCGTACTTACATACATGTATGTACATACATATATTATATATACTCGTACACATACATACGTATGTTTCACAATGCTACTCATAATAAAAGTGTTGCACAAAAACTCCATGGCTTGGCAAGGTTATAAATTGCAAGTAGCAATATTTCGATTCGAAACTGTCATTTGAGTGCAATAAATAACATCTAGATTTTTTCTCCAAATAGTGGCTTCGTCGGAAATCCAACAAAATCAGAATTTAATGTACCCGATTCTTTAAATAATTTTAATTTGTTATGTTGGGTGGCGACTTCACATGTGGCTAAATAGACTGAATGCACTTTTACAGGCTTTATAATTCCATTGCAATTAAAATCGCATTTACCGATATGTATACGTAGCAAACAATGCATGTACACAATATTAATTTGTTCATGCCATGTTTGGGAAACAAAACAACAAGAGAGACTCCGAAAAATAATTGAAAAGAAAAATCTCTGCACACACAAAACTATATAACGGTGCAAAAATAAAAAAAACACAAAGTTCAACCAATTTTAAAAATTCACCAACAATTCCCTAAGAACAACGGGCAATTTTCCCTACCTAGTGTGGAATACTTTTTAATTATCTTTTTGGAGTGCAATTGCAACGTCAATCATAAACCCTCATCTGCCGAGCTCGATACAAAAAATTAAGTCCGCATATCCCATGTTACTTTCATTATTTACAAAGTGTTCGTGCCATTCTTTTAATTGACTAAAAAATATTCTGATTAAACTTGTCGTGGGTTACCGGTTGACAATATTTTCTTTCTGTGAGGGTAAATTGAATGTGTTTATAATTAAGATCTGCCAAATGATTCTTCATATCTCTTCGGATATCAATATTAAAATCTATAATAATACTTAATTGTAATTTTTACACTCAACATTGTACAAATAAACTCTTTTCAATTTGCCTGTGTCTCCTAGTTAAATGCAAGTCGATTGTCTATTATTATCTACTTTATTTAAAAGCATACAAGAAACTATCTTATAGACTCTCTCCCATTTTCTCAGCTACTATTGCGTCAACTTTCGCTCTGTGCACACGCTAATTGAACTTTCAATGAAACTCGAGTCTCATTAGAAAGTAAGAGCAGAACGGAGAAACGATGTAGTTGTAGAAATCTCAGCAGCTTGAAATCGAAATTGAAGAACAACAGAAGCAGCGAATCCGAAGATAAAGTGATTAGTTCAGAGCGTTTCGTTTTTCACTCAACTTCTTCTTGCTGTGGCAAAGCAATTTAAAATCAAATTAAAGAAAAATGCAATTATTTTATCATCGTTTGGCCAACTACCTAATTGGGTTAAGTGCGCTTCCGCTTATCAATTGGCCGCCTCGGTGCGACGGTGACTAATCAATGAATAACGGCATTGTTTATGCCTTGCACTTCAAATTAATTAAGTCAGGCACAGATCGTCTCGCAATTGTCGGTCTAATTCAATTAACATGGAGAGCGAATCTATTTCTCTTTTCAGCGATAATTTTTCAAAGAGCGTGGAAATTGTGTGCTTGTGGTTGACCAATAGAAGGGGGCTAGAGGGACGATAAGGAATGAAGACCAGTGGCAACAGAAAATCGCCCGAAAAAACTTTACACAAATATTGGTGACTCTTCGGTTCTCTCTTGCGCAACTGTCGCGTCGCAGTTGTCGCCAGGTATCCAGCAACAACCACAAAAATAACGACAACAACAACAACAGCCCGTGTTGTCTCCCAAAGGCAGGAGGTGTGAAGACAGAGACAAAAACAAACACTGGACGAATTCCCAACGTTCACAGAATAAGTGTACATACTTGTATGTATGTGTGTGCATAGTATATATGTATGTATATTTAATGCGGCTTAACTAAAAAAGTAAACAAAAAGACGAACAAGGTGGGAAAGGTGGAAAACGCAAAGGTCAATATTGAAAATTGATAAACAGGCAGCGCAGCAGCGTCGAAAATTTACAAACAACAGCAGCAACAGAAACGTTTGCCAACATTACCGAAAGTAATACAGTCTATCAGTCCACAGTTCGTGTCGGACTTTGCTGCGGTTTTATAATTAAAAGTAAACAATCGCAAAACTCAAAATAAATTTTGCGAAATTCGTTGCCGCTTTAAATTTTGAACTAGAAATAAATTCATCAGTATCATCAACATCAACTGAGCAGCACGCAAACCAAATTAGAGCATTATAAATAGAGGCGTCTATTTTTATAAAGCTCTCAGCTCGACCATCTAAGCAGACGAGCGGCCAGTGTGAGAGTATTTTAATTTGGTTTTTAACAATTACAACGGTCTGGCCATTTCGTATAAACAAGGGCACAGCGAGGCACTAAAAACTAATTACTACAGATGTACCTAGAAATCGAGCAATGCGAAGGCTAAATGACCAAAGCACTCATAAGAGGGCAGCAATATGGGGCGGATTTTATTAATAGTACAAATAGTGTCTACTCTTTGCAAAATATATTAAAGGAAATATTTAAATCACAGAAACTTAAAGTATAAGCAGCAGAAATTTTATAATACAGTTTCTACTACAAAAGCATTTTAAAACGTTCTCTCAATTCGGACCGTTTGCTTGTTTTGAAGTGATGCGTAAATTTCAATTATAAATGTTTTACACAATTTATCCTACTGGCAATGACTTTTTCCTGCTCTGCACTCCGTAATTGTGATATCAAGTGCTCGTCATCCAGATAAATGATCAAGCGTTTAATTTCATTTTTACATTTATTTTATTTCTCTCATTTATTTTGCACAGAAACGTTTAATTTTGAAATTGTCTTAATAACAGGTTTTTAAGACGGAAGTGTACAATTTATAAACGTAGTAATACTAATAAAATTGATTTTATTTTCAAGCATTTTCTAACACGTGTTTGTTTTTCTTTTAACTATCATATCACTCCTTCAGGACTGTTATGATATGCGTATTTACACATGTAACATATGTACCAACATATGTGCGACTTCATGAATATTGCAAAACCTATCTAAAGATAACTCAGCAAAGCCTAAAAGACAAATATAGCAAAAAATACCAAATACTAAATAAAATATAAATTCTCTATACTTAGTTTAGCAAATATGTTATGTTGCTAAAATAACTTGCCAAGCCCGCTGAGTGCGCAGAAAAACCCAAAGACTGGTCTGCTGACGTCGGCATGACGTCCATCAAATGTTCGTTAGGGCCTCTCTTTTTATCCCAGTTCACTTCGTAGTTAACAATGTGCGTCATCAGTGCGCAATTAAATGTAAGCTCTGGATAAATAAAAGTACTAAGCCATTTGAATTTCGGAAACTGCAGCTAGAGAAAACAACGAACGCAGCATGTGTTTTTCTTTGTCTGCGACTCGAAACGAAATTCATTAAAAATAAAAGAGTAGAATAACAGAACAGTAAAAACAAGTCTGAAATCGATCAGACACAGAAAAAACCGAGCCCCAAAACTGACATGGTGTTAGTTAGAATTTAAATTTTAATAGAGCCAACTGCTGTTTAGCTTTAACCCAGAGCCATAGGCCAAGCTTGCCCAGGCTTGCGACATTTTTAGATATAACCGAGAAACTCAGATTGCGGAGGCTATGCCACGCCCTTCTCAGTTACAGCTGTCACTTATGGACGATTTAAGTGCTTTAAGGTTGGGCTCGGGCCTTAGCGTGTTCGGTTGCGGTTCGTCTGCTACCTTTTCAAGTATGTTTCTACGGGTATTTCGTATTTCACATCCGAAATACTTAGCCCAAAAAAAGAACCGTAAGCGCAAAGCTTTGGCTGCCAACTCAAGCATGGCCAATGTTTCTGTTGTTGCTTTTGTTGTTGTTACTGTTGCTGTTGCAAGACACAACATAGCAATTTAGTTACTTTATTTTCTTATCCAGTATTCTATAAGATTTAATTACGGCTCCCTCTCTCACCTGTTAAAGAAGTTACCCGTAAAAGGAGAAAGAAAAAGAAAACAGTTACACTTTTTATTTCCAGCTTAAGCTGTCTAAATGCTGCCCCGTTTGTTGGCCCCCATTTTGGTATTGTTCTGTTCCATGAGCTTTGCACTTTTGTAAAATGTTTGACACAGTTTCTGGGTCGTTTCGCAGCGGCTGCCACTGAGATTGAGACTCTTCGCTCTGCTCTTTGAATAAATGCTATTATAGTTCTGCTTTGTGATGTCTTTATGTGCTGCCCCAAAAAGCTGGCGTGAAATTCTAAGACGCTCTTTTCCCCCAAAAATGAAAGCCATGCCGAAAATAAGCAAGTCATGTTCTGGAAAGCGTAACAAAGCCGAAAGAAAATTGTATCCATATCTGTACCTGCATCTGTCTTTGTGTTTGTGTTTCTATCCGTATTTGTATCAGGCCGGCTACCGAATCTACTCAAACTAAATTATCTTCAACATATGAAAATTGCAGGCAGACAGTTAAACGCATAAAAGAGATTTTAATAATGCGTATCGTTTACACCACACAACGAGTGCCACAACTTTTATAACTCATTAACCTTTCCCAACAGACCCGAAAACACTGCCAGAAAATTCTGTCAACGTCTGCTGTGCGTTTCCACGTGGTTCATGCGTCTGTCGAAGTTCGTATCTGTTTCTTGCTTTTGATGTTATGTTTGCTTGTGTTCGTTTGTTTTTGCGTTTGTATTTGTGTGTTTGTGCTGGTATATTGCTTCTGTGTCACTGGCACAGTGCCTCGTAAGCATCTATAAGATACTCAACACATTTGAGCTTCATTTAATGCGCTTCATTAGCTTGAGTCGGCCGAAGGGGCTAAGTCAACACTTGAGCCAACTTGTGAGTCTCGCAATGATATTCACATTCAGCCAACGACAATTATAATTATATTTCTGATTAATCATGCAGTTCAATAGTCTTACTCATAACAGTAAGTAAGATCAACGACAATAAGATTGCTTTAGTTCACCCTTATACAATTGGACTTCTATTCTGCTGATGATACTCCGATTGCAATGCAGAATGATATTCAACGGGATTACGTTGCTGTTTAACGGTATATGCAGCTGTGAACATACTGTGGGGGCTTACAAAGTGCAACGACCGATTAAAACTGTGTCGTTAATGCAACGGAAACGTTTTCAACATCGGAGCTTACAATAAAAATCATAATCAACATAGGGACTGCGATTGTGCATGGAGAAAGCCAACCTCTAGTATGAGCAAACAAAACAAAACAAACCTCGATTGCGCTATGATACAACAAATGTAACAGGCCCACACCCAAAGCATACAAAACAGCATGACTTAAGATCCAAACTGCCTTGGCATGTGCTGTGCTTCCTGGTCTCTCTAGACTCCAACACGTTGCTTCGCATACTAATGGAAGATAAAATATTTTAGGTATTTAACGCCGTCCGCTCATCGTATATGGGAGAAGAACGGATGACAGACTCGATTGGGCTGAGCAACGCTCAATCAAAACGTTGGTATTGACAACTAGACTGACTAGTTTTGAGTTAAATTGATGTAGTATTTGAGCATAATTCGTAAGATACACTGACTCAAAATGATACAAGCTAATTATTTAAATAATCGTAGATACTCGTTCAGCACAAGCCCATTGAAGCCTCGACACGGCAATGGGAGGTCGGTAAATTTACACCCAATGAAAATAAACAAGTTTGTGAATCACACGAAAGAGAGATTAAGTGCTTTAAGTTGAATCGCTTATGCTCTTGTTAGACACGGAGTTGTTGTTGACTGTTGTGAGCTGCTTTAGTACTTGTATTAATGAAACTTAATTCTTTTGATTATTCAACTAAGACTTATCGTATTAAATAAATACCAATAATAATAAAATTGATTATTAGGTTATTTTTCATGGGAAGGGTATTAAAACAGCCGTCTAGTGCACAGTATGACATCACAGGCAGCCGTCTGGCATTTTCTGTGCAACTATTGCAATTTAATGCACGAAAATTTCATTGACACAGTTTTTTGGGGTTTTTTGTCGGTTGGTTTTTCCTTTTTTATGTCAGCTGCAAACTCGTCTGCAACAGTGAAATACTAAAAGCTTGCCCGACCAATGCTATGTTTCTTGGTCGTTGAGTTTCTTTAAACATATGCAAATTTATGTAGAATGCTACAGTCGATGGTTTTAAACAAACTTACTTACTAACCGAGGTCCGTAAGAGTTGCTCTGAACCAAACCGGTTGTATGAAAAGAAGCAACTTTATTCTTCTACCGATCAATGACTTCACTTGATAAGGCACACAGTAAATGTTTAATTGGTTCAAACTAATAAAAGAAAATGTGTCACTGGCATCTCAAGAACTTTCCCAATCTTCCAAACCCGTGGAATTTTTACAACTAGACAATTTATCAAATTGGTATAAGAGGTAGTTCAGAAGATGCTCTTCGAAAAATAAATAGTATGTGTGTAGTCGAACATCTCTATAAGCCATCTATCTGTGTGTATACACATATATTTAAACACATTTTAAATCAACATGTCTGTCTCTGTCTCTTTTTCTCTGCCCTCATTAAGATTCTGTGCAAAATCGCGACTCGCACGTTTCTGTGTAGTTTACATTTTGCAGTTACTCTTTATTTTTTTTATTTTATTTTGATGTCACGTCATTTATTTTGGATTCGCTTAGGGTGCTGACTTTTATAGCGCTTGCACTATTTTTTTTAAATTTCCTGCAGAACAACAAACGAGGTTTGTGCGCTGTTTTTCGAGATAGGGAATAGACGATTGTCATTTGGTTTTGTATCTTTTGCATATATCCGTTACTAATACTAGATCATTTCTGTTTTCTGAACGAACCTTTAGCAGCAAACGTGATAGTTGTTACATTTTATCACCTGGCGAAAAGGGAGTTTTTTATTTTTGTTTATTGCGGCAGCTTTTTAAATACAAATATATTTTCTTAGCTTACATTAAGACAAATTCCATACAACCCTGTGTACACTCATAGTTTTAATGCATTTCGCTGTAAAACAAATGCAATGCGCTACTGCAGCACCTTATCAGTTAATCACCTGCTGTTTATCGGGAATTTCACTCGTCATTTGCTGATAACGAGTTACAGGCGATTTTAAAAAAGCTGCTTCGTCAAACAAATGTTGATTTCGAACAGCAACAGGTGCTGCTGACTAAGCTTTCAAGCGAACAAAACTCTAAGCGCTTCCCTTCAAAGCTCAACGACGCCATCTATGTGAAATCCTGATAACGAAATTCAAACTAAGCGTTGAGCTTTTAGAAAGTTCATGCTATAAAATACGCATCAAGCTCCCTTGAGGGAGCAATACCTTAAATATTCGAAATATTATAATAAATTGCAAAGTAATGACAAAAATTGCTTTTAAATGTAACTTGAGCCGTTGACAATAGTGTACAAAGACAAAAAATACGAAAATGAAAAGACATTTGTATGCTGTAAGCATTTTATGTATGTGCTTAATTGTATAATTCTTCGGAGTTGCATTTTGTTTTTTTCCATTGACTTTAAAAACAGTTAGTCAATGTGAAGGTATTCAAGAAAACTAAAAAATGTGCAGTACGTAAAACCCAATATCTTCTTTTTGATGCGCACGCAATGCGCTGGTCGCGGTATCAATCTGGTAACGGTAAAATGTCCCCTCAGTCAACAACAGTGACAACAAAGGCAAGTGCACCATGACAGGTATTAAACGTCAATGTCAAAAAAACATTTCATACTTAATCGTATGATGCATGAGGCTTTTGAATAAATTTAAACTGTTGGGTATATGGTATATAAAGCAACAACATACATATATGCAATGTATATTTTATTTATCGCGTGTCGCTTCTGCTTTTTCCAGTTTGTATCAAATACAAAATTTTCCAGCTAGTATATCACAAGTAGCGGACAGCTCGTCAAATTTTGAAGCAATAAAATAACGTTAAATAATATAATAATAAAATTGATCACACGAAAATCGACAGTAATTACAGTTACTTGGGACTTATATATAATGATAGTTAGTAATGAATGTACGACAAAATAAATGGACAAACTTTCCATTAAGTTGGAGAGTTAGAGGTAAAGTTAGACTAAACAAAAATGAACAGATATATATATATGAAGTATGGTACTTGAATAAACCAGTAAATCACTAAGGGAAATCAAACCGAGCTCAGTAAAACATTTGAAATTCTGTTGCCGACGCTGATGTTGTTGTTTTTGCCGGCGTTTTGGTCTCGCTAAAGATATGAAAAGTTTAATGCTTGCTGCCACAGATCGGTCATGTGTGTATGTTCGTCGACTCTTTTTATGAGTATAAACAAAGGCCAGTACATAACATATACAAATACAATGGGCTCCAAATGTGCTGATTAATGTTGTCGAGAGCACAGCAAATGCCATAGGTCAGTTACACTAATTGAAATAGAATGTTGCCATTTGCCAGTGGTTGTCGGTATATCGTCTGAGCACGATGTGGGTGCTTCACACTCATGCATGCGGTGTACGATCAATTTTCAATTGGCCAAAGTGTATATGCGTGTGTGTGTTGAGTTTTGTGAATGGCACTCCAATAGCGACTACGTTTTCGTTAGCATTGGGTAAATGGCCATCGTTTAGAAAGCACCAAAAGCGACCATCAACTTATACCTATGCATACATACAAAGAAACCATATAAGTAGCTTTGCTCCTTTCACTTTAGAATGCGAGCGAGGCGAGTGAAAGTGCAGCAGGCTGCCGTGTGGAAAAAATACCTAAAAGCGTGAATACCGCGACGAAGGAACCGACCTATC
Organism: Zaprionus indianus; assembly: GCA_018904595.1. Taxonomy (NCBI): domain Eukaryota; kingdom Metazoa; phylum Arthropoda; class Insecta; order Diptera; family Drosophilidae; genus Zaprionus; species Zaprionus indianus. Next base: position 7,840,787 of record JAEIHA010000860.1, read on the forward strand.
GGAAATGTCAATGAAAATGGTAACCTTATTGTACAGAATGATATATATCATTCTGGTCCTTTATTGTACAGAATGAAATACACAATTCTGATGCAATATGGTACCAAGCTTTATATACTCACAGAATACACAGTGCAAAGATCAAAAAGTTCGCTTACACAGTCTAAAATATGTTGCATCTTTACTTCTTTTCACCGATAAATTTGTGAAAATTGGCATCAACAAGTGCGCAATTACACAAAGTACGCCAGAATTGCCCCATGGCATAAAACTTCTAGAAAAGCTTTCTAGGATGCATTTGGCGGCGACTTAGCAACAGCCGCAAAAGCTTAAAGCTTTTAACGCCCTGGAGGTTAGTAACGAAAGTCAAAGTGCAGCTGGGAATCACGTGGCAGGCAATGAGAGAGTAAAAATACGCGAGAGAGCACGCCAAAGAGAGAAAGCAAAGAGACACGCAAGGACACGTTGTTCGCATGCGTTGCTACTGTCAAAACAAGCAGAGCGCTTATTATTGTTGTTATTGCTTGTGCCGCCTCTGTCGCTGCCGCTCCATGTGATGTGATGTGATGTTTTGGTCCGGTGTGGGTTTGTTGTTAAAAGTTGGCCTGATTAGACGAGGGCACTGTGGCACACACACATAACAAAGAGCGCCCCTTGCAACGAGACTGAACTGACTACGACGTTGATTGACATGATGAAGTAGCAAACGCAGCACTTAAGCGCCGAGCGCGCTTTCCACTCAAGAAAAAGCAGGAAAAATGGGAGTGGGAATGGAAATGGCAGTGGGAGTGGGAGTGGACACAATTAAGGGTCTGTAAATACTCAAAAATGTGTTCACAAAAGAAAATCAGGCGAAGAAAGCTGTAGCAGCAAACTGTGGATACAACACGCCCTCAGCGGCGCCCGCGACACACCTCCGGTGCTAAGGCGCGCCAAGGTTAGGCAATTAACGGATAGGATATTTGGGGGTTGGGGTGGGGGTTGCACAGTGGGGTTGGAGGTCACTTTGTCAGCAACTTGTGCAATCAGCTGTTGCTAATGAAAAGCCCCAGTAAGCTCAACGAGAAGCGCGATATATGAATGTATGTGTGTGTGTGTGTGTAATGTTAAGCAGCGTTAAAAGTCGACTTTATTGATTTTCTAGCTGTTTTTTTACGGACAGGAGCGTGAGCTTGAGGAAGGAAGCAACACTGGGTCTTATTATTATTTAATAAGATAAGTGATTAATTAGCTAATTACTGATTAAACTTACCACTCGACTCGATGATGGATGCAACTGTAATAATAGTGTTTAGCTTTTTATTTGATGCTTTTTTCCATTTGCTGTTTCGCTTTATTGCATATGGTATTTTACTGCAATCGTTATTTATTTTGTTGTATTTGTAACAATCTTTATTTTTGTGCACTGTATGTGTGTATTTGTGTGTGTGTACTTCCGCTTTGAATTGAATGCAATTTAAAATACAATACAGTAATGAATTATTTTTATTTATGCACTCGCGCGTTTGTTTTTTGCGTCGTTTTACATTTCATTATGACTTTTTCTTATGCACACGAGCGTCGTCTCACAAAGACATTTTGCAAAAATGATTTGCCAAACGACGACAATGAAAAACTCGCGACTATCATCGCACACACACGCGAATGATCCACTATAATTTAATAATATACACAGTCCGGTTCGGTTCGTACATTATTCAAATCAACGGTGCTAGGCTCTGTTCAGGGGTCAGCGCGATAAGGTTGGAGGCAATTAGACGACGACGAGCTGAGCGCGAGAGAGAGGCTTACTAACCTAACCGGGTACGGGTACGGGTACGGATTCGGGTTCGTGTACGGGTAACTGCGTTATCAATGTCGTCGCCAAATGCTGACGATAGAGATAAAGACAGAGATGGAAATAGAGATATGGTACAAATTGAACAACAATGCAATCAACACACAACAACATTAGCAATGAAAGCATCGTGTTATACACGGTTGTCATCTACTAACACACATGTACATACATCTGTATGTAAATACATTCTTAAGGTACATTCATTCAAACACGGTGTGCACGACATGGCACAACAGCAGATTGTGATAACAGACTATCGGACGGAATCAAAAAAACAAACTCAGCGGCCGGCAGACTGAAGTATTCATGTGGGTATGGAAATAATATTTTTCATATTGTACATGTGTGATATGTGGGCAGTACATAGCAAAAACTAGATTGATTATTGTTATTAACAATTTCACCGACTCAAATAATTTCACTTTGAGCAAATACACACACACACGCACACACAAAAATGTTGTTTTGACAACCAAACAACAACAACAACAGCAACAATCACATCCGTGAACTTGAGGTGCACACCATAAAAAATTTGGTTTCTCTGAATTGATTATTATATGTGCATACATACACAGACACATTTAAGTTCACGTATGTATGTACATGTGTGTAGTAAGTTGAATTTGCATTTACTAGACAACCAAAAGATTATCAAGAAGCTATTTCTATATATAAAGTGGCTACAAGCACTGCACACAATTATTGGCTGAATTTTATTATTCATTTAAACATTTTTGGTTTCAGCCACTAACTAAATAAGCAACTATAAAATGTATTATTTTTATGATGTCAAGAGAGCGCGCGTGGGAGATGTAAAACGACAGAGAGAGCGAGGGAGACAGACAGAGAGAGGGAGAGCGACAGAACGCGCCGCGCGACCGAATAGCGAACGAAGAGTAGAGGGAACACAACGTAAGGTAAGGCAATCTATGACCAGACCAGACCCGACCAGACCCAAACACACACAGTCAGTCAGTTGAAAACCCACCAGCAAAACGAACCGTGCGCGTCTACGTCTCGGACATGACAGCGGCAGCGCGCTCCGATAACAACTGACTGCGGCACAGCGTCGGGCCTCTGAGTTTTGTTTGCTGGCTTTGCTGCTTGCTGCTTGCTGCGCTGTGCGATGTTTCTACTACGAACAGTTCGATTTGTGAATGTAGTTGTAGTTCGTGTAAGTGTCTTCGTATTGGTGTTGTTGTTGTTGTTGATGTCGGTGCTGGGACTGCCGCCGCTCAATCAATTGACAAAGTTTTGCTGGGGCTTTGCTTTTCACTTACAGCGCGCGCTCTCACGTGCGCTGCTCTCTGACACGTTCGCTCTCGCGCTCTATGGGCACTCTCCCTCCCTCTCACTCTCTCTGACTCGCTCTCAGCAAAACAGCTGTTCAGCTTATACAAAATGTAAACAGACTGTGAAAAAGCTCTCGGCTTTGCTGTGCTGCTCTCGCATTTTAATTGAAAATAATTGTAATCAACATCAACAAAAACAAAGCCAAGGTAGACGGCGGACAGAAACAAGTTTGCAAGGGGCGCGAAGGGGGCGTTTAAATGACCCAGCGAGCGAGTGCCTGAGGCGTCTCTAAATTGCTATCCCATGGTGTGTTGCTGTTGCCGCTGCCTCCAATCACACTCTATTTCGGCTGCCACATTCGTAAACTCGTCGTCGCTTGGCGCATATTGTAATTTTCTTTTCGCCAGCCCAGAAGAGACCCCAACAGCATTTGTGTCACACACCGAAACCGAAACCGAAAAGGGGGCCGCCGATATAGACGCCAAAGAATTTCTCAGCTGGCTGCACACCGAGTCTAGCCCCGCAGGCAACGTCAACCTCAACCGACAACGACCTAGACCCACATTTGCGTTCGACGTATGTTTGTATGTCTCGTTTGTATTGTACATACTTGTATGCATATCTGGCTTAAAGCAATTGCTGTCGGATTCTAACGGAAGCCTCAAGCATTACGTATTTCGTACAATTGCAGATCGGCCCCGGCCAGAGGCGTTATAAATCTTGCGCAATGGCTCATTGGCGTGGGCTGTGGTCTGTGAACACCTCGAAGCCACCGGGCCAAGTCGGCAAGTCAGCACACAATGGATTTGCCGGCTTTAAGTTATGTATTTGCACAGCAGCGCATAATTACCGGACCAGGCCGGGTCGTGAACGTTCATTCTTCTAATGGTCTATTGTTGGTCAGTGTGTTAATGTGATTAGAACCCCCGACGTTGACTTGACCACTTGTTACTGCTGAAACGCTTCAACGCCGCTCCAAGCCTTCAAGCCAACGAAGCCAATGTGGCCAATGCTCGTAAATTTTTGGCTGGCGTTTCCGCTTTTAAGCTTATTTACTGAATTAATTCTATTCCCAGCTAACATTCCGTCGATAGAATTTGCTTCCCAACTTTCTCAGCCAATGTTCTATTATCTTTTGTGATAAACTTTCAAAGCAAATATTCATCAAATATATCTGCTGACCAAATATTTCTTTATCAATTCTTGAAAAACAGTTTGAGGTCTTATATCTCTCTAATAGGTCGATAAATGTATAAATAGAAGCTGTTGTTGAGTAAATACAAACAGCAACTGGTAAAAGTATCTATTTGCTCTGGGTCTTTCATTTGTATATAAATTAGAAATGTACATACTATTGTATATACATACATATATGGGCGTGTATATGCAAAAGCATTCGCACATTCTTTTGTCTATCTATCTTTCATCTTGTGCCTTGTACTTCGTTGTCTGCTTTGTGCGCTCAAAATCCAATTATAAAAACAACAGGTAAAGTCCAACAACTGTGCCCTACTAAAGTCTGTATCAGTCAGTCAACGTCACCCGATTAGGCCTCGGTGCTCTCAATTTGACTCAGCTGTTATTTTCGAATATAATCGTTAACATTATGCGACAATTATAAATAAGTGTTCTGTATCTGCGAACAACTGTGACTTACAGCCTGAGGCGGTTTACCTTGCGTCAGTTGGTCCCGTTTGGGCGCTTAACTCATGGGTCTCATCAAATAACACACGGTAGGTAGTAGGTGTTGCTCACTATCGCTATCTAGACAGGCACATACGCGTATAATTTATGGTCCGAGTTTTGTCTTAGGCAGCGCAGACAAAAATAAAACATGGCACGTACTTTGTCTATGCAATCGGACCAACTGCACGTCGGCCGACTGTATCCAGGTTGTTGGCATCGGAACTAACTGTAACAAGTGGCATGAAAAAAACGAGTGATGCTTCTTCGCATAACGTGGCCAAGATGTAAATAGCACTTAACCGCAAAACCGAAAGACAACTAAGAGAACCAGTTTGCTTGGCAATCTGTTTTGGCTGACACTTGCTCTGGCAATGCGAAACAGATTCAAGTTGATGGTTCTGTCGATTATGATGCCAAAGTGGAGCGCGCATATTTTTATGAAATTCCTTAATAGTACCAAGAAATTCGAGAGCTGTCGAAATACTCTACCGACAGCTGGACATATATTCATATGAAGAATGTCAAAGTTGAAGCCAAACCCAGCTCCAAAACCTCAGACCCCATTCAATAAATTGTTTGGGAGCCGTTGTCGGCGTCGGCGGTTGCTGCATATGGTAAATGCATTTCGGTTGGGCTGCGGCATCATTTGGTTGGCTCATGTTGCGGCTTTTGTCTTCTCAAGTGTTGCCAATTTTCTTTTTTCCCCAAAACTGGATTTTCATAATAACTGAGAGAGATGAACATTTTGCGATTCTCAATTTTATTTGTAGGAATCAGTTATTATATGTTATTAAGTTTAGATTTAAATGTTGCAGATAAATTAAATTAAATTATTATTAATTTAACAAAGCTATACATTTTCGAATTAACTAATAAAAAATTTGCTTTTGGGTTAAAGTTTAAATAGTTTTTGAAGCAAGTTGGCAGACCCAAAAAATTTAATCTGTAACTGAGAATCATCGACAAATCGATATCATTTTTTTATAATTTCGTAGTAAATAATACGAAATAAAAACTTAACTTAACTAAACTTATTAAGATTAAACATATTTATAATTTTACTCTTCATATCATACTTTTCATTGCTAGTTAAAGAAAATTATAGCGTATCTGAGAGTCAACCACAATGGCAATAAAGTGCATTCTCTCGGATTTTATAAGAGCTTTGCACGCAAACCGAAAGACAGCACACAAAGCCAGGCCTGGCCGGGGCCGGGCCGGGGCAGCTGCAAGTCATCATGTAACACCCAAGAAATGTAGCGATGAGGCAAGCCCCGGCTGAGTTATGCCAGAGTGTCTCTAATAAGTCTCGACACTCGCGGTTGTTTGCCACGGAGAATCAGAAATTGACAATGCCGCTGAATCAGCGGAAATTAGGCATTTAAGAGACGCTACGGCAGTACGGCAATACGACGGTACTTCGGACGGACGATCGACGTTGTGAGGCCTTGCAGCGTCGCGAGTATCATTTGCATAAGACGCATATTACTGGGTATTTTGCCTGAGCACGTCTTCGGACGTGTATTGGCTGCAGCGAATGGAGCTTAGAGAGAAGATCGTGTGTGCAATGTGCCGCTAACCCTCTCTGAGAGCGAACAACGAATAGCGGTTATCACTTTTGAGTGAGTCTTGTGAAATTCTCCAGCCGAAAATCAGTCACTGCATCGAAAGATAATGACAGATATGCATGTGAATGTGCCATGCCATATACACACATACATATGATGTCGATGTGTGTTATATTTTAATACTTACAAGCACACATACGTGTCTGTGTATACGTAAGTTAACCTCTTGAAAGTTGTTCCAAATTATATGCGCAGCAGGAAATTTCTTCCTGCCAAACGAAAACTGGTCCACCGTGACCCACTAAAAGTCGCATGCGACGCCAAACTAAAAGCCGTCTTTAACACTTGTGCTCAGCCGAATTGTGCCAGTTTTGCTCTTTTAGCAATCATTTTACAACACTTATTTATTTGAATTTTAGTTAGACATCGATATAAATCTGTTCTTAATATAATTCGATTTATTCATCGATTATATTAAGGAAATGCACAGAAGAAATAAAAACAAATCACGCAATTTGTGCTTATGTGACGAAGAAACATTAAAGCTCATCGATGAATTTCGAATTGGAATTCGTGGCTGACAAGCCCCACTTAAGAATGTTCAATGAACTCAGCGAAATATTTCAACTGCGTAGTTATTCCAATTTTAGTCTCGCTAGTTGTGTCTACTCACTACAAAACTCAAGGGTTAATGTACGCGTTTTTGGCAACAAACAAGATCGACAACAACAAAAAAAGATGCTTACTAGCGGCTAAAATGTTGCAATGAGAACCGCATTGCTCGTAAAACAAAGAACCGAAAGCCACGCAAATAGCCATTGGTAAGCGAAGTCGACTACCAAATACCCTTACATATTTAGTCTTTGACTTCTAATGTTGCTCTTGAAAACCTTATCTGGTGTTTATTTGGAAATGAATAGTGTGTTACTAATTCCATATGACTTCATAGCTTGGGGAAAACACAAGACTCACTTTCTGATAGTGTATGTAACGGCACTTTAAGTTCATGCAGAAGACGCAGGCAAAAAAAGCAAATTAAAGCAACAACAGCCAAGCTCGAATGCAAATCGAAATCGGAATTGGCGACTAAAGAAAAAGCAACAGAGCAACAGTTAGAGAAACCGGCACAGAGATAAAACGCGAGTCGTGAGTAAGCCCCGAGCTGGAACTCTGCCTGGCTGGGCGTGCAGTTTTGGTTGCCGCCCAAAATCGGTCGGCTAAGCGAAATTTGGGTTAATTGTCGATGTGACGCATTGGGGCTCCGATTCGTGTCGCCTTTGCGGTCGAACTGGAAATAAAATTAGAGTGGGAGTTGGAACTGGAGTTTGGGCTGGAGGTGGTAGTGAAGCTGCGGTGGGAGCTCGAGCTGTCAATTAATGCTTCATCATAAACACTGTCACTTTTTGCTGCCAAGCTGTCTCGACTGGTTTACTGTCTCTGCCGGTGCAAATGGTCAGCTGTCTGGTGCCACTTGCAATTGCTACTTGCTGCTGCTGGTTGCAACACAATTAACCTGGGCCAGCCTGGCGACATTCTTGCTCGCAAGCCTTGACCATGAAACACGCACCATAAATGCTGCTGCTGCTGCTGGCGTCCATTTGAAGAATTCAAAGACAATTAAAGGCATTGAAAATTAGTTAGAAACTGAAATTGCTCAAGTCCAACTCTGCTGCTGCTGGTCAATGGCACTCGAGAGTGCCAGCACAGTTAGTCCTCGGTCACATGTGTACAATGTGTGTGTAGTGTTGTGGTCCCCCAACTGGTTTACTCTCGCAGAAAACCGTTGTGCGGGCCTTGGTTGTCCAAAATGGAGCTGTCTGTCAATTAGCGCCGGCGCGGCTCTTGTCGGTGCACTGAACTTGTTGCGCGCTTGCAATCCCCATTGTTTATGATTTGTTAATGTCAACCGGCTCCATAGACGCTATAGAGAGACACACATAATTGGACATGAATATGCAGAAGTGTGTTCCCCCTTTGCCATCACGCTGTGACGTCGGCGGCGTAACCACAGCACACACCGATTAACCCATTAGCAACCAGTGGCGAATTGAAAACATTCGACTCAAGCTTAATTGAATTGTTTGAATAACTGATGGAGTGTTAAACCCACTTTAAATTGGCATGTAAATCAAGCTCAAGTCGAGTAAATTATCAGAAATTTAAACGACTTCTCGAACATATATTTATAAACACTAACATCAGAGGGTTAATCCCAATGTACTGTTAATATATATAATATCAGCATATGTATTCTCATGTATACTAATTTATTTTTAGATAACAAACAGAAATGTGGACCATGCGTAGTTTGCATAGCGAGCGAGAGGCGCGAGAGCGTCAGCTGATTATAATGCAGCATTTGCTCGGACAGTTGAGTTTCATATGTGATGCTGTACAGACGGTCGTCTCTGGCAATAATGGAGTATAATTTGTGTTTTTTATTGTGTCCGGTAATCGGACTCATGTTGTTGCTGAGTTCCGCCTCTTGTCAGACCCCAACGCCACATGAGATCGATGCTAATGGGACAGCCACGACGACTCAGGCCACGCCAAGTACTCCAAAACTGCTGCTGGCCATACACTACGAAGCCCTGTGCCCGGACAGCATGTACTTCATACGACGTCGCCTGTACGATGCTCTGGTCGATAACGATTGGTGGTCGCGCACGGAACTGAAACTTTATCCGTTTGGGAAAGCGAGCGTGAGTAGACATACATAGATAACAATTTGAATGAGACCATATGTTTGATTGTTTTCCTTAGTTCTACAACAACACTGAGATCGGAGAGTTGCAAGTGTTCTGTCAACATCAAGAGCCGGAGTGCGAATTGAATGCCCTACATGCCTGCGTGTTGGAACATATGGAACTGCGGAAAGCGTTCGAGCTGATCTACTGCATGCTGCGCTCCTACAGCAACAACCTCGACGGCTGCGCCAGGCACCTCAGCCTTGACGTCTCGGCGGCCAGGGAGTGCAAGCGCACGCGTAAGACGGCAGAGATCCTACTGCCCTACGGCAAGGAGACTCTGGCATTAGGTATATCCTTTGTGCCGACCATTGTCTTCGACAACGTAAGTTCACCTTTCCCTATACGTAAAAGTTTAATCTATTGTTTTTGGTGATTTACAGAAATTCGAACCTTACGAGCAAAGCAGTATTCGCTACAATTTTGAATCGCATTTCTGTCGCCACTACAACGAAAAGTTCAATATAAAACTGCCGACATGTAACTAAAAAATATCCACATATCTTTGTTCCCCCGTCAAAATTAATTAATGAATGTCAAATACATAATTATATAAGAATGGAAACAGTCAAGTTTTGAGTTATGGGCAGGGCAATACCGACTGTCCCAGAGCCCTTGTACAATAGTTCTCAGGAGCCCCTAATTCAAATTCAATCAATATTGGCCCATTGTGTTTGAAACATTTTTTACTTTTTACCCACAGGGTTGAAGAACACTAACGGCTAGTTAAAAATATAAGTAAGGGGCATAAGAAAATTGCCAGACCGATCCCACTTTCCCCTCCGGGTCGTTTCTGTTTTTTTTTGGCATGCAAAATTTAGAAAATACCAAGTTCGCTGTTTAGCTGATACAATAACCATAGGGTTGTGTCATGGGATTTCATTCCAGTGCAGCAGTCCATTATTTTGTTGTATACTTTTGAGATGGTTTTTTAAACGTTTACAGTGAAAGTTAAATTCGAAAATTTCCCCGCCACGCCGCCAGGGGGCGCTAAGAGTCGGGTTTAAAAAGCATTTTAATTCTTGTAAATTCTGCTAAACACATATTTCAGAAATGTGGAGCAATGTTAACTGGAGGAGAAAACTTGAATGTAACCCCAACAAAAAGCTAAAATATATGAACGCCATCAGCGATGTTTCTAGCCAATACACGAACCCCTAAAAACTCAAACGTTTCCCATATTTCCCTTGAATACCGTATGTACTAAAACCCATTATATAAGTACTTTCTCAAAATAATGCTTATCTATTAACTTTACAGAGGCAACGTTCACTCGATCAAAAGCCGGATGCTGCACCAGCGTTTTAAATTTTCTGAAATCTGGCTGCCTGATGTTTGCTTGTATGGCAACACCATTTAAAAGTAACGGTTAAAATTATAACTGCATTAATAACTACATCTGCCTGGTAATTTTTCAATATAATGCTAAATTGAATATGTGCTTTTTTTATAATTTAAAAACTAAGTGCATATAGTTATTGTTAACTATTAATATTATTTGATCAAATATCTCTCACAAAATAATTTTAATACAGTTCGATAATAGCTGAAATAAATAATAGGAATGGTCTATTAAATTGCCTGCTAACAAGATTCACAAGAATGATCGTGCTGAAGCAAGCGATAAAACAGTAATTTATTAAATATCAAGTTACAAACGCCCCTTGAATTCCGACACATCAATATTTTGCAATTTTTTCAACAACACCTCGGGCAGGGGCCAACCTTAACATGCTTGCGAAAAGGGCCAATATATAATAATTTGCCAATCGATTTGAGCACGGATTCACTTCTCGCCGATTTGTTGGACCAACCAGTTTAAGACTGGTCAGAAAGAATTGTGAATGGGGCAGGGGAGTGGGAGGTTGTCAGTCGACTTGAAAGGGGCATTAATGGGTCGGCTAGTCTGAACAGACAGCAGACTGGCTGGATAGGCTATGGGCCTCTGCCATGTGTACAACGTTTGCTGTGTGGGTATTTGTCAGCGAGTTGCTGTGCTAAACAATTGCGTCAAGTCGACGCTATATGACTAAAAGCAGCAGTTGCTTTAGCGCCGTCCGGACTCCGTCCGGAGTTGCATTTGTCCACAGCCCGATAGTCAATCGATTCACTGTATGCGTTCGGCACTTACGCAATTTGTTGCCTGTGGCTATGTGCAGAATGCCCAGCGGGGCTGGTTTCAGCCGCGTGTCAGCAGCAGCAGTAAATGATGCCCACGATGCCGCACAGCGCATAGCGCCCAACGCACAGAGAGACCTCCGGTGAGTCTGGGGTCGCGGGGTCAGTGCTGGGCGTGCTCGCAGCAAGTGCATGACAGAGAGTGCCTAGCCAGTGTGCTATGGACGGCGGACAGTGCTGGCTGCCGACTGCCTGCTGTGCTTTGATTTCGAGTTATTGCCAGTTATTTCAGCTGAAGTTGTCGTTGTGCGTTTGGCACAAAACGAGAATCGAGCCGGCGGCAGTTGCAGATGCAACAGAGGCAGCGACAGCAGAAGCAGCAGCCAACAACTACAACAAACATCGGTTGCCTTTATGGCATGTAATCCGAATCTCAGTTGGCCAAAAGCGGCGAAAAAATTAAATTTGCACACAGAACAAGTTTAAGTGGTGGCAAAGTGGGTCCAGGGGCACCTGTGGGGCAATAGCTACCCAACCCGACGACGACAGCGACAGCGCCAGGGATTCTCCGCGTTTTTGTTGCAGCTTTTGCTTGGGTGTTGCCCTAAACGATGGCACAACGCCGCATTTCACCCACTGCCACTCCCACTCCCTGAATATCCCTGAGTCCAGCCCTGCAGATATTTGGACAGTGTGCGCCAAACTCGTTTACTGTGCAACAAAAACAAAAACTGTTGCATTTCTAAAAGGCTGCAGCAGCAGCAGCAGCAACCAAAAGCAGCAACAACTTCAAAAGCAATACACGAACAAAAACAGGAACAACAGCAACAACAACATCAATAGCAGCGCAGAAGAAAAATAGCAAACAAATTTACTGCCAATTTGCTGCTCATTTCGTTTAGAAGGTGACATGGCCATGGAACATGCGTGGCATCTGCGGCAGCGGGAAAGGAGGAAGCGGGGAACGGTGGTGGGAACGCAACGGGAATGGGAACCGTGAGCCGTCTGCCAACTGGGTTGTGTTGTTCATGTCTATGCATGCCTGAGTGTGTGCCTTTGTATGTGTGGGCGCACTTTGAGCGTATGTGTTTCGCATTTTTACACTTAATTGCTCCGCTTTGCTCCAAATTGAACTGCTGCCTGCGAAGGGGATGCGAAGGGGACGAGGCAACAAAAAGCGCAACGGCAACTGCAACTGCAACTTTTGGCAGGCAGCACTGGGCAGAGCAGCAACAATGCCCCAAAAACGCAGGGACTTATGGCACACACACACACACACAACCAGAGAACACACCGACGTTTTCGATAGTTTTCGAGTTTCTGGTTAGTTTTCGATAACGTTTAAAATGCCAATAGAACTCGGCGAGCGAAACGTTGAACAAACAAACTAACTATTTTCGGGGCGCGATAATCGCCGTCAATTGCAATGCAGTTGCCCCCGTCCCTGCCGCTGCCCCTGCTCCTGTCTGCCTCGTCGGCCTGCTGCCGAATTGCGCAATTTGCGGCAAGTTGTGGGAAACATAATTTTTGCGCCAATTTATTGCGTGCCTTATGTGGGCGTATTTCGCACGATGGTTCCGAACAAATCGCTCAAAGCTCATCATCAGCTGCCCCCACTCTACGAGGACCATCCCCACCACATTCAAATTTATGCGCTAAAACTTCCGTTCATTTGAAGTAGAAAAATTGCATGCAATTTGATTTGGCACCCAGGGAAACGAAGAAGAAGAAGGAGGAGTAAAAAACGACGGGGTTATTCATTTAAATTATAAATGCATTCGGAATGTTTAATTTTTGAATAGTGCGGCTAGCATAGCCAGCCGAGGACTTGCACTCCTTTCGACTCACACACACACACACTCGCATTCATACACACACACTCACTTTGACGGCCACATTTACAGAGGCGGCACATTCGATTCGCATTAATCTTCATTTGTTTCAGAATAGACTGGCGGCGTCGCTGCTGGTGCTGCTGCTGCTTCTTCTTCTGCTTCTTCTTGTTCTTCTTCTGTTTCTGCCTTTACCCGTTGCTCCAGCTGCAAAAGGACAAATACAAATCTAAAGCACAAATGTCTGAGCCATCGATGGCAGTGGAAAGCGCAACGAACAGAAAAGCCATAGGTCATAAATTAGATTTTCCATTAAGCATATAAAAGCACCTTTTGGTTATCCTCAAATGCGTTTGGCTCGTATCACCTCCCCTCTTTCCCCCACCCACTCTTGATAGAATGGAAAATCCAACTGTGCTGCAAAATCGAAGAAAAGCATTGAATAACCGAATGAGCCGACGGAAGGTGCAAGCTGAAGGCGGCAGAGAAGGGCAGACGGTGGCAGGAGGCAGTCGACAGCAAAGTGAAAGAATGTTGGCCAAGGTGTTTAAGCTAGCTATGCAGCAATAGCAGCAGAAGCTGCTGGAGGTAACCGGCAGTGGGTGCCATATTGAATGGATTTGCACAAACGTGCAGAAAACTTTTGCTGACACAAAGGATGCAAAAAGGTGAAAGACGCAGACGCAGCGCAGCAGCAGCACAGCGGGACAGCTGCAGCCGGAACTTGCAGCCCTTTTGCCCAACTCTCGGACAAAGTACGTTTGCTTCAACATTTTTACATAGTAGTAGAAGTGTGTATATATAAACTCGCAGACGCACACACACGCACGTTTACCACAAATGAATGGCAATGAATAAAGCCCTACCCGCTCTGCAGCCCTCTGCCTACAGCTTTATGAACAAGAGTTATTGGTGCGAATGGCTTTAATCAGCGGTCGAATGAGGCGAAAATGGCGCATTGAAATCCCGTAAATGTAATGAGCCTTTTTGGCAGCCCATAAAAAGTCATATAAACATTTCAATTAGCGTGGTGCACACGTAGCACACTCACCCAATCACCCATTCACCCACTGCCCCAATTCCAATACCAATCACTGTTCCAGGCACACTCTGCTAGTAGCATACGACAGCTTTCCTGCCCCTGCCTCTTCACCATTTGCTCTTACACCTATACCTGACAGGCGGTGGCGTCGAGGACGAATGAGCCGTGGCTTTGATAAATTGAAGCACCAGAGCCAAGACGACAAAACGTGGATCGACTTCAGCTCCAGCTTCGTTCGCAGCTGGTTTCGTTTCGTTTCAATTCATGCCATTGCCTGGCTAATTTAGTGAGGAAATGGACACAGCCACGAGGGCACAACAGGCCAACGGGCCAGCAGGACAAGGAGCCACCGGACAACGACAACAGGACAGCGACGGGACAACGGGACAACGTTTGCGACGACACAAATGTGTCGTATTCAAGGTCATAAAACGTGCGACACAACCGGTAATCAAAGCATGAAATTAATTTCCAATTGATTTTGGACCCTGTCGTTGCTGTGTTGCTTTCTCCCAATCGCTGCAGGAAGTTGACCAACGGAAGTGCGAAACGATAAACAGCAACGGGGCAGCAGCAAAGCCAATAGCAACAGCAACAAGCAACAGCAGCAACGGGAGCAGCAATGGCAGCAACGACAGCAGCAGGCGAAACTCCAGCACATACTTTACCCGTAGCAGCTGCTGCTGCTTGAGTACTTGTAGAGAAGGGAGGGGGACGGGGGAGGGACATTAAACGATCAACCGTTTAATGACACCCGGCCAGCCATTGATTTGCCAAATACATGCGAGAACTGGGAGACGAGAGCGATGGGGACTTTGGAGTATGTTGAGTCAACACAGCCGCAGGGACAGCAGTCAATAGATGACGACGATGTTGCCGGTCAGTCAAAGGACACACAGGCAGAAGTGACGAGGGGCGTTTGCAACAGTAACTCAATGAGGTTGCTAATAATGTTGGGGCAACTTATCGAGCAACTCTCGCCAGGCCGTAAAATTGCCTCAGCCGCAGTCGCAGCCGCTGCTAACGCCGCAGCGCCGCCATGACCATCAATATGAGACGACGACGAATGCCAATGCCCAGCTTTCATATAGACCAGCTGGCAATGGCCAGACGAGCAGACGAGCATCAAGCACTTGGCCTCAACCACAGGCGCAAACAACTGAAGCGGCGCATTTAATGTCGCTCTGGCTGTCATCACAAAAATCGAAAACAAAACAACCAAAGAACCCAAAAACCAAAAACAAAAAAATATTCAACATTGTGACAGACGAAACAAATGCGAGCGAGCAGGACAGCACTATACGGTCAAAAAATGTTTATGTATGTCTGTGTCTGTGTGCGTGCAGAGCATCCTTGACGTTTGTTCGCTCGTTGACGCCCGAGCAAGTCCAAAAGAAATGCTCCATCCTGCTGCTGTCCTCGCTCGACGTCATCCGACGAGGAGGGCCACTGCTCACTAGGGTCTGACGGACGGGGCCCTCCAGCCAGGGCCGTCGCAGGGCCGAGATGTGTTCATGTCTAATGTCGAAATGGTTAGTTTCACTTTTTGCGTCACAAATCGTAAAATTGGATATAAAATTTTACGAGCGTGTGCCTGGGCCCGTCCTCGTCTCGAGTGTGCTCTGTTTTCTGTTTTCTCCGTTTGACGATGCTGTTGTTGTTGTAGTTGCTGCTGCGGTGACTGCTGCTGCTGTTGCTGTTGCCACACAAATTTGTCCTGCGCCTGTATTTGGTCACGGCGCAAATTTTGATGCTTAACTAGAAATGGCAGCTGAAGTGGCAGCAGCAGCAACAACAACAAGAGCTGAGGCAGTTACGGCAGCAAAAGCGGCTTTCTGTTTGCGGCAATAAATCATTTATGCAAGTTGCTGTTGCTATTTGCGTTGAAATAAAAATTCAAGCGAAATTTGTTTAACAATTTTAGCTTGTTAAAAATTTAAGCGACTCTCGACGAGTCTCTCTGCAGTTTAGTCTCTAGAGGAGGGTAAGATAAAGGAGCCAATGAGGGGAGTTGCCTGTTCGTGTGTGGGTGTTTGTGTGTGTTGGGGTGTGTCTATGCCATTCGCAAAGCAGCAAAGCTTATAATATGCAATAATCTGCGATACACGCTACATACATGTGTCCATATGTATATTCATGAGCAATAGCAATATATGCTATAAGCATCATTGTGCATATTGGATAAAAATAAGCTTAAAATACAAAAATATTTCGATACTCTGTGGCAGGCGGTAAAAGCAATCAGACGCTAGGCAGCAGCAGCAGCAGGAGGCAGCAGCCAGACAAGTCGAATCCCTCCGAACTTGCTCTGCCATTGTGCCAAATGCTTAGCAGAGCTCGAAACATCCTTTTAAAATTGTACCAGCTGGCAGCAGCAGCGCAGTGTGGGAGCTGGCTTCGAGTGTGCACACACGCCTACACACCCACGCCCACACACGGACAGACATCGACACTCATGTGTGCAATGTATTTGTAAGTCTATTGTAAGAGCTGTGCCTCCGCATGAGTGTTTGAGTGAGTGTGAGTAGTAAAAGCAACAGCAGCAACAAAATATTTACAAAATTGTAATGGAATATCAACAGATCATAAAATCATGCACATTTTATTTGTCATAGTCGTAAAAAAGAGGAGAAAAACGAAATGAAACGATAGGAAGCTATGCTCCGCAAAATGGAAAGTATATTGAAAATAAAAAGAAAATACTTTATGGGCATTACAATGCCAATGCCGAGGCAATATACATGATAGAAAATTGTATGGTATTTATTGAATGGCTTTGCCATCCCTTTTGTCCTCCCTCAGCCTCCGGCTCCGACTCCAGCCAGAACCAGAGCCATATCCATAGCTATGGTCATAGCCAAGACCATAGTCATAGCCATATCCATATCTTTGCTGCCCGCGGGGACATCTTAAAGGCTTCTCGACTCGGCTTGGCTTGGCTTAAGTAGGAAACCCACAAGGAAGCGGTCAATTTGCTGATGGGCTCGTGCTACAGTGGGCAGCTACTTAAAATTTAATTTTAAAATTAGGCTGACCACAGCCAACGACAAACCAGGGAGGCACAAACAACAACAGCAACAACAACAACATAAACAACGAGAGCAACAACAACAACCGTAGCCACAACGACAGCAATGACAGCAACTTAAACAAATGTCGCTTCTGACTTGTTTGCTGAAAGTTTTCAGCTAATTTTTGATTTTAACGAGAATTTCCCAAGCAAGGCTCGAGGAGGTACTACGTAGCTGCCGGAGCTGCCGATGCGGACATGAACATGGACAGTGTCCAAATAACTTGGAAGCTCTCGCAGCTAACGAGAAAATGGCTGGCAAACACTTAAAACTTTTACGATGAGATGCAGTCTGAGGCGAGACCAGGCTGCACTATGGAACCAAAACTGGAAAATAATTTTACATCAGCTTCACGGTTTTTTCATTGAAGTTTGGCGATAAGTTTTCGATGATAAAAGTGAATTCTATTGACATTAAACTGAATATTAATTTGCCTACAGAAACTACGCTAGTTTAAGTCGTACTCGATTTTTACTTTTATAACTTATTCCTATGTTATCCACTGTAGCTGATTCTCATCTCTGGCCCTGTCTACCTCCCAGTTTTCTCTGATGCTGTCATTGACTTTGGGGCCTGGCTGACGATCCCTACGGTTTACTTACCCTCTGTCCAATAAGGTCCAATCTAAGCGCGTTTGAAAACAAAACTCTTGACAGACAACGAGACGACACTGGAAGTGGTAGAGGAAGGCAGGGAAAACGTTTGCACTTCAAAGCATTCAAAGCTCTGCTCAGCCTGTAAGCCGAACTATAAAATTAATGCTAATTATAGGCAGAACTCAATTCAACGCTCTCCTTTCAGCCATATCTGGCCAGCTGCAGAAGTGTGTCTTCTGTATGAGCTGTAACTGAACCCGGCTATTTTTGGCCAATTGTCGAGGCTGACAATTTTACTTTACTGTCTGTTTTATGTGGGCTCAACGACCGACTGCACTGGCCCCGAAAGGGGGAGAAAAAATGGAGAAAAAACAAGAGAGACAGAGACAAGCACGGGAACAAACTCTATGAAATTGAACACGGCTGACAGCAGTAATAACCAGACAAGCCAGAGCTAGAGCTGAAGCAGGAGTTGGAGGTGGAGCTGGAGTCACAAGTGGAGTGAGGGGAGGTGAGAGACAGTCAGTCATGCGGCTCATTGCTGCGACCAGGGCAGGACTAAAGAAGCGATAAAAACGAGATAAAACGCTTAAGCCAAGGGGAGACATTGCCGCAGCCCCCAAAATGTGACCATGCCCGCAACGCAACTGAAGTGAATAGTCTTGTTTTATGGTTTATTTAAAAGTCAGTTGAGGAGGCTTGGAGAGAAGGGGTTAGCCCGTCATCCAGTCAGCCAGCCAACGATGAGAGATAAACAAGGCAAGCACAAGCGTTGGTCAATTGAACTACGGTAACTGCTACAGCAACAACAACAACTACAGCAACTACAACTGGCAACTAACAGTAGATAGTAAACCTGCCAAAACGATTACAAGCCCGGCATGGCACGACCAACCTAACCCTTTTCCCCCGTCCACGTTAACCTCAACTCGAAATGCCAAAAATTCATTTGCCTGAAATTACAAATTACGGCACTTGCAGCTACCAGCGCCGACAGCAGTCAGGTGCCGTCAGCAACAGCAGCGGCAACAACAACTACGCACTCACAGCGAGGTGGCAAGGCAACTATTAACTCAACAAGCATAAAATCAAGCAGGCCAAGAAGTGAGCGAGAACCAACAGCAGCTCCCAGAGAGTCCCGAGTCCCAGCATCGCTGCTGCATGGCTGCCTGTCTGCCCCGACTGGGTGCACATTCATATGGCAGCTGAGCTGGCAAATAAGCCGACAGCAGATATTGTCAACGTGTGACGCAGTGACGCACAGGGAGTCTGGGAGTGTGGGCGCGTTGCCTTCTGCCTGCTGCTGCTGATTATGTTGTTGCCAGCGTCATCGCCATCGTCAGGGCTGTTACCTTTTGCATGTGCCTCATATTTCAAAGCCGTCAACACTTTTCAGCCCAACAGAAAAAAATGTACTACAAGTCCAACGGAGCCGCAATTATGACAAAAGTATAGCTGGCATAAATTTTGCACTTGTTTGGGAGCCAGTTCAACAAGCTGTGCCCGAGTCGTGATCCTCTTCTCCTGTGCCTGCTCGGGTTGAGTCTGATGTTATGACATTTGTTTGCTGCGAAATAAAGCGCCGCATTAAACTTAATGACGCCCCAGGAAGGTGGCTTAAAGTGCCAGTCACTCAAAGGCCGCCGCAACCCCTGGAGGCACTAGGCAACCACACAAACACACACACACACACACACCCATAGCTGTTGCCACGCGAACAGCTACTCTCCTCCTCAACCCAATTAAAGTTCTTCCTGCTTCGTACTCGTTACTCCGTTCTCAGGTCACAAGCTGAGGCGGAAATTAGAAATTAAGTCGCCCGCTGTTTGAATATAAATTTAATTAATGTTACACAAATGCTTAAAAGCCTGCATAGTTTGTTTGCCATAGCCCACCACCATAACAACAACAGCAAAAATAGTTGGTCAGGACATCGGGCCAGCAGCTCTGACAGGCAACAGCACGCGCCTTCCGACCCCATTTTCCGCTCATGCTATGTGAACTTTTGGACGCTGTTTAATAGTTTTCAAACGCTTGTCTAACTGACGCCTTCCGTCACATACAACAAAAGAGCGAGGTGTGTTCCGAGTGTATGACGAACACATTTTTAGATAATTAATCTGAAACTAAATAAAAACAAATAAACTACTTTTATTAGTATCAGGTACATAAAAAAGTTAGTTAATTTTACAGCTTTCTACAATTGAAAATGGCCAAAAAAGGGATGTTTGTTTTTGTGGAAATGTATCTGTCTAGCTGTCTGTATGCACGGAGATATCTCAGCTATTAAAAAGCTTGACAATAAATTTGGCATGTAGGTTTCTGCATATCATCAAGTTTCTTTTTAATACTTGGAGCCCGCCCACCAACACCAGTTATTATTTTACGTAAATATGCTACAATATCGTATATTTATTTGTAAGTTATCCTGCCAATATTTACTCATTTCATATTTTGTCAAGTGTTCAACTTTAAGTTTGCAAATGAAGTTCAATAAAACTTTTATTAATTGATAAACCGAGCAAAACTTTGCAATAAAATAAACAGTGCCAAACCACAGGCGTAATTATAGGAATTTAATTAAGTAGCCCTCTTTCGGAGCGACTCCCACGCTACTGGACAGTGTGGGCATAGCGTGGGTGCAGACTGGGCCACTTAAACTGGTCAACATCGTTGACTAATACTGGCGGAAGTGTATCCGTAAAAGTACTTGCTTGCGTCATGTGACCCCCCTGATGTTGTTAGGGGCGCAGTTCTGCTGCAGTTCATTAATTATTTGGCCCACAGCGGGGGTTGCCTGGTGTCGTTAACTGTTGCGAGGCATTGCGACTGGTCGCAGCCCCCCTTTTTTTCTTTTTTTTGTTTGTGCTGTTTGACAAAAGGAAGTCGCTTAATTAGTTTTACTCGCCCCCAACGATAGCAGTTGAAGTTTATTATTAGCGCCAACTTTGACATCGATAACAACACAATGACATTTGCATTTCTCCACCCTGTAACTCCCATCCCCCTGCTCGTACAGTTCAGGCTACATGACAATGCTTTCAGTGACATTACTCGTCTTTTTCGCGATCCAAATAACATTTTAGCCAGTGTGATTTGCATCTTACATTGGATGGACGACGACGAGCTTTGGGCTCGCATCGGATTTGAGTGCGCAGCGCAGCCCCCGCAGCAGTGTCGTTAAATCATGCTAAATGTCACTGACTGTTGCCGTCACTCGCTGCGAGCTGCACTGCAGCTGACACCACCACCTCGACTCTGCCACTTCTGCTGCGGTTACGAATGCAAATAGCCACAGTGGTAGTGGCACTGGCCCAGCAACAGCTACAACAACAACATTTCCATGGAATTAGTTAACGTTTAGCAACCAAATGCAGCAATAACAACTCGGGCGACACCAACTCGGCGACTGTGACTGCCTGTCGCCGTAGTAAGCTGGACAACAAATTGACAGTGTTAAATTAATTTGAAAATACATGCAACTGTATCTGTATCTGTAGCTCTGTAACTCTCTGCTGCCATTCCCCAATCCCATTCCCATTTCCATTTCCATTTCCATTACCGTGGCCTGGCCTAGGTAAATTCAAATGCAGCGCCAAGCCATGACTGGAGGGCAGTCCGCAAAACAGTCCCTGGCCAGTCGCAGCAGTTACACGACACCAACCAACACCAGCCAACGACACCGGACCAAGCCAACGAGCCACGTTCACCAAGCGCCAAACAGCGTTGTCAGCCAGATGCGTTTCACTGATTTTAATTAATTCATCTGTCAAATAAGATTAGTTTTATGGTTTACATTGTACACACTGCCCTCAGTTGGAGCGCTCTGTTGTTCATGTGTTTGTTGCCGGTTTCACTTGTTGTTGGTCGCTGATATTGGCACTTGCGGTTCTCTATTGGCGGTTTAGCCAGCCAACAACCAACTAACCAGACAGCCCGGCACACAGTTGTACGCACACACTTACACCTACTCTGGCTGAGTGACAGTCGCGTTTTGCTGTGAAAAATAAATAATTTATTGCAACTAAACAGCAATTTGACTAACACGCTGCAAATGTCAGCGATAAAATCTAATAACAATGTACGCACATTAGTGTATGCAAGCTCTCTAGAACGAATAGATAACCTGCCCGTGGACCTGGTACACCTGGGCCTAATCACATTTCCGCAGGGTCATTAATGAGGCATAATAATTCAATAAACTGAAGGCGGTATAAATTAACCTGTTGCCTGCCCGCCGTCCGCTGTCTGCCAGCAAAACACACAAATTTCACTTTGACATGCACTGCAACGCGCACACACAAACACATACACACACACACACACTCAAATAGATAAACAATCACCTCAACGACGCAGATCCTGCGCTGTGCTGCCCCACTCCGAGTATTCACATAGCCCATTAGGCACAGATTTTGTAAATTATGTCAATAATTCAATACAGAAATGCCTACGTTGCTGACATTTGGTACAACTCACCCACTATTAGCCACCTAAATGAGAACAACAGCAGCAGCAGCGTAGCCGACGTCGACGTTGACGTTGACGTTGACGCTGACACCGAAGGCAACGTCGACTGCGTGTCAAACTTGTGCGCTGTTTCATTGTTAATCGCTCGGCCATAAACCCAAAAACAATTAAGTTAATCAAATGCAATTGAGCAATGTCATTTGTGATTGTGATGCCACTTCGGGCATGCCGGGTTCAGGGAATGTCTCCTGCCGCCAGCATAACCTTTCCTCATATTGTTTATGCTCGAGACGCGAAATAGACGCTGTCTGCTCCCTTTGCTGCTGCTGCTGCGGCTGATGTCGCTGCGGTTGTTATTAATAGGATTGTCAATCGCAAATTGTGCCTGTGCTTTGTGAGTCTACTTGCCTGCTCACCATCCCGCCAACCTCCCCAATCGGCACTGGAATGGGGCGTTGTCATCATCATCAACAACATTGTCGTCGCTGGCGTTTTTGGGGGGAAACTGTGACTGCTCGGCTTGGCATTGTGGCTGAAAATTATTATAGCGGTTATTATTCACAGTCAATTACATTGCCACAGCGACACAGCCACACACACACACACACATACATACACAGACCCACACACAAACACATAAACAAGGGGACTGTAAGACAGCGAGCGACATTTTGACAGGCACAACTATCTATCCATGTATTGCACATAATGACAATTATAATGGCAGCCACAATTATGAATGCCTGGCGATTAATAACGCCAAGCCGGCGCTAACGACTGACGGGCGCTAAGCAACGGCATCAGCAACGGCAACGGCAACGGCAACGGCAGCAGCATCAGCCGCAGGAGCAGCACCAACAACACGTTAGCAACACCAACAATGCCCGAGAAATGTTTTCGAGTGTATTAAAATTGCTGGTCCGGGTTTAATGCGCTGTCAATTTAACATCGCTTAATTTCTCATTTCGCCTCAGCATCATTTTATCAGTCATAATTGAAGGATAGCGAATGGTTTCTTGGTCTTGAGGGACTTATGCGGTTGCCTGGTTGCCTGCCTCCCTGGCATATGCTCTGGCTGCCACTTTGTGAAAGGTATTACTTGTATACAATATCAAAGGAAAACACATTACGCTGCTGCCACGTGAAATTGGCAATAAACTGCTTCTGCTGTCTGAAGGTTGCCAAATATCACTGAGATTACAATGGCTTTAAAGAAAACGTTTAATCTTGTGCTTATCGACGTCATTGCATAAGCAATTAAACAAATAGATCTTAAGCGAGAATTGCATTTTATTTTCATTTCGTTTTGTATCTTGTTAATCCATTTTCCCAGCTATTTTTTTGAGCGACAATCGAGCTTAAGTGGAGTCTCGAATGCGGGTAATTTTGCTTTGGTTCTTGTTGTTGTTGTTGTTTGCAGTTCGCAGTTCGCGCGCCAAATCGTTAGCGAATTTTAATTAAACTCGAAATTAGTCATTTTCATTGGTCTTTGCTCAAAGTAAGAGAGTTTCATCTTCCCCTTCCCCCTTCTCCACCTTCTCATTTCGGCTGTTTCTTCCATTTCTTTGCTGCCGTCACTGCGGCAATGCATTCTACGCAGTGTTTGTTTTTATCCCTGTGTATGTATGTGTGTTTGTGTGTCTCTCTGAATGTTTATAGATGCGCTTTTTGCTGCCGCCGCTGTGCACTTTCATTTCATTGAGACGACAGTTACGACTACAGCCTGGCTTTGCTCTGCAGAGAGAGCTCTGGCCAACTGTCAAGCCACTAGAGTTTCGCAAACTAAATTAGGGTTAAGATTGCAAATAAAATGTATTGCCCGAGTTTGCCCCTCTTCACTGTTCCCTATTGCTCCTGCAACTCATTTGAATTGCATAAACAACGTACAAAGCAAAAAGTTCAACGACTGTCGCTGTCGCCATTTATCTCTTTTAGCTCAGCGCTGTCTAAAGCCACGCCCACCACACCAGAGCAGCGCACACGCACGCACGCAAGCCAGATAGATGGCGAGTGAAATTCATGGGAAGACGCCAAAGTGACCGCAATTTAAGCCTAAATGCTGTGCGTTTAAACAACGTTGCGCCAACGGCCATGGATGCTGCCGACATGCAACGAATGCACAACGTCAGCGCGCTGCACCGACTGGGTTGCTGTTGCAGTTGCAACTTGCAGCTTGCAGTTTCAGCTGCTGCTGCTGCTTCTAATAAAGAACAAATTTCGCTTGCAGGCCAATACTTTGGACGGCCTCTGTGTGCCAGTCTGTCTGTGCGATTGTCTGCTCATGCAGCCTGTCAGCACGCCTCGAGCTGCGGGCTGTGGGCTGTGCCCATTGCACGCGGCGTATGCGCAATGTGTGTGCGCACCAGATACTGCAGGCAGGCTCCGAGTGCAGCAGTAAATTTAACTACAGTTAAATAAATTCCCTGAAATTAGTTATATTTATGTTACATTATTACACTGACGGCAGCTACAAATAAGAGGAACAGCAGCCGCACCAAGAGAACCGCAGTGCCAGCCACAACAATAAAAGTGGCGTGTGCCTAAGTAACCGCTCTTTATCTCTTTCAATAACGAGTCTAACGACATAAGCAGCAGAAGCGGTTGCGGCAGCGGCAGCAACAACAGCAACAATAACAGCTGAAGCTGCTACTAGAACTGGAACTGTGCGATTCGGTCGTCAACTTGGCTATTGTTGTTAGTGTTGTTGCGCTTTTGTTGTGCTGTTGTCCACGTTGTTGGCACTGGACTCGAAAGAATGACATAATGGTGGAAGACCACAATTTCAAAAGCATACTTAACAAATATTACGAAATACTGGGAAAAGTGCATGCAACAAAAGAATAACAAGACAAGCCGACCAAGGGACAAGGGGAGGCTAGTGCAGTGTGGCCACTAGAACAGCCGCCTAGGTGAACCGAACAAAGGGACAAAACAATGCAAGCGACGCTGCGCAAGCGGGGAAGGTGTGAGGGGGCAGGGGAAGCTGAGTAAGTAAACTATGTACATGCAGCTGACAGATGTGTGCGTGATTTTATCGTGTCAAGTAAAGAAATGACTCGTTTATGCTGTGACACATTACAGGTCTAAGGTGACTGTGTTGGATACTTCCACTCAGCAATTGAGGGCGGCAATTAGATATTCTAATTTAATTAAAATATTATTTAACTCATGAAGTTGTCTGTGCTGTCGTGTCACGTGCCCAGCACTGACAGCATGTTAGAAACTGTTGCTGCTGCTGCTGCCGCTGCTCTGCACTGCACCGTGGTGTTGGCTGTGTCGTTGTTGCATTAAATAATAATAATCATAATAAGTAATGTAGGTAAGCGATGCTTTCAAATGTGCAGCGCGTGCTGCAGTCGAGGCACGACAAGGTGGGGCAGGCCAGTAGCACTTGGGCCGAGCTAAACGTCATGCAAAGTGCGCCGAAAGGACACTACAGGAAGCTGTCGCTGATGTTAGACTTCCTGCAGGCAGAGACAGGCAGTCAGGCAGGCGACCTGCGTTGTCTGTTCATTTAGCAGCCAGGCAGGCAGGCCCAGGCAGGCAGGCAGTCATAGTCTGTCCTTTGGCTTTGTTGCTCTAAATACCTTAGTTCTTACTGCGTTTAGTTGTTGCGAGTCATAGTGGCTCCATTCTACTCATCAGCCTCGCTGTTGCTGCTGTCATTGCTGCTGTTGTTGTTCTCGGCCTCGTCATCACGTCCCTTCAAATCCTTTAACAGAGGAGCATGTATTGTTATCTGCCTGCAGCTAGCTTGCCCACCATTGTTTATTATACGTTCGTGTGTGTGGGAAGACTAGTTGCCTAGCCTGGCCTGGCCTGGCCTGGGATGGCGTTGCTTGCGCTTTAACTTAGCTTAGCCTACTGCAGACAAATACTTTGTGGTTCACATGCTCTCAGGTAGCTTACTCAACGAGCTTAGACATCGTCAGTCGGGAAAAAGACCAAAATAAAACAAAAGGCTCCTCGGCAAGTTTACGCAGATTTTACATTTTGTCGTTGCCTTGCCTTTACCGTTGCCTTTGCCTCAGCCAAATTAAGCTCAAATGATTTAATGAGCATGTTTTACCCAAAATGTAGTAATTGTCACGTATTACGTGCTCAGCCTGAAGATTTTATACGCACAGCACAGACAAATAGCTAAATCTTTGCCTAGTTGCCAGGGGTATTCTGGGTTTCTGGGTTTTCTGGGTCGACTTGAGAATATGTGTATTTGCATATGTAATTTTATGGTAATACTCGTTAAAAAATATATGAATAGCGGCATATAAACAAGCAAAGAAAAGTACGTGTGCTCGGGTAGTTAGTTGGCTTATGAAGCTCGCATGTGTGTATGTGACTGTGTGTTTGCCAAAACCAAATTTGAACGTTGAAAGAATATCTGCAGCTCAGCAAAGAAGCTGTTCAGCAGCTCAACAAGCCGAGCCGAGCAGAAGCCTTGCAGCCGAAGTGGCACGTGGTAAATGAAATTTGCGGCTGTTTCTTGTTGTTGCTGCGGCTGTTGTTCGTGTGTTGCTATTGCTGTTGTTGTGGTAAAAATCTTGGCGAACAAATTTTCGTGCTGAGTGCATAAAAGACTCTAAAAAATTCATATAAAACCAAAGAACGCACTTTACACGCTCCGTCACATATAGCGAAACAAGCGGACAGACACAAATACCAACTCACAAACGAAAGAGAGAGGGAGGTCAGAAGATATTCTAGTATGAGTGACATGTAATAAAAACGAAACAATATTGTATGATAAAGTATACGCCCAGTGGGCAAAAGGTTTCGCCAGAACGCTGCACACACTTCGATACGCGCCGGCATACGCTGTCGCATATATTTATGTTTATATGTATATGAAAACTGAATTAAACGAACTACGAATGGCACCATAATAACAAAAACAACAACAACAACATCAGCAGCAACTACAACGAAGGGTAGCAACAGCAGCAGAAACAAGAGCCACAACAATGGACGAGCAATGAGAGCAACAAAAGCAATAGCCAAAAGATAATAATAACAACAACAATCCAAGACAAAAAGCAGCAGCAACAACAATGGGAATGCACAGCATAAACAGGAAGCACAATAGAGTCAACTCTCGAGGAGAGGTCACCAGCAAAAGCAGCAGCAAGCAGCAAGCAGCAACGACGACAACAGCACGACGATTGCAGGTCTTACGGTCGGTCACTTAATAGCGTAGCTGTTGCTGTTGCCTTTCCTGCTGCTGCTGTTGTTGTTGCTGCTGCTCCTCATGTTGTTGTGGGCTGCTTCACTTTTGAGCTTGAGCTTTTTGTTGTGCGGGGCCAAGCAGCATACTTTATTTGATGGTCATAACTTTTTCATTAGAACAAAAATATATATATAGTATATTCGAGCACAATATGTCCCGCAGCGCCGTAAACTATAAGTATATAAATAAGTACGGTGCGAGCAACGAAGCAACGAGCAGACATAGCTGGAGCAGCAGTTCATATTATGTCACATGTGTGCGTGTGAATGTGTGTGCGTGTGCGTTGTGCGTTGTGTGGGTTGCTCTGCGTGGCATCAGTACAACAAGAGCAATAGCCTGAGTTGTCATACTTTTCGGATGACCATAAAAGTTGCTGTGAAGTTGCACGCTTTACATTGCCATTGCAGCTACTTAAACAACGGGACCAACAATAACCAAGCTGGAGCAGGAGCTGATGCTAGACTGACTGCCCGGCATGGCATCCCATTTCCATTGCTGGCCGAAAGTTAAGCATGTAGTCTCCAAGTCGCTCACTGGGGAGCAAGTTGAAGCGTTAAAAGTCTGGAGTCGACTTTAAAGATAAACAGAAATGCAAAAGCTGAATCAGAAGCAGAACAACTCCAGAACGGACAGTGCCAATACACAGTGGACCATAATAAATTTGCCATGGTAACTGGTGAATCATTAAGCCATTTGTACTATTTAAACATTACACGAATAGTTTAAGCACTTCTCTACTCTCAATCTCCTTCACAGGGTCAAACACTCTCAAATTGAACTTCCTCGATTGTGCCGACTTTAGCTGGAAAATCCACTTCAATTCGTTTTTGAACGTTCTCCATTAGAAGTGTCCACAAAGTTCTTATTGGTATTTGCTGGGGGCTTATGGATATGATTCATGGTATTTTTTGACTTAAGCTGCAAGTGAGGTGCAAGTGCTACGGCTTCTTGCTAAACGATGCTCCAACATGCAACGCTTTGGTGTCTGTCTGGCTCTCTTTCTCTCTCTCTATCTGTGGGTCTCCATGCTGTAACATTGTTCCAGAACTTTTGAATTCCAATATCAAAATCAACAATTTACCGCTGTTGTTAGCGTTGTCGGCGCATACTTCTGTTGTTTTCTGTTTTGTGTAAACGACGCATAGGAGGACTCAGCAGGCGGCCTGCTCTGTCCTGGTCTGGCCTGGTCTGGTCTGGGTATCCTGAATGTGCTTGTGTTTGCTTGTTGCCGCTGCAAAGCCAACGAAACTTTTGTCCTCAGTTGCACAAATACGACTGTATACACACTCACACAATACATGTGCATGCGGACTAACACACAAAGAGAAGTGTACAAACACTCGTGGTAAAAGATTGCCTTGGGAAATAAAACGTCATCTCGTGCAGTTGAATACCCCAGAGAGAGCTTACTAAACTATTATGCTCGCGCGCAGTTGCATCAACAGCAACAGCAACAGCAGCGCCTAACCGAGACAACAACAGCAACAACAACCATAACAGCACTAATAACATCAAAAACAACAACAGTCTCAAGAACAACAACGCCAGCAGAGGCAGAGGCAGCAGCAGCGGCAACAGTAACTCGCATATCATGCGAGTATCATAGCAATTTTTGGACTAACAGCAAATTCAAAAGCCAAAAGCGGGTGCACACAGCTGCAAGCCCTGACACACAAACTGACAACATACCTCTTCCTTCTTTCTCTCACTCGCTCTCTCTCTTTCGCTGTGTTTCTGTCAGGCATAAAGGAGTTTACTGTCCACTTAAGCGCTGCTCGTCGGTAGCCCAACAGAGACAAAAGGCAGCAGCGTACTGCAAAAATCAGGCACTAAGTACACCCCAAAGATATTTGCAACATGTTTGTGTTTTTTCTCCTTTTTGTTTTGTTTTTAATTTGGCTGTTTGTCATGCTCGTTGTTTCTACTCTTGCGGCTGCTGCTGACAAATACATTCAAATGACTCTGACTCTCGCACGGATTTTCCTCAAATGGACATGAAAATGAGAAATGCGTTCAACGAACCAGCAAAGCAGCTAAAGGCTCTTCTCATCCACACACAAACACATACTGTGTCTCTGCACTTATTTCTGCTTCACTAACATATAACAAGAAAGTATCGCACATATGACAGCGGCTTTAGCTCCCCCAGACACAACTCATCAACGTCATCAACAACAACTTACGCAATTGCAGCAGCAGCAATAGAGCCAACAGTGAAGGAGGAGGATGGGAAAGTCCCTGCAATGGCAATGGCATTATCATCATCATCTTCAGTTGCATGTGCAGCTTCAGCTACAGCCCGAAATTGTTGCTCTGCTGGCGACAGTCTGTGGCACGTTGCATTGTTTATATTTTTTTAGCTGTAGATCGCCCAGACACACAATCAGAGCGCTGACTAATGCACGACTAATGCGCCGTGTTCAACGTATACGTTATATTGTGGTACATGCAAGAGTCGTCGGCAGACACACAACATTCAATGGGATAGGCGACGTTTAGCAGTTTTGATAAGAAGATTTTTTTGAGGACTTTTCTAAAGAAAGTACATCATCAAATTGATCATTAAACAGGGAATTGAAGAGTTTAATTATGAAAATTATAAAATTAATTTAATATAAACTTTTCTTGGCAGATCAAGTTTCGATGTCAAATTAACAACAGATTACAGTGCACTGAAGGCAGCGTACACTAAATTATGCAATCAGGCTGTTGTTATGTTGCCGAGATTCAAAATAGAATCAAGCTGAGACCTACTCGTCATGTTTCAACAAGGAGCTATTTATTATTTATTATTATTATTTTCTTATTCTTCTGTAGGTTTTGAGAAGCGATATATGTAAATAGTAAAAACTTGTACACAAAATGTCGGCGGTAAATCTCTTTTTGTGCTTGAAAGCGCCCTTTAACTCAGTTTCATGAGTATGAGATTTTATGCTTAGTAAAAATCTGCAAATAAAAGAGCTTGCATCGTTATTTCGTAACAAATTTGGTCAATGTTCATGTCTGTTTGTGTGTGTGTGTGTTTTGGAAATATATGATATTCGAGTAAAATCAAATGCACGCACCAAATAAGGGCAAATGGGGGCATCTAAGGGCAGCAGCTAAGATGTACCAGAGAAATCTCATATCTAATGGGGATATGTATGATTGTGTGCATGTGTGTGTGTGCCCTTGTGCAGGCATCACGTAATCATTGCACAACTACGTAAAAGACAACCATTATTATTTGAATGAGAATGCGAATGTGAATGTGCGTGTTGCGAACGTAACAGAAAATTACAAGCAAAAGATGTTGGCATTTACGATAAAAGCCTTGGTAATGTTCTACTTACGACACACCAAGCAGAGAGGCTGCCACCAGGGCAATGTTCAGCACAGAGACGAATACAAAGAAAGTTACGAAGACTAAAACAAAGCCAGCTTGTTGATTCTCTGCTGCTGTTCTGGTTGCAAGTTTCGGCCACAGTTTGCTCTCTCTCCAAATTTGTCGAATTTTCAATAAGGCGCATTGGTGCGACGCATGTGAATCGCGTTCGCCTCTCTTTGTCTGACATTGTTTGCAATTAATTTCTTTAATGAATGCATAATTGCATTTTTGTGCGCGCCTTGAAGCCATTTGGCGAAAGAATTCAAATGAAAATAAATTAACGTAAAGCAAAAACTCATTAAAATGTGGCAGGCGCAAAGGAAAAACGTGTAACGAACACACAAGCAACATTTACACACAAACAACCGCACTCGCACATGTGTACAACAAATGTATGTGCAATGTTATATTCCATTTGTTTGTTGGTTGTGTTGTGTTGTTCTCTTTTTTGGCTTTGTTTTTCGAGTTTTTTTTTTTGTATTTTGCAGTCGTCCGAATAATGAATTTAATGAACCATTAAGATGCTCGGCCAGTGATAAATTTCAATGCGCCGCATAAATTAAACGAGGCCCGGAAATCTCCGGGTCCATGCATGGCTTCAGTAGAGCTTTGATTGCATCGCCTGAGCAAGCAAATTTATTTAACAAACACGTGCAACATTTTATTTGTTTTACGCACATTGCATTTTTTGTTTGTTAAGAGTGCACGAGTGTGTATGAGTGTATCTGCAAAAATATTTTCTGTAATTTCTTTAATTGTACTACAAATAAGCGCAATTACTTTGCTACCCGATTCGCCCCCATGCGATGCATGACTTTTGCCAACTTTCGGATGTGGCTTAAGTCCCTGGGCTGCTGCTGCAGAATAAACAAGTAACAAGAAACTGAACAAATTTTCTGACAAATTGCTGCAGCACATTTTTTACCGGCTCGCTCAGCTCCCTCTGGCAGCTTTGGGCGTAACAAAAGTGTTTTACATGCCAACAGATTCATGGTATTTGTACGCACGCAGCTTAATGTCGCACCCAGGAGCAGCCAATCCCCCCAGTTTCAGAGCCTAACCAGGCCCATTTAGCGGCACCCAGCACGCCTTAACCCGTGCCCAGCCTCACTCTCTCTATACCTCTCTCTGAGACGCCACACATCAGCAGCATTTGTATGTCGCACGTTGTCTGTTTGTCTGGCTCTGCGGTAAAAACTTTTCGTACATGCAGCAGCGGAAGAAGAATCAGAAAAGAAGCACTAGCAGAAGCAGGCTTTCTTTCTTTATTTTGCATTGCATACTTCACAGGTTGCGTGTGTAGCGAGAAAAAAGTTCTTAAGCTTCTTTAATGGGTTTGTGCGTAAGCCTGTGCCCAAGTTCAAGCCGTTGAAAGTGCTTTTAAAGTCACAGACAACGTCTTGTTGGCCCCAAACTCAAACCGACACATAGCAAGCCACATTTCCACATCCCACACACACAGAGGCACACGGATACATGAACAAGCACACGCACAGAGAGAGAGGAGTTGAAAAATAAATAAATAAGTAAAGTTAATAAAAATAAAAGCAAAAGTTTGCAACTCAACTTTAATTACATTCTGTTTCAGGTGTGCAGTGCGAACTGCTCTCGCTTTGTGTGTGAACTTGTGTATATGTGTGTGTGCGAGTGGTGTGTCTGTACGTCAATGCTTATTTAGAAGCACTTGCTTCAACGCTGGCAATAAACAGCAGCACAAAAACGGCACATGCCTCTGGGCGAGCATGAGAAAAAATGCGAATTTAGTTGTTGCCAACGACTGCAGGCAGGCAGGTTGCCGCCTGCGACTCCTTCCCCACCTACATCACCGCCTTCATAATGACTTCATTCAAATGCCAACAAACTTGAAATGCCAAATGAAATAACTTGCGCCTGGGCACGGGCATTTGAACTGGCTGGCACAACAACAAGTTGAGTTATGAGTTGGCATATGACTTTCATTTTGAAAACCAACGCACACACACTTATACGTGGAGAGACGCACACGCTGGTAGCAAAAGCGGAAAAGAGAAATGTTGTTGCCATTTTCGAGCAGCAGCCTTCACACATAAAGTGTGAGCTCGGGCTGCTGCTACTGGTGCTTCTGCCTCGATCGTTGGCTGCCTCAACTCCTGCCACGGTCATGCGCCCATTCAAAGCCCGCAAATGTTTGCATTTTTGCACATTTCTCCTGTCTCATTATGCTAAATACATTTGCATTGTTTGCCGTTGTTTTTCTAGCTCTTTTGATGCATATGTGTTGCCATCCAGTGTCGTGTTTCGTTTCCTCTCCCCAAGCTAGCCTCCCTCGACCAAACTATGTTACTTCTCTATAATTTTCTCGTACTGGGGGCCCATTCTGACTTTGGCCCTGACTCTCTTGACGTCGTCGTCGTCGAGTCTGGACTATATTGTGAGTGCGTGGCAGTTGCCTTGGCTTTATGGTTGCTTGCTTCCGCTTTTGGTTATTACGCATTCATGTCTTGCCAAGTGCGCTTCAAAACTTTGCATCGCTGCAGCAGCAGGAGCAGCAGCAGCTAAAAAGCCAAAAGCAACAAATACCAGATTTTCAACATCACATAAGCATAGTTGTTGTTGCATCATCAGCCGTAACTACAGCATCGGGAGCACTTGCAGTGGCACGTCAGTCAGACTGTGTGCAGTTTTGCATATGAAGTGCCGACTCAACAATCGAAAATTTGCGGAACAGACGCGTTAAGTGGGCGCATGCATCGGGCTAAAACTGTAGCATACTTTGCAGCTGAATTTATGCAACTCCTTAACGAGGCCTGCAAGTGACTTTAAAATTTGAATTTGTCAAACTGCAAACTGAAAGCAAATACTGCTCCCGATGCTCTTCTTGCTCCCTGCTCCTTGCTCGCAATGCTCCACGCTTTCCATAGAAATATTTGAAATTCAAAGCCCGCTTAAGCCCGCCTCGTTATCTTCTTTAACTTCGTCAGAGCTAATTTATGCATTACAGTTATAAATAGAGCTGACTAAAGCGACATACATTCACACAGGTTATCGCCGACACACTGGACCCACAACCACTGGAGCTATTATGCGCAGTGCCAGTGGCAACTAGCAACAGCAACAGCTGCAGCTGGGTCGCTGTGCCGCTGGATCCTAACGGCTCCTGCCAGTCCGCCGGTATTAGCAGGACAATCTACATAACAATAAGCGACGATTAAAAGCTTTACGAGTCCAACATAGGCCAATTCACATGCCTGCCGCATATTATCTATTAAAAATTTATAGCCAGACAGCAGACACGCCGCTCGCACTGAAATGGCGCGCCTGCAGCCAAACAAAAGCCAACAAGTATGTACCAATTTAAAATGCTGCCCAAAAAAACGAAAATATATAGGAACGACAAAAACAATGACAACGCGAACGCGAACGGGAACAGGAACGAGAACGACGACAGCGAGGACAGCAAAACCAGAACGACAAGAGCCAAAAAACCAAACGAAAGAAAATTTTCAAATAAAATTCACAAGCATGAAAGCGCTATTATATACTGGCTGAAAGACACACAGTTGGAAAGCCACTCTAGCGCGTACGCGATGGTACAACGTGGTTTGCTTTGCCCTTCTCCCTTTGCTGGCCACATAAAACGAGAAAAGCCCACCGAACCCTCGGAAAAACAAAACAGCTTCTAATCATTTTTAATGAAATTCCAAATAAACACGTAAAAGCCAATGAATGTCATTTCAAAAAGGTAAAACCTTGTGGCATGCGGTGTGCGGATGTGTGTATGTATTTGTGTGTCTGTGTGTAGGTGCCGAAGTGGAACGAGGCACGAACGTGCTGCAGAAGCAACAAGGTGAGCTGGCATCCACGATGTGGGGATACTTGCCGTATGAATAACAGGAGCAGCACCAAAATCAACAGCAACAACAACAAGCAATTGCCGTTGGGCAGCAGCAACAACAGCAACAGCGACAGCACAGCGCAAATTGAGTGGCTGACGGAGACAGAGAGAGCGTGCGGGCAAAAGGCGAGCGAAACAAGCGCCGCAACAACAGGCAACAAAATTTATTAGTCCGCACAATTTGACTACTTTTAGACGCAACAACCACAGGGCAGTATGGCACAGGCAAAGGACTATGGAACGATAGCCGCCACAGCATCGCCGGGGCTTCAGCTTCAGTCCCTCAGCCTCGGCTTTCGGCTTTGGGTTTCAGCGTGTGACATTCGCCTGGCTGCAGAGAGAAATATGTTTAGCCAAAAGCAACCAACAGTAAAAAAATTGAATACAAAAGGGCGCCACAACAACAACAGCAGCAAGAGCCTCATACAAATAAACAAATTTATGGCGCAAACTGAAGAAATATTGTAAAGGCTCGCAGGGCACTGCAGGACAACGGAATGTGCCGAAGGACACAGAGAGGGGGAAGCACGTTGGCCAAGACATGACAAACAAACCGGGAAACAAGCCAAACTTGAATACGCGTTAAAGTAAGTTGAAATTTATTAATTTCATGATAAGGTAAACAAGCCACTGCCGGACGAGGACGACCCACCTGACCGACTGAGTGCCATCCGTTCCTGAGAGCCCACTTGCCACTGACATTAAAATGCGGAAAAATAAAATGTGTAATTTAAGTTAGGCTACAGTTTCTACTAGGGGTGTATTCAAACCTGGAATAATCAACACCGATTGCTCGGTATGTCCTGCAAAAATATAAATGAGATCTACATTTAGGTGACCTCTACTTATACAATTATCTTGCTTTGTATAACTGTACATTTAATTTATGAACTCGCAAATACCCTTACCACAGCTTGCCACAGAGCCAACGTACTCCTAATAAATAAACGTAGCTTGCCACACAATTACAAGTACCTGTGGTGAATAGAGGGGAGAACTTAAAGCATAACTGTAGCTTGCATTTTACTGTAATTTAAAAACACTCAGCCGTTCTCATTTTTGCCTCGATGGGCAACAGCAAAAGTTTTGCATAAGTATTTTATTTGCTGGGCCGCCCCACTGTGCACTGTTCACTGTGCGTACACAGGCAGGCTCTTTGAAAAGGTGTTTGACCGGCAATAAGTCAATTTTGTTTGCGTTTTATTCACGCCGCGCTCAACTCGGCTTGGCTGGGAGCTTCGAGCGGGAGGCAGAACACTTCAGATCTCCTGGGAGTTGGCCTCCAAAAATTCAATGATTAATGTGCGTTGCTGGAGTTGTTGAAGTGGGTGCGTAGCGAATGGGTTGGAGCGGTGAATGGGAATGAGAATGCTGACGGGGTTATGGATGGAAGATGGTAATTGGATGGGGGGATGATGGGTTTGTCGTGGAGAGTGGATATTGAAACCGTGGATCTGTTCCTGTTCTGTTCTGTGTGCACACAGTCTGCGTAACGACAACAACGAGGCAAATCGACGCGGCAGCGCTGCTCAATGACCTCAGCGTATTTCAAAAGTTTATTAATTTATTGGATTTATGAAGTCATTGGGCATTATGCGTGGGGAATCGCATTTCCGTTCAATATTTGGGCGTTGCTTTGGCTTTTAACGGGCGTTAGTTCAGAAAGGGGGTGTTCGTGGAATATACATTTCGCAAAAGTATTCAATTTCGTGGCTTTGGTGTCGGCGTAGAGTGGAGGGGGGCAAAAAGGTAATTTGATTTAACAGCGATTGGGCGAAACTACATGTCGGAACTCTCTTAGTATTTGCATAGTTTACATCAATTACTCGTATTTGGTCCGAACATGCAATTTAGCTGTTTTCATGCGACATCAAATCCAGAGGGCTATGTTCGTGTCTCTATGTATGTGAGTGTGTGTGTCTGTGTGTGTGTGTGTGTGTGTGTGTGTGTGTGTGTGTGTGGGTAAAACTGTAATTAGTTGCAATTAGAAAAGCAATGGTCATAAACGATTAAAGCTGTCAACTAAATTAAAACGACAAAGCATGATACTGTTTTAGGCAGTAATTGATACGAGAGATATCTGCAAAACCATCATATGAGTGTTAAATATGGGGTCCGTTTTGGAAGAGTGCATAACTAATGAGGAGGCAATACTGAATAAATTTTCAGGATCAACAGTAAAATGGAGTAATATATTTAATGAGAGATAGTGTTACCTAGAAATTGGTAATGAAATAGAATATTAATTTGTAATATATTTTGATTTCGTGACTAATGTTTTCCATAAAATATCTTATAACATTTATTAGGTACTAAGAATTTGATATCGAAACAAACTGTATTTAATTTTGTAAATATTGCCTGCTGAGTTTGATAGTGAAAAAAATCATTATATTATTTCCACCAGTCAAAAAATACAGATTTTATGTAATATGATTTCGGTAAAAGTTCCATTACACGTGCATTGATCCGAAGAATATTTGGCATTGCGAGTTGCATGACAGTATTGCAAGTGCAACATCACTGTTTGCGTAACATATTCTGGTTGCAAGTGAAATTATTTCATTAATTAATACAACTGAATCGTAAATAAAGCAAAAACACTGACAAAGTATAATTAAACAATCGCAATACCAAACCAGGCCGCAAAAACCATCATGTATGTATGTATGTTGTGTTGCGCATGAGTGTCTGTGTGTGTGGAAAGTGTACCAACTAATCAATGAGGGCATAAACAAATACAAAAACAAATGTAATGTAATATTGGTTTTGCTCGGCATATCACACACGTGCTGTGTGGCTTTAAATTGACTTAAATTGCATACACCACTACATGCAGGCAAAAAATAGAAGGCAATTAAAATTTACGTAGTATTTTAATAGCAAAACTTTACCCTTAAATGCTTATTTGGCTTGTTTTGTTGTGTTGCTCTTGGTCTTTTTTTGCCGCATTTCATTAAACAAAACTTTACCCACAACACCAACAGCAGCCAGAGATAGACTCAGAGAAAACAGAGAAAGAGAGCGAGATAGAAAGAGAGAGATAGGAAGCGTGAGCGAGACAGAGTTGAGAATTTAATAGCTGCACCTAAAGCTGTAATGGTAGTTAGTTACAACCTGTGGCCCGTCGGCAGACGATGGACAGCATGGAGTGAACATTTCCACTGCCGCCGCAAAATGCCATCAAAAGTGCCAACCTTGAGCACTTCGTTATTAAAATGCATTCAACCAAAATCTAGAACTGCCAAACTAAAACAAAACCAAAAAAAAAGTGGAAATAATAATAACGACTATGACGATGTTGCTAAAAACTAAACAACTTTTGCTGGCAGTTTGCAAAATGGTGGCACGCCGTCGAAGGAGACTACATAGCATTTTGGCCATTGTTGCCAGCAGCCCGGGGGTATGAAGGAAGAGAGAGTGAGCGAGGTCAGAAGGACTCTCAGCCACCTACATTTTTGTCGTTACACTTTCTAGTTGGGGGTTCTCTTTTTTTTTTGTAGGTGCGCTGCGGCGGTGGCTGCCTTGCGAAAAATAATTAATTTGCATAATCCTTTGTAGCACTTTACTTCATTCATGCCTGGCACGTTGGTTGCAGTTGCACCAACGACGACGACGACATCGTTGCCTTGGCCAAGCTCTGCAAATTCTGCAATGCAAATTACCTTAAGTGCGGGCCTCACAACACATCACCAAGAGCAAAAAATCTCTCGAAAAAAAACCCTGGTGAAGAGTGAAATAAAAGCGAAAAAAAGAAGAAAACAAGATGCCTAGAAGGAGAGGAAGAGGAGCGAGTGAAGCCAACGTGAGTTTCGCAAAATGCCGCTTGGTACACGGCACTAAACAAGCTGGAATCCTCGTAGATCTTAAGTTATGTACACACGCACAGCAGCCCTGAGTGTGTGCATGTATCTGTGTGTGTTACAGTGAGTGTATGCGTATGTGGGAATGTGTTCTTCTAGTTGAGCTGGCACCCAATGCAGCTGTCTTCTTTCACGTCGCGAGACAAGCTAAGAAATGTGTAAAAAACACCTGCTGCCAGTTACTTATTTAAGCGGACCAGGTAAGAAACGCTTGCAGCTTGTTATGACGCGGGTGGTGCAGCTCCACCAGGGAGCCAGCCCAGCAACCAACCAAGAAGGCAGCCAGCTCGACCCATGCCGGGCTGCACTTCATCATACCCAGTCGGCAACATGAGCAAGAGCAAGAGAAGCAAAAGAAGCAGGAGAAGGAGAATCAGAACAATCCGGTCTTGCGACCCGACCGGGACCTCAACCTGGAGCCCTTCAGGGGCAATAGCAACACCCGAGCAGTTGGCTTTAACATTTGGTTAACACGAATTTTCTTGCCGCCACTGATTTGTGTCCGTATACTTCTTGTTCCTTCTTTACTTCGCGCTGTTGTCTCAACTCGCTTTTTGCGGCAGCAGCGCTACAGCTGCAGGCGCATCAATCTGGCTCACTTTGGACCAGTCGCCGAGAGATCACCAGATGAGAGGATGAGCGAATGTCTTGGCAAATTAGTGCAGCGTCAAGTGGCAGTCCAAATTTGTCTGCTGTCAGTTTGTAGCTTGAGCTGCCCGTTGATTTATGCGGCACGTTGCAAACAAAAAGATGCAGCAGCAGCAGGCAGAGACCACCTGAGGAAGCAGATCTTGCAGTTCGTTTTGACCAGGTTTTAGCCAGTGTGCGTGCAAAGTTACATAACTCACTACGCGCGGCCGTCTCGCTCACGACTCGAGGCGATTGCCAGTCGGCCGAGTTACTCAACATGCCATATATTAAAGCGCAGCCTGAACTTCTTTTTCTTCACTCCTTTTATTTTTCCTCTGTTCGGTTCTTAACTATTTTTCAAAAATGGTACCACCCGCTTACCCTTGCCATCACCTACCGCCGGCCTTAAGTAATGAAGCAAGCAAGCCCGTTGCAGTTTTGTGGGTGCTGCTTCATTAAGTATGCCGTGGCGTTGTAGTTGGTGTGTACACACACCCATGCATGTCTTTAAGTATATGATGATAGTACTATCTCTCTCTCTCGCTCTCACTCTATCTTTCCGTCGCAAGCACGAAGTTCATAGACCTGGACGAGCTGCACTATAAAATTTATGCTGGGATACCCGTTTGTCCTTGCTGCGTCGTCGTCTGCTGCCAGAGTGAGGTAAAGTAAGTATTTTTGGGTATTTGCATAAATTTTCTTAAGTGCATCAGGCAGTAAATTGCAATCGATGTTGTTGTCTTTGTTGTTGCTCGTCTTCTTGTTATTGTTGCTGTTGTTGTTAGTGCCGCTGGCGTTAGCTTGGCGTGTTGTTGCTCTTGTTTTCTTTTACACTCTTTAACCCGGTTACGCCCCCCTCTTCGACTTTCCCCATGGAAAACGCTTTCTATTCTTTTTTTTGTTGCTTTTTTTGTTGTTTTTGCATCGCCTGCTAGCATGCTGCAAATTATATAGCACACTTTCCACACCTGGACAGCCGTATTTGACGTCGCCGGCCACGACAACGGCTCCAGCTATGGCCACAGCTCCTGGCTCGGGCTGTGACCACGGCTTCACGGCTTCAACTTCGGCTACGGTTGGAGAACCCACATACAACTCAACCTCAGCTCGTTTCCGGCTCGCACACTTGGCCACCTTTCAACATGAGCCTTGGTGTCTGGCAAATTGTTTTCAAGGAACATGCAAAGCGCAAGTATTTAATTAATTTTTGCATATTTTATCTGTTTGAATTTGTTGAAGCATGTTAGAGTGCATTCCCCTCCGTCTCCCTTTCACCCCCTTCCCACTACCTCACCCATCATTCGTCTCAGTCTAGGTCTCTATCTCACTCTGTCTCGCAGTCGTATCTTGACTTCACCCCTGTGTGTTGAAATGCTTAAGCCATTGATTGCATCTAAAGTGGCGGTATTTATACGTTCGGGCTCATTTAAATAAATTCTAAATAAAGCACAAGCCAGACCGACGACCGACGATGGACGATGGACACGGACAATGGACGAGGGACCTACGACGGCACCGTCCATTGGCCATGAGAAATGCCCCATTGTACGTTCGCAACACACTTGGCCAATTAAGTTTGCGCACGACAGCATGTAGATGACCTATCACAAATGACCTTTTCCAAAGAGAACTTCGTGCACTTTAAAGGGGTTTCCCACAAAGGATCTTTAGTTTTTAAATTTGAACTACACTTTAAGAGTTGAAATTCAATAGATATTTATATTTCAGCATTTCTATTTTTCCTGCTCTGGTTGTTGTTGCGGAAAATTTGCATATGGATAGCTGAATATATACAGTTTTAAAATTTCAAAATCTCTTGAAAAATATTCTCTCAACCTGAGTTTGAATATAAAAAGATGCGTCAGCTTATAAAATGTTGTTCAAAGTTTACAAAGTGCAAGGCAAACCTAAGTAGTTTTGCGTGTTGTTTTGTTGTCCGCAAACTTTGTTGGCCAACTGTTTGCACTCTTATACCTCTGTGTATACACAAACATCCATAGATATATATGTATGTTTTTCAACGTGTGTGTGTGTGTGTGTGTGCGGCCAGTTCATAAATTGCTGCTTGTGTTGCTGTGGTTGTAGCTTATATTGCTTTGCCTTTTGTTCGAAAATCAATTATGCTGTCATTGTCATGCTTTTGACCTGCCCCCCACTGCCACGTTTCACCTCCTCCTCCCTGTCACACCTCGCCCTGCCGCCTACGCCTATCTGCTCCATCGGCCAGGCGATCCAAGACCCGACCACAACTGTTATCACACCTAACGCTGTTTAAAAACACGTTGCTCAAACATTGACTGTTGGCACCCCTGACGGACACGAGAAGGGTCCTATTATTGGAACAGGGGGCTGCCAGAGGAACAGGAGGAAGCGTTGAGGTTAGCGTGCGCCACTCTCACTCACACTCCTGGCTTACGTGCCCATAATGGACCCTCATCAGTCTCATTATTTATGCGACGTGCGGTTTCTTTGGATTTTGTTAGATTAAAAAGTGCCTGAGGGTTTTGCCGAGTGGCTTCGACGTCACCGAGCACGGTCAGCGTGGTCAATGCGAGCGCAAAGGTAAAACAGGTCAGGCCGCCGGGCCAGGTATTGTCGTTGTCGTTGTCCCGTTGCCTGTGGCCCTGGCCCTGGCAGTGGTAAAGGCACTGGTCGTGGTTGTGTTGTTTATGGCTCGTGCACGCGCCCCTTTTACCCAGTGTCGACTATTTGTTAAATTTATAAAATAAAATACACTGGTAAAAGCGAGAAAATCTGGAAAGGGAACCCCGGCACTGGTACCCGGACTGAGACCGTGCCGGGGGGACCCTGCTAAAAGATTGCAGATTGGCATTAGCAATGATTTTTTTTACGACTGTGGGCCTTGCCCTTTGCACTGTTTAAAGATTAATGTGACAGCCATTGAATATTTATTAGTTGTTACTTTGCATATAATTTGTGGGCCCCGCCAACTGCGGCACCATTCATTGATCTGGGCAGCCTGGGCATATTTAAATGGGCCAGTAGTCAAGCCGTCAAGCTGTTGACTCTGCGGTTTTAATTTGTCAAAGTGCGCTAATACGAAATTAATTTGCCCCAGTCAGGCCAGAGCCAGAGAGACTGCGACTGCCAAGGCGCTTGTCCAGTTTGCGGCCAAGACAAATGGCGTCTGCTGCTGAAATATTAAAAAAAAAGAGCTCTCGTGCATAGTATAGAATACATATATAAGAAATGGTGTTGCTTGTGTGGTTGGTGTTGCCTCAGTCCGCCATGTGGCGCATGGTCCTCGTGCCTCGTGACCATGTTCGTGTGTCTGTGTACAAGTGTAGAAGCAATTAAGTTAAATAAAAAAAAAAAAAAAAAAAAAAAAAAAAAACACAAGCAAGAAGCAAAACAAAACGAAATGAAAGAAAACAAAAACAGAAACAAGAAAACAGCAAAACACAAGCAAAGGCAAAGCAAAGTGTAAAGCACACAAATAAACACAGTGAGGCAGGCAAAGTCTACACACGCATTCCGGCAAGACAAATTGTTGCAGCAGCTGCAGCTGCATGTTGCGCCACCAAAAACAAAACACAAAGCACAAATAACATGCCCAGCGCTGGCCAGGCCTTGCCCGTTCCATGCTCAAGCACTGCAGCAGAGCTGCAACAATATCAAAACCAAATTATATTAAATAAAGCAAAATAATGCAAACAGCTTGAGCCAACACAAAGTAAGCCGAATAATGAGAATATTGCATTAGTTCTCTGACCAATGGCCGAGCAGCCGAGCTGTCCCAAGAATCGTCCAACAGAGAGTCGAGACGCAGTCCATGTTTGAGCATCGGCTAAGAGCATTAGCCGCAGTGACATCACAACAACTAACACTGGCCAACTAGCTGGTAACACACACGAAGCCAAACACGCAACCGGACATACCGACACGAGGCACGAGCACGGGGCACATAGTGAGTCTCACAGGAACTTTCCTGCTGGCGACACGCTTCTACAATGGCGACAACATGCTGCCAAGAGCAGCACAGGAGCAGCCTGGGATTGCTTGCCCAAAAGTAAAATGTTTTTACACTTAAAGACAAAACCAGAGATTCAGCCAGAGAACAACTTGGTGCCGCTGCATGTCGAGGTTTCTGGGGGCAAAATCTTTTGGCCCACTCACGCAACCAATGCCAGACTGCGCTCCACTGCTGCTGTCCCGGGCACTGAAACGTTTGCGGCTGCGGTTTGCACTTTTTGGTCTTTGAAGTTGTGCAAGTGACTCTATCTCTCTGTCTCTCTCTTTGTCTCTTGCACAAGCTCTGCCTTCTCTATCTTGTCTGTGTGGGTGACTGCATAACAACAACAAAAGCTACAAGCTGTTGTCGCTTTCGTCCTCATGTTGCATTGACAGAAGATTAGTGTGAAGCAACAATGTGAAAACAGCGCTACAGGGGTGCACGGCATCCAACCCACAATACACTCTCACAACACTCCCTCCCTCCTCCACACACGCACACACAGGGACTTACTGGCATTGCCACAATGCTGCATGCGGCAGCAATAGCGGAAATGGATGGCAGGGCG
Organism: Zaprionus indianus; assembly: GCA_018904595.1. Taxonomy (NCBI): domain Eukaryota; kingdom Metazoa; phylum Arthropoda; class Insecta; order Diptera; family Drosophilidae; genus Zaprionus; species Zaprionus indianus. The sequence continues at coordinate 7,884,552 of JAEIHA010000860.1, forward strand.
CCGCAGCAGACATTTTTATTGCGGCGCGCTTGCTTTTTAAGTTGTTCCGAATTGCATTTGAAATTGTCGCTGTGACTGTTGCTGCTGCTCCCGCTGCAGCTACTGTTGCTGCCGCAGCTCGCACTGCGCAACTATTGCTCAAGAATTACGTAATTTAATGAAATTTAATAAACATCAAGAGCAACTGTGCAGTCGTTGGCGCTTTACCGCTTTCCCTTTGTGTTCAGCAATTTTACGTCTATCCCGTAACGAAGGAGCCAACGAAGCCAACGAAGCCAACGTTGCCAAACGGCAACTTGAGCTTTATTAAATTTCACGCATGCTACGCTGCTCTCCGGACAAACCTGAAAATGAATGCACACGCTGGCGCCGGTGCCGCTGCCCTCCTCGCCACTCCTCTCAGCTGCCCTGCCCAAACTGCGTCTACGTCCCCATTGACTGACTGTTGTTGCTGGTGGCTGCTGCTCTCTGCTGGCACTGTCGACGCGAATAGGGTGCAAAATGTTTGCACATCTGCATATAAATTCCTCTTAGTTCTGCTCGCAACCAGTCAGCCAGGCAGCTTACACACACTTTTTTTATTCTTCTGCTCCGCTCGATGTTGCCAATATTTGCATTTGCGTTCTATTTCGCGTTTTTTTTTTTTGTACGTTCGTCGTCTATTGCCATTGTCGCTGTTCCTACTACTACTTCTTTGCTGTTGTTGTTGCCCTTGTTGCTCGCTTACACTGTTTACATAAACATTTTTTCGACACAACACATTTCGTTGCACAAATTTACATTTAAATTAAATTTTAAGTGCAGTCTGAAATAAACTAAGCTACCTGCATTTTCTGTGTGCGTCTCTGTGTATATGTGTGTGCGTGTGTGTGCGAGGCAATCAGTACTCAATGCGTGCACTCTACGTTTATAAGCAAGCGGAGTCGCAGTCGGTTGGGGTAGCAGGCCAAACTGACAATGACAGGTTAAGCGCCAGCAATAACACCAACAACAACAGCAACAGCAGCAAGGCGTGCGGCGGACCTCATGTCTACAACAGTTTCACACCGCGGCAACGGCGACACCTGCACATGTCCATATTGATTGTTATCAATTTTGGTTATTACAGCGCAAAGCACATGCAATTTTCACTGCGATTTTTCACCTGTACCGCTTTAATAGCATAGCATATACAGATTGCAAGCAATATGTGTCTGTAGGTGACTGCGGACAGACTATGTAAAAATCAATATTCTGTAGCAAATAATTTAAACAAATATTAATTGCTTTAGTTATTACTGCAAATCGTTATTAAAGTAAATAACAAAAAATTGAATTCAAAAAGCAAATATGTTCAAAATTTAGCTTTTCCCTGACGAACTGAAAATTTCGGTAAATAAATAGAAAACAAGTTATCGTTGTTTTTCATTATTTAAATGCGTATTTACTTTAGGGTGTTTGGATGTTCATCCATCTCTTATTCACAGATTACTTGTTTTTTTTTTTTCATGGTACAGTTCGAAAGTGTTTATTTGATCGTTGAATTTATTTGCAACTGATTGCATCGACATAGCAAATTGAACTAATAAAGAGATTCGAAAAAAGGTTAGCCAAAATATAAGTGCAATTTGGCCTGTCCGAAAACGTTGAAAAGACACGCAAAATGCACATTCAATTGCACAAATTCATTTAATTTTCTCTATCTGTTGCTGATAGTTTAGTGTAGCTTTTATTTCAAGCTATATGAAAAAAGCTGATATATTTCTTAATTCTTTCCTTTGTTGCTCTTTCTGCTGACTTCAAGTGGAAAATATAAAGCCCAAATGCGAACAACGAGTGCAATGAAATAATTAAATCACTTTCTGAAAGGAAATTTAATGCGGAAAAAGAAAATGCCAATAAGAGAACGAACGCGAATGTCAGCTGAGTCCACGCGAAATACTACGCGGGGCGTGTTCGGGGCGGGACAAACGAAAATTAATGACAAAATTTAATGGACACTTGCGGCACAATGCGCGTGTGTGTTTACACACTCTCAAGTGCGCAGCAGAGATGCACACGCACATTAAAGCTGATGCTTCTCATGTGGGGCACTTATATGTTGAAGCGTGAGTCGATGTATGTGAGTGCAGTATGTATGTGGTAAAGTACGCATTGCAGAATCACAGCGCAAGTAGAAGCCCATGAGAGAGCATTGAAAAACGTTCCACATACAAACGTTGTTTAGCTTCAAGTACAACTAGTTCCGGCCATAAATATCAAATATCACTGCTCAAATTTAAACATTTCTCTATCTTCGGTTATCACATATTGTGTTCGTTGAGCATAAGCGGACTGAAATTATAATCTTTTCTTCCGGCTGCTTAAATGAATTTTAAATTACTCATATTTCAATTTTCTTGCCGCACTTCACAACAGCAGAACACGAATTGTTCTGCAGATTTCTGAATATTAAGTTTCTAAGCAGCTTTCATATTTTTCATATACACACTACATATGTACATCTCTTTATTATGTTCGTAATGCAAAGCGAGGTGAGCTTTAAGTTGCTAAAACATTCACCTCATTAACTTGAAAACATAAAATGCACTTAAGCTAGATCTTAGGACGAGTTGCGGGACAAGAAGAGGAAGCCGAGAAGCAGCACCTCAAACTGCAGACTGGCATTACTTAAGTCTGAGCTGGCTGCTTACATCTCAATGTGGCACAGAACGACAGCAGCAACACCGACATCAACAGGAACAACAACAACAGCAAGAGAATGCAGCATAACAAGGAGGTGCCTGCAAGGAGCTGCTGCATCATAGCAACCTGAATTTCGCATCTTTTTGCTCGTGTTTTCTCTTATTTCGTCGTACACTTATAAAAAATACCACAGCGTTTTTAATTTACTACAGAAATAGCAAACAAGTGCTGGATGCTGTTGCATGCTGCTGTTGCAGATAGTATGAAGAAAGAGGGAGGCAGTGTGATGCCTTGCCATGGCAGTGGCTTCGTGAGAAAATGCTTGTATTTTTTTTTCATTTCTTATCCCCAGAAATGAAGAAAACTATGAAGCAGGCAGCGCGCGCAATGGAAATACATGCAAATATAAATAAATAAACCGAGGTCGAATGCGCCCATTCATGTGAGTTGCTGTCGGAGCCGACGTCGATGTCGACTCCGCTGTATCCGCACCAGTCTATCGGTCTGCACTTCCCACTCCTGAAGTTCAACTCTCGCTCATCCAGTGAAGTCAGTTTGTCATGCCGCATGGGGCGGTAACAGTAGGGAACTGAAGCCATAGAGCCAGAGCCAAAGCTGCAGCCGATGCTGGAGCAGAAGCTCACATATTTGCATGACGTCAGAAGTCGAAAGTGCTGGCTGGTGTACGATATACGGTGTATGGTATACGGGGTTTTTGGGTTGCGGGTTACGCTCTGCGCTCTGCGGGCATCAGTTTTTCCCATCCCTCTGTATTTTTTGCTGCTGGGTTGAGCTGGAGCCAACAATCTTGTTGGTTTTATGCTGGCAGCGAGTATATTTAATTAAAACAGGATTAATCTAGCAGAAACAATACTTCACTTAATGCAGCTCTCGCAACGGCACATGCCTGGCAGCCGCAGCCGCTGACGGTGCCGGTGCCGGTGCTGATACCCAAGCCAAAGCTGTAGCTGTTGTAGAATCGGGACCTGAAGGCTGCAGGCAGCGTAGTTGTCTGCGGCTTCGGGCTTGGGCTGACTAACAGACTCGTCGACTTGCCAAGGAAGAGAGCTGTGGATGCTAGCTGACCCAGACTGAACACAAACAAGGGCGTCAACTGCTGCAAGACACACAATAGCACGCACACACACATGCTCTCTCACGCACGAGCAGCCACATAAGCGCAGAGCTGAGCTGAGCGCCCGAAAAAGTATGCTATGGTTTTTTATACTTTATGCATATATCTCACGAGTCTCGACCAGCTTAGCGCTCGCTCGCTTTCAATCATTGCTCGTATATTGCGCAATACGATGCCAATCAAGGAAATTGCGTGTCATGCAGCACAGGATAGAAAAACAGTCGAGTAAAACGTTTTTCGGCGCATATACCATCGAACATAATTAATATTTACCTTTTGATAGGTTTCTGCTTGCCAACTATTAGCCACGGCAAACAGTTTTAACAGCTTTGAATGTTTTCGCTTTTAGTCGCAAAAGCCATCAAAGTCTTGACTACTCACCAAGTCCAAGTGCTAGTCAAACGGAGGGCAAATAAACAAAATATATACGAATTTCAAACGATAACAGTCGCAGCAAAGTTCCTTTATTTCTTTTTAATATTTTTCCAAAAACATAAACAGCAAAGAGAAAAAAAGGAAGAAAAGGAGGATAAGAAGGAAAACCGAGCCAAAAGCCAAGAAGCAGAACAAGCGGCATACCCAGCAAAAATCTACACCAGGAAGTGCTCTACACAGGCAATGCCAACAACAACGGGAGCGGCAGAGGCAGCAGCAACTGTAACATGAGTCGAAATTGTAGTTGTACAAACACGTCAGCTTTTAAATTACTTGGCCTAAAGGTAAATTGAGCGGAAGTTAAAATGTTGGAAAAACAGCATGAAAAAAAAGGAATCCAAGTCGAAACACAGGCAGCTCCTGCTGCTCCTGCTGCTGGTGCAACTTGGACTGAACGGAACACGGCAGCAGCGAACGGAGCTGCCGGAGCCGTAGCTGTTTCTGCTGCTTGTGTTAGTGTCCATAGCAGCAACAATACCAACTACAACTACAACAAAAACAAGTGCTGGAGACGGGTAAGGCGGCACACGGCAAATTTGCCGGGAGTAAACGCAAGAATAATAACAACCGAAAGCAAGTTTTTTGGCTTAAGTTTTTGTTGTTGTCGTTGTTATTGTTGCCGCCGCTGCTGCTGCCGCTATGAAATTCAGTGGCACACAAAACGTAATTTCAACTAAACGAACCGACAAACAAAACTAAAAAAGAAGGGAAAACTAAAAAAAAAATAAAACACAAAAAAAGCAAACCAAAACAAACAAAAACACAAACAAAGCAAAACAACTGCAATTGCAGCGAAATATTATTTTAGCTTGCTCGCATCCTTCCTGTTGCCTTGCTGCCCTGCGGCGGTCAGCGGGCAGCGTGCGGCAGGCAGAGGCGAAGCGACTCACACCCAGCTCACAGCAAGATTCACATGCGCACGGGATAAGTTGGCAGAATTTCGCAATAATAAAATATTTGCAATGTACTCGAAACGGTGGGGCAATGCAACGGCAAAGGCAGCAGCAACTGCAATGGCTACGGCTACGGTTACGGCTACGGCAATGGTAACGGGAACTCCTACGGCGGCAGTGGCAGCGGCGGACAGGCAACTGCATTTTCATAAAGTGCAGCTCATAAAGGAGGCGCAATTGGTGGAAGTGGAAATGGGATAGGTGATAGGGTGGTGAGGTGAGGCAGGGTGGGTGCAACGGGAAAGGGAAATAAAAACTCTAAATAAATACTATATAAGGCAGCAGCCAACAGCGGCAGCAGCAACAATCCGAATCAAACAAACAACAATACAGCAGTGAAAATAAAAAACTGAACAATAAAAGAACCAGAAAATACAACAAAAACAAAAAAGAATTGTAATAATAAAAACCCGCGAAAATATTTGCAGCGGGCGTTGAGAAATGTTGAGCAATAAAAATTGCATTTTTATGCTGATGTTTGAATTTTGCATGCAAATGAAAAACGAAGAGCGACCGACGTGCGACGAGCGACGAGTGTAGAGTCGGCACCAAAATGGCTGGGAAACAAAAGGGCAGACCGACAGGGGCGGGTCGTCTTTGTGTGGGAGGGATCACTCTCGCTGTGCCGTCCAGTCTCCCAGTCCCATTCTCGTTCTCATTTTGCCTGGCACTGCACAGGAAGCGTCAGCGTTGTTGCTGCCTTTGCCGGCGCTGTCAGTGGCAGCGCATGCTTTGCAGCTTAGCTGCGACTTTGCGCCCACGCTGCACGTGTTTATGACTTTGAATTGCAACTTCATCCGCCGGGTTGGACGCCAAACGTTGGTAGTGTGTGCCTGCGTTGTTGCCGCTGCCGTTACCGTTTTCTGTCGAGTGCAATGATGGCGGCGCATAGCGCGCATTGTGACGCGAAATGGCGTCGACTTGAATAATCCAACATGGCGTTTTGCCGCCGTAACGACCGCTAAGGTTTATTTGTGTAACCATGTGTGTGTGTGTGTGTGTGTGAATGCGTGAGTGTTGTGTTGTCTGCTTCCGGCAACCGGATAAAAAACTTGGCGTTAAAGTGTTAATATTTTGAGTTTTGAGAGCATTGTCGGTGCCAGGGGCCAAAGGCTGCGACTCCAACATTATTTCCCCATGACGCTGACACTTGTTCAATTCAAATAGCATGCCAGAGCGACGACATTGATGTGCCGGCACGGCATCCGCCGGACTGCAACTGCAACTGCAACTGGGACCGGGACTGGGACTGGGCCATACCTGGGAATTGGAATGGGACATTGACTGGCAGCACGGCAGTGGCGTGGCGTGTGCCGTGAGCCGTGTACCAACCATATCAGTCGTGCCGCATTTATGTTATCTTTAATTTGCGTTTCGAAATTGGCCGTGGGAGTGCACTTGCAATTGGCAATTGCCGAGTAACGACCGCATTCATTAAATGATATTTATGTTTACTGATATAACTTCACCACATGGGCCCAATAAGAGTTGATTTTAAGCCCTCCAAATGTGTATTTTTGTTGAAAATTTCTTGATACCACAGAGTATGTTCAATGAGTTTGAACACCAAACATATACAATTATTAATAAGCCCAAGAAACGTGATTATTTGTATTCTTAAGACTCTTATTGAATTTAATACAAATACATCTTAAAGCAATAATATGCAAACAATGTCTGCCGGCTGAGTAAATCAATTCATTTAAAATAAATTTAAATATTGAATACAATTTGCTTAGTTATTATTAGATTCCTCTTTCACTTTCCACTCTTATTTAGTGGGGACTCACAGCTTCATATTTCACTCAATTGTGATTAATTCAAATGAGACAAGAGAACCGAATTTGATTCCAAACAGAAAAGTCATATAAATCTATTCAATCGAAAAATATCTAAGGTGTTTAGTGAAATTTATAATTTGTAGTCTTGAAGAAAAACAGAAATTTTTAGTGAATGCTTTGCGACCCCTGCTTGCAGATTCTTCATTTAATAAAGCGCATGGTCTGAACATCTCTAATTGCTTGAATATTAATTATCATCATGTGTTGCATGGTGCATGTTGCATGCTGTCGTTGGTTTTGGCTGGCAGACAGCAGACTGACAAACGAGAAGGCAGACGCAAAGACACGCAGCCTTGCTGGCTGTCTGGCTGGCAGCTTGGTCATGTCACATTAACCATACGCACTGTGTGCACTGCGCATAACTACAGGCGCCTGGCAGCCTGCAGGCCACATTAACAGCCAACCAGCCAACCCATACAGTTGGCCAACAAGCAACTTAAATTGTCAAGCAGGCACTTAAAACCCGTTCTCATCAATTTCATCGGGCATATGCTTAACTTTACTTGCGGTGATTTTTCAACTTGGCCGACAAAGTTCCAGGTAGTTGCCAGGATAGTTGACGGTTTGCCAGGTTGGCTGGTTTCCCCCTTCTTGCATCGCTATGTTGCCAGTTTACCAGTTTGTCGGGTTGGCTGCGTTGGAGTGCTTTGCACATTGACAGCGTTAATTAACTTTTAATTTAATTTCGCGTAAATGAGTTTTTACTGTCAGCGAACCCGGTCTGCATTCAAGCTGAGCTGAGTTGAGCTCAGGCCGGACGGATGGTCCGATGCTCGGATGGTCGGCTTGACGGTCATGCTTTCAAGCGTGGTTTTCAAATGTGGCAGTTGCTGCGAAAGCAACGCGTACGTAGACGTTGACGTCGACGCCAGCTGAGACTGCAATGTCGAGGTACGCGCCAGTGTCAATTTATGCCACCAAAGTGAAAATCCAAACTGAAAGATTTATGTACGCGATGTGGTATACGTATGTATGTATGAACGAAGCTACACACGGCATTCACTTGTATGTACATGTATTATTTATTATACTTTTCGTTGGTAAATGTGATTTATATGAAAATCAGAGCATCAGCCAGCGACCACTGTGCGTGCAAAATATTTGGCATCGTCTGAGATTTTATAATTTAATTTTCACTAACTGGCAAAAGGTAGCAGAAGAATGCCAGCACCGAGAGTGGAAACATCGCAGTGGCGTAAATAAATGCTTTTGACCACTGTGCAGCCAACCGAGCGCGGGCGAAGAAGGGGGGAAGCCAGCCAAGTGAGTGAGAGTGTGTATGTGCGTCAGCTTCACAGAAGGTGTGTGTTTTATTAATTGCCGTTGCCGCTGCCGCTGCCACTGCCTCTGCCGCTGCTCTTGCTGCTGGCTCTGATGCCGCTGCCTCTCGCAGTCCCTGCCGCTGCCCATACTGATGCTTATGCTGATGCCGCAGCAGCCACTTCCACCGCAGCAGCCATGCAGAGCGAGTAAGAGCAAGAGAAATATTCCGGCAACGCACGCATGCGGTTATACTTTTTTTTCCTTTTTGTTGTTTTCTTGCCTGTGCGCGAGCGGGTCCAGGTCTGTCCACAAGCGCGGCATATCGTTAATGAAAACTGATTCTAGTGCCATTAACGTACGAGCTCTTCAGACCAGTGGAAACACGTTCAAGTACAACGCAATCCCCTTTTGCACGCCTCAGCCCCTCGTGCTGAGTGTGCAACCGATGGCTGCGTCCTGCTACTGCTGCCCACAGGCAACTGCCCATGCTCCGGTACTGCTCTTGTTCTGGTTCTCGCTCTGCTGCTGATCCTCATTTGCCGTTTCTTGCTTCTGCTGCTGCTGCTGCTGCTGTGCTGCTCTTGTTGTGCCCGCTGACGACTTAATGACAGGCATACAAAATACAACAACGGCGTGAAAACTGCATACCATGCGCTGTTTTCGATGATTACCTTTTAATGCAAAATATATACACGTACGCAGTGCATGAAATGAAAAACCAGCAACAGCAACACACCAGCAGCTCCAAACCATGTGGACGGGGGAGGTGGGGGTTGCCCGGGAACTGGACCAAGCTCTGTCATGGCATGGCATGTGTAAATGACGCTTAAAATTGAAAAATTAAATGAGAAATTATTATGTGTGGCGGCAGTGGCAAAAGCGACGGCGGAATGGAGCGGGAGAGAGCCCGCGCTGCAAGTCAGGTCCCAGTGGGATATATTTCAAACGTGTATGTAGCAGACACGTATATATGTGTGCACGTATGTTGTGCATGTGAAAGTGTGTGATGCGAGGCGTCGCGTCATTAAATTAATTTGTCAAATATGTATAAAATAATAAATTACCTTTTTGTCAGTTACTCGTTTATTAATTTGTACATGGCAACAACTTTTCGGCCCCTGGTGCCGTCGCTGCTGCCGCTTGCGCTAGGGCTGCTACTGTCACTCCTGCTACTGCTGCTGCTGTTGCTGGTGTTCGCTTCAAAATGAATGACTGCACAAAAAGGTGTCGAAAAAAGGCGCCAACAAGAGCGGCCAAAAGTCAACTAGCATAAAAAATTATGATGTGTAAAAAGCGAACATATAAAACGCGGAAGCGTCTGTGTGTGTGCGTCCTGACTGTGCGCAGACTGGGCGTGGGTGTGGTCGTAGACCATGTGTGTCCTCCACCGAAGAATGAGTAAAAAGTTGGCGCAACCTGCGCCATCGTATCGTGCTCGTGCAGCATTGTATCATTTAATAGAAACGTGGCAATGGAAACCATCAACGTCACATGTTCTCCAGAAGGACAGCAACATCGACAGTATGGGTTGGTAAGAGAAAAAGGGGGCAAAGTTGATATTTTTATTGTATGCCAAAAAGTTGAATGATTTATGATTTATTCAATGCAATGACGGGCAATTTGTATGAGTATCTGAGCGGCTGTTTGTCTGTTAAATTATTTTTTAATGGGTCTATTAAAAAACACAACACCTGCAACGAGAGCAGCAACAAAAACAACAGCAACTACTACTTCTACTGTTGTTGATATCCAGCGGCTGCAATTGGATCAACTACGTGGACCAGAACCAGTACAAGGACCAGCAACGGCGACCAGGCAGAGGCTTAACATGCCGCCTGCCGTGTTGGGGATTTCGGGACCGGCATTAACATGAGCCAATACAAATGGCATGCCAAATTGTTGTGGATGAACAAATTCGCCATAGCATATGCGAGGGACACGCGAGGGGGTAAGCATGAGTGCTTCGTTGGGAAGGGGCTAGCAATAAAAGCTAGTGGTGCCAAAGCCGAATGCGATTTGGTGGGGCATTTGTTTTAAATTACCCTGGCGTGTAAGTGATGAACAAGGAAATAGTCCCGACATAAAAAACCAGCAACAACTACAACAAAAACAATGGCAAATACAACAAATTGAGTAGTCAACATAAAACAACAACAAAATTTCGACCAAAACTCACTCGCATATGTTTGTTGTTGTTTGTTGTGAGGTCAAGTGGGCAAGTGGAACTCGAAGTAAAGTGGAGCATTGAGTTAGCTGCAGATGATTGGATTTGGTTTCCATTGGATGTGGGAGATTACGACTGGCCTTACAGTGATGAGCCATAAAACTATTGTGGTTATTGTCTTTAAGAAAATCACATATGGGACTTACATTGGCTTTAGCTGTACTTAAGGCAACAAGGCACAGACTCTACTTATAAGATTAAATACCCTTTGCAGGCTGATAAAACAAATTGCTTTAACAACACTTGACGAAATTGTAAACTTATAAATATATCTTTGTTAAAGTCGATTCGGAAATAAAAAGGGTTATTGTATTCTCTATATACATATATATTTATTAAAAATGTGGTAGATCCTTACAAATTTAATGAAATTTTTAACTAGATGCCTTTCAGAAAGTAGGTTACCTTTGTAGAAGGCATCTTGTGTCTTAGAATTCTATTAAAAGTAATATACATTTTCAAATTGTGATAATCCCTTCAATCTTAAAATAATGCCATCAATTCTTGTTCACTTTTATCCAGCCCTCACTTTCAGAAAAATTAAAGTGAAATAATTAATTTAATCAAAAAACTGAAGCTAAGTTAAAATACGATTTTAAGAAACTTACCGCATAAAACATACTCACAATTTTGCCACAGAATGAAGTATATGAAAGCAGAAATCAATTATTTATGCACACACATCTTTCGTTGTCAGAAAGTTTTCATGGTTTACTTGCATTTCCCACACCTAATTGCCACACTTATAACGAGCACACGCTGCTTTTCACACAAAAAGAATGAAACGCAAAGTCAAATAAGCCAACACACACGTCAATAGCAAAAGCAAACTATCCATCATCCATTTAAATGCGGCCACATCCACACTCAATCCCATCCTATCCCATACCAATCCCAACCCTTTCCGTACTCTCTTTGAAGTCCGCCCGCAGCATCAAGCCAGAAAAAGCTGTCAACGAGCTGACGCAAAGCAAATGGAAATTAGAAACGAAACTCTGATGTTAAAATATTTACACAAGTCAAAACGTTAACTCTAATGACCGAATCGAAAAGTCGATTATCGAAGAGTACCTGCATTGCCAGATCCACATTGGACCAATCATCCACTCAGCTGCAGTTGGTCATTAAAAATGAGCACCTGAAATGTCATCAAAACTCACAGAATGTCACTTTCTAGTTGAATTACCTGAACAGATCTCCTCGTTACTGAAGAGTCGTGTGGACAGTTCAGTGGGTTGGCCTGAGTGGGGCCACGTGGTTTGGATATTGCTGTGTTCACCCAACTATCAGTAAATTAAAATATTCTCATTTACGCGCGACCAGAGCACAGTGGTTGTCAGCTATAATTAAGCACAGAGTGCAAATGCTTGGGCAGCCTTTGTTCTGGGGACAAACAGGTGATGTATTAATTAAAGCGAAACTGCAAATGACAATACACAGTGGGGTGGTGGGGAAAACAATTTGAAACCTAAAAATGCTATTATGCGTTTATATTAACACGGACGGACACGCACAGAGAGACACATTCTCATTGTGAAATATGCACGTGCAGGTAAAACGAGCAACGAGCAACGTGCAGCCAGGAGTCGGAGAAGGAGGGGACAAGGCATATCCAAGCGGGCATTAACAAGCACGTCGCATGCAAACTAACTGCGCCATTCGAGCACAAATATTACTGATACGAATCATATGCGGCAGAAGCACCGAAACACAAAAACGCCGAGCATGCCTGCGAGATAGTTGACCTGATACACATGCGTAACTTTGCGAGGGTTGCCACTGGAGTAGCGCTGCTTAATTATGCTTGAACAACATGCGGTAAACAGGAAGATTTACTCCTAAATGGATTGATTAACTTGATGAAGGCGTAGAAAACAAGTTAATGCAAACAATTTAATTATAGCATCAACCCACGTTGGTGTATGGTGCCATGCGTGCAACTTTAGCGTACGCTAAATAGTTTGCGAATATTAGATACAAAAGCATCCTTTGTTGCTTTTAGATACACACACACCACACTCACACGTACACTACCACACACACAACCACGCACAGGAGTCCTTTTATACCTGTATATGGTGTTCACTGGCAAAAGTTAGTTACGAGTACCAAACAATGATATTACGTAAAATATTTTGAAATTGCTGCTGCTGCTACAGTAAGGGGGTTGTCTCCTCTGTCCTACTCTACCCTTCTGTCCCTTTCGTATCAGCCAGGAATGGGCATGTCTGCCGAGTGCTACGGATGCTGTGGGTGCTGTCTGTGGGGGCGTGTCGGCGGCGGTCTTGGGATTGCGGCCATGTGGCATGTGACAGCAAAGCGTTGCTGACTCCGCCCCTGCACCTTTCTCGTAATTGTGTGGCACATGACCCCGTCAGAGTGTGTTCCTGCTAGCTTGCTAGCTAGCTAGCACCGTGTTCTATACTGGCAGTGGCACCCTTTGGAGCAAGGCCAGCAGCACAACGAGTGGGCGGGAGAAGAGTGCAATGGCAGCACAGTTACCACAATTTCAGATGGAGCTTGGCAAAGGTGCCCAGGCGTCGCCCAAGCCGCAACTGTCCTCGTTTTAACCCATCACCCCTCGCCAGCATCCCCCTCATCTAACTGCATCCACCGAAACACCTCCTTGCCTTGCTCTAAGCGTAAGCTCATTACGTTTTGGCTTTGTTTTGGACTAATTAAATTTGAATGACTATTTTCACTTAAAAACTTTTGCCAGCCTTGTTGTTGCTGTTGATGCTGTTGCTGCTACTACTGCTCTCATAGCAAGGGCAAAGGGTGAGAGGGCGGGACAAGGGAAGGGGGATTGTCTGGCCATGGGCGGTTGGCCGTGCAAAACTCTTGAGTGAGATATAAACACAAGCAGAAACCCGACCCGACCCCAAAAACACAGGCACTCAGCCCAACCAAGCAACGAGTATTGCGCACAAAATGCCAAAGTGTCGCACGGCTGTCACACAAAATATTAGAAATAATACTTAACCATAGAATTGCAGAGGTTTCTGTGGCGGTCGGGAGAGGTGGGATGGGAGACGTCGGTTCATTGTGCGCGCGGCAAACAACAAATTTTTTGTGCACCCTACTCCCTAGCGAGGAGGGCTTAAATGTCAACTATGAAATTAGCAACGGAGGCAAATGGCAACCGGAAACGTGCCCCAAACCGGATATAAGCAACGCTGGCTGCAGCATCATCAGAGACGAAGCGGCCGCAGTGGCAGCGCTGGCAACAACGATAACAATTGGTTGCGCGCATAAATGTATTGAAAGCTGTCATCAAATTCAGTTTGTGATGATATTATGTACATATTATAAACGTTGGATCGGAATTTATATAGCGACATTTCTATGATATTCAAAGGGAATTAAAACTGAATGCATTGCAGTCACATTCGAGTTTTGTCATTTCATTTGCATCGCATGTTGAATAAATTTTAAATGCATGCCCTCTCGCTCCCTCCCTTTTTGCCCTCCATCTCTCCTTGCCGCTGTGCAGGATAATAGATATTAATGGATTTTGCGACATGCAACAAACATTTAGCCAATAATAATACGTATCGGGCAAAAAACCAAATAACACAACGGGAATAAACAACAAAAACAACAACTAGTGGTTGCGTAAATAAATAACAACATGTCGATGAGTTACAACTCAGCGCCAAAGGGATGTCCACAACGACAACATCCACAAGCCACTTGGTTGTGGCACAGACATATTTAATTGTGTTGAATTCAAGCACGTTAAGAATTTGCATTTTTCCTGTTGAAAAATTGACCAAGTTTCCAGCCTCAAAAACCGCAACAGGCCGCTTGAAATCAATTAAACGCAGAATTTCATATATGTCAAGCGAAATTTAAGTAAACACGTGAGTTGAATAAAATTCCATAGCAAAAGAATGCATTTGCAAACCAACAAAGTCTGATAATGCCGCAGCGCCCACTGCCGAGTATAATAGGCATGTCCATCTGTCTGTCTATTGGGGGTTTTTAATACGTATAAACATCTAGATCACAGAGATGATTGTATCAAGGTCTAACAAATAAGGTAGTTTTATGTATCATTACTACCTGCATACAAAGTCCACATACAAATTTGCTACACCATAGCTGTGTTGTTAAATTTTGATAAGTACTATAGCCATTAATATTTAAATGATTTAGGTACATTTAATTGTAATCGAATAACAAACAGAAAGATATCTGGAAATTATTTAGAAGCAGGTATATGGTAGTCAGGCACACTTGAATTTCGCTCGTATCTGTTTTTGGTATCGTTCTGAATACCTTTACGTTCGCTGCAATAGGTTTTACCAATTAACGATTTCGATAAGCTAAAACGTATTAAAACAAATACGTTTCAAATTGTAATTGGAAGCCTACGCCATAAAATTGTGCGATCATTTTACGCCCTTGGGGGTTGCAGGTAGCCAAAGTTCGTTTTTGACAAACTAAAACAAATGTTTACAGGCACAGTGTGTTTTTGTGTATGTGTACGTATGCGGGCGTATCTGTGAGTGCGAAAAATATCCGCACTAAATACGTATTAACAGCGAAGAGGGTGACCAATATCCGCGGGCCTGATTATAATGAAATATGAACATTAACCGCATTTGTTTAAATATACAACGAAACCACACAAACTGTGTGTAAACACGCCCACCCACAGACGCCCACATACCCACGAAGGGCAAGATAGAGGGAGGGGACGTGGTCTATGCGCCTGCATTGCAGATGATAGACAAACTGCTAAAGTGTACTGGAAAATTTAATAATGAAATTGAATTTACAATTATTTTTGTTTTGTTTACGCACACACTCACTCACAGGCACACATATATGTACATGCCTAAGTACATATGTACACACTCAAACAAAGGCATGTGCGCCGCGTGGGTATGTGTAGCAGTGGGAAGGGTTTTGCGTAAATATTTGATTTGCGTTAAGCGTTGAGTTAAGAGCCACATCAAAGCAACTTGTCACTGCAACAATGGAGAGTTGAATGGCAAAGCATCCTGCATGGGATGGGGAAGGATACAATGATAGAAGAAGGGTGGGCAAATGTGGTAGGGGAAGTGGAAGCGTTTGACGAGCGACGTCCAAATGTAATTAAAAGCTCCTTTGTTTGTTTGTATGTAGACGGCGGCCAATTACATATCAATTAATGTTGAATTAAAGTTGCAGTTCACATAAACAATGTAATCAACATTGCGAAGCCCAGTAGGAAGGGGCATAGTCTCGAAATCAAGTAATTCAATGCTCAATTAACGAGAGCAGTAAAATCTTAAGTAATTGCAATAAAACAGACTACCTGAAGTACATATTTTATAAAGTAACTCGCCAACAGCAGCAACAGCAGCTACCGAGAGAAGGCAAGTCTCCTGTCTGCCAAGTAAATATGCCATAAAATCAGCGCCGTGGCAGCCAAAGACACAGCAAAGAAGGCCGCCAGGATAAAGATGAGAGCGTTGACGACGACGAGGTAAGTCAGCTAGTAGCAGCAAGCAAGACAAGGCTCTGCCTGGCAGTGCTGGAGTGCCACCCCACCTTATCGGCGACCCAAATGAAGAGCTTTCACATGTCTGGCACATAAAAATGGAACGCTGTTAAACGCACCATAGGGAATGGGCTGCGCTGTGGTGCTCTACGGTGTGCCTTGTTGGTGTTCCCTACTGCTTTGATGCCTAGGTAGCTGCCACTGCGAGTGCTGCGTCCTACGTGGGTGGGTGATAAAGTGGTTGAAGGAGTGAGCTGAGCTCAACTGAGAGCGGCAAGTCGCGCAAAAGTTCTTTGGTGTCGATGTCTAAAAGCGGCAGCAACAGCAACAGCAAAAATTGCTTATGTTTTCATAAAATGAAGCGCAAACATTTTTTGACTGAAAAGCATAATAAAAGCGAAAACAACAACAACAGCTAAAGCTGTAGGATGAGAGCAGCAACGCGAAATTCTTTTCTCCTTCCTTAACTTCCCCCACAACAAGACTGTAATCTGATTTTATTATAATTTTGATTTTGCTTTCTTTTCATAAATTTTATAACAAAACTCGCAGAATCCGACGGGGCAAAAAACAATGCTAAGCAAAAACCACCGCCAATAATAATAATAATAATAACAACAACAACAAGAAAAACCGGGTAGGGGAAGGGGATGGGGATGGAGAAAGGCAACGGGGCCACCAACTGAGCAGAACTTCGAGGGAGCGTCTTCTACTTATTTTTGTCAGTCGGCAAGCAGGCGTAAAATAATAAACGCGAAATAAAGTGGAAGCCCGCAAACAGGAAACCACACACACGTACACAAACACGTGCACACACACACATACACTCGAGATACCCGTAAGCTAACTGGCACACACATATGAATGTGTGCATGTGTGTGCGTGTGTTGGGGCACTAAGCCAGGGCTACACGTGGTGCTGCTGCTCCTCGTCCTTGCTTGGCGAAGCGTTTACACTGATTTTCGCTTTCAGTCAATTTTAAAGACAACTTCAAGCCGCATAGCTAACCAGAGTGAAATAACAACAGCAGCAACAACAACAACAGCAGCAGGAGCAACAACAACAATAACAACAGGGACAGCCCATTTCCGTACTGTTACATTTTTAATGAGATTAAAATAGGCTTACGCAACACGACAGCAGCAATAGCAACAACAACTCACACAACACACACACACACACACACAGAAGACACATGCTTAATGCGTGTAGGTGCGTACTTAATGGCAATTTGGGGACTTGTGTTTGGTTTTTAAAGAGTTGTTCATCTTCTTCTTCTTGAGCAAAAAAAGGTTAAAGAGCTTTTGTGTTTGCGGCGCTGTCAGGCCTGATGGGCCACCGCCTTTGGGCAACCTTCCTTGGCCACTCATTAATCTGCAAGGCATTAATTTCTCACCGCAAAATCCAATCTAAATTGCATAAATCAACAAGCCGTAACGAAGGATGTGCGCTCTCCTCTGCGCTATGCCGAGGGGCCCGCCTTGCTGCCTCCATCAACCACCTCCACCCGCACCCTCAGCAGTAATTGGGTCACTTGTATGCGAAAAAGCAGCGAACTGTTGCATGTAAACTACATGGAAATGGAAGCAGCATGCGACGTGGAGGCCATGGTCGATGGCAAGGGGGTGCACGGGGACAATCGTATGGCAAAATGCGATGCAATCTAACAGCTACTTTGTCAAGCGGCAGCTGCTACAATAACTGCCGCAGTGGCAGTGGCAGCGACAGCGACAGCAGCAACAACAATCAGGACTCCAGTAGTTGCAGCAGCAGCAGCAGCAATTCGATATGCAGCGTCGATTGTGCGCTGCGGCCTGGCAGATTTGTGCGCCCTAATTAATTAATTGAAATTCATGAATTGCACATGCGACTGAAGTATGTGCGCCAGTTTGTGGCGCTGCAAGCTGCCGCGAGATGCCGCCGCCGCCAACGATGCTGCATTTTAATTGCGAGCAAAGCTCAATGGGCAGACGCCTCCTCCATCACAGTCGCCTCCGCCGCCGTTTAAAACTAAAGCGATGCTGCATTTGAAAGAAAAGCTAAGCGAAAGCCGCCGCTGCCGTCGTTCAGCCAGCGAGGCGTGTTTTAATTTATTAATGGGAATTTATCGAATAGTGACAGCGACAGTGACAGTTCCAATTTTCGTAGACCCCAGCGACCGACCGGCTGCAGTCGGGAAAACACAAATCCAGTCTTGGCATTTGACCTACTGTGCGACTGCGACTTCAGATGCGGCTTATCTGTGCGCTGCGTCGTGCGGCGCGTCGCTTAGCGTCGCGTCGTGTCGCAGCGCGCCGCGTAATTTGGATTATTAAGTGGCACTTTATTTAGTAGGCGTGTGCATTGCCTTTTCCCAAATCGACAAAATATTGAAATTGACAGCACGCAGCTCCAGCGCATTGGCATTTGGAGAGCTGACGTTGAAATTGAAATCGAAATCGGTATCGAACAGGTTCGAAGTTGCCTAATTTCTGGTTTTCTATTAGACAGCTAGATAGGCCCCTGGTGACCATTAGGCAAATGCCAGTAGCTCAATGTCTTTCGATTAAGAAATTCATTTGATATATTCGTATCACTTAACCCCAAGCGAAAGGTATCTTTTTTCAGGCGACCGAAAGCGACAGAAATAACAGCGCCGCGCAACGAAAATATCAAACTGATTGTCAAAGTGTGCTGGAAATGAAAACGATTTCTTCATTTTATTTATATTATTTTATTTTCATTGAATATAAATAAAATCAGGCAGCACTTAAGATATATTTTAGTTTTTGCTTTAAATAAAACAAACTGCATTGAAAATAATAATGATTTGTAGATGTCATTAATTTTTTATTGGTTTTATGTTAATAAAATTCAAACTTTAAAAATGACACAACTTTAACAATTTAAAAAAACCTATTGCAATAAAAATACATTTTTTGTATATTAGGAGACGGACGATTTTTTTAAAATTTAATGATACTTATTAAATATAAAATATATGTTTTCCAGCGATATGCAATGAAAATGTATGCTGATTAAAGATAACGTATAGTTCGGGAATTGCAAACAGCAAAGCTTAGCTGACACAGCAGTACAGATATATTAATATTCTGACACTGCTCAATGGTAGAATCGTTACACAGCCAAGTCAAAAATACGACTTGAAGTCTACGGATAGAAGATGAAAGCTTTAAAGAAATTCCTCCTTAAGAAGTTCGCAAGTTATGCCGGCTATGCGGTGCACAGTCGAGTCTACAAATATTTTCCCAATTGAAGGAGCATAATTTTTTCCGAAAACATTGCGTTGCTTTTCATCTTTAAATCGACGCAAGGAAACACGGTCGCAACAGCGCCAACTACGTGCAACAACTAGATAAACAACAAGCGCAACAATAACAACACAAGTCGAAAAGTTCGAAACTCGCTGTGTCTCTTCTCTTTCGGTCTCACTTTATGCGCTCTTTCTATGCTAACAGTGGTGAATATCGTAAATTTCATGCTGTTAAAGCAAGTTTAAGAGTAGCCAAGTTTAAGAGCGCACAGAAAGAGAGCGAGTTCGAAAATGCGACAGAGACGGCGTGGGAGTTGTTGTTTTTGTTGCTTTTTTATTGTCGTTGTCATAATAGTCGAAAGTCACGAACGCGCTCGTATAGAAAAATGTGGATGCGCTGGTGTATTTGTGCGTGTGAGTGTGTGTAAGTGAGAGGCATGTGCAAAAATCGCAGTTGTAGATGTAGGCCAATGGGTAGTCGAGAACGACTACAAGTACACACGAGCACAGGACTACAAAGGCAAAGGCAACGGTCACAACAACAGAAGCAGCAGCAGCGGCACCGACAGCGACAGCAGCAAGAGAGGCAGCCAGCGCGGCGTTGTATGCCACACAAATGTTGAATAGTTGCGGAAGGTTATGAATTTCCGTGAGAAATTACTACAAGTAATATGTGAGTGCGCCGTGTATGCGCAGAGTGGTGCATGTACGTATGTATGATTAGCACATATGCGATTATGTGAATATTTATACAGGCACTCACACCAAGACACTTGCATACATGCACGTACATGCACGTACGAGTATGGAGGTATTTGTATGTGAGCCTGATTGCGGATACTGCTCCTTTTGTGGCAAGAGCAGGAGCTAGTGCTGGTGCTGCTGCTGCTGGAATTTGAATTGGTATAAGGATTGGGATTGGGCTCGGGCTCATGCATGGCCTGTTCGCTCGTGTGTGACCACGTTAGAGAGTCGGAGGCGTTGTTTCTCTTCCACATGCCCAGCGACACAGCCAGACCCCCGCCTCATTTACTACTGCTGCTCCGCAAACTAGCACTGTGTGTGCTCATGTGTGCAAGCTGATACGAGGGTCGTTTGATAAGTCCGTGACTTTTTGTATTTGCCGCGCACCTGCTCTAAATACAACACTGCTCCTGTCAGCAGTTATCGATTAACAGCTGACTGTAAAATTTTGAGAAAGCTGCGTTTTTTGGTTTGCGTTTTATAGGCATTGAAAGCAGACGATCTCGTGAATTTTAACGAAAATGGAAAAAAGTGAATTTCGTGTCAGCATGGCAAAATTTCATAAATTGGGCTACGAACTGCTACCCCATCCAGCATATTCTCCAGATTTAGCCCCCTGTGACTATTTTTTGTTTCCAAACATGAAGAAATGGCTCGGCGGTAAGAGATTCGGGTCATCACAGAAACAAACGACTATTTTGAGGGCCTTGAGAAAACCTATTATTTGGAAGGAATTAAAAAATTGGAAAAACGCTGGACTAAATGTATAGAGCTAAAAGGAGATTATGTTGAGAAATAAAACGCTTCTTTGACGAAAAAAATATATTTTATTCAAAAAGTCACGGACTTATCAAACGACCCTCGTAACAATGTTGCACTTGCTAATGCATTAATTTTAATGCATTTTCGGTTAGCAGCTCACGTTGATCTGCTTAAAGTTCCGATTACCGCCCCCACACAAGACAATAGGTTAAGCAAGAGACAGGGGTAGGGGAGGGTGCTGACTAGTTCCAGCTACAGTTCACTTAATTATGTGAAGCTACTGCTGGGCAGCTTCTGTTCTCAGAAGGGCATAAGTCACAGCAAAGACTCGGAGTTATCCATCTTAGTTTTGAGGTGCATTGGCTACATACTTATTCTTATTCCCTATTCCTTATCTTGTGCCACATCCCTTTGGCTCTCTGTCTCTCTCTTGCTGGTTTTGCTTTTGCCTGCCTTTTGCTCTTGCGTTTGCGTTGTGATCAAAACTCTGGCAAAGTGTCGTCCTCATCATTATCGCTTTTGTTTCAAGCTACCGCTTCAGCCCCAAGCGCTGAAGCGCCATGCAAGAAGAAGAAGAAGAGGAATCCTTTGGTCCTTTGGCGCCGGCCTGACACTTTTCTGACATTGTGCAAATGAATAATTGTGCTTTTCTTTGGCACCAGTGCAGGCAGCCCACTCGGGCGGGCAAGAAACGGGACGGGTCGGGACGAGACGGGATGGAATGGGACAGGACGGGCCGACAGTCATAGCCCGACCACAACAACTGCACATCCGTTCCACATCGCTCGCTCAATGTCTCATCATCATCGTCGCCGTCGTAGTTGTCGTCAGCCTCGTTGCTCATTCGCTGGGCCCGTTGTTGTCGTTGTCGTCGGCATCATCATCAGCAACAGCATCAGCAACAGCATCAGCACCAGCATCATCATCATTCGCATTCGCTTTGGCATTCGCTAGAGACGCGCTTCGGACTGGTCTGGCCAGGGCTGCGCTGGGCCCGTCCGACCGCAGCCAAACAAGCAGCTAAACAGTCGCTTAGACAACAACCCGACGACGACGACTACTGACCCCTTTTCAATGGCCATCCGCTGGCTATAGCTAGCTATGGCCAGAACCGGGTGCACTGGACACAGCGCCATCGTCCTCCTTCTGTGTGCTACACTGTTTGCCCATTCATTTTGTTTCTGTTTGCGCTTTGATTGACGGAGCTACGCTGAGCTGAGCTCGATGTGCCGTTGTTGTTGCTGTTGTTGCCTTCGTTGCTTTGCTTGCCTCCTCTTGTGTTGCCGCGGCCGCTGCATGTACTTGCGCTTGTCCTTTGCCAGCCAATGCCATTGCGCTTTCCCAGCGTTATTAATGATTTCTCTCCAAAGTTTTCGCTACATTTTATGCTACATCTTCTCGTGCGGCTTGGCTCGGATACTCCTGTTGTCGATTCTTTCTCTTGTTGTTGCTTCTTTTCCTGCTCTTGTTGTCGTTGTTGTTGTTGTTGTTTCTGGCGTATTGTTGATTGTTCTTTTATCTCGTCTCTGTCAATTCGCTGCGTTATATTGCTGCGTTCCATTTGACTTTGGGTTTTGAATTTCCGCCAGCTCCCATGGGTAGTGGCCGTTTCCACGCCTGCATCCTCTTCCTGCTAGTCCCTCTCTCTCTCTCCCATTTCCCTTTTTTCCTGCTCCCGTTTCCATTTATGACCAACGTTTTGCGCTTAACTACCGAGTTTTGGGTTACCATGCGTTTCCCCAACAGCTTTTTGCACTCTTCTCTTCTCCTCCTGCCTTCCGCCCCAATTCGAACCTGCTTCCTTCCCCTCGCCCTCCCACAGATAAATACTTGTCAATCAGTTATTAATTGCTTTTCAAAATTTATTGAATTTGTGGATGCAGCTCGTTCCCAGCAGGACTCGTCCGGCTTCAGTTCATTGCGCTAGAAACCCATTTTTGTTGGCAGATTTTTTGCCTCGATAGAGTAAAGAAGACTGCATAGCAGAAGTCAAAAGGAAACCTTGTTTTCAAAGCAATTTTCACTGCATAAAAATGAATTTTCAGTTTAAAAACTGAAGCTGATTAGTATTTTGGGGACAGCTCGTTGATTACACTTGTAGTCTTAGACTCTGCCACATTCCCAGGCCTATTGATACCTCACCTGGAACAACTTGTAGCTCTGTCGGAATCCCGTTAAAAGTTGCAACGGCCTCGAAGCCAAATTTCTTTGGCATTGCGACACTTTGATGGCGCAGCTTAATTGCATTTCTCCTCCATGTGACGAAGACGAGTGCGACGATGACATTAACGCAAAGTGTGTGTGACGCGAAAGTGTTTGTGTGTGTGTGTGTGAGTGAGAGAGGGAACAAAGAAAGATACATATGCCTGAACTGACAGAGCAACTGAGATGGCGCCTGACGGGGACCACCTTGCCACAGCACTGAGTGTGTTCCGCACAAGAGGTATCGCTGTGCATGAACGCTGTGTGACCACTAGGCAGAGTCATAGATACCAACACACACCTGCACAAGAACCAAACACACTCGTGAGGGGCAGAGTTAACATAGAACAGCGAAATGCAATTAGAAAATAGATGTGGCCAGGGCATGCCGCTGCTCATGATGCTGCAGTTGGTGCTGCAAAGCAGAGATGAAACCACAACAAAGACCACACGCCGACTCTGTGTGCACAGAGAGCGAGCACTCTCCATTTCATTAAATGCGCTCCGATGTTTATTAAAATGCATGAAATACTTTCAAAAACAATGCCCGCTCGGGTTAGCACTTTGTTCTTGTTGCTGCAGATGTTTATGGGACAGCTACAGCAGCAACAACAACCCAACTGAGAGTAATTGACTCTGCCTCATGCCCAAGCATGCAATTGCTATACTAAAAGCCAAGCGAGAGTGCAGTGAGATGGAGGGAGAGAAAAAGAGAGAGAGGAAGAGGGAGGGGGAGATAGAGTGAGAGGGATCAGCTCATGGATTGCTTGCAACATGCAACATATGCAGATGGTCGCTTTGTTGCTGCTGTTGTTGTTGTTGCTGTTTGCTGTTCGCGCATCTGGCAACATCTTGTTGAGCTGTCAAAATATGCTTGTTAACAACATTTGTTGCACCACCAGCAAGAGCAACAACAACAGCACCAACAACTACGACCCCGAACAACTTGAGCAGCCTGAGCAGCGCTGCCTGCATTAGGCCAAACATGTTTACAAGGCATCAGCAACTTTTTAGTAGTAGAAGCTGCTTTCCATTTAGATTTCTGACAGCAACATTTGCTTTTTCTTCTTCTTTTTGTTGCCCCCACCCATTTGTGGTTGCTTTACTTAGTTAAAAGCGACAAAAATAATCATAATAAAAATTGCCGTTGTTTTCTCGTCTCTTTAGCCTGGCATGTTGTTCAACTTTATCTCATGGTAAACTTTCCATAAATAGGCAAACCCAGATATCCGTACATAGTATGTATGGGGTGTGAGTGTGGAGTGTGCAGAGTGTGTATGAGCTGCCGCCTTCGGCGTGCGTTTGTCTAATAGATCAGCATCAGCAGCGGCAGCAGCAGCGGCGGCTGTGGCGGCAGAATTAGCAGCAACTGCGAGTCAAATGTGCTTTCAGGCAATTTATCATCTGGCCGCTGTCTGCAATTTCAGCGACTGGGCGGCGTTCATGTTGCAGCAGAAGCAGAGGCAGCCGCAACATAGGCAGCAACAACAGTCTCCGTTTCGGCCTCTGCCTAAGCATGAAATTCGAGCGACGTGCGCGCACAAGGTGTCTGCATTTCAACGCCCCACAGTCTCAGTCTCAGAGTGTCCGAACTAGTCTCGGATGAGACCCCCACAGTACTTTGGCACTGGAGTAACCGCTAATGTTGCAGGCAGCAAAACGGCAGACGGAAAATGGCAAACGGCAGGCAGCAGGCGGCAGGCGACTGTGGCTGCGGGCAGCTGACCAGCTTTGGCTCTTGCTTCATTTACACTAAAATTATTCAGCATAAATCATTTTAATGTTGCGTGATTTTTAGACGGCCATTTAGCGGCCCGTGAATGTCACTTAAAATCTGACACATTAAAAAGGCCAAAGACGAGACTGCAAGACGAGGGCTGCTCCAAGAGTTAGAAAACAAACGAAGAAACAGTGGCAACTCGTTGCAAAAAAAAAAGCTTACAAAAAGATTTTTTCCATATAAAAACGTGTTCAATTAAATTCAAACATAATGTACAAGTTGCTTGATTTATTAAAAACCAGTTTAAATAGTTGTTGCACTGCGAATTTCTATTGTTTAATAAAAACATGTAACCTATAAATTTGCCAGGTAAATTTTTTATTTTACAATAAAATGTCGAACAACACGAGCAGAACTCGTAAAAGAATAGAATTTCATATTCAAATTCAGTATGATGCCTGCTGTTGCCTGTTGTTGCACGACAAGAAAAACAGAGACGACAACACAGAGACGCACTTAGTACAAAACGAGTACACACATTATAATTACAGACGATGTGGCATCAACATAAACTTTTGACCGTGCTTAAAACCATCAGACAGTTGAAATTACGCAGATCAAAGCGCGTATGCACATACCACACTCACTCACACACTGGCACACACACACAGAATATATATACAAAGACTGACATATATTGCTGTATATAGAAGACTTATGTCGTATATTTCCTTCACAAACATGTACTTTGAAGTTTCTCTCGCGTGCTCACTTTAGCTTGGAGTTGGCATTCGCAGGAATCACGTCTTTCAGTTCGCAGCACAAATGATACTTTGTAGTTCGAGTTGTAGTTGATATATGGCATGGCACATAGAAGTAGTATAAAAATTTCATTAGTATTAGCATCATAGAATTGTTATTGTTGGTGTGTCAGACAGTTTAATACCCCGCCATGGTATATGACTCTCAGCGACTAATGGCTTTGCCAACTTACACCATCAACTTTGGGTCTGCAGCGTGATCTCTGCAGGAAACGCATTATGACAGGCGGCATGTGTTCCTTGTACATCGCATATTGGCGCAGCACAAATCGGCAGGAGCTAAAGTGCACACATTGCCCATCGGTTTTGTCGGGTGTCTGGCAGCTGTGCTCTGTCTCGATACATATAAATGTATTAGATGTTTGTGTGTGTGTGTGTGTCTGTGTACATAATCAATGAGTGACTTACGTGTGTGGCACAAAGTTGGCAACAAGATGACGAGGCAACACGAGTACCAGAAAATCAATCGGAATGTTTGCCGCATTTTGAATTTGAAATTCCTTGTGGCAGCCGCTGCCAGGCAGTTGCGCGTTGATGATGTATTAAAGTCGCGTTAAAGTCTTATGCGCTTAAAGTGAGTGGAGGCAAGAACTGAACTGAACTCAGCATCAAACTGGGCAGCAGATTGTTGCTCAAGTAAACAGCTTGCCAGAGCTTGGGCAACTTTTGATAAGCCGCAGCGAGCGAGCAAGAGCGAACGTCGCTTATCAGCGGCGTGCAAAACAAGAGGCCAAAAAAATATGTACATAATATGTAAACAAAAGGGCACACACACAGACAGACACACACACCCACACACACAACTAGAAATAACTGCGGCATAAACACATGTTTAAGGCGGCGCGTACCAGTATGAACCTATGCTTGCTTGCGTCTTGGGCATATCAGGAGGCTTCTCTCTGGCTTCTCTGGGAGTGGGCGTGGGCATTGGGCGGTGGCAGGCAAAAAGCAAATGGAAATTTATTATACATATATGTAGATATATTGCCAAGTTGAAAATGAATTCAAAGCGTGTGGAAGGCAGCAGCTGTGCTAGGAAGCCATCCCTTAGCCTCCATAGCTCTCCCTTCTTAGGGAGCGGGGTATTTGTCGATGAAATTAGCCGACCTATTGCCTATAACAACAGTAAACAGGCTTATTGGCAGCTGCAGCGGCACAATTGAAGACTTTGATTTTGATTATCGCCAATTTAAGGCGCCTCGACACGGGAAACCAAGCAAGTTACCAAAATTGGCTGGGGCTTGTAATGAATGTTGTCTGCAATATGAGTTTGAATATGTAAATACAAGAGTGAGAATAAGCACGAGCGAGTACTCATTACCAAATAAGTCGACGGCTAATTGGAAATTGTATTTCGGGCTGAGCTCTCGAGCATGTTCGAGGACAGGTCTTATGAAAATGATATCAAAATCAGGTACAAATTCAATTTCAGCTAACACGCGCTTGCATGCGTATTGCATGTCGGTGTGCGTATGTGTGTGAGTGAGTGCGTCTGTAGTTTTGTTGGCAAATTTTAATAAAAATGCAAATTTTTGTTAGTGGCCTAAGGGGTTTCTCTGGCACATGCGAAGCCAATAAAAATATATTGCTCGTTATGAACTTGGCGGCAGTTTCGAAACCTGAGCATTGCCCACCCCCTACCCTAACGAAAGGTGCATACACAATAGAGGGAAAAAAACTGAGGAAGTTTGACAATATCGTTTCGTTTATTATTGGATAAGTTTAAAGATTACTCGCCTCGAATGTCATATCAGTTTACAGACGAGAGAGAGAGACTAGGAAACTGGAAATGACCCCAGAGCTGGGCAGTTGCTATCTAAAAGCAGATAACCATATTTTTACAGACAGACAGACATATGTGTGTAAATATGAGCTGTCGACAAAAGTTTGTCAGCTTCCGTTAACTGACGGAACGCATTTCACAGAGAGAACTTTTTTGTTTTCTATATATTTTAGTAAGTTTTGCAAGCACTTCAGACGTGCTCTTAAGGGCTTAAAGCATTTGAATTATTAGAATTTCTCCAATGAAATATTAAGTACAAAATTGGAAAACTATTGCTAAAATAATTATCTATTATCTGTTAAAAATAAGCAAATAAGATTCAAATGCCTAGACTAACGTTACGAATTTAAACTTTTCCAATTATGTTTTGAAATATATTTCATATTATCCCAAAAACAGTTTATGACTCTATCAATTAGGATTGGAAATTTCTTATGACATAATGACAACTTTTAATCGTCTATTTTGCAACACAATTAAGTAGTTTTTAACGTCCCTTATTGACATCCTATAACTTTCTAAAAACACTTAATATAACGTGCCACGATATGTGGTTGACGAAACGATGACGGATTTAATGGACATTGAACCATTATCGAGCACATTGCAAAATACGGCAGCGTGTTGAAAGGCGAATTGTTTGCCCATAAAACGCGCACATCATTAAATTTTCGAGCCCCCCGCAGCGTCCCTCTCCCACTGGCCTATTAAAATAACAGCCTGGTGAGGCTAACTACGACAGATCATCTTCTGTCCCACCCCCATTCCTATGCCCATTCCCATTCCCAGCCCTCCTCCCTTTCACGCGCGCCCCTTTCCACTCACATATGTAAACGTTTAAGTACGATATTTAGATATGTGTACAAAACATGCCGGAACCGAAGCATAAAAACCGAAATGCGCATAATAAAAAGCCATCATCATAGGCATAGCCATAGACCCTAGTCCGTCCCCTTCCTTCCTCTCTTCTTCTTTTCTCATTCCCTTCTTCTCCTAGTGACGTTCCAGCGTTTCGTAGCCATAGCCCTTTTACAGATGTGCGATAAAACAACGCACGAGCAACAAAGGGCATCGAAAATATGAGAGACAAAGCATAAAATAAAACACTTCGAACTTCAAGTTGACAATTTGAAGACGTCAATAAAGTTTCCAAAGCGGCTAGATGTCAACCCTGCCAGTCTGTCTCTATCTCTGTCCCTGTCCCTCTCTCTGTTGATGTTCTTGTTGTTGCTTTTGTTGCTGCTGTCGCTTGCGTTTGCGTTTTCGCTTTCTTCTTCGTTTTTCCCAATAAAAATTCTTTGGAAATCATTTAGAAAACGCATGCATGCACATCATGTGCACGCCCACACATCTCCTGCCTCTGCCCCTGCCCCAGGCAGCCCTGCGCCCGCACAAAGATAAAACGCGTGTCAGACACGACACTGCAATGGATCATGTGTCAAATTGTGACTTGCACTTGCAGCAGTAGCAGCAGCACAAGCAGCAGCATCAGCAGTAGCTGCAGCAGCAACTAGTAAACCAGCAACCAGCAAACCTACACCTGCAACTGCCTCCCCCTGTATACCCGCTGCAGACGAGCTCAAGTAACCAGAGTATCCCGTATCCAATGCCAATTGGAGACGACTCCGACTAAGAGCCTGAGGCGACAAGGCAAACGGCGCACGCAAATGCACTTTCTGATTGCCTTGGGCTGTGCTGCTCTTATCTGTCTTTGGGTGTTTTTTCTTATGAATACCAAAGAGAGTGTGAGCCAGCCCGCAATCGGACTTTCGAGTGTTGTTGCATTGTCGTTTTATTTGATGTTCGGGCTAAAATGCTTTTATCAAAAATCGTATTGCATGCAAATTAGATTCCTCTCCCTGATCTCTTGTACTTGTGCCTCGACTGTCGCTTTGAGCTGCAATCCGAGAAAAGGAAAGGAGAAAAAAGCAAACTACTATACACGTTGCCTTTCATATGATGATGGCATTGTCGTTGATGCTGCTGTCGCTGCTGCTGCTACTGCTACTACTTCTGTCTCGGCGACTACTTACAAGCCACTGCCACTGCAACTGCGGGCCCGCTGATAAAGACACCGGCGACAATGCTGCCAAGCACTGATGATTCAGACATTGCATCCAAAGCTCATTCAGCTGCTGAGATGCTGCGCTGCCGAGCTGAGCTGCTCTGCTGGTGCTGCTACTGCTGCTGCTGCTTACGAGCGAATTGTTGTTGCTGCTCCGTTTTGGTCTTTTGTCGCAGGTCTCAATTGACTTGATAAACTTCTTCCTACAATTTTTTCAATTCCGTCGTACGCTTTTGCTTGTTAACGTCAACTGACTACACACACACGCACACAAACACGCATATGCACACAAAAGGGAAATGCAGGCGTAAAATGAGTTCGCTTTTTCTTTGGACTCTATCGAGCACGTCTTATCTGTAGTCGCATACGTATATGGTCCATGACAGCGGAGGCTGAGACTTTGACTGAGCGAGAGAGGTTTGGGGAAGAGGCTGACGATGCGGTAGAGGCAGTGGTAGGGGCAGGGGCAGAGACTGAAGCTGGAGCAGAGGCAGAGGTGTAACGCCGGCTTAAACACACTCGAATGCATTTCCATTTCATGGCTATGGCTTCATTGCCGCCGCCAAACGTTGCTGTCGTTGTCGCTGTCGTTGTCGTCTGCCGCTTTGTCTGGTGGCTATGCGCCAACTCGGCGTGCCGTGCATAAGCACAAAAAAACAACAAAAAAGCGAGCCACGCAGTGCTGCTGCAGCGCAGCCACAACCAAAGCAGCCGTAGCCTCAGCCGTAGCTGGAGTCGCTGTCGCTGTCTCAGCCGACTGTTGGTGTAATAGCGTTCATCGAAGCTTAAGGTGTATAAATCACACACAATGCGGTCTTTTGTAGTTGCAGGCACACTAACACACACACACACACACGCATATATACAGCACACACATACACACTGCGCTATCTCAACGAGCCCAACGGAGGCTGCAGTAGAAGAAAAAAAGTGCGCAGCGCTTAGGTTTTTCGGATCTAAATCATTGGCCCCCCTGGCTTCGGTTCCGCTTTAAAGCCGACTGCGACGGCGTTTAGGGGCATCTGTTCACAGTTTCCGCTTGGCATTTAAATAATAATAGAATTATAATTTATTTTTAACAATTTGTTGCACTGTTTGTAATCATTTGTTAACTGTCAGATGCTGTTGCTGGCCTGTTAGACCTGCGCTGCAGCGAGAAGGCGTTTAAGCCGCTTAACAAAACACAAACTTGAGAAAATCCATAATACCCCTAGGCACACAAAGCCGGCCAGACGGCCAAGCCACTTGAGTTTTGCAGCCCACACCAGTCCCGGGCCTAGCCTAATGCCCTCTGATGAATAGCCAAAATATTTAAGAGCTATATTTAAAATCAAATAAACACATCTGCCAACAATCAAATGCTTGCTGTACTGTAAATTGAGCTTAGTTTCACTTTATTTAAGACTCTCGAGTGCCGACGGCAGCCAAATGGAAAATGCAGGCAGAGGCGAAGACAGAGATGGAGACGGAGACGAATCTGAAGGCAGCTGCAGTGCGGATGCGGCAAGGCAGCGACCCACTCAAGTGCAAGTTCAGCGCCTGCCACAGGCAAGCAGCTTAGCCTGGTTTGAATTGGAATTTGTTTATGGCCAACTGCAAATGCAACTGCAACTTCAACTTGCAGACTGTGGCATTGCGTGAACATGCCGTTGGCGGTAGGGTGGGGGAGCACTCTCGGGCGTTATGGCGCCATGAAAACAAATTTGTACACATGTTTCTGTCACTTTATGGAATTATGTGCAATGCAAACGACAAACGAAATAAAATCATTTTCCTGCTTCATAGACCAGACTCATTCTTTTCCGCAACATTTGCTTCAGCAATGTACTATGGAAAAGATACGACTGGCAAATAAAATTAAAAGACTCTAAATCAAACGATTTTTCAAATATAAAACCATATTTAAATTCAAACCACTTTGTACCATAAGATATGAAAAGCAAACATTTTGCAAGAAAAATACTCTTTGAATAAAGTACAAAATATTTAAATGTTTCCAAAATATGTCAAGAAGTTTCAAGTCTAATATTATTGCAACGATTTTCCTTTACAGTTTAGATTTTAAGAAGCAGAAACAGAATAACGTTCAAATTAATATTTAAATTTCATACAAAATCCGATAAGAGTATAAAACAGCAATATATAACGACGAAGCTGGTTGGTTTCCCATAGATTTTCAATCAAACAAACAAAAATCAAAATCAAACTCTCAATATGGCACAGACTATCGAATAACGCATTCCAAATAAAATATTTATACAGCAACAAATTTAAAATGTGCTGTTAAAGTCGTTTCAAATGCGAGTGTCGATAGACAGTTTAGACAGAACGTTTCCCGATAAATACAACGGCTGGTTTCTGTCAACTAATAAATCAGCCCATTAAAGTATTATTTTACAAACGGGGGGCATAGTTCAAGAGGTTACAGAATTTCTTCTTTTACACCGAATGAAATAAATTCACATGAATCCATCCATTGTGCCGGCGCTGACGACGACAATGCCGCGGGACACAGCTCTGTTTATCGTTTACTTCGCCAATGACAGGTGCAGCTGCCAGTTTCGAATCGAATCGAATCGAAACGTATCTGCTATATATCTATATCTATGTAGGTTTGTTGTGCCAGTGCGTGCGTAGCCGTTTGTTTATGGAATTTGAACTTTTGGCTGGCCCAAATAAGCGAATGTCTTACTGACTGACAGACTGCCTGAATGACAGACAGACTGTGAAGCAGGCAGACGCACTGACTGCTTGGCTGTCTAAACAAGCGCCTATCTCACTCACTTAGCAAAGCAGCTGCTTCTACCAACGTAGGATGAAGACGCAGTTGAAGCTGGAGGTGGAATTGGGAGTCAGTGCTTGTGGAGTCGCTGTGATTGTGATGCTGATGCCAATGCCTCGACGATGCCGACTGTTTACGAGTGTGCTGTTAAATGCAAAAATGATTTCCTATCAAAACAAGCAAACAAACAGAACAAGAAGCGCACGTAGCAAAAGGCGCCGTTGAGTTTCTTGGTTTAAAATGCAATAACCAATCAAATAAATTGCCGAACAAAATGATTCAGGCATTAGGCCAACGCGTTGTCGACATTTGTATTATGGATCCTACTTCGTTTATTCAATTCACTTGCTGTTGTTGTTGCTGTGCATATTATTTATTTGTTTTCATGTTTTTTGTGTCTTTTTTTCTTGTTGTATTTTTGATGATTTTGTGATTTTGTCGCAAATGTGTCTCATTATTGCGTGATATTTATTTAGGTTATGACTTAAGTTGTGTCACGTTCGCATGAATTTATATCCAATATGTGTTGGCCACCATCAGTGCCTCCACCAACGCCAAAAATTCACGGACAGTGTTTGGTACCCAAAAATACCAAATAGAAAACGATGCCCGCAGAGAGAGATCTAGCACGTTGATGTCGACTGCTGCTGCTGCCGCTGTATGCGAGGGAGTGTGTATCTGTGTCTGATTGTGCTTGTGCTTGGTAGAAAATTTATATGCAAATATTCACTGCACGTCTTGTGCATTGCATTCCGTCGCTCTGTGACTTCGTATCTCCGTATAGCCACAGCAGGCCACTAATTGGACCCGACGGTCCACCATCGTGATCGCATTTAAATGTGCCGATCAATTTGGTTAAATGTTAATAGCTTCCCCCCTTTTGGGCGTGCCAACGAGCCATTTGGGCATGGGTTCGAAGTTGAATGCGGGTCGTGCTGTTTACCTGCGCTTTCCTCTTGTGCGCATCATAAAAAGCCCGAAAAAAACATATATATGACAGGCATAAACTGAAATTAGCTGCAAATTTGAGAACCGTCGTCTTTGTTTCGAGCTCCATTTAGTGGAATGTGGAATTGTTTTATATTTATTTGGCGGCATTAAGCCATTAAAGTACACAAATGACATAAAATACTAAATTACAATAAGCTATGCAGAGACAGAGACGGCGACTCCAACTGCGAGAGTAATCAAATCAAATTTGTTTGGCTCCACAGAGCCCTTTTGCCCTTTTTCGTGGGGGGCTTTCATTGGTATTTGTCAGTGCAGCCTAAAAGCATGCCACACATATCTCACAACAGCTTTAGCTCTGCAGCCAAATCCGCTGCACTTTTTCATTGGCTTCAAGTTTTTTGTCTATGTCTAAACTTATTATCGTTCTAGCTATTTATTTTATGGCGCACACACACACTCGCACGTTCAGTGACACACACATAGACAATCGCTGCGTGAGATGGAATGGTAGAGCTTCAACAATTGTTTTCACATGCAAATGCAAACGCTTCCCCCTTTCCACTTCCTGCCGCCACTGCTCTCTCTCACACCATCACCATCAAACATTTATATGCAAATAGATCGCACGCTAGTCCCGCTCCCATTCTCCCGCTGCCATAGCGAGCGAGAGAGACACACTCAAAAAGAGATTTCCACTAAAAGACAAATGCTACAATATTACAGGGCACTCGCACTGAGCGCCAGCGTACCTTGAGTGGCTGCTGCAAATGCTGGAGGGTTTGCCACGGTGCGCCAGACTTCTCTGCCCCGTTGCGTCATCCTGCCTCTGCTTCTGCCTGCCATTGCCATTGCCGGTGCTGACTTCTTGTCTGCCCTGCTACGCGCTCAAGTGGCAAAAAAATCGCTGAAGTCGCAAAAATTATTGCAGTTGGCAACTTGAAGCTGACATTTCACACTCACAAGCAGACGCAGTAGAGTAAGAGAGGCACACACACACATGCACGCACGCACACACACACACACAGATAAAGTGCGCGTGCGATAAAAATAAAGTGACAGCAAAAACAATTGCAAACTTCTGCAATTAATTAAGTGAAAAGTGCGCATTTCTCTGATGCGGCATTAGAAATTGACTCGCCGCCGCCGTCGTCGTCTTGGGCGATGACTTTAAGTCTCCCGGGACGCCAATCTCCATTCTCTCCAGCCCCAAAACTCAATGCGAATGTTCTCACACGTGTTGTCATTTAAATATTTAAATATGCAGCAGCAGCAACGACAACCAAGGCAGCGCCAACAGTTGCTGCTGCTTGAAGTTTTACATGTTCTGCTGTCTGTGTTAAAGCGAAAACCAAACCAAACTGTTACCCCAACAGCTTCAGTTACTACGTTGAGTTACGAGCACACACAGACACTTATGCACACTTGTACAACCTTAGTGCAGAGTTTTTTTCTGCTTCTACTTCTTTCACTCCTTGCTGGAGCTGGCAGCGTCTTCTTTTATCAGACAAACTAAGCGCAAAATTAGTTTTTGAACTTTTTAAATTGGTTTATTTCATGGAGTTTTGATTTTTAGCACATTGCGTAACGAGCCCGAGAACTGCGCGCTCCTAATTGGCTGGCCGTGCTTGAGAATGGCGCGCACTGATGATGGCGACGACGACGATTGCAACTTGCTAAGCGCGCCGCCTTCATTAGCCGCCTACTGCGTGAGTGTGTGTGTCTGCTGTGCATCTGTATGTGTATGAGTGTGTGTGTGTGTGAGTAACTACTCAATTTGCCAGACGACTTAAGGCGAAATCATTTTTTCAACATCTTTGGCTACACAATTTTGCAATTATTGTAATATGTATGGGCGACAGGCTACAGTGGGCGCGTGGCTCGAACACGCCCCATGCCACTCCACCTGTATTGGTATATAAAGCTATATATGTATGGGTACCTGAATTTTATGACATTCTTTTTTGCTCCCAACGCTACAAAATGTGCAGACACACACACGGCCACACACACACACAGAGCATTATACACACACTCTAACATAAGCAAGGGAAGTGAAGGAGGAGAAAAGAGAGATGGGGGCTACTACGTGCCCATGCCAGTAGCACTTAATACCTTATAATTTGCTGTGAGTCGTTGCTTTCATAAAATATACTTTATGAACAATAATTCATATGCGCGCGTGTGTGTCTTTGTGTGTGTGCTGAAAGTGCATAAAAATCAATTTTTGCACATGAAACAGAAACGAAAAAAGGAAAGCTGGCAAAGCGGCGAAATAAAACAACAGCAACAAAGTCGCGTATACGGCAGCGAAGCAACAGCGAACGAAACAACAGCGGTGACAAGAGCAACAACAACAACTACGGCAACAGAAACAACGACAACGACGTTGCATACTTCTCAGATGACAAGCAGTGGATGAGGGAAGCGAGAGAGGGTGGCGGCAATGGCGGGTGGTAGTTGCTGGTGTCCAGCGAGCAGCAGTTGGAGCTGGTCGAAGTCGTTGGTTGAACGAGGGGGCAGAAGCACGAAATAGCTTTCTCATATAACCCTCTTGCAGCACATACTACTTGAAACTGATTACATGCACAATTTTACCCCGCTCTTTGTTCGGCAATGGCAGCCGCGCAGTAGAATAGGGGACAAGGAAGCGAAGAGGGAGCACGCGGCATGGAACACGGGGCCAAGGAACGACAGGACACATTGCCGCAGCAATTGTTACCCACTTTTGCATGCGTATTGGTATTTGCACATGGACATGCAAGTATGCATGTGTGCTTCATGTATTGTTGCATATATGTATGTACTGTTCTGTGTGCATTCCTGTGGCCATCTCTGCTCCGGCTGCTGCTGCTCCGATTGCTGTTTCCTTTGCCATGCTGTGCGCCCCCTTCGTAGCAATTATTTCAACAAATTTAAACCTCAGCGAAATAATAAACAATTCGTTTTCAGATTAAAATGCAATTTTCATAACTTTTTGTACAAGGCAGGCACTGTGCCATTTGTCCCTTATTCCCCGCACTCCTTCCATACCCACACCCACCACACAACCACTTACCCCCGCCAGAGCCCTCAATTACTACTTATTTTATTTATTCGACTGCCTCGTGCGCATTAATATTTCACAAGGTTTTTACTACCGTTCAATTGTTCTCGCGTTGGTTTTTCTCATGTATGTGTTGGCAGGCATTTATCATGCATTTCCCAATTTACTTATATATGTAAGTATTATGTGTGTGAGTGTGTGTATGGAAATGTTTTATTGTTATTAAGAGTAGAGCATTTTCCGTGATTAAGCGAACTTTTGTTTCGCATTTAAGTGGAAAGTTTTCATCAAGTATTGCAGAACCCAAGCCCAGCAGAAGCAACAGCAGCGACTGCATAATCAGCTGGGAAAAGTAATTCCATTAAGTCGAGCGATCGAATTAATTCATTAAGAATCCGTCCGGAAAGTGCCAAACCAGCCTGTCAGCCCATGGATGAATATGAATGCGCCCTCTGGCTATGCTCTTAGGTGAGTTTCAACACGTCACAGAGTAGTCCAATTCAGTTTAGTCAATAAGTAATATAGTACCTACTTAATAAGCCCCTTTCATTCAGGTGGAACAGGAAGGTGTTGGGGAATTGGCCAGATGACGACGGCGGCGCACACATTATGCCTTGCATATTTTGAGGCCATGTGGCGTCCATTTGAATGACATTTTAATGGCTGTTGGTTAGCTAATTAGGCTTACAATTAGCAAGTGACTGTCAAATGAGCAGGTACACATGCACACGTCCCACACACGTAAGCCCGCATGTTTCATGCTTGTCAAGGCTGCACAGCTTCTGATAGATATTTCACTCACAGCGCTGCGCTGCCCTGCGCTGGCTTTAAAGTCACTCCATAAGGCAGGGCACTCAACATTTATTGACATGGCTTCCTGCTATGATAATGTGATATACGTCAACGTCAATTGGATTGAATTGGATGCTTGCAAAGCCAATAAGCTGCTATTCAATGGGGGATCCACCTACCACAGTCGAACATGATTTATTGCTGGAAAAACAAAGACACCCCCTTTGACTTGAGCTTGTAAATGTACTTCGACACTGCGTAAAAACTGACTAAACCAAGTCAATGGGAGCTTTACCAACATTGTGTACGAGAATTGTATTTTGTATTGAATGTGCTCACTTGACAAACAAAATTGGCCGTCCTGATAGCATATTACCAAGGAAAAATACCAGTAGGGAAACTCAGGTTGACCACTCAAGCGAGACTAATAAGATTATCGCAAAGTTTACAATCAATTTTACGAGAAAAATGAGCTAAAAGAAAATAAACAAAGGGTAAAGTCAAGTGAACGCGACTGTCAGATGCTCCGCAAACCATTTAGAGACATATACATATACTTTTCTGTGTATTAAAAGTAATTGAAATAAATAATTCACTCTCCATGAATTTCAAAATAACTCCCAAATATTTTCAGCCCATGCATCTCGTCTAGACCATTTCAAACAATATTAATTCAGCGATTTACTCTTATCTTGTAGAATAAAAACCATATCATCAATTGCTCAATTTTCACCTGGCAAATAAATGGGCAAAAATACATTGATAATAGTCCAATCAACAACGGGCCATAATAGAATTTTCGCCCGTATGCAGCTATAAAATAAACGCTTCCCCATAAGTATGTGTAAATAACCGTGTTGGTAAATACTACAGACGCATGTAAGTGTACACATGCACACACATTCGCATATTCATATGCACACACATAAATTATACGGCAGACGATGCTCGTCGTCGGATGCTGTAATAAGAGTGCGAAAAAGGGTTAATTTATGCACTTCCAGTGTTAATGCGATGCATCTGCGATAGTCCATACTGCGTACAGAGTGTGCAGTCTTTTATCAGATTTATATATTTTAAGTGTATTTATGCTCGGCGCGATTTTATAATTTTTCTTTAATTTCAATTTTAAACCATTTGCCACGCATTTGTGCACTTATGCGTTTTAATTCGTTATTATAATTTTGCGACGCGACGCGAGTGAATTTATATTCTTTTAATTGCATTGCATGGTAATTCCATAATGCAACAACAACAACAAATTACGCATAGTTAGAGTGTTAATATGACCAGATTCAAAACAAACATTAGGCCATTCTTAAGGATACCCTAACAATGGGTACTCGCAAATAAGTAACTAAAATCCAATGTCAGCCAAAATTAATATAAATTACTTGAATTAATTCTACACAACATATAATTAAATTTTCCTTGGCAAGCGTATTCAGCTAGCGGTGTTTGCTGGTTAATTCCTTTTACTCATTTCGTTTTATGCGTGTGTGCGCAGCATAAAAGCCCATTGCCATTTTCCCAAATATGCATAATTATAGTCCAAAAAATAGCGTCAAACCAATTAATTAATTCGTTGCGGCCATTTAATTAGTTGTCTTTGCCAGTGCTATCACTTTCTGGCCCCGAGCCGACACAAAAGCAATGCAAATCCGAATGAGTCAGCAAATTGCCATCAATTGATAATTGCAATTGAAGGCTTCAATCAACATAAATACATAAATTTCAATGGTTCTTCATGTCACAATCTTTCTCTCTCTTAATTTTAGTTTGCCCTCAAGCAATGTCTGTATTTATGTTTAAATGGCACTTTTCTTAAAAGGCTTAGACGCACACACATAACTATACATACAATGGAAGAAACACACATACACACATATGAAGTGCTGCCTCTTGACTGACATTCAAATAGACAAGCTGTCAATACGTGCAGCCGTTGTGCATAAAACTAAAGGAGTCAGCACAAGCCGTAGACTCAGGCAGGCCCGTACCGTAGTCCCCCGTAGACAGAGAGAAAGAACATTGAAAACCCCAAAACGAGCAAATTTTTGTTATTGCATTTGAAAATGGCAGGCGTGGCCGGGGCGGGCGTGCACATTTGGGGCGTATTGCCGAGCCCATCCATACGATTGGATGCCATTGTGCCCCTCTACCCTGTAGGTATAAATTAAGTTAAATTGGGTATACTAATCGGCAGGTTCGATTGGTAGCTTTAAGTAAAAAACATATATTTAAATGGTTCTTATATTATTATCTTTGTATCAAACAGGTTTTTGGGCATTTATATTTTGGACAACTAATAACAGATTAGCTTCAAGTCGAAAGCATTTTTAAAGGAGACCTCTTACTTATGTTTTGTTTTGCTTTTCTTGTTGTGTTGTTGTATTCGTCGCTATTCTCTGGCCTGCCCGTTTTTGCTCTGGCAATGGCAATTGAATGGCCAAATTTCGTAAAATGCAGTTTGAGCTCACGTTTGAGTAGAGAGAAGAGACAGCTACAATAACAATAACGACTTTCCTTCAAGTTGCTGCTATCGGCCGAGTTGTCTGCACGTATCTGGCCATAGAGATGGGAGATTGGAAAATAATCGCTACGCCTTTTGAACAATTTTAGTAATACTAAAGACAATTTTCTGAACTGTATATTTTAGGAACATGGGAAAAATTTACACAAATAAGTTTTAAATATTTAAAAGCTCAACATTTTATATTTTTTAAAGTGTCATCTCCACTGCTTGCTCTTTCCCTCTCTTTTGTGCATTCTTGAGTGAAGTTGTTGTTGTAGTTTTGATCCTTTTTTTTGGTGTTTGCTGCTTTGGCTTTGTGGTGTGTGATTTTTTGGTAGACTTATTTGGGCGGCTTCAAACGTAGCGGGGCGTGGCGGCTGATTGCAGCTGGTGCTGGTACCGGTGCCGGTGCCAAACTAGTCGTTGGAGCCTGGGGGCAGAGACCATGCAGCGAAATGAACATCAGAAGTTGCATCTGCAGAAGCAAACGCTAGCAGGCAACCCACTCTCACTCGCATACACACGCTCAAACCATTGTAAACATGCTCAGACCAAGGAGTATGAACTGCGGAGCATTGCTCATACGGTGCGTTGGCCAGATTCTTGGACAGCGCACACACACAGGTAGGCAAGCACAAGAGAAGCAGAGAGAGAGAGTGAGAGAGTGAGTGAGTCAGTGAGAAAGAGAGAGAGAAAGAGAGCTGCATTGGAACTTCCCATGCAATACCCCAAAGCATCGGGAGTACAACAAGTCAGACAAGCAAATCACACGGCACAAAGCAGCGCAGTCGACCTCGATGCTCCAAGTTGTGTTTACTATTTGCTGAATATCATCTGCCAGACTGTCAACGGCAGACAGGGCAGATTTTTTGTATTTTTGCAAATTACCACCAATTTTTGAACGCTCTTTAATAGGCAACATAGAGAGTTCAGAAAAACAGTTGCTAATTAAAAGGGCTTCACTTAATTTTCTCCCTTTACTCGCATACTGTCAGCCGTCTACTCCTGTTCTCTATCTCTCTCTTTTTTTTTTCACTCACTCCCTGTTCGTGTGAGTGTGTGTGCTTTGGGCCACTGTCAGGCACAGACATTGGCCGCATAGCTTAACAAGTTGTTTGTGCAATCCGTTGGGCAGTCGGTTAAATGCTCGTCATTTCGTTTGTTTATTGTGCGCAATGATTGCAGAAAGTCCCCTGGAAAAAGTGCTGTGATTGCGAACAGGATTTGACTTGACCATACCTGCACAGTGACTTGTCCTTGCCCTGCTGGCAAGAGTATCTGCATCCTCGGGCATATGTGCAAATCGTGGCAAAACAAAAATCACATATTGCGCACACGTACACTTTAGCCTGAGGGCAGCCTGCCCCCTTCACCATTCACTTCCGCTCTTTCTCTGCCAGTCTGGTTTGGCATCGCATGCCATGCAATTTTTCCCAGGTAACAAAATGAATTGCCCGACGGGCAGCGGCGTCTGCTGTGCTGCTGCTGCACAGGTACTTTGGTACTTCGGCAACTACTGGCTGCGGCTCTCCGGCTGCGGCTGACAGTGTCGCATGCTCAATGCGCACTATTTGCTATTATTCCAGTGATATTTTGAGAGTGCAACTGCCGGGCGAGCCGAGCCGAGCCGGGTGCAACAACCCAATCGTACATACATAGCTATAGATGAGTGCAATTTACCGCTAACAATGCCATGCTCCGGTAGTTACAACAAATGTTAGACGCAGCCAACAACCAACAACTAGCAGCAGCAGCAGCAGCCGCAGCACTGCACAGTTGCACAGTTGGGAGCAGGTTGCAGCGCGGCATGGCTAACTACTTGGTAGCTATAGCTTTCTCCCTAACGGGTAGCACACACACGCACACTAACACACACACTCAGACAACAGGCTACATATGTTGACCATGGAAATGCATAAATAATGCGCCACAGTATGGGGCACCAACATGGCCTATGACCAGGACAAGAATAGCAGCAGCAGCAACAGCACCAGAAACGGCAGCAACAGCGGCAGCGACTGATGTTGCGCATGTTGTTGGTGGTGCTGCCGTTGCTGCTGCTGTAGTTGGCAGCGGTGCCAGTAGGCATGTTGCAGGCAAAGCTCTAGGCCGCGTCCCGCTGACCGTTGGCCTGTTGTTGCTGCTCCTGCTGTTGTTGTTTGGCATATTCGAACATTCACATCAGGATTTCCCGCTATTGTACTTTTTGGCTTTTGTTTATTTACAGTCAGCGCAAAAATGTTTGTTGTGGCCCGGACGGAAGCGTTGCAAGTGTGTGTGTGTGCCTGGTGTGGGTGTATGTGTTTTTCATGTGTGTCTAGCAGGATTTAGGCTAAGTAAGCCGCATACACCTGTCCACGCACACAAACACACGAGCAACAAAAGCAACACAAACACAACACAACACAAACAGGAGGAGGAGGCAGGGGGCGAAACAAGCGAAACGGGACCGCATGAGCGACCAATTTAATACATGACGGCATGGTTGGGCATTCAATATTTGACTGACATTGTTGTTGGTGTTCCTACTGCTGATGTTGTTGTTGCTGCTGTGTGCATCTGCCTAAACAAATGTCACGCGCGGACTTGACTCCAATTATTCATGTGGCGAACGTTATTAATTTGAAAGCATATTTATCACAAACCAAATCTACGCCACATGCCGTAATAAATCAAGAAACGTTTTTGGCCCGGCGCACACCAATACATAACATATTTAAATAGCATACACACAAGCACCCATGCACACATACAAGTGTACCTGTTAAAGTATTGGGTGCGTCTACGACCAAAACGTGTCCACAAAGCGTGCGGTTGCGTAGATGGCGACAAGCGAGACGGATGCGTCGTCTGGCAGGAAGGCAGCCCAGCCATGTCAGATTCACATTTAAGCATGCTAACAGCCTAAACTGGTAGCCAGTCAGCTCATAGCGACGAACCA
This sequence comes from Zaprionus indianus, assembly GCA_018904595.1. Classification (NCBI taxonomy): domain Eukaryota; kingdom Metazoa; phylum Arthropoda; class Insecta; order Diptera; family Drosophilidae; genus Zaprionus; species Zaprionus indianus. Next base: position 7,926,932 of record JAEIHA010000860.1, read on the forward strand.
TGTGACAGTCAGTCAGGTCTCAAAATACAAAACACTCAAGGTGATATGAGCCTTTTTCGCGTCCTCTCCTCAATTGCTGCGCCAGCAGAGCGACAGCCAGACCGTGACAACGATAAATACATAAATTCTTAGACCCATCCAGAGCAAAACGTTCACAATGCGTCATTCCGTGTCAGACTTTTCGGCAACGGCTAAGACTTCAAAAAAGGGCGACGAGCCAAGCCAGTTTCAAAGCGAAATGTATGAAATTCCAATTGTTTGTGGGCGTCGTTGTGCTCGACTTTTTCCCGACCAAATCCAATTGCAATATTAAAATCATTCCTCATACGCACAGACACACACATACACACACAGAGGATAAAGAGGCCAAATACGCCCATTGGCGATGAGAGAAAAGTTTTGAAAACCAAGCGACAGTGTGTGGCAGCCAACTTTGCGGTTTTGCTGAGGAGGCGAAGGACTCTAAGCTGACTGTCAGAACGCGAGATGTCAATGGCAGCAGCAAATAGCCCCGCCTCTATTTCAATACTATATAGGAAAAAGTCAAAAGAACAGCGACATATTCCAAGGACGGCAGCCACAGAGACGCTGTCCTCGTATAATGTTTGATGCTTATGCTACTTACGCGTACAGAATTTTCCCCAAAATGTCATTTACCATACTCGCGGGACTATACATAAACACACATAAACATCGATACATTCAATATGTCTGTGTGTGTTTATTTTTGGGATTGCTTGTTGTGTACTCGACTTGTTTACTCAAATTGCCTAAACATGATATATCATATCAAGAAAACGGCGGCACAATGGAATGATAACCAACACTTATTTCCCTTTTATCCGTCACAAATTATACTATTAATTTCGATAGAGGTTTATTATTGCGGCATATTCAATTGTGTTTTACAGAGTTACAGTGATATATAGTCGAGGTTGGCCTGTTGTAATTATGTAGGCAAACATCAATTATTAATCAACAGGAAAATCAATCGAGCAAAAACTTATTGCGGGTTTGGCATTATGGAGTCACTTTCAATTATTTACATGCTCAATCAAGTCCACTTTTTGTTGTGTGCTGCCATTGCTAGTTGAGTTCCGTAATGCATTAAATTTTTAAATTTCCACCAAATGCGAAACATGAATCCAGAGTGATTGTCTACCGGACTAACTGATTGACTGACTTATTCACTGACTGACTGCCCGACTGTCAGTCTATTTGTCTGTCTGTCTGACATTGTGGCAATTGCCTTGACGACACTTGGCGACGACGACGACACTTCCGTGCAATTGTGTACAGCTTTTGGGTTCCGGTCGTGCTCGGCCCGAGCGTACGCCACATTTTTATTGGCCGTATGCGTGTTGTCAGGCAATGTGTATGAATATTTGCGGCAATTCTTATGAATTTTCAGGCACGTCGGTGTGTGTGTAAGGGTCTGGGCCCGGTCCCCGCGATACATACACCGGAACAGGACGTAAGGACGAATCGACTCCCAAGCGCCGTTATTATGGCAATTTTACCACATGATGATGCGCTCGGTTATTTGGTTATTTGGGCAAATCAAGCAATTTATTCGCAATTGTCGTCGACACCACCATTCACTGCAATTGTGTGGAAATCGATATGCGTTGTTATTTTAACCGTTCATTTCCTTCATTGCCATTATACTCACACTCGCACTCCAACCCACCCACACCCGTTCCCATACTCATACACTGCATCACACACAACTCCTGCAGAGCTGCCTTCGCTGGCGAAATTTGATTTATGCATATTTCCATATGATTTATTTCATTAGCATCATCAAACCGAACCCCAAAAATAAAAATGCAGAACGACCGTCTGCTACTGCTGCCTTTGACTATGCCCGGCATAGTCTACCCACCTTTCTTGCCAGCCAACGTTGCTTTTTTAATATTTATTTAAACATTTGTTGCAGCTTCCGTTTTCATTTCTCGTCTGTTACATTTGAGTGATTCAAACTTGACGGTTGCCTTTGTATACATTTTTTTCCGCCTCATTTGATCCAGAGAATGAAAAGTTTTCATGCACCCAACATCGCCCCGCCCCACTTACCCGGCAATCAGCAGCGGAAAGCGACAGAGTGTGTGAAAGAGAGAGATGGAATGACAAAAAGGCAAAAGTCTCGCAGAAAACGCAAAACTTTTGAAAAGAAAATATGAATTTGAAATGAAAATATGCTAGAATGAATTGAAACCGTAACGGTTTGAGTGGCCCCAACGAGTCTTTGCACGAGCGAGCATCGAAAAAATGCCAATCCCGCTGCCGAACTTTCCACTCCCCTTCCCCCCTTCTCCAGACAAGCACACAATGTTGCAAATAAAACAGCGCATAAGAAACAATATACAATAAAAAGCAAAAGCACTGAGCCCGCAAGAGAAGCAAGAGGAGCCAGAGCTGATGCTATTGCAGGATTTTTGGAGCAGGAGCTCGCTGCCCCGCCTGCTGCCCGCTTTGGCAGATGGAAATGAAAGGCAAACACGATTCAGTTAACGAGTGACGAACGCTATTGCTAACTGGGGACTGCTTTGTCCTGGACGCTATGTGAGTGCGCAACCTAGCAACGTCTATTGAAAACGTTGACTGGCCTGACTGACTGCCCAGCAGCTGGCTGGCTGACTGTCCAGCACCCGGCTGACTAAAGATGGACCTGGACGAGCGAACGTGGAACGTGGACGAGGAGCGTGGCAGTTCTGGCACCGGCTGAATGATTGCCTTGCTTGCCGTACTGACTGACTAACCAATGAACGGCTGCGAAATGAATGACTGAATGAATGAATAAATGAACGGATGAGCGCTCCTCTACAGTTGGTTGCATTCGCAAACACACACACACATACACACAGACAGACACACAAGCGCACACATACACAGTTACGAACAGTAAATGCTCTTCGGGCAAGTCTCTATTGAACTTGGCCGTAACCGTCGTCGTTCGGTCAATACAATAAAGTTAGTTTTCCAAATCGGCTACTTTATTGAGCGTAAGTCTTTCCCTCTCCTTCCCTCTCTCCCTCTCTTACTCACACACATTCACTCGACCCGACTTTATTATTTGATGTGGCTTGTTGGTTCATAATCACGAAGTCAAGCTACAGGCTGGAGTACATTTATATTTCTACATCAACGGCCGATAAAATTAACTATTTTGCCAGAGAGCACGTAATGGCCGCATCATTTGCTATTGGGCTTACAGGCAGACAATCGACAGACAGAAGGAAAGGCAGACACGCTGACAGTGCGACTGTCTCTGTACATTTCCTATTTGAAGTGCTTTAAATTGCCATAAAAAATCGCTATCTGCAGCCATCATTTTTGTCTATTATGGATACTGCTGTTGTTGTTGCCATTGCTGTTGAGCTTCTGCCTGCCACATTTCTACACTCAATTTGTACAAATTTAATTGTCTGCCGCCTGTGGCAGCAATTGGCCGACAGCGTCGTTCTTTTCCATTATTTTATATATATTTTTATTTATTCTGTCTGTTTGTTTGCTTGTTTTGTTATTGTTGTTATTTTGATTATTTGTTGCTTCTGCTACTGCTACTGCTCGCTTTGGTCAACGTCTGACGCCTGACGCTCAGCGGGCGAACCTTTTATGGTGTTTTATTTATTTACGATGCGCCCTTTAAATCAATGAAGCATACCGTTAGGCGCTGTCGCTTAAATTTACGCACAAACATCGCAAGCCAAGTTCGTTTTCCTCGCTTTTTCTTTCGTTTTTCTGTTGTTTTTTGTTTCCTCCTGCTACTGTGCGCTAACAACAATCAGCTAGTAAATCGAATTTCTTGCCTAAAACAACAACAACAACAACAAGGACATCGCAAGTGGCAGGGCAACAAAGCGTGGCAGCAACATCAACATCAACAAAAATAAATACAAATACAAAGTCGAACTCGCCTGATGCTGCTGCTGCTATTGGACGCTGGTCAAACTAAACACTGCGTTTGTTTTAGCAGCTTCCGTTTCCTGTTGGCAGCAGCAGCATCGACAGCAGTAGCAGCAACGCATTCATCCATCTATCCACATAAGGGGCGAACTTACCTACAACTAAACATACTATACGCATGGCCATCCATCTACAATCATCCATTCATCCATCCATCTATCCAACTATTGAGGCAAACGTTCGACCAGCGCGCCCGCTTTGCTTCGCTTTGACAAGCGCCGAAGCTTCCTGTGCCCATTCCCGTTCCGTTCTCCGGAACCACCCCACGCCTACGTTCCTATAGTTTTTCTTCTTCTCCTGCTCACTGCCTTCCAATGTTCCCGGGCGAAGCTAAACGCATTTGTTCGAAGCTTGTTTAGTTTAACTTTAATTGAATTTTGTGAATTTTACCTCCCCTGTACCACTCCCCACCAACGCCGTATCCGACTGTCTATGCTTTTTCTTTCATTCAATGTGTTCTTACAGTTCTCCATTGTTGTTGTTGCTACAACAGTATTCTTAGAGCTTTTTTATTTGCAGGCCCTTTGGCCACTCGTCCGACTGGCAGCTGGTGCCACTTTTATATGGCTGAATTTATTATGGACAATAACAAAAACTGTAGAAAACTGTTGCCCACGATGAGGAGGTGAGCAGGAGGGGCGTACGCCAAGTTAGGCCGCCAGTTGCTCGCTTATCCTGCAATCCTGCAGGAATTGCGCTCACCTTCACCATATGGTCAATGGCACGAGTTTTCCTCGTAAAATGGCTTACATAAGTCGGGCCGGTAGGTTCGCCTCGGCCTCGGCTTACCTTTTTACCAAGCAACTGTGAAATTGTCTTGTTTTGCTAGCAACCCTTTATTGTTGATTTTTAACTAAGGCCAAAGGCAAATGCGCCTAGGTCCCGGCGTGAGCGTAGACAGCGGAGGCGAGACTGGCGAACGTGGGATTCGACATTCAACGCATACAAAATGTGAATTCAATTTTTATGTCGGACATTTTAAATAATTTGTGTGATTTAATTTTTGGGCTCCACTCTAACTGAGCCAATAAATGCTGCAAAAAATGGCATACAAACGTGCTTATACGCTTGATTGGGGCTGAGATGAATCGATGAGAATTCTGTTGGGCGAAGAGGCGTATTCGTAATGCCAGTTGGCGCACAAAAGCCCACGCTGTTATCGAACGATGACAACTTAAGCCGACTTTGGCTTCTCTCATTGTCGAAGTCAAATATTGAATTATACACATATGCGTTTTGGCGCAAGTAAACTTACCTATGAAAGTAATCGCACACATACAAAATAATAACCGAAAAAAATTAACAAATAACACATAATGAATTATTTTGCTTGGATTCCCAGAATTTCCGTTCTAATTATAGAACCAAAAGGTTTATTAAAGTAAACCACATGCCGTGCACAGTCAAAAGAATTTCTGAGAATCTCCCTCCTTCTGAACTCTTCTGGGAATAAGATAAATAAAACCTCAAGTTGCCTTGACTTGAAAAAACTCAGTTAAAGGCTTTTAAATACCACGGAATTGTAACAATGGGATAAGAGTACGTTTACTTTTGTGGCTCAGTAATAATCACGGTCAGCGATTAGTAGCTTACACACAGACACATACACTTACACACTCTTACGAACACACATAGATTATGCTCTTTGTGTTGCTGTATAAATTATGTGTTAAGCTCCTGCCGCCTATCGATGCGGTCGGTTTACTGTCTGACTGGGAATAGAAATTTATCTAAACCGAAATAAATTTAATCAACCGCAATCGGAAGTATTCGAATAATAACACAATAAACAACAGCAATTAAAATATCAAGCATAAATCATTTACAAATTTACAACAATTGTCATGAAAGCCAAACAACGACAACGGCAACGGCGACGGCAACACCATCGACAAAACTGCATGCAATGCACAAGGCACAATGCAAACATGTACAAAGATGTGTTTAGGTGGGTGTGCGTATCTGCCCGTGACTATGCATGTGTGTTTGCGTGTGTATTTGTGGTCAGAAAAGTCATAAAAAGCGGGCAAATACTACATCTTTCTATGGCTCTATGTCTCTGACTGTTTGTGTGTGTGTGTTTGTGTGTGTCTGTGTGTGAATTGCAAATCAAACACACGGTACGACATGCCACGCCCACTCCGACAAGCGTTAGCGTCTGCATAAATTTGTTGTACTACGCATAAAATCAAATCAAAATTCAACGGCATGTGACAATTTTATGTCCACAAAATTATGTATTTGTTGAAAACACACACAAGCAACAACAACAGCAACAACAATCGAACATGGCAAAACAACAATAACGCAAAGCAATGAAAATAACCACAACGTCAACAACAACAACAACAAGTACAGGAGCAACAGCAACGCCGACTGAGGGCGGCCAACGAGGACATAAGCAATAACAGCAACAGCTAAAATAGCAACATGAGCAGATTATAATGAACAACATATTCGCACGGCCGCACCCAAGCACACACAAACACACATACAAGCGTATCACACGCCTCCACCTTTTGGGTTGGACAGCCCCCACTTCCCTAACACACACATACAGAGGGGACCTACAATAAAGCGTCACGCAACAATTTACGTGTTTTGACACTAATACAAAAACCATTACAATACACGCAGGTATAAATACACACACATACATACATAGAAGATGGACATCCACTTGGCTATGTTGTAAAGAAAAAGAACTTTATATGCTGCCACGACGTTTACATGCTTCATATGCGATGAGTTGCCGTTTTCCCCCATTTTTAAAGGTGGCCAGGAGTCGGGCAGTTCATAAAAACTCGGCCAACGCTCCGGAATACCTTCTAGATTGTGGTAGTTTTGTAAACAACCTTAGGCACATATTTAACTAGCCCTACAAACGCATGAAGGACATGGTTCAGGCGCCACTCCAGCAAAAAGAGCCGCACCTCAACTTCAAGACATTTTCGGCCTCGTCTTTTATCTCTGGCCAATGGGCAAAGTGGCACAAGCACAAGACAATGTCAAAGGTTGCTCTGGGGAAATGGCCTTTGCTGTGGTTGGGTCTATAATGATGAATTGTGGGGCCAGAGTCCGTGCAAACGTTACGTTTGACATTGACATATTTTGCAACGCATAAAAGTATGCTACATATTTTGTATATCATTTATTTCCATGTCGAGGAGAAAGTGATATATAGAAGGAATCTTTAATAAAGCGAAAAGCAATTTGAGGAAAAGCTGAATTTAAATACATGTTCAGCAGGGGCAATGTGAACAATTTTTACAATTCCGGAAGGTTCGTTATGTGTTGGCAAAATTAATAATTCGATATGAATAAATTTAAGACAGGTAAATGGATGAAACTACTTCACTATCTGTATAAACTTCAAACGGTAATTGCAGCAAACTTCTTCGGTGCTCGTTAATCAACTGTAAGCCGCAGAGCAGCACATGTGGCCAAAGAGAGGCCATAAAGCAGGGCCCACAATATGCGCGTTAGACTGCAAGCGAATTGATCATCCTCCGTAATAAGTGGAGCTCTCGATTTGAATTGGCTGTGCTTAACTAGGGTTCTGCGTCGGCACCGTGCTGCACTTGTACAATGAATCCAAGTCCGAAGAGCCGACGAACAGCGCGTACTTCACAAGTGTTTAACTTTGGGGGTTCTTGCAAATGAAGTCAAATGAGGATGCTTACAGATTTGAATATTTAACAAGAACGGGCAACTTTATATGGGCAAATATTGAGGAGCGTATGTGAAATCATTGCAGTCTAATCTGTTTGAAGCTTACGCAGTGTGTGTTCGGCCCGTCTGTCTTTCCGTGTGCATGTGTTTTGAAAGCATTAAACTATTTTATATCAAATTTGCTGTTCAATGCAAATATCGAACGTCAGCCCAGACACACACTAATTATAATTGTGCTCCACATCTGTGAACAAAAGCAAACACCAATGCGAGAGAGAGAACAAGAGAACGAATGGCAGCATAACTGCCAAGGATGCTGGCAATGGAGGCGTTGGCGAGGTCAATATTAGTAGGCTATAGTTGGTATTGCCGTCGTTGCAAAATGCAAAGTCCTGAGGCCGACTACGCTGCTCCTTTGTCTCTATGGCTGAGCTAGGCGAGGCTGGTGTGTAAGTGAGTGTAATCATGTGTGCAACCATTCATATGTATATTGACAGATTGAAGGATTATCAACTGCCTTTTAAGGGCAGTTCTGAATGTTCTGGTTTTTAAGCTCATCTCTTGTTTGGCTTCACTGCCAGTGAACTACATACATACGACCATACACATAAGCACACTCACAAATTAAAATGTATGTACTTACAATCCTATTGTAAGGGAACGCGTATTGAAATTAGAAATGATGAGAGAGCAGCCTGATTTGGCTGCTCTGTGCAAATATATTTACAGTTTATTTTGCGGATTTCCGGTTGCAGACAAATCAAAATTTCTACTCAAATGCGCAAAATGGTAGTCAACAAATGAATAGAAATGACTGCAGCAACAACAATTGCAGGAACGGCAGCAACATGCATTGCGGTTGTAACGCCCAGCATGCAGCTCTCAGCCTCCGCTCATGTGACAATGTGACAAAACCGAAGCCGCAAAGGACAACACAGCATACCAAATTAGTTGTACAACTGCTCCCCATGAAATTGCAGACAGAGATACTCTGTCACAAGAACACACACATACATACACATGAACACCGACTAAGTAATGGTCTCAATTTCACAAAATCCTTGACATTATCTGACCAGTGCAAAATTCCTAAATAAAAGCAGTATACAAAAGAACCAGAAAAATAAATTTTTCAATAAATGTCCTCTAGCCGGAAGCCAAAAATATGCAGTGCGAGAGCATAGAATTATATGTGATATTGTCCTGTTTTAAAAAACAAACAGAAAAAAATATTCTGTGATTTACAGACTAATTAAAGTAAACAAAAAAATGTTTCAAATTGTTAGTTTTAGAATGTCTCTATTGGTATAGCCTTTAAATGGGTACTGAGAGTAATCAACACTATTCTTAAACTATTTGCATGCTTTGGTCATATATACTTAAATTTGCACGTACACAATAAACACTAAACTCTATATATAACCACACGCTAAAAGTATTAAATTATTATTTTGTTATGTATATTTTTGTAAGTGCTTGGTAAATATCAGATGAAATTGTGATTCAGAATTCAGTCAAAAGCACTCGAGAAACTTCTTAATTTAAAAACAAAACGCAAACTTTTTCAAGCAGAATTCTCAATTGACTGCAACAATATGCTTTCTGTGACAAAGTTCTGTTGCGATTGCCAACACAGTTTGCACATTAGGACTCAGACTCGGACATGACGACCACAAAAAGCTGTTTAGAAAATAAAAATAAATGGTAGGAAAGTAAAGTTCGTCCCGTTGGCCATCTACCTACTTCACTCACGTATCTATATTTTGGTAAAGCCATACGCCATTTACTGTTCCCGTTACCGTTCGCATGTTACAATTTTAAATATGAATGTACAATATAAAGCATTAGCTTGCCCAAACCTGGCCAAACTAAACTTTTCGCAATGTGCATTAAGCTGGTCGGAGTAAATGAACAGACAAACAACAGAGAACAAAAACGGGAAAAACTGTTGAACTGAACAGCAATATTACGGCTACATACTTCAGCACTTCAAGGCAGTCAGCTCGCTTTTCTCCCTCTTACTCCTCTTCCAAATCCTATCGTCCCTTTTCTGCTTGGAAGAGGCGACTGTCGGGCTGTGTTGGCAAGTTTATTAGCTACGCTCGATACAACATTGATGATTGGCTGCTTAGCTCCTTTGCTGCTGCTGCTTTGCTTCTCTTCTGCTTTGATAAGCGCATGGGCATTAAGCTGACAAAAACTGTAGCTAACGAAAATGAGAAAATGCTACGGAAACAGCAGATAGCAAAGACGCTGAAGCAGAGTAGGCGGTGGGCGAGCAGTGAATGCGAAAATCCTTTAACACGAAATTAAGACACATAATCCTTGACAAGCAGTAATGGCAATCAAATATGCTAACGCTTGCATTTTGCGACAATCCAAGTCGGATGTCGATTGACAAGTTACGATTTCAAAAACCCTTGTGGAAGTGGCATTTGTCTCCCATATAGATAGCAAAGCTTTTGCTGCTTTTCTTAAGCCTTTGGGCATTTGCTTATCGGGCAAGCAAAAAGGCATAGCATACTTATGAGCCCGTTCGTTTACTCAGCTGAAAAATGTGCTCCAAAACCGGCATTAGATAAATGAAATCCCATGCAAATCCCTTCGTTAGCTAAATCTATCACTTTAATTAGAAACGCGCGCACACAATCGCAAAATGGCGACCGGTAACGGTAGCAAATGGCAAATGGCTGTCTGCAACCGTTAAATAATTACTCGCATAACCTGGGCCCATTGTGCTGGCCGCAAAAGGTTGAACGAATGGAAATGGAAAATTGTAATTACATTTTCAGCACATTGCAGATTGCTGTTTTCTATAAATTAAATTTCATTTCCCGTTCGCTCTGGCTCTCTCTCGTTCGGTGGGCTGGCCCGCTGACTGCCTGGTTGGATAGCTGCTGCTATATGACGACTGAGCCCTACCGGCGTGGTGGCTTTGCATGCACAGCAGCGCCATTAAACAGCAGTTTCCGGTTTACGCGCTTTGAGTTTCCGCTTCAAACACCGCCAACAACAACCGCCTCAGCAGCAGCAACAACAAGGCTGGCTGCTGATTGTTGCTGGTCGAGTGGTGCTTGCTCGCTGCAGCTGTTGCCGTCGCTGCTGCTACCGTAGTCGTCGCAGTAGCTGCTGCCGTGGTTATTGTGTGCGCCTTTGTTAGAATCCCGTTATTATTTCGGCACATAACAATGCCGCGCCACTGCGGTCGTAGTCGTCGTCGTCGTCGTCTTGCAACATCTTTAATATAAGATTCAATTCAGCATAAAGGCCACACTGCGCTGCCGGGACTAGACCGAAATTCTTCTTTGTGCCGCTATGCGCCTCGGCTTGGAAATCTGTGGCAAGCAGCGTACGCACTATAGCCACAACAACACAATCCAATACAACCCAATCTAGGGCAACACAACAATAAAATAGCCAACAACAACAGCAACAACAACAACAACAATGGCAGCAGCCGCAACAATTACAGCAACACAGCGCAAAAGCAATAACCAAGTTACATTTCTATTGCATGCCAGCATCGCCAGCCACCAACACACCAGAAAGCGCGCACACACACACAGTGAGACCAAACACTTTATATATATTTTTAATTAAACGCAAATCCCTTTGGCACCAAAAACACGCAACGCGCAGCACGCGCAACTGGGGCAAGTGCGCTCCGGCTGCAAATCGCAACGACAGCTTCAAGGTTAAGGAATGCGCGACTTTAACGCACGCTGAGAGCGCTTTGTTAAGCCGCGCTGAAATTTGCCGACTTATGAAATGCTCAGCTTTGCCACGCCATGCATTACGATAATTAAAAAAAAAAAACAACTTTGCAAAAAAATGTGTTTTTCATTTTCAAGTATCTCAAACAACTGTGAAGTTTTTTCTCAAACACGAAGCTAAGTCAATCATAAGAGACTTATTTCACGTTTAGTTTATTCAAGCAGTGCCGTTTTTGATTGTCTTCACTCCGGAGTAGCATCCCGGAAGGTTATTTAATGATGCCAACCCAGCTAGTTGGAGTCCTCTTCCGCCGACATTGAACAGATTATAGGGCATGTCTGGCAGCGCCGGCAGTGCACATAGCGCTATGAAAGCCCAATTAATATTTCATAAAGGAGCACGTATCCGTCGCATACACACACACACACTCACACACACAAGTCGCACACGCAGACATACAAAAATCCCTCAATCACTGCCAATTAATGTCAGACGCAGACGCAGTCATATCTGCCTGCCTGCCATCCAGCCAAGCATGGCGGGAAGGAAGAGAGAGTGAGACAGGCAGCTAGCAGTAGTGACTGACCAGCAAAGGCAGCTACGAAACGTCATACATAAAAACAATAAATGATTTATACATGAAAACAAAAAGCGTACGCGGCGTAAAGCCACAAAAATAAAAATCACACACAAAGCACTCAGTACTGAAGTGTACTGACTCGTAGTAGACGCGGCACTCTGGCAGACCACAGCAGGATAACGCAGTCAGAACGTGAATGCGAATGTGAATTTTGTGTATTTCACTGACATATTTCTAGTACAATTGTATATTTTATTATTCGCCTAAAATCAAAGCAAAAGAAACGAAAACAATAAGAGAGATGCGCAGCAAAACAATGAAAGCAGCATGGGCAACTCTCTGTCGCTCTGTCTCTGTCTCTGTCCGTCTGTCTGTCTCCCTGTCCATCTGTCTGTCTGGCAGTCGTTGTGTCTCTCCATACAATAAAAAGCGGTATGGAAGGACGCGCCAATACCGTTCCACGAAAGCACACACACTTACACACAGATACTATATGAGAAATCAGGCAATCGAGCGTGCAGAGCACTCCGGATCTAAGCCATTGATAGAGCCATAGACAACAGACAAATGGAGTCCCGATTTGTGTGTATGACTGTGTGTATGCTTTGGCACAGCTAATTGGCAGTTAAAATTACGCTATGTATGTTATGTGTTGTCTCTCTGTGCTAGCCTATCTCTAGGCAATCTTTAAAAATCTATTTAAATGCCATTGCAGAGCTTTGGCATAAACTAATTGCTGGCTTTATCACGTTTTTATCGCCCAACAAGTAAAGCCAACAAATTAATTTGCATTTCTATTATTTTCATAAATAACAGTACTCGGCAAAGCATAGCTGTGGTCACTGTGTGTGTGTGCCCACCGTCCACCGTGACTTCCGTCTGCCAAAATCAGTGCAACTCTGCGCAAAAACAATGATTTTTTTCGGTCGGAACCTAAAAATAAACAATTTAAGTCAATTTAAATTTCTGATGATTTGCAACTGTCAGTCGATGGCGTGGGGGCAAGGGCAGAGGAGTGGCTGGCACTGGTACGTCGCGGTTTTGTTCCACGAAAAAAGAATCAACTAACTCACCACACTATCAGTCACACTTAGTGCACGTTGCACAGTTTCCATTTTGATGAGCACAGCTTGTTGGCAGTTGTTGCAAATAACAAAAAAAATGCAACAAAAAAGTTCCGCGCGAGCAAGAAAATTCGGGTGAGTCGAAACAAAAAAAAAAAAAATAAAACAGAAATACATACAAAAATATATATATATAAATAAATGTATACATACAAAATGTATATGACGTGGCAGGAAAAGACAAAAAAAATGGCAATGTGAAGAGAAACAAATGCTCTGAGTGCAAACATTTGCACGCACGCACAAATCAAAACATCAACAGAACGAAAATTGTTTGGCAAAAAACCAACTGCACGTATATAACCACTGTTCTTTCCACTGTACCCCCAAACTCCTTTTGTACTTTGGTATCGCGGCAACTGTTTGCATAAAAAAGTCTCCGCAACATTGTACGTATTTGACATTTTAAACGGGCCAGTCGCCACTTGTCAATCTTTGTTCAAGTTCGCATTTCACAAATTTCCCTCTTTTCTCTTAGCGTTGTTTTGATTTGCAGTGCACTCCCTCGCTCTGTGTGTATGTGCGTGTGTGTGAAACGACTTTTATTTTTCGCCTGCTGCTGCTATTGCTTCTCTTTCTTTTTCGTCATCCTTATGGCATTTTTGCTGGCAAATGGCTTTTCGAAACGCAGCACTCGGTAAAGTCAGCCTAAAAGTATGCAAATAAAATACGCGCTCTTATCTGTTTGGCGTTGGCTTTTGTTGACTGCATCCAATGCATTGGCCATGGCACTGTCCCGCTACGCCAGCTGGCCGTAAACAATCGTCCTGTGCCCGGCTGTGCCTGCGTGTATGTATATGTGTGTTACAAAAAGCGTCGACAAAACAATGTTTTAAAACGCATTTGGGCATACTTTTCAGTCCCGCATATGCCGTATAAACCGTATCGAGTAGAGTTCGCGTTACTGCCATAGCTGTCGCCCAGCGTAGCTGACCATCCGCCATTCGTTCATGGCCGAAACAGTTGCAATCAACAAAATTGAAGTAGCCTGTTGTTGGTAAAGCAGTTTTGCCTGACAAGCTGCCAGAGTTGCGGCTCATGTGCCCAGAAAGTAAGTTTTATACACAATAAACTTGATAAACTCAAACGAAAAATTCAGCAAATCTCCACAAAGGGAGGTTGTACTCTTAATGTTAAAGATTTGTCAAGCATACAATAAGAAAATGCTACAGATATTGTTGACTTAACTCTTGTCGTGCTGTGGAATCTACAAGAATTGAACCAATTTGAAAAATGGGTTTTGAAAATCAGTTTATTGGGTATTATCACAGTCGGCATTCAGCAGCAATCAAAAACGTTTATTTGCAACTTGCCTTGCTGCTGTCATGTGCACTTATTTCTAAATAATTGAAAAGATATTGTAGAATAAAAGGGCCAAGCAAACTCTCATCCAGCTCCAGCCGCAAAAAGGACAAGAAACGAGACGATATGAGATGAGTAGTGCAGCTGGAAAATCAAGTGCTCTCTCATATGTTAGCTTTATGGTGCCATTTCGTTAATTTATTTCACTTGCTTGACAGTTTATTTTTTCAAATTTTTTTTAAAATATTTTTTTTAGATTGTTGTTGCCAGGCGGGGGGTTTAGCTTTTGTCTTTCGAGTGAGTTTACGCGCTGGACAGGAAAAATATTTTCCCATATTCCTTTTCAGTGTGCAGCGCATTTTTCGTTTCAGTCTCTCCTTTGTCTCCCTGTCTCTCTCTAGCTCTGTTATTGCCTCTGTGGTTTTGACATAAAGTGCGCTTATAAAAAACCACCAAGTTAGAAGCGCGTTGAAAATTTTTTGATGAATGTAAAGCTAGCAACGAACCATCAAAAAAATAGCGTAAAAATAGCTGATAAATTTTAGCGCCAGAAACAAATGGTTAAAGTTTGAAATTGAAATTGGGCCAAAAGGCAACAGCAACATCCAACAGCAACGCCAAAGAACAGTGTCGTCGTCGTCAGCGTCGTTTCTAGCATGATACAAAAACGAAACAAATCGAGCGAGGAAGAAAAAACAAAAAAAAACTGTGCATAATAAATACATATCTCAATCAAAAACGACAATAGAGCAAAAGTCGGAAAAAGCTTGCTAGCTAGCTGGAGGCAAATATGACAGCGACAAATAAAAACCCCAAATGTATATGAAGCGTTGTATTCTATTTTCTCTCAATTGTTCTTATTATTTTTATTTCAAAGAAGAAAGACAAGAAAAAGCGTTGCGCAGATTAAAAACCAAAACCTAAAAACAACCAAAACAAAATAACATAATACGTAAATGGAAACATCAGCTGGTAGGTGGGTGGATAGATAGACCGGACAAACATTCATACTTATCATACACAAATACTACGTATAGAGTATACACTGCTTTCATGCTGCCGCATCAAAGATTCTCTAGATGCTGAGATAAAGCATGCGACTAAATAAAAACCACACACAGACACTTTGGATGGAGAATCAGAAAGAGAAACAGAGAAGGGGAGACAGAAGAAAGAGAGTGAGAGAGCCAGCCACACGTACAAGTGCAGGTCCATTTATCTTCTGTCACTGTGCGAGTGTTTCCGTTTTTGTAATGAATGTCCAGCTGTGTGCATTGCCATTGCCCCAGCGGGAAAGAAGTGGGTGGATAAGTGGAGGAGGCCCACAGCCACAACAAACTCAACTAAACTAAAGCAGAAACTCAGCGATACCCAACCGAAACCAAACCAAACCCACTCAGTACAGTTGTTGCTGGCAACGCTGGACACTGGACATTCGCTGAAAGGCGTCTTTTATGTCACTTGATAAGATAAGCCATGCTTAAAATATACGTCTATATGTAGCCCAATGTGCACAGTAAAAGATACTACTGCACTGCACAGTGCATCAGTTACGAAAAGTATCACAGGGAAAGGCAGAGACAAAGGCAACTTGTATGCGCCGCATTCTTAATCCACAGTTTTGTCATTACGCTTTCCTCTTTTTTTCCGTTTGCTTGCAGCTTTTCATCAATCCTCTTTCGCCCTTCCCTATCCTGACTTACCCCTCTAGCAACACGCTTTTCCGCTTGAATTAGGCAGATTTTGTTGTTTAATTTCAAAGAAAGGAATTCAAAATAGTCTTTTAGAGCAATCGACAAATTAAGGGATAAAGAGATTAACAAAGTGATTGTAAATAGGATTGCAAAGAAATAGATTTTTGCCCCAGTTAGTACTTGCTGCTCGTTTAGATCCATTCTATCATTTAAAAGATACAGTGCAATTGGTAGCAGAATACGGTCACCTTAAAATTTTAAAAGATAAAGATGCATAAATCATTCACTTCATGATAACAAAATCGAGTGCTTCAAGTTAAAGCTATTGGGAGACGGAAAATGGATAATTATTGAAAATATTTGCAAGAAAACAAAATTCCCATATCAAAGAGAATTCTTAAATTTTCTTGGTTAGAGATTTGAAGCATTTTCATCTATCTCTAGTATTGATTTTACGTTTAGCTTGTTTGTACCATTCCCACGGGCCGACATTAATTTGATTTCCGACCATATTCCCCACAAACACTAAACGACACACAAACACACACTCCCCCTGTTATATACACATAAATTTGTCCATTAAATGCGCCGCCAAGCAACAGCAAACAATTCCCTCAACTACGCAAATTGATCAATTTCAATTCAGTGCAAATATCATGGGCGTGATTTTGTTGCCTCACAATCGTAATGTCACTCTGTAATGTTGGTAATATAAACTTTTTATTTTCTCCCCCTCCTACTTCCTCCCTACACGTGCGTCAGCCACGTAGTAGCGAGACTAGCAAGCGTCGTCCCAATGACACCTCGACAGCTCTGAACAGGCAACAACAAATACAGTAGAAAGAAAAATTTGTCAAAGTTACCGTTTGAATTCGAGTCGAGCTTTGAGAATCAGTTTTTTAGTTTATTTGTCTTCAATCACCTACAAGAACTAAAGTGTGGCAAAAACAGCAACAGATAAAACGTATAGTGAATCGCGTACACATGACTTTTGATTGGGAATGCCTTTGGATACTGCTGTGCTTACCCTCGCGCATTGCATTCTATGTCGCGCATGTTTACCTGCTGAATGTGATGGCACTGCACCAAATGGTAGGCCTCGCACTTAGGATGCTCCTGCAGCTGATGAATTTTTTAAGACGATCCATACGACGACATCAGTTATCTCGAGATCAGCAAATAGCTTATGGTCCACTCCTAAATATGCTCTGTACCGTAATCAACTACCTGATGTTGGTGATACTCCACGTGTTGAAGATTTTATGGGTACATATTTATTTCCTGCGGGATGTTTCAACGCAACTGCGCGATTAAACCAAAAGACGCACCTGGATGCGATTAAAGAGAAGGAATGAACAAGAACCGACCCACAAATTATCCAGTTAAAGTAATAAATATAAGCGCACAGCAAGTGCATGAAACTTAATACGATTTTCGTGTACTTTTGCTTTAGAAATGCCATTGGGATACTTTGGATGCGATGCGGCTGGCCGAGTCGCAACCAGTCGCAATTCGCAGTTCGCATTCGCTTTTAGCGTGCGCAATTACACTTGAAGAAATCCCGGGGATTTCAGGCGAAAATCCATTTGTCACAATGCTGAGTACGTGAGCAGCACTGACTACCGCAGTCACACGGCCAGCAGTGCGTATAAATGTGTCGCTTGGGTCCTGCAGAATCCTGCAGAGTCCTATGGCGGCTGCGACTGCAGCAATGACTATGGACTCCATGGCTGCACTTTGCTGCATTGGCGCGGCTCTATCAAAATGACACTTCATTTCTGTTGGTCTCAGCGCCAAGGACATGATGCTATGCCAAAATATAGTATATAGGTACACGGTTGCATGTATATATATTTTCCTTTAATGTCGCCATGACCATTGTCAGGGCCTGTTAATAAAAGAATATGCTCTGAATATACTCAGTGGTATTTCTGGCTTTTGTGAGTAACTGCAATATTCCAGGAGGTGTGCTCGACGGATTAAATATCCGAATTATAAATAGAACATGCCAACAATTGGGTTTTCAAATTACGCAGAGAAGTTATATATTCAGTGTTTCTTTGAAATGAAAAATCTTAAACATAAAAACTTATTTATATCACATTGACAAAATAGTGTCTTTGACAACCGGGAAAAATGATGTGCAACCACATAAGAATAATAAATGTATCTTGCATTGGTTGCCTGGCAATCTGACTGAGATTAAAGTGAGTTGGACAATACCAATTAATCTGTGTGACTGTATTACATACGCTGTTGACGTTGTTGTTTGTTGTTATCATTCATATTTGTGCATTGCTTTAGCCGGAGTCACATAATAGAATTACATGCATGTTGAGCGCATTAACTTTAATTGAAAACTATTTTTAATTAATAAAATGTCAACACTTAACCCTGCTTAATTGCAAGTAGGCATTAAATTGTTTTTCCCCAAACCATAATAACAACAACAACAATAGCAACAACAAATGAAATTACAATATACCATAAAATGCAGAACAAACAAATAAAGCGCAGGTCAACAAACAAGAACCAAGGGAATGCCGGCAAAAAATATAAATAAAAGTACAATGAAATATCAAACCACAAAAAAAAGTTAATTGACCAACAAATAACTTAATTAAATCAAATGAAAATTAAATAATTTAAATTTTAATGAGCTTTGTCGACACTGACCTTGTTCAACTAAATATGAACAACAGGATTGACACCACTCTGGGCCCGATGAAAAGGGCAGGTGAACAGATGCAATAGGCTGTGAGTGTGCTCGTTCCATTGGCCTGACAATCGGATTATTAGGCCCCAATAAACTTTTTCATTCACACAACAATTTAGACACTGTTTTCGGGCAAAAATTTAGAGACCCCGAAAATTGGGTCAGTTACTAAAAGTCGGAAATGTACCATTTAAAACTGTTAATTAGGGCAGCGAGTTGGAACAAACAATCCTATAAGTTCATAAATTCTTTATCAGCTTTAACAGTAATTTAATTTTGGAAAAGCCACAAATAAGTTACAACTTTGAATGAGAATTAAGTTTACACCAAAAACAGAAACAACTATTTAATAATACTGAAATGCTATTATACTATAATTCATGAACGTACTGCACAAAACGACAATCAATCGTAAAGTTTAATATTTCTATAATAAACATATAAAACATTCGAACAATAAACTTTAAAGTGCCATTCAACAAAAAACAATGGCAAATTGTGACTACAACCTGGAAAAACCTGAATGCAGTTGTTCTATTGAACTTATTGATTACCAAATCAAAAACCTATAAAAAAAAATCTGTGTGTATAATTGAAAGTACTACTTAAAACAACAGCACACAAATGGAAACCATTAACAGCTTAAAAATATTTAATTACCAACCGAACGAACGATTGGTTGAATAAAGAGCCATTGGGGCAGTAGAACAGCGGCAGCATGGACTGGGGTCGCGGACCTGCCACCAAATTGCAATTAATCTTCTTTTAACAGCAAACTTTTGATCCGCTTTATTTGCATTTCACTGCGGCGCAAACACAAACAAAAATGCCAACACCAACAACAACAGAGTCAGCAGCAGCAACAACTGTGGCAGAGAAAATAACGAAAATGCTTGTCATAAAAATTTATCAAGGGTTAAAAATTATGTTACGCGTTTCACTTTGGTGGCTGTGAAATGATTTATGCAAAATCTGTGCCCTAACCGAAACGAACCGCGGCCAACAACAACAACAAGAAAAATGAATATAAATTGTGCAATTTCATGATTTTGTTTTGTTTTTATTTTTTTTTTTTCCTCCATTTTTCGTTTTCCGTTGCTCAGCTCAACTTTTTATGTCCGGCAAATTAATTTAAAACTGTCTTATAATAAGAATAACAACAACAACAACAACAACCTGGGGTCGGCACATTGCACATTATTTATAATCTCACATTGAACTTGGGCGCAAAGGATGCAAACTTGTGCCGTCGCTTTGCCAACCTTTCTGCATTAGCCGATGATAATTTTCTGATAACCAAACACACCCGGATAATAGCCAGAGCCGTAGCCACTGTAGTATGGGTAGTTGTAGCCATAGCCATAGCCTGGATAGCCGTAGCCACCATAGCCAGCGAAGCCATACCCTAAGCTTCCGCCAAGCCAAGCCGGCCCAGCTCCAAGGGTGAACAAGAAGGAACGCGCTTTGCGAGCTGCTGTTCCTTGCTCCGCTGCTGCTGCCGGATTGCCGCCAATTTCCTGCTCCAATGACAGCAAATCCGTTTTTACAACGCCAACTGGCGCTACTTCCTTGTCAACAGCTGCGTTGATGTCGACGCCAAAGCCGCCTCCGTCGTCGCCGCCGTTGACAGCCGCTGCCTCAGTCAAGTGCGTGCTCAGTAGCAGCGGCAACAGCAAAGGCAGCACCAGCAGCCGCAACGCATCCAGTCGCATGTACACAGCACGCATATTTAAATATTTATTCTCGTTAAAAATATGATACTCTTCAGTTTGCTCCAGCGATATCTCTTTCGGCCTCAATGTCAAACACAGAACTGTCAACACACAAACCAGACCAATAAGCTATTTATACGGAGTGAAAACTCAAAATTTAAAGCCAATAACTTTTGGGGGGCCTGCTAATTTTAGGTAACGCAAGTTGTTTTAATGAAAATCCAGAACGACAACTGTGTGCTAACGAATGTTTTGCATGAGGCCTCAGCAATCACAGAACCTCCACCAAAAAAGGTTAACTTTTGAGGATAGCCTAGTGACGAAGCTGCAATACTCTAACCAAATTTTATATGAGCAAATTTTTATTATATTTTGTATTCTAGCTAAAAGGCTCGACATACCAGAAAAAAACCAATAACTGATGGATCTTTCAACCATTTTTCCAGTTGCTGCCCATTAAAATTATTGCAACGAGCCTAATGTGTTAAGCAGTTTGACCTTTGTCTACATAAAAACATAAATTGAAAACAAAAGTTTTCTAATTTGTACAGTACATACGCGGCTTCATAGTCAGAAAAACCGAATGCTACAAATTATTAAAGCATGACCGTGTTTGTGTCCATATACACACGAACGCACAGAGAGACCTTTTTACAAATTACGCATACGCAGTGTGGTTTCTCTGGCTGACTGGGCTGGCTGGGCTGACTGGCTGATGTCGCTCGCTCTCGTCGCTTGCCAATTGACACATTTCATGTTCAAATATGCGTAAATAACAATTATTGTAATTTTTTGTCACTGTGGCAGCCAGGCAGGCAGAGGGACAAAGCACAGACTTATGACGATATATCAACAAATGCCAGACCACATATAACCTTAACGAACCCCGAACCTTGAACTTGAGTGACAGTGCCAAGTGGCATGTGCCTTGTTTGTGCTATGCCATGCGAGCCATGTGGCAGCTGCGGCACACAGCGGCAATTTTGTGTGCCGATGTGTCAACTGTTTAGATTGCGTTGCATGATTTGCAAGAAAAATGAAGACAATAGTTGATTTTTACACTCGCCACTCGACGCCATGTGATGTCTGCCGGCATAGCGCAATAACAAAAACCAACAAGAAACAATGTTAGGGAGAGGGAGGACACAACAACAAGTTGCCTTGTGAGCGTGTCACGCGATTTGTCGGTTTGAACAAGCATGAAATGAATATATTTGTCATATACGTAAAGGCAAGTTATGACGACGACATCGTCAAGTTCTTTCCCCATTAGCAAGTGCATGAGAAGTCATAAATGGTAAACAAAAAAGTCCCCTCTGTCGAAAATTGGGTTAATACATTTGCGTTTTAATTCTATTTACATTCAAGTGAAACGCACAAATGCGCGACTTCGTTTGTTTCCACTCCCAAAACGATAACCGATGGAAGAAGAAATTGCGCCGCTCTATAGCAGCCAACTCAAAGTTTCGCGAATTGCGAAACTGGATGTAAGTCGGCTCTGTCCGTGTATGTGTGAATGTTTCTTCTAAATGTGTGTGCGCGTGTTTGTGTTTGAATGAGTCTGTGTGTCAACAAATGGCTTGAATAAAATTTATAAGCAAAGTTACAAAAGTGCAGTGGCGCAAGTTGATAAGGGTTCTTCGCCCCAGTGGCTCGGCTTGGATTGGAAGTAACTCTCCGATGGCCGCAACCAGATATGCCATGCCTATCTATGCGGCATAGTTGTGGCTTCTCAACTTGCAAAATAGGCCAATAAGCCAAAGTAAACAAGACAAATGTATTAATTTGCAAAAGAGAAACCAAATTTCGAGTCGATTTAATTAAATGTTATGCCAAAGGGCATAATTCTATCACAAACTTTGCTTTAATAAGAAGCTGAAAAAATTAGCAAAGCCACAAATAAAATTCAGGCATTTATTAATGTGTTTATTGCTTGATTAGAATTATTCAATTAGTAAAAGTTTGGTAAAAAACAAAACTATTTGCTAGAAAAATAATCAATGGCTTAGGCGACTATGGGACTGACAATCTAATTAGTCAAGCTTCTATGCGGATGAGCCCTGAGTTGCAATGCCACTTATGAACAGCGTGTACCATAATTTATTAAATTATATTTTAGATGAAAGTACTTCAATCTGTCAGCATAAAAGTACGTTTAATTCCAATAACAGCTGAGTAATTGTTTTTTTTATTAATGGGCTGCTGCAGAAAGGTAATTAATAACCTGGTTATTATAAGCACATAAATGCAATGTCAAACAGTCATTCAAAAAGTCACATTTGTGCGCTTTATTAAAATGCCATTATTTCTGGAAAATTTTTGCGCGCGACTATGACCGAAAAAGGCAAAAAGGGAAGAGAGAAAAATTAAAGAAAATCAAGCAAAGAAACGGAACATTCCGTTCGCATGTCAATGGCAAGGGCGAAAAAAAGTTTGTGTAGCCAACTTTGACATTTTATGGGGAAAATAGTAGTTGTTTTATTGCTTGAATAAAAGCAAATTTTATGAGAACTGTGAGTTGAGTTCATGGCACTGTTATTTATGCAGAGACTGACATGTCCCCCGCTTCCCACTTTATACGCCCATAAAGAGCAAGGGCAATTTTTATTTAATTATCGTTGATTTTGTGCCTTTGCTCAGCTTAGTGTTCTTTGCACTTGGTTTCAGAATCAGCGAGACATGTATCTCTAAGTGCGATAAATATCTACATGAATAGGCAACCTATCTACAATCTATAATGTCGTAGAAGGCATTTCGCTAAGTCATCGTTAGTGTCGTGTAGCCTCACTCCACCTCACCTTTCTGTCACTATCTCGCCTTGCGCCAATCCGGCAGGTTGTGCGAGAAAAAGTAACTTTTTCAATTTGATATCGCTTAATTATTATTGCCGTCGTTGTTGTTGTTGCTGCTGTTGTTGTGACAAGGCAGTCAACGGTGTCATTGTCACACTGTCTCACTGTCATTGCGAAGGACTTGCTGTGCTAATGTGTCGATGTTGTCTGCGGCTACGACTGTGGCTGCTCCGGCTCCAGGTCTGGCTGCTGTTATTACAGGGGGTTTCCCCAATAATGATACTTTTTATGATTTTTATGACATCGCAGCCGGAGCAATAAATAAAGCCAAAAAGTCCTATTGCCAAACATTTTCTTGGCAAAGCGGCTTGCATTGATTTTTTTTCTTAGTCTCGTCTTACACTCCCCCTATCAAATCGTGGCCCAAACAAATACCAAAGTAATCAGTTTGCAGTGCAAAAAGTCGAAAACCCACTTTTGGCACCGTGTGGCAGCTTTAAGTTCCTGTAGTCAGTACATATACACACACCCAAACACACACACACACACACTCACACGTACTTTATTTTATACTAGCGCCAAGCAACGTATTGCAAGCGTAACAACAGCCCCGTTCTCTTTTCCCTCCTGGCGCACACACTTGAAACAACTTAACTCTTGAACACATGCCGCCAGCAGGCACATGGAGGAGAAACTTTTGTGACGACTACGTAGGATACCAACAATGAAGACGACGACAGAAACTTGCACTTCGCACACACACACACACAGACAATGAACGGGGGAGTGTGGGGGAACAACAAGAACGCCCCAAAAGTCCAGACAAACTTAAAACAATGGGCACGAGAGCGCCCTTGTGAAAGCCATTAGCTCAAAACAGGTATAACGGTTGGAGAATTAGGATAACAAATGCCAAATAAATTTATATTTAATACGAAATATGACTATATATCTTAGCTGGGCTCATGAAGAAAAGGCAACAATATTTATTATGCAATTCAAGTGCAGAGTAACTTTTGCTGTCTTAATACTTTTAATGTTATTCACACAGGCACCCTTGACTTATATATTAATATAAAGTACGTTAATTGAATTTTAATGCCCTTTTTTGACTCCTTGGTGAATGTCAACAGTGCGTAAACTCTTGAATTTATGCTTTAAAAATCGATAAATATCAATCAAAATATGCACTCAAATTCGATCCATCAATTAGGAGCGCCGCTACATTAAATTCCGTGTACATTTTCCACAACGCAAAACCTTTGCAGGTGGCGGCAATCAATATTTGTCAGCAATTTATTGGATACTCAACCACGGTACAATGACCGGAACGAACGTGAACGTACACGCTCGATGCTGGCTCTGTGTAATTAGCCGTATTGAATTTTTGGCATAGAAATACACAAAAGAATATATATCGAACACAAGTTTGTTTGGGTGCGCTCTGTGGCTGTCAGAGAATTTCCCAAGTTGTCAAATTTTACGTTGTTGCACCCACGTTGCCCTCAACACCACCCTCTACCCACCTAGGATAAGCCACAAGCTGCCACACAGCGGGGTTTGTCGGTCTGCCCAGTTTGTCCCTTTGTCGGATCTGGTGTTAGTCCGGTGTTAGCTGGTCACTAGTTTACTGCCCATTTACAGCCCACTCGATACATTTGTGCTACGTGACTGGTCACACTGTGTTGGGGACTTAGGTAAATATCTGTATCGCTCTGGGGTTATGCGTGACGCGGTGCCCACTAACAAACCGAATCGCAACGAAATGTACAATTTGTACGGCCCGAAATTGATTTGGCTTAATTTGTGCAAATTTTAAATTGACTAAACATACGTACACTCATATAGCGCAGACACACACACACACACACTCAAAAATGTTTGTGTATGCATATTATAAAGGCAAATAGTTCTCATCGTTTGGCCACATCCCTGGGGGCGTATTTAGGGATAAAGTGGCGTTTAAAATATTTACACAGCACACGCAAAAAGTATGCGCCCCGAATATCGCTTATTATGGCTGGTAAATACTTAAGCGGCTAGGCAAACACACACACGTTCACATCGTATGTGTTTGCGCGTATGTGTTTATAAGCAAATAGATGCGCTAATATGCCAAGTTAAGTTTGTTATTTGTATTAACAAATGCGCAAAAACTAATATAAAACTTCTTTAATATGAAATATCAAAACTACTTAAAAAGTTTGACATGCTCAAACGTGAATGAGGTGAGCTGCGGTGAGCAGCAACCGTTGCTGCTGTTACCTAAGCACGCCAAAAAGCAAATAGCAGAAACGACCATGGGAATGGAAAGATTGGACTGGCGGAAAGAGGAAGGAAGTGGGCAAGGGACGGAGCAGATGGGGGGAGCGCGAATGAAGGCTAAAGCAAATACCTAACAGCAAATCCCTTGATGAGTTATTAAATCATTTTAAGCCACTTACAACTAAAAACAAATTGAAATATCACGCAATACCTTTGAGAGCAGCAGCAGCGGCGGCAGCCCACGCGATGTAGTTGTAGTTAGCGTTGTTGCTCTTGCGGTTCCCTATTGCTGTTGTTGTAGTTGTTGTTGTTGTTGCTTGTAGCAGGCCAAACGTAACAACTTAATAACGTACTAAGCCTCAAACACAAATATGAATAGCTAGCAACTTGCTGGGAATTCCTTGCCTCGGTAGCGTTGGCATTTTTGGTCTCACCTCAGCCAGAGGCAGCTAGACGGGAGGCAGCTAGACGGCAGGCAAGCTTAAAGGGTGCAAAAGAGATGGCAAGAAAGCGAGAGTGAGCTGAATAGAGTGAGGAGGAGAATAGGGAGGGGGAGGCGTGCCGCGTTGCTGATGCCCCCAAAACGCTAATAACTTTTAAGCTGCGCCCCGAAAAAGTTTTTTTGCTACTCTCTGCTTGCTGCCGACTGCTCCATCTGCCTACCTTGCGGAGCATTTGCTGCTGTTGCTTCTTCGTGCCTGACGACGCAACTTCCGCTTTTACCCCATTCAGCTTAATTTCGCTGCGTTCGGGGAGTTTTGCTTGGCCAACGATGCCTGTTGAAAACATGCTCAATAGTTTCCCATACAGACGCCCATTGCCTACATGTGTACACACAGTGCGTCTCTCTCGTTGTTTGCGCTATGTGCGTGCATGTATGTGTGTGTTTGTATTTGTGTGTGTGCAAGGCAACTTGACTCGAAGCCTAAAAGTCAGTCAGCAAAATCAGCGACGCATGGCAAAAGCGGCAGACGACAGGAAGCGACGTGTTTGCAGCGCAAGCAAAACTTTTCATTTAACTTCTATTGGGTGGCTGGCCCCAGGGAAGTAAAACCTAGGAGCCACCCACAAGCACCGCACGCACACCAAGGCCACCCACCGGTGATGCTGCGGGTGGTGAGGGCGAGTCGGCAAACTACCAGCATTAATATTGTTTTGTGTGCGAAAAAGCAGCCAAAATTACGACACTTGAGTGTGTTAAAAGTTGAGCGCGTTTGCTCGCTCATTCGCTTATTCGTTCGTTCGTTCGCCCCACAAATCGAAAAGTGAGAGAAAAGAAAAAGTGAAAAGTGGCAGAAACTTGTAGTAGGGTGGCAGAAGAGGGAGCACGCAAAACAGCAAAAGACAGCAGAAAACTTGCCAAGGCTGGCGACGGTGTCGAAAGACGTTCCATGCTTGCTAGTCTACGACAAGGACACCAACACCAGCGGGCGTAGCAGCAGCAGGAGATGCGACTCCAGCATCGCCTCTCATATGCCAAGCCAGGAGCAGTCTGTTTGATGGCAATGCCGAGCAGTTCCCCCTGGCGTCACTTCACTTCACTATGCTCAGTTTGTTGCTTTTGCTACTTTTGCCAGTTTACACGCACCGCTGGGATTGCACAGTGGAAAAAGGCGAAAAAGTTACCATGATCCATTAACGTTAATTGTTTGGCGGCGGCAGCGGCAGCGGCGGCGGCGACTACGGGGATGGAGGTGGAGTGAAACAACTTGCTTGGTATTTGCACGACACGCAGCCTGCAGCAACAGCGAAAGAAACAACAAAAACAATGGCAGGATCAGCAGGGGGGCAAAAGCAGTCGGGAGTAGAACAATGAACCACCAATGGAGGCGGGCAACCAGTCTGATAAGGTGTGTATTACAATGACAGCGTGAAAGTTTTCGGCAACGCGCCCAACATGCCGTCAGTCGAAAGTTGAGTGCAGAACGAGAAAGACAGAGGAAACGGAGATAGAGAGAGATACACAGAGACAGAGACAGGGAGAGATACACACAGAGTCTCGTATATAGTTTACTAAATTCAATTAGAGCTGCTCAAATTGGCATGCGCACACCTGTCATTGGGCTTGATAATGATGCATGTGGTGCGCAGGCCACGCCACCAAAAACTTTGTGGCAGCAACTTTGTCCTGCTGCATTGTCGCAAGCTTTTAAAGCGAGCGAGGGTCGAGCGGGCAAACTTTCGCTAATTTTTAAGTCAAACTCCTCGACACTTTGACATGCCATTTTTAAGTAATTGAATGCTCACACACACACACATACAGCTGAGCACAATCTAAAACTAAATCAATTAAACTTATTCAAGCTGAATAAAACTTCCGCACGAAAACTCAGAACAAGACTGAATATAATAAAATTAAGCAAAATAAAAATAAGACTCGAGAGCGCGGGCAAGAGCCAAACGGCTTTTCACACTTGTTAATCACATTTTCGCGTCTTAAGTAAATAGCAGCTGTACGTCCCACCGCCCACTTAGGCCCAACTCTGCTCATTGTAATTAAGCGGCTTAGACGTTGGCAGGCCTCTCTCTGGCACAAAAGCGTTGCCGGCTTTTAGGCGCTGTCTTGGCACAAGGTCGACTCCATTGTCGCCTGCCTCGTTGGCGTCAGAGTCTTTAGAGGGCAGTTTATCGAATTAAAAAAAAAAACGAGAGAAGAGGAGCCACTCACTCCAAGTCGAGCCTGCACAGCTCACACTTCATTGTGCTTTGGGAGGCGCACAATAAAACTGAAGTGGTTGTGGGGGAAGCTGGGCAGCCCCCTCAGGACTTATATAGCATGTAAATATGTGCGTGTATATGTATGTATATATGCGATGGAGCGATTCGTTGATGGTGCGAATGGGCGGTCATGTGCACTGCCACAGCGCCAGCAAAAGTTGGCATAATTATTTCATTAACACTTAACAAGTGGCCCAGTCGAGAGCGGGAGACTGAAGTGGATAACGAGAACGGAATGAAGGCAGGAAGATGAGGGGAAAGAAGTCCTAGACTACAAACGGGACACAGAAACTTTCACATTACGCATTTGTGTGCAATTTTCAAATTAACAATTGTTAATTTTTTCTTGTTGCTTTGCCGTTTTCTTTTCTTTTATGCGAAGAGAAGAAACAAAACGCGCGAAAGCAAAAAAAAATGGCAACTTGACCGTTTGCCTTTTAAAGAACACTTTTTCCTTTTTTTTTGGTTTTTCAGGCACCCTGGAAACAGTGCAAATGAATGACAAAGGCTATATTCAAATTGTTTATTGAAGGTGCGTAAACAAATTATATTCCAGGTATTACTTCCCTCCACTGGTAACTGCTAGCTGTCCTTCAATCTCATTTTATTCAGTCTCTTTACTTATGGGGTTTTTTTGCTTTATGTCTTATATTCTGATTTGGTGTAGAGACATGACAATTGCAAATCCAGGGTATTATAGAGGCGACTCTGCTCGATTTTTTCGTCATTTTTTTTTTTTGCTGTTTGCGTTCATCCGTTGCTTGGACTTTTTCGTTAATTTTTTCTTACCAACTTTTTATTGCGTGTTTAGCATAATTTTTTAATAATTACATTTTTGTGTGTTTGACCAAAAAGTGAAAATAATAAGCAACAAGCGGCGCGCACGGCCGACAGAGTCCTGCAGACTCCGGGACTGCGTCCTCCTTTTGTGCTTGGCTCGCGCGGACAACAAGTTAGCGCTGCGGTATGCAAAAGTTTAACAAAGTTTATTTGCATTACTGACAAACTGTTTAATTAGGGATTTTTCTAGATTTTTCAATGACCAAGTTTCTGTATGAGCTACGTGCTTTCTTTTGCCTCCTCTTTGGCAGTGTCTGACTCACGCTGAATATAATTAAATATGCAACACACTCAACAAAAATTAACAATACAATAAACAAGCCACAAATATTCCTGTGTGTCATTTTAATGAATCCGAATGGATGTGAGGGTAAAAGGCATTTGGAAGAATATTAAATTCTTGAATTTATTAATATTTTAGCAGAAAAAATTTACAAATATTCGACTTGAACATACCCTTTTAATAAGCTTTTCAAAGGATTGGTGGGGTTGTGTAACTTAACAGAATAATTATAATACGCAGTACAAAAACTGAGGATGTATGCTATCTCAAAATTTCTATAAAATCTAAATAAACTCAAAACGATAATGCCCTTCCTTTTGTTCAAATCGTAAATACTTCACAAGATATATCAAAGTTTCATTTCCGTATTTATTCATGCATAAGCATTAAAATAAATTGACGAATGTGTCTTCACTTCACGAATACCGAATCATCCACTGACCGACAGGCCGTGACAGACAGACGGACAGACACATTCTCTCCCAATCTGATAGCAACTGACGGTCAATCAAGTTCTGCGTTAACCATTCAAGCATCCTGTTCCGACCAGCCTGGGTTGAATTGGCTGGCAGCAATGCTTCGCATCATTGTAATTGTTAATTACCTACTGCGAAAACTGTGTGGCTACCTTCCCCCTGGCCCTCTCCCCAGAATCTACTGACAACAGGCAACACGCACGCACTGGCAAAAATGTTGGCAGTTTGGGAAAGCTGAAGCTGATCGCAGCTGTGGGAGCAACGTTTTGGCCAGCTGCTGCCATTGCCTTGTGCATATTTATGCTTCTGCTTAAATCTTTTACGTTTTGTTTCACTGCCAGTCTTGTTGTTGTTGTTGTTGCTGTTGCTGCTGCTGCTGTTGTTGTCGTTGCTGATGCTGTTCTTGGCACGCTGATTTGGTCCGTTCACGGAGAGAAACCACCGTCGACGGCAACGCCAACGCCAGCGACGGCCTGCCCGTCAACGCCAAACGACGTTGTCATGCCATTTGGCATTGGGTTTGCTTTGTAGAAACTGTAGAAACTAGGGAGCCGAGGAAGGCGTAGGGAGAAAGCGCTGGCAGCTCAACCAGAATGAGCCACGTCAAGTGAGTTCACAATTTTGCGTGCTACCATTTTTCTTTTTTCACTCGTGCATCCCGCTCCCATTTCTCCTCCTCCTTCATTCACCCTTCAGGCTTCTGATAATCCTTGGCATGCAACGCCTTTATCCTGTTATACTTGTGTTCTGCTTTGCTTTGCTCTGTTCTCAGTTCTCATTCTGCTTCTCACAAATTTGCCATACCCTGTGCCCATAAAACGGGTAAGCTTATAAAAACAACAAGTAACCAAGAAGAGGCAGTACTAGAGGAAGGGGGAAAGGAGACTTTCTTTAAGTGCGCAATCAAATTCCAGATCAGACAAGTTAAAGCTTGTTTAGTTCGTTAATTGGAATACGACCTTTTTATGCGCTGTACTTTCTACAACAGCGATTTATCAATTTTACGATGAACTTTTTAAGAAAATTACTCTATATACGCGTATAGGGTATCTTCTTGTCGTACATGAGTCTGACTCTATAAGAGACTGTTGTTTTTTTCTGTTGCGCCCGCTGATTTCGCTACTTAATTTTTTCGTCTTTTTTTCCCCTGCCATCTGCGTCTGTGTTCCGTATCTCTATCTCCATCTGTAGCTGTATTTATGTCTGTGTCTCTATCTATAGCGTTGTCAGTGTATGCGTCTGTATGTTCGTGCCTGTCTCTGTATCGCGTAGCTTCCGCTCTTGCTGCGCTGATTGGGCGTATTTTGTTATTTTCATGTTGGTGCAACACCGCCTGCTCCTGCTGTCAGTCAAGCCAAGCCAGCGCGTAATTCCCCTATCCTTCTCTTTCTCTCTCTCTTGTTCTCTCTATGTATCTTTCTCTCGTATATTCCCGCTTGTTCTTTTTTTTGCTCACCACGTAATTAAAACTTGAAACGCATATGAATTAGAAGAAATACAGCAACGCGACCCGGAACAGATCCGCTATATGGCTAAGACCCATCACCCTCTGTCATTCCGTCTCACATCGTTAACATTGCTGATTAAGTTTCTTGTCCTGTGTCACTCAACGTGATTTGAAATAAAATTTTTAGCAACGCCCGCAGCTCAACCCTGTACTGAATCCTTTGGTCCCGACATCAACCCGTTTTTAGCCCGCAGCTTGCTTTTATATGTTTTAATTTATTTAGCTGTCCCTATTTAAACATTTTGTTATTGCATAAGAGTTCCGCGCTTTACATCATCATTTACCGCCAAAGATCCCGCCACCAATTCCGAACCCAAAACCACCTCCTGGACGGCAATCTCTATGGCGACAATCGCCGCCGTGATGATGACCACCACAGCCGCCATGACGACATCCGCCGCCATGATGACAGCCGCCATGACGGCATCCACCGCCTCCACCACGACCACGCTGATTGTCAATCAGAATATTTGTGTTTTGAATAGATTGACGAGGCACTCGCTCCACAGTGGCAGCAACATCCTCCTTTACAGATTGCTCTGCTGGCTCCTTGAATTTCTCCGGCAACAGCGTCTCCTGCTGAGGCGCATCCGCTGTGGATGCAACTTCGCGCACAAAGCCCACCTGGAGTACACTTAACCACGCCAAGCACAAGCAAATTGAAGTACGCATTCTCAGACTCTCTCCGCGGTTTGAGTGGCAATAATGCACATCGGAATTCGCACTGAGTTACAGGCATTTTATACGACGTAGCTTACCGGCTCCATTTACCTGCTTAGTGCAAACAACTTAAGTATTTGGCTAATTACAACAGCTTTTACCCCTTGCTTTCTTTA
Organism: Zaprionus indianus; assembly: GCA_018904595.1. NCBI lineage: Eukaryota > Metazoa > Arthropoda > Insecta > Diptera > Drosophilidae > Zaprionus > Zaprionus indianus. The sequence continues at coordinate 7,959,132 of JAEIHA010000860.1, forward strand.
TTAAAAACTCATCACTTTCGATCTTATCAGATGCGTTTAATTGTTATCATTTAGCCAAAAAAGCCAAAAGGTTGTGGTGGAAAGAAACCTGGACCGGGACGTTGACCGAATCCGAAGCCTCCACCGTTGAAAAACTCCCTTCGTTCAACGAATTGACGTCCGCCTCCGCCTCCGCCACCAAATAGCCGTCTGCCACCTCCACCGAACGGGCCGCCACCAAAGCCACCAAACGGTCCTCCGCCACCAAATCTGCCAAATCGCCTTGCGGCACCCAACTGTCTGACCAACCGCACAGCCGGCATCTCCTGGTGCTTCTGCTCCTGTTGGTCCTGCTGCTCCGTTGCCTGATTTACATCCGCCAGAGTCAGTTGTTTCATTTCCGCTGCCGTGTTGGTGCCGGTTTGTGCTGCTTCAGTCACTTCCACTGCCACTGCCAATATGGCAAGCAAAGCACTTAGAACTATTAGGGACAAAGCAACGCGCATTGCCATTTGCTATGGGGATCCAACTCTGCAATACTGAAACGCAGCAAGCACTCGACATGACTCTTTATATACAGACCAGTACCATGGTATATATCTGCAGGGGAGCCACCGCGGAGTGCGCAGTTAATTCTTAACGAGCAACTGACCCTTTCGAGCAATTAAATTTCCTGAGCATAATCAAATGGCCAAGAAAAATCCCCACAAAGCGCCCCCGGCTTAGTATTGTTCCTTCTACTGCTGCTGATGCTGTGGTTACAGTTGTTGTTGTTGCAGCCAAAATCAACAAAAAACTTTGCCGCATGACGAAACTAACCTGTTCTGTTCTGTTCTGGGACTCAGTCGTTGCTAATTATGTCGCAGAAACACCAACAACAATAGGAGTAACAGCAACCAGAAGAAGTGAAGTGCTGAGTACATGCAGACGCACTAATCCAATTATACGTATACGTAATTTCATTGTCAGCATTATGCCAATTCTAATGCTCATTAAGCGACTTCGTGCTGCACAGGCCACATGTGAGTTGTTTACAATTTCCAAAGCCCATCCAAGTGCCCCCAAATACTTATTATACATGCTTACAAACAGAGCGAGAGGAAGAAAGAGTGAGAGGGAGAGAGAAATGCGTACGCGTATTTATAAGCCATAAATAACGTGTAAACAAAAAGCTGCCACAACAAGCATACGCCCCGTGGGCGACACCAGCCTGTTGTCGCTGGCACCGCAACACCAACAGCAACAGCAGCGACACCAACAACAACTGTAACAGCATCGCGGCCAAATTATAAGCCTATAAAAGGCAATAAAAAACTTTGCGATATCAAATTACAACGCCCTCATAAAGTTATAAAAGTTTCAAGCGTATCCAGCATCACGTCTTCCCATTCCCTCTACTCTTGTATTTGGTCTCAAGTTTCATTCCCCAGTTTTCGGAACAGGCCTAATATTTTCAATAACAAATCAATCAGCCGCTGCCGCTGCCTCACAGCTCCTTTCAGGACCATTCCGGTCAACAAGGATAATCCGTTAGAACCGTTCGCTTTGCTGCCAGCTGCTGGCTGCTTGTGCGTTGTTGCCATGGCATCTTGAGCCCAGCAAGGCTGAGGTGCTGTAGATTTATTGAGACACGCGTTCGATAAGAAATAACACGACTATATAAGATGCTGGCGTATAGCTACTTTCACACTCTAACGCCCTTCGTTGAGGCTTGTTTGTTATCAACTTTCGATGTCGTACGAGAAAATGTGTTCTCCTGCTTTTTTGCATATTTTATTTTTATTTTTATTTTGCGTTTTTCTTTACATTTGCTTTTGTAAACTTTTAGAAATTGTTACTGGGCATAACTTTTGTAAGGGTATACAAAGAAATGCCAGCCGTTACTTCGATAAAATACAATTTTTTCACTCCCTTCATCTGCTACGCAGGAAAAGTTTGCTTTAAGTAGAAGGGACGTGCGTCGTTGTGTGTGTCGTCGGTATCGTCCTTAGGTCAACGGGATAACAAAAGGCGTAAATTTAAAGCCGAGTTAATTTTTTAACAATGCAATCCGCTTGTCAAAAGAGAAATTTTATAGCAGCCGTTTAATCTTTATCGACATACGGCTACTAAAAACATTAAGTAAGGTTGCCAATTTAGCTCTTCGTTGAGATAAGGTGCAATTCATTTCATTGTTATAAATAGACGCATTTAATAAATTGTCGAACATTTGACAGGCTGCAGTGAAAGGTTAAGAAAATCTCTGGCAAATGGATTTGCTTTCTGGTCATATAAACACTACAATGTTTGATTGTTGCAGACGACACAGTTGAGGTCGTTTTATGTATTTTTGGGTCAAATACAAAATTTAATTCTCTGCATTTCGATTTATGTTACGTGTCTAATCCACTTCCACCACACCACCTTCTGTATGTCCCCCTACATTCGACTACAGTGAATCGATAGCAGTTTGCAACAGAGTATTCTGAGTTTCTTTGGCAAGTTCTAATGGGCACAAAGTTCGAGTATCTACTGGGCGTCATGGGCAACCAATTTATATGGATTTACCAACGTTCTGGCTAAGCGCTAGCTACCCATAAAACTAGAAGTGCTTCTGGACTAGACAAACTTTTCGGCCAGACATCAAATTTGCAATGGGCACCGAAAATGTAACGAACACCCCGAGACCGAAGAGAGGATTCTATTAACTGTCTAACTAAGCGTAAACAACAACAATCGCCTGGTCTATAATAATAAAGCAAAGTTATTAGACAGTTAGACAAGTCAGCTCGCAGGATACCACTTGGCATCCACTTGACTCTCTCTCTCTCTTTCTCTGTCGCTCTCTCACTCTCTCTCTCTGGAGAATTTTTGGCAAATGAACGTATAAGTAATTCCAAGTTTGTTAGTTCACAATTACTTCTCTCGCTTCCTCTCTGTGGTATCTGGGTATCAAGGTATCAAGGTTCGTCAACCCCACTAACTGCAGACAAAGCGTCTTTCAGACTCAAATTGTTCTACTAACTGTGGGAGATTTTTTCTAACCAGCTTTTTGCTCTTTACTTTTAAAACCTCTTTTAGCATCTCTGTCAATGGCTTCCTTTATAAAGTATAAAGTACACAAAGGTAGCTCATAAATTATGTCTGCTTGTCTAACGGTTTCAACGTGAAACTGACTATACATATTATATAATTCAAAAAGCGACTCTTAAAGAGGTCAAATTTAATTATGTATCTATATAACGCAAAACTAGGGCAGTTTATTAAATATGCTCGAAAACAACAGGTTCGTGGACAAAAATAGCGAGCTTGATTTAAATTCTCAACATTCCATATGCATTTTATATGCTTTAACATATTTTAATTGTAAATACGTAGAACCATTTGTATATAAACATTTTTAGATTTTCACATTATTTATTTATTTACATTCTAAAAATCAATTATTCCCCTTTTCTCTCAGTATTTTTATTAGTACAAATTTATATGATGCGACAATCTTTCAGTTCAGTCGCATAATTTATGCCTGGTTCGTGCTGACAGAACCAATTTAGCTGTGAAACTAGATTGGGCGGTGTATGCGTCAGTAATTGATGTGGATGGTGACGTCGTTAATTGACCCACATTTCTAACTGGTTCAAAGCGTTTAACTTTTTAGACTAAAATTTTCGACTGGCATAAATTAATAAACAAATATGTTGCGGTGGCTTAAGCTTTGGCTTTAGATATGACATTGACTTTGGATTTAGAATTTTTGGGGCCTTCAAAACGTAGAACACGCTGCCACGTGCCACATGCGACACGCCGCAGCGAACGAGGCATTAAGCCATCGAGAATTGTTAATGGTCAGGTCGCGCATAAAACAAACAGCTATCCAAACAAAAGCAAATAAACTGGCAAATAGGCAAACAACAACAGCAACAACAGCACGAACAAACAACAACAAACAACAACAAACAAACAACAAACAGCAATTCACACTTACGCACCCAAAGTTGAAGCTTATGACGTGTGTGCGTGAGGAGGGAAAAGCGGTGCGAATGTGCTCAGGCACATCGGCCTAGGGGTCTCTTGGCCTGGTCAAGAGCATAACTAACCTTCAAATGAAATTAGCACATTTGCACAGCTTACCTGACCGCAGGCAGACGAAGGGAAGACCGTACCTGCCCAGAGCCAGCAAAGTGAAATGTTTTGCTCTTTAAACATCCAGTGGCCCATTCGATTTCATGAACGCCACTTAGCGTGCGACTTAATGGCGTCAGAGACGACGCGGTGAACTGGTAGCGATATGAATTGGCCTTTTGTTCCATTTGTGCGACCGCGGCCGCACTCGCATATTTAAATAGTTTGTTTTATGACGTTTACATTAGCGTCTCATTTCGCTAACAAGCAAAAAACGAAACAAAAGTTTCTATTTTATGCGCAAAGTTCTAAGGCTATAAATGGCCAAAACTCTGGCTGGTCAGGTCACAGTTGGCTGCACGGCCCCATCGACACCGGAGACTTCTACGACGTGGGACTACCACCGAAACCGCATACACACACACACACGCGTGTACTGATAACGGATATAACAACTAGTTCCAGTGAAACAGCTCAAGGAGGCTTCTAACACGATGCGTCACTGTGCCGTATTTGGATTATATGCGCTGCTAATCATTGCCTGCTGCTGGGACGCAACAGTTGGGCAACCACTGAAGCAGGCCGATGATGATGGTGATACTACAAGCGGTCAGCGTGTAACGAGACAACTGGGTACCGGCTTTGGAAGCTTGGGCTACGGGGGCATCGGAGTCGGAAGCTTTGGATACGGGGCAGGATATCCAGGAGCAGGATATTCCGGATATTCTACATCATTGTTTGGAGGGTATCGTCCTTACGGCTATGGCGGTCTAGGCGGTATTGGCGGCTACGGTGGTCTAGGCGGTATTGGCGGCTACGGTGGCCTAGGCGGCTACAGTGGCCTAGGTGGCTACGGTGGCCTAGGTGGATACGGTGGTCTAGGCGGCTACAGTGGCCTAGGCGGCTTCGGTGGATACGGTAGCAGCATTTACAAACCGTATGGAGTCTACATATAAGCCTGAAATGTAAATCGAAATAAATACCCTTAAAGAGAAAACTTACGTGTATTCACGCAGTGTCCAGCTGCGTGCTGCGTACGCTGTAGCTTTTATCCCTTGCACCGTTATCCTGTCTCCAGGATCTTGTTCCTTTGACACGCTTAATTGCAGTGCAATTCAAAACGATTATCGCTTTCGTTCATTAAAAGCTCGTGCGGCGCACCTCATTATTTGCTTACCTCAACGTTAACAAGTGCACTCATTCGTGCAACTTACACAGATACGCACGTACACTCGTCTCTACTAACACTTATACTCCACTGATGTGGCACACAGCGATAACTACAGCTTAAGCAAATAGCATATACAGAGTGCTGGTGCCGGTGCCGCCTGCTGGTGCAAAGCGAACGACAGAATGAGCTAAATCCTTTTTAGATTTTAATTACCGATACTGGTGCTGCGGCACCACACTGTCAGCACTGTGTGGGCATCATTGCCCGTGTCCAAGTCTAAGTTGTAGTGCCATTTAATTAGTGTGACGCCAAACAGGTTGCATTCCTCATACGCACCTTTGCCCTCGCCATCGTCATTGCCCATGCCCAGTATGCAGTTCAAGCAAATACTACTTGGTCGAAGACATAGACGACCGGAGACAGATGCCGATAAGCGTCAGGATGTGCACAGCTTAGAGCAGTTGATGCTGACCAGCGATGAGAGGGAACTCAACGGCAAGATACTTCGCACAATCACAATAAAATAAACAAACATCAATCTCATTTATCACTATGCGAACTAATTATGTTTATACTTTGCTGATATATAAATATTCTTTATTATAGGATGACTTATGAAATGGATGTCAAGCTTCTTTAATAAACTAAAGCCATAAGGAAATTTATTTTAAATTTATGAGATATTCTGTCCTTTTAATCTATCTCATTCTTAATATGTAGAGAGTCGGAAAAGATATATAAAAAGGAATAAATGAATTAAAACGTTTCAAATTTAGTTATCTGGTAGTTCCAAATATTAAAAATGTATCTAAAATTTCCGGGTATCATCAGTTTCAAAATTACACAAGCTTGACAGGTATGAAAGCACTTGCAACTTGGTGTACCATGTACTTGTATTTGCCATTCCGTCGGCTTATTTGCCATGTCAATCGCAAATGCTTCATGCCATTTTTTCATGCCAACCTGAGCTGTGCTTAGAACCCCCATTTGAAGTCCAGTGAATAGCCCCATTCATGTGATTTAACTTTTTATGCGAACGTATTTGTTTTGCTCGGCTTTCAAATGCCCTCGCTTGCTGCTTGTGTGTGTGTGTATGTGAGTGTGTGTGTTTGAGTGCGTGTGTTTAGAATAGCAATCAGATAACACCTTTTTCCCATTCATAGCCAGTGTGGAGTGGTCCTTTTTTAGTTGAGCAACGTTTCTATTGAAAATAGATTTTTTTTCCTGTTGTGCCTGGGAACAGGAAGTTGAAAGCCAAGTAAAGCTAAGCCGGCATTGCGTTATTCTGAATGCTACAGTCGGAGCAAGCTAGGCAACATAAGCTTTATGCATTTTTACGCTTTGTGGCCTGCATGTAACGCCTGTGGTCGTCCTGGACGCTGACCCAACTCTGTGTGTGTGTGTGTGTGTGTGTGTGTGTTTACATGTAAATTTGCTCAAAGTAGCGTTAAATTAAAAGCATTGCCCCTCGAAGACTAAACCTTTTGGTGTTTACAGTTGCAGTAAAGGCAGCAAAAAGGGTTCGCCCATCACTAAAAAGAACAATCAAGATGTCTGACAGTCGGCGAAGTTCACAGCACATTGTCTGACAAATGACACAATATATGCTAAACACTTTTGAAGATATTGATTCATATGGTATGGAAAATTTGTCAATAAAATGCCAGACCTTTTGCAGGGTATTTAAATAGATTGCACGTTCGCCATGATGATGGACATGCCAGACAGTTTAAGATGAGTAGCAGAGGGAGAGCGACCGCAACCAAAAACCCAACCCCGCATCCTTTTGACCGTGCAAGTGGGCAAGCAACAGTTGTGCTTAGTTTTCAAAAGGGCTAACCAAGGAGTTGGCGCTGCCACTGCTTGGTGCTCTACAAAGACACAAAGACAGCCCGCAAGCCCGCAAGCCCTAGCCAAACAGTTTAAAGCGCATTAAATTTATCTGATGGCCAAGGAGAGTGTAGGAATACAGCTTGGCTTGGCTGGCCACTTGGCTTTATCAATGCATTTTAAACGAGAGCAGCTTGTAAGCTCTTGTCGTTCAATTTAATGACAAATTAATATTAACAAAGCAATCTGGAGCGGGCCAAACGGGCGCCGTATCTGAAAACCAAACAAACAGCAATTTGGCCATAACAGGCCAGCGATTTGGCTTGAATGTTACTTAATTGGAACTTAATGTGCATGGAATTGTTTACACACCAAACCGACAGTGGACAGACAAAAGCCTTCGTCTGATCCCGCTTCCGCATACGCGCTATAGATAAGCCCATGGCGTCGACAGTCCTGAGTAACACTTCAAACCGGAGCAACGGCGAGTGAAAGAAAAATGCGTTTTAAAGTGACAGTTGATGTAGGTAATACGACAGCGTAACAAGCCAAACAAAGGAATACAATAAAATGGGAGGAAATAAATAGACAAGAGGTAGCTCGCATTGCTCGGCATTGGAGGCAGCGCAATGCGCTACACTACAAACAAATACTGCAAAACATTTTTTCAAAGATATGCAAATAAATGGAAAAATATTTATGGTGCGTCTGAAGTAAATTCTTAAATTGACCTATTTTCCCAAGACTCTTGCTAATGTTAATATGCTTCACATTATAGGGTGTTAATGGCACTGGACAAAACGCATTGTCGTGCGCCTTTTATTTTTTCAGGTATACCCTGTACGTATGCTAATTACTCAGAGGGTAGTTTACAGACGAAAGATCAAAAAAAAATTGCTCTCCCCATTCTTTGAGAAGATAAAAGATGTTGAGCTCTGTAAAATTATCTCAAAATGCTTGCTAAAATTCCTGAAAATATTTTACCAACTTTTGAAAGAAAATTCTTGGAATTTACACAAGTTCACTTCACAAATGGAGCCCTAGAGTATTATGCTAGTCGCGCACTGATTTTTCAGCTATCCCATCTATTTAGGTTGCCCTCCTCCGCCCGAAACAGCTCTGGAAAAGCGAGAAAAGCGGGGCTTTAATTTGCGCGCGATGCTTCCACTCATCAGACGAAGCAGACAGGGCAGGGAATGCAAGGGGATACATTATCTTAAGAGCTGCTTCTCGTTTGCTGCTACAATAAGTCCTACGTTGCTGCTCTGTCGCTGTTGACGTCGCTGTCGCCGTCGTCGTCGTCGTCGTCGCCGTCTCCGTCGAGGCGACCATCGTCGCTGTCCAGCGTTGACAGCTGTTACAGCTGCAGAAATATGCAAATTGGAAGGCGTTTTAATAGATAAAGAGCAGCGTGCCGCTGGATCCCCACGCAAAACATAAGACGAAAAAAGGACGCCACTGCACAATGGTGGAAATTGTGGAAAATGTGTTAAAAATGGGCGAATGAAAAAAGCGACTATATATATATACGTTTGTATGTGTGAGTCTCTTATATAAGTAGCCGTAATAATGTCTTTGTTGCACATTGTGAAGTGAAGTGTTTAAAGCTCATAATCCCATTTGCCCGAAATGGTTGAACGAGCATCGTCAGCCACGCAGAATTTAAGAATTAACGAGTTTCTTCGTCAACGTCGCTGACAATTATCGATAACCAGAAAAAATTAAAACAAATAGTGAGTATTTTGTTTTGTTTGGGATAAGATATTATAGTTGTAAGGTTGAGTGAGCTCCTTAAAGTTGTTATCAAAATAATGGGAGTGATTTTCCAGTTTTAGTTTATTTCTTTTTATTATTATTTTGGATTTTGGATTAATACCAAGCTTATAACATGTTTCAACTCCACCGTGGCCAGTCGCCTTACCATGTGTGAAAGTCTGGCTGTATTTGATCCACTTTTGTCTGTCCCAAAGCGTCTGCCTAGTCCGTCTCGCCCATTCGTGCGGGTCTCCTTTCTGAGTGAGTGCCGTTGAAATCTGCTCAGCACGCAGGCGGCAAATCAACTTAAAATGCAAAATAAAAATGCTAACTTTTGGTCGTTTGTTATTTACGCCGAGCGTCGCCAACTGTAGTTAGTTGCGTTGTCATGGCCCGAACGGTCCAGGCCGTGTTGTCCAAACTCATGCCTGGCAACCCGTGCCCCCTGTCTGTGCCACAGTGTGTGTCCGTTGCCCGTGCCCGTTGCCCAATCCTGTTGCGCTCTTTACGCTCTACAGCTCCTTTTAGGAGAGCTTCTTGTTGTTGTTTTGGGGCGCTCGCTTAGAAGGCGTTACTTTTTTTTCGCTTTTCACATACTTTTTTCGTCGTGTTGTTGTTGCATGTTTCTGTGCCTTAACACTAAATTGACTTTTAATGCAAAATAAACCAAAATAATGTATTGCGTAATTTTCTTTAAAGAATTTTTACATTAGCATTTCAAAAGAGATTTCCCTGCGTTGCTTTTACCCTCTCCGCCCTACGCTCCGTTGTGTTGTCTTCGTTACCTTCTGTTACCCGCCCTTGTCCTTGTTGGTGTCCTTCTTCCTCTCGCTCTCTCGCACTCTCTGCTCGTTGCTGGCCTTTTTGCTCTTGATTTCAGTTGTCCATTTTATGCGCAACGCGAACGCGACGGAACTAAAAGGAGCAACGAAGAAAAGGCAAAGCAAAGTTGGGCAAAGGCAACGACAAAGCAAAATGCAAAAGCGAAAACACCTTTCCTGCTGCTGCTGCTGCTGCTGCCATGCTAAACGCGACATTTAATGTTGCGTGAGGATAATCCAATCTGCTTGACATGAATTTTAATTTGCATTGAGTAATTAGCCCGACTCCATTTGCCCGGACACAGCGCGTCGCAAACTAGAGTTACGGACGGGCACAACAAGGGACAACAACAAAAACAAACAAAAAAGGGAATTTTAAAATAAAAGTCCAGTTAGCCAGCGTCATTGTCGTCCAGCAAAATGCTAAATAGAATTAGTCAAGCAATATAGAGATGGGGCCGTGTAGAAAAGTTAGTCGAAAAACACGACAATGAAAAAGTTAAACGATAGCGAATTCTGAATAAATTCGCTTCAAAAACGCAACATATATTCTACAAGTAAAGCATTAAAATTATTGGTGAATTTTCCTACTATACAAAAACCTTTTCATCCTGCCTTACCTAAGTTATATTAACCAATATTCGATCACGGACTCCACTGTCAACGTGACACGCTTCCATCCTCGCTGCGTAATCCTCTCACTCGCTTTCGCTAGCGTTTCCTTTATTTTATTGTCTGCTATTTCTGTCTGATAGAGACAGACCTATCTACGTACATACGTACGAACATCTGCTTGATTTCGTACAAATTGAACTAATTTCGTTTTTTTGTTGGGGATCCCAAACCCAAAATGTGCTCTCCGGTGTTGGCACATTTGCTGATTACGCTCAGGATAAGCTCGAGACATCCGTGTGCCGGCCTTGGTCCTGCACTCGTCAGTCAGGCAATTGAAACAAACAATAAAACGTGCGCTTTCCTTAATTCAAAACAGCCGGAGTACAAAAATAAAGGGACTTTTGAGTTGGCCAAAGAAACGAAAAAAAAAAGAAACCAAATACAAAACGAGAAAAAATAAAACCGGAACAATCACCAAATAAGAGATTGAATTTCTGCTTGCCTGAACTTTAATTTGCGTGCTGTTGTTGCCAATGGAAAATACTAAAAACTCACGTACAGTGAAACGAATTGAAATCACGCATACACCGCGTTATGTTGTCGCAAAAAGAGAGACTAACACACACGCACACGTACACAGACAGAGTAATACGGGATGGCAGGGAATCGGTAAGGGAGTCGGTGATGGTGGTAATGGTGGCAGTGGTGGCTCCAAACCGAGAGACTCACACATAAACAAACGCAATCAACGCGAAAATATTTCACAGAGCGGAGAACCAGGAAAATAATAAATAAATTCATAATGGTTTGCAAATGACAAAATATTGCAGCGCCAATCGGCAAAATATTAACACACGCACACACACGCAAATGACGCGAGCGCAGTTGTGTCAGTTGCCACATTTCATCACATGCCGGAGGCAGAGTGATTCGCAAGTCCCCAAACAAATGGCGAGAACTCCCTGATGCTCCCCTTGTCACAGTCTCTCTTATCCCATGCCTAGCAGCTGCCACGAAAGCTGTGACGAGTGTGTGCAACACCCAACGGCACATAAGCCATGACAAATCATTGCATTTGATGCCACAAAATTTCATAAAACGGAAACGCAATCAAGCCTTACTTATGTATGTGTGCCCGGCCGCATTGTTTGTACCGCATTTCACTCCTCTTCACCTTCACATCTAGCCCCCCCAGCTGCGACGAAAAATGCATTTAAATTGCTGCGTTAGATAAAATGAAAGCCGCAATATCATGCGTTTACGTTGACGATGTGCAATGAACTGTGCTGGGAAAATTAAGTCAATTTTGGTACGATTTGATGATGATTCGATTGCACAACCAGCAGGCGGCTCTGTCAGGCTTTGCTTGCCACGCAATGTTGCACGCATGTCGTGGCATAAGTATCCTCTGCGAGGCGAAGAAAATGTAGCATACATTAATGCGTGACGCTCCTGCATGTTTGTGTGTGGCTGTGTTCGTGTGGGCGTGCTATATGCATGGACGATAGACTCATCGTGCTTGACGCCGCCTAATAGAATAGACCGGCAGCCTACTTCCTGCCGCCATGTGCTGCATCTGTAACTGCACACACACACGCACAAACATGCACACACACAGATGAGTTTCCCGTGGAAACAGAGCGTTACGCGAAATGGAAAATTACGTGGCAAAATGCATGCTAATGGCAAATGGTAATGAACGTTAAACAACTTGTAGTCGCACAAGTGCTATACATAAATGCATAAACAGCTAAACGACGACGAGGTCGCAAATTACGAAACCTGTCACTAACAACAACTCCAACAACAAGAACAACAACACCACCAAAGGCAGCACAGGGAAAGCTGCTTATGTCGAAGCTAAAACTGAAGTGCTCAAGCTGTGTTTGAAGCTGCTGCTAAGCCAATTATAATTTGCAAACAATTCAATCGTTTTACTATTTGCCAATTTTGGCCAAGTAATGCCTGCAGCACTAATTGAAGAGCGGCTTGTTGTTGGTCATAAGTATTAATTGACGTAATAAACAAATCTCTGGGCTTAATTATTTTGTGTATGCCAGACAAATATTAGGGCATCAATTTGACTTATCAAATAAAAGTTGGTAAATCAATTCACCTGCTTTTGTTTGGCCAATAATTAGCCGGTATTATGAATATAATTATACTTCATGTATGCACTTGATTCTAACAAAGTTTTACAAAAAAAAAATATGTTGAATATTTAAATGCTTTAAATCCTTTATCCTCTGGCATTGAGCTGCAGCAGCAGCTGTTTTTGTTGATTTTTGACATATTGCTGTTGTTTTTCACGTTGCTTGTTGTTGCTGCACTTGTCCGTGTCCAGAATGTTGTGCATTTACCTGAGTTTGCTTGCCACAAAAGGCCAAACAATTCAATTAAGAAACGTATTACGTATACGCAATGTGGAAAACAATTCAAAGCAAATGCAAATCAATTTAATTAAAGCGCCGCTTTAATTGTATTAACATAAAACTAGCACAGCAGAAAATAGCCTTAATCTAGCTGATAGCCTTTATTGATGGATTTTTCATGCCAACCAATAGTGCTAAAGTGCCCCGAAGCTTTAATTGATACTGTTCAAGAGAGATTTGCATGAAAAGTGGCGCCTTGGGAAGTCATCCACTCATTTTGCTTGACTCAATGCAATTTGGGTAATTAAATTTCAAGCAAATATCAAATGACATTTTCTACGCAAACTGCATGCGGGTTGGCGCAAATTGAACAGCGAGACAAGCTACAGCAAGAATCGTTGTTGATGACACTAAATAAAAGATTTTGCACTGTTGATTTTTGCGCTTTTTTGGAACTTTGCACGTTGCATTGCACTTGATCTGTGTGCCAACGTTACAACGACACTTCAGCGCCAAGGCACTGAAGCAGCAGCCTGCAAGGAGCAGCAGCCTGCAGAAGTGAAGAGGAGCACTATAGACTGTGTGCTCGCTATTCGCCTGGCAGCAGCTGCAGTCTTGTTTGTAGCACACAATCAGCTCGTTTCATTTTATTGCCAACGTCGTCATAGAACGACGCTACGGCACCGGCTGGTACTGGTACTCCCAACGAGGCCCTTTCCCCTCCCTCATCCCTGCCCCCGCACCTCATTTGCTGCATGGCTGTTGTCGTCCTTGTCGACTAGACACAAGACTTGACAGCAAAGCAAAATTGTATTTACATTCAATTAGTGCCAACAAAATTGTCTTTGGCTGCTTGTCGTCGGCTGCGCCTAGTTCCCTAGATCCAAGACACAGTACCAGCTCCAAGCGAGTTGGTTAGTTTTTTCCCTCTCTCGACTGAGCGTAAATTACTTTTCGCTTTAGAGGGCGAAGGGGACTGCTGCATCGCACGAGTACGCTATATGACCCATCTTGGCGCCTTTCGAGTTGACAGCTAAGTAATGTTAAATTTATTTTGAATAAACTCAAAAATATATTTTGGCCTCGTTGATTCTGTGCTTTTTCTGCAGATTTTGTTCTCGTTCCGTTGCCGGGCTTATTTCTTACCGTGCATTTTATTTATGCATAACAAAGCACCACTTAAATCTGCTCAGCTTTTTCGGATTGTTCTTGTTGTTGCTGGCGTCGTCGCCGTTGCTGCTGTCGCTGTCGCTGGTGCTGCTGCCGATGCTGCTTTTGGAAACTTTGCAATCTGCATGCCAAGTTGTCGACATTTTCACACAAACCGTCGGCAAAGTGGCCTGCACATGGGGCCAGAGCCAGGGCAACCGACCTAGTCAGCAACTGGGAGCAGGGAAAGATAAGCGACCGAGGGTAACGGCGGCGGCGACGCTGCATGGAGTGCAAGTGCCTGCGCGTTTATAACTTTTCAACTGTTGTATGAAATTTTACAAATTAGATTCATTTCTATGCATTGAAATACATTTGCTAACTTTGCTGCACAAAAGTTGCTCCGATATTTGCACACATGGCGGACAGAACTGAACTAAGAACTGAATGGCAGCAGCAGCGGCAGCGTTGTAATGTAGCAGTACAGGCAGCCGGCAGGTTGTGCACTCTAAGAATGAGTCTGGCATAGTAGCCTATGATGCATGGCAGACCTACAGACGACTGCTGAATCTGACAGAAGTCAGACGAACTCGACACAGACCCGACAGAACCGACAGTAACTCGAAATGCTCAAAACTCAGTCTATTAGTTTGACAGTTTATAAAGAAACATGCACGAAAGTTTTGCATGGTATTTGCAATTTCATTAATACAAAACTTATTTGAAGAACCAAATGCGACGGCGTCTTTTGGCACCATTTTCTGTTAATTTTAACTTTGACGCTCCCGTAAAAGTTCTTTGGTGGGAGGGGGGAGGGGTGTTGAAAAAAGTGAACTGCGAAATACCAGAAATTGAAATGTGAAAACTCAAACATTCCAATGATAAAGAAAGAAAGAAGTGAAAAAAAATCTACTCAACTCGAACATCATTTGCAGCATCAAAGAAGTCAAAAACTCAACATCAACGCCAGCAGCACTGCAAATGGATTGTGGATAGGAGGGAGTGAGGGATGAGCTACACTACCACATCATCATAATTAATTAAAAAAGTTTTTTAAATCAATTTTCAAATGTCCCAATGACTGGATGTTTGATGAACCATGGAGCCAAAACCAACTGAATGGAAACTCTAAACGCGATGCTGAGTAAACCTAATGCCAAATACCCTAATAAGATGAGTTTAATTTATAGAATATATTGTCAAAAAATATTGTAAGATTTCCCTTAACCGTTGTCATTCGGTAAAAGAAACAAACAGTTTGGTAATTAACAGAAGTAATTTGTATTAATTAATTAATCTGAAACAGAGTATGCTCAATTTGCCAAGTTTAAATTTTCTTATGTTGATTTCTTTCATCGCGAGCTAAATCCCTTTTACATTATTCACTGGCAATGCGAGTGTCAACAAGGCATTTTTAATTAGCTAAACTCAATTCCAGGGCCAAGTTAATGATGATGATTTCGTGTCAAAGCAGAAGCAGAAGTTCATGTTTTGTCATTAAGCGGCACGCAGACAGCAGAATTAAATGACAAAGCACGCTCCGGGACTGCAAATGCAAATTAAACGATGAAAATTGCACAATATTGCGAACTTCAATGGCAACAACAGCAGCAGAAGTGCAGCAGCGCTGGCAGATTCTTTCGTCGTCGGCAAATGTGCAGCCAATGTCAAAATATTTCCAAATATAATGGCAAACTGTGCAATAAACTTGAGCTGAGAATATGCTCGCCAAATGGCAGCTGCATGAGGAGCTGCTGCGATGCCATTATAAAAATTGAAAATGCATCCTTTATGCAGCCAGCAGAGCGGGCTGCTATTAGAAAAGATTCATGAATACCCTATACAAGCATCTGACTGATTAAAATCGTGTACCTCGGGCAAGTGAGAGTGACAAGGATAATTAAGTTAAGTGAAAGTTTCAAGAAGATCTTGGTTCAAAGTTTTTTTATATATAAGGCAGAACAGAGTATTAAGCTATCTAAATAGCTTATTCAGGCATAGATTAAAGGGTATCTGGCACTCGAGCAGTCTCTTGACTAAAGCATTCTTACTTGTTATTGTTGGAGCTGTTGTGAGTGGTTTAGGGGCAACATAAAAGTGCTTGTAGCCCAGCAGCAACTGCAAAAGCAAAACCAACATAAACAGCAACAACTACAGCAACAACAACAAGCAGTAGCAGATTCAGTGTGTTCGTGGTTGCATCAAATCAAAAACTCAGCCATAGGGGCAATGCATTTTAATTTAAGCCGCGCTCAGAAACAAGTTCAAACGCAAACAACGATGAATATGCGATGTGTGAGAGAGAGAAGATACCACCATAGAAAAACAATGTTTGTTTCGGTTTTTCAGATAAAATAATATTTACAAATTTATTATAGCTATAAATAAAGTATTAATAATTTTTTATAATTATAGTCGGCTATTAAGTATATTTACCTTTCTTCAATGAAGTTCTCAATTTAAGAGAATTTCCAAAACGGTTCATTATGATAAGAGGTGCATATTGGTCAAATAAGTAAAATAACAACTGAATTTCGAATGTGCCGAATATACCCTTTAGGATTCTTGCTTAAGATTCCTTTGGCAAACACACACACGCACACACACTAAGTGCGAGTGAGTACATAAATAAATACTTGAACAAACATTTACAACTGCGGCGTGGAATTATAAGCAGGGCCCGAATCTATGCACTCCAGGAATGCAGCTGTGTGAGAGCGAGAGCAAACGCCTTGCACCTGTTTGCTTGTGTGCACGCTTGTGCTTGTTGGGCTGTATGCGTGTATGTTCAAGTGCGCATAAAACGCGCCACAGTAGAAGCGGGCGAATAGAGCGAGCATTTTTATTTATTTTCTGCAGCGTACATCGGTTTTCCCTTTTTCATTTTGTTCTGCCTGCCGCCAAATATGTATTTCTCAAATTCCAATTCGGGCAAGGTGATGGCAAGGGGTAAAGGGGTGGGACAACGAGCTAGCGACGACTGCAATTGCAACGAGGTGGGCGTGTCAGGGCGGCAGGCAAGATAAGGTGGCAATGCCTCGTTTGTAGCGCAGCCAGTGCGAGTTTGTTTGGCAAAGCGCCTGTTTAACACTTAAGATATCGTATTTCTTTAACTCCACACACACATGCAAACACGCAGAGACGAGCACGACAAACACACACACACTCACACAAATGTGCATCGGTATTCGTTCGAGAAGCTCATGTGGCCCGGCTGCAGTGCCGGCTTTAGTTCTAGCTGTGACTCCTACTCCGACAACGACAACGGCACCGACACCGGCTCTGGCTCCGGCTCTGGAGTAAAGATAAATATGCATGCGGTTGCTTTTATAAGGCATGGCAAAGGTGCATTACGTATACGTATTGCATATACGTCAGCCATTTCAACAGACGCGCCTCCTTTGCGCCGCCTTTCGCACATTTGCATGCAATAAAGATGGCGGGCGATAACTAGGTTGCCTGCCATTGTTTGCCTTTTTCCCATATTTCTATATAACTGTGTGAGAGTCGCTGTCTCTGTCCCTGTGGTGAGTGTGTGTGCGTGTGTGTGTATGTGTGCATGTGTGCGTGCGTGTGAAACTTGCCGCCCAAAAAGCAGCCAGTGCCAGAGAACCAGTTTAGCAGACAAGCAGCAGGCACTAAAATAAAAGGCAATGTACGCCAAGTGGCGTCACCTGCCGCCGCCTGCTGCCATCTATTATGCAGATGTACAGCAGGTTCATGAATATATGCCACCATTTTGTCTATGCTGTTCGCTGTACGTGTGTGTGTGTGTGTGTGTGTGTCTGTGCAAGTCAGGAAAAAAAAAGTCGGACTGACAAAACGCCATATGTTTGCGCACGATAAGCGAAAGAATAAGGTGAGTCCAATCTCTCTCCTTCACACAATACACAATTCAAGAACTGAAAACTATAATTTTAAATTAGCCACAATATCAACAAATCTCTGCCCACCTCTCTGGCTCAGAATTCCCCTGCCAGTTCAGTCCCGAGCTAAAGCAAATAGAAAACTGAGTAAATCAAAAATGCGCAATAAAAGTTGCAATTTGAAATCCACTAAAGGTGGCTTTGAGAAGTCAAGGGTGGAGCACGTGGAGCTCGCTTGGCTGGCCGCAAAGCTCGTCTAAGCAACGATAATGATTGCAATACATTTTTATGGCCACACTAAGCGGTTGGGCATTACAATTTTGAAGTGCAATTTGGCACGCATCAATGAAGGAGATTATCGTAGAAGGAATCTGCAGTGCAGCACCAAAGGTGGGTATATCGAAATTTAGGATTCTGCATTTGCAGTCCTAGTTGAAGTCGTATCTAACCGAGTATCACAATCTGCACACTCAATAAACAATAGTTCCATTACACCGAATAAACATTAGTTATCTCACTTAACTTTGCAGGTGACTGACTCTGCTGTCGTTGCCAATCAACCTCAACACTGCTCTACTCCAGCTGCATTCGAAGCGTTTCTATGGTTAGTTGGCCAGTGATTTTTCAATAAACTGAAATTGCATTTGATGATGCCAGGATATGTTTTTTCCAATCGATCTGATTTTTCTGATTTTTTTATTTTCTTGTTTTTCCTGCGTCGTTTCTTGAAAATTGAATAAAAGTCCTGCTGGCATTGCGACAAACAGAGCGATGAATGAGCGCGTGATTGCATAACGTTGAGTCAACCAACGCAGGCAACGAGCAAACAGAGTCCTGTGGCTGCACATCATGCTGGACTCTGGACTCCAAAAGAAGGAAGTGATTAGTGTCGGGACGGACGTCGTCGTGCTGCTCTAGCTTCCCCCAGCCTTCATGCTCTCGGTGAATAAAAAGCAAACAGAATGCACAGCACACAATGTCAATTTGTAACTTAACCCGTTTGGGAGTATAATTTTTAACCTTATTGTTTGCTTAAACTAGCACACAGCTGATACACCTTTATTTATAGGGTTTAGTTCATTTTTAAAAAATAAAAAAAGAGTTTCCAGACATTCCATAGCAGAATGCATTCGACCAAGTTAAAGGAAGGTGATGAGCGGGTAAGTCAATTACCACCAAGACATATAGCAGCATTCCTTGAATCTCTTATTCGTCTTGTAGGAGGAGATGGAGCTGAATAGTATCTGGCGAGCGTGCCGTAAAATTCAAGGGGCCATTTTTCGTCATGATTTCGACATCTGTGCCGATATGAAGCAACATGATCCTGGTTGCACAGGCTTCCTCTCAGGTAAGTACCAATAATATCCCGGTGAATGAACCAAACAAGTGTTTCTATTTATCAACAGAGTCTGTATTTACTGCTGTACTGGGAAAATATCGCAAGGTATCCGGTATGTCTGAGTTCGAGCTAAGAGATATTACTGATTATTTTCAAATTCGCGACGGACGCGTCTCCTATAGACAGTTCTGTAAAGTGGTTTGCGAAGAGAGTAAGTCCTTGAAACAGAGAATGATCTAGTTGTACACAACTCACTGACTTGTGTTCACCCACAGATATATCAAAAAGCGCCATTAAAGAACTGGCTAGTGGGCTAGAGTGGAATGATCCATGGCACTTGAATGTTATACCACAACCCGAAGAGCGACGAAAATTATTCTTGATTCTATTAAAGATAGCACAGGAAACGCACCTGCCATTAATGCCGTACTTTCAGGACTACGAGCTGGTCAGTATTTTTTGTTTTTAACTATTTACACGTTTGAAATAAATGCTTCGATAGTTTGCATAAGCGATTGTAAGGTTTTATTATAGGACTGGTGCTTAGGACTGGTGTTGACCTTTGAAAACACCTATACACCTATACTATCACTGCCATTTTAATCCTTCTACCTCAATTCAATAACTTATTTACATAGGTCGCAAGAAATGTGGGCGTAGTTACTGTATCTCACTTCTCGCGTGTCCTTCATTTCATGAAAATACCTCTGTCCGAATCGGATTTTCTATTGCTGCTGAGGCGCTACATGAAGGATGGCTACCTGGTCAATTATGTGGCTTTCATTAAGCACCTTGATAATATTATGGACTATTTAAAAACCCATAACCTTTTGGATAGTTCAGGGGTAAGTTTAAAGCTTTGTGTTTAAAGTTTATTAACTTATTTAGGTTTCTTTTTCAGGATTTAATTCTTGACTTTCCGGGCCGGCTAGTTGATCTAGAACTGTCTGAGTTACCAGCAGTGAATGGCTGTCAAATAACACACCCCATATTTCCAGATGCCTGTAATCATCCCAAGAAGAATCGTGGAGAGTGCGACATTATTCATTGCATACAGGGATATATTTATAAGAATCGAGTGCGCACATGTGAATTCCTGGAGAAGTTCGATCCACTGCAAGTGGGAAGCATCACAAAGAATCAGTTTGAGCGTGGCCTATGGAACATGGGCGTAGGAAAACATTTATCACAGCGAGAGTTTGGCCTAATATGTGACCGATATTTGGATCCACTCGACACCAATCGAGTACGTTGGCGTATTTTTGCCGACGAAATCGATACCGGTAATAATGATTTAAATTATATTCAGTTTATATTCAGTTTTTGGCTAACAATTTCGGTTAAAAATCATTCCTTGAATTATTATAAATTACAGTATTTACTATCAAAAACTTGGAGAAGGACCCACAGTGTGTTGTTGAATCACCACTAATCCATATCAAAGAGCTACCCAGACCTGGTGCCCTTGATTGGCAAGCAGCTCCAATGGAAATGCGCGACTTGTGCGAAGAAACTTTAGCCAAAATTCGGTTACGCATACGAAATCGGCGACTCTATCTGCATCCCTTCTTCCGCAACTATGACAAGTGAGTATCAAAACACTACTGAAACTAACAGGGACTACTCAATCCAATTCATATTTCAGATTATACAGTGGACATGTGAATTGTCATCAGGCCAATCAAATCTTTCGCATCAATGGGATCCTGCTCTCAAATAAAGAACTCGATGCTATACTGAATCGTTATGGCAATGAGTTGGGTTTCTATTATACTAAGTTCCTAGATGATGTGGACCCGGCCGAATACGCTATGCCCACTATGGTAGGCAAGCAGGCGCTCGAAGAATGTCCGCCTTTTGCACGCGAAAAGATCGAAAAGGAAATGGCAAGCGAGGAGAACATTATTCGCATTCTCACTAGCGCCAAAAAACAGGCAGTAACTAAGAGTATTCGTGTCATTGATTTCCTGGCCGACTACGATCGCCATCGTGAGGGTGAAATACTGGAAAGCGACTTTAAACGAGCTCTAGACAATTCAATGATCATTCTCAGTGAAGAGGACGCCACGACTCTTAGCGATGTGTAAGCCGCAAAGAGGCTCCTTGTCTCCGATTATTACTTAAACTAATAATTCTTGATTACAGCTTCCGTTCGCCTAATCGCCGAGCCTGTGTTAAATATAAAGATTTCTGCAAGGCATTGGACGAGATATTTATACAATATGAAACTAAAATGGGTGATAATATTGTTACAGCTGTCCCGCTGTTGCATTTGCCGAATTTGGATTGCGTTGAATGCTTCTTGAACTTTGATGAGCGCACACTTTGCTCACAGGCGCTGATGAAGCTGGCCACCAAACCGGATGAAATATCCAATCTAAGCCAAATATTCAAGGACTTCGATCGGCAAAATTGTGGTTCGGTTTCACAGAATCAATTCCTGCGTGGTATTACCTTGCGCGATATGCACAACATGATGAGCAGGCGCGAATTGGAAGCTGTTTGTAAATGTTTCAGCGTTAAGCGTGGAATGTGTCTCGAGGTCAACTATCGTGAGTTCCTCAACATACTGGAAGTGCTTTTTACCACTGGCCAGGTGAAACGTAACTACTAAAGTCAAAATTACACAATGTTGAAATTTACAGTAAATGTGTCTTACTTCTTGAAATCCATTGTTTGGTGATTGTCTCTCCCAGGCATTATGAATAAAAAAAATTCAATTAAACGTATTTTCATTTTCCTTTTTGTTTTTAATTGAATCTTGTTGCTTTGTTTTTGTTTTCATTTTGTTTTTCTTTTTTCTGTTTTTGTTTATGTCAATGTGTAATTGTTTTCTATAAAGTGAGAAAAGAAACTTGAGGCTTACGGTTGACTGAGCTGCATTTTAGCAGCGAGTATACAGATAAAAATGGAGGAAATGGAAAACTAATTGTATTTATTTCATGCTTCTAAATTCCTTAACCGTTTTCATATATATCAGTTGTCGAGTCCCACTTATCATCGGGTTCCTAAAGATCGGACGTTTTTAGCATAACATTTGTTCAATTCGGTTTTTTAATATCTATAGTTATTTGTGTATAGTTTCATATGTATTTAATATTATTTGTTTATGTAGAAGCCTATTTATTTTTAACAAATATTCTCTTGCAATAGTCTCTTTAAAAACTATACATCATATAGTTGAGTTGTTTTTTTACAGAGCTTGACGTGACTGGTCTTCTATACCTTTATCTTATCCCTTTTTTTATGTCATGCTGCATTAGATTTTTATTAAAATATAAAATTCTCTTTTTTCTTTAAATTTGTATATATAGATTTATATAGACTATGAATGAGCGCATATACATACACAAAAAAAACATTTACCATTTATATCGGAAAAATCATTTGTTATTTGCATTTTGGTGGATTTGTTTGTTGTAGTTTTTAGCGGACTTGGACAAATGCGAGCTGAGGTTGCCAAGAAGGAACGCCCGCTTCTAAGACAGCCTGTCCGCACCGCAGGAGCGCCAGCTGCCTCGCTTTTTTATGTATAATAATAATTATGTATTACATATTACAATCATTAAATTAATTAAGTTTAAACAAATACTTAGTGACTATTGTATTTAATATATGAATTTACTGCTTCTATTAAACATTGCGGCCACTGTTCTGTTTTCATTATAGGTATTCTTTCTTTCTTCTCTTTTTTTATATTTGTTTCTTCTCCATATATTTAAATATATATGTCTGACCCTGCTTACTAGTTAAAATATTACTTTGCACAATGTATAAGAGTACATTGGAAAAACAAATTAGTGTTGCCACACAATTGTAACAGTTACAGTAAGTTGGGGTGTGTGGCATTTATGTGCTACATAATGTGGTGCAATGTTGAATTTTTCTTGGTGGGGCTGCTTGCTAGATTAACGATCGTGTGGCTATGAAAAATAAGCCACTTGCTGAAAAATTGTATTTCTCTCTCCTTCAAGCCTAACTCTCTAAATGTGTATGTGTGTCTGTGGGTATATATAATTCTATATATAAATTATGCGTTGATGGCTTTTCACCAACGTTTCTTGTAGTTGCCTGCTTCTGTTGTTGTAGTTGATATTGTAGTTGGAATGGTGCTACACAACAAGTGTGTATGGTTTATACATATGTCTGCGCGCGGTCGTTCCGCTAACCTTCGGTAATAGCATGAGAATATGAGGTCTGCCTGCAGTCGCTTGACGAATATGATTGCGAGTGTGTCTGTGAATATGTGTGTTGTATTTTGTAGTATGCTGCAGAAATGAAGTACGATGAGTTGACACAATTATTTGATAGCAAAAATAACGATATTCTCTTACCATAACAAACTAAACTAAGTAAAATTCAAATAGTTTGCAGTTATAAGTAGATATCGGACTCTCAAACAGCGCCCCCTTAGTACGGCTGATGCCTGGGCTGGCGTCCAGTACCGCGCTGCTTGCCTCCGTTAAAGCCGCCGCCTGTTTCAGATAGATTAATATTAAAAAGAATTTATTTTGATTAGGAATTCAATCAATTATAATGGACATGCATGCACAGCTGCTAAGGAAAAAATAATTGTATTTTATTTTTTTGAGGATTTTTACTACAACGCCAAACGATTCTCAAGCGACTGATGAAAATTTTGACCAAATCTAAGGATAAACAATGTCTAGTAACAAAATTTCGGCTCCCAATCGGAGGATACTCAAAATCAAAGACAAGGAAAGATTAGTTAATAACAAAATCAAATGCTCAGTTAAAAAGAGTTACAAAGACTGGATAGTTATAAAATTACATAGCAGAAATAGTAATATATGGACGGGAAAGAATTAAAATTGGGCAATATATTCTGTAATTTTTTTTTTGTTTTTTGTGTTTTGGATACGGTCGTGTGTTGTTTAATGTGAATACCTTTGGGACCACCGCGCGGACCTCCGGCGCCGCGCCCGCCAGCGCCACCACCGCCGCCGCTGCCGTAGCCATTACCGCCAAAGCCACCATCAAAGCCGCCGCCATACCCGTAGTCTTTGTTTGTTAAGAGTCGGTTTTGTTTTTGTATAGAGGGTTTATAAACACAAAAATTTGTTGTAGATCATGAGCGCTTAGATTAAGAATTGATTTTTATAATATTCTACATTCTTTATATTTTTCTTTACTTCGTTTGGTCAAAATTTACTTGAAGTACATTGGATAGGAAGGAAAAGTCGGCGACGAAACCGCGCCGAGGAGAGACAATTCAAATGCACACCAGAGAGCTGGAAAGGAATTCCACTAAAAACACACAAAATAATTTTGGTTTTGGTTTTTTTTTTTCTTTTATTTGCTTATTTTTCGGTTTGTGGTTTTTGATTATAAGATTGATTGGCTGTTGTTATGGTTGCTACTGTGGGATCAATATACAATATAATTGATTTGCAGTTGTTGTTGGAGTTGTTTTTGCTGCTGCTGCTTCTTCTGATGCTGCTCTTCTTGTTTGTTTGTTTTGTTTTGCAAACGCATTACAAAAATTGTTGTTTATGGTACACAATAAAAATTAAAACACATTTCTCTCTCTCATTTTTTCTTCTATCTAGCTAACCTTTTTCTCGGTTTGAGATAAAAAGGCGCAAAGCGGTGCGCTCACGCATACATGCGCGGTTTGTTTTGGTGTTGTTTTTATCATATCAAGTTTGTGATATTCTTTTCGTTGTTTCTCTTAAAATTGCTGCTATCTCTGGGTACTTGTATGTTAGTTTTTCACTTTCGACTTATAAACATGTTTCACAATGTATTGCAATTGATTTCTCATTTTGACGCACTCTTTATGCATTAAATTGTTCTAATTTTTACCTCATTTTCCACACAACAAATTCAGCATATTATTATTTGAAACTCTTTCAATTTAATTTTGAAAATATATAATTTTATTTTTTTGTTTTTAAAGGCCAAAAATATTGAAGAAATCTGCTGCTCTTGTGTGTGTGTTTTTGAATGTCTCACCTCAGCAAAAAGTAATCAAATTTCATTTTCTGTTTTCTTTTCAATGGTGTTTTTATATGGACTTGGTTTCAGGGAAGTTCGTGTGGGACTTGTCGCAAAATTTTAGTGTTGTAAAAACGTCTTGCGAAAAACAAAAACAAATGCAAATTGTCAGCAAATTTTTACGACTTTATACGAGTTAATATTGGTATTATTATAATTTACTCTTGTGTTGTTGTATTTTTGTTGTTAAAAACAAGAAAACTGTTGTCTTAAAAATCTGTTTCAGAAAACTTTTTCCAAGTATTTTTAAAATTACTTTAAGTGTATATATATATTTTTTTTGATTTTCCAATTCATTTTTACTAAAAACGGGTATTAATTACTCTAAATTACTTGTAATATATAAGCTTTAAATTTAATAAAGAGGAGTTAAAAGAAAATAACGTTACATTTAAGCGAAAAGAAAATAGTTGATGTCGGTGTAAATTGTTGGTACTTGGGTGTTTCGACTTGATTGGCCAGTCGGGTCCGTATGTCTTTCTGTGGTTTTATCATGGATTATATTCGTAGCGCACAGAAAAGACAACAATATAACCGGACACACCGAAACCGAACTTGCGATCGTATTGTATTGAATTTTTGGGTGGTGCTTATCAAAGGGCTTTGAATTTCTCTACTCTCGTTTGAAATGGTTTTTTTGTATTTTTTCGTTTTTGTGAGGCGAAACATCGGAAAATTCGGCATTACAGTAGATAATTATATATCCATATATGGTAAATATATATAACAAATATGTTCAAAAATCATAATAAAGTAACATTATATATAGTTAATAAAAATAATTCACAGATGACTCTATGAACTGGATCTGAGCTGATTGTGTGGGCCATAACATTTGGCGACTGCAAAGTTAGCCATGTCTATATAATTAACAGAACTTACGTATGGTCCTGAATAGCTAACACCGCTCGCACAATATTATGGCGCTCATATACATGAAGTTGTTGGTTTGATTGGGTTAGTTGGTTTAGAAATTTGTGAAATTATAAGAAAATTATAAATATATAAATTTTATGTAGTTGTAGATTTAATATATAGTGGGCACAAAATTATTGCTTTAAAATATACAAAAGCTGGTTGGATTTTATATAAAGCACAATTGAACATCATAATTATTTTGGATCTGCATAATTGGTATGTATAATATAGCATAAATATATAATTTTGTAGAATAAATGTTGTATATTACTAGTAATATATATAATTTTTTTTTTAATTTTTAATGTGATTATTTGTTTGTATACAGACAACTTTGCTAAAAACATTGAGAAACATGCAAAATTTTAAAATAATTTACTCAAGTTTATGCATATGTTTTGTGATATTTTTCTTATGGTTTTTTTATGTATTTCTTTTCGTATAAATATATATATATATTTAAATAAATATATATATATTTATTTAATGTGATACGTCAAATTGTTTGCTTACATGTACAAAATTGAATTGCAGCTGATTGCATTGAACGGTTCTACATTCAAAAATTTAACGTATGAGATATATGTATATATGTTTGAAAATACGCGTGCGAGTAATTGTGTGAATTTGTTGTACTTAATATTTAAAAAAAGAACAATAAGAAAAATTATATGTATAAATGTATTATTTTAAATTACTAAAATTGACGAAGTGTGTTTTTTTCAAGTAACATTTTAATCTTTATGTAGTTTTAATTGTTGTTGTAGTAGTTAATGTCGTTCAGTTGGTTTGTTTGTTGGTATAATTTGTAGTTGATTGAATCAATTGATATAATGTCAATGTTGGTGTTGTTCGCAATGTCAATCAACGTACAATCGTGCAAAACACCGCATTGCGCGTGAGCGCGTTTTTCGTTTAAAATCAAGTTAATGTGTTTGCCTTTTTGTATTACATTTTTTGGTATTTTAAGTTTTTTACGTTTAACTTCCTTTCTTTGTTTTGAACTAGTTTTCTTTGTCAGCAAAATGCACACTGTCAAGAAAGTGAAGCAGAAATGCAAATTAAGCAAATAAAAGAATCAATGGCCACATTTAAAAGGGCAGAAAGTCACAATGAGGGAGGCGGCACGAGGAGTCGGCGTGATCGTTTGAGAAGCGGCAATATCTTATGCCACACAATCACATTGCACTGAAAATTAACCTGAGCCTCAAAGTTATTGTTTCGTTGCTTTTGCGTTGGTGTTATCGGTGTTCTTGTTGATGTTGTTTCTACAAGGATTTGCCTTAAAATAATACTATCAAAAATAGTACCCATTTGTAAAATGTTATGTTACGCATAAATACATGTATATATATATAACATTTTGTATATATTTGATATAAATATATTTATATATAGGTATATTGACGTGCATACGAAAACATATGCATTGCAAAAACGTTTATTATCTCGTTGCCGAAATAATAATATATATCTAAAAATATATTTATATACTATATATTAGGTATATATGTATGTTTAAATAGAAGTTGAATCAAAGCTTTGATTACTTGTTTCGTTTTTGTTGGTTTGCTTGTTTAGTGTTTTGTTTAACAAAACAAATGAAAGATCTATTTAAATAACTATTTTAGTGTTTGCAGTAAGAATACATTTTATTTTTTTTTTTATGCAATCGGATTTTTCTTTGTATGGGGTTATGTATGTGGATGGGGTTGGGGTGTTTGTGTGTGTGTGTGTGTGTGTGTGTGTGTGTGTATGTGCGATTTGTATGAGTTTGTGTGTTTCAACAGCTTTTGGTTTCACTTTGTTCAAACAATAACAGTTAGTTAACAATAATAAAGGCACAAGTTGCAAGTACGCAAAAGGCCAAAACGCTGGCGATTCACACAGTTTCACATAATTGGCACATGATCTTGTTGTTGTTTATGTGTAGATGTTTAACAGTTCTTGTTGTTGTTCTATTTTACTTTATTTTATGTTCATCTAGTTGTTGCTGTTGCCTTTGCGTTTGAGGTATTTGTCATCTTTGGAAAGTCTGTTGTGGATTGCGAACTTCTTACGCTCGCACTTGTTAAATCTGCTGTTATATTTGTTATATTTTTTGTTGTTGTTGTAGTTGTAGGTCTTGGTGGAGTGCATGAACTTGAACGTTTTGTCTACTTGTTATTTTGTTTTTGATCTTTCCTCTCGCTCGTTTTTTGATTAAACAACACAATCATAAATACACACTCTTCGTCAGTTTTATATATTATTTCTCATATATATGCTAAACGATTAATAAATCATTTAAGATTTTGAAATTTCTTGAAAAATGTATAGGTTTTGTTTTAAAATTACGCTTTAAAATTTAAAAATCAAATATGCATTTTTAAGATTTTAAAATTAATAATATATGATATAAAATTATTGATTTGATTGTAAAAGAAAAGTTATGTTTTTATCAACATACTATATATAAACAATATATATTTGTTGCTATATTAAAATATTTTTTTAAAAATTTATGTGTGTAAACTTTAAAAATACGTTCATATTTATTT
The DNA here is from genome assembly GCA_018904595.1 of Zaprionus indianus. Classification (NCBI taxonomy): domain Eukaryota; kingdom Metazoa; phylum Arthropoda; class Insecta; order Diptera; family Drosophilidae; genus Zaprionus; species Zaprionus indianus. The sequence continues at coordinate 7,987,606 of JAEIHA010000860.1, forward strand.
TCAATTAAAAAGTTTTCTTGTTTTTAGCGACGTTGTTTTGTTGTTCTTGTTGATGTTGTGTTTTTTAGAAATTTTAGCAGCAAAACGTTTTTTGTTTTGTTTTTGTTTTTCTCTCCGTTTTGATGTTCTTTTCTCTCTTTTGCTAACGGCAAACAACAATTTGTTTGGTAGAGTAGTAGTAGTAGAAGGGAAAGTTGTTTTAAATTGTTTGTGTAATGGCATTTTGTCTATTGTTATATAAGTAATAGTTGTTGTTTGTTGTTGTTGTTGTTTTGTTGCCTGTATTTAGCTACTTTAGAACTGCTGATAGTTGTTGCTATTGTTCTTGTTTTGATGGTAATTACTCGACGTTGTATTATTATAATAATTGTTATGAGCATTATTATGTTGTTTGTTGTATTTACCATAACCGTAGTCATATCCATTATAGTAGCCCCCGGTATAGTAGCCATCAAAACCACCGGAGCCATAACCACCATAGCCATAACCACCACCACCATACGAGCCCTGGCCATCCCATTGGTTGTTATAACCTGTAAACAGAAACACAATTAATTGAAATTATCATATTAAAGAATTGAAATTAAGTAACTAACCACCACGGCCGTATCCGCCACGAACAACTCTCATACCACCTCGACCACCACCTCGCATGGCCATCATTTGATTTTCTGGTTTTGGCGTTGCACGCTTCACATCAACTTCCTTTCCGGAGATTTTCTGTTTTGGCGTTTTCAACAAATCGGTCACCACCTGCTCTGAATCGAAGGTAATGAAACAGAATCCCTTGCGGTGTGACTTTTGTTTGTCGAAAGGCATCTCCACCTCAACAATCTACAAAAACGTGAAACAAAAAGAAACCAGCTTATAAATTGGTCTCTTTGAATGTTTTTCGTGTAGTCACTTACATTGCCAAATTGACTGAAGTAGGTTTTAATTTCCTCATCGCTAATCTCTGTTGTCAGACCACCCACAAAGATCTTGCCATGACGCGCCTTTGCCTTTTTGGGATCAACCTTCTTACTGTTGATGATATGCTCCTCGGCCGCGCTTACTTGATCGATTGCCTCCGTATTGGTGAACACAATAAATGCAAATCCACGGGACCGTCCCGTTTGAGGATCTGTCTTTACATTGATGCTCTCGATTTCACCGAATTTGCCAAAATGATCGCGGAGTTCCTCTAAAAAATTAAGAAAATTACATTTAAATATTAAATTTTTATAAACAGCTGAAAATTACTTACTTTCAGTCGTTTCCCAACTGAGACCACCCACAAACAGTTTTCTGCGAAAGGTTATAGAAAAAATCATGATTAGATATCTTATAAATGTGTTAATCGATGTAGACAATATGTACTAATAATGCTACAAAGCAAACTTTAGTTTTCGTTAGGTTGGGGAAATATGGCGCATCAAAAATCTGTAGATATTATGTAAATATTTTCGATTTGTTTTCTGCCCACATATTATGGCGCTTACAAAAACGTTACTTTACATTTTCTGTTTGAAATTTGAATATATTATTGCTGCAAAAAGAACGAAAAAGAATCCACCAAATTCAAAGTGAATATGTTGACTTATATTACTGTACTTTAAATTAATAAACTTTCAATCAAGATTCGAAATGTGCCTCGAAAAACTGAGCGAAAGAGTACGGCGAGGGAGTAGAGTCACAAACGAGCGAAAATACGTAGTAAATATCTATTAACACAGTAAATAAGATATGAAAAGAGTGAACTATTAATTTTAGTACAAAAATCTTTTTCTTTTTTTACATTGTTAAATTTGTTTTGGTTTTTTTTTATTATTTATTACTACTAAACATGAAAAAATGCAAAGATATTTTAATGCTGCTTTTCGGAATTCGGTATTTGCTTTATTAGGACTAAATTTACAAAAAAAAACTTGTAAATGACACACTTAAAATATTTATGGCGTACGTTTTTCGTAAAGTTTGAAAATAGCTCTGCGGGCATGCAATTTTGGAACAATCTCATCACTGGCGGTACTCGCGTGTTGGCATTTTAGGAAACGTTTTTGGACTCGTATTCGTTTGTAAATCGTTATTTTATTTTTGTGGGGTCGTGATCGTTACGTTACATTCTCATCGGTTGCGCTTCTTTAAGTAGGCAAAAACAAACAAAAAATGCGAGTCTGTTTTTCTTTCTCTCTCTCTCTTTCTCTCTCTTTTTTCCTATTTAATTTTTTGTAAACAATAAAATGCGTTACACGTTAAATATATAAAACATATATTTTATAGGATCCAATTGAACTCGAGATAATTTGTTGATAATTTTGTGTGTACAAAGTTTTGTTTTGTTTTTATTTATTTTGGTTAGATAAATACCATCATCAACAACGCCGGCGGCATCCATTGAGTATGCTGCATCCTTTGGGAAATTTCCTTAGGTCCTCGGCTGCTTGAGAATAGCTTATATCATGGCTTTTAACTTCTCTCAAGACCTGCCGGAGAGGAACAAGGTTAGTTCGCTCAAACACAACAGGATAAGCTATGAATTGATTTTGTTTATTGTTTTCTATTTGTTTTGGTACACGATACGTCTCCACATCTGCTTTGTTTGGGCTGCTTCCATATATAGTTTATACATACATATACAAATTACTCTCATGTACTTTTCGTTTCTGTACAACTTTTCGACTGTGACTTACAACTATCTTAAAAATAAATAGTGCAATACTGAAGACCATCCAAATTGCAGACAGGAAAACATCTCGAACAAAAAGCAATAAAACATCCCGTTGATTTAACCAAAAAAGCAAATTATTGAAATAGGTTTTTTTTTTTTTTTGACTGACTTGACAACACTGCCGACATATAAAACCGCCTCAGCAACAGAGAGCGACGAAGCCGGCAAACAAAACGGAATATTGAAAAAAGAAAACACACATACATTTACTCATGTATATGTATAGATACGCTCTCGTATGTACGCACGCACTACTCAGTGAGCAGAGAAACCGCCATTTTGAGTACGAAAACTGGAAGAGCGCGAAAGCGTATGAACGAAAAATATTAACGAATGGCTGCATCAAAGAATAATGCAAAAACTCGTACAAATACAATCAACACTTTTTTACAAGTGAAAGGTAGGCAGCTGCTGCTATGTGACCACTGTGGGGCTTGAGGGCGGGAGAGTAGCACACTTTGCGCTTTTTATATTTTTGTATGCATACAAACACAGACACACACATACCTTTAATATAATGTATGTAGGTACAGATGTATGAATGCGTCCAGCGGACATAACCTCACTATTGCGGGAAATGTGCTTCAATAGTCTTTGTTGCGACTGGAATTTTGTGCTTGTGCTTGCGTTTCAATTGCGAATGTCATAGCGATATGCATTCATAAAGACATTTGTATGTACATATAGCACCCACATACATACATACATAAATATATATGCATGTATTCACATCAATTAAAGTGTACAGCAGAGTGTAAGCGACAGAAGAAAGGATTCAAATACATTTTACAGATTCCAAATAATATCTGCAAATTGAAGAGCACACAATAAAAACAATTTTACCCTAACAGCTTTTGATGAATATAGAATATTTATGAATATTTAGTTGGTCGGGCTTCTGTGCGAAGTACAGTCGCACACAGAGGCACGCGCGCAAATAATGAACGGGTCAGCGGCGTGCTCTGACTCCCGCCGCCACTCCGACAAACACCATTTTTTTACACACGACGACGAGACGACGTTAGCTTTGCATTTACGTAATAACTGAGTAGGTGGTAATCAAAAATATTGTTAGGCACATGATTGCTATACTTTTCAGCTGTATATGTATGTCTGCCGGTTAAATTTAAAGTCGAATTTTGAACTACAAATACCTGTCGTCATCACGCTGGTTACCCGCAGCGCTTGCATTTTCGGAACTGCCATTTGCAGCGCCGGTGCTGGGAGTCGTATCACCATTTTCAGAGCTCGCCACATCATTGGTGGTAACATCCTTGGTGAAATCTTCGCCTTTCATTTCGCTGTCAACTTGTTTATCTGCCATTTTGTTTAATGGTCTGTATATGCTTCTACTGTCTTTGAAAACTTAATTAAATAGCACTTTAAGCGATTTTTTCTTTATTTTTCTTTACAAACTCGGCAAAACTCACGCGTACGCTGACGACCGGAAAATGACAAACTCAGAGACAGCGTGTGTATTTGGTAAGGGAGTTGCCACTGAGTTTCAATGTAGGCAGCAAAATAAGTAATTTGATTTTGCATTAGGATATTTTAAATAATTTTGGTTCATGGTGTTTTATTTTAATTAATTAAATCAAATTATATTTAAAACATAAATAGCACAGCTTTAACAATGTTAAAATTATTAACAAAATATCGAACGTCTGGCAACATTTTTGTGCACGTAATTTGTGAATGACAAAACTAAAATTTAACGTCTGCCTTCCTTGTTTGACCATTCTTAAAAACATCATATTTCTTTCTTAAACTGTAAAATTATTGTGCTAACGTTGCTAAATTTAAATTTTTGGTTAAGCCTTGTAAAAACATGTTCATTAATAGATTTAACCAGAATAAGTTTTGAGTTGCTAGTATTTTCAAAGATAAATATTTTCCCGTTGCGGTTTATGGCCACACTGGCCATACGACATCGCCGCCATCATACAAGCGCACATACACAAACGCAAATGCACCGAGAATAAAACTGGCAAAAGAGGAACGAACGTCGGTTCTCTTCTCAATTCAACACTTGTTCAATTTCATTGCGTTTGCGATTCTTTTTTACATAAATCAAACAAATACAACGCATCCAAACTTAATTAGTTAACAACTGTGATCGTCAACATCTAAAGTAACAAGCAAGTAGTACGAAAAGAATTGCCAAATTTGTAATTTTTTAACTAAAAAAAATTGCAACAAAGCAAACGGCAAAAAGAAGAAGAAGCAGCTAAAGCGGCCGCTCGAAACCAACAAGATTCGCGTGTGAGTGTGTGTTCATGTGCGTGCATATTAATATTAACTTATAGTTTGGACTGATTTATTTAAATCATCAATACATGCATATATTTCAGAAATTCAATTAATAGCCTGCAGGCAAACACCCCCAAACAACACAATAAAAAAACCTGTGCGGCCAGAGCAGAGCAGCCATTAAAAACAGAAAAATTCATCAAAACGCAAATATCGTAGCGAAATAAACGACCTGATATAACACATAAGCAATATTATTGTGCATTATAAACGGCCAAACAGGCAGTTGCTTAGGTAAGTACCACCAACCAAGTACCGGCGTTGGCCACATGCTGTCGGACATTATTTGTAGTACGTTTAGGAAAGAAAAAAATACTAATTTCAATTGGGGTGGCAAACAAGCGGACAAACAAAAACTGTCGCGATACAAATACAAAGAAGTTCCAGTTTCTTTACTACTAATGTCTGTTCTGCTTTTGCTTTAGCGGCATTTTATATCTATCGTTGTGTTTGGCTACTCATAACCTAAAAATGTCTGCACACATTTGTTTTTGTAATTTTGTTTAAATACTTCTCTATTGTCGCTTTCTTTGTTTCGACCTACACACACGCGGTTCACGCTTGCCGAGACACGCGTATTTGGCGGTGCTTTTGTCTGTGCTCCTTCTTATTTGGTTCTTTTTGTTTTCCCCATCAAAATTATTGGTAAGGCACTTTTTTAGTTCTATTTTTAATCTGTCTGTTAGTTTAAAACAAATGATTAAGATAATGCAACAATTCAGCTTAACGCACATGCATAGTCATGTTTTTCTGCCGCTCTTTTTTCTCTCATTTTTTTATTTTTGTGGTTGGCCTTTGTTGCGAAATCGCAGCAGGCAGCGTAGGCTGCAAATTTTTGCCGTCGACTCGAAAGTTCAATGAAACACAGCAACTACCTGAGAAAGACGCTCACGTGAACTAGTTTGTAAATATGTGTGTGCGTACTTGTATATATGACTGCGTGTGTGTGTGTGTTTGCATTATATTGGTAGCTCTTGTCCCTGTCCTCTGATGCGACACAACCTTGAATCGCAAACATAACCTAAAACTACTTTATATAGGTTTGTTCCCGCTGAAGTTGTTTTTGCTGTTTGCTCTTTGTGTATGAGGTCATTTACTTCTCGAGTAAATAAAGTTAGGTCCTTAAGTCTGATGTATACAAAAGAAAGAATATGCCATGCCAGAAATAGTGAACAGGAATAAAAAAAAAACAACAAAAACCACAACAGGCAAGGCAGAAAGTAGGGACGGGACAGCTGCATTCTTTTTTTCATGTTTTGGTTTGCACGAAATTTCCCCTTTTATGCATTTTCGTTGTGTGCATGTGTATTAGTGTGTTTGTGTGTATGTGGAAGTATCTGCTCCGATTGAAAGTGGGTCAAATTGCAACTGCATTGGATCTTTGTGTTGGCGCTGCGGCAAAATCTGTTCCCTATACGAATAGACATTTGTCTATACATATATATATGAATATAATTTAATGAGTTTGTATTTCAGTAAACAGTCAACTGAAACGCAAGATAAACTCGACAGTGTCTGATCTTGGGTAACATAATTTACCGATAATTTTGAGCCGTTTAATTAGAAAGTAATTTCATCAGAAAAAAGAGATAGCCAGCTCAACTTTTACTTACAAAATAAACTGAGTAATCTTCGATCCTTATATTATTTATATTATCAAACGATTCTATAGAAATGTAAATAAATAAATACAAATTGCTTTACAGAAAGGAATTTAAAATCCAAATTGGCGAGAATTTTAATTTCTCAATTTCACTCTTACTGGGACTAACTTAAGCCGCTTGCAACACTAGCAATGGTCATGGATGCGACTCAATCGCAACAGCCTTCGCCGCAGTCGGTGGGACGCGAATTTGTGCGTCAGTATTACACGCTGCTAAATAAGGCACCTACTCATTTGCATCGCTTCTACAACAACAATTCGTCGTTCATACATGGCGAATCAACACTGGTTGTGGGTCAACGTGAGATACACAATCGCATACAACAGTTGAACTTCAAGGATTGCCATGCGAAGATCAGCCAGGTAGATGCCCAGGCAACGCTAGGAAATGGTGTCGTCGTCCAGGTCACGGGAGAGCTGTCGAATGATGGACAGCCAATGCGTCGTTTTACGCAAACCTTTGTGCTGGCTGCCCAATCGCCGAAAAAGTACTATGTGCACAATGATATCTTCCGCTATCAGGATCTGTACATTGAGGATGAGCAGGATGGCGAATCACGTTCCGAAAATGACGAAGAGCATGATGTGCAGGTGCAGGTGGTTGATCAAGCCGTCCAAGTGGTAGGTGATGGCGCACAGCCGCCACAGCAGCTGCCCACTCAGGTGGTGGTGCCTCAACCGGTTGTTTCCGTTGCTGCTACTGGTGCTGGTGCCGCAGCGCCGCAACAAATTTTCTATCCAATGCCAGCTGGTGCTGCAACCGGACGTCCTGTGGCCGTGCTGCCAGCTGCACCTCAGGCAGCAGCTGTGCCATTGCCAGCGCAATTCTCGAACCCGCCGCCACCAATCCAGAACGGAGTTGTGTCGCACGATGAGTTGCCCCAACAACAGCAGCAACAACAGGCTCCACCTCAAGCTCTCGTTCAAGCCAACGTCTCGCCTTTGGTGCAGCAGCAGCAAACTGGTGGACCTGTAATGTCTAATGTTGGCATTGTTCAGCCAGTTCCAGTGCAGCCAGCAGCACCCTTCCAGCACTCGCCGCTTGTGGCGCCACCACCTCAGTTGCTGCCACAGCAGCAGCATCAACAGCAGCAATCGCAGCAGCCACTTCAGGCACTGCAGCAGCAACCACTGGAGCCAGAAGAGCCGATTAACAACAACAATGAGGTGTCGCCAGGTCATTTGCAAAACGCACCTACTCCAGTCGATGACTTTAAGACTATTCACGAGCAACAACAGCAAGAGAAATATGAGGCAGCTAAGCAGCAGCAAAATGAGCCCAAGACCTATGCCAATCTGTTCAAGTCGACATCGTCTTCTCCTAGCGGTTTTGTGAAAGCTGTTCTACAGCAACAGCAGCAGCTGCAACAGCAACAACAACAGCAGACACACGGCAATGTCTACACCTCATCTTCGCCTAGTGGACAAGCCAGCTATTCGACTACCGCTTCTTCCTCCTACAATAATAGCAATAACAACAACAGCAGCAGCAGCAACAACAATCCACGTCTTGACAATGGCGGTCCACTGCCTCAGCGTAACAATTCGATTAGGAACAAGGGTAAGTAATGGTCAGGTTCTGTTTCGCGATCAGTTGTTTATATTATAATTGTCATTATTTTTCATAGAATTTGAGCAGCGTCGCCCGAGCAATGCACAACAGTTTGGCGATAACCAGCAACTGTTTCTAGGCAACATTCCTCACCACGCCTCCGAGGATGAGCTGCGACAGCAATTCTCACGTTTCGGCAATGTTATTGAGTTGCGCATTCTCTCCAAGGCTAATAGCAAAGTACTGCCCGGGATGCGCAGTCCATTGAACTATGGATTTATCACCTACGATGATCCCGAGGCAGTGCAAAAGTGCCTGGCTAAATGTGTATGTATAGGTTTACTTTAAAAATGTAGCAATCGTCATTTTACTATCTACTTCCTTTATAGCCCCTGTATTTCCCGGAGAACTCGCCTGATGGTCAAAAACTGAATGTGGAAGAGAAAAAGCCGCGCATGCGCAGTGATCTGCCCCCGCGCCAGTCAATTGGTGGCAACAACATGAATAATATGGGCCGCAACAATATGCGCGCTGCCGGTGGCAATAATGGACCTCGTATGAGCAACAACGGTGGCACTAGCTTTGGTCAACGCAATGATAACCGCAGCGGTGGTGGTGGTGGCGGTGGTAATCAGTCCAACGGACCGCTGCGCGGTGCCGGAAATGGACAGACCAGTGGCGGTAATTATGGACGTCGTTAAAAAAAGGAAGATCGAAGTGGAGAAGAACAGGCAGGCCTGAAAGAATTGTGGTGGAAGGCCGCGCCGGAGCAGCAATAACTACAGCAACAACCCAACGTTCAGAGCATCGATTTCTTCCATAATGCAATCAAATTATTAACCATCAGCGGCATGTTGCGCACTCTCTCAGACAGACAACATCCCCATACACACACACGCACATCCATACCGATTCACACACGCACATCCATACCCATGCACACACCCATACCCGTTCACACTCACACTTAATCAGCAGTAGCAGCAACAACAAGCATTCAAACGAAAGCACATTTTGTCTTCAATGTATAAAAACGTTCCTTAGAGCGCGTAAACAACTAAAACCGGTGACAACTAATATAAATTGGAGGCATCGTGCTGCAACGACAACCACAACAACAACTAACAACAACAACAACAACAACAACAACAACAACAATTTATGCCTTTAGGTCATCATTTTTTAGTTAAGCTCGGTTTTGTGCAGTTTGTTTTTTCTTTCTTGTTCTCCTTCTTCAGTAAGCTCGTGCCAAAAAACAAAATTCTGTGCAAAATTTTCAATGTAAATCTATTAAGAAATATTGTTCAGCACGTCCTCCAATACAAGAACAACACCTTCATGTCTATATTATAAGTCTCAAAACATGCAACCCACCATCAAACACACACTCAAACACACATACAACACACACACAATCACACAGTGTCACAGGACTTAGTGTAAATGTAAACTTAAATTTCAACTATCGTTTAAATTAATAATTTCAAAATTTTATCTATAAGTTTTCAAGAAAAAACGCTATAAATAGAAATGCAAAAGCTAAAGTTTTTGTTTGTTTTATTTTATTACAAATTTACTTAAGCACTTAAATAAAATACAATTAAATGCGATTCATTAATATTATAAAAAAAGAGTAAATGAAATGTAGCTAAAACCTAAACAAAAGTAAATTAAAAAAATATACAAAAAAACAAAAAAAGTAAACTAAAAAATTCAATAAAAAAAGCAAAACAAAGACTTAAAACCGAAATCGAAAAAATTCAAAAAAAAATGTAACGAGAGAAATATTGTAAAAGCGAATAAAAAAAACTAAAGAGAAGTGAAGAGAACATGTAGCGGAACAACCTCAACAACAAGAAGAAGAAATACAAAAGCAAAACTTAAGTTAAATTCAGTCAAATTTAGTGCAGCAATGTCAGCAACGTCAGCGACGCCGCATTTTCATGCCTTCTCGCCTCACACACACATTGCCATTTCAGTTTATTTTGCCAGCACATCAGATATTTGCCTAGCTAGTCTATTATAATGAACGAATGAAATTGACTGGGAAATGTGGCGTCGCCGCAACGTATTGAATCGGCGGCTAGCGCCGTCTTTAAAGTGAGTTCAAGTTCGTAAACCAAACTAAGTCAAGCATCTTAAGCGATTTGGCGTTTCCAACTCAGTTGTGAACTAAAATTTAGTACATATTTTAACAAAAAAAAAATTGATAAGAAATGTAAAAAAAAAAACAATCAACACCAAGCTACTACAATTTTTCTCAAGGTTAATCAGCAAAAACATGTAACAAGATATATATACATATACACAACTCATAAAATGTAATGTTAACTTTTAGACCTACAACACATAAACTGAGAGAAACCTTTAAACAACATAACACAAAGATCTACGTCTATAGTTTATAGTTTTTTCATGTATTTAATATTGTTTAATCTCAATTACTGAATTTAAATTTTGTTTAGCTTCGAACATATCATTTGTTTTTACTGTGCCGTATGGAAATGCACTATAGCTAAATCATAAACGTTTGAATTTAGTTCATTTTATTTAAACGAAGATAAAACAAAAACACTATACCAGAAAGCAATTTTAGCACTGTTATCGGGGCTTTAAGCAATTTTTAGAACATTTTGATTTAAGAAAAATGTTAGTGTTCAAATTTTAGCTCAAAAACAGTGTTGAAAATGCTTGAAATATAAAATGGAGCGCGAGGGAAGCGAAATAAATTAATTTTACATACAAAATGAATAAGCGATACACAACAAGTAACGTTCATGCTCATTTCTCAACGACAAATCTATGAAAGAAAAATACAGCCAGTTTGTATACAAAAAAAAAAAAAAAAAAAAAAAAAAAAAAGAGAAACATGACAAATTCTATTTAATTTGTAGGTACATAAATAAAATTACGAATAGCTGTAAAACATAAAAACAAAAACCCACGTCAACTCAATTTGTGTGGACGCTTTAACTTTGATTACTAACTATTAAAATCCTCATCCGGCAGTATTTCTGGATGCTCAGTAAAATAAAATCCCTCTGTTAAGCAGCTTCCGTCATTAAATCATCACTAAACCTCATCGAGAAGAAACAACACCAACATACAAAGCAACACGTTATATGCAACAAATAAAACCAATTTATTTTTAACAAAATCAACAATTATTTTTGTATTTAGTTTTCAATATAAAACTATGTTTTTCGATTTAACTCAAAAGACTAGCATTTATACTATACGAAATCAAGGCGCACAAGGCAAACAAAAATTAACAGTTTGCAAGTCTAAAAAGAAAAACCCATTAAAGAATCTCCATCAAATCAAAAAAAAAAAAAAAAAAAGAAAAAAAAACAAAAACAATTCAGTGGTGCGTTTTATAGCTTTTCGAGTATAAAACATTGAACACATAATAAATCGAATCAATTACATTACATTGCGTTTAATTTAAAAAGAAAACAAATGAGACATTAAGTTTGAAATAAATCGAGAAAACTAAACGATTTTAAAGTTTACAAAAGAGTAAACACATTTTATTTATGAATTAGATTGAATGAAAACATTCAATTACATGGAAATGAATTGAGATATTCTCATCTATAATCACAATAGTTATATTCAGTCCAGTTATAAATGATATGACGATATTATAATATGAGCGGCAGGCATTTGATTGTAGTAGGATGTCTCAAATTACGTTTATAAATTAGATACGTAATACGTATGGTTATAACATGCATAGTCATCTGAGAAAAATGCTTATATACCTGAAAAGAAAACCTTCAATTAAAGTAATTTATAAATTTACGCAAATACTTGAAACAATACCGTATGCAGGTGTTGAGCCCTCAATGGCTAGGGAACTTATATGATTGACCTGCGGATTGCCAAAGTCGTACCTGCCAGATGGCTTAAACACCTTATATTCCTTAGCAAGCCATTTTTTCTCAATATCGATGACCGCTTCGGTTTCTAGTTTTCCCACAACTGGTGGCGATACCTGCTTTTTGATAGCTTCAGCCTCGGCCTGCACAGACTTGTACTCGTTCTTGGGACGATCGGTCGCCAATGGTTGAGTGGATACGGGCTTCGGGCCAGTTTTCACTGGCCACACAACCGAGTTGTAACCGTTTCCCAACCAATCTGAGCCTGTATAGGAAGAGTTTCCATAGAGCCAACCACCCCTTGCATAGGCGGGCACAGGAGGCTGATGATGGGAATAGCGCACATAACTGGATGGAACAGTCGGTGCCACATAAGATGCCCAGCCATTAAAGAATGCCGACGGTGGCAATGATGTTTGTGCCTGATACGGATTATAGTTAGGATTGTGGATATAATTATCTATGATAGTTGGTTGGGGCGGAGCGTAGCCCGCAAAAGCAGCACCGCCAATGGGCACACGAAAACGTTTGCTGCTATCGGACACCTGAGTTGATTTCTTCACCTCCACAGTTGCCAAATTGATGGAGTGCTTGCCCTGAACTGTTTAACAAAAATACAAGATACAATATGTGTATAAAAGATACATAGGATTACCGATGCGTACCCAAGGCACGCGCAGCGCTTGCAGTATCCTCGAACTCCAAGAAACCAAAGCCACGTTTGCGCCCAGTTTCCTTGTCCAGGAGCACCTTGATGCTGTTTATCTTGCCGAATTGTGCGAAATACTCCTGCAATGAGTTCACATCGTGGCAATCTTTCAGACCACCGAGAAATATCTTATTTGTCTTAATGTCGGTTATTTGGCCTGCAGCCCTGTTGAATTCATGGCGTGGAAAAGCGCGCTTGGTGTCGACAGTTCTGATTTTAAAACATATATAACATATGCATAAATATTTATGTTTATGGGATGACATTTGAAACTTACTTGGTGTCAATTATATGCGGACGAGCACGTTGCACCCTTTCAACGGACTCGGGGTCAATGTAGGTCACAAAACCAAAGCCCCGAGAGCGATTCGATATTGGATCGCGCATTACAACAGCATCAGCCAATTCACCAAATTGGCAAAAAAACTGACGCATTGTCTCCGCCGTAGTATTTATTGACAAACCGCCAACAAAAATCTTACGCAAATGTTCGCTGTTATCAGTGGCATTGGCGGTACTCTGCTCAGGAGAAGTCATGTCAGTGCCGGCGGCAACAATGCGGCCACCACCAGGTTTGCGCTTCTACAAAATTTGCATTTGTATTTTAAATTTGTTAAATTAAGTAGAAAAATTAAAGATATTATTATTGAAATTATGTTATTACCTCTTGGTAAAATGGCGCATTAACAACCGAGGTATTCACCATTTTTGGCATGAAAACTAATTTTTGCTGCTGAACGATGAAAGAAGGCACAAAAACTGACTAAAAAATTCAATGACAAATCCAGAAAGCCGGAAAAGATTTAAACGTCAAATTGGTGTTGCCGTATCCCTAAAGTAACTGCAGAATAGCTCATAAACTTTTTCTTCTGGCCATATCTTGTCAAGGTGACACAAGTTCGACTTGCTCTACTAACGGCAGCATCAACTGTCACATTTTGATTTCTTTGACAATTATAATGCCTTGCTTACTTACACTTTTACGTGAACATATAGAATACATTATATTACCAAACATAGCTCGAAAGAGAATACGCATTTCACTTGCAATTAAAATATTTAAATGGATAACGTCAAAATTGATCGATTTACTTGCGATTGCGACTAAGCACCTTAAATTCAATGTATACTTATCGATACCATGTATATCCTTATTTTAAGCATTTATTTATCGAAACAGTATTTGCAGTATTGTTTTTTTATCGACATCAGGCACATCCTTAATATTAACTATTCGTGCTGTTATACCCGAAATGTCAGTATTTGAAAAAATTCGATTGTTTTTTAAATCAAACAACTACCATAGATATTTATAAAATAGTGTGTTCTCTTAGCCAAACGCACGATTAGCGCATCTATCGGAATGTTTTTAAACAAACAATCAACACCACGTCCCAAAAATACAAAAACTTAACATTGAGAGTTGTAGTTTCTTTTATTTGAATAACTTTCCATGTATTTGTTACATGAGTACAAGTTGTTGTTTTATTCACCTACACTTACCTTGGGCTTGATTAAAGAGCTCCAGTTTAGTACAGAACCAAAAAGCCAAAGTGAGCTCGAGCTCCTTGTGGGAACCAACTGCATAGAATTCAGCATCCAGCACTTCAGCCAGTCTTGCAAAGAAATACGTAGTGCATTAGTAAGCTGTTTCCGAGGTGATGTCATTGTCGTTTAAAACTTGATGCGAAGTGCGGTAATGCTATCATCTACACAAGCGTTTCCCTCTTCTCTGGTTTCGAATTAAGCATGTAATGTCTATAATCTTAGTAAATAACTCACTATATATACATTTTGATCAACAACTCCTTTGGCTGTCGGGTGGGTATTTTCTTTTGATTTTATCTTCTCTCTGTATGTTTTATTTCGGGTGGGTAACATTAGTTTTATTTTGTTTAAGCTTTCGTGTTTTTACCTCGTAAAGTACTAATTACAGAAATGTTTCATATTGTTTCTTTCCTTTTCCCTTGACAATGATCGCTTAATAGTAGCATCTAAAAACGTCTTAAGCACTTACAAAATGAATAGGTAACGGTAATGTATATACCTAATATTTTGCGTTGTACAGCAAAAAAACATGAAAAAACAATAATAATGTAGACAATTCACTCTTCTGTGCTTGATGGATCGTAACAGCACATATGCTGCATTATATATTCTTTTGTGGGGACTTTTCTCATATATAGATGTAAATCATACGGTATATAAAGCTTAAACATACAAATATATGTATTACAAAATAGGTTTCTAAATAGTAATGTACTTAAAATTGTTTGCTGATTTGCTATAAAATTAAAGACGTGGAAAGTACGACAAATGCATTATAAAATGAGCATCGTTGTCTATGAACTAAATTGATTTCAAGGTACACTACCTTATACAGTGGGCGAGAGTTTTTCCCCCCAACACACAATCAATTCTCAATGAGTTGATGATGCATTCAACCGACAGATGCCTTTCAATATAATCAATTTTATAAATAAAAATATTGTTTTAGTACATTTTTTCGGATTAAGGTTATGTTCTTGTTGGTTTCTATTTGATTGTGGTTGTTGTGTTAATTTCGTTAAAACTAAGCGTTCAAGGTTTTTTCACATCCTAAACACGAATTAATCATACAAATTAAATATACGTTCAATTTAAACAAGACATTAGCATATAATTATGTGTTTCTTTAACCTTTTTTCTTTTTTTGTCTGAAGTAAGTTTTTCAGGTAATATTTAAACATAATTTGTTTTTCTGTTTTGGGTTAGTTGCATAGGCTGCTGGTCTTGAGTGGGCACAGTATGTTGATTTGCCTGATAACAGCATACTTCACATACTGGATTTCCCTTTAGCTGCTTAAATTATTCATTTCTTCTTCTGTTCTTCTGTTCTCCTGTCTGCCTGCCTTGACCAATTTCACCCTCTCACTTTCATTGATTGCCTGCCTGCTCTCGCTGCCTGTTTGTCTAGATTGAACTGACTCTTGTAACGTTTTACCTATTTGCGAGAAAGGAGAGAAATTTGCATTAGCACTTTTTTTTAAGGACAAATTTGCTTCGATGTACAAGTTTGGTTTGTAATTGATTTCGTTACGTTTGAAGCTACACATTCTTTTGTCGGAACGCGTTGGAAAACATTTAAATACATATATACAAGCAAAATAGATTTCACACACACAGACACACACACCAACGATATATTTACCTTGCTTAGTAACGTCTATTGCCCCCCATATTTCCACCTTGGCTAGTGTTGTAATTGTTTCCTCCGCCAAAGCCTCCCTGTCCACCGCCACTGCCCTGTCCACCACCTAAAATATAAAATAAAGAAAAAAAATAGTTTAGTCAAGATTCAGAAATTGTGCTTCAATAATGTAACTTACTCTTGTTAAAGCCCTGGTTGTACGGGGCTGGACGGTTATTTCCAAAGTTGCTATTACGTTGAGGTCCTCCGCCATAGCTTTGCTGGTAATCATTGCTAAAGCTGCCTCCGTTGTTGCCGCCCCAGTTACCGTTGCTGTTGCCACCACTACTACTATAGCCGCCGCCGCCGTTGCTCCAGCTACCACTTCCACCGCTGTTACCACCCTGGTTATTCCATGGACCGCTCTGTTGGTTCCAGCCGCCTGAGCCTTGGTTGCCACCAAAATTACTGTTATTTCCGAAACCACCACCACCACCGGATCCCCAATTTCCGCCGCCATTCTGACGATTGTTACCCCAACCGCCGCCTTGGCCGCCACGGTCTCCACCTCGACCTCCAGCGCGGGCACCGGGACCTCCACGGCCACCGCCACCACCGCCTCCTCCGCCACCGCCTCCCTGACGATCCATATCTTGTTTGGCAATTGCCTTCTTAACATCCAAAGTCTTGTTCTTAATATTGTGGGTCTTCTGCAATATGATCTTGTCAACAGGATCGTAGTCATCGAACTCGATGAATGCAAAGCCACGTTTCTTGCCAGTATCCTTGTCTGAGACAATATTTACTCCCACGATCTGACCGAACTCCTTGAAATACTCGCGCAGGCACTCCTCGTCATGATCATCACGCAGACCACCCACAAAAAGTTTCTTAACCGTGGCCCCAGCATTGGGTGCATCGATCTCTTGCCTCGGCACCGCTCGCTTTGGCTCAACGGTGCGACCATCAATTTTATGAGGACGTGCATTTTGAGCATGATCAATCATGTATGATTGGGAGTATGTAATGAATCCGAAGCCACGCGACCGCTTTGTTTTGGGATCCTTCATAACCACAACATCCACGATGTTTCCCCATTTCTCGAAATGTGCCTTCAGTCCCTCATCAGTGGTTCGGTAATCCAAACCTCCAATGAAAAGCTTACGCAGCTGCTCTGGTTCAGAAATTTGCTGAAGAAAAGTAAACAAAAACGAAGTACAGTTAGTCACAATTGAATGCGCCCGCCATTTTTTTTTTCACTATTTTCCCTGCCGCCACCACCACAATGTGTGTACGTGGTATTTTTAAAAACATTTAATCAGCTTTCTAAAGTCATAAGAGAAACTGAATCTAACAAATTTATTAATATACTTAACATATACCAAATTATAATTTTTGCATATAAACGCATTCGCATAAACAATCGTTAAATGCGTTTTAAGTTTTTCGGTATGTCGGCATTTTTTGCATTAAGCAAATATGTATGTTTTCATTGAACTCACTTCGTCGTTGTCGTCATAGTTTCCATTAGAATCGTTTAAATCAGCCATTGCACTTCGATTTTTTCAATAATGCGAACACTTAATTAATAAAAAAAAATATAGTTTTTTCCGTACAGTATACGCCTAACGAAGTAGCACGTACAGTAAGAGAAAATGTATCTAAGTGTTAAAGTGGCCTGAAAAATGGCGACTCGAATCTGACAGTAGAGCTGTAAAACAGGGTGACCGTGACGATAACGATAAAATAACAAATATATACTAAAAAATATACTAATTCTAGAGCTGTAAGACCATCGCCGATAGTATCTGTATTCAGCTGGAAAGCGGTTTTAATTATTTTAATAATCATTATTTTGATGAATTTTTAAAATTCGTATTCTTTTTATAAGAGTTTGCATAATACAAAAACCAATTTTTCATAGAAGTGCAATTTCCGAAGATAATATCGATATAATCGACGGACTCTATTATGTGAGCATTATTATTTAAGGTATTATTAAGAACATCGCAATCGGTCACACTCTCCGTCAGAAAAAATAAGCCGGCACAGAAAAACATCGGAAACACAGCAATGATATTCAACCAGGGTTGCCAAAATGCTAATAGTTAAAAAATCACCCTTTAATTTTCCAAGTAGTCCATTCGTTTTCCAACACTGGATTAAATCAGGGCTGGAATAACAACTTCATGACGTTGACGACGCCACATTGAGGCGGCAAAACAGTTTCGAGTTCAGTGTCATTTCCGTAGAAATTGCGTAGAGGTTGAGTTTGCATTATTTTTCGTGTGGCTGACAGTGCGTTAAAAACTACAGAAGCGGAGTGTTGAAATCTGAAAAGAAACATTTTTAACTAAATACAGTTAAATAAAAGGTATGTGCAGTGTCTATTTGTAAAAAAACAATATGAACAGCAATAAAATACGCATAAACTAATGTAAGAGTCGGTGAAAAGTTCTCTACCCGGTAGACGACAACGTTCACATCGGCAAAGCCGCCATCTTGGCAAATACACACACATTAAGTGCATATATGTGCGTCTATTTTATGTGTGTTTGTGTGATTCATAGAAAAGCAAAATACAAATTCTCGCTAAGTAAAAATTTTATTTTATCATTTTGAAATCAGCATAAAGCATTAAAAAATATGGTTGGATCTCGCGTATATGTGGGCGGCCTGCCCTACGGCGTACGTGAGCGCGATTTAGAACGCTTCTTCAAGGGTTATGGCCGTACGCGTGACATACTCATTAAAAATGGCTATGGCTTCGTGGTAAGTACCGTAGGCAAAGACAAAACAGCGCTTGATAAATCAATAATTACTTTGTGTTGCGTTTGTCAGGAATTTGAAGATTATCGTGATGCCGACGATGCTGTTTACGAATTAAACGGGAAAGAGCTACTTGGGGAACGGTAAGCCGTATAGTTAAAATACGACATTAAAACATTTAAAATTAAATAAATTGTATTCCGCAGGGTCGTCGTTGAACCTGCCAGAGGCACAGCACGCGGCAGTAACCGCGACCGATATGACGATCGCTATGGTGGGCGTCGCGGCGGCGGTGGACGCTATAATGATAAGTAAGTACAGCCGCGATTATAGCAACGTAGTACCAAGTATGCTTACTTAAGAATTTTTCAAACGAATTGCACAGAACCCTTGAATAATGTATGTTTGCTCAGCGCGTGTTAATATGTTGCAAATTTCAATTTGGTACAAAGACACTATACATTATTATTGTATGATTATATAATACTATTCAAGGGTTTGTTGTAATAGCTTATAATTTTAAACTCTCCACTTATTTTGCTAAAAGACACTGACATGCTGTTTATATATATAAGTATATATATATGTTAATATAACTTTCTGTTTACGTATATTTTGCACGTTCTAATAACTCTTATCCATATACTACAACCTATTTAGTCGCGTCCGATCTTATCGACTTCTTTAACTCCCTTCGTTTTTTGAGATGCTTAACTTATTTTTTAATTATGCTCATTTGCTTTTTAAGGCATTCGAAGTGGTATTTGCAATTATTAAAATATGTACATATATATTACTTTTTGAAGCAGCAGCGCAGTGTCAATACTAATTTAAAATTCATTAAATTATTCACCAGAAACAAAAATTCCAGATCATCTTCTCGTTATGGGCCGCCATTGCGCACTGAGTACCGTTTGATTGTCGAGAATTTATCCAGTCGCGTTAGTTGGCAGGTAAGTCATTAAATATTTCGCGTACCTATCCTACCTAGTCGGCTTAGCTGAATTTCTCTGTAGTTTATAACATTCTAAAGTACTCTTCAAATTGAATAACAACTTAACCTCTTAACGTGTTATCGCAACTGGAAATGTTTAACAATATCTATATACACCTAGAATTATACTCTTCCTCGTTCAATACTTTATACTTAATTTTCTATTCCATTTATTATTTGGTGTTGCCGTGGAAAGTTTATCATTTTTTATGTATCCCTTCCAAGTAGTCTGTCCCATTCCCCTTTATGATTTACAATTTACAACTACAAGAGATGGAAAGCCAACGATACGACTCAATACAATCAATCACAGAACTATAACTGTGCAATCGTATCGTTTGCGTTCCAGATCAATTAACTGTCTTAATATATACATTAAGTTTAAGCTGTACAGTTGAAATAGGCTTAAGCAAACCAAAAAAAAAAAGCAATGTACATTTAAACTCTGGTACTGATCGGTGAAATCCCAACAATTGTTTTTTTCACACCAACCAAAAAGAGTTTGATGGGTATCTCTTGTTACTGAACTGAACCGTCCAGAGCTTAGAAGAGAGTGACTTAAAACAGGCAGTATCTGTGTGTATTGACCAGAGCAAAGGGTCCCCCAAAAAGCTGAAGCGAGCTGTGCCAAGGCAGCCAGCCAAGCATCGTCTTTGACATCGCTCTCACGTGGCCGGGGGCCACCAGAACTAGTTACGATATTAAACAGAGAGAAGGAAATATGCCATCCATATGATGAGACTGAATACACACGCTCGCAACCTATAAAAAGAGAATCGACGCCTGACCGCATCCCACGCACGTTATCATTGTCGGTCGTGATTTGTAAGATCTTCGCTTGTGGGTTAATATAAAACAACATTTCCCCTCTTAAACTCCCAATACACTTGGTGTCTACTACGCGCTGTCTCGCCATTGCCATCGCCGCCGTCGTCGTCGTTGTCGTCGTTGAAGCCTCGTCATCCCCATGCAAACAAACAAACCACCGACGAATTGTGAAAATGTGATGTGGCAGCAGCCCCCAGCCCGGTGACCAAATTGCTGATATATTTGGGCTAACAATTGGCCAGCCTACGCGCAAAGCACGCCAGAAATGACCCAGAATATGTGAGATGAGCTGTTGCGTAGGCTTGCCTCTTGTACGCTGAGGCTTAGGTATTTAAAAAAAGTTTAAATATTCACAACTTATTTACAAAAATTAAACATAAAGAATTGTAAAATTCCTTATAGCGATTAAATAAGTCGTTTGAGGTCGTGTGCATACAAAAGACAGAAGTTAGAAGCTATCAGATGATGATAAAGTGATGATGAGAGCATAAGAGCTTAAGAGGATGATGATGACCATGATGACATGATGATGATGCTGGCTGACTGACTCTTTGACGCGTGCGATCACTTGATCTTCGGTTAGGCAATTCACTCTACATGACTGTGATTCCCCCCTTACACTGGTCCACTGGCTCATATTCACACGGCCAACAACCCAACTAGAGAGAGGTTCTGGGAACAGCTAACGCCAAGCGCCATCGTTGTCGTCGCATCAACACACAAGGTCCAGCCAGGCCTCAGAGGCGCGATCCCCGAAAACGTATTTCTTATTTTTACAGTTCGTTTATGTGAGGCCGTGGGAAAGAGATGTCGCCGCCTGGTTTGGTTGACTTGACTGCCTGGTTGTTGCGTACTCGTGTGCTGTGCACGGCTGTGTGTTGCTGCCCTACACTCTGTCTGCAACTCGATCTCTCACCCACAAATCCCGACTGCGTGTGGCCTGTGTGTGGTCTCCTCCTCCTGCCAGTGGTACTGGCTATTCCAGCAGCGCTATTCTATATACAAATGTGCGGTTTGGGTTATATAAAACACGATAAAAATATAAAACAAAACGAAGCACATCATCACACAAAAATACAAAAAATTCAATATACCAAAATATGTTGAAGCACAAAACCAAAAAAAAACTTCCCTGGCTATGCATTACATTTTCTGGTTGATGGCTCGACCTGGCCGGCCTGGCTTTTAACATGCTGAGATCAAATAATTTGACATGGTAGACGTGGAGTTCTCAAGGTCTTGCACGGTCCAGCTGAGGGGTTGCCCTGCCTGCCCCCATTGGCCGACAAACAAACTAGGCAGACAAAACTCTCGGTGTTATGCGATTAAAGCGATGTGTGTGTCCTCTCTCTAAATGCGCATTAAGTAAGAACTCAATTACACCTTTTGTTTGATTATCATTTTGATTAAGAAACAAATTATAAATATATCTACTATATATATAAATGTTATGTATAATTCTGCTTACGTTTTTGTACCGCGTGCAGCTACCAACAAGCAGTGAATATTGCATCCGAACTGGTTTTCTGTTGCTGTACGTGTGCGTATTGACTGAACTTGGCGGCGAAGGGCGCTGGCGCTGGCTGGCAATGGCACTTGCACTACTTGCACTTCTTCCCCCACTCTCCCACACACGAGGTGTTTCTATTAGGCAGGCGAGGCAAGGCTATACGATTTGATTTGAGATTCGATTCGAGAGAGCATCAGTCGTCGTCGTCACATGCGCTGATCGAGACTAAGGTTGAGCATTGAGGAGAGAGATTTGGTTAGGAAGCCTATTGCGTGTGAAACAGTCAATGTGCAGCGGCAAACCCAGAACGGAAATATATTCAAATAGCTTGGTCTGCACGTTGTATTTGATTTGCTTAGACGAATACCTTAACATAAGTCGCTGTTAGCATAATACTAATTTCGCTTTTATGTTTCGTATATGTGCGCTATCTACAGGATCTGAAGGACTATATGCGTCAGGCTGGCGAAGTCACTTATGCCGATGCCCACAAGCAGCGTCGTAATGAGGGGTAAGTAAACTCGGTACTAATTTAGCTGTGATCATAATCTTATCCTTCTAACTCTTTGCAGAGTGGTCGAGTTTGCCTCGCTGTCCGACATGAAGACCGCCATTGAGAAGCTCGATGATACGGAATTAAATGGTCGTCGTGTTCATTTAGTTGAGGATCGTCGCGGTGGACGCAGCGGTGGTGGTGGTGGAGGCGGCGGTGGCGGACGTGGACGTTCTCGCTCATCTAGCTCTCGTTCGCGATCTCGTTCCCGTAGGCGTTCACGCTCACGCCGTTCATCGCATTCGCGCTCTAAGTCGCGCAGCCGCTCCAAATCTCGTGGTGGACGATCCAAGTCAAAGTCCCCAGTCAAGTCGCGTTCCCGTTCACGCTCACGTTCAAAGTAAGTGAAATGATTTATTACATATAAAGTAGATTGATTCTAACATTAATTTATTCGATTTGCAGCAAATCTCGCGATGTTTCCAAGTCGAAGTCAAAGTCCCGCTCGCGCACTCGCTCCCGTTCGATCAAGCGTGAATCACACTCCCGATCACGCTCAAACTCAAAGCGTGAATCGCGTTCCCGTTCTCGCTCGAAGTCAAACCGGCGT
Organism: Zaprionus indianus; assembly: GCA_018904595.1. Taxonomy (NCBI): domain Eukaryota; kingdom Metazoa; phylum Arthropoda; class Insecta; order Diptera; family Drosophilidae; genus Zaprionus; species Zaprionus indianus. Next base: position 8,010,804 of record JAEIHA010000860.1, read on the forward strand.
GATTCGCGTTCACGGTAAGTTAGTGGAACTGTTCATCATCAGTTTATTTACTCCACTTTGAGCTTTATGTGACTTTTACTTTCTTCTTTGTGCTTCTTTGATTTTGTTTGGATGCACAAGACGACCGTGCTTGGTGGCTCCAAGTATTTAATTATCGCGATAATAACATTTATTTCACATATGTTTTTTATTACAGCGATCGCTCCGCTTCGCCAGACAACAAGTCTCGTTCACGCTCTCGTTCTCGTTCAGCATCGCCGAAGAATGGAAACGCCTCACCGGATCGCAACAACGAAAGCATGGACGATTAGATTAGTTAGCTGTCCCGTTAATTTTAAAAATATTGATTTTAGTTTTCGACTAATTACTCTAGAGACCCTCAACACAGACACCTTATCTACGAAAATCACTAAGAAACAAATTGAAAACAAACGAACGGCAAAACCTAAAATCCACTACCAAAAACACCGTGAACACTTTTTTAATATTTAAAAAATTGTGTTACAAAATTTATTTGACATACATGGAATCTAATGTATTAATGTTAAATATGAGAATTAGTGGCTCACACACGCAGACACTTTGTACTCTGTAACACAAACAATAATACAAAGATATTTGGTGGGTCGAGAAGGCAACCAAAATTCTTGCCGGTCAAATTGTTTAAACCCAATATATTTAACTGTCTACACAAAAAATATTTCAATAAAAACTGAAAATGGAAAACATTTACTATGTAATATAAAACCAACCATATGCTATTGTTATTTATCAGCTTGGGGAACCGATGTGTCATAATTCTTTAAATAAATCATCTGGGAGACGTTCGATATGAATATAAATTGTAGATTTTATTTTTGATTTGGAATATACACAAATGTCTCTGTATATTACAAAGTCTTATTTGAATTGTTTCGCTTTATTTTCATGAATTAAAATTACAATTTGTTTTTTAGTTTCATTTAGAATTGAGTAGCTTAATTTCATAGTTGTGAAACTGTTTTTGGAAACACATACATACGAAACTACTAAAAATTTGAAATAAATTACATATTAAAAAGTCGTATGTCATTTTGATATTACGGAATTGAATACACATACATAACTATACTTGGTAACTGCGTAAATTTTTCGCTTTTTTAACAATATTGTTTAAACTATATAAGTACGTTCACCTTTACTAAAGTATTTACAAAGCACATAAGTATTATCAATTTTTTTGGGCATTTGAAAGCGTTATCTAACGAGTGAGCAATTGCAATACTTAATACAAAGAAATAAAATTTAAAATTTCTAAATCTTATCTGGAAGAATTTCATTCTCTTAAATTTGCATAATTTGTTCAGTAATTATCTATCAAAATTAAAATCAAATGCAATCGATTTGCGTTGTTTCGCCTAAATGCGAGTGGGAATTCGGGACTTGTTTGGTGACCGAGAAGATACTATTATAAGGGACTGGTAATGGCTGAATGCATATCGAGTCTTTATAGTGTAAGTCACTATCCTTCGTATCTATGCACACTATGTATATTTGGCACTCTTTGGAGACAATTTTAGCACTTGCTAAGACAAGTTTAAGTTGACAGTAGAATTACTTTGGCGCTTTCTAGATGAATCTACGTACTATATATAATGTATGTAAGTACCTAAGTGGTAGCTATTAATGCAATAATCTGATAATTAAACTTATTTTCTCCACGAATTAAATACATAATTCATAATCATAAGAAATACATAAATTTATATATATATTCGAATAAAATGGACTCTAGACTAAAAAACTTATTAAGCAATATCTTCGGCAAGTATTTACAGAATTGAATTAGTCTCGATTTGATTTGGTTGTTTGCGCATCTATGTAGTATTTTCGGATCTTTATGCATGCTAGACAATTTTTGTTTATCGTATCTCGTTAAGAATTATTAAGAGAGAGAATGGGAGTGTAAGTGAGGTTAAGACTTGTGGTTTTTGGTGACCTGTGACCCGTTTCTATCGCTTGGAAATGGCAGTGGTGTAGATCAATTTGATAGTGCCCTAATTCGGTATAATGTATACATAGGTGTAGGTAGATAGTATCTAATTGTCCAGATCTCTATAATGCTCATACTACATGGTACATATATTGTATATAATAAGTAAGTGTATATGTATATTTATGCACTAATTTACATTGTAAATGCACATAAATATGACTTTATCGCGAACCTACTACACACGAATTGCGCATCTCTCAATACGAATATTCACTACCCTTCAGTTTCAAATTCCATTAGGTATAAGTATGTACTATGTATCAGAGACAGATTTTATCACTTTAATTTTTGTATGTATGTAAGTCGTTTGCGGAGGGAGGCAGGCTCAATCAAGGATCATCGATAGTCATCGTTGATGGCATCCCCACATTCTTCTTCGTTGTTCCTGCGCTGTTGCTCTCCAAAGTTAGCTCCTAAATACGAAATGATAAAAGTGATACGTTGCGTTTTAGCAGTTTCTGTGGCTGCTGCTTCAGCGGCGATCGACTGCCCGTATCGTCCACAACATCTAGTCCGATGCCCATGTGGCTGCCACTTATAAGGCCACTCCCATTAAGGGCGCCAATAGTGTGCATGCTCTGCGTATCATAGTTCAGATCCTGCATGGGCACCACCTCCGGCAGTAGGTGTCGTATGTGCGTGGGCGAACGACGCAGTTTGTATTGGTGTCTGTGGAACCAGAATAGAGAAACAAATTTATTATGTTGCTCTATAACACGACACACCAACCAAAAAAACAATAAATACAGCGTAAAATATAAAGATAATAATGTTATAATATTGCAATAAAATACAGCTTACTCCGAAACATTATCATTCCTATGCCTGAGACAGCACAAGATAAGAAGAGGCAATCAGGAGTAAGTGCGTATCCATTGATGACACAAGACACACAGAAACACATACATAGATGATATGTTAGTAAACACATATGACAATATAAATTAAACATCGGCATAGACCAAGTATTGTATGAGTAGACTAAGCTTTTCATAACTGCGAAATTTTAGATTTTTAAATTATATTAAAAAGAATTAATTGTTTTATACATAACATAAATACTTGTATATGTTGTTGAATATGTCTAAATACTTAAAAATCTGAGTAAAGAGAAAGCAAACCTCGCACAAGCGCAAACACACACAAGCTTAATAACTGGCTGAGCTTTTAACGACACTAATTGGCCTATGCCGTTATAAGCCTTATCGGATGCTTCTACGACTAGATCTAGATCAAAGTGGGCGAGGAGGATTACATACTTTTTATGCCGGTTCCCATTGAGACAAATACAACGGCATGAGCACATGGACGAGGTATTCGTACCGTTCAGCGATTGCCCATCGTGTCCTTCGTAGCCGCTCAGTATGGAACCGTTGGATGTTATCACATCGCCCTCCAGTTTGACAGCCACTTGAAGTGCCTGTAATAGCATATCATACTCAATTTATTAGTCGAACCTAAATGTATGTAAGATATAGTATGTATGTGGAACGTATAAATGTATGTGGATGTAGAAAAGGAATGTGTTAGTTGTTGTTTCTGTTGTTGTAATAGTAATAGTTGTAGTAGGTTAACTTAAAGTCTGAATGTGTGTTTGTGGTGTTTTTACTGCCTCGAGGGCAGTATAGAAGTTTGATAGGTTAGTCAAATATTGTTTAATCTCAAAAAACCGCAATCACCTCATTGGTCCATAAACTGGACTTGGTCATAAACTAAGCGCGCGTTTGCATTTGTTTCATTTTTCATATCGTTTCATTTCATTTCGTTAAGTCAAAAGCAACCGAAAATATGCCAAAAAGATATAAAATATATATTTGATTTTCATTAAAGTTCTCTGGTAAATCTGACTGCTTTTAATACAAATACAAAATGTAATTGATTAATTCAAATTTGATTGTTACTTTTAATCGGAATTATTGGAATAAAGCAGGATGTGCGCGAATAAGTTGATAAAGAATATATGTGCAAAGAAGAATAGGCAAGCAAATAGTAAAGAAACAAAGGTAGTTTCAAAAGTAAATGGAAATACTCTCTCCTACCATAAGTACTAAGTGGCAAAATGAAAAAATCCGAATCAAAAGTATTACGAATTACAAAATAGTTAATGAAAAGTATATTATGCTCTTCAGTTGTAGATGTCAGTTAAGAATTGCAAAAGGCGAAGTGAGACTAGTATTGTAGATAAAAGTTAAGGACTTTTAGGAAAACTGTTTACTGGGTCAACTTGGATAAATGTAGTAGTAGTAGTAGTATGTTATTATTCCTTATATAGAATGTATAGTAAGTATAATAAAACATTCGGAACAGTCCTCAAGTCTACGGGAACAAAATTAGATGTAGTAGTAGCAGCAGTAGTAATGGCATGGACAATATCGATTGGGGGAAATATGCATCGTGACATGGACCTGAGCTCACCTGCATGGCCTGGGCCTCGTCGCGTCTCTCATCCTCGGTATTCATTGTAACAAACCTAAGTACTAACAAGTTCAGTGAGGCGGCAACAATTGCCAGTCCGAATAGTATGAATATCAGTGCGAACATAACATATTCGGGTTTCCTATTTAGTGCATTGTCTTTTTGTAAAGCTACCATATCGCCGAAGCCTGAAATAAATTACCATATAATAGATATACTCACATTCAACACTTCTCTTCTTACCTATTGTGGTTAAAGTAATAAAACAGTAATATACTGAATCAAAGTAGCTCCAGCCCTCAAATCTCGAAAATGCTGCAGCACCTCCTGCTATCGTCAGTGAACTGAGCGTCGTGACAACGCATATAAGGTCCACCTCAGAGGCGACGGTTCGTTTGCAGCGCAGCGATGTGCGCACCGCTTTGATAACATAACTGAAGAATTGTTTGATTAGCTAATGAGTGACGGCATGAGAGGAGAAAACAGACACTTACCTGCTCAGTCTATTCACTCTTTCTCCGATGCTCTGGAACATGACAAGACCCAGGGGTATTCCAACAATGGCATAGCACATTGTAAACAACTTTCCCCCACGGGTGGTTGGCGTCGAGTGTCCATAGCCTGAAAGATTGGAGAAATTTCAGTTAGCTATGCAATTTTAATTTAGGATATTATAAATGTGGTTAATCTTCTGTTGTCGCTTTTAAGTATACGAAATGTACATTGCATATTCACTGTTTTTATCTCTGTTTACCAATTGTTGTTAACACTGTTGTGGCATAGTAGAATGCGCCAGTAAACTTCCACTGTTGGCCCGCTTTGTGTGGCTCCGATTTGAGTACCACCGTTTCCATGACTTTAAAATCTTCCTGTGATATATTATATTTGCGAATTATCATGTCCTCGACAGCTAAGGAAATTAGATATCAATTTGTTAATAAGTGTGTTCGAATTTCCGCGAATTCTGTAACAGTCAGTTACCTTGCAGCGCCTCCCAACGCCGTTTCTCCGTCTCCGATTCGAGGGCGTCAAAGACGGCGGCACCCACCAGCAAATATGTAAATGTACACACGATCAGGGATATCGTGCGCACATTTTGTTTCTTCATGCTTCATTTAGGCGAGGTTATTGGTAATAAGCATGCATTCCATTCACTATTTTTCCCTACGCTCCTTATCCAATTGTAAAGTTCTGCTGACGGCGTCTTCTCTTGCGGTTATATGACTTGCTGTTCTTGTGACTAATCCGGCTGCTGTGGCTCGCTTCCATATGGGCATTGTGTGTGTTGTGTTTGTATTGGCCGTGTGTGCGAGTGCGTTGGTTGGCCGCGCGTGGCGCGTTGGAAAGGACAAACTTGTTAAATCAGGTTAAGCACAGTTTACCCAACACACACTCACACAGAGAAAAAAACACAAGATACACTCGACACCCGACACACGACACTTGACACTCGACACCTTGGCCACTTGCCACTTGCACTGGCACTTACCAGGCTCCTCCCTTCGTCTCCCCTTCACGCTTTTCTTTAGTAAACCACAGACAGAGAGAGGCTGCTGGCTAATGAAAGTTCTGCTTAGTGTTTGTTTTTGTTGCCTAGTTTTCGGCGCACGAGGCAATTAACCGGCCAATTCACTTAGTTGTCACTTGGTGCTCGTACTCTCGAGTGCAATTGCATTAAATATGATATCACACTACACTGAGCACCCATATACACACACACACATAGACACATGTATTTTTATTTTAGCAACACTTGCGAATGTACTTGCTGCACTCTGCATTTATTTCTGTCGCACACACCGCGTTGCCTTGCACCTCTTCCTCTGTCTTCTTCTCTGCTTCTCCGTGTTTTCTGCGTGTTTGGTGTCCTCGTTGCGTTCGTTGCGCCCGTCCCGAGTCCTTGTGTTATTTATAGCAGTCCTGCTGCATTTGCAACTGCATCATCAGCGGCATCATCATCATCATTATCATCATCGTCGTCGTGGTGGCCGTCGTTGTTATTGCTGCCCTTGTTATTGCTGTTGTGCTCACGCCGTTCTGTGCTGTGCTTCATCAGTTGCTGGCGGCAACCAGGCAAGCGTAACCTGACGCTGTGCTCCTTGTGATTGTGGCCTCAGCACTTTCAAGGCCTTTGATGCTGCTTCTGTTGCTGTCGGGCACAAAGCGCAAAGCGGCATTTCGTCGTCGTCTCTGCCCTTCGGCTGCAGTTGCACTCAGGCCTCACATCCTGTAGGTAGTAAAGGATGCAAAATGACATAAATTAGATTTCATTGCATTCTTCGCTTAAAAATAGCACAGCAATGAGTGTGTTGGGTGGCAAAATGAGGCAACGATTTTGCCACATTCTGGCGGCTAATGATGCATAATGTCCCATCTGTCATCGTCAGGCAGCGTAAAGCATGACAAGGCACCACACACAAACATGCTTAAAGATACATACATATACATATTTGCTGCCTGGCCATCTGTACATGCACGTGCATGTCTGTGCTTGCTGGCAAATTGGCTGCCAAATGAAATATTCATTTGTATGCGAGTGCCAAGATTTCAGCGCCAGCCAGCCCCAAAAAGTGGGCCATAGTGTAAAGTGTAAACTTGTAAGCAATTTGCAGATTTGGCGGTAACGGTAATTTCTTGAATTATTCAACAAACAACACGCATTTGCACGCGCACATCTCAGCCGCATAATGAAATAAAAGTAAGCAGCAGAAACAACAACAGCTCAAGTCAATGCGAATGTCCTGCACTTGTTATTGTTAAGCAGAGTTGTTGTTGCTGATGTGGCTCTGCTTTTCAATTTGGCGAACAATCAAGGCAGCCAAAGCAGAGAAAGAGGCAGCATTGCAGTACCGTTGAATTATTCATGCTTCAGCATTTGTGTATGAACTTAAGTGTGCGCGTAAATGATTGTACTGTGCCTGCTCCTGCTGTGTGTATGGGTGTGTGTGTGAGTGTGTGTTGCGCTGTCTGTGCGCGCGTCTCAAGCTGTCTCCAGTACGTTAACATTGCGCGTTCAAGCGTACGTACATCACACACACACACACAGCATTAATACACACACATATAGGGAAAAGAATCCACATGCTTTTTTTATAATTTATTGGAGCAAGCCTCAACGTTAGCCTCAAAAATTCGGCCAGTGTGGGAAGTAGAGGGTGGTTTTACATTGAGGATGCCACAACACACAGTAGTGTGTGTGTGTGTGTGTGTGCGTGCGACACAATCGAAATTTCTGCAGCAGCAGTCACTGTCATACGAAGGTGGGAGGACGCCAGAGCGCCGCCCTTAGTTAACTTTTTGCTAGTTTCCCTATGATGCTGCGGCCGTTATTCTTTTTCTTTGCTCCCTTTCCTCTTTTTGCTTTTCACCACATTATTTGTTGCGCCACCCGCCGTCGCCGCCACAAACGTGTAATCGCGCAGCCTCCAAGCTTTGTATTATTTGCCCAGTGTGCACTGGCAATGACACTGTGTGTGTGTGTGTGACTGTGTGGGCTACTATCACGACTCCTTTCTTTCGACTTGCTTTCTGTCTGTTTGTCCATTCGTCCGTCTTTTGTCTCGTTAACTCATTAGATGTATGCGCCTAATTCGTCTTTTACCCCAACACGAGAAAACGATGCCAGTGAAAAGAAAACGTGTTTTCATTATATAAAAAACGTACACACACATACACAATAATTACATATCTCCAGACTTAAAAATTGATGCTGTTATTTGCGATTTCTAGGAATTCGGCGACGCTTGCGTATCCTTGTTATTTGTCATTAGCTCATTTGTCACTGTATGTTGTCTTAATTACACAAATTTTCACTACAATAATTTCATCTCTTCGTTCATTCTCTTTGGCACTTCTTCGTTCCTTCCGTTCGCGCAGTGCACGCACATTCGATTGTATTTCTCAACTGGCACGGCAACGGCGCACAAGGGACGTCAGGCTGCTGCTGCCTCTGGCTGGCATCCTTCGATGGCACATTTAGGGTTGAGCATCCTGCCGCCTCGCAGAGAGAGAGGCGCGAAGAGTGTAGGCAGGCGCACAAGGGGCTGCCAACTTGCGAAAGCTTTCGCCTTGGCGCGCATTTAAAAAAAGCTCTGACGCTAATCAAAGCAGACACAATAAGCATCAAGACTGCTTCTGAATGTAGTACGTACATATACGAGTACATACATTTGTATAGGAAAAACTATTGATGTCATTGCTTGGCACAGTTATTCAGTAAACTGTTGCAGCCCCAAACTGTCGCTTTCAAATGATAAATTAGTTGAGCTTCATTAAATAATAAAAACAAACACATACATATCTCTCGATTTAAAATAACTTTGATTTGTATGCAATTTCCCTCTTAAATATATATGACTATATACTAATGTTCCATTTGTTCTGGTGGCAGTACAATATTGCAACCAAGTAATCCACGCCCACTCCACGTCTTGGGTATCAGCACCAAGTCAAGAAGCTCATTCTCACGTTTGATCTTTAATTGAACGTTTTGGTTTTGCATATTGCGCACAACATCACCAATTTGAGCCAAGCTATGCGTAAAGTTGTTGCCATTAATTGACCCGAAGCACATGATCTTGTCACCCACACGCAGGCCCTGCAAACATACCAAATATGGCATAAGTTAATCATAATAAATGTTTAGAAATGATTTCTACTTACCGCTTCTTCTGCTGGCGAGTTGGGGCTAACTAGATTGACTAGCAATATGACAGGTGTATCCTGAGTGATCATGTTAGCACCACCACCACTTCCTCTTTCTTCCTCTTCTTTGAGGTCCAAGGCGGAGGCGCGGTTTACTAGCTCCGGATCTGTGGTTGCTATTTCCGCATGATATTGATTGAGCAGGGTTTGTATTTGGTTCATCAGTTCCTTGTGATCATTTTGCAGACAAATAATGGTCTGACGTGCATGGCGCACCTGGTAGATGTCGATGTCATTGCGAGGGAAGCCCTCGGCATCCACAAGTGGTCCGTTCATGCCTACATTGTCGTTCTACAAGATTGACAGACTATTATAAATACCTGCAAGCAACCATTGCCTAATAATTTAAAGTGCAAGCTCAGCGATGGACACATCACATTAATAAATTTCGTTCTTCATTAATAAATGCATATAAACATTGACGCTTTTTTATGACGTCACATGCATCTTTGCATCGGCACCTTGATGAGTGCCACCTTGTCTAAATTGGTATTTATTTACCGCAGCTAATATTTGTCCATTTTGACTGATTTGTGCCTCCAGCTTTGCCTTGGCGGCCATCAGTCTTTCCAGTCGCACTTTTGTTGTGATTTCTGTAGCCATGACTTGCAATAATATTTTTAAGGATTTTAAGTTCAGACAAACACTAAAAACAAAAGCACGATGGGGGCCGGCCGATATACAAAATCAGTGATGCGCCAAACCTATCGATATGAAATAAATTTCAGCTAATATTCTCTCAAGTCATTCACAATTTCAAAATTCTTTATTGACGCAAAGTGTAAAAACAAAAATGAAAACAAAGCACTCTGTCAAGAATTGCATGAAATTTGTTTACGATAACTTTTCAGATCATGCATTTCTGATAGCTCGCTGCAGTATCGAGCAGCTGATTTGCAATCGATTATTTGGACAAAGTCAAACGAAATAAAAGGTGGGAATACGACTACATAAAAGGGGGAAAATATCGTAAATATCGATATTATATCAACAATTGACTTACACATACACCTAAAAACATATTCGCAGTCTAAAGTAAACACTAAATTTACAGCATAAAACAAAAACTGGCCTTAAGTTTCTACCTCGTAAGTATTGGCACAATTTCCGTGTTGCACGGACCGAAGGCTCGATCAGAATTTGTCCATAGAAATGTGAACTGAGCGCTGTGGGCAGTTCGAAGGTTTATGCAATGTTCTAGTTTGGCCCACGAGCAACAAGGAGAGCGGAGAGACGGCAACGTTAACGGCAACGGCAATAGCAGAGCGCCGTTAACGTTGATATATTAGAAGTGTACACAAATAGCGTGTGGATCTGCGCAACGGAACGGAACGCAACGCATCCAAATGACTGTTACTGTGACCAGCACACACGTAATGGAGGCACAAGTCAAAGCAACACATCTACAAGCTGGCACTGGTACCGCCGGTGGCGGTGGTGGAGGAGGAGGTGAGCAACAGCATGGATCAAATAAATCAATCGATGTGGCTAGCAAAGAGATCGAGTTCTCTGATGCGCCCGATGATGAAATGACGGTTTTGATAACAAATAAAAATTTTCACTTTGACACAACATCCGATTATGAAGATGTTTTTGTCGAGGTCAATGGTGGCAAAGAAGCCGGAGGAGCGGCTGCTGGACAGGATGTTGAACAGTCACAAGTGACTTGGCTGAACGATGATGAGATAGACACACTGGATCGCGTGACTCTGGATATTGGTAACATGTTCTTCAATCGTGTCGATAGCCAGGACATCATCTATCAACAGAAAAAAAAGAACATTAAAATGGTAGGAAAATACGTTATGGGCGATGTCCTTGGTGAAGGTTCCTACGGCAAAGTGAAAGAGGCAATGAATTCGGAAAACCTTTGTCGGCTGGCCGTTAAGATACTTACCAAACGCAAATTGCGTCGTATCCCCAACGGCGAACAAAATGTGACGAGAGAGATACACTTGCTTAAGCAATTGAAGCACCACAATGTTGTACAATTGGTTGATGTCTTGTACAATGAGGAAAAACAGAAGATGTATCTGGTTATGGAGTATTGCATTGGAGGCTTACAGGAGTTGGTAGACCATGCGCCTGAAAAAAAGATGCCCCTCTTTCAGGCGCACACATATTTCCGCCAACTTGTGAACGGCCTGGAATACTTGCACAGCCGTCGTATCATTCACAAGGACATTAAGCCGGGCAATTTATTGTTGACTTTGGACCAAACTCTCAAGATATCTGATTTCGGCGTGGCCGAGCAGCTGGATCTGTTTGCGCCAGATGACACCTGCACAACGGGCCAAGGCACGCCAGCATTTCAGCCGCCAGAAATTGCTAATGGCCATGAAACATTTGCCGGATTCAAAGTGGATATTTGGAGTAGCGGTGTCACACTGTAAGTCAACGAAATAACCACTTCGGGATTTCATAATAAACGTGCTACATTTTTAGTTACAACCTTGCAACAGGACTGTATCCCTTTGAAGGCGACAACATATATCGACTGCTTGAGAATATTGGACGTAATCAGTGGGTAGCGCCTGACTGGCTTTATGATATCGATAAAGATTTTGCCAAATTAATTCTGGGAATGCTGCAAGCAGATCCCAGTGTGAGGCTTTCACTTCAGCAGATACGGAAAGACACGTAAGTGGGGATAAGTTTTAAGTAAAATAGTTTATTATATTTATTATTTTTCTGCCCCTTAGATGGTTCTTATCCGCACCAGCAGTGACTGGCCCACCGATACCCATTCCTCCACTCAAAGGCGACAAATTTGGACGAACTTCAGTACTGCCTTATCTAGAAGCGTATCATTATGGCAACGAACAAGATCAGGAAGATGTCTACTTTACTGAGCACGATGTCAATCGTAAGTGGATGTTAAAGATAATCCTGTATAGCCTTTGGTAACATATTCTCCATCTTTTCTGCAGAAGAGTTGGCGCGTCGCGCTGCATCTGCCGCAGCAGAGATTCGCGCCAATAAATCAGCTGCTGCCAATGCTGCGTGTCATCCCTATGAGCCCTCCACAAGTGCCGATGCCGCCTCTGAAGTGTTTATGAATGGCTCCAGAGAAGAGACAACGGTTAAGAAAAAAGGTTCTACCCTAAAACGACGCGCTAAGAAACTTGTATCCTGCATCTCTGTGCGCAAATTGAGCCATTGTCGCACATCGTAGGTGATCCCCCATAGTCCTACTCCACACACACCTAGTTACTAGAGTAATATGGAAAAGTAATAACTTTGTTAACAAATTGTGAGCAACTTTTTGGTTTTTGTTTTCGTTTTTTGTTGTCTTACGTTCGCCAAGTATTTATTAAGATAAACAGAAATAGAGAAAGAGAGAGGAGAAAAAGAGTTATTAAGGTATATCCCCCAGAGCCGAGACATTTAGTTAGCTTAGAAAGCGGATGAGCAGCAGAATGCAAGTTAAATCCAAGTGACAATACCGTGTATTATACTATGAGAGAATTATTAAGGTCGTTGATATGTATTAAATGTAAAGAACAAAACACGTTGAATAATTGCAATTAGCAAAGTTGCGTTAAAGTAAACGTTGCGTTAACAAACGCGCAAACTAAAAAAACGAAAAAAGTTCAAATGCAACTATTGTTGGCTTTAATATCTTCTAAATCAATGCAATTTACAGGCGCCAACTATACACACACAAACTGCTGGACAGTATTTGCAATGGAAAATTTGAGATTAATAAAAAACGAACAATTGAAGTATATATTTAAAAATTAAATTGCATTTAGTTAAGACACAGCAAGGAAGTGGGACTTGCTGAAAACGTTACATGATACAACGAGGGAAAATTCGTATTTATAAATCTATGCAACACCTTTAACCATACCATTAACTGCATCTGCAGATGTCTGCAGAGAAACTAGTTTGGGAAAAACGTGTAACCCATTCGATACTCATGTCATGTGTCAATTATGCTTTTATTGACTAATGTAATCGCTATCGCTTTTGTGCCTTCAAAGATATGCACAAAATGTATTTTTGGCCACGTAAATGTTGTTTACCAAATGTGCTTCATTTAACTTAACTGCTAGGTCTAACTAATAGATACAGAATTGTCTATTATTCCAATTCCACGACTTCAATACCGGATGAGTTGGGTTTAGGCAAGGCCGTAATTGGCTCTGCTATTGCTGTTGGAGGTGGTTGGCTGATGACATGCAGATCGCTCATGATAAACATCTGATGATAATGTGGACCGAGCTTATTAAGCTTCTTTTGCATCAGATGACGTAGTGTGTCCACATATTGCGGTGCAACTTTGGCCTGACTCGTATTACGCCAATGCAGGCCATTGTTATCAACGTGAAAGAGAGCTGGGGACGGCACATGATCTTTCAAGTAGTTCCAAATGCATTCGCGCAGCAGCACTGCAATCTGTAAATCGAATCCGATTAGATGAAATAACAATTCTATATAAAACACGTGCACGTCTAACTAACCTCTGGCGCTTCAAAGTGCTCAATGATTGTATGGAGATTACTAAGCGGCGGAGGTATAAGCTGACTCATTGCCAGCAACTGTAGAAGTTTTTTAGTGCAGAGCATGAGCTCGTCATTGGCGGCTGTAGGCTGGAATTTGTTAACTGAAAAAAAATGAGAAAAATTATCCACAAAACCTTAAAACTGTATTCTCAGTATTCTCATACCATTCTTGCCTCGCCAGTGATGCAGACATGTAGCACACAAGGCACGAAGCAGGACAGAGGAGTAGCATAATGCTGGTCTGTGGGTTGCTATCAAACCAAGCACTGCCCAAAGCACAGGTGAAGTTATAAAGGCACGTCGTATTTGCATATCTCTTTCCATGGTAACACGGCTGAATTCTTCGTCGGGGAAAGGCAGCCCATTGTACATGACATCTGTTGACACCAGCTCTACAAGTGTCAGTGAGACCAGTGAGTACCCTTCCACATTGTTGGGTTTATCCTACAAGTGAAGAAGTTGATTTAGAAAATGTATCTTGTATGACTTTCTAGTTGGAAATTACCAGATCTGTACAGCACGCATTTAATGCCTTCAGATACAATGCTTGCTTTTCTGCATCACAACTTTTGTTGTTTGTGGGGAGCACAGGACGCAGTCCACGTCCAATAATACCTGAATGAAGTACGGAACGATTTGAGTTCGTTCCAGCGGTGGTATGCAAATTTTGTACTATTAACAACTCGTGCTCGGGAATTCTTAGTTCATCAAGCTCATATTCTTCCAGCTGCCCGAGCAGATGACCATGATAGAATAAAGCACTCTCTATCAGCTCCCGCAAGCATACAGTTCGTGCAATTTTACGGGCAGAGCATTGTCGTTGCAGCAACGCAAAGGCACGATGAGAGGCTGCTGCCCGACGAATGACAGCTGAAAAGATAAAGAAGTATCAAGTAGCTATCATTAGATAGTGCGCGTAAGGCGAACCACTTACTCTGCTCGGTAAGTCCTACAAAGAAATATTTGACGCTGAGTACCGCAAGTTTCAGCACCAATGGTGTTCGTAGGACATTTGTCCGTGAACCAGCCTCAATTGTGTTTAATAGTTCTACAATGAGATGTGCTAAGCGCATCCTTTCTGCGTCACGGGTTTCCTCCTTACTGTTTACTTCATTCAGCTCCAGTTTGGGACGTTTTATCTGGTCATTGCCGTTGCCGTTTTGCATAGGTTCAATTCGATTGTTATTGTTAGCCTGTTGCTGTTTAAATCTCTCTGCGCTCTGCTCCGCGGCAACCTTATCCATCCGGAGGATTAGTTTTTGAACAGTGCAATCGAATATTTGTATTATCTTGGGCAGGCATTCGTTCAATGATTGCGTTAAGATTTGGGTCTTTATGTGTGGAAATGGATTCTTCTTGTGCATTCTATAAAACAACGAAAATCACAATTAAAATTTATCTATCAAATACCAACTTGGACTTACTTAGACAGCAGATTGAGATTATAAAATGTGTTATACGCTTCCGTCGGAGTACCTGGCTCTACTGGCAAGCGATTGTTAACCTGCTCCTGCAGTGTTATATCCTCTAGCACCATTTTGAAACCCTGAGTCACGCTGGGAAAGTTCAGTACACCGCTCTGGCCACCCAGAAGGCGCATTAGAGCGCCAATTGAGCTGGGGTGTTGTACATACGATTTGCGTAGTAATTGTGATATGGTTTGATAATAAATATGTGGATGTTGCGAGGCTAAAAACAAAATCGGTATATTAGCTAATAAGTATCAGATAGACCACACTCGGTACTTACAAACTACGAGCAGCAACCGCACTGCAGTCTGTTGTTCTAGGATATTTGAACTGAGGCAACTTTTCCAGAGCATGTACTTGGTCTCCTCAAAAGCTAAATCGGCAAGTAATGGAAAGTTACGCATATTGAGGACCCACTGTTCTAATTCCTGCATGGAAGTGTCTAGGAAATCTTGACACCATACATATTTATCAGCCATTTTTGAAACCATTAGAAGCAACTTGGCACCATGCTGATTAAGGCGCAGCACGGCATTGTTCAGGGAAGGTTGCATGTCCGCAAACATTTTATTAGTTAACCAAAGTGGTGCCTTTAGCACAATCGCCTCGCACATATCTTCGGTGTCTGCAATGCAAATAATAAGTTTGGTATCAGCTATATGTATATAATAATGACGGACCATACTTACAAATATCTATGAAAACATTAACTAAACTCTGTAGAATAGCATCTGAGTAGTTTGTTGTTATGAGCAAAAATGGAACTATAGCCACATCTAGGGGCTTCTTGGGCGCCAGTCCATCTTTAAGCATTTCACGGAATGCTGCACACAGTTGTTGTTCATGACATGATGTCATATAGTCCAGAATACCCGCTTCAGAGTCTAAATGGCAACGATAATCTTCCATGAATCGTTTTATTCCGCACTGCAGGATTTGCATGATAATCTTGTAGGGAAAACAGCCTCCCAGACGGGCAACAATCCAGTCGAAGGTCATGGGATAGCGATGAAACGCATTCAGCATGGTCTCCACGCACGATTCCGCCTCCGAATTACTCAGCTTACGAAAGCAACTGTTGATCAACGTAAGCAGGCCGTGCATCGCACTGCATTCCAACCAGTAGTTACACGAGGCAGGGATGGTCATTCGACGTTTTGTATACTTATCCGATAGTTTAGCAACCAGTTCCAAACTCCAGTTAGCTATTAACGGCGACCAAGCTGGCGGGCCTTTCCACACCAGATTCTGAAGTGAAGTCTTGACCATGTTGAAACTTTCGTACTCCTCGGCGCGCAACTGCTGCTGTCGGTTGCCACCTTGTTTCATTTGGGACACTGGCAGACCAGTTTTCTGGTCAATCATATCAGGAGAAACATATAGTTGCACACCGATCTCCGCCAGTATGCCAAAGTAATCAAACACGATGTCGCGTGTGGCCGGCAGCTCATCGAGGAAACTCAAACTGTGTGTGCGTAGAATGCAATGAGTAAAATTATCTATGCAATCGTATGTTTTGCTTGCATTAACTTACGCTACTTTGATGAGTGAGGGTTTCGTAAGTAATTTGGGATTACTGTGGCCACTGCTTACTGTTTCTATGAATTGTTTTAGTTGATCTAAAATATTTTGCTGCAACATTTTCACTGTTTGTTTGGTTTATTTTCATCTGACTGTCGAATGTCGCAAAGTACTCATTTGTTGATATCGCATCGATAGTATCGAAACTGAGAATAGTGCGATAGCAACGTACCGATATTTCAATGTGGCGATAACAAACGAAGGGAAATATCGATTAGTATTTGGTTGTAAATAACGGTTTGTCAGATAAGATGCACAAATGATTTAATTAATAATGAGGGTCTTGGATTACCATAAAAATGCAACAGAAGCAGCCAATAAAAGTTTAAGGTTATCAGCGACTTAAGTCAATAGCAAAATGATAAAAATGTAAACATATCTTTAACATGTCATTGAAATAATGTGCATTTTATGCATTTTATCAATATATTGCTACCAAAATGCTAATTATGTCTCTTTTGTCGTAACTTACACAACTATATTTCTTTTATGCGGTCATTTCAAAGCTCAAAAGTTTCCACTGAAATCCATCAAGATGTACATAAAATACATAATTCAAAAAATTTTAAAATGCATTTTCAGCCGTTCATTCAATAACGACTGTGTGTTCGCGTTCGTTCATTAATGTTGAAGCGCATATCATTTGCATTTGATAGATGATATATATACATAATATGTGCATAAAGTATGCAAGATAAAAGCGGAACTTAAATTTAGTAAATTCTTATGCAAATGCAAATGTTCAATGTGAGTTGTCTGAGACGATTATGCAGACGAGAAGTATTTCTGTGTGCATTTCAGTGCTAATTGATAAAATTGTCTAACTTGATACTAATACAATGACCAATTAATATAAGTTAGCTGATTCATTAGGTTTTTGTGTCAACCTGCTGACCTTGATATCGTTTCCAGCATTGCCGATGGTAAAAAAAAGACTTGCGCAATTTCTAATACCTCTGTTGATTTTATGTGTGTACTAAACCCAGTCAGTGGTCATCAACTTCATCCAAAACTGATGATCATTATCATGAGCCACTACTATATACCTCACATTCACATTCACACTTCAGGCTGCTGCTGCTGCCGCCTCTGGGGTTGCTGCTGTTGATCGATTTGCTTTGAACTTGTTTGGGATGTTGACAAATGTTTTAAAAATGGGCGCGCAGCACGTTTTTCATATTGTAGTTTTGTTGTATGGAAAGTCCAGTTACCGTGTTAATTCAATGTTTTATTGTCTTTCCGAGATTTTGGCAAGGCCTAAACAGGTTTCCCTTTTGCCCAGTAATGTACATAGCGTATGCATATGTACAAACATACACGTATGTATGTGTATTATTCTTGCTCAGCTCTAGAGCTGTCTGTCAGTTTTCAGTTTGAATTTTTTCCCTTTACAGACTTTCGATTGCGTTGCCTAATGCAAATGCCACATAAATGTGAGAATGATTTGCAGAATTAAAAAAATGGCGCTTGACTTAACCGTTATTTAATAATCATAGCAATAATGATGGCTGCAGCAAGTGCAGCGACAGCATAACGTTGGTGTTGTTGCATTGTGGCTACAGCCGACATCAACGTCGACATAGACGCTGACACCGACGCTGACGTCGCAACGTCGCAGCTGGCTTTGTCTTTGAATTTGAGGCTTGGAGAGCTATTGAGACTCTGGCAGTTTCAAATCAACGCATCAATCATTGAGTGTTGCACAATGCCAACGGAGGGCCAGCCAGTTACTGCAACTGTGAGTTGTTAGATTTGACTTAGTCAAAGATTTTCTCGATAGCTCATTAGCTGAGGCACTGTTTGTAGAATATTTCTCTTGGCCTTTCCACGCATTCCACCACGTTTTGTCGAACGCACCAAAAAGCAAAAAGTGGCGGCCTTGAACTTAAGTAGCGCCTTATGTCTGGCTAGTTTGTCCATTATTATTATTTTTTAATATGATATGTTAAAATAAGGTTAATGGCAAAAACGTATTTACAATAAACATACAAAATACGTCAGAAAAACAGCGCCAAACAGAAATCTTCCGTGCAGGCAACACCCACAAAATGCTTACCAAAAATGGTTAACGGCCTTAGCATCCAACGATGTTAAGTTTCATCTGCCTTAGGTCCATTCATCCATACTCGTGTCTGCTTCTGCTGCTGCTGCTGTGTTGTGCTCTGTGTGTATTTTCCCGTGTGTTTGCAGTCGCTCATTTTAGCACCTGAAGGTCGCCCAATTAAGCGCGAATACAGGCGCACAAAAGTCTGTGAACTTTAAAGCAAAACAAACTCATATATTTAGTACGATCGAACAGTAACGTTTTTGCTTCGGCCAAATGTCATTGTACCTGTGCTTGATTACAGCACCGGAAGCTGTGAAGCACATGCGAACTCGAAGTGGGGGAGACAGTCAACACAGGTTAAGATCCGCCAATTAGATTGATGGCCAGAGTCTGAAAAACTGGAAATTGTAAATTAACTTGAAATGCTCCACTCTAATATATGTAATACCGAATAGTGTAAGGGAAATTCAATACGTATGATAT